>CM060563.1:29603473-32003473 GCA_030625065.1 Alectoris magna | reverse complement strand
TATGCCAGTGCCTCACCACCCTTATCATAAAAAAAAATCATAAAAGATTTCTTGCTGCTTTCTCTTTTTCACCCCACAGTCATAATCAATTGGAGGTAGAAGCCTTCAAAGAGGAGGTACTGCTAAGCAAGGCTATTGCTGTGGACAGACGTAGTGCTTCATGATGTATTTGAAGCTTCCTCCTCCTGGCCCTCCTTGCCTTGCCAGAGTTATATTCATGGAAATGCTCCGTGGTTCTTTCCAAGCAAGCTACTGGAAGATGCTGTTTTGGTTCTGTGTAGATACTTAGAGCAATACTTTCCACACGCATGCTAAAATTCATTTCAACTTAATGACCATTCAGTATTTAGAGTATTTAGCTTCGTAGTATTTCTGATTTTATCTTCATAATTTGCTAAACTTATATCAGTAATAAATTTAGATTATGACAGTGTCTTCCTACACAGTACAAAGTACGAAGTACAGAAAGTTCAGTACTGCTTTTCAAACTTTCTTTTCCCCTGAAGTATAACTAATAGATAGTATTGCTTATAAATAAGTAATTTCATGGCATGTTATTTTGTATTCCAATTTGTGTACAATTACATATTCATTAAGGGTAAGCAAATACTACATTCCTTTTGTCAAACCTATGTTTCCCCAGCTGTTGAAACTGAGTAAGTAGGTCAAGACTCTTGTAATGGCTGAACGGAGACTTCAGTTCTGAAAGACAGAGATGTGGTTTCCCTCTTCTGGCTTGAAGAAATAGATAAGGGCATTTACAGATGCTGAGTTCTGTGGCTGTACTTAGTGAAAACAGAGTATTGACATTTTATTTGTCAGGGATGTAGGATTTTTTGGTAGCCTCACCTCTAAGTAAGCAAATAAAAATACTATTAATTGGTGCTGGCTAAAATGTCATCCTGGCAGTGACACCAGTAGTTTTGAGTCACACTGACACTAGATAACCGAAGTAATAGCAAAGAGAGAGACTGTAATGTTTTTATTCACGTGCAGTTTCCATACTGATTCTTCCTCTAACATGCTTGTACTGAAGGAGTTTTATTTCATGCTATTTACCACTTTGCAAATGCCAGTGGGATAACACTTTCTAGTGTTTAATTGTGAAGAACCACCACTGGAAGACGATTGATTCCCTTTGTCAAAAGCACTGAGTTACATCTTGGGATAACATGTATTTATCCTAAGATTTTGGGCTCTTTCTCTGTTGCTTGCATCTTCCCAGAAGGAACATACAGAACTTGGATTGAAGGTTAAACCTCCACTGTTTTCTTGGCACTCGAAGCTATCTAGCTTCTACAGAGGCAATAGCAATTTAAAGAAAAATGCTCATCAGTTACTTTATGTTTAATTTGCACTCCTGAATTCATCTTTGAATTTCCAGCTGAGTGTTCACCATGTTTACATGTATTAATGCTCTAAAACGCTGTGATTAATGTCTTTCAGTCACCTAAATCAATTTTCAACTGCTGTTTCCACTTTATTCCTATTCATTCTGAAGCAGAAAGCTAAAGGTTGGATTATGGCACTGGAAACACAATTGCAAAAGAAAAGCATAAAAGAAGAAAGTGCATTTCTGTATAGTATTTGATGACATGGATCTTCCCTAGGTGTTCCAGTAATTCAGCTGTGTGGGATTCTGGCTCTGTAGCCTGATGCCTCACGACAGAGGCAAAACAAACAAACAAATAAACGGCGGTACAAAACATTTAAAATGAAGTAGAAATCCACTCCTTTCTTCAAAGTTTTTCTTCAAAGCTTTTTTTTTTTTTTTCCTATTAAAACTTCTACAAAATCTTTTATTTACCTGAAAATTCAGTGCTTCTTCTAATGCGTTCCATTAGCAAAAAATTAATTTTTAAGTAGTTGACCTGGAAAATTTGTTTCTGGGAGGAGGGACGATCTCTTCATTTTAAGTTGCATGTAATTGCATTGCTGAACAGTAAGATATTTTTTGGTTATTGCTGTGATGTTTGATTTGCATGTTAGCTTCCTTGTGGAAACAATGTAGTTTTGAACAGCAGCGTTCTGGAATTCTGCCTGTTCTCTTGATGTTATTATTCATGGAGTTGTTGTGAGATCGAATTCTTCAGTGTTTCCTACAAAAGAACATTACATGATTACAGTCTTCAGTGTGACAAGGAATCATCTGCATGAGTCACTTACTGAAAAATGTTGGGTTTACTGGATAGCACCTTCCTTTGTAACTCAGAGTCTTTCACTGACTTTTTCCTTATTACTGACATTATACTCTAATTTGTGGCTTCAGTTCCAAGCCTTTATCCAGCTGTGCTCCTTAAACTCTACTTCTGAATTCTCTCCCAGGCTTCTTTACTCTTTGAGTAAACTTTGAGCAGCATCTTTCTCCCTATACTCCTTGTCATTTCTTCTTCTGGACCATCTCCTATTCTTAAGCTTTTGCTTTATACTATAATACTAACTCAGCTCTGCAAATAAATTATGTTCTGTTTGCAGGAAATGACCTAGACATGTACCAACACCAGTTCCTGGAACTTCGTCAAAGACTACTGTATGCTGAAAAAGAAAATAAGAAAAGATCACATGAGCTGAGCAGTGCCCTAGATGAAATAAAACATATAGTTGCAAAAAGAATTGACTTGACGACAAATCATACAGGTTTGTATGCATAAAAAAAAATGTATTGACAATCAGAAATTTTGTGTGCTCGTGTATCTTTTCTACTGGCATGAGGAGAAAAATCATTGATCACTGGTATCGGCAGCAGAGAGAAGTTTCTATCGAAAAAGAAAAGCTGTGGTGAAGCAACCTGTAGCCTATCTTTAAATAGTATCTAACAAGTAGGGCAATTAAATAAATAAGGAACTAAGTAACTAAACAAGGGATAATAAAAAGGGAGCTGACTGCAGTGTTGTAACAGGGGCAAGCACAAGTCAAGCCTGTAATATTGTTATCTAGCTTTTTACAGTGTATGAACTCTCGCTGCCAACTACAGAGCACTGAATAAGCTGTTTTTTTTCCAGCTTTTATTATGCAACCACACCCTGATAGTACTGGGACTGTGTCTAATCTGGAAGGCAGGTACACCTCCTCCCTCATGTGTTCCACCATCCTGGTCCCCTCCTGCCTAGGTGGGAGCATGTTTCAGCCGTGAGTGCTTTGTATGAGTGCGGTTACTGCTTGGAAGTGAAGTCAGTTTTAGAAAAGAAAGGAAAACCTTTGAGGAGTTGATGTTTTACGTTGATGTTTTCTTGCACTTCTTTTTGAAGAGGAACACCAAAATGGAGTTTACTCTACTGATCTGTCTTCTTCCCATTGCTTAATTAAACATTAAATCACTGTCTTACAGGCCGTTGTACATCTTCATTTGTCTGCAGACTGGTAGTTACATACAACAATCAGAGAAATCAGTTCTCTTCCCTAAAAGAAATGCTGTAAGATCTGCCTTCCTCCCTGTTCAGGGTAGAAAAGCTACTTCCCTGGGGAGAGAAGGAAAATCACTAAGGGAATCTCTGCCCTGGAAGCTTTCCACAATACACTTAGGCTTGAAAAAGAGTCTGAGGGCTGCTGTAAACTATTTCTTTAAAATCCTTGTTTGTATTCAGTACAGCAGACGGGTATCCGATTAGAATAGAGAATTATCCAGGACTGGAACAGGGAAAAAGAATGAAATTCATTCCTGGTTTGTGTAGTCAACTTGGTTTTTGTTGTTGCTTTTGCTTTTTTGTTTTGTTTTGGTTTTTAATCTTGCTATTCCCTGCCTCTTTTTGATTGTTTTTTTCAATATTATCAATGCAGTGGGACCGTTCAGATGCATCTAAGCAAGTGCTTAACTGTGGGTAGGCCATCAGAGTGTTAGACTAGAAATTGCCTTGTCAGCCACTAACAGTACAGCATACTGCACACAAAAAGTTACTGCCTAATGCACACAGCAGCAGCAGAGGGAAGTGCAAGTCTGTCTTCCTTCTGTTCTTTACTCCTGTTGAATACAGGCAAGTGTTAAAGTTGTCCATTCGTAGTATTCAGAGCAGCAATTTCTTAAAATTACTGATTGTTCTTAATTTTTACTTTTTTGCTGGTATTTTAATTAATTTCTTTCTTTCATTGCACGCGATCCAACTGAAGTCCCTTCTGCAGCCCTTGATAGATACTAATTCCTAATAGAAATTGCAAAGGTATTTAAACCTTTTTTAAAGGTTTAAAAAAATTGATATGCCACAAAATTTTAGTACATTTAATGCAAAGCAAGGTGAAGGACTTGTGGGTCTCTCTTTCATACCCAAATACTTGGAGGTAGATATTTCTGTTTGTGTGGTTGGTTGCGGAATGATTTTTTGTGGTTGTTTGCTCATTTTGCTTTTGTTGTTGGATTTTTGTTTTGTTTTATTAAACATTAAGACTGGGGAATCTCTGCTGATTTCCTAATTTTCAGTGGGACTATCTTCTGAATATTGGAAAACTTGAAACGTTTGGCCTTTTGGGAAGTCTTCATTGAGCTGAGCTTAATGAGTAAAGCAGGTTATGGTGATTTGTAGGGCTTGTATTAAGTAATTTTGAGCACTGGTAAACTTGAGGCTTTACATTAGGTGCATTTCTTTCATAGCTTTCTAAGTCAATAAGCTTTCTGCTGCCCTGCTGCAGAATGTAAGACTATAAGTTTTCAATTCTTCTGCAGCTTAGAAGGTTGCTAATGTCATGTTGTTTACAAAACATAGTGAAGGTGTTGCTCTGATACCATGGAGCATGTGAGCACCAGCCTCTGCAAAACTGATAAAAGTATCTCGAGGAGGCAGCCTCTGAAGTAAGAACTACCATGGATAAATTCATAGGAGATATGGGGGCTTTCTTTCAGTTTTCTTTCTACGATGAAATGTAGTCTTTCAGTCCATTCAGATACTTTTTTTTTTTGTTTTTTTAATTGCATCATACATATCCTCTCAGCTCCTGTGGGTATCTTACATTCAGTACAATTTTCTTTCATCAGCTTATAATTAAATCTGCAATGATTTTAGAATTCAGTTGTTCACTTTTTTATTAAATTTATTTTAAAGACTGTTTACCACCACTGGATCACTCAGGAATCCACATATGAAGGAAAAGAAGCTAGGAAATGAATGGTATCTGTGAGGGGGGGCTGTGCTGTGCTGTTCTCCAGTGGCATTCCACAGGAGCGGCTCATGCTGACTGCAGTGTGTGTGTGTGCTGATGCATGATACTACAGACTCATCTGTGGGATTTTGTCACGTCCATTTCTGAGATAGATCGGAGAAACTGGAAAAGTTCTATTAGTCTGAAACAGGACTCGACTACCAGGCAGGGCAATTGTTAATCATTATGAAGTGTGTGTGTGTGACGAATGATTCTGGTGGAATAAACATGCGTGTGGTAATCAGATAAAGTAGTAACTAGTTGAAATAGGTGAAATAATAGCTGCCAGCTTTATTTTTTATGTTTACATGTGAATTTGTTGTCTCTTTAAGATGGCACGAAAGTATTAAATGTCACCAGAAAACTCCCCATGCATCTTACAAACCTGTACTACTACCTACCTCACCTTCGAGAATATGAAGATGCCATTTTTCCAAATGTTGTTATTGGACAACAGAGAACTGGAGGTAGGAAATAAAGTTTAATTTGTATTTTATACATACATTTTATTCATAGTTTGTATTAAATTCTAGCTATGACACATTCTCAAAGTTGGGAGGGATTTTTCTCTGGAAACTCTATATAAAGTTGCCAAACTGAATAAATGGGAATGGGAATAGCAAAAGTACTTCTGCCACTCCCATCCTAATTTCAAGTCCTTACCCCTAAGTATTCTGGTAAACATTAAATTATCAACAAAGATAATCATAACTGAAAAACAATATTCTTTAATGTTTAGTCACATTTTCATGTAGCTAAGAAGCATTGCTGGGCATTTTTTTTTTCCCACAAAACTATAATAAATAAGGAAGTTGTGGACAATTTACAGTACGCAAAGACATTTATACATCTTCAGTCTAACTGTTTCATCCATCTGAGCAATCCATGGACGACTGCACAAATAGTACTGAATTCCAGTGACCTATAATACGAATTACTAAGCTGCATCTTCTCCCAGCTGTTAAACTGTAAGTAAAAAGGATAGTCAAAGGCAGTAAGCAAGCAGTGAATTAACAAACTCTTTTGCTGTTTTTTTGTTGTTGTTGTTTTGACTTTTCTGTGGGGCTGATTTAATGTAAAGAAACATTGGCAGCACTTCTAATTTGATTCAGAAATGACTTGGCAGGGCCTATGACAATGGATAACTTTCTACAGTCTTCTCATTAGTAGGTGTAGTTGGAGCAACGTGGTTTAGTATGGTGGTTCTCACTGGAGTGCTTGCAGATCTGTGTGAGTCTGCAAAAGGTTAGAAGTAGTCAGCAATAAGCAGTGAAAAAACACTACTTTTATTTTTTATTTCTTTGTAAGTGAAAGTCACAATAGCAAGACTGCAGTCAGGTCTTGCTGTTGTGTGCAAGTTGACCTTCGGTGTGTAAGAACAAACAAAAGCCTAGTGTTTAGCTAGTTGTGTGCTGGAAAGGAACACGGACCATCTGTGTTTTTAAGTTGATGCTGGCACCAATGAAGAAGTCCAGAGCAGGTCACTAACTGAACCTATTCCTTTCCTTCAAAACCCTTAACTTCTATGCCAACCTCCTGTGGTTTTTTTTTTAGTTTTTGGGTGTTTTTTTTTGTTTTGTTTGGTTTGGTTTGGGTTTTTTTTTTTTTTTGTGAAAAGGAATGTTCTGCAAGGACTAAGAATTCCATAGGTTTATCGAGCTATGTTAGGTCTCTAAACTCAGTAATGCCCTTACCAATAAAAAAAAGAGAAGTCCTCCTTGCAGTCTAGTGATATAATATAGCACTGTTCCACTACTAGCCAGAGTCGATTTAAGTTCCTTTCTTCTTAATAATGATTATGCATACATTTCTTTGTTGTTCTTACTACATTAAAGCTATTAGTTCATAACAGTTAAACTACTCAAGATTTTTTTGGTATGGATTTCTTTCTGAGATAGCCACCATTCATGACCTGTGAGAACTTTCTCACTAAAGCAGTGTAGTTTTAATTTTTGTTACTCAGATCTCCAACTCCATACCAAGAATTAGTATTTGTTTTGCATTACCCACTTCTGAAACTCAGTAGCAGGTACATGTGTTTGCCAGAACTAGCATTATATTCCCAAATATTTATCATCTATGTAGAGGAAACTGATGCTTGTAATTCAGGCATAGGTATCTCTAACCTAAGCATACGTGGATACATCTCTTCCTGGTAGCAAGGCAAACGCTGTCGTAGTCTTATAGCAATATTGAATGTCACCATGTAAACCAATCAATGAATGTTCACAGTAGTGATCATCTTCTATCATTATAGTTCCATTCAGATGACCCAAGGTTATCTCAAACCAGAATTAAAATGAAATTTACGTTTACTTTTACCTGACTTAAGATGATTTGACTTTTCATTTCTTTCTTTGCAGTCTCACTGGTGATGGGTATTCCTACTGTGAAAAGGGAAAAACAAAGTTACCTGATGAGCACTCTGCGTTCCCTATTGTATGGACTTTCTGAAAAGCAAAAGAATGACTGTGTAATAATCATCTTTGTAGCAGAGGTAAGTTTGCATGAGAAGGCTCAGGATACTAATAGACAACATGGAAATTCATGTCTTAGTATGAAAGTGTACAAGGTGTTGCTAAATACCATCTTCAGGCTTTGTGAAGGGTTTCTTCAGTGCTGGATGAGGCAGTCTTCATATGTGGAGAAAGCTGTAACTCAGATGTCTGAAGGGCGAAAAATGCCCATATTACATTTATAAACACAGCTGATGCGGTCAGATTTTGATATAAGAATCATACAAACTTGTTATTTTATCTGAAAATTATACACTACTGAAAGTATGAAAAGTAAGTTCTTCACAGAAGAATTCCATAGAACCTGAAAAAAGTAGATTTATTCTGTCTAACGAAAAATACAGCTTATTTATCTTCTATTTTGACATCATATCCCTTGCAAGGTACCTTAGCACGTTGGAGACTTTTTTGTTAAAAACAAAGTTGTTTTAAATTGTTCAGAGATGTGAACATTCCCTATTTGGAAAAGTAAACAGTTCTCAAGGTAAAATACTAGTGGTGAGTGATTTGTTTTTTCATTTCAAGTTGTCTTGAGCACACCAAAAAAAAATACAGAAGAGATCTGGTGATGTTTGCTAGCAAGTGAAAGACTGCAGTTATTCAAAACTCCTTCTTAATATTTCTTTGTCCTTCCATAAAAGACATATGTCATGAATAAATGGAATGTATTCATAGTGAACATTTTCTCAGTGAATACACGTGGACACTCATTAAGAGTTAAAGTTTATTTTTCAGTCGAGTAACAACTTGAAATAGCTTTTGCAACTGTAATACTGTCAACAGAAATAGCACCGCAGTCTAAACTTTAGATAAATCCCAACTGCCATTTAGATAAACCTTCTATTGCAGTCCTTCAGAGAGTTGTTTTTTTTTTTAAGAGTTGACTTCTGAAATTGTAGTTTCTCTCTGTGGACGGCTCTAAAAGTGCATTTTTTAATAAACAGCAGCTTAAATTTTATTAACAGTCCAATTCAGCTTATTTAAGATTAAACAGCTGCTGCAAAAGTCAGTCTCTCCCCTTTCTTTCATCCTCAAAATCAGGTTCATGCAACCTTCATTTTTCAGCCATGCAGTGAATTACAGTTGGTGAACTGTACTGATATGAGGTGATAAGAACATGTAGTTATGGGAAAAGGGCAGATCTGTTCATTGATCATGAATGCACACCTTCCTTTTTTCCACAAAGCTTCCAAAGATCAAGGTGAATGTTTACATCATGGATTAACTCAGAGTAACTTATTGCCTGCAAGTGCTGGTGGTTTTTTTTGTTTTTTTTTCTTATCACATTTTTTTTTTTCCGCTTGTTGTATAGCTGGTAATGATCACTTCTAGGAAACATTAAGGTCCATAAATCCATGGGACCTGACGGGGTGCGTCCACGGGTGCTGAGAGAGCTGGCAGAGGTCATTGCTGAGCCGCCCTCTGCAATCTTTCAGAGGTCTTGGAGAACTGGGGAGGTGCCTGATGACTGGAGGACAGCCAATGTCACTCCGGTCTTCAAAAAGGGCAAGAAGGAGGACCCAGGTAATTATAGGCCGGTCAGCCTCACCTCTGTCCCAGGGAAGGTGATGGAACAGCTTGTGCTGGATGCCATCTCCAGACAATTGGGAGAAAAGGAGGTTATCAGGAGTACCCAGCATGGGTTCACCAAGGGGAGGTCGTGCTCGACCAACCTGGTGGCCTTCTATGAAGTTGTCACTGGCTGGGTGGATGGGGGGAGAGCGGTAGACGTAGTCTACCTTGATTTCAGTAAGGCTTTTGATACTGTCCCCCATGACCTCCTTATAACAAAGCTGAGGAAGTACGGGATAGATGAGTGGACAGTGAGGTGGGTTGAAAACTGGCTGACTGGCAGAGTGCAGAGGGTCGTCGTTGGCGGTGCAGTGTCTGGATGGAGGCCTGTAACTAGTGGCGTCCCCCAGAGGTCTGTGCTGGGTCTGGTCTTGTTCAACATCTTCATCAATGACCTTGATGAGGGGATAGTGGCCACCCTCAGCAAGTTTGCTGATGATACGAAGTTGGGTGGCCTGGCTGACACACCTGAAGGCTGTGCTGCCATTCAGCAAGACCTGGACAGGCTGGAGAGCTGGGCAGTAAGGAACAGGATGATGTTTAACAAAAGCAAGTGTAGAGTCTTGCACCTAGGGAGGAATAATTGCATGCACCAGTACAGGCTGGGGGATGACCTGCTGGAGAGGAGCTCTGCAGAGAGGGACCTGGGCGTCCTGGTGGATGACAGGTTGGCCATGAGCCAGCAGTGTGCCCTCGTGGCCAAAAGGTCCAATGGCATTCTGGGGTGTATAAAAAAGAGCGTTGCCAGCAGGTCAAGGGAGGTGATCCTCCCCCTCTACTCTGCCCTGGTAAGGCCTCATCTGGAGTACTGTGTCCAGTTCTGGGCTCCCCAGTATAAAAAAGACAGGGATCTCTTGGAAAGAGTCCAGCGGAGGGCCACAAATATGGTGAAGGGCCTGGAGCATCTCCCCTATGAGGAACGACTGAGTGAACTGGGTCTGTTTAGCCTTGAGAAAAGAAGGCTGAGAGGGGATTTGATCCAGGTTTATAAATACCTGAGGTGTGGTGGTCGTAGTGGTGAAGCTGGACTCTTTTCAGTAGTGCGTGGGGACAGGACAAGGGGAAATGGGATGAAGCTAGAGCATAGGAAGTTCCGCACGAATGTGCGCAAGAACTTCTTTACGGTGAGGGTGACGGAGCACTGGAACAGGCTGCCCAGGGGGGTTGTGGAGTCTCCTTCTCTGGAGATATTCAAGACCCACCTGGACGCCTACCTGTGTGACCTGGTGTAGGGAACCTGCTTTGTCAGGGGGGTTGGACTCGATGATCTCTGGAGGTCCCTTCCAACCCCTACAATTCTGTGATTCTGTGATTCTGTATTACAGGAAAAAAAAAAAAACAAAAAAAAAAAAACTGCTAAGACAGGTATTGTAATGCTTTGGAAACACATTCATTAAATTCGGCACTGCATAATGTATGTTGGTCACTCCAAAAGTAATGCCTCCTATTTATTTCCATGGAAACGATAACAGATACAAAGAACTCAATACCACTATTTGATGGAGAAAATTCTCAGCTACAAAACCCTGTTTTTCAGCATAGGAGCCACCATTAGGTATGCATTTTCACCAGCAACGAACAAGAGCCTGCATGCTGTGCTCGTAAACATCTGCACTAGTGGAGGTGACCTGCTGTCGCCACTGCTGAAAACACATCACCCACCACCATTATCTGTTTGGTCTCCATACACATTCAGCAAGCATTGATGAATGTGCATTTTTTTCCACACAGGGGAATTCAGTAGCATCCCTCTGGTTCATACACACTTTTGAATCGGACATCATTTTGTCAGAGCACCTCTCTACTGCCATCTGTTGCACAGCAACAACATGTAATGGAATACTGGTGGGAAGGTTCAACCTCTACTGCTATACCACCTACATCTGTCTTTGATGTCATGGGCCAACATAATGAAATGGGAGGCACTACTTTCGGAGCAGCTTCATAGTTAACAGATGTGTTTTCCACAACAGAACTGTTAATTTCATGAAATAGGAGCACTGAACAAGTATATCCTCAAAGTTTTCAGACTAAGAGCCATAAGTTTGTTATAGCAAGAAGAAACTAAATAAACATTTTAAGTGTTGTTAGCTTTATAAAATTTTACTTACGCAACTCTTCTCAACAGCCATGGGCCTCTTTTGTGATTTTTGGATGATTAACCCCAAATAATTCCTTTTAGTGGCTGTTACACAGATGTGCTTTTCTGGTGTAAGTGAAAGCTGTAGAATAGTTTCTGCAAAAAATAGCTTGGCTGTCTGCAGAAGTAATGAAAACACAAAATGTCATACTGTCCTGCAGTGGAAGTACAACTGTAACATATTGCTCTTGCTTCTAATGAAATAAATTAGAGAATAGAAATGAAATGTTTTCATGTAAATATTTCCTACAAAATGTTGCTTAGTGCTTAATACAGAAATGGGTCACTTGAAATGAAAGCACACTTCTTTTCTTTAGGTGAATGCAGAATATGTTAACAGTATTGCAGAAAGTGTTAAAACCAGGTAAGTCCTGTACAGTGCAACATTCAGCAGCTGATAGACAGGTTTTGAGCTTTTATGGGCAGAATTAGAGCATTTCAGCAATAAATTGTAACACTGCCATACTGAAATGGAACTGCTAAAAAGGAGACAAAGGTGCACTCTTAGTATGTGTATTGTAAATTCAGAACACAAGGATGTATATCAGTTTATTTTCATTTTTGTGTTCATAAATATGCTTTAAATAATCAGATGAGGTCTCAGCTCAAGTTTCTCGACAAATATTTACTTGAACGTCTTTTCTCTGTAAATTTAATGATACAATTGAAAGCACTTGGAGCTACATGTATTCAGCCCCCCCGACTTCTCAGCCCTACAGTCCTGAGGTTTATCATATTTTCTGGGTGGTTTTGTTTCCTTGTTTGCCCGTTTCATGAAGGCAGTGGAACTGGTGCAGCAATCAGCTTATAACATAATGTGAAGTACTAGTAAATGATGGGTAACATGAGTTGGATATTCTTAGCCATGCAAAATTAATGTTAGCATTAACAAATGAAGGCTTGGATCCTAGTGCAGTTTTGCTTTGCATTCTTTCACACAGACATTTACAGCTGTGAAAAACCTTAGAGTAGCTTGAGAATAACACTACTAAATAAAACTGCTCAAGTAAAAGAAGGCATTCGTTGGTAGATTCATTTGGTAAGATGAAAGCTGCTTTCTAAGAAATGGTGTAGCGTAGCCAACGGTCACAACACAGGTAAGGCTGAAAGCTCTGAACTGCAGTTATTTGAAAGAAAGCAAGAAAATATATATGCTTTTTCAACGACTTTTAAAATGGAAAATAGAGCTGAGACCTAAATCTCCATGCCAGACCTCCATTAAAGGCAGTGTCATTTTGGTTGGAATGTAGAAGTAGATTGAGGAAGACTAAGGAACATGGTAGTTCTTGCACAGTTGCCTGTAATTCTAGGTAGTGGATTTCATTGTTAATTACTGCTGCATTTTTATATGATTTCCAATTCAAAATTCTCTTTTGTGTTTTCTGTTACTTGAATGAGATACTGTACTGCCTGTTCTAATGGTTGTCAAGGATCTCATCTTGGTTCCTAATGCCCCTACCTGGCAATATGTGTGATTATGTTCTTTGCTAGACTTGTGAGTTCCACTTCTGGAGATGCAGATGCAATTTTTGGGAGCCACTGTGTGTGGTTACAGTCAAAAATCTTTTTGAAAAATGGAGTCTCTCTAAACTTTTCTTCATAGCTTCCCCAGAGAAGTCCAGTCTGGTGTCCTAGAGATTATTTCTCCTCCTGCTTCTTATTATCCAGATCTTTCCAATCTGAGGAAAACATTTGGGGATTCAGAGGACAGAGTAAGGTAAGACAGCTTCAATAAAACCTAAGAACTCTCTTCTAAGAGTATAAAATGGAAAAATTTTCAAAAGTCAGTGTTGTTTGAGGTGATATGGTTTTGTATTTCAGAGCTAATGGACCTCAAGTGTACTCTTTCTTTTCCCCCCATTTATGTACTTTCTTGTTTATTTAAACCATTATGCAAGGAGTTCTTGTGAAGAGCTAATGCTGTACATGGGCTTCAGTGTGACAGCCTGGGCTTCTCCTTTGTGTCCTATCTCTGGGCATCCCATAGGTTTTAAAGCACACAGATAATGCCAAGAGATGATAGGCTAGATAATCTAGTGATAAAGGAAAAACAAAAACCAAAAAGTATTTTATCTAACAAACAAGGGAGAGGATGCACAAAGAAAGGCCCGTGTGGCTCTTTTAATAACTAGTAACAATTAATGTGGGTTTAATTAATGACTAACTTGTGATTGTGGATGTTTTTTAGTAACATTAATGATTTATCTTAACTTCTGGGGATTTCATTCAAATTCACTAAGGCTGGCATTATAACCTAACAAAACTGTTGGTCACAAGAAAATTATTTTCTTCCAATAACTGTAATTTATGCAAAAAAAAGTGGTGTGCCAAGGAGCTACGTAAACAATGCAGCAAGAGGCATGCACTACTTAGAGTTTAGGTTGACTGAACTCAGCAAGTGTAAGGGATTTACAGATAAACCTTCTGTTTTCCAGAGCATAAACTTTCTCATGTACTTACGTTTCAGATATGATTAGTTTTGAATCAGGTACACTGGGAGTGCACTTTGATGTTAATTATTTTATGTACTGATGTTAATTATTTTATGTACTGATACTTGGCATTGAACATCAGAATCAACTTCTTCCCTTCGTAAAATGAGATGCTGTACTTCACAGAGAAAAATCTGTGTTTGCATTTAAATCAGAAAAAGAAATTTTGCCTCCCTGCTTCTCTATTCTTGATCAGTAAAAGCACTCAGTTTTATAATGCTGTGAACGATCTTTAAATAATAATTGTGTATTGACCTCTACTGTTCATAATGAGCAGGCCCCTGACGTCATTAGAAATGAATCTACTTGTTAAACATTTAGGACATTTAGTTTCAGGCTGGGTTGATACAGATTTAAATGTTTTCTTAGTTAACATCAACTTTTATGGGGAATTCAAATGATTTGCTGATGTCTACACCAATTAAAAGGAAATTCTGAATTGAAAGTACTACTTGATTTCATCTTGTTCACTTAACAATGAGTTAGAATACACACCCTTATGATTTTATTGCTCTGATGCTTTTATTATACAAATAACTTTTGGAAATTACCCAAGAAGATTTTCAGAATGTACTGCTTATGTTTAGGTGGAGAACGAAACAGAATTTGGATTATAGCTTTTTAATGCTGTATGCTCAACCTAAGGGAACATTTTATTTACAGGTATGTTCACATGATCATTAAGCAGCTGCAATACATCTCTATTGATTATTAACTTTTGACTTTTTTTTCCCTACGGCTTCAATAAAAATGTCGTTTTCTGTGTGGTTTTGTGTTCTTTAGAAACATCTATATATTTCGGTGTTTGTATGCATATCTTGCAGCTACATATTTCAATTATTAAATCTGTCTGTACCTCCGTGACATGTGATGATAAGGTAACTGAAGCATTAGGTAAAGAGATTCAGAGTTTAGAGTATTTTCATTTGCTGCATAAAGACGGAATAATGGTAATAGATCCAGGTTATAGCCCAAATCATGAAGAACCAAAAGACCTTAGATGACTTTTCCAGATAAGGAAATATACCAGTGTAGAGATGCCGGTGACAAGGTTATGCAGCAGATTTGTATGAATCCTTAATTCACCAGATGATTTAGTGTTAGATTTTAAGAAGATCCCCATGCATTAACACTTAGGTTTAGCCATCATTCTAGATTTGCATTCCATAGTGACAAAGTTGATGAACATTGTTGTGACTTAGGCAGCTTTTGTGGAACCCCTGAGATGAAGAACACACAAACTACAGGAATAGTGGCAATTCTGAGAAGTGAGTTTTCAACCCAGGAAGTTCAGATGAAGACGTATCTGGTTTGATTGTAGTAAAATTATGCTGAAGTTTTCTTAATAAGATAAGAACATTTTGAAGCAATGGTTTTCACTGTATTTCCTGGAATTTACCAGGGCCACTTGAGACACTTTAATAATATCAGAGACAAGCTAATGGGATTTTAACATAGGGCATCCAAATCCAGGACTAGTTGTGAGGAGGTGTATTTCTTCTTTGTGTTCCTGTAGGATGAGTTCATTCTGAAACATTTTACATATGAAAGCATCTTTGAGTTCAGGTGCAGCAATTGTAGGGAGGTATTTTCTATCAACATTCACATGAACAATCATAAAACATCAAATCAATTAGAATCCTTAGTTAAAATCTGTTATAAGCTTAGGACTCAGTTAATTGAATTACTGCTTAGTTTTTGGTGTGCTTTTTTTTTTTGCTTCATAAGGTTTTCCTTGGGGAGACTGGGGAGCTGCATTGTGTCTTCATAGACATATGTAGTCTGTAAGTCAAGCCTCCTATTTGGTAGAGCTTTAAATTGAATAACTTTCATGAAAGTGTATTTTTATCTGACATTTTCTTTATACTAAAAAAAAACAGGCTTTTAATAAATCAGCTATTTCTGTGGAAAATGAGAGTGAGATTTTTCAGCTTAGCAATCTTCAGATTTGTTGAACAATGATTCAAAACAGAAAAATACACTAGTATAACTTAGAAAGGAAGATGCATTCCTGTTGGGTGCCTGCAGTTCCATTATGTGCTACGGCTCTTGTTACTTCTTGATTCTGACTTCTCTTAGGCATACTCTTAGATAGCAATTGGGCAAAATGGACTAGACAGTTTTTAACACATTTTTAACCGCTTTGCATCGGAGCCTCTATATTTTTCTTTTGTATGTTTTCTTCTGGTGTTTCTCAGCATGGAGGTTTTTGTGAGATATGAAGGTATTTTTGATACTGTTCTGTCTGCCTTTCCTTTTTTGTATTCACTCAGTTTGTCTTTGAGGAGTCTCTGGAACTCTCTTTGATTCCCTGCTCTCCTCCCTTTACATTTAGTGTTTAGCATTGGTGGTGGTTTGGTTTGTTTGGTTGGTTTGGGGTTTTTTTGTGTTGTTTTCTCTTCTGTATAACTGTCTCCTTAACTCCGATCTCAGATCTTGTTACTAACTGTTAACTTTGACCTCAGTTCATCTGTTTTTTGATACCTTACCATCAGCATAAGCTGGCAGGATCAAAGCAGAACTCATCATCTTTCAGTTTTGTTCTAATTCCTCTTTGTTTCACTATTGATGACCCGTTTCTCCCTCACTAGCCTCACGCTTGTACACTTCTAATGACCAAATTCAGCTTAAAGCTGTGGGCCCTCGCCCTTAGACTGTTGTTGCTGAATCTGCTGAATGTGCAAAGCCAGCAGGAAACCATTTATTCCCCATAGCATTCATTTTCTGCCAGTTTAGTTCTGTGAACCAGATTCCAGTGCTATCAGACAAGCACTAGAACCAATAAAGTAAAGCAGTTAGTTCAAATTAATTGTATCAGTGCACTGTACTCCAACATTTTCCTGAAGGCTTTGACTTCTCTTCCTGTGTTTTTCTCATTCATACCAAATTCAGATCCTGAATTACTTTCTCCTAAATTATTTTTTTAATTCATTTATTTTATTTGCCTCTAAACTCTTAGTTCAGAATCATTATCTGCAGATTTAGTAAGCAGCACAGCTTCTGTTTTTTCACATCTCCCATTCTTCTCTGAAAACTATGCAAGAGCTGGCAAGTCTTTTCCCATTTCCTTGATGGGTATCACTTTCCTTTTCTGGCTATCTTTTAGTTGGCTTTACCGCTGTGTTGGGCTTCAGCCTTCACAGCGTGTTGAAGGCTCTTTGTATTTCTGTCCTTCAGCTTTTTTACAGCGTGTTCCTTCTTCCATGACGAGTTCTCCCTGAAATGCATTGCATTGGCATGTCAGTAAGCATCCCCAGTTCTCCATCACCTTTCAGGTATAACAGAGTCTGCCTGGGCTAATTGGTTGAGCCACAGGCCATCTGCTTTAAAAGTTTTTCTTCCCAAAAAGTTTACTTATGCTGCTTATCAGTGCTTGTACAACTTCAGTACAAACTCTGTTGTTTTCCTTAACCTCTATCTTTCTGTGTTATGGTTGTTTTTGTTTTTGTTTTTTTCTAAGTGAAAGAGAAGCAATCATGGGAAGTAAGTATTTAATGAATTATACCAAAACATTGATATGTAGAAGCAAAATAGCAATCCTCTGCAGTACAGCACAGCTTCACTACAGACAGTGCAGCAGCCAGTCATAATGTGATTATCGCTCATGTGGGGCAACACCACCACCTCCTATGCAAGCAATAAAACTATCAGTTGCTTTGGTTCTTTTTGTTTCTCCCAGCTGGAAGATGATATTATAGCCAAGCCTGATTACATTCAAAGCATAGAAAACTTTGCTGCTGAACAGTCCCCAGAGTGGATGGTTCTTGAGTTCTGCCAGCTTGGATTTATTGGTAAGTATTAAGGCCTCAGCAGTGTCAGTTGGTTTGGAGCTGTTTAAGCAGATCTCATTCAGTATTACATTTCTTATATGGCAGGACTTGTATATCAGAACTTAACTGGCTCTTCAGAAAAGCTTCCTCTGGAAGCTTTTTACTTTCTGTGCTTTCTTTGCAGCATAGAATCTAGTCGTTGGGTTTCTGTAAGAAGCAAATTGTTCTGTATCAGAGCACTGTGTGCTCCTGCAGCTTTCTTTTCACAACTGGAATTTGTACAATCTGTAAAACATCAATTTTCTTTCCTTTGTGATGTAGAACGTGCATCCCATATTGTAGTAAAGGTTTTTTTTGTTTGTTTGTTTTTCTATTTTTATAGTAGTAAGTTTCCTTTTACATTTTTTTTCTTAAGTTACAAGATGATTTACTTGTGATAACACCTTGTAAGTGTTAGGTCAAACAAATCTAACAAAATCTGCTAATAAAGATAGCAAGAGAACTAAATGAATATTGGTAGAGTTTTAAAAGCAACTTTTATTTAGGTCTTAACCTAAATATATTCAGTATATAATTGTCATTGAAATCGTATGCCTAACGATTTGAGAGGTTGCTCAGACTTCTTCATCTGAAACACGGATAGAAATGACAGGCAAATTTATGTTGGAACCAGGATACAACTGCATGCTTGACTACTCACCTGGCTGACTATGTGAGAATATTTTCACGCATGAGATGGAGTTAAGTTCCAAAGCAGAAGCCTATGTAAAACTTCCATTAAATATCAGAAGTGCATCCGTGTGTTTAAGGCTATGGGTACTCCAAAACCTAAAGCTGTTGAATGCTTACTGTGCAGCAATAAAAAATATTTAAATATCCAATTTGTTTTGCCTTCAGGAAAATTGTTTAAATCAGAAGACTTGCCACTTATAGTAGAATTTTTTCTGATGTTCTATAAGGATAAGCCCATAGACTGGCTTCTTGACCACCTGCTCTGGGTCAAAGTGTGCAATCCAGAAAAGGATGCAGTAAGTATGTCTCTGCATTTATGAATATAAGTAACAGTCTCTGTCACAACATAATTTATTTTCAAAAAGCAGAACTTCTCAATTCAAGAGCTCATACAGGCGTGCATAGTAGGGCACTGTGCTGGAGCCTACTAGGGCATATGGAATTTAGATTTTCACATCAAAGTTGTTTTGCATTTGTCAGGTCAGAATATGGCCAATGCAAACTTGTGTCTGCTGCAACTGCCTATTTAGACAACCCTGCAACATTAAAAAAGATTTTGAATACGTGAACTTGGATGGACTGTCACTTCTCATAACTTTCTAATGACCTTCTAATGTTTTCACAAGTCAGTACAGCATACAATCTTAAAAATACAGTTCTGAATTTTACATACAGTTTCCTTTCTCTCCAGCATCAGAGCACAAGTGTTTTACTTGAAATTTTTAATTGCCTGGGAAAAAAACTTGACTCTTTGCCTGAAAAAAACAAAACAAAAACCAGAGGGAAATGTGTGGACTGAAAGGATGAAATTACACTTTTTACTGAAAAAAAAAGAAACAGTTGTGTTGGTTGAATTGCAAAAGAAGCCATTTATAGCATTAGAGGTGAATTTGGTGATACGTTAAGTATTTCTTTATGTCCTTTTGCATTCTTTGACTGGTCTTTGGTGCTGATTGCTACTCTTACTCTTCCTGTACAACAGCACTATGCCATGTAGAAATGACCAGAGATTCTCCCACTATTTTTTTAAGGTTCAAGATTTGTTTTGATTAGTGTAGTGAGTCCCCAAACGTGTTATTTTTTAATTGATAAGGAAGAAGAGACAGGTAGGAGTTGTGCAGATTGGGAGCCTAAGGAGAGCTGAACAACAGGCTTTCAGTTTTACTGTATAGCAGAGGTAATTTCGGGACAGCAGAAGGTACCTGATTTTACACTTCAGCAACGCCACTGTGGAGTCCCTATTCCCAGTTTGTGCAGACAGGATTAAGCTTTGAAATCCTACTCTAGAGTCAGTCTAGATCCTTAAGTACCACTAATTTGGGCTCTTGCTTAAACTTTGATAAAAGTGAAAAAAGACATTATTATGTTTACACCACCCATTCCAGATGCGTCTCACATCCATCAACCTCAACTGCTACAAACTGAACATTTTGCTTTCATTTCTAAAATGACTCTTCTACCTTACACTGTATATAAATCATATCTGAAACAATGCTGTGTTCCCGAAAGGCAGGCAGACAGTGTAAGCCTGTCCTGGCCAAACCAAATCAGGGTGCTGTCATCAAACTTCTAGTGCATACAGAAAATGGAGGCAGGGAGAATGAGAGGGATCCCAGCTGCTGTTCCTCCTGTACGAATTAAAGCAGTGATTTGAAAGCTAGAGTTTCCTACAGATGAAGAAAAGGCAAAATGACAGAAATCCTCACACTTTCCCATTTCGGAGCAGCTGAAGTAGCAGGTTGCTGCTTGATCACAATCTTCCTCATGGGAGGGTCAACATGTACTCAGTTCTTACACCGTTTTGCTGAACGTCTGCTGTGGGCACACATAAAAATACTTGGTTCTGTTAAGAGCCTTCCAGGTGATTTTTTGCTTTTAATTAGTACTTTTCTAAGAACTATAATCCCCTGTGAGTTTTACTGTTTAAGCTAATTGAGTGAGGATTATAACGTGTAGCACTGATGTAATTTATGTGACGTTTTCTTTTATAGAATTGCAAGCACTTTATTGAAGAGGCAAACACATTATCCTCTCAAATTTAAATATGTGAAAACTGATATGGAGGGGTTAAATGATCTTCCAAACTCATACAATTATTCTGTGGCAGAACCGATAGTCTTGGGGACTCAAACTCTTTGCACTGTTCTTTCTCATTATGCTTTATTAATTATTGTAAGATGTATGTTTCATTGTATCTAACTATGATGCTTTGTGAACAGAGTGCAACAATTACATTCAAAGAAACGATGTGCTGCCAGTCGAAAAGCAGGAAACTCAGAAACTAGTACCAGTTATGGTTATCTAATTTCCTGGTATATGTCATGTCACAAAGTGTATCTGCACTGGAAAACAAGGGTACAAATATAGTATCTAGGGGCTTTATGTAGTTCTAGGATAATGATAGATACGTGACATAGAGTCTAGTATAGTATATTACATTATACTATTCTCATACATAGCAGAAAGAGCCAAAAAACAGAAATGTAACCGGAATCTATCTCAAGGGGATTGGTTTTGGTCAAAGCAGAATGATATAGCAAAGCCAAGAGTTGGAACAGAATTTGCTAGAAGCAGTTACAAACAGCCATCAGTTTCCAGTCTGAGGTGTATTTTGCACTTGAGGTGTGAGTGATGATGTACAGTGCACAAGTCTCTGAATTAATAGCGGTTGAGCCTGCAGATCTGCATTGCACCATGAGTGGAATTATGATGAGCTGATGTCTGGAAAGCGTATTTGAGATAAAATGTCTGTTAATCTCAGGATTACTTGTGTATATATAGGTAAAAAACCTGGACCCATATGCTCGACTACATAATAAAACTGCCTTATGGAAGTTAGTTTGCATCTCCTTCGTTTAAATAAAATTTCACTCTTTTCTTTTTCTAGGCACACTGTGAAAAGGAAAAGGCAAGGTTACGTATCCGTGCTAAGCCATCTCTCTTTCAGCATATGGGACTTCATTCATCATTGTCTGGGAAGATACAAAATTTGAAAGTAAGCACAAGAAATGATTGCTATAGTTCTAAACTATATGCTTATGTTTTGGTTTGTTTCTCAATTTGGTATCAAACATTGCATCTTCAGCATTAGGTGGCACTTCCGTATCCTAGAAAGGCTGGCTTTACAGTTCTGGGGGAGAATATTGTTCTGGCATCTGAATTGCAGATGGGGAATACTGCTTCTGCACAAACATTTCTGGTCTTTGATCTAAATACTTGCATAAGTCTGAGTAGCATGACATGTAGGAACCCTCTTCACAGTACAAGTTTTCATGCACTGTACAAGCATAAATGGTTATGGTGGTCTGTTTTGGCTGAATAGTCAACAATACCAATATGAAGGATTACTGACAAGAGAAGCACGCTGGTAGGATCTGCCAGGTATTTGATAAGGATGAGTAGTGAAGCACCAGATTGTGGGTGCCATTCTGTTAGTGCCATTTAGACTACTCACAAGATCAGTGTTGGATCAAACTAAATGTTTAGGTAGCCTCTGCTGTTGGGTGATCTGGTAGAAGACATAGTAGATAACCACAAAATAGCCTACGCTGGAGAAGTTTCTTTTTCTGATCCGTTTACAAACTAACATTGAATCACGAGTGATTCAATGACTGAAGTGATAACAGTGAAATGAATGTCCTTTTTCTATCACAAAAAGATAGCATATTTTTTAAGTAAGTTTTTTTTCTGGAATAGTTACCTGTAGTAATTCAAGATACCGGAGTACTGTTTTCATCATACTTTTAGGAGTGAAATTACATTTCTTATATCCAACAGGATAAAGATTTTGGCAGAAGTGTGCTACATAATGCACATAATAATCCACCTGCAAAACTGCATACAAATCTAAGAATATACCAGCAATATACCTTGGAAAACGTTTATGAAGGAAAAGGCTATTTTTGGGCATCAGCTCCAATGGCTGGGGACTATATCAGCTTCACCTTTTTGAAGCCACTAAAAGTAGAAAAGTAAGTAATACATGGTGTGGAGTATGGCAGACTACATATACTCATAGGAATGAATTCAAGGACAGAACTTCCTTAGCTATTTAAACCTGGAAAAATGAATTGATTCAGACTTTGAGCACTGAACAGAGGGAGTGCTTGAATTCATGGTTCCAGAATAAGATGGTTTTAATGCTTGTTTTGTTTGAAATAAAAATATCCTAGTATGGTTTGGTGACACGTCATAAAGTTTTAATGCCTATTTCTGTTCTCTCTAGCCTACAACTAACTGAAGTGAAGGTATTTAAAAGTTTCCTTCCAAAAAGGGAAATATTACTACTTTAGAACTTTTCTAAAGTAGAAAGCTACTGCAAATAATACGCCTTTTTTTTTTTAATCAGATACTTTTTTAGAAGTGGAAATATGGATTACCCTGGTGATATACTATATGACACTACTGTGGAAGTGCTGCCAGCTGATGTAAGTCTGTTATTTCCACTTGCAATACACAATACAAAATTTCATTTTATAGATGATATTTGGCATGTAAGATCATGTTCTAGAAAGCGCTGCTGAGGTTTTATTCTTTTGTTTGTTATAGGAAGCAGTAAGGAAAGGACTGGTTGGCAACAGAAGTAAATTTAACTACACTGCAACCAAAGATGGATATTTAAAGATAGGTAAATAGTTTATTGTTACTTCGAAAAAATACATTTTTTCTTCCACAGAAAATGTTTTGCACTTGAGAATTTCATTAGCTCTGCAACGAATGCAACTTTCCAGGGTAGGAACTAGTAAGGAATAGAAACCCTCTGTGCTATTGCATGTATGAGATGTTTCACCTATTTTGTTTTGATTAATGAAGAGCCTTAACTGTGGTGCCAAAAGCCAAGGCAGCTAATCACAGAATGACTAATGCTGGAAGGGATCTATAGCAATCATCAATAATGAGAACAACTCAGCCTCTGCAAGGTTTTTAATAGGATAATTGTTTCTGGTTTGGATTTTGCAGCCTTAGCTAAAGAAAAAGGAGTCCATAACACATTGCATTTTTGCACGCCAAGTTCCCCTTCAGAGCAGTGCTTGACTGCTTTAAATGAGCTGCAGATTCACCAGATATCTGCCAAGGCTTGTTGCCTACTGTTACCTAAACTAAAATGCCATTATGTGAATAAAAATGGACTACTGGGAGACCTATTTTCTTTCCACTTTCCTGTCGTCTGTTCTATCACATAATTGTTGTTTTTTCCTAATGAACCACTTTCAGTTCCGATTCACTTCTTGTTTGCTTTAATCTGTATTTTACCCTCACCTCCTCTTGGTTGTTTCAGTCTAATGAAAGATCCAAAACCAAATGCTGTCAATTCGCAGTTCTACATGCCAGTTCACAGGAAATGAATATCACACACGGAATGAGTGTTTTTCATTTGTCTGTTTCATTTGCCAGTTTGACAAGGTTAGTTAAAAAGTGTAAAGCTAGTGAAGGAGTATATCACAATTATTACGTGATTCCTTCTATCTCTTTTGAGAATAACTGTACTCCTCAGAAAAGCTTTTTCTTGTTGTTTATAAGTGTTATCTTTCAGTGGCTATAGTTTGAGCTTTTGCAAACATTTTCCCCTCGTGTTCTAGAGTTATTTTGTGATGTAAAACTTTTACATGAGTTCACTCAAAAGTGCATTTTAATCTAATAGGGACTTGTAACTGTGCTTTATTTTTCATTTAGGGGCTTTTGAAAATGGAATTGCAGAAGGCAGCATCAATCTGGCAGTAGGAGAAATACTGGCTATTCGTTTATCAGTCAATTCTGATTCCCCTGTATGGGCAATACTTAGTGAGGTAAATCTGTTAATAAAAGCTTTATTAAATTGGTTTCAGTCTCTCCTATCGCATAGAATTGATGGTCACTCGATTTTATCTAATTTTGAGTTGGATTCTCTGTGAAAAAAAATGTACACAAGTGGAGAGCTATATTATTAACTGGATGGGAATTTATTTCATAGAAAAAGTGCTGGAATGGAATAATTGGCCATTATTATTTGCAGTGCAGGAATACAGCCACTAGAATTTGGGTCATGACAAACCAGAGGACAAGGGGAGGATTTTCTAGCATTTTTTAGTCACCATTTTGGATATTGATAATTACCATATACAAATAGTTTCAGATGATTGTATGGTTTGTTGTTTTTTTCCTGCAAGTTTCAACCAAATATCTGAATGTGCGTGAACCCATAAGCTGAAAGCAGTCACTGACAGTTGCTTTAGTCATGCTTGGAAGGAAGGAAAAGCACACTTTAGAAAATGATATGTTCTACAGCTTTTGGGTTTTTTTGTTTTTTTTTTTTCAGGTACTTATCAAGATGTCTGAAAACTGATAACTGGAAAAAGTACATTTTTGACACGTCACTTGTTACAGACTTGTCTGAAGACTTATCTAACAGCAACAAAAACCTGCGTGGATAAATAACAAATCCAGACCCAATACTGTGTATTGGCAAAGAATGGAGATAATTGTTAAAAAATTGTAAAAACTGTTAAATCTTTATATAACAAATATTAAAAGCTATGAAAAACCTGGTTATGTTAGAAACTTCCATAAAATGCTGTTGATTCAGCTGTTCTATATAAAAATTCCATCTCAGTTGGACACCATTATATATTACTGTAAGCAACTGACATTGCAGGCAACCTCAGGGACAAAACAGGACAGTATATTTCTAGGTTACTAGAACTAAATACATGGACATTTTGGGAGAGTGTTAAGGATAGGGTTTGCAACTGTGCTAAGAACATTGGTCAGTTTTGAAGGGAAATCAGAACTGAAGGAAAAATTGTCTGTATTTCATGCAAGTACTTAGAACAGTTCATCAGAGAAAGGATTAACTGACCAATATGAAAGTGGGTCTCAAACTTACCACGGTTTAGCCTTAATGTAGCATAAGGTATGTTTAATTTAATTTAATTTTTTTTTTAATGGAAATTGCTTATAAGCTACCATTTGAATACCTTGAAAATCAAACAGGTATCGTTCGGAGGATTGTACAACTTTTCTGTGAACCGTGCATTGAATTAACTACAGGAAATAATTGGTAAAACACGTGTAACTATATTTTTGTAGGGAGAATATCTATTTAAATAAAATTTTGTATCCAGCCATTTGATAATCAGTATGTCCTGATACTTCCGTGCTGGTCACGAGCCAAAACTCAGTACAAATTTGAAAATCAATGGCAAAGTGCAGTAATCTCATTTGAGATGTTTTTGGGAAACGGCACCTTGGACACCTACCTGTGATGCGCAGACTTCGTTTATCACTTTTTTAGCACCTGAAGCACTACAAATAGCTTGGTAATTTACAATATTCTTTAAAGTATATGTTGCGGTGCCAAGTACATACATATGTGTATGTATGTATTTCTTGGACCGGGTATTGCAGCCTTCACTAGGTTAAGAATTTAATGCAGTCTAAGAATTGACGCAGTAATCTGAAGTACTTCAAGATACACAGAGGGAAACTTTATTATCCATAAACATAGACAGTCAAAAGGCTCGAGTGAGACCAGTGGTCAAACTGCAGCTAAAGAAAGAAGGGAAATCACCCACTGCAATCACAGAACACACTTCCCATCGCTTTGATGTAAATGAGCCTTGTAAATGTTGAAAAGTAAATAATGAATGCTCACATATGCACTGTTAAGTAAAATTTTGCTTAGTCCCCATTGTTCCCTGTGCTTTATGGAGCGCAGAGATTTCTCGCAGTGTCTGTGGAACCATGGCTCAACTGTATAATGAAAGGAACCTCAGGAGAGGGACTCTGGATTTTCAGTGAAGGATTGAAAAGTAGACAGTGTTACAGCACCAGTAAGTTTAAGGCAATGGAGTGTAACAGAAGTACACTTACATACGTTTGCATGTTAATATCAGCAGTTAGATCTGTGTGTTCAGAACAATCTCTGCTCTGCAAGCAGCAGTTGCAGAACATAAGCAGTTTGCCTTTTGATCCTGAAAGTGAGGTCCGACCTGCGTTTTTTTCAGCCTAGTTAGCCAGACTGAACCTGTGCACACCTTTGCGCACCGCATCTGAGGGCAGTTTAAATGCCCCTCATGACAATTTTCAGCTCAGAAAACTGACCTAGGTAGGTACAGAACCATCCTTGAACTTTGCATATGCCTGTCTTTGCACTGTACGCCTTTGAGGCACAACACGAAGACAGTAAGCTAAGTTAAAAAACAACTGTAAGAAGAGTTTGCAGTTCCATTCCAGATTACCAGCCTCCCTCATTAGTATATACCATTTCCTTATTTTCACTTGGTTTAAAATACAGTCTCCAAAATACCGGCTACCTCACAGTACGTGTTGTGATCAGGTTAAATGCATGTGCGGGAAGAATGAGCATTTTGCAAGCTCATTCTATACTAATGATGGTTTATTCTCATTTTGATTTCCGCTGAAGCGCAGTTATTTATTTCTCTCGGCAGTGTGATTCCTTTCTTGTCTTGAATCCTTCAAGGGACTTTTGAAAGGGAAGCATTAATGTTTATTTCCAATACAAAAGGCGATCATGAACTTGGCTTTAATGACTCTTTAGGAAAATACATTATTTCCGTTAGTTACGTGGGCCTCTAATCTCATCAGCGTTACAGTGACTTTGTGCCGTTCAGTACAAGTACACCTTTCCTGTAAAGGCTGGTGGATGACAGATTTATGCTGAGAAAATTAGCCTCTTAACAGCTATACCTGTCTAGATTTCTTAGATCTGTAGGTTTCTTAATCCAAAATTGACAATGAATTTGCTTACTGAATTTAAAATTTTCTCTCGTTCCAGCGTCGAGTAGACAGTGTGCCATACACAAGGATGGACAGTTCTCCCCAAAATTTGCTTTTTCTATTACTCTACACATTTGTTGGCCCACTGATCTGTTACACAAACTAAGATTCCCATCCTTCAGCTTCATTGTTTCTTACGTAAATATTACTTATTCCAGATGCACCTTTCATAGATGCCTTACAACAAACAGTAGGAAAATTCTGCAATAAGCAGAATTCTTGAAATCTCCAGTTGCTTCTAAAAGGATGTATGCATGCTTCGGGCCGCAAGGATGGTTTTCATCTGTCTTTATTCATGATGGATTGCACAAGAATATTCCTTGGTTTGGTTTTTTTTTTTAGCTAGAGGTGTCTGAAGATTGAAGCTTGTGTAGGAGTATGGTGCCATTTTTGAAAAGTACATTAAAGAAGGGTTTGAATTAAGGTTTAACAGAGCCTTCAGATTAACATTAGCTACTCCTTAATAAGAGAAGAAATTGTGTGGCTTTTCTATGTCATAAATACTGTGTTTAAGCTGTGATGTTTACATTCATCCTTGTAGCTTGTAATTGAAATAATCTTCGGCACTCTTAAATTTTGATTATATAAAATACAAATGGAATCAAATTAAGCTTGAAGCTTCTGCATTAGTTTACAGCAACCTTGAAAGGCAGAGCATTACAAGAATAAACACGAGCAGTTACATTTCTGGTTCATCATGCACGCTCTCATGTTAACTCCCAACAGTTGTGAGTGATTTATGCTAGTTAGCAAACTAATATGTGATAGACATAAACCATATGGAAGCTGTTTACAAAAGCAAGCACTGTGCCTCCAAGGCAAGTAGCCAACACCCAGCTCAACCAGCAAAACACTGATTTTGCTGATTTAACATATATCGCAAGGAACTGATCTGTCCCTGCCACATGCTGCGCGTCTTAAGATATTCCTGCTGTACCTCGTGATTTCAATTGGTTTAACCAGTACCACTGCCAGAATGCACGAGTTCAAGCTGAGCCAAGCCAGAACGTCAGTGAGGGCAGCAACCCCACGCCTCCTGCGTTCTGCAGAGCTGGGTGAGGGCTGAAAGGAATCCCTACAGTCCCCCTGCTTTGCTGTTGCTGAAATGGGGTTGGATTGCTTGGCAGTCTCTAACTGCGGGAATAGGTTTTCTTCATTTCAACAAGATGTTTCTGTTAGCCATGGTGAAATGAAAGGCCTTGTCTGCAGCCTGGTAGACGATGAAAGGTGTGGAACACGGTGACTGCCATGGTAAGTCAATTTAAATTGCCAGTAACCACGGTACTGTTTGACTGGAAGAAAAAAAAGTAACTGTGCTGTTTTCAACTTCCAGTCTAATGGAATGGAATTTGCCATTCCTTTAATAATTTTTCCTCATGCAAGGTACTGCCTTTAAGCACACAGGAAACAACGAACGGGACGCTTCCTGCCCGCAGCCACGCTGTCTTCCGCCCGCCGCCCCGGGCGCCCGTCGCCGTCGCCGCGGCGAAGCCCAGGGGCAGCCGCAGAGCCCGCAGCGGGCCGAGCGGCGATTGGCGCAGCCACCTGCCCGCCCCCTCCCTGCCATCCTCCCTCCCGCGGAGCTCGTGCGGATCGTGATTCGCGCGCGGATTGGGCAGGGCGGCCCCTGCCGGGCTCCGATTGGCCGGGGCGGAGCGGCGCGAGCACCTGCTCCTCAGCGCCCGCCGCCCAGCGCTCAGGCGGCGCGTGCGCGGCTAGAGATGCGCCGGCAGCGGGGGCCGTGTTAGTGCCGTGTTAGTGCCGGCGGGGCGCGCAGGGGATCTCGCCGCCGGTAATCCGCCCGCCGCGGGGATGGGGAGCGCGGGGCGGCCGCCTCTCGCCCCGCGGGGGCTGGATGCCGGCGTGAGGCCGGCGCGCCGTGCGTCTCCTGTTTTATAACTGGGGCGGGGGGGAGCGGCGGCGGCCATGAGGGAAAGGCGGGCGGGGCTGCTGGGGCGCCGGCCGTTACAGGGGGGCAGCGCGGCCCCGGCGCCGCGTCGCTGGGAATTGTGCTGCCCGAGCGTTGTCTGCGGGCGGAGCAGAGCCCCGTAGTTCTGTGGTTACGGGTGGGAGGGGGGAACGGAGTCTGCCGGTCTCACTGCCGCGGGTGATGCCAGGAAAGCCCCCGGCACTGCCGGTGGGGCAGGAGCCCGCAGCTGAGCGCAGAGCGGCGGCCGTAATGCCTGCTGGAGCGCTGGGCTTGGTGGGAAGCCTGTTGCCCTCTTCCAGCGTAAGGTGCTGGTCGTCTGAGAGTCGCTTCTGTAGTAGTGCTGCTTCGAGGGGAATCGTAACAAAGCCATTAGTTTGGCGGCACATGTAAAATAGCTACGTAAAAGGCGATACAGAGGACCTAATGCATTGACTTGCCCTGCAGGCATCAGGTAGTTGAGGTGGGAAGGGCCCCTCCAGCCTTTCCTTATTGGGAAACACGTACTCAGAACGTTTCTTCTTGCTGTTTTTTGCCGTTGCACTGCTGTCTACTCTGCATCCCACAAGCAGCAACCTATTACTTGAGATGTAATGTTGCGCTGATGTTGCGGTGCAGTTGCTGTTCCCGAGGGCTTGCCTTACAGCAGCGCTGCTGGCTCACGGGTCTCTTCTGGTACATGGATGTGCTGTAGA
Organism: Alectoris magna; assembly: GCA_030625065.1. NCBI lineage: Eukaryota > Metazoa > Chordata > Aves > Galliformes > Phasianidae > Alectoris > Alectoris magna. The sequence goes on along the minus strand of CM060563.1, from coordinate 31,973,727 downwards.
TACCTATGCTCCCATAGTAAAGAGTGACCAAGCTGTGCAAAAACAGTTTAAACTTACAGGTGTGATTTTTGTAGATCTTTATATGTTAATTAATCTGCAGAATCCATTGAACGTTCTTATTATTTGTACGCATTTGAAGACCAGAAGCTATTAGGCTTAGTTCAAAGATTTGGCGTTGTAATGTGGTAGTTCTGAGGAAGTTCACAAAAATGAAAAGATGTAACGGTCATGTTTGGGACAGGAGAGGAAAGCATCAAAGACAGAGAATGGTGTGGAATAGCGGGGGGGGGAGGGAGGTGGAAAGAGTGGTAACGTAATGTAGTTTTGGGGTAAGTGCAAGTCTGTCCTAAGAAGTGAAGCTTTTATGACTTAGTTGGCATGTTGGCATGGCACTAGTGTGTAACACAGCTTACTTTGGGCTGTAGATATAATCAGTACAGATAATATGAAGTGAACAGATTTTAGCAGGGATAAAGAAAAAAAAGAATAAGTTTTCTTTTTGGCCAGCCATATAGGGGTGTGGGTGTTCTGTTTGTTTGTTTTGCCTTGGTACCGATCTCTGTTTGTACTGCTTGATAGAACTAGCAGGTTGATAAATTGAACATGAAACAATTGTCATTATGCTTCCACTGTTTGCATTGCTTGGCAAATCTGATAAAGCCAGGGAGAAAAAAAGGGCCTTCAATTTCCAGAACTAATTGCTGTCTGAAGTTGCTGTGATATTTAGGGTTTGTAATGATAAATGAACGGTCGCTGAGGAACCGTGCTCCATCTTACAGGGGTGGCTGCTCTGTGAGGCACAGAAAGCATCTCAGGGGCAGAATATTTAGTGTGAGCAGTGGTGGCCAGAAGAGCAGGAGGTTGTGAATACCTCACGTTCCTTGTTTCTTAGGATTTCAATGTTATTTCTCTTGTAGATAAAGTCTCAGACTAAAATTGAGTTAATGTGATAATATCCCTACAACAATGGTTACAGTTTAAACCTTTCAGTTCTTCAGATGACCGGAATGCATTCCCAGCGGGACTGGCTGTGGTTGGGTCTCCTGATAATTAGCTCAGTAACTGCAGAAATTGAAGATGGAGGAGTTCTGGGTGCGGATGTTGAAGTAGAGGACTTTGACGAAGAGTCTCAACAAGCTGATGTTGACAAAGAAAAATCTTCCTTAGGGGTAAGATTCTAGATGTCTTTAATTAAAGCTTGTGTAATTTTAAGTTACATAGTTATACTAAGAGACAAGTTGGTGCACAAATGACTTCAAAAAGAGCAAGTTAACATACAGCTGCCAATTCAGTGAGTGTCAAATACAGCAGACTGAGTTTTTCAGTCATTGTGACTGATCTAATGACCCTGCTATTCTGAAGTGCAAAATTGGATCTCCTACCTGTAGTGGATAGTATTGTAAGTCTTGCTAGTCCTTCGGTCTAGGTATGGGACCTTTTATCTGAAGCTCTCCTTGATAATACACCCTGTAGCCTTATGTGTCATTACTAGAGAAGAAATCTGAAAGCAGCTTTGTCTTACTGATAGTTTTAGATTAGATCAATTCCTTGTTTGCTTGTTTTTTGTCAGTCACAGCTACCTCTTAACGTACAGTCCACGATTTCTTTCCAGAAAATATTTCTGCATTTGTTAAGCTATACTTGGTAATAGATTTGGGCAATATTCATAGATTTATTTTTCCTTTTTTCTTTTTTTTTAACTGTGTAGCCCAGCTGCGATGTGCCAGGTAGGTAGGAAAACAAATGAAGGAAAAACTTGCAAAGAAACAGGGAGGAATTGGAGAACTGGTGCAAGCTGAGTAAATGTTCTGTATTCTTATGTGTATATGTTTGTATGAGGCATGTGACAGTATTTCAGTTAGGAGCTTTGACCACAGTGTGGTGGTTTTTGGTTTTTTGGTTTGTTTTTTTTTTAACTGTATCTATACTTTTATGCTGGTGTCCGAAACTTTCTGAAGTTTCTAACTTGAAAGTGTTAAGCTGTTAGGGCATAAAAAACAGAGGAGGGGGAAACTACTGGTAAGTTGGCATGCGTTTGAGCTCCCTACTGTATGTACTAGGAGGGCCACCATTTAGTTTTCAAAAATCTGGGGAAAGATTTTTTTCTGATATCTGAAAGTGAGTCTAAAACCAACCTAGCAGCCTCTTCTACCATCATTAATGCAGTCCTAGGAATGAAGTGGGCAGACTCTCCTGCCTTAAAAGCCCTTGTCCAGAGTCTGGATGTACTTGGCTGCTATTGATCTCCACATCACACAGATACTTGGCAGATAGGAAATTGCTCACTGGTAGAGGATATGTGCCCAAACCATAGAAATGAGGTGGGCCTGGGGGGAAGCATGTTTTATTCCGTTACATGCAACAGAGGTGTTCTGTCTGCGTGGGCTACTTCTGGGTGTATAATTACAGAACCACGGGGGACCTCTGGAGATCATCTAGTCCAACCGCTAGAGCAGGTTCCCTACAGCAGGTTGCACAGGAAAGCATCCAGGTGTATCTTGACTAGCTCTAGAGAAGGAGACTCCACAAGCTCTGTGGGCAGCCTGTTGTAGGGCTCCATCACCCTCAACATGAAGAATGGTTTTTTCATATTTGTATGGAATTTCCTGTGTTCCTCTTGGTGCATTGGTCACATCCCTGGGTTATACTGAAAAGAACCTGGCTCCATCCACTTGACTCCGGCACTTTAGCTATTTATAAGCATTGATAAGTATCATAGCGTATGGTAGTATATTTCAGTTGAAAAACTGTAGTTATGTTAGAGCACGTATCTGTAAATGTCTTTCAGGTTGTGTACCAGACTCCAAAGCCAACTGGAGACGTTTACTTTGCAGAAACCTTTGATGGAGTATTGACTGGGTAAGCTGCACCTTCAAATTCTGAACTTGTAATTTCAGCAGTTTAACTTAGAGCAGCAGGACTTACTTTCTATTCATTTTCCTGTTAGAAATTTCTCACTAGAAATGTCTTTAATAGGAGCTGGTATGATCAGCTGTTAGAGTACTTTGTTTTGTGATGAAAGCTTTGATAATGTCGGGGGAAAAAGAAGTGTTTGGTTTTTAAAGACAAAACGCGTTATTATTATTATACCTTGATTAGAAAATGCAAAAACTTAAATGCTTAAATACCAGTTATCTCAATCTGTAGCTTCATGAGATCTCAGAGTATTGTTTTCCTACTAAATCTAATATTTGAAGCTTTAGAATACAATTTTTTGCCTTTCTGCTCGAGCTGTAGATAATTAACATAGAAGTAATATGTTATATGATGCTAAAGGCTACTGCTGGATTTTATTTCTTGCTAGGAGCAATTAAACTACTGCGATTTGTGCTATCAGAATGTATGAAACTAAGATACGAAAAAGTAATCAGCATGTTGCCTTTCTTTCCACAAAATAGAGGAAAAATGGGAGAAATTGGGGGGAATGGGTGAGACTGGGAGGTTTAGGTTAGATATTAGGAGGAAGTTTTTCACACAGAGGGTGGTGACGCACTGGAACAGGTTGCCCAAGGAGGTTGTGGATGCCCCGTCCCTGGAGGCATTCAAGGCCAGGCTGGATGTGGCTCTGGGCAGCCTGGTCTGGTGGTTGGTGCCCACCTGCACATGGCAGGGGGGTTGAAACTACATGATCATTGTGGCCTTTTCAACCCAGGCCACTCTGTGATTCTATGAAATTGCATCAAAATAGAGTAGCTCTTTGGAAACCAGGCCTTGAAAATCATTGCACGACTTGTAGAGATGTCTTATTTTGGCATTGCTATTCACATATTTTTTTTTACATTATACACCCATAATCTTAAATTCTGTCTGCCTCAGCTTAGAGCTAAAACCCAAGCTTATTTAGCGTAAATGTGTTTCTCTCAAGTTATAATTACACATTCATTTAGATTCTTTGGAAGTGTCTCAAAATGAGCGTTGTATTAAATTGGTGACTTTCATGCTCCCGTTCTTTAAATTATGCCAAGTTCCACGATGCTGACCATTGAAATCCGTGTCACAAGTTCACTTGGTAGAAGCTCAGTCTGTTTGTCCGGTGCTTGTTAAATGGTACAAATTTTGCATAGGTAGTTAAGTGACTCGTACGTTTCTTGTTTTAGCTGGGTGTTGTCTAAAGCCAAGAAAGAAGACACAGATGACAACATTGCTAAATATGATGGTTAGTGCTTTTAACATTTACTTTCACTGCATGTTTTCTGATCTGTTGCTTTGCGTGAAATACCTCTCCTTCATGCTGCATGCTCGTTAATGCTGTACTTAGCTTCAGAAACCTACCTGAAAGCAGAAGCTTGTCATTTCTTGTAGTTATAACTTTTGGCCATATTCCTTTCAGTTTTTTTCCTTAAGCTTTCTTCTCTCTCCTTGTTGTCTGAGCCAAAACATGAGGTTAGATGGATCTTAGATCTTCTGACCAGGAGATGTTGTTATTTTATTGTCTTTACCGTGCATTAGAATTCTAGTGGTTTCTAATTGCTGAGAAGTACTGGTTGAAATGCTGTATTGGTGATTTGATAGTAAGATGTGAGCATCAAATTTGTGTGCCATGAACATTCTTTTTGTACTGTAGTGCTGCAGAGCAGTTAAAGCTTGGGGAAGCGTAGGTGGCCCTGTATTATCACTTCCCTCCAAAGAAGAATTATCAGTGCTCTATTGGATGATTGTTATTAAACTTATCACTTTGACATCGAATGTCAAGACTTCTTCCCTACTTTGGCCAGTGGTCTCATATGCTGTGAACTCTTTACTTCTCTTTGCCACAAGGCTGTGATGTCTCTTACCAACATACTCTTTTTTTTTTTTTTTCCCAAAGATTGAATAGTTGTTTGTTTGTTTCTTTTAGGAAGATGGGAAGTAGAAGAGCTGAAAGAAAACACAGTACCTGGAGACAAAGGATTAGTGTTAAAATCGGCCGCAAAGCATCATGCAATATCAGCTATGCTAACAAAGGCATTTATTTTTGACAAAAAACCGTTGATTGTTCAGTAAGTATTCCCTCAGATTCTGTGCTTGATATTTACTGTGCTTCAAGTCTGTGAGTCAATAAAGTCATGTAAATCCTTTCACGTAGTGCTGACTGACATAGCCAGAGCTGCCAGAGCTGTAAGTATAAATGATAATTAGCAAGTTAAGATTGCACTTCAAGTGTAATAAATTATATTCAAACTCTTAAACTCTTTTGGACATAAGTTACTATTTTATAAAGTACTTTAGAAGTTAATTAATTTTCAGTCTTAAATGAAAAAGATTTAACTCTTGATTTGAGTACGCTGCTTTTACACTTGCAGAGTATTTCTGTGTAACTCAGCTACAACAGTTTGGATCCCTCTAGCTAAATTCATTGTGCTATATGGGCAGTTTCAAAGCGAGAACCAAATTCCTAGAACTCTTTCTGGTTTCTGCCTCACTTCCATAGAATCACAGAAAGGCCTCGGTTGGAAGGGACCCAGATGACCATCAGATTCCAACCAGCCTTCAGGTCAACACAAGTTTGAAACCTTTCTTACTGCTGTTACCAACTGTAGCAATTGCTACTGTGGCCTTTTTTGGCTGATATTGCTAATATATTGGTTTGCGTGGCAACTAAAAACCTTTTAGTCGCATCGGAATATTTTGACAGTAGCACCTAATAAAAAAAAATCAAGCGACTCAAACATGATTTTAATGTGTTTGTAATTAGAACTGCAGATATGAAGTTTATTTGCGTTTGTCTGATATGAGGAATGTTTGTTTTTTTAATTTGCTCTTTGCCTAGATATGAAGTGAATTTTCAAGGAGGCATTGACTGTGGTGGTGCATATATTAAACTTCTCTCCAGTACGGATGACTTGGATCTGGTATGCCCCTTTACATTTGCTACGGATTCCTCATTTGAGGAATGAGCATATTTAAAAATAAATAAATGAAAATACAGACCTATCTCAAACGATACGTCTGCCGTAGAATATATCTCAAAGGAAGATAACTTGCAGAAGTCAAGTGGTCTTATTTCAAGCAGTTGCTTAAAAACGTAGCTTGGTACTGTGCATTCCAAATGGATAAATTATATAGTTTAAAAAAAAAAACAAACTGAAACTTTGGAACAGCTGAATGCAGTATGCTCCAAGGAAAACAATCTGGCATTTTAAGAATTACTTATTATTACTTATGGTGGAGCAAGAAAGCAGCGCTGAAATGCTGGATAATAATACCTTGTTTTTCATCTTTATTGAAATATAAATGGCTGTGAGGAACAGAAACTGTTTCTTTTCCATCTTTTAGTGTAAGGTATACAGAAGAGTATGTTTGGCTGTTTTGATTTGTGGCAGGCATTTCCACTTAATGTAAGGGTAAGGACTTAGTAAGCCTGTTCATCTTGTCTGAGGAGGCTTCAGTGACCTCTGTGGTTAGGCTGTTTCAGCAACTCATAACATCTGTTAAATTCTTTTCATGATTTACCCTGCCAGTTTTCAGTGTGTTAGAATTGAGGCCACATCAAACGCCTCCTATATACAACATGGTTACCTTTTTCTATGCCACAATAGCATGGAAAAGTAGTTCTCCAAATGACTTGAAAAAATGTACAGTTTGACACATACTTAACTTTTTTACTTTTACAGGAATTCTTTTTTGACAAAACGCCTTATACTATTATGTTTGGACCAGATAAATGTGGTGAAGATTACAAACTACACTTTATCATAAGGCATAAGAATCCTAAAACTGGGGAATACGATGAAAAACATGCAAAACGTCCTGATGTGGACCTAAAGAAGTTCTATTTGGACAAGAAGACACATCTATACACTCTTGGTATTGTTTAGTTTTTACAAGTTTAAATTAGAAAAGAGATTAAAAAAATTAGTTTATCTCTACTGAAGCTTCATGTTTTACTCTTTTTGTTATTGTTAATTCTGGAGCTGGTTGCTTAATGATTTGGCCTTAAGTTATTTAATGACTGAGCTTAACTGCAACACGAGTGGCTTTGAAGTAATGCTGTTTAATGTTCAATTACAGGAAAAAGCATTCCAGCTTTGGCCAGCCTTTAACCTGAAGAACTGATTTAATACTTAAAGTACATACTATGATAAAAAATATCTTTTAAGAAAAAGTTCCAATCTTATAGAAGGCATCAGAGTTTACAGTAGGTCAGTGAGCTCTCCTGCAGCGTATTGAACGCTGCTCTCCTCCAAAGTTGGGTTATCACTGATGCCTGCATCTGCAGAGCTGTGTGTGAACAGATATGTTGCTGCTTTCACTGAAGATAAATGAGTTTGGGCTGGCTTTAGTTTGTGCGGCGAATATCCTTCCCGAATTCTGTTCTCATGATAAAGAAGTGTATATAAAGGTGTGTATATGTTCCTGCGTTCGGGCTGTTCACTAGAGATAATGGTTAAAGGTACTTCAACTAAAAATGGCATTAATTCTGCAACAAATGGTCAGCAAGACCGCCATACGGGCTTATGACTTCTAATGATTTTGTGATGGAAAACCTACGTTGAAAAATCAGTTATTGTATCTAAAATGGTGGAGGGAGGGGCTAGTTTATGCATTTTTTGATGTTTTAATAAAATTATGAAATGTAGGCTGCAAGATGTTCATTAGGTAGTACCAAACTGCTGGTATAGCAGTGTTACTTCAGGTTTTATCACGTATCTTCATAAGATAGTATTTACTTCAAATTAGTAAACTTGATTGTGTTGAATGGGCATTTAAATATACTTGTTAAGCACTAGAAAGTACTACTGGTTATTAGAAGTGGATTTCTGTCCATCATCTCAACTGTTGCAGAGTCTGACACTGCTCAATTCTGTGACCCTTGCTTATCAGGTACTTGCACTTGCTGAAGTATTTTAAAAACCTGAAAACAATGTTCTGTATTCACAGTCTGACAACTGAGGAAGGTGCTGTCAGAGACTAGAGTCTGAAAGAAAATATTGCTTGTATGATCCTCCGGCTGTGATATTTACGCAGTTCTTCTGTTTTCATGCTTTCAAGGGTGGAATTAATAATTTGGTAGCTGGGATGCTTTTGGAGGCAAAGGTTTGTCTTTGGTGATGCAGGGAGGAGGAAGGCAAAGCAGCAGAATTTTGGCCAAGTGGTGGGGCTTTGTTTTTGTTTTGTGAGTTTTTTGGTTTTTTTTTTTGACAAATCTGTCAGGTGTGTTTTGGATTCAGGAGGTTTCATTTTCCTAGGTTTTGAAATCCACACAGTGATGATTTGACTGTTGTGTCCAGGTCTAGTACCCGAATGTCTCCTGTTCTGTTAGCAAGGTTCTGTTGGCTGTTAGTTGACTAAGTCTAAGCATATCATATATATGGCTTTGGCTAGAGGTAAATTAATTTATAAAGTGAATACTTCCTTATTTCTTCAATGTAGTGGTAAAACCAGATGATACGTTTGAAATGCTGATCGACCAATCAGTCATCGGTAAGGGAAGTCTTCTTGAGGATATGGTTCCTCCAGTAAACCCTCCTAAAGAAATAGATGATCCTGCTGATAAGAAGCCTGACGATTGGGATGAGAGACAAAAAATACCTGATCCCAACGCTGTCAAACCAGATGACTGGTAAGGAGAAAGCTTCATCTGTAGAAAACGTTTTGCATGCAGGTTATTGTTTTATAATATTTGCCTGGCTTTATTTTGTTGTTTTTCTTGCTCTTAACAGTTGGTATATGTTTTACAAATACTAACGGTTGAAAAAATGTAGTTGAGGTGGATGTGTGAGGATCTGATCATCTTTCAAGGAAAGAAGTAAAATCTTGACTTTTGCTGATTTGAGCTTTCTGTTGTTGCAATTAGTAACTAAGATCACCTTAGTCGAAGGATTAGGAAGAGTGTTTTTTCACTACTAGTAGAAACATAGAATGGATTGGGTTGGAAGAGATCTTAAAGACCATCTAGTTCCAACCCCCCTGCTTGGGGTGGTTGGGCAGGGTTGCCACTGTTAGATCAGGTGTTGTATACATACTTCCTTCTTCCTGAAGTAGTGTTCGTATAGCAGCTTAAACAAAGGAAACGTTTTAAGGGGAGGCCTAATTGACACACCTTTCAGTTAATGACAGCTATTTCTGGGCTAACTAGTGCCTTGAAATGTTGTAAATATAGTTTAAATGTTTATAAACAGAGAAGTAGGTGCCTAATTCTCATTATAAGTATATGTAACTGTTGTGCCCTTGAATATTATCCCCTCCATACCAGTTACAGTCCTCTGAACAGAACATTGGTTCAGAGTCGAGCTGATGTATTTTCTAACAGTAGTCTGTAATTGAAGGGATGAAGATGAGCCTTCCAAAATAGAAGATCTTGATGCTGTTAAGCCTGAAGGATGGCTTGATTATGAACCACAGTATGTTCCGGACCCCAGTGCAAAAAAGCCAAAGGACTGGTAAGAACTTAATACATGTGGGTCTGTTAATGTGTTTTGTAGCAAGTCCACTTGTTCTCTTGCAAATTATGAGTTCATTAGAATTTAACCCAAATCTCACTGTCTCCAACATAATAAGTTGGAACATAACAAGCGTGGCCGAAGATTTGTTGATTGAGGCTACCTTTAGGAAAAATATGCAAATGTCGATAATTGCGTTGTATTCTGAAGAGGTGTGAAATGTATGGAGCAATTTGAAAGAAACTTACTACAGGGATAAGCAGCAAAGCAGTTGAAGCTGATGCTTGAAGTCATGTAGTAGTCCTAAAGCATGTTATGTGGAAATGATGCAAGCTGCCTGCAGATGTAGGAGTATGATTACGTTTAACCATGCTCTACTAGTTATGAATGTGTGGCCTTAAAGTATTCAGTACTCTGGAAAATGCACATTGCAGTTAGATTAGCCCACTGAACTTTAACCAAATTCTGAGGTTGTTACAGCAAAATGTGTATGGATCCCAGGTTATACTGAATTTTAGTGTTCTGATCAGACCAACCTGAAATTGGTTATTTGTGCCTTTCTTTCCGTAGGGATGAAGAAATGGATGGGGAGTGGGAAGCTCCTCAGGTCCCCAATCCAAAGTGTGCCACCGCACCTGGTTGCGGACTGTGGGTGCGTCCCATGAAGAACAACCCCAAGTATAAAGGAAAATGGAAAGCACCTATGATAGTTAATCCTAATTATCAGGTACTAGCAATATTGTAGGTTATTATTTAAGAGGTGCAGAGCTCAACCAAGCAGACAAGTAAAATTAGTACATATGTCTGGCCCTTCATACTGAACCTGATACAGTCACTTACTGCTATAACCCAATATGGAGGAAAAAGGGTTGAATTTAACAGAAATCTGTCCGCCCTAAGCCAGAAGTCTGCCTATCTGTCAAAATTCTTTAGGTTATTTCCAGGTCTGTTTTTCTGAAATTGAGAGGTATTGCCCTTTTGCTTTTTAAATCATGTAGTTGAAATAGTCGGAGAGTCTTAATTACATTAAAATGTATTTTACTGTCTTGTTGGGGGGGTTTTTTGCGTTTATTTTTTTGGTATAGATAATGTTATTGCATGTTTTTCTTTCCCCATAAAAGGGAATCTGGAGTCCTCGGAAAATACCTAACCCAGACTATTTTGAAGATCCTCACCCATTTGAGATGACACCTATCAGTGCTATTGGTTTAGAACTCTGGTCTATGACATCTGATATCTACTTTGATAACTTCATAATATGTTCAGAAAAAGAAGTAGCTGATCGTTGGGCAGCAGATGGTTGGGGCTTGAAGAAATTAGTAGCAAGTGCTAACGAGGTATCAATTTTATTATATTCTTGGTAGCCAGAAGTAGCAAGGAAGGAGTTCTGTTGGAATAATTTTCTATAATATAATTGTTCTGCGATTGACAATCTTACAGAATAGCTATGATATTTTTGTCCTCGTTTGGCATACAGCTTTCCCAGATCGATACTGGACTGAAATTAAAAGGGTACAGCATTTTACTTAAGCATCTTACAAGAAATGTAGCAGGATTTCACGGTAGTTGATACACTTTCCACTGTTAATAGTGGTACTACAATCCAGTACCTGTCAGCAAATGGAAGCTGAGCTATTTGCACCCAGACCTCTTTATATACTTGAAAGTTGTCACTTTTGACTAACTCCTTTTTAGATGTGCTTTAGATGTGCTCCCCTATCATAAAAAGTGGTTAATTGTTATGTGTTTCTTGTTTAATAAATCTAGGTATCTGGCTGCTTGGATCTATATTATGCAACTCTGACAATAATATGTGTATGTTTATGGAGCTGCATCTGTTCTTCTGTTTGTGTGTATACATCCATGTTTTCCTTACTGCAGTTGGCCAGTCACCAGTTTTCTAGATCTCTTCCCTGTGTCATAGCATGAATTTGTCCTAATAGATGGGAACATGAGCCCCTCTAGTGGCTGCCTTTACTGACTGCAGTTGAGAGAGAGTACTGCAGTTGAGAGAGAGTACTTCAGTTGGAATGAACCAAAGATTATTCAGAGTATGACTACTTGACTTCTTTAGGGCCACACAAGATTTAAAGTGGCATTGTTGAAATTATCTCTTGAATACTGACAGGCATAGGGCATCATCTTTTTAGGAGGCCTGTTCCACGTTCATGAGCGGTTTGTTCTAATAGCCCTGTATTTACTTTGGGGGACGAAAGCTGACGTGGGTATGGGAAAGGGATGATGGATTGGCTGTGTAAGTATGGTCAGTCTCTGGCGGGAGCTGTTTCTCACAGAAAGGATGAGAAAGTAGCAACAGACTGTCCATGCAATTTAGGAAAGCCACCTCATTTCACAGCCTTGCTCATTTCAAATATTTGTTTCTGTGTCTGGAGTTGCATCTGTATCTGTACGCATAATAGCAGGAGGTAATCCTGAAGTGGAGCTAAGGCTCCACTGCCTCTGTAGCTTTCTACCTTGGTTGCTGATGTCCCCTTTCCAGAGTCTAAGTGAACCAAGACTTGCCTACCCCTCCTACTCAGTAAGTCAGAACTGGGCTGGAAGACAGCTGACTGCCTGATTAATTGGCTATTGGAGGAGGCAAAGTGGTAGTACAGATGGAGCAAGATGTTGCTTTTCAGGTGGTTGGCTGTCCCTCTGAGGCTTTGGGAGCTATTGGTTGAGTTAGCACAGCATGGGGAAAGAGCAAAAAAGCTGGGGAGAGTGGAAAGCATGAGGTTGCTCAAACTCAAAAGGTTTTCCTTGGGCAGCGTAGATGTTAAAGTATATACATTTTATAAGTTTATCTAACTGTTAAGAGGGACATAAATGCAATTTTTTTATTTTTTAATGTAGCCTGGAATGTTCAGTCAACTGGTGACTGCTGCAGAAGACCACCCGTGGCTCTGGGTTCTCTATATCTTGACTTTAGCTCTGCCTGTTGGTCTAGGTGTGTTGTTCTGCTGGCCGGCAAAGGTTAGAGAAATTTTTAATGCATTTTTCTTCTTCTGTCTTTCTTAATACTTCATTTAAAACTCCTAGTATTTCTGCAACAGTATGCTCTCTTACTGTGCCATTGATATTGGTTACCTCCTAGTGACTGTTGTGTTTAATTCTTAATCTGAGTTTAAATAAATTGAATTCTAATTTGTTTTAGAAAACAGATGAAGATTTCGACTTAAAAAAACCAGACACATCTATGCCGTTTACAAAGGGAGAAATAAAAGAAGGAAGAGAAGAGTTAGAAGATGATGAAATAGATTTAGAAGAAGAAAAAGAAAATGAAGATATTGGTGAAGATGGTGAGATGAGTAAGTCACTTCATAGTTGGATAAATGTAAAAGCATGGAAAGAATTAAGTCATGGAGTGTACTGCAATAGTTGCAGCCAGTTATCTAAGAGTGTGCAAAAATCTGCCTTGCTCTGAGCCTTCCTTATCTTTTTAGCAATTGGTGTGCCATAGTAATAGGGTTTTGATAAATACAAGGAAAAAGCAGTGTTCCATTCAGTATTTCTTCACTTTCAATGAATTGTTATAAGTCTTAGGCATCCTTATTCACAAACATATTTTCTCTCTCCTAAATATCTCATATATTGAACACTTTTGGGGGTGGTTCAGTTATCTGTACCTCTAGTGGTTACAATCATGTAACCACTAGATTACATTAGATTAAAATGTGTCTGGAATAGGTTTAAGTCTTTAACATAATTCTTTACTGATTCTTCTGTGGGAGCATTGTACCCTGAACTACTAAAACCTACTGGTTTTAGTGACTCTTGTTGAAGTCTGAAAATATAGTAGATTTGTGGATACTGAAGTCTGCTGCTTATTTGAGAGCACTTTTTAGGAATGCAATGCCAGCCTGCAGAGATATGCTCTGTCTGTTCCAAGGGAGAAACAAATGATCAGTAGGTTAAGATGCACTTTGGCATTCCAGGATTAACATAAGCATCTTGCATTACTTTATCAAACACAAGTGGAATTACTCAGCTACTGCTTTGATGCTGTAATAGCATTTCCCTCAGCCTACAAGTGAAAAGAGGATCGTGTGCATTATTTTGACTCCTATGAGAAATTCCTTAGCCTCATGCTGCAAGATTCTGTCTCTTATTTCTGGTAAGAGCAAAGCAAGTTGCAAATGACTGGCCTCAAAAGCTAGAAACTAAGCAGGCATTAATGCTGTTTTTTTTCATAATGACATCTTGTATTGTTGACCAGAACTTTTGTCATTTTTGTCTATCTCTGTACCTCCAGCCACGAGAGTTGATGGCTTTTGGGTGTGTGAATTAACATTTAACTTTGCATCAGTGTTCCCGTGTGTAGAGAATTGAGTATTTGGGCATAATGCTTTGCTACATCAAACTTAATTCATGTCTTACCTTTTTTTTTTTTTTTTTTTAACTAGCTGTTCCTGATATTTCAAAATTAGGCTCCATTTTATACCTTTACTTCTGATTACTAAACTAAACACAGAGCAAAAAAAAGTAGGTGGCTTTTGTATGACTCTTCTAAGCTTTTTCAAGTACATTCCAGGCTTCAAAGATGAAAAAATTATACTTTGCTGTCGCATGACTGAGGTTTTTCTTTCTTCAAAAAGAGTTACTTAGCTTCCATTAGCCTTCTTGCTACCTTTTACACTTGCAGGTTGAAATCCTACCTCTCTTTGCATCTGTCTTTTGCCTCTTCATATCTGAAATCATAGATCGTCTTCAGTTTTCATATGATTATTCTACAGAGAGAAGAGAACTGGAGGAGACAGAGTTTATAGAGGATACAAATAAGATGGGAAGGGAGGCTCCTCCTTCAGGTAATGGAAAAGGAAATAGCTTGGGCTAGGACTTGAAAGTGATCTCTTTTCTCTTTTTTAGTCTGTCTCATTGCCAGTGGTAGAACTTTAAGTAGGTAGATACCGGGTATGTATGTGAGTTGCCTTTGCAGTTTCTTAACATGGTATCTGTAGTCATCAATATTTTCTACTAATCTTTTCCTTTGGATCCTAATCATTTCTGCAATTCCTTTGTAGTCGTTATCTACTTTGTTTTCTGGAGTTGAAGGTAACTGGTTTTGAACTGTGAAGCACCGGATGGCTTCAGAGTCGCGTTTTATTCTGGGAAGTTTAGAAGTGTGGCAAAATGGCAAATTTCAGGAACACTTGTAGATTTCTTTGGCTCCAGTGAGCAGGAATTGCTGGCATCTTGAATGACGCTGTCTTGGGACTTAGATTACTTGATCAAAATCTGAGCAAAGGTTTTGTATGTTTTTTGCCATGCTTTTCTCATGAGGGTTCATTTTTAGGACAAATCTTTTGTCTACATTTCTCTTAAACTGTAACCTCCCGCTTTGTGGTCATAGTTCTCCTTTTGATAACAGTAATTGAGACGGATTAGTGTAGATATGTATGAGGTATACTTACAGTTGGGAAAGCTCCTAGACTTCAACCAATTGTGCTGAGTTGCTTGGCTCAGTTTATCAGTATATTGTGAACAAAGGTTTTTGGTGTCTGTATGTTTTTGTTTGGGCATTACTGACCTAAATTGTTAACATCTTAATATTTTTAAGGTGAGGCAGTGGTTGTGAGCTCAGGCATCGCATGGCAGGAGTAGAATTGGGCGATGTTTGGGGTAGTTATGAACAGTTGTTCTCTTATTTCCTTTCTGTCAGATACGAATGTCATTTCTTGTTTACTCTTTGATAGGAATCTTTGCAATAGATAATCAGTTCCTGGAAATTCTCACTTCAAGACTGGAATTTGAAGTAAAAGGCTTGTCAAGTTTAAGTGACTTTTTTTTTTTTAATACATCATGGTGTGATTGCTGGGTCTGAATTCTTATACTGAACATAGATACCTAAAATGCAGGCATGGGAGTGCAAGCTTGTAGGTTCTGAGGCCCAAAGTGAAAACTAAAAGTTTGGGAGCGTGGTTTCCTTCATAGAATGTATGGAATAGAGAGAGATACCCAAGAAGGGTAACCTGTCTGATGATCGGAGAGTAGCCTGAGAGAACTTACGCATTCACTGCTCTATTTTAGTACAGTAATGCACTAAACTACAGTAAACTACAACTTCACTGAGAAGGTAGAAGGCTCTGCTATGTCTGGCTTATCTATTATTGTAAACAAGCAGGTCATTCTAGAACTGAAATTGGCTAGGAAAATCTTACGTGTGTGTGACTGTGGTGTATTTCTAATGTAGTTCTGTTCACAAAGTAAAACTGATTTCTTCTGCAGAAGATGAGAGTAAATATGGGGAAGATGTTGATGATGAAGAAAATGAAGTTGCAGGTGGAAGTCAAGAAGAAGGCGATAAGTCAAATAAATCTGGCTCAGAAGATGAGGTGAGTTTCCTCAGTGAAACTGTGCCTTGTATGAGTTCACATTGCTTTAACAGAAATTCTTCACTAGTTACCCTTTTCTCGATTCTCCTTTTTGTAAGAAGCTTGCTCTTCTTGTACATTTGCCTAGGAATGCAGTGTCTGATGAACCCATTAATCATTTCTTTGTGAAAGCAGTAACAGGAGCTGAACATACAACTGATACTGTGTAATGGAGTATAGAGAGGTTATGGCTTGCTCTTACCTAGGTATTTTCAGGGTGTCCAAGTTTCTATCACCACTTAGCTAGTTGACCTACTTTGGAGATTGCATGCATGCCATGTCCTCAGTTCGGTAGTGCCACCTTCTGGGAACTGTGCCTTCTGAATCAGGTGCTTCCATTAGGAGATGCGGGAAAGTGAGAAACAAGGCTTTGTCTGGGAATGGAGCCTCAGTAAGCCAAGCGCTTCTCAAACGAGAAGAACGGACATCTGATTTAAGAACAGGCTGTTCTGTTTGTAGCTCTCTAAGACAGGAAGTAACAATGTTTTAAATGCTTCTTGCTTAAGAAGTGGAGATGAAAATTAGCATAATATACACTTGAAGGAATTTGCTAAATTAATTAAACAACATTGCTTTTAAACTAGTGAGTAAATGGGCAATGAACAAATTTCTGATGTCAGCTTAGATGTGCTATCCTTCTTCTGAATTCAGAAGGAAAAGCCTTTTACTCACTTTGCTTATCATAATATTATAGAATGGCCTGGGTTGGAAGGGACCTCAAGGATCATCAAGTTCCAACCCCCCTGCCATAGGCAGGGCCTCCAACCTCCATTTCTGACACTAGACCAGGCTGCCAAGGGCCCCATCCAACCTGGCCTTGAACACCTCCGGGGATGGGGCATCCACAGCCCCTCTGCGCAGCCTGTTCCAGCACCTCACCACTCTCTTAGCAGAGAACTTCCCCCTGACATCCAACCTAAATCTTCCCTCACTCAATTTAAAACCTTTTCCCCTTGTAAAATCATGCTTGCACATTACCTTGTTTATAATTAGTGTGATATTGCAGGGAAAAAAATCTGTCATTTATGTGTTGTATTGAGTGATAATATGATTTGGGGGGAGGGAGGAATAGATAACGTAAGTTTGAAGAATTAAATGCACATTGCTTAACAATGTTAATGCTGATTTTGCTTTTTTTTCCTTCAGATGACAGTAGCTGATGAAACTGCAGGCTCTGGGGATGGTCCGCTGAAGTCAGTGCGCAAAAGAAGAGTACAAAAGGACTGAGTTCTTTGCAGCTAGTATTTCTAGCTCTGAACAATAGTAACTTATGACATGCCACTGCAAGGAGCCTGACAGCATGCAGGTTCCTGAGATGTGAAGGGAAAAATGGGACTCGTTGCTGCTTAACCTCTCTTAATTCCCTAACCTCTTTTAACCTTCCCAAGCTTCCTTGATGCCCTTTTTTTTTTAAGGAAGAAGTACTATCTGTGAGGAGTTACAGTGTTCCACAGAATAAAAGTGAAACTGCAAGTTGGCCAACGGATTTTTAAAAGCAGATTCTTAAGATTTGAAGAGTCTTAGAAATCAATATTAGAGATGAAAAATTTTACTCTAGATATTTTTAAGAACACGAATAAATATTTTTGCAGCTCTAGCGCAACGTTAGCTGTTTATACATTTGAGCTAAGAGTTGCAGTACAGATGAAGCACCTACAGTTCATGTTGAGAGAAAAGGTATTTTTTCTGTGCAGAGCTAAATGCAATAATTGTTTTTGTATGCTCATTTAGTGCTAGCAACGTTTTTTCTTGTAAATTATTTATTTTAGTTGATACTGTTACAGAGTTGTCACCTGTTCACTTTAAACATCGGTTATAGTAATTTATTTTTCAGAGAGAGTTTAAAATTGAATACTCAGAGAACAAGTGGTTAATTGATGTGACTTATTTTGCTTTTCAATGCAGGTATCAAATCTACAGAAGTGATATATAGATTTTTTTCAAACTTTTGTAGCTGTCATGTTTCAAGCCAGAATGGCGTAGATTTTGTTTATAGGACATTTGCCGAGTGTACATTGTGTATTAAAAGTATTTAATAATTCTTGTTTAACATGAAATTTATTAATATAGATAAGAATTTTTGATGGATTTTTTTTTTTCTAACAGATGTGAGTACCTGGGCTTTCTTTTAATATAGTTTAAATAAACTGCATATCATAAGAGAAACTTCTGAAGTTCAGCTGTATATTAAAACAAACCAGTGGAACTGTGGCTTTTGGAATCCCGCTGCTGCTTAGCAGCGGCCTTGAATATGAGTGAGTTGTAAACTGCTAGCAAAAGCAAGTCGTATGCGAAAACCATTTAGGAAATTGTTAATTCCTGAAGAACTTAACTTCTCGCCAAGGAAATCTGTTAGCTTAGTTATAAACACTTCTAAGTCTATGAAGATTTTGTTGTTTTCCTTGTTCTGATATTACTTAATAGGAAGCTTGTAACAATTTTTATTTGATTCTTATGAAGAGGCCAGCCTGCACAGGTATTTGTGTTGAAGTCAAGCAGTACTGCATTCTGTTCTGTGTGGAGAAATACGTGGAGAGGCCACAGTGAAAAATATTAAGCGCAGCCATTTGATCCCCTTTAGGGTCCATGAGCTAATGACTCCTGATTTCACCCTTCGGCCTGCGACTTTGCAATAACAGATGGCTGTTACCAGTGAGGCGTCCTGCACACAACAGAAGGAACCTGGGTAATGGGCACGAGTATGGATTGCTGATCACTGTAGCTTTCAGGGAGCATCTCAGTGTTCATTGTGACTGAATCCCATCTGAGTCTGGCAAAAAGTTCTTTCGAATTGTTACAGCATGTAAGAGTGGGCTTTTGAGTTGTGTATTTATATGGTAGACCAGCCCACATTTATTTGTAATAATCGAGTTACTTCAGGGATCAGTCAGCTTTATAGTGGGTGCTAGTCTTTCTTCCCTTAGCATTCCCCTAAGGTTTTGATTTATGCCCCATCAGCATCCTTGCTTGCACCTCACTTTGTAATAAACGACTTATTTACCAGGTAAAATTGCCTGAAGAGGCCGTAGCTCAGGTGCTGTATGCAATGATACTGATTTTGTAAGACCAATCTCACTTTTCCTACTGACTACCATTACCTGGAACCTGCAGATAAAGACATCCTCCTGCTCATCAGTTTATTGGATCTAGTCTATGCTAAGAATTAGGGGAGAAAGATGAGAGCTTAAAGGATTTGAGGCTCTAGATAGGGTGGGGGGGGGGGGAGGGAAGAGGCAAAAAGGGAACGGTTCTGTTGATAATTGTAACATTGTGATTTCCTGTCTAATGTAGAGCTGGGTACCTGTGTAGACTCTTAAAACTAATCCATGTGGAGACTGGCAGGTTTTAGCTTGGAGAACGCAGGATGCAGTCTGCCAAGTCTTTTTTCTTGTCGCTTTATGCAGAAAAGTACCCGAAGATCCACAGGTGAAAATACCATGCAAGTCAGACTCAGAGCTTACTGAAAACAGTAATTAACCCAGTTCTAATCTCAACACTTGATAATTACATCCAGTCTTTCAGACACTTAGCTATGTGGAAGCAATTAAGATAATAGCAATCTGTCTTACGCCTTATAAATGTGAAACCAAACTGAGACAAATCAAAAGTTTTTATTTAGTGTAAAGTCAGAAATACAACATCTTTAAAATGCTCATAAGTTAAATGAAGGCTGCAGTAGTGGGATGAAAAATGGTATATAGATTAAGTGACTGCTATATACAGACTGATGATGGGTAAAATACCACTATCCAATCTTACAATACACAACCATGATTTTGAGATTACTTGATCTCAGAACTGCTCAAGTCTAGTAAGTGCATGCTGTGTTACTACTTGGTGTTTGTGGGTGTCTCCCACGGTGCGGATGGAGATGTGCAGTGACATGGCCTGAAAGCTAGGATAGCTGTAATGAAATGCAGTTTTTAGAAGTCAAATGCTTGGTGAGGTGTGTCTTCAATGCTCAAACCCTGGACTAGCCCTGTGATTTACTCCACCTGCTAGAAATTCCTGCATGTATTCAAAATTTCAGATAGACAGCAATGTGACAAAGCAATCCAGAGATGTTTAATAGTAACATTAGCTGCTTATAGGACCTTGTGACACAAACAGTATCAGCCACATGTGCCTTAGTGGGTGAAACTTTTGGTCATCTCATTTCTTGACACAGACTTTGTAAACAGCCTTCAAGCCACAAAATATTAGTGCTTTGTTTTTGGTCACTTAACTCTGCTGACGTTCCAGTGAGTGCTTTACAGTCATTTCAAATAGAGAGAAATGGGAGATTTCAAGATATCAGCTTACAGATGAGGAATAGCAGTGCTTAGCTGCCAAGAAGCTTGTGTTTGGGATGGATTTATTCTGCCATGACGTCCACTCATTCACTTCCTTTACTTCACACAATCTATCATAGCAAAACTGAAAGAGAAGCTTAAACTAATAGTTCCCTTTTGTTAGAAGGTAAAATAAAATGACTTCATTAACTAAAGAGACAGATCTGTCTTAGGTAGCATCCATAAGAAGTCCATGCTGCTACATGACAAGATGAAACAGACCTAACAGTACTAAGCTAAAATTAACAGTGCTGTTTGTATTTCAGCTTCTGCTCTTCTCTAATACTGAGCATGCTAGATGTACCCTTTCTAGGGGAAGTGCTGGCACCCAGAATCTGGGCTGAGCTTCTAACAAAGCCAATCCAGTGAACTAAAACAGGACACCCTGACACCAGGCATTGCTCATTGCAGCCCTGATCTGACAGACAACAGCCTCTTCTGCCTCGGATGGTTTTGTGCTATGTCTCTAGAGGTACTTCACAAGCTCTGGCCCTGTGGCAGGTAAACAGCTGCTGTAAGGCCTGAAACAAGGACACGTTTGGCACTTTAGGACGAAAGTAAAAAGGTGGCAAGGAAAGACTTGTTCTCAGCTTCTCACTGCTCCACCCTGTTCACAATGAGCATGAGGAAGAACACCGCTGCCTTTCTGTTTGTCAAGCTCATTACTCAGGTTTTGGGTGAGTTTGGTTGGATAGTTTGTTACAACCTGACCTTTCTTTAAGGAAAGAAAGCTAAAATAGTTTGAAGTGTGGATCTTATAAATGATAGACACATTAATATTGCATCGATTTGATATTTCCCTGATGCAAGTTGCTTATCCTTGTTCGCTTTAACTTAACCCTTCCCAAAAAGCTTTGTTGTTTTCCTGCATGCAAACCCTACAAATAATGTCTGTTACTGCTTTAATGACTGTTACTGCTTTACAAAAATTCCTAACTGGTTTATAGGCTTCTGCTTA
This sequence comes from Alectoris magna, assembly GCA_030625065.1. NCBI lineage: Eukaryota > Metazoa > Chordata > Aves > Galliformes > Phasianidae > Alectoris > Alectoris magna. The sequence continues at coordinate 31,952,705 of CM060563.1, read as the reverse complement.
AAGCTGCTTTGCAGAGATGTGAACGGTACTACACAGTAATCTATCAACACTTGAGGTGAAAAAGGTGATGCAATTAGACTTTGAATAGTTTTACCAAGTATGTTTTCAACACCATTTTATAACTATCATTTTTCTAATCAAGAACACCAAGACCTCTAAGAGAGCCAACGAGACGTTTGTTTAACTTGACAAACTGAATCCCATTCTTAACAAGATATGCTCATTTTTAATACAAATATGAAAGTCTAGTAAGTCTCTACGCTATATTTGCACATTGCTCAATCTTAGTATACAAACTTGCATCTCCTGTTCATGATAATGTTCTTAATTCTGCTTATCACTGAAGTTTATAATCTTCAGGTATCCAGTAAAGCCACAAACTAGGATAATTTTAGCTCATGTAGCCTATGCCAATTAAAACAAAAAAGACAGCAGCAATACAATGACATCGCTCGTGAGCCAACTCCTACTTCCTTTTGCTTTTTGTGTCAGTGGTTTGGAAAACACTAGATGCTGACATCAGATTTTCTATATACTGTCCAAGAACTTGGTTTTCTGATTTCAGTTTCAAGTTTTCTTCCTTAACAGCATCTACTCGTGCTGAGAGATCTGTGAAGGTGACATTATAAGAAGAAAAAAAAATTAAAATTAGACACTATTGCATACAGTAACGAATATATTCTGTGTGCCTACATCAAAGCATCCAGGTTTTTCTTAATGTGGGAAACACTGCTTTAAGGTATTACTTTAGATAGAACCTGGGAGTACCACAGTAGGTGGCACAGAAGGTATTTCAAGTCTACTTCCCCTGCATTATGCTGTTAATCTGAGTTCTTTCATTGACTTTTTGAATTAAGTTACTGGCTAAACTACTTGGAAACAAAGATGTAGGACAGCTAACGAGCCTGGGAAATTAAACGTATCACCCCTTCTGCCTGTTGTGTAGCGTGAGATTGCATTGCAGAAAAGGGGAAAAAGAAGTTGCTGACATCACTAATGTTTCTGAAGCCTCGTTCGTGTACTTTCAGCCGCATAAGTGATGTACTTCTAAACAGCAGCACTGTTGGACTAGGACAGCGCAGCACAGTACGGTTCCTCTCTTTCGCTTACATTGTGCTTATGAAAAGTCTGAGGTGCCAAACTGCTAACCTTCAAGTGTGTGCTGCAGTTCCAAAACTTGGTTAATAAGCCGTGTTTTCTCTTCTAATTCCACCTGATTCTCAGCCTCAACAGCTGCAACAAATCATAGGAGCTTTAATGCAATCGCTGTAATAGCTGGGAATTATACTAAGTAGAAAAAATAACAGTGAAGAACGAGAACATTAAGCACTTATACCGTCCATGTCAGCATTCATCATTGTAGAACGGGCTCTTTCTGCTTTAGAACTCAGCTGGCCTGAGCGACGGTCTGCTTAAGAGAAAAAAAAAGGGAATAGAAAATTGAGGCTCTGGATGTAGATTACCCTCGGCTCCATCAACCAGCGCTGCGCGCGACGCTGGCATCCCGGCACCGATCTTTCTGGAAGCGGCTCCCGCAGAGGCCGAGCGGCAGCAGGCCGCCCGCTCTCACCGCCCATCCCGTTCTGTCTCAGGGCAACGGCGGTACCGCCGGACCCGGCTGCCTCCTTCCCCGCCGCCGGCCCTCGCCCCACCTCCACGGCCCTTCGGAGCATCCAGGACCTCAGGAGCGGCTGCCGCCGGCTGCAGGCCCGGGCTGGCTGCGGCCCAAGCCGAGAAGAGCTCCGAGTCACCCCCCCGGGAAGGCGGCCGCCTCCCCGCGCCGCAGCCCAGCACCGACCATCCCGCCGCGTCCCCACCTGGCGCTCCCGCGGGCTGCGCAGCGCCGGCCCGGCCGCAGCCCCGCCGCTCGCTCCCCTCTTCCTTCCTTCCTTTCCTCCCGCCGCGCCTGCGCCAGCGCCGCGCCTGCGCCGGGCTCGGCCTGCCCGCGGGAGCCGGGGAGCACGGGTGGGAGCTTGCGAGGAGCCGTGCCGCCTTACTACTGCAGGTGCTGTAAGCCGGTGGCTGCTCCCCGGTTCCTGCAGGCGGCCGGTTTGTTCTTCTAAAAGCTGGCCTAGCATGGAGCGGTCCGCATCTGCTTCCCTGCGCCTTTCCCTCTCTCTGAGAAAGGCTGAAGTGGTGGGATAAGTCCTAGCAGCGCGCAGGTCCGTGCAGGTTGGTCAGCCCTACTGTGTGGCTGCTGATGCGGAGGCTTTGGGGTACTTAGCATAAGGTTGGCAGATTTGGTCTAACCTGTGTTCACACAGCTGTTCGGCTTTGGTTTTGTTGGTTAACTTACTGCTTTCTACTTCAGAGATAATAGGTGAAGTGAAATAACATTAGCATATGCCAGAAATTAGTTGTTTTCTGATGTGTAGCAGTATTCCAGCACACGTTCTGTAGTTTAAGGAAGGAATTAGAGGGTCCTCCTTGCTGGAACGCTCGGGTGCTGCCCTAAGTGGTGTTCTGCTGCTCAGTTTATTGAGCTGTTTTTACGCTTAGGCTCTCCATCCCTTGCTTCAGGTAAGTGGATTTTCTGACTGAAGAGCTACAAAGAGAGCTTGTAATGCTGAGCAGCCACAGAGCTCCCGACATCAGAACTGACTGAGACATAACCAAGAACCAGTGCTAATCCCTTTCTTTCTTACTAATTCATTCTGTATCCTCTAAGGCAGTTTTTTTTTCAAAGCCGGGGAGTGCTCCCAACGCTGTCAGCTGTGTTGTATTCAATTTAGAATGGTGGCAGTCACTTTAAGGATGCAATTACTTAGACTTATCATGTGTACTATGTTCCAATTTAAGATTTCCTAAAACTAACCAACATCACTGGAAAAATGAATACGTTTATTATTAATTAATTGATTAACATTATTAATTTCACTGAAGGAGCTTTTTTGTTTAAAATAGCAACAATCTGCCTTAGGACATAGAATCATAGAATAGCCTGGGCTGAAAAGGACCTCAAAGATCATCTAGTTTCAACCCCCCTGCCATGTGCAGAGTCACTGACTGATAGACCAGGCTGCCCAGAGCCACATCCAGCCTGGCCTTGAATGCCTCCAGGGATGGGGCATCCCAACCTCTCTGGGCAACCTGTTCCAGTGCGTCACCACCCTCTGTGTGAAAAACTTCCTCCTAATATCAAACCTAAACCTCCCCTGTCTTAGTTTAAGACCATTCCCCCTTGTCCTATCACTATCCACCCTCATAAACAGCTGTTCCCCCTCCTGTTTATATGCTCCCTTCAAGTACTGGAAGGCCACAATGAGGTCTCCCCAGAGCCTCCTCTTCTCCAAGCTAAACAAGCCCAGTTCTCTTAACCTTTCCTCATAGGAGAGGTGCTCCAGTCCTCTGATCATCTTAGTGGCCCTCCCCTGGACCTGTTCCAAGAGCTCTGTGTCTTTCTTGTGCTGGGAGCCCCAGGCCTGGACGCAGTACTGCAGGTGGGGCCTCACAAGAGCTGAGTAGAGGGGGACAATCACCTCCCTCTTCCTGCTGGCCACCCCTTTTCTAATGCAGCCCAGAACACAGTTGACCTTCTGGGCTGCCAGCACACACTGCTGGCTCATATCCAGCTTCTTGTCCACCAGGACCCCCAAGTCCTTCTCTGCAGGGCTGCTCTCAAGGGGTTCTTCTCGCATAAGGCATAAGTTAGTTAACCGCTAACCTGAATGCATAGGTCTGTACAGTCACTAAACTGCAGGAGTGAATTCCATTGCCCTCAACTCAGATTCTAACAGCCACTGTTTTTCAGAGGTTTCATTTCTGGATCCGTTGCATACGTGCTGTTTTCCCATGGCACACAGCACACACAAACAAGCCCTTGGCTTCCTTTCTGGCAGCAGCATTACAGGCACCGACAGCGCCTGCGTGAACTGGCTGATGACAGAGGCTTCACTGTTCACCACAGGAATGGAAATGTATTCTCCTTTTTACCAGAAGCTGTTGTTGAACATATCTGTGAGATGTTTGCTATTTGAACTGCGCTACTTTTTCCCTTAGTATTTGCACAAAGAAGAATATGAAAAGGATGGCAGTTGTCACAAAATGTAGGTGGGCTTTTTAGCAGGGTTCCATAAAGCTCTACTGGTAATTTTGAGATGAAAACTGCATTTCTTTTGGTTTGGCCAAAAATAATAATAAAAAAGAGTAAGATAATATATGGGCTTTTTGCAATGAAGAGAAGCTTGAGCATTGAGCAGAGGGAAATATGGAAACCTTTGCAGCTGTTAAGTGTCATCTCCCTGTACTATTTTTGGTTTAATTTCCTCGGTATCTGTAATTTATTTATTTTTTTGAGGGAATTTTATCAAGTGCTGAGTTTCTAAATGGAAAGGTGTTTCTTTCACTAGAGGTGAAAATATTTTCTACTTTTAACAAGTATTATTAATTAAGTATTCATTATTAATGAATGCTTTCCTATGTTTCAAATGCTTTTGCTATTGATACTGAAGCATTGATTGAGAAGCTTCTGTCTCGCTACCATTTTGTATTCATCTTGATTTCCATGAGAGTAATTTCTTTTTTTGTTTAATACCTGTATACTTAATGAATAGAGAAACGCGTCTGTTTTGGAAGAGCATTAGGTATTGAATATTCATGGAACGCACTCAGTTAATCAGATTCAGTAACGCCTGTTGCTTTGCCACAATGGCTTTTCAGTGTGCTAAGAAAACTTTGATATGAAGGTTGTTTTCTTACTGTGTTATCAGATTGCACATACATAGCATGTTGTTCTCCTTGTCTTTAGTTTCTTTGCCATTACACTTTGAGAGGTGGGGGAAGGCCTTATGCAATTACAAACGCACTGGAGTTCATTAAAACCAGTGGATCTTTCTGATCCTACTTAAGATTAAATTACAGAACACTTGCTTCTAAAACATCAGATTGTCCTCAGGTTAAGTCCAGTTGCTTATTATTTGTTTAAGTATCTACGTGTTGCTGGTCCATTTTCTTAATTCCTTGCTTGAGATTGCTGTTGGCCAACCTAAGGAATCTTCTTCTCTCTCTTTGTGAAATTTTTTTTTTTTTTAAATCTTCCCACTCTGGTGGAGTTGGTGTCCATCTCCAGCCTGAAGGCTGTGAGACCCATTCTGTTTGTTAGCTTCTGTGCTCTGTAGTTACAATAATCAGTCTTAACTTTAGCTGGGAGAGCAAAGGAGAAGCGTTTGCTCTAAAGCATGTGATTGTCCTTTCCAGCTATAGGTTTGGAGTTTTCTGACACCTTGCTCCCTGACCTCCAGGTGTTACCCTCAGGCAGAACAAATGGATTGGGGATATCATATTCACCATGAATCTTACTATGTATGTTCTCTCAATGTTGCCCTTATGTTAAAAGCTTGCTTGAAAACGTCACTTACTCTTAGTTATGAATTTCTTACTCTGCTTCTGAGTGACTCTCACTTTCATAGCGGGGGGGGGAAGCTCTGGTATTGGCAGCAGATCCAGCATAATGAAACACTGTTTGCTGTCTTCTTTGTGTTAAAATGAGCTCCCTCTGAGTTTGGGTGCGTCCATGTCAGGAGTCATGTAGATGTAAGTGCTGAGGTACAGCAAAGCCTTATTGCACAGCTGCTTAGCAGCTACTTCAGTATCAGTGGCATCTGCAGAGTCACAGGATATACCTTTTCCTACTGTTCTCCTTCTTATGGGGAAATGCCAGACCTGTAGCAATGGGGAGTTCTCCTGGCAGCACAACTCTCACCAGGATCTACATATTTGTCTCATTGTGAATAGTTAGCTTAGTGACATTGTCATAGGGCTGATTATGTGCTATATAAACTAATTGCATTTAAATGTCCACTTCAGTCACATTGTCTTAATATGAGTGAGATTGCTGGAAAACTACCCTCAAAATAAGGTCTGCTCAACTTTTTTTTTTTTTTTTTTTTTGTATGGGTGGTAAATACAGCAAGTACAATAACATTCTTTAAGCTAAAAATGAGACTAAGCAGTCAACTGATTTAAACAATAAAATAAAAGGACTTGTAGCATTCATTAATGAGCAATTCAAATTTCTAACTTGTGTAAGTCAGTACGGCTCTATGACAGCCAAGCTGATGTGATCTGGTTGCTACTCTGGCCACACCTTTCTAAATAAATTATTATTGGTTCATATTAACTCAGTTTTCCCAGTATGTAGAGCTAGCAGAACTATCTTACTTCCCATCCCAAATTATTTCTATTCCATAAACCAGAAGGGCAGGAGGAAGCTTGTTTGTGTAGTTTCCTTTAAAACAGTTAATGCTTGATAGTTGGGATTTAAGTGGATCGGCTCGTTTCAGTTACCAATTAATTTGCATCCCTTCTTGTGAGCTCTCTCTGGAGTAAGCCAGAGGTGATCATTCCGTATTCATACTGTCTGCATTTATTTTGTCTGAAGTAGTGCTGAGTTAACATTTCTGTAAGTCTCTTCACAAGCAGTGAAAGGCTGTGTGTGCTCAGGGGGTGAATGTATACTACCACATGCTCTTATGGCAGAACTGCAGTAGCCCCCAGACTCCCAAAATCTCAACTCTAATCACAAGATTTACTCAACTACATGACTAAAAATTTTTACTTGGGGGTGTTTTCTTAAAAATACACTGTGCCTTATAGTTAGCATCTAGAGATCGGTGTGTTCGCCCGGTGTTCTTATTCAGCCCATGGCATTTGTTTTGTCTCAATAGATAATCATAGTTTCTTACCTGGATCGTCTGCCAGAGAAATGTTGGTGAAAGTGCCGTCCTCCTCATCTATGGGTAAATCCATGTCGTTTCCTTCTTTCGAAGTTTTCAGGGAAGCGCATTAAGCGTGGAAGTTGTCAGCCATTTTCAGTGCACTCGGCTTCTCTTGTTAAATCCTTAATGAGGCGAGCACAGGTGTTACCCGATCCTGCGGGCAGCTACACATTGCGCGGTGCCATATCTCCTGTGAACCTTGAGCTCCTTTCCGGAAATCGTTAAGCTGGAAGGCTCTACCAGCTTCATTGGATATGTGCTGAGCAAACACTGTAATTACACGCCTTCTGGGAAAGAGCTGTGCCTTCACCTGAATCGGGGGGGGGGTGGTGGTGGTGGTGCTGCTTGTGGTTTTTCTCGAGGGCTCTGTAAGGCGGTTTGTTCTTTTGTTTTGTTTTTTGACAGAAGAAAAGTCTTAACGTTATATGATCATAAAACGTTACTTCAGGCACAAGCAATGAGTGGATTTTGAAGTACCAAATTTAGCACGTAATATTTAAATACCCTGGGATTTTACTGACTTGAGTAGTCTCACCAAAACCAACTGACCGATGTGCATGAGTGAAGTACAATAAGTGAGTGTTGGGGTTCTGTGAGAGAAGGCGGGAGGAAGGAGAAAATAGCTTCAAAGGAAACCCAAGCTTTTGGGGCAGTTTGTTTTTGCATTCTTAAAAAAAATTGACCGTCATTTGAACATATAAACTAGGAGGTCACCTCATGCTTCTTACCTCTTAGAAATAACTTTCTTTTGCACGCATTGAATAGCATTGTTGTTTGCAAATAATCTAAAAGTATACATAGCCCTGGTCTTGGTTAAAGACAGTGTAGTGAGCAGTGGAACTGCTCCCTGCTCAGGTTGCGTGCCTGATCTACCTGACTTGGATTTTTTAATCAAAATTTGCATGCAGAAAAGGACCAGGCTTAGTTGTTGTCAAATATTTTTTCTTAATTAGGAACCTTACTGAAGTCTTGCTGAAAATTGAATTTAGTTCTGTGAAGTGTTGCCTAACTTACAGAAATGATGGATGTGACGCTTTCTTCTGGTCCCTTAACTGCTTGTGTGTGTTTTTGCTTTTATTTAAGCTTGTGAAATAGGGAAGGTGCTGACAACCATCTTCAGGGATGACTGAAAATCAAGGATGCCTTGCATTTTCAGAATAGAGTTGAGTGTTATTCAGGCTTTGTTCTGACCCATGCAAAGCATGGTCTTCTGGCATCTCTATAATGTTTTATGTTCATTTGTAAATTCTGAATAAAAAAGATAAGAGGAAGAGGAGAGAGGAGAAAGTGAGCAGTGAATGGACTCTTGTGCAAGCAGTTGCTTTGTCATTGTCCAGTGGTGGTTCAGCTGTTACCTGCTCTTTGCATGGCCATTGCCAGCGGTAACTGCTTACAATCCCTATTTGTTGTCTGGTTGGAATTTGATTGTCTTCCCTCTAGGAGAGGGGATTCTGGATTCTTCTCCCTCCTTCTTTCAGTGATACAGTAGCATGCTTCAGAATCCAGTCGGTAGCACTCATAAAGCTAGAAAACATTTTGATTTTTGTCTTTTTCCTTTTTGGTTCCCAGACACTTTACATATGGTTGAAGCACGTCAACAACTTGGATATCCTAAAGACACACACAGTTATATGATATTACCTCTGCGTTCTGTAAATTTACATGCTCACAGAACTAAGGGTAAGCATAGTTAACTTTTCTTGTCTGTGTCAGTGTTGTTCTAAGAGACCAGCCATATGGGCTTCCTCCGGTAGGAGCCGTTTCCAGGTAGATCATTAGCTAGTGTTAGACAAAGACTTGTGCAGCAGCATAGTGAATACAGGAGTTGTGCGGCTGTTACTTGTGTCTGGGTCACAGCCATCAGTAAAAGTGATGCTGAACAGGAAGCTGTATTTAATAAGAGTGGGTAAGAAGGACTCCTCGGGGTGAAGAAGTATGAGGCACACCAATCCCCATAGGCCGCAGGCTGCAGCCTTTGGGCCAGGCACAGTGCTTCATGCGCAACTATTAACAGGGCTGCATGGTTTCCCTGAAGGCCGTTGCTGTCTGTGAGGACCTGGAATTCGGTTAAGTTTTTGGGAGGCCTACACAGTTTGTCCGTGGAGTTCTCCTTTTTGGAGCTCAATTTGTGTACCAGCAGAGAGGGATGGGCTTTAGCTGAGTGGGCTCCACAGGCACTCTCGTTTCCATCTTGTCCACGAGGCTTTTCATGTTTCAAATATGCTTGTTTATGGGAGTGCTGTGGTGAGGAACACTTCCTTTGGTGGGGGCCTGCTGTCTGTGAAATAAGGCCTTTGGGCAGGAGAAGCCGTGCACACGTGGAGGAGGAGTACCCCCTGCTTGCTGTCCTCATGTTTGCCTTATGAGGAAGAGCAGAAAAGAATTTGTTTTGGAAAGGTTTCGCAATGCTTCAATTTCATGTATTTTTGGAGAGGCGAGAGGGGTCAGAGACAGGAGGTTAGTCAGCTGAGAGACCTCACTGACCCCTTGCTCCAAAGGTGTAATTGTAGAGAGGTGCCTGGTGTTGTTCTGATGCTCTCAGTATCAGCGATACAGAAGACTTTTTTTGTAAAGCCAAAACCACCAAAGCGGTAGGTTTATGTTGGTTTAGGGGGGACACAGAGTGCTGTGGGTAGGTTAGGTACTTGCTGTAGCAGTGTGTGATTGATGTCCAGTCAGGCTGTGCTGGTCTGATCAGGAGTCCACTCCAAAGACAAGCTGTGCAAATGCAGATGTGTAAGGTGTAAGCTATGCAGTCTGTTACATACACAAATAGGGGATTCTGAAAGAGGATAAGTGTGTTTTGAATCCTTCTGCTTGTAGTCAGCACCTTTGAAAGCACTGTGTTTGTTTCCAGTGAGACAATGTCTAAGTATAAAGAGGAGCAGAATCCACCTCTGACTGTGCAGTTCTGTAACACAGATGTGCATAAATTTGCCAGTACTTTGTGGCATACAACAAAATGTTTGGAATTATTTTTCTTACACTAAACGTTCTAAAAAAGCATCCACTTTATCACTTATACACAGTGTATAAAACACAGCATCTTAAAAATATGGGCCTTGTTAGGAAGCGACGGCTGCCAGCGTGTTTCTGTTTTAATGAACTTAGAAGGGAACTGCTGCACGTGTTTGGTGCGTGCTATTAAAGCAGTGATAGTGCTAGTACATTCACAGCATGCTCAGAGCTAGCCTGACTGACACTGCATGACAGTAACCTACTTGCAGAACAGCATTTTGCTAAGGTGGTGACAGAAGTGTATGAAATGTGTCATTGGCAGATTTAACCAGTACACTGAGGTGTATTAGTACTTGTCAGCAAGTCTCCTAGGTGTATGTGCTCTTCCCTCCTGCCTCACCACTTCCCCCAGTTTAAGATACTTACGAGCTCTGTTGTGGCAGTCTTGCAAATGTTGAGATGAGCTCTGAGGGCATGTTATGCAAATGAATGTCAGCATTTGCGAATGCTGCTTCTGAAGCTGCACTGACAATTGGCCACCTGGAAACCATCCATGACAACTGCCCACTTGCTCTTGTGCCCACGCACTTGCTACATTTAATTATGATAAAAGTGTACATATTGTTTTCTGCCTCCATACTTATTTTTAAGTGGGATCTGAATCTCTGCTGTCTGAAAATGAGTGACTTGTTCATAACATTGGATATGTATGTCTTGAAATAGACCCACTTTCTTTCACACTTGTCCATTTCACTCTCAGATTTCCTGCCGTGCATCTGTCTGGACATGGAGAACATTTGTCTGCTGATTTAAAAGAAAAATAAAAAACATACTGCTTCAGAGTACCTCACATAGTCCTTGAAGTTTAATTCTATTGTGATTCCTGTAAAACTGGACAGTGACTGAGCAATTGGGGTGACTACCTGTATTTTACTAGTGTGTGAATTACAGCAGTGTGTTCCATTTCCCACCCTTTCATTTCATGTGTCTTTTCGTAATTCTTACCTAGGTGACTTGGTGTATGCAACATGAGGCAGAGCAGCACTTTTCATTGGACGTTGGAAGTGACTAAGAGTCATCAGTCTGCCTTTCTCTTCGAATGCAAGCTTGCTCTCCTTCACTCCGTTCATCTGTAATTCTGGAGATGGCACTAATTCAGCAACCAGAGTTGTTGGCTCAGGTAATTTCTACATATCTCATGATTTTTCACTTTGTTCATTAAAGCTACTAGGAAATTACTGGTTAACTCACTGGAATATACCATTTTAGAAACTGACAACAAGTGTTCTTTCTTTATCACTATGGCCATACTAAATGTTTCCTTCAACTCTTGGTAACATGCAGAAAATTGGGTGGTGCATAACACTGCTCCAGAATGTCTGTGCCTTATGCTTCTATTGGCGTTCTCTGATGTGGCTGGCCATTACCATCCTTCTAAACTGAACATGGCCGCTCAGATTGTAAGAACTTTTTCCTCTTCTTAGTCCTTTCGGGAGCCCCCCAGGTATGTTACCAGCTAACCCATATTCTTCCATTCCATGGTGCAATTAAGTGGAAAATACTTCAGGTTTTAAATATGTAATCATTAACACAGTATTCACTGGGGAAGATCCAAGCAGTTTATGAATTTGATTGTTGATTAATCAACAAAGTAGTAATTGATTTTACTTTGCAAATGAATTACAAAAATAGGTCAATCTTGATACAGAAATTTCCCTTTGTGATGGTTCAAGTGCTGAGGTTGCTAGTTTGAGCACTTAAGCAGTCTAGCTTGATGCTAGCTTCAGGAACACAATAAGCTGGCTTTTACTGCACCATGTGCTGCAGCAGCAAGACAGATACTGGTACACAGTCCAATAGTGTGTCCGCCCACAGGCTCTTCTCTATCTTTTCTCTGTCTTCTCTGTCTTGGCGCTTAGAGGGAAAAGATAAGGGACTTTAAAGTATTTTGACAATTCAAACTTACTTTGAAAAATCTAATTGTGGTCCCTTTATTGCCTGAATTCTGTCTGCCTCGGGCTCGATCAGCTTCACTGCAAGTACCCCACGTGGGACGCCTGCTGTTGCTGGAGGCTTTTAAAGAAGGGTCATGTGGAACAGCTTACGTTGGTCTTGCTGACTCTGTGCACCAAGGGAGTTTTGGCATTTGTCAGTTTTTCTGCTGCCGTGTGCCTCCTGGTCTGTCACGTACCTGAAACCTTCGCCAAGGCCAATAAACAGGCTGCCTGCCGCACTTTGCCTACTGAGCTGCCAGTGAGCTGCAGAATAAGATGTCAGTCATTCAGCAGTCAGATGCTAGGAGTGACAATGAGAAGGACAAATTCTTTCATGTGTATACAAACATTTTTTCAAAGACTTGTACTTTTACTAATGTTATTGATGTTCTCATAGTGATGCCTCGTTTGAAGGTCTCACATTTCCTGTTGCATATCTCGTCTTTAAAACTCTGAGATTATTTAATGCTCTTTGCAGAAATCCCCCTGGAATATAATCATGTGACATGGTTGCTGGACCATCTTTGTCTTGCTCACTTTTGAATGCTGTCTGTTTACACTGCAGCTATGCTGGATTTTCTTTACTACAAGTATTTTGGAAGGTTACTGCTGATGGCATCTGTGGCTGAAGCTAGTCTGGAGAGATTAATTATTTAACATGACTAATGCTTTTAATGGCCTTGATGATCAATAACACTTATAATAATACAGTAGCAAAAAAAAAAAAAAAAAAAATCACAGTTGAAAGAGACCTCATGCATGGAAAAAAAAACAAAACAGTTTCTAAAGCAGAAAGAGATTTTTGGACCCATTCTAGCTTCTATATAATGGGCTGTTTCCCAGTGACTATTAATAGAGCTGTGCCCAGTGTCATTCAGTAGCATTGCCAGATCTTACAAGTCTTCCAATAGTTGGTGTTTCCTTAAAAAGTCATTTTTCCTTAAAAGAAAAAAGCAAAACTTGTGATTAGGATCAAAACCTTAAAGGAAAGACACCTCCGAACTCTGGAAGAAACTGAAATATCAGAGAGCATTAAGGAAAAATTCTGTTATTTTAAGCCTTGTTCTGTAAGTCACGATACTTAAATGGTTGAGGCCTTACTTTGTTTCTGTACCTCACTGTTAGAAAGTACTTTATTGACGTTTTATTTATTTTACTTGAGACTGTGGGAGCAGTTGTTACAAAGTATTGACTTTTATCATTCTGGGGGTCTTCCCGTGTGAGCTTTCCTGGGTGGGGATCAGGTCATACTGGAGTGAAGGATTCCAGTTTTGATTTCGGAAAGCTGGAAGGAGGAGGTAATTGTGTATGAACAAACTCAGTTTCAGAGCCAGCTAAATTATAGTGGTAGTATTGCCAAACCCGAAGATTCAAACATGCTATTCTTCAATGGTTTTGCTTCAAAAAATAAAAAATATTGGGATTGTTTTATTTGCTTTTGCATTCTTCGGCTATGAGCACATGTGCTCCTAAGATCTCTTCAGACCTAAGCAAATCTTTCTTTATGGAGAGTCAAGGCTAAGATACTATGAAAGTGTATCAGTTCACGATTGGAAGGAATGCACCATTATATTAATGCAGTCCACGATACAATTGTAAGAGTTGTAATCATGTGTCATTTAGTGAGAGCCAGCTGCAAGGCCCATGCAGTAGTAACTATATGTTGTATGTGAATGTCTTGCTATGGAAAAAGAAAAACCACCAGAAGCCAAGAGATGAAAAAATTGCTCTGAGCTATTGTGAATCTAGTGATGGAATTATCCAGAGTGCCACTAGGTAAAAAAAAAAAAAAAAGACCAGGTGAAGCAGCAGCAGCACAAAAAGCCTTGCTTGTTCTGTGCCCCAGCTGAAGTTTGTGTGTAATGTGGGATGGATCTGACAGCTGTTCTCTCTCAGTCAAAAGCCGGGGAAAATGGCAACAGTACATCTGTTAGCTTCTTGTGGTGTTGGGTTTCCTCTTTTTCACTTGAGGAGACGTGGCCACTGAGAGGAATCAGGCCCTTCATACAGTTTCACAGGATCAAACACAGAAGGATTTTGTACTTAGCTAAACACGGGGCAGCCCTAACCACCCCTGGTTTGTGTGTCTTACGGAAGAATAGTGTGTCTTCCGGAAGAATATTTCTGTAGATTAAAGCAAACCAGCAACATCCATTTCTCCCTTTCTTGCCTCATTCTATTCCACACTGTACTGTTCTGTACCCCAGTTCCACACTTACCCCTACCTGTGCTTCTGCTTTGTCCCTATTTCTGTGTACCTTTACCTTTTCTTTCCTTCCCAATCCTCTTTACCTGACCCTGTTTCTGTCATCAGTCACTTAGTGCAAGTCCCGATTCCTGCCGAGTTCTGGCAGACACAGTATAGTAGTCTGCTTCCCACAGGGGCAAATTATTATCATTTGATGGGCAGTAGCTCACCTTTGTGCTGTGGTTCACAGCTCCCTGCACTTTGATCATAAATACAAGGCAGGAGTCTGGTACTTGTTCCTGGGGTATGGATGGGGGAGTTTAGCTGTATATTTAGGGAAATTATACTGAACTTAGTATGAAATATCGCCTTCGTAGTGGAAGGTAAAGAATTGCTTTATAATTATATTTTGAGTTTTGTGCTTTAGAAATGAATGCAGTAACTTTAGAGGGGGCATCCAGCAGAACAATTTTAGACAGAAGGTGAAGACAGAGTCTGCATGCGTAAGAAATTAATGAATAAACAGCTTTCTTATTCTCTGTGCATTCTTTTTAAGGAAGGTTTATTAGCTTTCTACATACAGCCCATGTATGAAGAGCCAGAATTTGCAGTGCCTACTTGATTTTTTTCTTTGGCAAACCCTACAGAATTGTACAAAAAAGCCTCTAAAAAGGTGGCTCTCGCAGCACTCTTTTTCTCATTAGTCAGATCAAACTGTCATTGTTTTGCCTAACAAAGGGAAAAAGAAACACATTTTTTGTCTTCTTTTCTTTTTTCTTTTTCTTTTTTTTCACAGAAAGTCCCCTTTATCTTCGGCTTTTCCAGTAGATTTCAGTCCCTTTCCTTGCATTTGTTCGTGATGAAATGGTACTCCCACACCTCAGCAGGGTTCTGAATCCACAGCTAGTCTTCAGTGATGAGTTTGATATTCATTTATGCTAATTATTTATGCTGTGTGTATTGTATGCTTTGCCTGTGTACGGAAATCAGAACTCTGCCAGTATTTTATCTGTTTGGCTGAGAGTGCTACCTACATGTTTTCTAAGGTCCATTGCTTTGTGTGCAAAGGAGAGGTCCATTGAGAGAAGGGAAGGTGTTGCCCAGTCAGTTTGTAACATCCAGAAATATCTAGAAGCGTGCTCACTGTCTTTCAAGTAGAGGCTGATTCCAAATACTGCTATGTGGTTTTGAACTGAATGAATACTTCCATCTACAGGTTCATGGCAAACCCGGCATGCATTTTTTTTTCCTCCTGAGGGTGATACTTTTTAGATAAGATTTTAAACCATGCATTTTCTGCTGACTATTGATCGCTGTTGCTGCTCTGACTTCTAATCTGATTTATTGTGGTTTATCTAGCTACCATCCTTCACCTGATTTTTACACTTTACGTAAGCTGTACTTAGTTACATCTAGAAATAAATAGTGGTCAAAAATTCTATACTGTTATGTTGTGCTACTTACTGTTCTTTTCCTACAACTGCCTACAACTCTGTGAGCGTTTTTAAAATGGTTGTAGGTAACTTACAAAAGCAAACCAGAATGCTCTTTCACCTTCTTTTTAAACTATAGCACAGCTGTGCTTTGATGGATTAGAACAAAATGTGGTGCATAGTTGATGAGATCTTTTGCAAGACAGACCTTACATAGGAATCAGCTAAAGGATGCAATATCTTTCTGCCAGACTTCACTTTCTCAGGAACAGAGATTTTCCTGCTGTATTCTAACCTAACTAAAGAGTGTTGATGTCTGATCCAAAGGAGGGCAGTGTTTTCATTTTTTTTAAAATAGGGAAGTTCATCTGGAAAAGAAGTCTAATTGAGAGACTCTTCTACTTTTTGATATTATTATTATTTTTGATGAATTGAAGTTGCTCTGACAGTTGTTGTTTGGCTCAGCAGAGAATGTGGCACAGCTGCCCAGAGAAGCTGTGGGTGCCCCATCCCTGCAGGTGTTCAAGGCCAGATTGGGGGCTCTGGCTAGCCTGAGCTGGTGGTGGGGAGCCCTGCCCACAGCTGGGTGGGGAACTGGGTGGACATTAAGGTCCCTTCCAACACATGCCATTCTGTGATTCTGCAGTCACTTATTAGAGACTCATTGGTCTCTAATACAAGTATATTTCAGCTGCTTTTCATCCCGGTATAACATGCCTCATAGTTATGTAAAATTTTGTGAGTCTTGTTAAAGCAGTTTTGTTTGTTTGTTTGTTTTTAACAGAACGTATTTCTGAGTAGAATAGAAAGTGAAACAACACAGTCTGATGAAAGTTCCTGGTTATAGAGGGAATGTTTTCTTGGGTTGAGGAGTGGCAAAGTAATAAAAGTTGGCAAAGAATTCTTACTCATGTGGAGTCAAAGAAGTCAAAACTCAGTGTTTCTGTGTCTGCTTTTTGTTGTTATCTGCTCTTATATAATTTCAGCTTTTTTATCCTGTGAATTTATTGCCCACAACACAGATCTCTAATTTAAATTAGTTTTGTGCAATGTAGCTAAATAACGCAATTGTTATCTCTACACACAGACTTGGCAAGTTAGGCCTTGGGATAGATGAATAAATAATAGCAATACATGCTCTTGTTGATGATAGATGATAGAACACAGAAAGCTGAGCAATTTACTTGCTGTAGTTCAGCTCGTATCGTTGAGTTGTGTCAAGAGCACAGATTATTCGCAAATAGTTTTGGAGATGCACGTGCTCACCTGCTTTCTTTCTCCTTCTTTATGTCTCAATGTGTATACTGAGGCAAAATGTTCAATATCTAACACTTCATTGTTATTGTATCCATATCCAGAGTAAGATTGTTTCATCCAAACATAGGTCATAACTGTTCAGTCATATGGGGCCACGTGTACAAGCTCTTAGTGTGGAACAGACTTGAGGCAATTCTTGCAGTTATTTTCCAGTAGCTCGAACATGTGGGCATTCATTAAATGTGGGGATAATTAATGCACAAATCTCTTAAATGCCATGGTTTTCAAGTAGTTTTCCTGTGACCTCTTTTTAGGAGAGCATGCACTTTCATTTCTGTACGTTGGCAGTTGTATTGTATGCAATTTCACTAGCAAAGCCTTACATATAATTTGGCAGTATAATTAAAATGATGCCTTTTACAGTTTCCTTCCTTTCCTGAAAAAACAGTAGTATGATGACTTTACCTTTGCATCTCTTGAGGACATGCTTAGAGCAGAGCTCAGTAACCTGACTGACGGTCTGCTGTTAAAGAGGCACTCCTCCTAACTCAGCACAGTAACTTGGTCAGAGGAGGGCATTCTTCAGAAGGTCTGGTACAGGTGGGTGAAAAAACAGGAATCCAGGAGGATTAGGGAGAGGTAAGGAGAAAGTCATGATATATTTTGGAAAGGCCTGCAGTATTTCATATGCAAAAGAAAGAAGACTGCTGAAATTGGCAAGGGCTCTGAAAGGAAGATATGTGAATTTGCCCAGTTTTGGAACGCCTTCTGTGATTTTTAGGTCTTCCAAGGCTTATTGAGAATTGTCTTCAGTTGACTTTGAATCTATTCCTGAACTAATATGCCTTAGTAGATAATATTTACATTCATGGACAAAGGCTTAGTAGCTAACTAGTTTCTTCTTTTAGCAGAAGGAAAAAGACAGATAATAAAGAATTGCAGATATTGAGAAGTTGTATAAAATTTAAAGAGGCTAGAAGCATGCAAGAAGGTGTAATCATTCATCATGACTTTTTCTTTTCTAAGAAGAGAGATGATCATTATTTCTTGGTAAAAAATCATCCTTTCCAGCCTGGGCTTTTGAGTAGAACTATGGAGATAATAATGAAAAGCAAATTCAGCATGAATGTTTTTAAAAAACAAGTTCTGACATTTTATGTATAACCTCTAATTTTGGTAATTTTCTTATAATGTGCCCAACCTTCAGTTAAAAATTACAAAAAAGAGAAGCGGTATTGATATCAGTGGTGTTTTCCCATATCTGAAACTACTGTTTATATTCAAATGTTGTCATTTAGTATGAGGTGCTTTGCAAAACAAACTGCTACTGTTACCAGAAAGGAGGATAGAGAATACCTTCCTGAGTTGAAGTCTGGAATTTTCCCATGTTCTAGTCTGTATGATGTCCATTAAAATACATTTTCAGAAGAAATATTATTTATAAGGAGAGATTAGAAGGGTTTTATAGTTTTACATCAACAAAGCCATGTGCTTCTGGATATTGGACTAGGTAGGTAGCAAGAATGGAGATTGGATATGTGGAGTGGTTTGCTGGAATCAAAAGGGTGAAATATAAAGGAGTAAAACTTGATTCAGATCAGGCTATTTTGGCTACAGAACAACTGTAGTCAGGTTTTAACAAGTATGTAAGCCTGCTCCATCACTGGAAACTCACAGAACCAGGCTAGATATAATGCTAGGAAACATGCTTTTGGAGAGCATTGGACTGGGTTGCATAATTGAATTTACTAAATTAATCAACACAGAACAAAGAATAAAGAGAATTTCTATAGATGGACAGTTGAGCTCTTCAACTCAAATATTTCAACTCATGGGACCATTAAAAACCTTTTTTTTTTTTTTTTTTTTTTTTTTTCCTACAAGTTTCCTAGCACCATAGTTGCTTTCACAGTAAGGTTTACCTCTGGATTTGAAATGGAGTGCAGTGGTTTGTAAGGTCCTTACAACTGTTCCAGTAGCTTTGACAACCCTCCGGGGAATTTTCTCCTAATTTTTAACTCCCAAATTTATTTAGGTTTTGCCAAAATGTCTTTAACATTTTGCCAGAAATGCTACCCAGAAATATTCTGAGGTTCTTTAGAAATGTCAAAGGGTGCCAACGCAATTATGTGTGTAATATATTATAAAGGTAGTACACTTTACAAATAAGACTTGAGATTACTGGCTTCTCCTCAGGTTCTGGCCTACAGTATATTCCCAAAGAACCTGTGAACTTCTGTGGATACATTATTGTTTATATTTATGTGTGTACCTGACCGTTAACCACAGGTGGGGTTTCCAGTGTTTGTATAAATACAGAACAAAAACGTTACGGCTCCAAAGAGGTTGCAATTTAGACCGACTGAAAAGAGAAGGATGCTTGAGGAAACAGTGGAATAGTGACGGTGATATGCCAGGTGGTGTTTTTGACACAGTGATGCTCCAACTATTGTCCAGGCTTTTCTTTAGGGCATCAAGGGTTAGAGCATTCTGAAGGGAATTGTGAAGGAAGACAATAGGGTAATGCTGCCAATATGTTGCAGCTGCCCTGAGACATCTCCTAGTCACTGTGGGAGCGTGGCAGAAGGCTCAGGAATGTGAGTGCCAGGCCTGCAGCTCCGTGTGAGCAGAGTGGAGCACCTCAGCAGGGCATAAGAGGAGGAGGGAGAGGGCTGGAACACCTCAGGAATCAGAATGGGCAGGTTGTGTTTGCAGAGAAGCAGCTGGTGTTTAAAAACTGCCAGGAGAGACATGGCCTGGTCAAAGGAATGAGCCAGGAGAAATCATCTTTGCCATGGTATTTTGAATGAAGTAAGAGAGACGGGATTGCATCTGTCAAGGCCAAGGAGAAGTATGTTGTGATAATCAAGATAAGAACTGGAGTGTTAGCTGTGCGGGTGGAAAAGTTGTGTCTCTAGATATGTTATACAGGTAGTCAGCTTGTGCTGAACAAATTAACTTCTAATGGAAAGTAAAGGTCGTCTGTCTTAACCAGCTGTTTATTAGAACAGTAGCAAACACTTTGAGAGGAAGTGGAAGGAAGGGCGAAATGACAAAAGAGGCAAGCATTAAACTGCAACAAAGGTATTCAAAGCACTGTTTTCCTATGACAGCACACTGCAGCCAGGATCTATGTGTAAATCTGATATTATAAGGTCATAGTTGGTCTTTTTCTTCACTGTTTCGCTGCTTCTCAAATCAGCAGCTTTGGTACTGTAATTCTGCATCCATGTTGTTCACCCATCCTTACAGCAGATGATTGCCTTCAGCTTTTCCTTGTAGTTAAGACTACAGATGGAATCTGACAGACAAGTGACCACAGGATTTGCTGCTGTCTGAGAACAGTTCCTGGAATAAAGCTATATTGTAAATTAATTTATGTTATTATTGTAAATTAATTTATTGTAAATTAATTTATTAAATATGGTACAAAAGATATATAATCACATCTAGGTAAACTTTACAGTTCTACTGAAAAGTGGAATCTTTGGTGGGCCGTTACCATGTTCTGTTGCTGGGGATCTTTCTCCTACATTCCCTGAACCACGTCTTCTTTTTAATAAGAAGACTAGTTCAAGTGAAGGCTGATTTGTAGCTCAGAGAACTTTCTTGGAGTACTTCCCTGTGAAGTCTTGCTGAGAGTTAATGTGAGGGGAAGCTGCTGGCTGCTCAAAGCAAGATGATGTTCTGATAGCTACTCCTTTCTCTTGGTTGGTGCTGAAAGCAAGTCCTCAATTTACAAAAGTAGCAGTTACATGGAGTGAGGTTATAGACTTGGGAACCTTTTGGGATAGATTGATTTGGTATTTAAGAACTTAAAATAGAAGAGGAAGGAAGGTTTGTTGCACAAGGAAGCAAGAGTTATGATCATGCGGCTCATTCTGTTCTCAAAGAGTGCTGGGTGGTGTAAGCCAAGGGAGGAATAGATGAGCTGTGAGATACAGAGGCATTAGGGGTGGAAAGCAGCAGTGTCAGTTGCATTCTGCTAACTTACTGTGCTGCAGTGACGGGTAGAAGTCAGCTGTGATGTTTTCCCAGCATTGAGGTTTTTCTGTCTTCTCTGGCACTCTGTATCACTCCTACTATCTTACAATCCTTTTTATAGGAGTTGATAGTCTAACAACTGAAAGTATCACTGAAGCTGGTAGTCCTGTGTTCTTTCACAGCAGATTTCCCATTTTCCTGGGGCAGGTTTAACTTTGCTGGCTTTCATCATTTCTAGCATCTGTTGCTAAAACATATTAGCTTGTGGAACTGATGAGTTCAGCCCTTGAAAAGCACCTGTGATTCTTTCATGAAATGTACAGACATTTTCCCTCTGTAGTGCTGCCTTTACAAGCAGTCCTGTATAAATAAATACACTGCTCCCCCAGTGTATGTGGCTAACTTTTTCAAAGGAAACACCCATATCATTCAAACTAGGCAGAGTCAAATTATGGCATTTAGTTCTCTTGTTCCCAGCAGATGTAGGGATAAATGGCCTCTTATAACATCTTCATTTTCCTGTTGTTTGTGGCATCCAGTGAAAACCAGGACCCAGGTGAGTATATGTGAGGAAGGACTTTGCCCTGGAAGGCTTACCCAGTCATTGTATGCTGAAGGCTTCTTGGCTTTAAAATGTATGTCTGTCACAATAACATAGTGTCCTGCACAAAGCTGTATTATTTCTCCTCTCTTTAGGATGCTCAAAAGTAATCTAACCAGCCAAGCAAGGTTATACACTGCAAAGTAACTTCTGTTAATGCCATCTGGTTACACTTTTGCAGTTCAAGGTATCCTGCAATCACCAGAGCAAAAGCAGCTTTCCTGTCTGATGTGCTACACCAGACTAATGCGCTATCCTGAAATATTTTCAAGGATCTCTGGATCCCGTACTTTGCCTGGGTAGTTTTTGGAAGAAAACATTTAAACATTCATCGGATGAAATCATGTTTGGTTGGTTAATATCCATTGTTTTGTGGGTGGTTCATTAATTTTATCCATAGTTCCAACAGTACTTGAGAGATCCCAGTAACATTTAATTCCTAAGCTATGATCAGGTTGTTTTTTATAAGGGTTTCATATTTCAATGAAATTTTCATTAGGGGTAGCCATATCAAAGTGTACCTGAATTGCTGTTTCCTCTTTGTGAAGTTACTGCAAAGGACATCATCTACTTTGGGAACAAGGATTTGTTCAGGAGTCTCCTTTTCTCTGCCTGCTCTAAGCTCTAAAAATACAGCTTAGTTGTAAAATAACTCCTTTCCCCTCTGAACTGAAAAGCCAGCTCAAAGTCCACTTCAAGAAAGATCAGGCTTCTTGCTCTAAATTACATCTAACTCATTAGAAAGTGACCTCTTGATGGTTAGTATTGACCTGTGATTTGAAGAGGTGCAACAGTTGTTCTGTTTTGGTATTTTTCAATACCAATCATCTACCAACACTGACAGTGACAAAATGATGACTGTGATACATCTTTGTGGTACCGTACGGATCTCTGAATGTATTTTGTATGTATTACTTCATGTCATGGCTGGAATGGTGGAATGTTTTTCCCAGTGGGCCATTTGAGAAGTAGTACAAAGAAGAAACAAACACATCAGTATGCTGCTTTGTTGAAACGCTCCTCAGCTTTTTGTTTTCAAGTGCACGTGCATGCTGAGGGACATGGTTACAGCTGGTGGCCTACTGTAAGCATGGGTACTGTAAGCATGAATTCTTTCCATCTGTGTCTTGCACTGCTTGGCATAACACTAATAAGACTAATAATGTAATAAGATGATTTGCTTTCAGACCTATTTCAAGCAGGGAGGATTTCGTATGACCTCTTAAGATTTTCTTGAAAATCTCTGTATTTTCAGCCTGCCCTCAGGTCGATTGTTTCCAGTTCTGTTAATTAACAAAGGAGCTGGTGAAGTAACCTATTCACCCATCTTCTGCAGCAAAGAAATTCTGAGGGGAGCAGCACCCGGTCTCTTCTCACATGGTGAATGTACGTTTGTTAACAATGGTTAGATCTGAATTCTTTGGACAGTAGCACACCTCTTGAGGGAGGGGGGGGGGGGGGGGAGGGATCTGATCTGCCTTTCTTTTCAGTTGTGTTCCACTTAACTTAAGGCAGTGCTTGCACCAAAAAATACAGGATACACCCCAAAGCCTCAGATTTGCTTTTTTTGCTGTGAAGCACAGCTCAAGAGTGGTTGTTGTTCGGTTTGTTGTGATCTCAGTCCTGTATCAAATGAGAGGAGCAGTTTCTCTGTTCTGCCCTCATCCTGCCAGATGAGAAGTAGCCCATGATTTTTTCCCCCAGTCTCCCAGCCCTTTGGATGCCTTTTTAAACCTGCCTTGAAGTTGTGCTCTGCCCTAAAGGAAAGCTGATGAGATCAGAAAGTTGGCAGATGCAATGAGAAGTGCTGCTGGGCATGAAGATACTTGGTATAAATTTAGTACCTCTGCTGATGTAAACTGTAGCATTAGCCTACTGCTGGCTGCACTGCACATATTGTTGCCTTGCCATAATAGAGTCGTGGTGGTGGCAAAAGTAATATTCTTTGTTATTGATTTATGTTGATCAGTGGATTTATTTTGATCCTGTCCTGGAAACAGAAGAGGAATAATTCCTAGAGACAAAGAGATTAGAAAATCAGAAGGCTAATTCAAACTGCATCTCTGATTTAAACACAAAAAGAAAGAAAGAGTTTAGCATGAGTTTGGGCAAGGTCATTGATGTATGATGTCCTCTTTTCCCTTTTTCTGATTTGGGAATATGCTTTCTCCTGTCATCTGTCTGGCACAGCTGTTTAGACCTCTCTGGAGAACTGTTTGTTGTTGTACATTTGTACAATACCAATTTGAGTTGGGGTTAATCTGTCCCATTACTCATCTCCGTTTGTTCTCATGTAAGTACAGAAACAGGAAAACAACTAAATGTTATCAGATACTGATTTGCATTTCTGTTCAAAAAATCCCCTTGTAAGAGACTATTTAAGAAGTTTCATTAATATATATATTAACAAAATTCAAGTATGCTTTTCTTCAACATTTCATTTGCTTGACGTGAAATCTTTTATTAAAAAAGTTTGGTCTTTTATAAAAAGCAAAACAAAACAAGCGTCCTTTAATGTTGAGGACTATAGCACAATACTGTATATCGTACTTCAGCCAAAAGATTTTTAGACCTAAAGATTTTCAAGAAACGTCACCTACATGCCTGTTTTTCCTTTGCTTACCTTCAGATTATGGCTTTTTAACATTTTTGTTTATTTATTTATTTATTTTTGGTGCTTGAAAACTAAACTGAGCTATGTGGTTATTCTTCTGGAAATCAATTGCACATTTTCAGGTCATTGATCTTTTGGTTTGTAATTTCAGTGTAAAAAATATAAAGCCATCTAGCTACTTCTCCAGAGCCACAAGCCTTTTGATGCCAGCTGCCTGCATCCTCAGTTCCATACTGACTGTAGCTTTCCTTGTTATATTCTGCATTCATTCCATCCTGGGTAAGACAGAATGCTTGTCAGTGCAATGTCACCATGCAAATCTTTTGAGTTCCTCTTCATTGTGTTGCATAGTCTTCTTTCATTCTCAGGCTGTTCTCTGTTGGCACGGTTGTTTCTCAGTTTTGTAAGATGCTAATCTCCTTGTAGTCAGGTAACCCAGCTGGCTGTTATTCAAGATACAGCGATTCTAACCTGATTTCTGCCTACCTCTGAGGACCAATTTGGAAGATAAGTTATGATATCTCAGTTTCCTTTCACTGTTGATATCTTAAGCGTAAGAATTTAGGAATTTCACCTCAGCATGAAGTTTGACAAAACAAGAAAGGTTACAGATGGAAATAAGTGGATGATCAATGTCCCAGTCTAACAGATTATTTACAATAACTATATTGAAGCTGGTCTTATTGTGGCTTTGAAGAACAGGAGGTGTTTAATGTCAACAGTTGGCTTAGGTAGATTATGGTGATTTCTGTTTATTTGTTTTCCTGAATGATGTTAAGCAGCACTTCATCACTGGGAGCATCCTTTAAGTTATTTTCTAAGTGTAAATAATGACACATGAAAGTAAGGAATAAAAAACTGAAATCTACATTCTGTAGAACCAGCCACACAAAGGGAGAGCACCACAGATGTTTCTGTAAAGGTGTCCGAGTGCTTGCTGAGGATTAAAACTATTGAAACTAACTGAATTTTCTTGATGTAGAAGAAATAGATTGATTGGCAATGAAGAAAAGTTATTAGTTTGAGTAGAGAATTGTGGTTTGACAGCATTTTTGTACTCACTCAATAGAGAAGGAACTTACTGTAGACGGTACAATACAAGGCAAAGCAAAAGCTTTTGGAGTGGTGAACATCTGCTTTCTAGAAATCTTGTCAGGTTCTATGGATCTTTTCTTGCCTCTTCTTCCAGAGGAACACAACTGTAGTCCTCTTCTTTCCTCAGGAATAACAGGAGGTGTATGTAATCCGTTGTCCTTCTGATTAAACAAACAATTCTATTTTCAAACAAATTATGCGTACAAGAGTTGTTGGAACATGGGTAGCACGTGCATTGTTTTATTTCATTTATTTTTATTCTTAATGTCTACTCAAATGTATTCTCATCAGACGAGTTATTTATGCTTACATAAGTAACAAAAGAAAACTTGGGTATTTACAAAGGAAGTGTGATAACCTGGTATTTTGACAATTGGCTTTTGTTTTATTTGTCTGCCTGTGACTTTCACATGAGCAGCATGCTTCTAAAACACTTATTTGCAGATGCCACTTTAAATATTATTTTCCAAGAGTTTATTTTTCTTAGAAAACAGATGTCTGTAATTACGTTCTCTGACCTTCGAGACTTATCAAAGTCAAATAGGTAATCATCCAATCAGACAAGCTATCATTATCAGAAGAAAAGTAATTATAATCTGAATACGTTTGAACATGATTATTCCAAGCTTTAAACAGTTACACTTCTGATTGGGACAGAACTAAAGACATTATCGCTTCGTAATTCACATGATGTAACTTCACTTATCCTTGTGATTTCGGAATATGAAGAGCTAAATTTACAGAACAGTGTCTTGAATAAAATTATGTAATACCCTCTCTAAAGGCAGAAGGATTCTCAAAAGTCTTTATGCTGAAATTAAGGAAAACTCTGTTAAGAACATAAAAACTAAAACACAGTGCTAGAGAAATCTCTATGAGCAGAGGAGTGCAGCATGTATTTGTGTATGAAAATACACTTGGAATAAAATGTTTTACTACTTTGGGCCCAACTTAACAAAACACTGAGAGTCTCTGTGGCTCTAAGCATTTATGTGATCAGCTCTGCATCTCCTGGGATCAACCCCAAAGCTAGTCTATCTATCTCCTTCAGTGCGTATCTTCTCATGCTTAGGGGGCCGAGAGCTCAAGTATGCTTCGCTGAGCACAGCTTGAAGGGCACAGCACTTGGCAGAGGTCAGCGAGGTGAGGACCTCATTGCTGCAGGGGTGGCTTCACCGTGGGCTCAGCTGGGGATAGCCAAGGTCCTGCAGTGCATCCAGCACAATGCTGAGTGCTCAGGTGAGCTGCAGCAGAATGGTCTGAGACCCCCACTTGGGAATCAGAGTGTTTATGCCCAGCATAACAAAGACATAAGTTCTATTACACTGCTCCTGCACAGAATGGGTGTGTGGAGCAGAGGCTGGCTAATTAAACAGTTGCAAAGAGGACATGAGCTTTTCAGATCACTGGGGAAATCTCTCAGAATAATCTAACTGCACTGTTGGCCATTTCTGGAGTCTCGTACATCCTTGAGAAAAACTATCAGCCTTAGATTCTCTGTGGACCATTGAAAATCAAATCATTGTAAACGATGAGGAAATAGATTCTTTCTCAGCAGGATATGGCCTGTGGCAATATTAATGTTTTTAGGCTTGGGCAATGCTTCAAAGGTCTGTAGAGACTTGAGCGGAGTCTTTTTATACCTAGAAGATGCCGTAGTGCTTACCACACCTCTGGAAAGGAATCAGTGCTCTCACAGATGATATAGGGTAGCCTAGCAGCTACCAATCTGAAGTGACAACAAAAGGAAGGGCTGGTACTCTGTCAGAGAGAAAGTGCCCCATGCATAACCAATGAGCCAAGAATTTCCTTGGATGAAAAGGTTGGGGTGGAGGGTGTTGAAATTCTGCACAACTATCCAAGTCTCCCAAAACTCACAGATCTGTAGAGGTTTTTTTTGTGGGTTTTTTTTTTTTTTTGGTTGTTGTTTGTTTGTTTGTTTTAAAGGGCTTCATTCCCATTACAGAAGGTTTATCAGTGAGCTTACCCATATTTCAAAGCCACTGCAGAGGCTGGATGAAAAAAAAAGAAAACGATTCCAAGAGTCAACAGCATGATTTAGCACTTTTCAGAACTGAAAAGGGAGTTTGTGGCTCCTTCAGCTCACATATGTTTTGGAGTCCTTTTGATCTTGGACTCCACTTCTACAACTTTTGGGCTGACATAGGACACAAGTGATGTTGCTCAAGGTCTGAACTCTCAGTGGAGAAATTAATTGCATTCTCTGAAGTTTACAGCAGTATATTTCCAGTGGTCGCTGTGGGAGATAAAGTGCATCACTGTGGTGTGTTCTGTCGACACAGGAATTCTCAGGGCTAACTATCACATGACTGGGAAAACTAGTATTGTGATACAGCTGCTGTGCTTAACTCAGGACATAAGCAAAATTGTGCTTATGGTGACTGTAGAAAGTGTTGGGAGTGTTTTGTTATCTTCCTGTGTAGAAGAGCAGGGAAGTGGCTGTTAAGTGAAATGTAGCTGCTGGAAATATCCTAGTCCCCTGGAAGGAAGAACGTGGAGATCAGAATTGGTCTCTAGTACAGTTAGAAGCTTTCTTGATACTAAAATAGTGTGTAATTTGCAAACTTTATCTGGTAATGAATCAGAACAAAATGTTCATGTTCCAGCCTAGCCTCTCCACAGCAGGGACAAATGAGAAACACCCTCTCCTGAGCTGCTGAAAGAGAGCTGGGAGAGGAGGGAAAAAAACCTGTAGAATTACTTGAACAAAATGGAAATCCATTCAGGTTTGGTTCCTGAGAATGTTCTGATAAACAGGTATACGGTATAGGTGTATGTATATGTGGTGTATGTGTTCTGCAAGTCAGTTGACAAATTGTTTAATTCTGTCTTCATGGGTTAAGTCACCCTCAGAAGTGACATTCTGGGACCTAGCCTGGGAGTGTGTCTGAAATCCCAGCCAGGCACAGATAAATCATTGGGCATACCAAACCACATCTTCTGCAGCCTTATGGAATGGCTTCCTTTGAGCAGCAAGAGAACTGCAATAGTAGGAGCTGCTACTCATGATCCTCAAGCAAAGACCTGTGGAAAAACCAGCTCAGGAGATAAGAGATTTGTCTGTTTCTGATTGCTGATGTCAAGTCTAAGGCACTGAGTGACAGATGTGAGTGACTGGATTTCAGAAGCTGCAAGTGAGAAAACCAATGAAGTGTGTGTTATTTGTGAGAGACAAGGGAGACAGCTCATTAGAGTACAGGACTGATTAAAAGGCAGGCTAGGATTTCTGAAATAGAAGACTGTTATTTTTTTTGTTTTGTTTTGTTTCATGTGTTTGTTTGTTTATAATATGATCCTAATACATTCAGAGAATGGCAGCTTTGTGGATATTCGTTGCAGAGAAATCTGTCCTCACATAGAGATATCCAACTTGTATCATCCTGTTGCTCTGTTGGCGGCCTTATGAAGCAGTGTATTGTCTTTGGTCCTCCACAAAGTTTTAATCAACCAGCCTCCTCTGCTTTATTCTTCTGAATTTGCAGTAGTCTTGATTTTGTTTTCCTGCCACCACCACTTAAGTACAGCCTGGTATAAGCTTGGAGAGTGAGATCTCTCCTGGATTTATCCCAGGATGTCTAGAAGCTTCAGTCAATAAAGTTTGGCTGTTCCTCCTAACTTCTTTCCCATCTACGTATCAGTTCACTTTAAAGACAGTCCATAAAATTCTTGGGTGAAGTCAAGCTCTCCCTGGACTTTCCATTCTTCAAAAATAACTGAAACCCATGTTAACAATTAATTTATTATATAATGAAGAACTTCCCTTGCAGTGTTGATTCCCTGGCCACCTGACTCGTTCATCAGGGCAGAAAGTCAAAACCAGATGGAACATCTCCTTTCCAAAACATCTTCATAAATTCTTGCATGATCTTTACAGAGTTTGAGCTAATACTTTGTATTTTACAATTTGACTGACCTTCAACAATTGAAGCAATGGTGTGTCAAGGAAGACAACTTCTATTTAACAGTCAACTTCTTTGATTGTTTCAAAGTTCTGGCTTATCAACTCAAGATCTTTTGACATGGAGGAAGATAAAGTTCT
Source organism: Alectoris magna (assembly GCA_030625065.1). NCBI lineage: Eukaryota > Metazoa > Chordata > Aves > Galliformes > Phasianidae > Alectoris > Alectoris magna. Next base: position 31,923,805 of record CM060563.1, on the reverse strand, counting down.
GTTTCTCTCTCTCTCTCTCTCTCTCTCTCTCTCTCTCTCTCTCTCTCTCTTTTGTTTGTTTGTTTGTTTGTTTACAAGCTCAATACTTACTCCTGCCAATTGTGTGAGCATTTTAAATCTGCTTCATGTGTAATTTCTTCCCTTTCCTCACACTTTTTATTTAATTAAATCACACAAATTCCTGCCCACAGACTCACTGAAGTCTGTGCCTTTCATTACTGCTCCTCTTCGCACCATGCCCTTAAACTCATGTATCTGAGCTGACTGTCACCTTTTAGGAGACATCAGTCTTCCCTTTCCCTTTGATGTCGTTGTCCTGCATTGCAGCTGCTTACCAAGGAAGTGGTTTTTCTTGGAAAAATACTTTCATCTAGCCTGAAAGATTCTGGTGTTTTTTTTTTTTGTCATCTTTGCTGTACCTTCTTGCCCCAGAACTACCTGTGACCACACACTTCCTTTCTGAAGAGGGAATTCTTCTGGGCATATAAGGAAAGTAATTGTAGAGATATACTTGAAGCCATACTATAATTGGAAATGACTCCTATTTTGAATATGTTACACAACAGGCAGCTGTTGAACATCTCCATATGGTCCATTCTCTAAACTACTTACGTTACAGATTACACAAATTAAATAACTAATATCCTCTCTTCATTTTTAGTGTTAATGGTTTGGAGCCCTGCACCACAACAGCGCAGTGCTGTTTGTAGACAGTCGAGTATGCTCATGGAGCTAAGTTAATTGGATAATAAAACTAATTTGTATCTCTCAGTTCAACAGCATTTGTTCATTGAAGCCAGTGGCACTCAGCCTCAAATAGTCAGTGAATGGTAGGGAGTGACATGGCTGGAGCAGTGTGCATGCTATCCTTTAGCTTATAATCTAAAATTCAAACAAATGTAGATTCAGAAAAAAATGGAAGTCCTATGGAATTCTTCAGTCAACAAGAGAATGATATTCTATGCTCAAAGCAGGTAAAAACAGCAGCGGTTGTGTGAGTTAACCTCTCTGGATAAAATTACCTGGGTAGGACTGACATGTTGCCAGCTAAGTTGTAACCTTTGTGTGTTTAGATGTTGATTCAAGTTGAAACAGAATTCATCCTACAGCATTTGTAACACAAGGGACATGAAAAACAGTGTTCTCTGAGAAAGTTACTTTCTAATTCTTATTTGTCCTATATTGTCTTCCTTTTAGTTTTCTCGTAAGCAGTCTAACCTAACCTTGGATGAGTCCTCTGAAAAACTGAGCGCCTTTTCCCTTTATTTTCTCGTGTTCTGTCTTGTTTACCATTTTTACCTTAGAACTTATTTATCGGTATTTGCATAAAATGTAGACATTCAACTTCTGTGATAATCTTAAATTGGGAGTTGCATTTATATTTGTGTTCTTCAGGCCATGCATGCGATGATCACTCCCACTTGCTCAGCTTTGGTTCGTATTATGGTTCATTCTGAGTGCACATACTCACCTATTTGTGGAGAAATGTCATCAGCTGTGCACCGTGACCACACTTTAATAAACTCCAAACACTTACGGGTGTTTGGTTCAGAGGGTCAATGAGAGCTAGCATTCTGCTGTCCCAAATCTTTCATTTTACAAATATGTTCCTATCAGTCCATGCTACTACACAATGTAGGCTACTACACCTTGATATATTAAAAAGGATCTGTAGTTCTTTTTTTCTGGCTTAGCGAGGGTATTGCAGAATCATGTGTCCTAGAAACTTCCTTGTATTGTCTAAGAAGAAATTAGTCTTGGGATGAGGGGCAGTAGTGACAGCAGTCGTATTTACATTGGATGTCTCCAGCTCTCTCAGAAATCAAGATGATTTTGCAACATTTTTACAGAATCACAGAATCACAGAATCGTAGGGGGTTGGAAGGGACCTCCAGAGATCATCAAGTCTAACCCCCCTGCCAAAGCAGGTTCCCTACAGCAGGTCGCACAGGTAGGCGTCCAGGCAGGTCTTGAATATCTCCAGAGAAGGAGACTCCACAACCCCCCTGGGCAGCCTGTTCCAGTGCTCCGTCACCCTCACCGTAAAGAAGTTCTTGCGCACATTCGTGCGGAACTTCCTATGCTCCAGAATTTTTAGCTAGTTTCTGTCCAAGGTCGTTTACTTTTCTGTAGCTTACCAAAATTAATCATAATTGACCAATTCTAAATGGATTTTTCTGTTATCATGAGACATTCTTTTTCACCTTTTCTTCTAATCCTAGCATTGACACTGTCCATGCCTACTACTATTGCAGAATTCTTTACTTGTCTTTAAATGACCTCAGTAGCTTTTCTAATGAATCTGAATTCACTCAATTAATTAAGTAGCTTATCTAATTATTCTTCAAAAGTTCATCTGTTCTGCATCACAGCTAATCTTGAAACTTGGCATGAAGCTATGAGCAACTTACTTTAACATGCTGTGTTCTTCAGAAAGTATGGCAGAGAGGTTAGTGCCTGGGCACGTTTGTGGAGGGTGGAAGACTGAGAACCAGCGAGGCTTTAATGTTGACTCAAAGAAACCCCTGAGCCACAGTTTATGAACATGACAAGAATATAGTGATACTCTCTCTGCATCCTTCATTGCCTGCTGTTGGAGGTAGAATGGGCTGAACTGACTTTCTGTTAGAGCCTTCATGGCTGTGTTATAAAAAAAAAAAACAAAACAAAAACTTGTATATGGATTTGAAAGTAAAGTATCCTAGCATACTGTAAATAGTATCGTTTATAATACTATTGAAAGTATAGTTAGTAGGTGGAAAGAAAGGGTTAACTTCCCTAAATTATGAAATAGCAGTCTACTGGATCAAAGGCCCTGCTGGTTTGATAGCTGTGATGTGGCTTCATCGGTTCACTCTAACTTCATTGAATCTGAATGTTTGTAGTGTAGTAAGCACAAATGGCATTTCTAAAAGAAATCTGTATGAATCAAGACTTACATGTGGGTCGTTTGGCTAAAATCCCAGTCTCACTTCTTAAAACATGGGCATCCTTTTAAGTGTATGCATCGTTACACACTCATGCATGAAGACATCTTCATCTTTCACTAATTGGACAGGATTGTCTTTTGTGACCAAGCCTGGGACAGAGGAAATTCAAGCCTGTTCCTTGTTCTAGTATCAATAGCCTTGCATTTTGTGTGATATTTACTGGCAGTTCTGCAACTTGGTGAGAGTTAAAGGCCTGTCTTAAGGTGGTGTGTTAGCAATGGTGTATAGCAGCAGGTCTGTATGTATGTCTGCATAATATTTCTGGGGAGACAAATGTTGATAGCAATGGGTGTTGACTTAATCATAGGATCATAGTATGGCTTGGCTTGGAAGGGACCTCAAAGATCATTAAGTTCCAATCCCCTTGCCACAGGCAGGACTGCCAGCCACTGGATCAAGTATCAGTCCAGGCTGCCCAGGGCTCTACCCAACCTGGCCTTGAGCACCTCCAGGGATGGGGCACACGCGGGCTCTCTGGGCAGCCTGTTCCAGCACCTCACCACTCTCAGTGAAAAACTTCCACCTGACACCCAATCTAAATCTTCCCTCCTTTAGTTTAAAATCATTTCCTCTTGTCCTGTCTCTATCTGCTCTTGTACCAAGTTGGTTTCCCTCACGTTTATAAACTCCCTTTCAATACTGGAAGGCTGCACTGAGCTAGTTCAGAATTGGGGATTGTGTGCATCCACAAATGCTGCCACGTGCAAGCAGCCCCTTGGGAGCTGGAGGACTTGCCAAGAATTAGTGACTTAATTACCTCAGCAGCTGCTATATGAAGAGGAAATTATTTTTCAAATGACTTTCCTAGGACTGTGTTCTCAGACATTTACATGCAGCTGCACTCAGGGCACCCAAGGTACGTGTAAATAATCCCTGTCCCATGCAGGGTGTCCTGACGTCCCAGTGAATACTGGCCATTGTTACGTTTTGGAAGGGAATAAACAAGGAGGTAGTTGGACGGGCCTGGTAAATATTCGCTCATTAATCCTTTGGGAAGGCATTTAACGTGGGTTCAGGCCTTGCTGTGCCGCCAGGCGGCGGGCCTGCAGCAGGCGGCGGTGAGTTCACCGCTTCTGAAGCGGGGCTGTACGCACAGCTGCAGCTTCCTTTCCCGACCGAGAGCAGCACCAGGTAGCAGCTATTTCAAGTGGAAGGAATAAGATTTTCAGATATCTGCCTGTGTAAAATACACCATCTCTCTCTCTCTCTTTTTTTTTTTTTTCTTCTTTATTCCCTCAGCGTCAGCTAGAAAAAAAAAGCAGAAAGCAAGAAAGGCATAAGCCTGCCTTTGAAACTTCACAGAACCCGATTCTGTAGTTCTCCTTCATGCTGAGCAACATTGTAACGTATCTACAGAATCGACCTGAATTGAACAGAATCCTTGCGATTTCCATTCAATATTTCCAATTTTTAATGTGTGCAGCCACGTTGAGCACATCTGATCCTTGGCAGAAATGCCAACACAATGAATAGTTCTTTTTTTTTTTTTTTTTTTTTTTCATATATATATATATATATACATATATTTAATTCTCATTATAAGGTAGACATATTCACATAAAGAGAACCTAAAACATGGGATCTGTTTTCATTTCTGAAGAACGTTTGCATTCTGTCCTGGGATGAGTTATTCTGCAGCATTTGCATTCAGCAGGAGATGCTTACAGTTGCTGCTGGATTTTTTCTGTCTGAAACTGGAGCCGGCCAGCGGAATTACCACTGAGTCACTGCAAGCAGAGATGGAAAAGCCCAATTAGATCACCCAGCCCTTCTCCTTCCTGGTGTAAGATTATTGTGTACCAAATACTTCAGTGCTTTTTCCAGTGTAGTTTTAAAAGTCCCCAGGGATGTGCCTTGTGTCTCTTCCTTCAGGCAAATATTCCGTAACCTTCTGCTCTTCACTATTAGAAATCTTTTCCTGAGATGTGACCTAAATTTCTCCTTTCTTAAGTACATTCCATTTGCTGACGATTTATTACCTTGAACCATTCTAAGTAATTCCAGTCACTCTTTGATATTGACATCCCTAAGAAGCTGTGTTCTTTGTCCCTTAATCAGAACAGCTTTCCATGCTTAGTCTGTCTTTACTGCCTTACAGCACCTCTACTTTAGCCTATAGGATAATAAGGATTTTTTTTCTATATTCATTGCACTTCCATCTTATGTCCATTTTCTTGAGGATGACTTCTTATGACAGTGACTTTTTCATGATTAATATGCCTGAAATTTCAGTTTTTCTCTGGAAGAAAATTGCAAATATGCTGTCATTGAGCAACTACAATTATTACCTTTTGAGGATGTACAGATAGAAATAAAAGATTATCTCTAATTACCAGGCCAGCCAATTTAGCCAGAAACTGTCTGCTGCATCACACTAATATATTCCAATTTCAGGGTAAGTTAATAATGGCTCATGATGCAAAAAGAGTGTAAAAAAAAAACTTTCCTACTCTGCTGTGCCAAATCTGTGATAGCTGTTTTACTTTGCTGAGAGCAAAAACTAGCAGAGGAAAATAGTTAGCCAAGACCAAATTCTCAGTGGTTGTATTCTGCAAGCATACAAGCAGTTCTGTTGAGTTCAAAGGTAGCAAAAATAAATAAATAAATAAAATTTTTAAGAATCATTCTTTCAAGTGGAAATCTTCATCATAATCACCACTAGAACAATTTGCAGGAAGGGGAGTGGAGATATGAGAGATGGGGGAGTTCTGAAGGTTGCAAAGTTCTGACTTTTATCACTCCCATCAGACTTCACCAGCTTTTAATTGTCAGTTTTTTTTGTGGAAAGGGTAAGAGGCCCCAAACCTACAATTGCATTTCCCTTTCTTGAAGGCTGAATTTAGCAATCAGATTGCATTTGTTGAAATAAGATACTTTCCAAATTCTGACAACACTGTTGACAATTATTGCTAGACTGTCTGGAGAAACTGGAGAAATCTTGATAGAAATTTACCTTTTGTTCCTTTGCTAAAAATAAGAAAGTCTCTCGTTTGTATCACATTTGCAGGGGGAAAAAAAAAAATCAAAAACACAAAAAGATTTTGCTGCTTTCATGAAAGGCAGGATACTCAAATTGCAATATAAGAAATTCCATTTAAATGTGTTTTTTTAAAAAGCTTTTTCGTTGTGAAACTGAACACTGAAACAGGTTGCTTGGAAAAGTTCTGGAGTTTCCATCATGGAATCATAGAATGGCCTAGGTTGGAAGGGACCCCAAGGATCATCAAGTTCCAACTCCCCTGCCGCTGGCAGGGCCTCCAACCTCCAGATCTGGTACTAGACCAGGTGGCCCAGGGCTCCATCCAACCTGGCCTTGATCACCGCAAGGGATGGGGCATCCACAGCCTCTCCAGGCAGCCTGTTCCAGCACCTCACTGGAAACTCCCCCTGACATCCAATCTAAACCTTCCCTCCTTGAGCATAATGATGTGGTACAAAACAAAGAGGTGGACAGTCCTGCTGTATATATTTATGCCTATACATTCTCTTCTGCTGCTTCACCATTTGCTTACTTATCATGGACACAGTGCAAAATGCTGCCAAAGTGGCATTGTCTATGTATGAGCTTTCCCCTTACTACCTTGTGCCTTTCATAAACTGCATCAGCCTTTATGGCACTAGGAGTTAGGCTCTTGTTCTGGGTACAGCGCCTTTTTCTCTTGTTCTTTCTGGAGTGTGCTTTCTTGTTGCATACCTCAGGTGCTTAGGTTTGAATTTTACTTCTCGTTGCTGTGGGATGTACATGTGCCTATCCTTGTGCTCTACTGTGGTGTGCATTTCTCCTTTCTCTGTTCTTTTCTCCTCTCCCAGTTGCTTTAACTTAGAATTGTACTTCTGCAGTCTAAGCTGCACTTCAGCTCTTTCAAAGCCCACTTGATTGTTTCTCATACATTTTCAGTGAAGTTTTCCTACAACCACCCCCCTTTCCAGTCTTGTAGTGCTTTTCTTTTGTACTTTGTGTCAAATGAGACCTGAGGGTCTTTGACCTAAGTTGTATGGTAGCTGTAGCTAAGATATGTTCTTCCTTCTCTTTTTCTCAACTGTTGGCTTTGACTTGTGTTTCTCTTGGCATGGAAAAAAACAAGCATCTCTACAGTTAAATGTTCTGTCCTCAGGAAAGCATGTCAGTAGTCAGCTTTTACATTTCTTAGCCAAAAAGTGAATTTAAGTAAAAGCTTGAATCAATTTATCTCACATAGATTTTTAAGCTTTGTCTCATATCCCGGGTGCGTTTAGTGGACACTAAATTTCCTGGTTTGACAGAATTCCCTCTGGAGAAAGCCATCCTTGCTTTTACTACTGCAGTCTATTTGGGGGAATGTTTCATGAGGTTTCTGGAAGACACAATGCCATCTTTATTATCAGCTTGTTGTCATTCCTGAACTTCATGGTCCTTTTGCTGTAGTTCTTTATGCTGAAGCTTAGGCACAGAGACACGGGTCCCCCAGAAATGTACCATGCACATGGGATATGAGAAGAGTTTTGTCTCCCTGTCTGAAAAATGACTGCTTTCCACTACTTAAAGGTCACAGCAGTTTCTGACCCCACACATTTTAACGGGGTCTTGGACTGTATCACAGCACTCAACAAAACAGCCGTCATTACTTACAGCGGAGTTTGCACTGCTGGAGACTGAGCAGCACTATTGGCCACCTGTCAGAGCATCTCTGATCTCAGAGCAGCCACCTGCTCTGCTACGGAGTGTTAGACCGGTGTGGAGAATTGAGGTGCGTATATTATACTTGGTAAATGAGTCCTTTCAGTCCGTGCTTTTTGCTTAGGGCCCTGACAAGGTTCCAAGGTTTTGGCTGCCACCTTGAAATCATGTGAGCTGGAATATGTGTAATAGAGATAAGTATTTGAAGGAGGAAAGTTGATTTACCAGAAACTGAACTCTTTGAGAATGTTTTTCCCTTGTACATTCTCCAACAGCAAAGATAGTTTAATGTTTACCACTCCTTTCTCTTTCCATCTGCTCATCTCATTCATTCCCTTTTTGCCACAATTTACCACCCTTTGCTTCCCTCTTTTGCCAGTGCTAATTGGATCAGCTGGAATGACATTAGTGAAATGAATCAAGATAAACACACTTTTTTAGCCCAACAAAAAGAGCAGGCAAGACAAACAGAGGAGGGCAATTTCCTAAGCCTGTCTTAGTGCCAAAGCTAATATGCTAAGCTATGGTTTGAGAAGCTGGGACGGTGCAGAGCTCTTAACACCACCCTGTTGTTGCAGTAATAAGCAAAGAAATAGCGATGTGTGCACTGTGTAAGTAACGTTGGAGAAGTACAAAAGTACAACATGAAAGCTAGAGTGTTTGAGGCATGCTTACACCCACGGGAAAAGTGCAGACGGAACCTAATAGGATTCCCATACAGCTATGTAACTTTACCGTGGCACAAAAAAAACTGTCATGACTTTGGCATGATGATTTCGTGTACTGTTCTGGCTTTGCTCCTCTACCCTGGAGGAAAGTAAAAATATTCTTATCTAGTTTTTATGTTTCTAGAGTGTGAAATCCATTCTGAGAATGTGCTGTGCCCATGAATCACTTGGGCATCACTTATGCTGCTTTTCATGTACTGCTGTTAGCCATGGTGCCTGGATGTGGCTGATCCAATGCACTACCCAAAAGCCTTGATCATATATGCCATGGCTTTCAGGAGCCCTCTGTATTCCGCTTTTGCAGAATTTACTAGTTGTGAACAGTGATATTTCATGGTGGCTGCCTCGAAGCTCAGCTCTGCATCCTGTAGGAGGGAACGCTGGGTGATTTCATGTGGTGCACAATTCTTTCACATGAGCTCTCGCTACCTGCCTAGTGAGGCTGAGGCTGCAGTTCTGTATATCATAGAGAGGAAAGCTATCATTGTGCAATCCCAACATGATGTAAGCATTAGAATGCAGGACTTGTTTGTCCCCAGCTCTTTCATAGATTTTTCTGTTGTTTTGAGCAAAGTGTTCAGTGCATCTGATATTGCTTTCTCTAGTTATAAATTAAGGTTCTAGTCTCATTTTGGTATTAAGAGATAGAGTTCATCTGTGTGCTGTGATCTTGGTGCTGTGTAAGTGCAAAGCATTAATCTGGTGATTGCACCACCTGTATATATCCCATGTTCAAGAGCCTTGAAGGCTTTTAGGTTTACTGGGTACTTTGATGGCTGGCAGCAAAGATTCAGCCTTTAAAAAGATAACTCTGCACTGCAGATGAAACTCCCAGGAGCTACCAGGTAGCTCAGGAAGAGCTTGAAGGTGGGGTTGTTGGCTGTATGGGTCATGCAGCCTCACAGTGCAGCTTCCCCCTGTCCCTGGGGAAGGAGCAGTGGTGCGGGCGGCCCCCAGCAGGTCAAGCTGAGGGAGCAGCAGGGGCCACAAGGAGGCTTTCTTCCCTCAAACAAATGGATTCCATGGAGGAGAGAAGAGAGAGGGAGGCCAAAGTGCCCTATCCTGTTAACATCTGCGACTGCAGGAAGGGGGGGATTGCTGCTCCCTCTTTGCTTTCCCTGCAGGAGTGTGGGAGCCTCCTTGGCGGTGTCCACACAGCTGGTTGTAATTATGCACTGCAGCTTCAGAGGAAGTTGCTGGCTGTGGGGAGCGTGCAGTGCTTGGCTGCGGACCCACTGCTTTTACAGATACAATGGAGGTGAAGAGAGTAAAAGCAGTGGCACAGAGTGAAGGGGAGGGCGAGAGCCTAACAGTCCCCCACTTGAGCTGGCTGCCTTGCTGGATCATTACCTACTTGTGAAAGTCCCTTGGTAGATGTATAACACAAAACTCTTTAAAATTAGCTGGAAAACTATTTATTTATTATTTATATTACTACCCAACAACAACAACAAAAAAGTTGGAGTGATTTACTTCTCTTGGAAAAAAAAATTACATTGAACTGACATATTGCAATGACTATTTTTGGTGTTATCATTTAAAATTATACAGTTATAAATAAAGCTGCTCAAAATGCAGCTATTTTGATTCTCGCTGGGGTTCACACAAGCATTTTTGTTGGTTTCTGTCATTGGATTTAGCCCTCCATTCAACGCTGATCCTGCTTTGAAGGCAGAGGATTCCTTGTTTTTAACTGCAAGTTAAGAAGTGTTTGCTGACTCCAGACCCGAAGGTATGTATTGTTCTGACATCATATTGTCTCAGGATGCAACTGTCTCAGGCTCACCAAAAGAAATGCAAAAATCTGTGTGAAGCTGGCTCTAGTCCTGCCTTTGCAACAAAACCCCAAATGAGGCAAGTTTTGTCTGGCGTTGGGCTTTGTAACAAAAGCTGTGGTTATAAATCTCAGGAAAAGAACATTTGTAATGGAAGTGGCCAGTGAATCCTAAATAGCAACAGAACATGTTGCTATGAAATGTGTATACCTAGAGGGGAAAAAACAGATCCCACTCTTGATAGAAACGCAGCAGCTTACTCAGAGCTATTCTCAGATGTCAGTCAGTCATCAGCTCCCTGGCCTGTGGTTGCATCCTTCTAAACTTTGCCCCCACAGGCAGCCATGATTTATGTCTTTAGCAGATGAAGCAGCCAAAGTGAATAAAAGAGGAAAAAATGTAAAGGTGGGCAAGATTATCTGCTGTGCCAGATCATATTTGAGACTGCATCTAAACTCAGACCAGTCATTTTTTTTTTCTGTTTCCCAGATGTAGACACTTCTTGGAGCCATCCATCTGCAAGCTTTTACTTCATGAAGCGTCTGATTATTTTGGGTGCTGCATCATCACATCAGCAGTTCTGAATTTCTGCAATGAGTTTCTGCTGTTCTTCATACCTCGTACTTCAGGACAGTGTTGTATGTGGTGACGCAGCTATGTGGAGGTAACGAGGCAGGGCAGTGCTGCAGCTGTGAGCGGTTCCCAGGAATGTGTTCATATGTCCTTTGCTGCTATTTTGTGCAGTAAGTGGTGTGGATTTTCGTACTGGTTTTCTGCGTTTGTGTTGTTTGGCTGTTGCAGAAAGATCAGATAATTGAACAAGGCAGTATAAAACACCAGTGGAAAACAATCTGCAAAGATCTACTTGTATGTATTCCTCCCAACATGTTGCAGTGTAAGAAGCCTAGTAGAGACAAGATAAGATAGTTGAGGGGGGTTGGGTGGTCCTGATGATACCTAGAGGACTAGCTGTAAGTGGTGAAGGTAAAAGCATACACAGCTTGCTGTGGAGTTATTTTTATGCAGGCATCTGACCAAAAGGGTATGGGGCATCTTCGTTTTTTTTCCATAGCTTATTATCAATTTTCATGAATGGTTTCCCCAAGCCCAATTGTGAGGTTGAAGAAAACAGCATTCGGATTCTTTAAAGTTTCTTGCCAGTTTTTGAAGAGCTTGAAATTGTAACCTAAGTAATGATTACCATAAAAAGGCTGTTTTTCTTCAGCCTGAAGTTCTGGTAGCTTGACTAAAAACAAGGACTGCCGTGCAGTTATGACCTTGAGCTGGTGACTGTTCAACTACGAAGCTAAGGTGCTGCTTGTGAGGAAGTACCTGTACCTATGAAAAAAGGCTCTGCTACTCCAGTTTCATCCTACAGACCCTGATGATTGCCTTAAAGTGTTCTTTTTCAACAGCTGTAAAAAGTTATGATGCTAAAGGTATTGTGAACGTTTCTTTAAAGATTTGCACAACAATCAATCTCTTAAGGGTCCTGTGTTGTGTAAGCATTTTAAAGTATTCCACCATCAAGCAAACACATAAAACTGTGTATCGTGGTATTTCTAGCTGACAGTTGTTGCATGCCTTCCTGTTTTTAATGCATTTAAGGACTCTTGCTGAGACAAGTGGGGAGTTATGAGTTGAGCTGAGTTTAAGGGGTCTGCGATAGATTGAGACACAGCAGTGCCTGGATATGGTGATGTTTTTTCCCCACTTTCTTTCACTCAGAATAAATATTTAGGAATGAGTATACTCTGATGGACAATATTTGGGAATGTGTACTGCAGATGGACAAAAGACTACTTGTTTACGTGGTTAAAATATATATCTTATATCTGCCTATAAACACAAAATAACTTTGGAGCTTTCAGTAGAATTACTCCAGAGGAGCCTCACTCCAAAGCCTGTCAAATCCCTAGATACTTCTTAAGGTTGTCCTAGATCTTGTCTCCTACCCAGTTCAGGAACTTGCCGCTATTCCCATCTGACCACACGTTAGGTTTCTGTGGACAGAAGCCCATGGAAGAAAAAAGGCTGACCCCAGTGTGGAGTTAAGATGTGGTCAAGACCAAGGAGCCTGGAAGAACTCAAACATCTAGTTTATGTATAGGCAATGTCCCCTGTGCAAATGGCAGGTAAAGAGAGGAAGTCTGTAGGTCATAAATCTGTACTTACTTAGCTGAATAAATAACCTGATTGTTGGAGATTGAAAAACAAACAAACAAATAAATCCCAACAACTCTATCTTCACATTAGAGAAACAAGCATTATTTTATGGGATGTGCATAAGTAAGAGAGGAACCTTTGGGTACTTGGCTTGGGCATACAATGTTACTGACTGTTTGACCCAGAGATGTCACCTGTTTGGTGTGGTTTTTAACCATGAAGAAATAATAACTTCTAATAACATTTCCCAAACAGTAATAATGCCAGTAGTACATATTTGTTAGCTGATGTGTTGAAAGGAATTAACAGAAAAATTTCCATTCTTGAGTTATTGAAGTCACTGAGTTATTAAAGCGCAGAAAATACCTGAAACTGAAAGTAGAACAGTAAGATTTTTCCACACTTAAAAAAAAAAAGAGCCCCACAAAACTGCTCATGAACAGAACCTTTCATACTAAAACACTCCTACAGCTTTTAAAACTGGGAAAAAAAAAAAAAAAAAAAAAAAAAAAAAAAAAAAAAGAAGAAAAAAAAAGAGGAAAAGAAACTGGAAGCAATGGCAGATTTTTGAGTGTAAGGAATAATTATGGATGCTGACAGCGGCTTATAATGTCCGAGGATGAGTTTTTGTTTAGGAATAAATAACCGAGTATGCAGCAGAAATTGTCTTAATGGGAGGAGGAGTAATGCTGGAGAAATGGTCTGAATTTATTTCGTGCAATACTATTCTAATAACTGTGTCTATTAAAGACACCTGCTGAAAGTCTGTAATGCTGGTTTATTAGGGAGAAGAAAATAACAAAGTTCTTTAGCAATCCTGTCTTCGGTTCAATATTATGGACTGTTAAAAGGGGGTTTATGCCTGCAGTGTTATTAACTGAGATTCTGCTCAAATTGAAGTCAGGCCCACAAACCTTGCTTTCTATAAGACCTTGCTAGGTTTCTAAAAGGAGAATTTAAAACTATACAAGAGAATTAGTATATTCTTGCTTTATTTTGGATATTTTAAAGGCAGTCAGTCTCGGTAGATACATATTTCTAAACACTTGTACTCTCTCTCATCACGTGTGACTTCGTTCTAGTGATGTTAAAGTGCAACAAAAGTGGACCAATTTCCTGTACTAAGTCATAACTATTACTAGAGAGAAAAAGAAATTCTACCTCCAAAGTGACCAAAGTATAACTTGTAATAATAAAACACCCAATATTTTGTACTGGCTTTGACAGGGCTAGAAGACATGGGCTCAGTTATGAGCGAGCTTGGGGCGGATGGCAATGGGGACAGAATCCCAAAGACTGTGGCCAGGAAAAGAAATTGAAGTCTGAGTTTGTAGTGAGAACATTGTTGTCTAACTATGTTTAATATTGTAATTTGTTTAAACTTAAATGATGACGATGAAAATAAAGTAATAAAACACTGTGTTTTTATCACTTGAGTTTGGAGAGGCCTTGTCTTTTCTGTGCCTGTAGCCCTGATGATTCTTTTGGCAGCTCTGCCGGCGATAAGAGGAATAACTCACCGCTGTCAGGGAAGCTGGCTGTTTCATCACTGACATGAGAGCCCGGCGTAACTCCATGGTGATCGCTGTCTAAATGACTTATGTAATTTCTTCATCTACTTTTTGATTGAAGAGTGATAACTCAGGCGATGAGTTATTTGGCATCAGCCTCAGAGACAATCTGTTTTCCTTAAATAAATCCCGAGGCACCTTTCAGCCACCCAGTTTTAAAATAAGCCTGTAGTGGATCAGGTCTGATGTGCCTGGCAGATTTTGCCAAAGGATGAAATTAGGATTTGCTGTCATTATTTTGCTTTGTTTATTGTTCTGCCGTTAAATGAGAGTTCTAGATGTAGTACTGAGGAAAATGAGAACTGGGCCAAAAAGCAGTTTTTATGTTACAGCACAGGGTTATGGCACGGCATTTTGTCCCCGGTGGCAGAGGCGCTATTTTGCTCAAAAGCACACAGCATTGTCCAAGCACCAGCCTGGATAGATCTCACATAGCCTGAGATGTGGGTGACATACCCAAGAGAATGGAAAGGAATTATTAATTTTTCTTCTACAACTGAATACAAATCACAGCTCAGGGTACCTGTGTCTGAGATTTAAATGTAGAGTGCCATTACACAAGGTAGCAAGTTGCTGCGTGTTACATTTAGTATGCAACAGGTTGATTTACGCTGTGAGCCTGGCAGAATTTCAGGCAAGGTTTTGCCACTGATTTGTTGGGAACAGAAGTGGTTTCCTTGCTGAAATCGCAAAGATGGGAGCGTTGGCTAGAGTTTTATTTGCAGGGTTCCTAATGTGGCTGTGGAGTGCTAAATATAACCTGAAGAGCTGCAGAGGTGGTGGGTGTTTCAGGCTTCACCTTTGTTAATATCTGCTGTACACGTGCTTTTATTAAAGCAAGACAATTCAATCTTACAAAAAGGATTGAAGTTAATGTTTAGGTTAAACTAATCAACTTTCCGTGTTTCTCGTTTTCTATACTTAAGCTCTTTAGTTTAGGAAGAGCAGTCGGTGACAGGTATAAGCAAGTTTTACAGTACTTATGTTACACGAATAGGGCTCCAGTTAGGATCTACATTCCTTTGTAGCAGGTGTTATGCATAAGTACATGGGCATGTTTTCTTTTTGAAAGTGTGAACAATACAAGAAGCATCCTCTTCAGGCTTGTTCTTCATTTGGGTCACCAGCACAAAGATACCATCCCTTTTCAGTTCTGTTCACACTTTGAAATGACGGTGCAGCATTGTATGATTACTTTCAAATAGCTCTAACTATGCAAAGGTTAGTATTTGCCAAAGGAAAAAAGGAATTGAGTGATTCCTTTCTTCTAGATTTCATATGGGAGGCTCAGCCTTGGATCTGAGAGCAGTCACCCAAAATAAGCGAGAAGAGAGTTTTGACAAAGTGTTGTCATTCTTTCTTTTCTCTCACTTTATGCTTACATTTTTCTGTTTTTTTCTATTACATGTGCATGAATAGATTTTTATTGGTATTTTGCTTATAGTCTAGGAGGTGATCCTTCATGGCAAAGAGTGACGCATGACCTCTCTCACTGTCCAGAAACAGGCTGTTAGCTTTTTGATTCTGTGCAGCACAGCAGAATTCATGGCAACAGGTGAAGCAAGGTTGCAGCTTCACCCTTCCCCACATGCAGGGCATGCTTCAGATGGAAAGCAGCCTGTTGTACCCATTTGAGCAGTACTGGGAGAACCTCCTGTGGGTGGGGTGACACCATGCATTCTGAGATGTAGAGTTCTGGAGTGGTCCGTTGGTGTGCAACCATCTCATTTATAGTACAGTGTCACTGAGTGCTTGTTTACATTGTCCTCGAAGCAGATTCTGCCTTCTGATCCACTTTGGATTCTGCCTGTGTGAGATTTGCATAAATGTTCAAACTTTCAAATCTGAGTTTGCTTTCTGTGATTCTGACAGTTAGATTTATTGATGTTTGATATTCTAACCGGACAGAAATCCGCTTTAATTTTTTAATTCGTATTTATTCTTTCTCCACAGCAAAATCTGCCAATCAGGGCAAATCACATGACTGATTCTGTGGAGGCTGAAACAGGATTGCTGAACTCATTGTCATGCGTGGCTAAACAGAGAATTGAACCTTGTGAAAGGTTAGTGATTTTAGATAATTTTAAAGTGATTGCACAGGAGGTGATACAGCTGCTGTCAGTCTACCATAATCCTGTTCTCCACTGGATCTGCCCTTGCAGAGGCACTGCTTTCTCTCGGTGATTAAGGGGAGACATTGCTTTCAAGAGGTGCTGATTCAGCAGAGCAAAGAGTCAGTAAATTAGCAATGACTGTAAGGGAATTTTAAATATTGGTAGAGTACCAAACTTCTACTGTTACAGTGTCTTGGAGATGAAATTCTAATGAAGTTACTCTAGCAGGCAGTGTGGGAGAGATGACAGTCACAATACGGAATAACGGGGAAACCGCGTATCCAGGTTTTGGGTTCTCAGTGTCACTGCTATAAAATGATGCTAAAGGACCATGAAAGAATAACCAAGTATAGCTGTATACATTCTATTGGACTGTTTATTTAGTCACAAAGTGATACAGACTCTTGATATGTAAATTAAAACAAAATTTAAAAAAAAAAAACTGTAATAAAAGAATGCTACCTTCCTATATGCTATCATTTGCATGCCTTGAAAATACAAATTGTTTGGCTAGTGACACAAGTAACTCTACCCCTAAAATTAAACAGTGATCAATCAGTGTGCTGACCAAGAAGCAATATGCCAGTTACTGTGAAAAAATAGTGGAGACTCAAGGACAGTGTAGATCACTATGCAAAGTGACCATACTAACAGGTTATCTCCATGTGAATGAGACATGCAAAAGTAAAACACTTTTTTTTCGTAAGTTACATATGGGTAACAAATCGATAGAAGAAGTGTGACTCAGCAAGTATAGATAGGTGAAGTGGGAAGGGAATGACTGTGTGTCTCGTAGAACAAAGAAGAGGTAAAAAAAAATCTGTGTGCATGATATTTTTCCATGTTATGCCATTGAAAAGTTAAAAATGCTGTTATTCATTTTCTAGACTGTGTATTTATGCAAAGACCGTGCTTTGGTATTCTTGGTCAGAAGTGCTTGATTTCTGTAGGATATTTACCACATAAATCATGGCAATACCAGGTTTTGTGTCTGCATTACCTTACTTGATCAGAGTACCTTGCTGAGATAAGAAATGTAAACCAGTCTGAAGCAACTGAAGCAATAAGTTATCTTAAAATATCTATTGCATGAAAATTGTGCTGTTATATTGCTACAACACAAGTATTTGTTATATTTGGACAAAATATGAACTGAAAATAGGGATGCAAACACCCCACTTGAGTACATTTACTATCATAAAATCAACTGTAATTAAAATAGCATGATTTGTAAGCAATACTTTCAATAGTCTGCAAAGTTACTAGTTCCTGGTAGGTAAAGATGACTGTAGAGGTAGCAGAGAGAAATGAAGGATCATAGGTACTATCTTTTCTTTGTTACTTCATTGTTCCGTGGCTCATATTTTTTCAACAATAATAATGCTTAGAAGGGTTTGAGAGCTGTGAGTAATAAATACTAATTATCTTCAGTGTATGTTTCTGGCAAACTCTGAGACAAGATCACGGAAGAACCAGAAGCTCTTTTGTAGTTGCTTCCTATTTTACCAGCTACATCTGTCATATATTTCAATTTGCACTGCTATATATAATGAATACATACATGCACACATGTAGGTATGTATATATATATATATATGTATGTATCTTGCTGAACTTTAAGGCTGCCCTTTAGGAATGGCTGCAACAGTCTTCTGTTCAATATTTTTTTAAGAGCTGTAGAGGCCAAAATATCCAACACTGTTGTATTCATTTCAATATGACAAAACTTACCAAGAAGAAATAGAGTGACATCCAAGACATCTGTAGTGTAGTCATGAAGACTACAGAATACCAAGCAGGAAGCACAGTGCTTATGTGCATCATTTATTGGACATTCCTGAGAGTAAACCAAAGAGGTCATGGCTGATCAGCAGAGATGCTTTCAGAAAGGAGAGTCATTCTAAAACATGAAAACATACCTAAATGTTGAAAAGTTATAGGATCATAAACACTGACAGATGTAGTATTAAAGATATTATTAGGCAGAACACAAGTGAGACCAAAACCTAACTTAATAGGAGAATTACAAATAGTTCAATATCCTTCTTTCCACACATCAGGAAGGAAAAACATTGTCAGTGAGTCTACATATGAAAAGGGTATAAAGTGAACCCTCAGGGAGGACAAAGTCACTGGAAAGAACCTGAACTCTTTGTATCCTTGTTCTCGGTGGAATAACTTGGGGAAATTCTCCCACCAGGGCCCTTTTCAGGCATTCAGGGAACTCCACAGAGTCTTATTTGTGAATTGCATCTGAAAAATTATACAAAAGAGATGACTCTCTTGGATTTGAAGAATTCATCAGGAGTTCTAGGAGAACTTGGGAATGAAATATCTAACAGCAGCACATAACCTGTAACTTCGTTGTTTCTCTGTATGTGAAAATCAGAAGGTGTCAAATGGGATGTCAATCATTAAGAAAGGCTCCAGGGGTATCCAGCAAAATAAAATTAGTCATCTATTATGGGTGAACAAGTAGATATTGTATTAAGGAATTGAATTAGTATCTACCTGAATAAATATGATCTAATTAGTGAGAGTTAACTTGGACTTGTTTGAAGAGGTCATTGACATGCGGATGAAAACACCATCTAAATGATGCAGTCAACT
This sequence comes from Alectoris magna, assembly GCA_030625065.1. Classification (NCBI taxonomy): domain Eukaryota; kingdom Metazoa; phylum Chordata; class Aves; order Galliformes; family Phasianidae; genus Alectoris; species Alectoris magna. The sequence continues at coordinate 31,905,194 of CM060563.1, read as the reverse complement.
TGGATTTCCAAAAGGCTTTTGACAGAATTTATCAAAGTGTTTCAGGAAAACCAAGCAACATAAAATTGTTGCTGGCATAAGAAGGAAGGCCTTGAAATGTGATTTGAAAGACGTGAACTCTATATAGACCATCACTGGATTTAAGTGCACATTCATTTTTTACATAGGAAGATCAATAGTGAAATTTCATATGGTGTCTTCGTTGGGAACTGTACTATGATAGTCTTAAATCGTAGACTCATAAAATAGTTTAGGTTGGAAGGGACCTTAAACACTATCTAGTTCCATCCCCCACGCCATGGTCAGGAATAGCTCCCACTAGACCAGATTTCCCAAAGCCTCATCCAGCTTGGTCTTGGCCACCTGCACAGATGGGGCATCCACAGCTTCTGTGGGCAACCTATTCCAGTGCTTCACCATCTTCACTGTGAAGAATTTCTTCTTTACGTCTAACGTAAACCTACTCTGTTGTTTACAGCCTTTCAGTTTAGAACTGTTACCCCTTGTCGTATCAATGACCTGGAGGAGGGAAGTGATTAGTGAGGTGGTGAAGCTTTGCTGATAGGAGGTTATGCAAGATTGTAAGGACAAGGGCAGATTGTGCAAGATGTTGTAAGACTGACTGTACGTTAAAATGATGGGTGCACCTCAGTGTGGATAAAGGTAGGTAGAGTAGTACAATCAGGGAAGATTAATCCTCCCTTCACTTCTTGGGTCATTTCAGAGTTGGCCCAAAGGCCTTCAGGAACAAGACCTTTCAGTTACAGTAGACAGTTTCAGGAAAGTACTGGCTTAGTAGAGAAGGAAGAAAAAGGTTATAGGTTAGGATTTATTAATAAGCAAGTAGAGAAAAAAAAATGGAAAGGATCATTGTGCTGCTGTTGAAGTCCATATGCCACTATAAAAATCCAAGGTTTGCATGCTTGAATACTGCATGCAGTTCTATCTTGGAAAAGGAATGCTAGAACTAATAAATATTCTTGAGATAGCAGTGATGGTTAGTCACATACTGTGACTTCCATTCAATGTACAAGGAACTTCACACATGGAATAGTCGAAACTCTGGAAAGATATGTTTGGGGAAATGTAAGAAGGTATCTGCAGAACTGAGAGGTCGACAGAGCAGAGGAATGGGCTTGGCTTTTTGCCTTCTCTCCTAATACAAGAATGATGCATACCGAAAAAAAAGCTGTTAAGGGCTTTATTCAGAACAAACTGAATGAACTATTTCTTCAGGCAACCTGAGTGGACTAGTGGTGTTATTCTTCAAAGAACTTTCTGGATCAAGGAGTTTACTGGGATGCAGGGAGTAAATCCTTGGAAGAGATGCTGTAGAGTGTACTAACTAGATAATCATGTAACCTAACCTGAAAATGGTTGAAGGCTGGGAGGCCGTGAGTGTGTTTACCCTGTCCTTGCTTTTGCTCTCAGAGTTCTGTGATAGATGGACCCATGGTCTGGTCCAACATTGAAGTCTGTACGTAACCTTCTTACACCAAAGTCAGGGTTAAATAAATGAAGTTATTAACTGTTTAAATACATTTGTAACTTTCAAACTCCCTAAGTAATCATAACGTTATGGCAAGTTAGGGCTGAAAGGGACCTTAAGGAGTGAACTAATCCATCCCCCTGTTCCATGGTAAGCAAAATCAATTACTTTGGTGTCTTTACAGACAAATTTGTCTATCCTGCTCCTACAGCTTTCAATGATGGAGATGCAGCAGCCTCCGTAAGCAATCTATTTAAAGTCTCACTATTCATACTATGAGAAGGATTTTTTTTTCCTGTCTAACTGGAATCTAATCAGCTGTTGTTTGCTGTAAACCATTAGTTAACTGCAAGTCTGAGCTAAGATGAGAGGCGTCCTAGATTTCTGATGAATGTTGTCTAGTGACTTTAGTGACTCTGGAAATAGCCTGGAAGCAGGGTTGATTTTCAGTGGAGCTAGTAGTTTACTGTACTTTGGTTACTATGACCAAGCACAAATAGGATCCTTTTAGGGAATTTCAGGTGATTTTAATGTCTTATCTCCTTAGCATTCTTTGGCCTCAGGGAATCAGAAAGCATGCTTTCTAAACACAACATGTTTTGACTTAACTTCAGAAAAGGCTAGTTGAAAAGGGTGTCTTCAGAAGGAGTGGGACAAAAAGTGTTTGTTTGTTGGTTTTTTTTTTAAAGATGACTGAAATCCAGCATGTAGTATTTTCTTTCTTTTTCTTCTTCTTTTTTGTTTGCTGTGGCATATAATGGCTGGTTTTGCCAATAAATTTACTGAACCATGTGTGCTTGAGATTAAATGTCTGAACTGTCTTAAGTGACTTTATTCATTTCACTTGAGCTCTTCTTCTTGCCAGTGACCACTAATTCTGTTCCTCATTTTCTAGGTATCTTACTTGAAAAGGGGCTTTTGATTTACAGAAATGCTAGGCACCTGCAAATCCTGCTGAGTTGATGTGGGCTGGTCTCATGATACGTGGTGTACTTTAAGTTGTCTAAAATACAACTTGAAAAAAAAATCAGCTCAAATTAGGCATTTTAGCAAAAGTTTTAAGCTTAGTTTCTCTGTTTCAGTTTCCAGTTTCTAACGTGAGTGAGAGCACTATCCTCTCACTTGCCATGAGCTGTGAAAAACAGCTTATTGGTATGTGAAGCACTCAGGAACCATAGTGGTGGTCTTTCCGGGAAAATGAATGTCTAGGAACAGGGGTTTGAATTAGTAAATAGACGTGAGGTCATACGCAAAACAAAAAGGCAAAAATGTATTAAATAGCTGTTCACTGGTGAGCACTGACAATTCTGTGTACAGAACGAAGCAAACATCCTGTGGAAAAAATAGTTTGTGAGGGTGTATTTGAAGACTTCATCATGCAGTGGATTACACAAGGAAGCCAAATAAAGATTGCGCAAGTGCTTTGATTTTGGTGGTTTTAAGCTCGTTGACTGCAAAACTCTAACCTCAGTGACATGCTTTTAATACAGGTCTTTGTGTATGTTAAATACATGTGTGTTGGTAGACAGCAGTCTCAGAGAGACAATGGCAATAGTAGTTGGCACTTTGGGATGAGGGGGAATATAAAGTGTGTCTCTTGCTTGAAGACTGAACTTACGTGAATCTTAGAAAAAAACACACTGTGAAAAATGACCTTTTGTTTTGCTTCTCTGAAAATTAAGACTGTGTGAAAACCTTTATGTTTCAACATGATACTTGATTGGCTGTGCCAAGGATTGCAGAACCACCATCAGTCTCCCACATGGAAAAGGATGAACAGTAGTGCTCCTTAGGTTCAGTCTCTCTTTCTGTCTCAGAAGATTCCAAGTGATCGTGTTCACTCTGAAATGCTTATAAATGGCTGACAGTTAACAGCAAATGCCTGGCAGAAAAATAAATAAATTCCCCCAGCTGCTTCCCCATCAATAAAGCTGGGATTTGTTTTTATTGATGAAGGATTTTCTGTTTGTTGCCCTGCTAATTCAAGCTAAATGGAAATGGACAGCATTTAGTGAGGAGTGGGCTACTCAGTATAAGAATGGCTAAATAAGTTTGAGTTCCTCCACGTACATTTCTGGTGTAAGCCATGAGGAACCCCCCTAGCATCTCTTGGGGAATTTTCCTTGTGTCCTTTCTTCTCTCTCTCTCCCTTCTTTCCTCCTTTCCATCCCACTTACTGACCAGGGATTCTTTCCACCCTTCACACTCTAAAATCGCTGTTTCCGTGGCCATCTACAGCTGTTACCTCTGGAACCAGGTGCTCATAATAAAGGAAAGGTACACTGTGACCTATCTGGATTACTTACCTTAGTTTTGCTTCCTAACCTAGGATGTGTTTCAGTAACATCCCTCTAACAATGCCACTCCATGGAAACAACACTTTAACAACTGTTTCAATTTCTGCATGGATTGCATGTAGGGTAGCTGCCCAGGCGCTCCTGGGGAGGAATGGGTGCAGAAGGGATGAACTGCCCCTTAAAACTTGGTATACATCTGTTTAGCTTTGTTGCTAATAATGAATGAAAGTCTTTGAGCTGCCCACTATGCACAAAGAACAAACAGAACTCAGCACTTGCTATTTCTGTTCACGTGTTCGAAGCACAGACCTACAGTTTATATTTTATATGAATATTACCCTCAGTATAAATAGAAAGCAGTTTTCGAACTTGGACTAGAACATTAAGAGAAAATTTCTCTCCTGCATTTTGTGTGAAGCTGTCTACTGAGCCTACAGTACCGTATCAGTGTTAAGCTTTGCCTTCTCAAAGCTTTGGGAAGGTCTGTTAGCGCTGATTAACTTTGTGGATTTAGAGGCATTTACAGTCTGGAACTTCGTTCAGATTTCCTAAAGAACATGCAGAAGCTTTGCTGTGATGGGCATTTTTTCCTTTGCTGGCGGGGCCATCTCCGACACTCTGTTTTTTTCATTCTTGTGATGTATCTGTAATCATAACAGGACAGTATGAGCCTGCATTTTGCATCCTTTCCCCGTGCTTTTTGTGCCTTGATTCAGTGGAGTGCTTAGGCATGCATATCTCAGTCCATGTGACAGTCCCGCTCTAATACCTTGCTGAAGTGGAGCGTTTGGTGTGGAAAGACTTGGTACAAATTCTGTCTTGGATTCTCCATGTTCTACCACTTGAATTGCATTGTACTGATGGGCACGGAGCTCTGAGAGTGTTTCAGGTTTTTTGTATTTCCACAGCGATCACTTCCTGCAGTCTGCCTTAGAGCCCCGACTTCTGCAATTTTAACTAGCTTTCTGATTTTCCTTGTTGCTTCCCCTTCCCCCCTCACTGTTTTGCTCTCCTGTTCCTTTTCAACCTCGATGACTTTTCTTTAACTATTTAGAGCAACTTCTTTTGCTCCAGCCTCAGTTCACTGCTGGAAGGATTCCTGCAGCTCTGGCCCCAGCTGTCCTGAGAATGTTAACCATGCTGCCATGCTGCACTTGGATTTCACTGATGCATTCGTGGAGGTTTTGGGGTTTTGTTTTTAATCAACCCACAATTATATGGCTTTTCTTTGAACTACTCTGGAGATGACATTATTATTCACTTTGGACTACAGTTGCATTAGGCAACGCGCACTTAAATAGCTTACTGTAGTAAGTGAACTACATCTGATTTGCTCACTGTATCCTAGAGAAACTTCAGCAGAAATTTTTGAAGTGCTTTTTGTGGTGTAAGAAAGCTCCATCCATACCCGAAAGGCGTCTGTTATCTGGCTTCCAAAGTTATTATACTCAGTGGGCACGCCGAGCTGTTGATGCTAGGCTGGCCTTGCAGCAGATACCAGTGTCACCATGGCATCCATTGACTCACTCGTGAACTGTTTAATCGTGGTAGGAGCGCTCAGCAAGGTTTCTACTTAGGCAGCCGCACCGAAGGTCACTGTGCTGCCCGTGGTGGTTTGAAACTTGCTGCCCCAAAGCAGCAGTTTGCAACCTGTGTGAGAGCACCGGCATTTCTGGCACAGCAGGGATCAGCTTTATCCTCAGGGTACTTTTAATGTTGCCCATCTACGGGATAGCCCGTAACTAGGCTGACAAAGGGGAAGTGGTTTCAGTACGTTGCTCTGCAAATACGTATTTTCTATGTTATTTGTGGAGCTCCTCCCACTGATATGACTTGCTGGGTTATCTGTGGGGCTTTACTTGTTCCGAAGCTGCTATTGATTAAACGCTGAGATGATTTTTTTTAGAAGCTGTCATTGGAACATGCTTAGGCTGCATTTGCTGTCAGCTTAGCAGTCGTGTTGCTGCATCTTCCTCTGAATTCCTCTCCCAGCTGGGCTCTTTCATTTCTTAGCATTAAAATAGATTCTTCCTAATTAGACAGATCTCTGTCATGATAATCATCTTGAGAACGTATGCTGTATATTCATATTGAGTCTCTTTTCACAGATCAGGCCCATGCTTTGTAATTTTTCAAAATCGTAACTGACTGAATAGATCCTACACCAGGCAATCATCTCCTGTAACCCTCAATTAGTGCCCTGCCAACCGATACTGGTAGGCATCAGTGTTCCACTGTGGGCATCAGTGGGTGCACCGCATATCCCTCAGCCCTTTGCAAAAACTGAATTTAAATAATTCCCCAAACAGCAGATTTCGGCTGTAGTGTTTCAGGAGCCGCTGTGTTGGCATCCTTAAATAAAAGGGACCCAAAAACAAACGGTGATACCTCATGGCAATTGCGCTATTTTACAATTGCCACTCAGCTTCCAGCACTGAGCGCTGGGTACCGCAAAACTCTGCGGCTCCGCTCCCCCGCCCTGTGCGCTGAGCACCGAAGGCTCACGGGTGGCAGCACCGCGGGGAGCCAGGAGTGGGACCCCGCCGCTCCGTGGGGTGCCCGTGCTCAGCGCACAGCGGGCTGCAGGGGGCACTGCGCGGAGCTCCGGAGCGGCGGGGCTGAGCTCTGCTCCTCGGCCGCTGCCGGGGAGAGCTCGGGGGGCGAGGGCGGACGCTCCCCGCGAGGCACTCATTGCCGATCGGTGTCATTTGCCCGCTGGTAAGGATTTAGTCTGCTCGTGGCCGGGAGCTGTCGCAATAGGAACGCGATAAAAGCCAACTTTGAGGCTGCCGAGCGGTTCCAGGAGACAAAGGCGGCTCTTTGCCGCTGTCGGGAGCTCCGAAGCCGTGCCCTGTGCCAGCGTGCCCCGGCACAAACGGGGACGACGTAGGTCAGCTCCCACGCCCGGTGCGTGAGTTCCCACTTCTCCCTGTTTCCAGCGGCGCGTTCCAGAAGAGGGGTGTCCCCGAGAGACGGGGCTCGGCTTCACGCGTCTCTGTGAAACAAGGAGTTGGCAAACACCGGCTAACACTTTGAACGCGAGAGCCGTGCGTGTGCCGAGCGCTCCAGCCGCTGCCGTCCGGGGGCAGGCAGCCCGGCAGCTCTCCCCGCCGCATCGAACGCAGAAGTTCGGCCGCGGACGGCGCGCTCGAGCCGCTCGCTTCTCGCCGTTCCTTATGCAGCAGTTTACACCGGAGGGAAACGCGGCGCGCCCGCCGCGGGGCCGCTGGCATCGCGGGCTCGGGGCCGCCGCTCCGGGCACTGCGGGGGGAGGGGGGCCGAGCGGGGCGGCAGGTGGCGGCCGTGCCGAGCAGCGCGGCGTCGGGGGGCCTGGCCGCGTCCGCTCCTGCTGGGCGGCGTCCGCGCCGGGTTTTGCACCTTGTCCCCGGGTCTGCCTCCCGGCCCGGGGAGCCGCGCCGTGCGCCGAGCGCTGCCGCCCTGTATCACTCCGCTGGCACGGAGGGGAGGAGGAGGAGAAGAGGAGGAGGAGAAGGAGGAGGGCCCTCGATCATTGTGGCGGCGGCAGAGCGCGGCGCCCGGCTGTGTGAGCGCGGCGCTCCGCACGGGCTCGGCGGCTCCGCTCTCTCCGGCGCGGCCCCGGCTCGTGCATGTGCGGGCCGGCCGCGGGCCGAGGCGTGCCGCTGGGTTCCCGTTGCCATGCAGCCCGGCAGCGCGAGTACTTTGCGAGCGCGGCGCGGCACGAGCGCCCAAACTTTTCTCTAGGAGGAACGTACAATGAGCGAGCGGCCGTGCCCGCCCCTGGGTGCCGGGGCGCGCGAGTGAGTGTGCGGCGTGTGCACGGCGCGTGCGAGCGTGGGCGCGTGCGGAGTCCCCGCGTGTGCGTGTGCTGTCCCCGCGTGCGCGTGTGTGTGCGTGCGGAGGGGCGCGTGTTCCCCTCACCCATGGGGAGCGCGGGCTCTGGGAGCGACCTCCGGCGGCCCCGCGGAGCCGCTCTGGGCACGACGGATCGCGGAGGAGCCGCCGGAGGCGAAGAGCCGCGCTGAGCCCCGGAGTTGGCCGCCGCCGCCTCTCAGTTGTTGCGCCGCTTCCCGGCGGTCACCCCCGGCACCTTCCCCGCTCGCCGCACCCCCTCCCACCCCCCCACCCCCCCGCGCCGCGCTCCGCTCTTCTCCTCCTTCATGTTTTGGAGCTCCTCGAGGGGGATTGGCTGGGGGCGAGGAGCAGCGCTCGCCGGGGACCGCCGCTTCCCCGCTACATGCCGGTGCCCCCCCCGCCCCGCGGGGCTGTGAGCGGGACCCCGCGGGGGGCAGCGCGCCGAGTTCCTCCGGAGCGGCGCGCGCGGGGCCGGGCATGGGGGATTTCGCGGCCCCGGCCGCCAACGGCAGCAGCGTCTGCATCAACGCCGGCCTCGGCGGAGGGCTCGCCGGGGCCGGGGCCGCCGCCGCCGCCGGCGTCCCCAAGCACAGCACGGTGGTGGAGCGGCTGCGGCAGCGCATCGAGGGCTGCCGGCGGCACCATGTCAGCTGCGAGAGCCGCTACCAGCAGGCGCAGGCGGAGCAGCTGGAGCTGGAGCGCAGGGACACCGTGAGCCTCTACCAGAGGACGCTGGAGCAGCGGGCCAAGAAGACGGGCGCGGGCGGCAAGCAGCCGCCGCCGAGCAAGCAGCCGCAGGATGCCGAGCCCGCCGCGGCCGAGCAGCGCAACCACACGCTGATCATGGTAAGGGCCGCTCGGGGGGCGCGGCGCGGAGGGAGGACAAACTTTTTCCCCGGCCCCCCCGACGGGGTGGGGAGAGGAACCGCGCTGCCGGGGGCCGGGGCCGTGCTTGGGGACGGTGCGAGGCTGCCCGCCTGCGGGCCGGGGACTCTCGGGGCGAGCGGCAGCCGGCGCTCGGGCGCTGCCTAAAGTTTCCTCGGGTTTTAAGGAGCTCGACGAGGAGCGGAGGGGGGGGGGGGGGGGCAGGGGGCGGAGGCTGAGCCGGTCGGAGCGCGGCTGCGAGTAGGAAGCGGAGTTTCCCACTCCCAGCCTGCACCGATGATGAATAATAAGAGGCGGCGCGGGGGGGAGCGGGGCTGCCGGCCGCTGCCGTACGGAGAGCGGTGGCGGTGGCCGCGCTCTTCTTCTGCCGTGTGTGTCCCGACGCGTCCCCGCACCGCGTCGCGCTGCCCGGGGGCGGGCGATCGCTCGCTGTCTGCCGGGCGCACAATGGGCGGCGGGGGGAGGAGGACGAGGAGGAGGAGAAAGAGGAGGAGAAAAAAGGGAGGCGGCGGCGCGGCTTTCGAGCGCCGCACGTCCCTCCCGCGGACCCTCCCTCGCCCATCCCGGGCCGAGCCGAGCCCTGCTCCCGGCGCCCCGGCGGCGGCGGCACCTTCCTTCCCTTCCGTCCCTCCCCGCGGCCCCGCTTTGTCTGCCCGCTCCCCCGACGCGCTGGGGGCGGGGGTGGCTTCGCCGGCGGCAGACAAAAGCTCCGCGCTGCCCCCGCCGCCTCCCGCCCCTCGGCCGCCTCCCGGCCTCTCCCCGGGGGCCCGGCCCGGCCGCTCAGGGGCAGGGCGCAGCGGCGACCACACAAAGCGGGGGCGGGGGGAGTCCGCGCGCAGGAAGCGGGGAAGCCGCCTGCTGACATTTCGCCGCTCTCCTGCCGCTGCCGCGGGGACGCGGCCGTTCCTCCTTCCCGCGGGGCTGCGGGCGCTCTGCCGGCCCCGGGCCGTGCCCACCTCGTCCCCGGCCCCGCAGCGCTGCCGGGTCGCGGTTGGGCGGCTCGAGAGTTGGCCTTATCCCTGTGTTTGGGCGGGTGGCGAGGCCGGGCTGCCGTACTGAAGTAGTGGGGACTGACGGGGCAACGCGGGTGTCACTCTGCGCGTTCGTTTGCTTCGCGTGGGGAAGGAAACTCGGGGAGCTGAGAGCAACCCCGTGTAGCGATAGTTCGCAGGGATCCGGTAATTGCACGGTGGCGGTGTGCCGTGTGTAGGTACGGGATGTGCACGCACCTTTCACGTTTGAGAGGAGAAATTCTAAGCCTTGATCAAACCAGATCAATTTCCAGCGGCCACTCTGTTTATAAGAATGTGCATGTAGATAAATGTAAAAGTGTAATCTGCTCTGTTCCACTTGTAGAGGGTTAATTATGACTTCTGTCTCATCTGAGGGCATTAGGGAACATTCACTGGCATGTGAAAGTTATACTTAAACCTTGGGCAGTTGCTCCTTTCAGAGTGACTGAAAGATGTTTTCTTTGAAACCTCTCTATTTTTTAATAGCACAAAAAACCAAAAGCAAGAAGTAAACCAAAGCAGAAAGTTCCTCGTGTCCGGCTGTCAGAAGTTTGCAAAGAAGTTTCATAATGTAAATGCGTTGGGATTCTTATTTACCAAACCAGTGTTGCATTCCTTTCTTTCTTTTGCCCTGACCTAACACGGGCCTGTGCGTTGGGCTCTTCTCCCTTCCCGCTCAGGTTGGCGAGGGCAGGGAGGGCTGCTGTGTGTATTCACTTCCATCAGGAGGGCAGGGGAACCGCAGGGCAGCGCTTGCTCCCCACGTTCACGGAGATACCTATTAAATCATAGGTACCTGATTGAATCATAGAATCGTTAAGGTCGGAAGAGACCGCTAAGGCCATCAACCATCACCACCAATACTGCCTACTCACCATGTCCCTCAGTGCCACATCCACACGGTTCTTGAATACCTGCAGGGATGGCAACTCTGCCACCTCCCTGGGCAGCTGTGTCACTGCTTCACTGCTCTTTCAGAGAAGAACTGTTTAGGGACCCCGTGTGAACCAACAAGTGGTTCTCAGTGGCAGCCTTTTTTTTGGGAAAGGATGTAGGAGCACTGGCTTGGCTGTGTTTTGTGAGCTGCTGATCTACTCTGAATTTGTATCTTGCTGTAGACCAAGTTTTTGCTGGCTGAGTTTTGAAAGATCTGAACCCTCCCACCTGAGGAGAGCAGTGTGTTTCTGAACTTCTTTGTGCCCTTGCAGGCATTGACTGGGATGCGCCCCAAAATCAAAGTTGTTTATATATAGCTGGGAGAACTTTTCTTTTTTCTTCTTCCAGTCCAACCTGGCAAAAAGTTTTAGGTTGGATTATTAGAATGTCATACCCGTGAGGTTATAAAGGAAGCACTGGGAACATTTGCAGGCCATCCAAAACTCTGCTGGTTCCAGGAAACATCAGCACGTTATTTCAGTGCTTTTGAGTTAATCTTTGCATTTGCAGCTCTAAGTGCAAGAGTCTTCTGGCTCTGCATCCGTGGTGTTGTGTGAACGTGCTCCAGAGGCTGTATATGCGTGTATGTATACGATATAAACAATGAATGTTTAGTATACGGTAGTGTATGTAAGATGCGTATTGCCAAGTTAAACCACCTACGTCCTGTCCCCGACTCTGCTCTTCTGTGCAGTCTTGTCTTTTTTTTTTTTTGTCCAATGAAACACTACTTTGGTAATTACCGCACTGACCTTCTGATGCACATATATTTGCATCTGAGCTCTGCCACAACCTTTAAAGGGGCTGGAGCTACTTTTTCCTGTTTTGAAGGCCCTTCAACACTTTTCTTATTTAGCATCGTGATGGGCTTGATAGCCACTGTGTCGGATTGACCGTGTATAACCCTAAAGCCAGCCCTTGGAAAAATGGTTTTTAAACACCATAAAATGTTATTTAGATCACAGAAATTAGCGATGGAAGTTAACTGACCTATTAGGTCATCCTTTCTGCTCCCCTGCCAGGGCACGCTATGCCAGTTCAGAGTTGGTTTAAAGTTGGAGAAAACACAGCTGAGAAACGCAGCATTTTCCAGCAGTGCTCTTTTACCCACCCTGGGCTAATGCACTGCCTCATGGAAGTGAATGGTCACATCCCTCCTACCTGTGGGAAGGGAGATGGGCAGACCGGTGCCTCCAGCTTGGTCGGTATAGGAACAGTATGACGTGTTTGGATTACAGCAGTCTGGCTTTATCTGCTCCTTTTTGGCAGATATTCCACCCCAGGAAAGCGGTTACCGCTTTTGTTTCTTCCTTTCTGTTGGAGAGGGTATCCCCAGTGAGATATGTAACTTCTTCATTGGTCTTAGTGATGAAACTGAGTGTCAAGTAGTGCCACTGGTCCTGTAGGAGGTTTCTTACAGCTCACATGTGCTGTATTTGTTGTTACCTGTGTGCATGTTCATACACTTGCATGCAGTTCTTGTGCTTCACACGTAGCATTGATATGCTGCTTCTGTACAGGTGCTCAGGGGTTCATCAGCTACACTGTAGGAAACGCCTGTTTCTCTAACATTGCAAAAAAGTGAAAAGAAAGATATTTTTCGGATGTTTCTTCTTATTTTCCACAAGAGGTCAAATACAGTGGCCCTTACTCATGCCTGATGACTAAGTGGAATTAAGCATCTCTGCAGCTAGTGAGCAGTGCCTGAGCTTGTTTGCACAGGGTAAGATTGGTGGTGAACACAGAACTGGGATGACACCAGAGTTAAATCTCAGGCCAACAACACTCTCGTATGCCTCATGGAAGGAGTCATCCAGTAACCCCTTTTTATTTCGCCCTTCCTCTAAGGGTGGATCTCTGTGTCTTTCCACAGCCTCTCCCATTTCAGTTCTCCTTTCCATAGCGATTCACGCTTGATGCTCCTGTGTGATTCTTGTCCTTTAGGATGAGGAGTTTCTGTGCTGACCTCCTTTTGCAGCTCATCAGCACAATAGGTTTCAGCTTAGCAAATGGAAAGGAATGGAGAGACTCTTCACTGCAAGCCCTGCCAGCCTCTGGTGACCTTTATGTGCTTTGAATGAAACCGTGTCTCTTTAAGAGATAGCGGGTTGGGTCTGAATGAGCCATATCTGGAGCAGGGAAAGTTGTGTTTTGACACACTGTAACCACTCATAGTGAGATCTACCTTCAGCTTGGCCAAACAGCAGGCATGCAAAGTCCTGCCCTGAAGTCTGAGGCCTCAGGAAGTTCAGGAGGAAAGACTTTGGCTGGAACTTGTCCAGAACTATCCTGCTAGCAGAGCCAAAAACATTAGCACGCAATTGTGTTGGGACAGTTGAATGCATTTAGGCTAACCTAAGTTTGTGCTCACTTGACCTAAAGCTCAGTGTTTCACAAGTAGCTTGAGCTGGCGTAAATGGGAACTGCGGCCACCGAGGAGGTCTCATCTGATATGAGTGACCTTGTTTTCTGGCTGCTCCCCTTTGTATGTGGAGCTCCCCAGTCACTGGGTTCACCAAGCAGGTAGGGAGGATGGAAATTATTTTTTTTCCTTTCATTCTGGGATGGCTTTCAGCTGGATCAGGTCCACGGTTTGTTTGACTGTCCCTCCCATGGGCAGCACAGTCTTACAACACCTTAATCCTGCTGTGAAACTTTGCCCTTATCCCAGGACAAACACATGGGATGTTAGTTAAAACGTGCCTACCTGCTTGCACACCCTCTTTGTCAAAGCTCAGTAACCCCTGGGAAGGGGCGAGTGATCCTGTCCCTTAATACAGACAGGGGATGGGAGAACACTGTGAGAAGCAGCAAAGGACTCAGAGTTCATTTTTGCTTAACCACTTGCATCTATGTGCCATTTGGTTGCATGTTAGTCCAATATGTATAATTCATGTGAGAGATGCGCTTGGATTAGCAGGGGTATAAGGACAGGTCTGACAGCCAGGAACTGCTGACAGAAGTCTTTCAGGTGTTCAGTCTGGTGAATTGAAATGTGAGGTTCTGTCTCAGGCTGGAGCTGGGAACCCGTAGTCAGTTTTCCATCCTGAGATCTCGCGGGCTGTTCAGATAAGCAACACACCTGCATGTTCAGTGGGAATTTGGGAGCCCTAGCAGTTTGAAATATTTGTTTTCCAAGTTTGTCTAAGATGGTGAGTCATAAAATAGTATAATTTTGGTTGCCCTTTTGTTTTCCCCTCACATACTTCAGGTGCCCAACGTTTGCAGTCTGCTCCCGTTTGCTTTTGGAATATTTGCAACCTGGTTTTACTGGGGTTGGGAATAAATGTGTTTTTAAACTCGTGGTGGTTAATAAGATAGCAGCTGCTGGTTGTTGTTTTTTTTGCCTACAGGAAGGGGCTGAGCTGCTCTCTTTCAAGACTTCCCGCTTTCAGATTGATTTTGCTTGCCACCACATACAGTGTAGTTGTAAGGAGATATAATACTTTAAACTTAGCTGACCTGTGAGAAGAGAGAAGTGTGTCTGCCTGTAATCTCCTTGCATTTTCTGTAGGTTTCTCTGACTGTTAAAGCTAATGCTGAAGTGCTGTTGGTAGAGAAGATCCGTTGCTTTTTGCTTGTTAACAGTTCTGCACAACCACAGCACACAGGGAGTGAAAAAAGAGGTTTGAATTGATGACTTTTGGAATAACTAAGCTAATAAACAGAAAGACCAACAACTCTCATATTTTGCTTCCCATATTTTTTGTCAGGGCCACTTTCTACAAGGTTTTCAAATAGGGCTGTATACAGTTCTGCAAGGTCCTTGCTTCTCAGCAATTGCAGCTTGGAGGAGTGAACCAAAACTGCTTGTGTCTGAGGTCTCAATAAATGTGGGTCTCAACACAAACTGAGACCTACTGAGTTACTGAGCATCAGCTAAGCTAACCCTATGTGAGGTTAACCAGGCTGGATGTGGCTCTGGGCAGCCTGGCCTAGTGGTTGGCAACACATAGCAGGGGGTTGAAACTAGGTGATTATTATGGTCCTTTTCAACCCAGGCCATTCTGTGATACTACGAGTTGCTTTTTAACTGGTCAGAGGCGGGGGCTCTGGGACTCTGCCTCTTTGGTGCAGGTTTCCTGCATTATTTTTGTGCCACTTGAGAAAATCTCAGGCCTGCTCAGAAGGTTCTTGGATGTTGCACACCTAGATAAGGAGTAGAGCTGGTCCCCAGTCTTACTCCTCCGCTGCACATTATCATGACAAGCAGCCAGTATGACCATACATACACGTGTGTTTCTATAAACCAGTACGCGTACCTGTATGGCAGCTTTTAGACTGTGCTTTAACAGACAGAGTGAAAGGACTTATGCTGCAAGGACTTGTAAGGGTGGAGGGTGACCAGTGATCGGTTCTGATGACGGAAGGGGATGTGCTAATCAGATAAGAAAAACCCCTGATATGCATCCATTTTCTATATTTTCAGCTTTCTTTCTCTTTCCTTTGGCTCGTATGTAATCCACAGTGATATTTTGGCACTTCTTCATTGTGTTTAATCTAAAGGAGGAAGGGAGTTGGTTATGGCAGATGAGAGATTGGAAGAGTTATGGAAGGTATTGGAGTTTTTTAATCATTTACAATGTTTCCTTATATTAAGGAGGATAGAGCAGCGCTTAGCCAAGAGAGAAATTGCAGCATTTCCTGCCACTTCTGTTTATGCAGAGTATTGTGGTTACAGATGCTCTAGTATTTCAGAAAATGACTTTAAAATATATCTTAGCTGGCAGTCGTTGTCTTTGGGCTGCTGAAAGGATTGTTACATTTCAGCTGTGATTTTCGCTGTTGCTCATTTTTGTCTCTGAGGCTGGTGGCTGTTGTGATTTCTCTGGGTTGCATTCCAGTGCAGAAGTGTGGCAGCGTAGGGAAAACTGTTACAAGCATCCAATAACCAATTTTTAATAATGTTTTTGGCAAGCAGTGTCTCTTTTCATTGCGCATAGTTCTGGTTCTCATTGAAGCAGGTAATGTATCTTTGAAGACTCCAGTGGACTCCTCCTTTTGACGGTAGACTTCTGTAGGTTGATGATAGCTGCGTTGTTTGGGCTACTGGTTGGCTGAAGCATTGTGGCTTGTAGTACATGGCTGCGTACGAAGTAATGGTTCCAAATAATCTGTAGATCCTATCTGCTTTCCTACTACGATGACATAAACAATTTGCGCTAACAAGTAGGCTGGAAGATTATTTCAAGTCTGGATTGCTGCAGTTTTGAAAATTCATCTAAGAGAATTTGACTTAATGCTTTTTGTCCAGAGAAGCTGTCTGGGTTTCTCTGTCACATTTGAATATACGTTCTACCTGATGCGAAACAGAAAAAAAGAAACCTTTTCTTTTCTCCTTCGTTTCATTGTTCGAAGCTTTCTACCTTCATATTTTCACCACTGCCTTTCTCAGTAACAGTTTTGTTGCCGGCGGTGGATCGTGATAATGGAGGTTAGTGAATGCAAAATGGCAAAAACTAAACTGCTTTCAGCTCTCCCTTCCCTCCACCCATGGCTGTGGTAAAGTGTCTGGCAGTCCTGTCACAGCCAGAGAGGGGCTCTAGGAAGTTGGCACACACCGTCTTTACAGTCGTTATGGATGTCTGAATACATGGAACGGACTGTTTTGCTCTTTCATTTTGTGTCAAAATACATGCTGTCATGAGAAAGTGGTTCCTTGGGGATGGCAAATTTGTCCCTCCCTTCTTTTTTACTATAAAATTTCCCGCTGCTTTAAGCCAATGGTAAGAGCACATAGGTTTACCCATCTTTGAAGTAGTTTATCCAAATGGACTAACCGTGTTTGCATGGCACACTGCTTGTTCTACAAGAATTTTATTAAGTAGCTGCTGCAAACCTGACAATGTCTGGAACATCTGGCTAGTTAACCTCTCTCTGGTCTTTTCATATGCGTCTGCCTAAGGGTGAGCCAGGTGAGGCAGCTGGGGCAGTTTAGCTGTTTGCCGCCTATAAGTGATGCCCCAATGCTCTGCCTTACCTCTGGTCAGCGCCCAGCTGAAAGCAGCCGGTTGAGGACAACTTCTATGGATTTGTAACGGTAACATGTGTTCTGGGTAGTGTGCACATAATGAACATACACCATAAAGCTGTGTTAAGAGTAGGGCTCGCTAGCTTTCTCACAAAGGTAAAGGCAGGAGTGAGGCATGCTGGTCATTCCCAGTAACAGCTTCGGATCCCCCCGCTCCCATTTTTAGACTGCATTTAATTAATTATTTTTTTTCAAGGCAGAGGAGCTTTTCTGAGCTCTTCATTCACAAACTTAGATGTTTGTAAAGGCAGGAAGAGAACTTGAGGCCAATAAGTGAAAAACAGTGATTTTCATATGCTATAAAACTAGCATAAACAAACTAGTATGAAGTATGTCATCTCATTTTAGAGATGCTTTTTTTTTTTAAGCGCAGTTCTTACATGTTTTAAGATTGAATATGTCTTTCCTGTTGTGAAGGGAGGAAGCTTGCAGTTTTATACAACTGTAATCAGTTTTATTGCAGCTGTAGCAGTGTGATATCAAATATATATGTTTTTTACTAGACACGATTCATATGCTATTTATATTCAGGTACATAGTGTCAGAATTTTTGCAATAATTCACGTTAGGTAGGATCTGCTTCCTTTCGCCTTTGATTTAATTGGCTGCAGGTTACACTGTTGTTGTTTTGTTGTTTGTCTCTTTAAGCAAAACTGCTTGTTTCTGCTTAAAAATGTAGAATGTCAAGTGCAATTGTCCTGGAGGAGATGGGTTGGTATCCTGAGTGCAGACAAGAATGTCAAATGTGTGTATATCCGAGGTATGAATCCTCTTCTCAGTCGCTTGTATCGTATTTTGAAAGCCAGTTTTTCTTAGTTGGAAATTTGGGGGGAAATTGCCTCGAGTGATTTATTTGCTTAATCTGAGGATCATGTTCAGCAAGAGCACACTGTATTCTGGGTATTTTTTGGAAGTTCTTGAAAGGGCTGCAGTGAGAATCTTGGATACATTTGAGTCGCACATCATGATCTGCCATTTGTGGTCTCTCTAGCAGCAGTGGGAATGGAGAGGAGGGAGACATTAAGTGCTTCGTTACCTGTGGAAAGTGGTGTGCTTCCCATGTGCTTAGCTGTTCCTTGCTAAGGTGTGCGGAAGGTTTCATCCGCGCTGACCGCAGCCTGCCTCTCTGAAGCCTGGTGGGGGGCACTGCTGGGGCCTGCGGCACGTGTCTGCCCCGCCAACCGCACCGGGGGTGCAGAGACCCAAAGAAATGGGCCTCACATCCATGAAGGCCTCACAACGTGTTGTGCTGTGGTTTCTAAATGGTTGTTAAATTAGATGATGATGTGGGGTTGTTTTGTTTTGTTTTGTTTTGCTCTGATCCAAGAAGTTCAAAAAGCTTTCCAGTGGCACACGTAATGAATTTGTTTGACAGAGTTGTTCAGCAAATGTAAACCTGCAGGCAGCAGGCTTGTTTCTGTGGCTACCTGGTGCATGTGTCATTCGGGCTGCCTACAGTCTGCAGCAGTTCACAGGAAAGCTATTGTCCAAGTGACCTCTCACACGTTTGTAAACAAACAGGTGTGTGTGTTTTGAGTCCTTTCTGTCCAAACCCTGAATGCACACTTCTCATGTTGGTTAAGTGATGTGTTGTTTTGCTAAAGCAAGCTATATTTCAGTACCTCCCTCCCACCCCTTTCAATATATCCATTCACTGCTGTTGTAAAGCAGTTTACAAACTTGGTTGTGGCAGGAGACTGAAGGCAATGCAAGTTTCTCAGGCCAGCGGGATGAGTGGAAAATGTTTTAGGTAGTTCACAATGGTTTAGTGGCTGGCTACCTGTATTCCTGTTTTCTGATGGGTCTAGAGAGAAATGATGAGCAGTGCACCACAGGCCTTATTTAAATCAACACCTCTAAGAGATATCCTTGGGTGCTAGTGTCTCATAGTTTTGGAAGGGAGGGGATGAGCTTCTCTCCTTCAGGTCAGACTATGCTACTGAACAATGAGGGTTTTGGGAATGATTTATGTGTTTGACAGCGCAATAAGGTGCAGATATAATAATATCCTTCTGTTGGCAGGGCTATCCTGTCTGTGACATAGTGTGTGGAGCAGGCGGTTGGCACCTCAGGTCCTTGGGTTGGTTAACTTAGATGCATACTGTTCTACAGGTGAGCTTGAAAATTAATACCATGCTTCTTCAGACCTACTTGGACCTGCACACATTGAACCATTGCTTATGCAGACAAAGGAACTGTATTTTTCCATAAGAATATTTTAAAAGCTCTTTAGAGAGCACTTTATAATTACATTTGTATGGTACAAAAAGGTGTATCGCAGCCTTTTCCTGATTTAGAGAAAACTTTATTAGCATTTGAGTAGATGGCAGAACAAAGTTCCATCTGCAGTACTTCGTATTTCAGCCATAATACTGAGCTGACACCATTACTAGTTACTGCACATAATAATAACATTTCAGTAAGGGAGGGACCTTAATTTGTAGAGCTACCTTTCCTCATCTGTGAGGGTGGCAGAACAACATACATAGCTGGCAGTATATGCATACTTTCAGCACAGTGTGCTACCTGTCCAAGAAGTATCTGTACTCAGCTTAGGTAAATTTGACTTGCTTTCATCACAAGACATTTGAGTTTGGCATTGAGATAAAGGCAAAGGAAGTTATGGATGCTTAGTCTTGCAAAAGCGTGGAAAAATGTATTGCATTTCCTACCTAGGATGTAGGACGCACCAACCCACCAGCGAGATGCATTTCTTCCCCTGTACTGTATAACAGAATGGACGGTCTCTTATATTTTGGTAATAGTAAACAATAGCAGGCTTATTTTCCTCTCTAGTTATTGACAGTTGTGTTTTTATGTATTTCTTCTATTCCTTTTGTTGTTTTGTAAATATCAGTATAAATCAATCTCTTATTCTTCGTTGTGTTGTGAAGGGATTGTTTGTATAATGGAGTGTTAAGAGGGTCATTTAACTTCATTTAGTTCATCTTTGAGAGACAGAGCTTGTGAGAAAAGAAATGAAAGATATCCATGGTGATGTTCTGTGTAGAGAGGATTAGAGAAGTGTGAGCAGTGTGATAACATTTGGAACAAATATTGGGGATATCTTGGAAAGTTACTGCTGACAGGTGGAAGCCAATATTTGCATAAAGAACTGTGCTAATTCTTGTAATAAATTGATTTTTGGCAAGCTGAACAAAAAAAAAAACAAAACCAAAAAAATCCCCAAAAAAGAAAAAAAAAACCCAACAGGGTAATTGCTTCTATTTGAGTGTTTATATGGGTGATTGTATTTGTAACACTTCCTCTTGATCCACTGTCAACAATTGCTGGCCGTGTTTTCCAAATTGCCCTATGTGTGGTTTTTGTTTTAGAACCTAGAAACCCAGGGCTGTCATTTCTAACATACAGTCTGCTTCTGGGTTCATGCGACACTGCGAATGGCAGCTTAGAAAGGCAGGTTAGCAAGTTAACTGTGTCTTTGCTGGGAAGCCCTCCACTCCCTCCCGCATCACTGAAGATCCACACGTTGTAAGATATTCAGACCTTGCAATGTGGGCATTAAAGCCACGTGGCAAATGTGAGGTATTCTTGCAAGTTTAAGGAAGAATAGATGCAAATAGTTGTTGAGGCGTGTGGACTGGGCTCTGACTACAAGAAAGAGGATTAAGTATTTATAAGCACAAGCCAGAACACCTATTTTACTTCCTGACTGAGTGCTGCGTCTGTCCTGCGAGGGCAGGAATCCCCCATCTTCAGAGCTCTCAGTGTCTGCGTGTGCAGTGTTATTGGTCTGGGTGGTGTCGTGGCCCCGAAAACAGACACATACCTCATTTCAAATTCCTCACAGTGAAACTGTACATACATTTCATAAATGTCTGTGTATTTATGTGCAGCCACTCCATGATTGGTTTCATTCGACACAGGTGATGTCCACTAATGGTTCAATATTTATTAAGAAAACATATTTTCACAAGTGCTTTTTGATAATAAATACGTCATGTTGCTCAAAGGCGATCATGCTTTGTGGCAGAAGATGTTGCATTTATTTTTTAAGTATCAGGGAAGAGACATTTTCAGTTTAGTAGCCTCACACTAAAATTGTTCATAGGACAGTATAATTAATTTAGGGAGAACCTTGCAGTGACTAATGGGTTTATTTATGGTGAATGTGTGTTTTGACAACTGGGACCATATTTTTAATTTCCATTTGTAAGGTGGAGGTTTGAAGAATTGGAGGGCTCTGACCAAGAAAATTACGTGATTGGAAAAAGTCTTAATTTCCTCCAAAATCATTTTTCTGCAAAGGCCTTTCATCCTGGCACGACTAAGTTAAATTAAATTCCTCCAAAGGAAGTAGGGGAAAAAAAAAAAACAGCAACAAAACAGCACAACTCTCACTGGTGTTATGCAACAGGGTTTTTCCTGGTTACTTCAGTTTGGTATCCCTCCTATTACTTCTATATGAATTTATCTCAGTGCTGGCTCAGTTGCATGTGGGAGATGGAAATTTCAGAACTAGGCTATATTTAAGTTATCCTTAGCGTTGGCTTTATTTTTTTCTGGCTGAATTCTCTGCGAGGTAGACCGGTGCTTTTTGTGAGTATTGAGTTGTGATTTAGGCATCTCATTGAGCAGAATGTGTGGGAATGGAGGAACAGCGACCTCTTTCTAGTGGTGTTTTGTGAAGCTATTTTTGTTTGGTGTGATGTTGGAAATAAATTCTGAACCATGCACTAGTGAAGGCTGCAGGTTTTAAGGCGGCCAAGGAATGTCAGTCCTGGACTTATGTAGCAAGTGGCCATCGACTGTGGAGGACTAATTCAGCATGGTGTGTCATGGACTGGGACCATAATGGGAATAAATAGGAAGCTTTTTCTTTCTACTCTTATTTCTCAAGGTAATGGACATTTTCAGCCTACTCTCTGGGACCGGACATCCTGCTGGAAGAGGATTGAATCTTGATTATTCAATAAAGGAGACAAAACCCACTTCTATAAAGTGATTTTGTCCTACAGTGGTTGATAAACATGAGGCAGAACACCTGAGGGGATGTTTTTTTTTTCCCAGCCAACTTTAATATGGATTCCAGAGAGTTTGTCGTTCATCACATCAGTCAGCTCCTTCTTGCTGTGAGGGCAAGTCCAAAGAAGCTGCTTCGTTAAAGCATTGCCTGAAGGGCTGGGGGGGGTGGTTAAGTACTTTAACTTCTGTGTGAGTTCTGGCCTGGCTGATTTCTGCGCAGCAGCCTGGATCTTGGCTGCCTGTGGGGGCCTTGGGCATAGCAACACCAGCTGTGTGTTTTTGGGGCTGGGAAAAGGAGCATTAACCTGCCACCTTCATACTACCAGCAGCACAAGGGAAGAAGGCTTCCAGTTCCACCTTCATGCAAAGGACACTGAGACTGTGAATTGCCTTGCTTTCTGTAGAGCCTAAGATGGCTTGTAATGCCGAACTTTATAGACTTGGGAATAATCATTTAGATCTGTTGTCTTGTTTGTTATTATTTTCTAAAATAATAAGATGATGTT
This sequence comes from Alectoris magna, assembly GCA_030625065.1. Lineage (NCBI taxonomy): Eukaryota > Metazoa > Chordata > Aves > Galliformes > Phasianidae > Alectoris > Alectoris magna. The sequence goes on along the minus strand of CM060563.1, from coordinate 31,883,217 downwards.
GGTGACCATCAAGCTCAGAGCTGCTCCAGGTGTTAAAAGGTAATTTGTTAAATCAAAGTAACTGTCAAAGCGCTGGTAATTCAGATGCAGTTGCTCAATGAATTGTTTTGTGGCAGGGGAGCAAAAGGAAAGAACCACTGCCATACTTGGTAAAATAGATTAGCCCAGAAGAAGGAAAAAATCTGCCTTTTTCTGCAGATGTGAACAATCCCGTTCCTTGCAAGCTGAAGGAGACAGGAAGGCTAAAGTTAAGTCTTCTCTGTTGGTCCCTACAGAGTTGTCTACAGGGTTTATTTCTTACTTCAAGTAGTACAGTCCCTGTGATGGTGAAGAAACAGTATGAACAGCATCACTACCACTCACGTACTCCTTCTGTCTGGATTTTCATGCAGAGCACCTAATGAGAAGCAATTAGAATTATAAGAGGACATTTTAAAACAAGGTTGTGAGATATGGTGTCTTACCCTAATGCTCCTTTTGCTCAGGTCTGTGTAGCACTGCTCATCCCCTGGTTTTTGAGGTTATGCTGTTGTTCTCCTACCTGCAGTCTGCATTCCAGAAGAATAATTCAGTACTGGCTCAGGCTCCTGTTTGCCACATGTGTGGTGATTTTCTTTCTTCATTGTTGTTATTTTGTGTGTGTGTGTGTTTTTCATCAAATGATCATCATCACTAATGTGAGACACTTAGTTCTTAATAATTCAGGTTTGTGTGGCCAGTAAATTTAGTTTAAAAAAAAAAAAAAGCCACCCACAAAACCCCCCACAATTTAGATCTGCAAACAAGAGAGCTTATGCCTAAACTTACCGTCACCTGTTAAACTCAACCATTAAAACGAGCAGCTTAGTGCTGTATTTACACTGAAGTTTTAAAGGAAATCAAGCCAGTAAAGGTTAACATTTAGGAAAAAGAATTGGAATGAGTGTATCCTGAATTCCCTAAACAGGACAATAGGAGCCTTCTGTGCTGATGTGGTACCTTTGTCAGTTTGCTCAGTTCCATTAATTCATTTAAGGCAGAAGACTGCTGGCAGAGCAGAGCAAGAGACTTCTGCTTCCCACTTATGCATAGGGACAGGGCAAAATAAAAGTTACCTACTGATTATATATATTTTCCAATTCAGAGAAAAGCCAATTTGATAATCTTTTCTTACATAACAGATATGCTGAAGGTCTTTTTAAAATGAATTTTTTAAAAAGGAAAATTAATCCACAAAAGGAAAATCTTTTGTGGATTTATACAACTTCAGTTTGTATCTAAATGTGGCTTTGTAACAATCACCAACAGAAAGCTCAGAAGAGAAATAAAGTGCTGGAAGCATAGCCTTCGTGCACCATTTTAGACCTACCACATGTCAGGAAAATGTGTCGTACTTAATGCAAAGGACATATGGAATTGTCAAGTTCCATGTTTTAATAGTTACCAACCAGTGACCATCCCCTAGAAAAATTATTATAAAAACAAAAACGCCAAAAGACTGATTTATTCAGATCAGGGCTTCCTGCCTGGTAATTTCAATCCTGATTAAAATCAGCAATTTAAATGACTTTGATTTATATCAGGCATTCTGTCTTCAAACTAAGTGGGAACAGGATGGGGCTCTAAAGGCTCTACCATTTAGTGCTGCACATACTCCATCGTGAGTCATTTACCCAGCAGATCTGATACGTCTGCACTTCCATTGCTGTGCTCATCAGCTCAAACATCTACCTTTGAGGGTTTTTTAACGTGACCCTTATACCAGAATAAGGAAAGGGCTGAGGAGTTTAATGGTGTAATTCAGATGTAGTGCGGCACAAATATGTGACTTCTGCAGAAGTAAATATTTTGTATTGTAAGAAAATAATTCAGGGAGGCCTTGCTGAGGCTTTTTTTTCCCTAAGGGCACCAAGACCTGGCCCCCACCATCCCTTTTCCTTTAGCATGAAACTGTGGGAGCACATGGTGCTTTTCCTACTCCAGCCTCCAGATCAGATGGGCTTTGTCCATGCTCAGATGTGAGGTGGTGAAGGTACTCCTAGTGGTCTTTAGAGTGGACTTAATGAATGCATTGTTCCGCTACCTGGGGTCAATTCGTTACTTTTATTTAGCTAAGTTGACTGTGTTTTGCGAGCTATCGTAGTGATTTTTTTCTTGTCAGCTGCCGTTTCAGAATCATTTGTTGTTTTATGAATTAAAAGCAACGAAGAAAGATAAAATGTTGAAGTAAAAGATGGAAGTGTCAATCTGAATTGTAAACTGGTGGTCTGCTATTGTAGTAGGCATTGGAAAGGCAATGTTGCTTTGGTGGAGGATTCTGAAAAGCACTTGTTTTTTCTCCTACAGAATAACTACTGTTTCAGACATTGTGACAAAAGAAGTATTTGTGCTTAAATTCAGGAATAATTTCCCAGATTTCATTTCACCATGTTTCACTTGAGTTAATTAGCAGATGGCTTTGAGGGTTGTGAAATGCTGATATCATCTCCAGAGCCTTAGTTTGGTGCCTAAGCTGCTAAGAACATGAAAACCAGACATTGAAAGAGGAAAAAATCAAATGCAATCATCAGAAAAGTTTAAAGTACTGATAAAGGTGAGTTCAAGCTTCCAAGTTGCATTGGTCAACTGCTGTTCAGCATCTGTTAGCCCGTTTTGTTGAAACGCATCTTTTTATCTTGTCTCACCATGATTATTGTCTCTATTTAGATATATGTTACAATAAAATTGAGATCGAGACATGTTTCCTTACTGCTGAGTTTGAAATCTGTTGCTGGAGACCTTATTCTGAGAGCTTTCTAGATGGACATAGGTGGGAGATAGGAGTATGTTTGGTAGTAAAATTCTTTGAGGAAATGCATATTTGTGGGGATAAAAGACAAGAAATAGTTTGGCAGACGTCTTGCTCTTCTATTTGTATAGTTCCTGTTGCAGTAGAAATCAAAGCGAAGTGAGGAGGCTTAACCTTCCCCAGTAATTTTTGTTTGTTCAGGAAGTTTGTGGCTTTGTTTGGGAACTGCTTTGTACACCTGGGACACAACACTGATCAATGTGAATAAGAAGCTTGGTTCGTTTTGGGTTTAAGCAATAAGATTTTTTCGTAGCACTGCGTGGAGTTGCGCAGGGACAAAGATGAAGCGCGTGGTCTGAGGCTGCATTTAACAGAAGGGACTGAAATGAATGGTTAGTTTAAAACGTTACGTGGTGATACATAGCATGGGATGCAGTTTTGCAAAAAATGCAAATATAAGTCTGTGTTTATCTAATGAAAATATAATTGCTACTGTTGACAGTTTAGCACTCCGTAGAGATAATCTAGCAAATGTAGCAAATGCTGTTTTCTGCGGACAAAACTGACCTTTGCGTTTTGGGAATAATTTCAGGGTGGTTTGGTTTGCTAAGTCTAATCCCCTGGGCCGTATTGGAAAGTGCCTAGCTGGAAGTTGCTGGAATACCGCGACCACTTTTGATTTGTAAATACACATGGAAGGGAGAACATTTTTCTGGTTTGCTCTTTGCAGTTAGATATTAAGTGCAAAACAATGCAATGTCTTTGAATGCTTTTTATTTTATTTATTTATTTATTGCTTTTCTTTTTCACCCCAGATTGCATGATTAGGAAAAAATGAGCAAATCTCAGCTGTGACCACCCTTTCCTTTCTAACCATGGAAAAAGTTCAAAATCTGATAGACTAAATATAGAATTTCTAAAATTGGACTGTGGGAAAAATGGGAAAATGATGACATGCAACAGACGAATGGAGAAACATTTGTGTGGCTTAGTCTCCTTTTCCCTGTTACATTTGTATTAGGACGTAGACAGATAGATCTGTTCTGTTTCTTTGCAGACTTGCGTGGCACCAATCTTCTGCAAAAAAATGAAGCCTGGAAAAATGAGTCACCATTGGTTCCTTTGTAGGAATAGAAGCGTACATGTAAGGAGTAGAAATGGTCTGCCAAATTTCTGTAGTTAATGACGCCTGGAAGACTCATGGTACCCCTGTGGCCCAAATCTGACTGGTATTCACAGTTGATTCCAAAATCTCACCTTTCTTTCTGTGCTTATTTGGACCAGATTCCCCCCCCCCCCCCCCCCCCCCCCCACTTAGGTATGGTGGAGAAAGTAATCTATGGTCTAGTTATGTAATCTTTATATACATATATATATTTTTTTTTAATTTAGTTGCTAAAATGAGAGACAGTAATGGGGAAGAAAATTGTCTCCTGTCCCCGGGGAAAAATTGCTGCTGTATTTACTAGAAAACACTTCTGAAGTTTGAAAGTTCAGTTAAACATAGGATTTTCTCTTGATACTGGTAGGCACCATAACTCCCAGCTAATCTGGTCTGAGGACTGGTCCAGCAAAGACCTGGAACAGGTTGTGTGGGCTGGCAGAATGTGCTCCAGTCAGATGAGATTTTGTACTTTCACACCTGTAGGCAGGATTAGGGTTTAATGTCAGAAATGTTAATGAGAAATATGAAAATTTGCTAAGAGGGCTGTCTGTTATGAATGGGGAAAGACGAAAGAAATGGCTCTTGCACTGGTAATGCCTAACTGTTCATTAAGTCAGGGTGCAAAGAGAAATTAAACAAGTAGACTTATTTATGAACATTTAGGGTCATGGCTTTACAAATCGTGGCTCACTAAGAATAAAACCACAGGGTATGTTTCTAGGAGAGTTTGAAGTAGTGCTGATTTACAGAGAAGGTCTTATTGGTTTCTCCATAGCTAGTAGCCTGTTGCATAAGTCTTCACCTTGGGTAGAAGCTGGGCTTTTCCAGGGGAGGTGTCTTTGGCAGCCTGTAATTTAATACCTCTCATTACTCATTAGCAAAGGCATCCAGGTTCATGTTGTAGGTGTTTCCCTTTAGTCAGGCTTCACTTCAAAAGACGCGGTTGATTGTGATTTGTGGCTTTCTTTACAACTAATATTAGTTTACTTGTTGACATACAGGAATGGTCACTGCTGAGAATTATTGATTGTGAAATAGTGCCTGTTTTCATTGGTTGGATTTGTTAGTAGTTGAATCTTAGAAAAGTTTTCGTTAATCAGAAAAGTTTTCATGAATCCTTCTCTAATGCGCGTGTTCTTTAGGGTTGGTCTGATGTCTGCCGTAGGAAGACAGGGAAATAATGTGAGGGAAGGATTGCTACACCTTGCCTTTCAGGAAGGTGAGGACCTCTTGGGGGATTTCTTTATTTCTGCAGAAAGTCTGAAGATTGATTTAAAGCTGCAGGCTCACCAAACTGTATACAAGAGCTAGATCTCCAAAACAGTAGCTTAATGTTGCTTTTTGTCTCTTGCAGTTGACAAAACCATCCTCCTTACACATTTGGGAATGAAGGATTAAAAGGGAATTTTCATTCCTGTAAGTCTTCATTTATTAGTTGTACTACAAATGGTGCCTTATTACAAAAGGTCTCTCTGAGGTAGCTGAGTGTCTTGGTTTCAGCAGGAGGCCAGAGGTGTGAGAAGCACATGCTTCTGGTGGAATGAGCTAAGAAAGGGTTGGTGGGATGAGTCCCAGCTGTCATAAAGCCTTGGTTCTGCATGCTGCATCAGACTGGGAAGCCCATGCCATCTGCAGTCTTGTGAGGGTTCAAAATATAAAGGAAACTGCAGGATACATTAGCTTGGGTGCTTTTTCCATTTGTTTAAGCAACAGGTTGGTGTTGGTAGGTTGATGTAAAGCCTTGCAGACAAGAGTGGTTGTGAGCACAGGATGCTGCGTCTGTATGGGAATGAATCTGAATAAATTAAACCTGAGAGGCTAATAAATAAATACCAGAACAAAAGTGCAGTTAAGTACTTATTAACACGTGCACTGACAGCGAAGCTGGAGATGTCTAACTGACATGTCCAGTTGAACGTGACTGTCCAGGTAAACATGTGTGTGACTTGCTGTTTGTGAGAACTGTGGCTTGTTAATATAGAAATGATCACTGTTCTAAATGTGTGGTTACATCTGTACTTGGTTCGTCTGAAAACACCTCACTTGGCAAAGCAGGTACTGAGCACCAGATCTCTCCTCTTCAGTATGCTGCCAGCTGCGGCATTGGCCTGCAGCTGCTTTGAGCTGTCTGCAGAAGATGCCTGTACTTATGAAACAGATGCATGGTAGATGAGGAAGTGCATGATATATAGATGTGGGTCTCTGAGGTCACTGGTTTTGGTGTTTCTTTGACAGTTTCCCTCACCTTTGAGGGTGATTCACATTTCTGCTTTTTTTTTTTTTTTTCCTCCTGCCTACTGTGTTCATCTCATTTTGATTCCCAGTAGTCTTTATGTATAAATAAATATTATCTATCAGACTTAATATGTATTATATGAGGTGTTACGTAAGATTTTCTGACCAATATATTGCCCCACCTCACCTGGTAGGATTTTGCTCTTGAGAAGTCTAGAGACTCACTGGGTCATAGTGGTTTGTTTAAAGTCTATTAGCCACAGGTATAAGAGGAAGAGTATTAATAGGCCAAACGCCTGAGCAGAGTGTGAGAAGAGCCAAAAGCTCTGCTGTCAGGCATTTGTTTTTCTGCCCTCGTGTTTTCGCACTGAGTTGCTGCTTCCAGGCCACCAGGCTTCCTTCTCCTTCTGACCTGTCCATCTGGCTCCTTGCCAGTAAGCTGCAGTGTAAAATCTTCAGTGAGGACCATGTCTGCAATGTGCGTGTACGGGCTGTCGTCCTCTCCCCCTGTGCTGCACTTGATAAGGAATTAAGTCCTTGTGGCAGTTGCAGATGTGAGTGAGCCTTGGCCATCAGGAGCCACATCACTGTATGGAGGCCCAGTAGCTGGGTAAGTGGAGGACAGGAAAGCTGAGGACAGGAGGCAGAGCATTCTAGCTGCTGCTCCTGCTGGTAGCTGGACTTCACCAGAGCTACAGAGCACCAAGTTGACAAGATTTGTGCAGAGGCAGGGTTTGTGACCTTTCCTTAGTCTGTTCACAGTGTGGTGTCTCGCTCCAGACCAACAGTATTCAGTGCTGATAACACCTTTGTCCTGCAACATGTTTTTAGCCTGTCCCCAGGCTCAGGCCAATTGGTATGGAGATGTACTGCCTGGTGTTTCCACAATGTGTTTCTCCTCATGGTATCCTTGGTTTTCAGGTCTACTGGAATTTGCTAGGCCAGATGCTTGTTGACTACATCAAAATTCAGCAAAGCATGCTGGTGTGGCCCTTGGCTTGACTATGCTCGTCACCCTGTGTAGGGAAAACACTCAGATCATAATGAATGAAACAGCCTGTCCTTTCAAGCTATTAAAAAGATCATTAATTCTGATATTATTATTTTTTTTTCTGACCATAGATTCATAACTGTGACCGGAGCTTGCATTTCATTGCAAATCGGTAATAATTAGAAAAATACTTGTGTAATAAAAACTGGAACATGAAGTAAAGAGAAAAACCTAATGCTTATATTTAGCTAAACTGTTCTTGTGGTTTCTGGATTGTTATTTCAGTTTTTGCAGTGGCTACGGGTACCTGTTCATTTACTGACCATTTCATTAACAGTGGCAGGTGGGTTCTGTCAGATGATTTCAACTTTTGTCTCCCTTTTGGATAGCGTGCCTTCTGTGTATTCTGCACAGGGACATTTATCTCAGATTAGCAGTGATGGATAGAGCTGGCATGCTTCAGTGGGAGTGAATTGGTTTTCAGGCTCTACCTATTGGTTATGTACGAATTAATATGGCTTTAGTGAGATTAAAACCAGGAAGCAGCACCTCACTTCTGATGCCTCCTCAGAGGTCAGATGTTGCACAGAGGCACTCCAAAAGGGTACAGGCTCATGGCTTCTACAGGAATGAAAATGTGTTACTTGCATTGATCCTGCCCTTGGAAGGGAGAAAAAGGAATCTGGGCTGTAAGCTTGGGAGGCAGGGTCCAAATCTGCTTTGAAGAGGTTCTGAAGTAAAGCATGTTTGACGCTCCAACTACTGTTTTTTTGAGCTGATGCTGTGTTTTTTGATAGCACTGACATACAAAGATAACAGTAGGGGAGAATACACTGCAACAGTAAGACTCCAAGAGGGTAAGAAAAGGAATCTATTTGAGAGACTGTACCTCTGTATCAGTGAAGTAAAAAACTGTCTGAGGCTGTTGCTTACCTCTTAGTCATGGAAGGATCGCCCAGCTTCCATTCCAGGTAGCTGGCCTTGCTTAATTCTTCATTGGGGGACGCCCAAGATGAGCCATGGTGCTGAAGGAAGCATTATTCGCAGTGCTGTAGGTGGCACCCTTCCCTTTGAGATGGTGCTGAACCAGTGCCAGAAGGAAGGGGTAGGGGGCACTGCCGATAGCAGCCCCAGCCCAGAGCCTCCGCAGGTGCAAGCCTGCAGGTGTGCCTCGTTTACACCAGCAGAAGTCTGTCCCTCTGTCTCAAAAGCATGGGGTGAAAGCGGGGCCTTGGCTGCTTGTTGCTAGTGGAGGTTGCACGGCCCATCCTCTGTGGGATGTGTTGTGTGGCTGAACCTGCTGCCAGGCTGTGCCTGCTGCCCTTAGCAAAGTGGCTCTGAGGTTGGCATGGGCAGCGTTGGCTGTGCTAAGCCTTGGGATAGCCATGTCTGGACACAGGGTTCAGACTGGGCTCTACTGAAGCATAAAGATACTTTTGCATGTCTTGGTTATAACATTTTGTTTAGATGATGTGTTAAAAAGATGGGCACTAAATAGCAGCATCGCTTCTTCTTAAGGTAATTTAGCCACAAATGCAGGAGGTGAACAAGTATCCAGAGGCATGCTTGAACTACATGAGGGCTGAGGGTCCTCAGGCCTATTTGTGCTCTTGTCAGTATAGACTGAAAAAGACTGACTTTTTATTTACCTTGTGGCTTGGGAGCTGAGAGTGAGGACTTGGGAGCCTGGGCACACAGTCGAGTTACTGTCTGTCAGCTGATCCCTGGTAACAGTGCATGGCAAACACGAGGAGTGCTGTGAATGAGGCATTCAGGACCTGCTGCTGACACTGGGGCCTAAAGCATCTAGCTAAAAATATGGCTCTAAATTAGGCAGTCATCTGACGTTTTTATTTACTATTGTGGTTTGGACACCAGTGGATGAAACCTTCTCATGAATTGCTGTATCTTTCTGCCTGTTTCTGATTTATACTATTTCACTAATCCAAGAGGTATTGCATGCCCTGTGAATTGGGGATTTTGACCAACTTGTGTTACGGTTCTTGGAGGAACAGAGAGGGCTGGGACAGAAAGCATCAAGCACAAGGCAAACCTTCTCTCTTGTTATGATTATGACCTGATCCTCCAGTAATCTACTCTGTGCCAGAAGGTATTGTATTCATATCCACTGCGGGATGAGAGTCCAGGGCATGCTGTTGTCCAGTGGTTTGCCATGTTCAAAATAGGTGTTGCTGGCCTTTGTCCTTGTAGTACTGCCGTCCTTAATGTGGCTTCTCATGTCCCTGCTGGGCACGGTGGTCATGTCCCCCTTCTTCAAGTGCAGACCGTGTCTTGTTTTCCCCTGACTCCCCGTGCTGGGGTGCAAAGAACTTGATCAGTCCATCCTAATTGTGGATGTGATCATGGACAAAGGAATAACATTTTGGCATTTTCCACCGGAAATGGAAAACACACAATGATCTTTAACGGCTGGTGACAGGAAGGGGTGCGATTGTGAAGCTGTTCTCTGCATCTCACTTGGAAAATGAGAATATGTGGATGCCAGAGCTTTGTCAAAAAGGGTGAAGTGGGGAGGAGGAGCTGCTACTCAGCTGTCCCTGGCACAGGGCTCCTGGTCCTGTTAATAGTGACACTCATCTTGAAGAGCCATGCTGCTCAGCAGAGCTGTTGCTGCCGCATGGTGCGGTAAGGGGCTCCTTCATTTTGATAGGAAGAAGTTTTCCAGGAAGGGGAGGGGGATAAGAGGGCAGCTGATATCCTCTCTTCACCTTCAGTGCAAAGCCAAAAGGCTCTTAAGAGATGCTCTACGAACAGAAGAGAAATTTTCATTTATCCCTCTTAGTGGTTGGTTCATTCCCCTTCTTCTGATTAGTCCTTCAGACACTGCAAGGAGACAGTTTGCTCTCACTGCTACATTTTTGTAGCAGTCACAGCCTCTCTTTTCTCTCCTCCTTTCCCTCCACCCCTTGCTCCCTCCCAAACCCACTTAGGGTTTCTTTCGCTATGGTGTTTGTTGTTTTCTTTCTTCTTTTTTCCTTTGTTTTTCTTTCTTTCTTCATTCCTTTCTTTCTTCTTTTTTTTTTTTTTTTTTCTTTTTGCAAAGCAGCCATGTGAGAGGAATAAAATAATTTTGAAGAGCATTATATGATGAGAATTTTGACAATGAGTGGAAGATTGTAATTACTCTCTTCCATTAGACTCAGTGGCTTTGGACAGATAAGCTGTATTGAAACGTGTGACCAGGGCATGGGATCATGGATTGTCTTTCACTGTTGTCATGGCGACAGTGATGCAGGTGGCCTATAACTGCCTGGCTGTCAGATCTTATACATCAAACTGGTGCTAAGTGAAAATATGTTAGAGGCACAGGGGGAAAAATTGCCAGCAGTGTTTATAGGATCAGGTGGAAGAGAGCTAGGCAGCTTTAAAAGCAGCTTTTTGTGAGCACTGTAGATGGCTTGGGGATGATTCTTTGGAGTGTTTATGCCTTCATATGAACAAAAAACAATTTCAAAGGGGAAAATATATACAAATATATGGCTTTATTATGTCTTTGCCTCTTTCTCAAATCGAGATGATGATAGTGTTAGGTTTAGATGGAGAATAAATGGGAAGAAAGGTAAATACTTGCAGCTGGCAGCTGGACTCGACTCTAGAACCTCAGCCGTAACTGAAGAAAATGTGTTGCGTTTGCTGCTGCATGTCAGGGTGAAACTGCCAACGGAAGGTTGACCAGATGTAGAGATGTTAAAGGGATATAGAGACTTAAACTGTGAAATAGCATCTTAAATTCGAGGTGTCTTACAGAAAGTGTCTGTTAGATTTGCTGTGACAGAGTTTTTCAGAGGAGTTGTATGTCTAGTGGATTTGTAGTCCTGTTCCATGGAGTTCCGGATAGTTTCTGACTATCGTCCCTTTCCAGGTGATGACACCTCTCCGAGTGCTTATGTTTGTAGCAGTTCCTGGCATTAAAATTAGTTCATCCATGTAATTTTGCTTACTACCACTGCCTTTTACTACATATTGACTTACCTTCATTCTCTAATGGAGGCAAATTCTTTGCAAGGAGAATAACCAAAGTGGTGGTTTAAAAAACAAATAAAATAGTTGAACTTATACTCAAATGAAATGTGAATTATTTGTTTCCTTGCAACACCAGGTCCATGGGAATTAAGCTTTTGAGGTGATTTTGCTCATGGTGGTGTATTCTAATCTGCGGTGGAAATACTACTTTGTATAGTTATGAGAGATCCAACTGAAGATTTGTCTGCCTCCCTCCATTGTTCATTGAAACCTGTGTATTAATTCAGATGCCATTGGTGGTCTATCCAAAGCTGCCTTCTTTGTTTTGGCTGAATTGTACACAGAAAAATCAGTGTTGCTTCAGAGTATGCACAGAATAATGTGGTTTCTGACGTTGTATCCTACATTTCATTTGCTCTGGTTGACTGCTAGTCAGCAACTGATAACTCTGTGGCAGAAAGTGACCTCATCTCCCAGAGGCAGTCAATGCTTGACAAGCCTCAGTCACTTGCTTATCCTGTCCCAAGAAGGCAGGTCTCACTATTTCTTCAAATGCAACAGGAGGCATTCATAAGGAAAAAGAGCTCAAATCTCTCTGAAATTGGAAGTACTGAGGACTAAACCTACTAGAAGAAGTTAGAGTTGAAAGTCAGGCAGGCATCTGAAAGAATGGTTCTGATTTTGTGCTTGGCGAAGTATTGCGTTTTTTTCAGTGTTGTGTCTTTTTCATTAGCATTGTCATCTTTGGAATATCATCATCTTTTGCAGTTTCATGAAGGGAAAGGTGCAAAAAAATCAGGATGAACAGTTCTCAGTGTAAATGTAGTGGTCAGCAGTGAAGCTGGTGTGGCTGAGACATGGTATTGTGAGTTAGAAAGCATCAACCAAGCAATGTAAATATCCTAATTTTATCATTTGGAAAGTGTGATCAATCTGATGTGGCTATAATTTTCAGGTTTTGGTTTTTTTTAATATGTATGTATTTACTTTCTGACCTAGTATTCAGTTTCTCCACACACCAGAACCCAGCACACCCAGCACACATTTCAGTTTCACCTCTCACTGGGTTTTTAGAGATTACAACCATTTTTATTGATAATAGGAGCTTTTCTTGTTTACCAAAGGTACCTACAGAGGGTTTAACTAGAATCAAATAACGACTTACCTATCTATTGAGGATAACATTGATGTGGGGAGTTATTTAATACTTATAATTCATTTGTCAAAAGAAAAGCCAGATCTGGCAAAGATGCACTGTAACAAGAAAATGCTGATCTGAATGAGAGCGGAGGACGTCTGGGTTCTTTCCCTTTCTGGTAACTGATTTTTTTTTTTTTACTATGCATATTCCTTGACCAAGGTAAGATGTGTGCCTCTGTTCTACGGGTTTCTGTGTTCTAGACTGATGTATGACATGACAGAAGTGAAGGATGGAGGTCCTTTGGTTTAGCGCATGGCTCTGGACAAGCAACGCGTTCTTCCTTCTCTCTACTCTTGTCTAGCATGTTTGCAAGAGAACGGTTTGTTTTGCTTGTTTTAGTGCAGTTTTGAGAGCGTACTCTTGCTGGTTCAAGCCATGAAAAGGGATCTTGCACTGTGGCTTCTATTCCCAGCTTTGCTGCTGATGAGCATTAAAACATGAATGAACCGATGCTGTGAGCTTCAATTTCCTGTGCTTTAAAAACGGAGATAAAAAGAGGACCGTAAAGATGAATTAGTGCTGTTAAAACTTGAGTTCCTTGCCTCAGAAATGTTGTCGAGGTGCATCCTCACTGCTGCTTCAGTACCTTATGGACTGAAAGCTGATTTAAAGTAGTGATGTTCTTTACCAAATGCTGAATGTTAGGTAATGGTACTTGAGTGACTCAATAGACATCCCAGCCATCCAAGAGTTTGCCTGCAGCACATGTTTACTGATAGCAAACATTTAACAGAGATTGTAGTTTCATCTGTGGTTCTCTCTAAAAGTGCTGTGGTGCCTTTAGCTTTCGTTCAGGCCCCAAATGCATTCGATTTTCTCGTAGACAGACTTATATCTTTCAATATAGTTTTGAGACCATCAGAGCAAAAAAGACCCAGATGCGCATACAAGGGCTTTCTAGCTTTAGAAGAAAAGAGTGTATTTTAAGATGATGCCTTAATTCATGTGCTTGAGGTGCTTCATTGTTTTTTTAATCATAGGTTGTTGGTACCAAATTAGCATTTGTAATAGGTTTAACATTAGTATTCAGGAAAAGTCTGGGTAGGAGGGGGTTGTTTTTGTTTTTTCAGTGTTTTTTGTTGTTCTTTTTTCTCTTGAAGCTGGAACACAGAGGTGGTTTGATGTGTATGTTTACTGTAGCCGTGCACAACTTTAAAGAGCAAAAATAGGTGCAGCAGTGTAACTGCTAGAACCGTTTCCTGACAAACAAGATGGTCTGGCTGGTGAACGAGGCTCTTGTTTCTGGTGTTGTGAATCTGATAATGCCGTCTGGATGTTAATTTGGACGTAACCACGGAGGCTGTAGGCTGGGCAGAGTTATTACCTCATTATCCATTGCTCAGGGTTAGCTGTAAGGGTTTGACCATCTGTGCTCATGCAGAGAGGAGGAGGGAAACGGACAATACAGTTTACATATTTCAATCTGATAAGGATCCTGATCAAGTCTGCGGTTCACAGCAGAATGACAGATCCCTCTGGTTTTCTGTCGTCTTTTCAGCTCAGAAGAGTGACAGCAGCTAATGCTCGATGTAAAACATGCTTTTGTAAAGGCAGTTGGTTGGGTTGCTTTCTCATTTGAAAGTAAGCAGTGTTTCTGCATCCCAGTTTATCTGAAAAACTGGGAGTCTTGGCTCTCAAAAACAGTTTAATCATACTCTGTCAAAAAAAAAACCTAAATGGAAATACTGTTATTCTGTCTTCAGATTTTGGATACAATGCTAGGTGTAAATAACGAATCAGAAACCACTCTAGCATCAATCCCAGCACAAACAGGCTGTAGCAGCGTTGTGGCTGTTGTAGTTACAGCAGTGCACACTGCTGTATACTATTAGTAAAAACACAGAAGCCATATGGCAGTGTATCTAAGTTTGGTGCGGTCCATTTTGCTGTATTAACCCATAGGAAATGTTTTGTAACACCTTGTTCCCTGTCCATCCTTGGAATTCAAAAGGTATTTGCTTGGCAAGGTGAAGGATGCCGTGTCTTGCACAGGCTTCTGGTGCCAGCTGCTGGCCCTGGGGGAGAGCCCAGCAGGATCGGGGGCTCCCAGCCCACTGTGTGCGGCAGCATGGGACAGCTTCCTGTTGGAACAGCGAAGCCGACAACCATCAGGATGCTTGTCTGCCATGGAGGAGTGTCTGAGTTTGGGTGTGAGCGGGGTTTCCTGCCTCCCTGTGAATCGAGAATCATTTATTTTGGATCTCTGAGGGTTTCTTTCCCTGCTCCGTTTAGAGCCTCCCTCCCCTTCCTGCTGCCTCCAGCTGCACTGGGCAGGCGCTCTCTGGTCAAATCAGCTGCTGAAGAACAATGGCTTTTACAGAAGTCATTTGCACACTTTCAGCTCAGCTGATGAAGACATCCTTAACTGTACTTGCTGCCCCAGTAAACACAGCATCATGCTTGTCCTATTTGGGTGGATAGAAGTAAGTTTGGGCTCTGATATAGTGCAGAGAGAGAGACTGAAATGGCACGTGGGTCCTCTCTCTGCATATCTGTAGTTCATATGCAGCTTGGAATGAAGGGATGGCCTTTTGTCTGCCTGGAAATGCCCCTTGCATGTTAGACAACGCTGGGAATACATGCAAGTCAGGTGTGCTGGGAGATGAGGCTTTACAGAGGCCGTTCTGGGCACTCCAGGAGCAGAGATCAGAGGCTTAATTCCCTAATATGCATTTTTAGCCTCTGAGATCATTTAGTACTTTACTGTATTGGAGCAGACGCTATTTCCTGCATTAAACAGTGTCGTATGCAGTGTGCCTGCCACAGCATTTGCAGCTGCTTAGCATGAGCCTTGATCCTAAGACACGTGCCACTTAAACCAAGTGACTGTGTCTATTGCCAAGAGCCTTAAATCCACTCACGGTTAGTGTACTTTCTGTGCACTTAGCTCAGCTTAGTCTAGCTTGTTTACAAAGAGATAAGGCAATGCATGCACTGCTGGGACTGTGCTGACATAGGAAATGAACCACTGGATCTGTCTCCGTTAACCAGATCTGTGCTCTCTTGCACAAAATAGTGAGGAAAGGCTGGCTGTTGTGAACAGTGAGCCCTCACTTTGACAGGAGCCAGATGGTCAGACTTCTTTCAAAATTACTCCTGGTCCATCTGCACCCCTTCCTAAAGTTTTGTTGTGTTCTTTTTCTTCACTTGGAGATTTCAGCAGGGGTGGAGGGTCTCCCCATCCCGTGCCAGCCCCTGTCCCCTTTGTCCTGACAGCAGTGCCAACAGGGGCCCGCTGTCAGCTCGCGTGCGGCTGTGCCACAGCACAAAGGGGCTGGGAGCGTACGCTTCCAAGTGCATGCTGCTGCTGGTCAGCATGGGCACTGGGCCAGCTGGGGGAAAGCCAGAGCTATTCACATGTTAACATGAAGCTGGCGGCATGGTACAGGCTTGGGTGATTTATTCCAGCTTTAATGCAGCTAGTGTAGGTAAAATTGCAGTGAAGCGGAGTTAATGCGTGTTCTGTGTCTCAGAGTTTGTGCTCTCCTCAAACACCTGTACTGAGTCTTGTACTTCAGTAGGTCATTGTCAGTGTGGTGGATTCTTCCTATGGCTTTCATCTGCCTAGAGAGGGCAACTCTCCCTTTCTGTATGGAAATAACCCTTGCAAAGTACAGCATGTAATAAATATGCTGAAGATAAAGAAGATGTCCCTGCTCTCAGACAGCTGTGTGAAGGAATGTGGCAGCATTCCGCTATTCCTGTTCCCTCTGGCAGTGAAGGAAGAAAGGCAAAAACCTGCTGCTGGGTGGCGGAGGAGGTGGTAGTGATAAGTTCTGAAGCTTTTGTGCAACTTTTTGATGAAGGTCAGTATAGATAATGGGGCTGGTATATGCTCTCACAAGCTAATGCTGTAACTGTTCACATCTTTTAAACCTTTCTGCAGTTTTCCTGTTGCTGCTGCTTTTAACTTTCTTGTATTATGAGAGCATCGAGAAGAGCTTAGCCAAAGCGCACTGCTCTCTCACATCAAGGGCTGTACAGAAGGAGAACTGCCAGGTATGAAAGGAGACAACGGATGGGTAGTAGCACTGACAGGACAATGAACAACATGATAGCACTGGTCTCAGTGCGTTGGCCCCTTGGCTTTCAGCACCGTTCCAACATTGCAACTCCTGGAAGAAAAATTGAGAGTTTATGGAGAGAGACTCTGACAGGCATGAAGAAGTGCACATGCAGGAGCTTGAGGAGATTTGTTTGAGAGTTTAGCAGGTGGAGAAGGGTCAGCGCCTGCCGTGAGCAGATCAGAAACAAGAGTCTGAATGTGAGATGGAAGGGAGAGAGGCTGTGAATAGCCTTCAGCATAGCTCCTGAAGGAAAGGAGGTCTGGGAGAGGCTGAAGATGATCTACAGTACAGCCAAAACATGCCAACAGAAACACACCGCCACTTTGCAATGCATTTATGGCCTCAAATTGGACCAGGGTAAGTTTAGGCTGGATATTAGGGAAAACTTCTTTACAGAAAGGGTTGTTAAGCACTGGAATAGGTAGGCTCCCCAGGGCGGTCGTTGAGTCACCATCCCTGGATGTGTTTAAAAACCATGTGGATGTAGTGTTCAGGGACATGATTAAGTGGAGGGCTGTTACAGTTAGGGTAGTATGGTCAGGTTGCGGATGGATTCGATGATCTCTAAGGTATTTTTCAACCTGAGCAATTCTATGATTCTATGATTTAGGGTGGGTGTAGTGGGGCTGGACTGCGTGGCAAGGCAAGACCGAAGAATGGTGCACTGTGTTGCCTCTGTGTTGCCAAAGGTGGAGGAAGCTTCTCCAGACATATACTTTGGTGTAAGTACTTGAGTGCACTTCTGGGAACTTCCTGAGTTCTGCCTTTTTAGACATAAGTGAATGAAGTATTTTAAAACAGAACAACAGTGCTGGAATAGAAACAAGTTGATGTACCATGTATGGACGGCGGATTTGGAAATTCTTACAGACTCATATTTGCTGGGATGAATAATTTTCCTAAGTTCCCTTGAGGGAGCAAAGGATGAAAAACAGGAGAGTTGTCTCTGAATGGTATGTTTGGGGACAACAAAATGAAGAATCTCTAAAAAGGTGTACTCAATGCGTTTGCAGCTTCACAGGTGCAGTAGTCAATTTGTACACGCGGCTGAAAAATTACACTTCCTTACATTCTTAGTTTTCTTTCAATAGAATTTGCAGTGTGCAGTGTAACACTTCTTTGCTTGTGGGAATCAGAGTAATTAAGGTATCTCTTCTTCATTTATGTATATGCATAAATGATTGGGATTTAAGAAATGTTCTGTCTGCTATGTGTAATAAGCGTTGCTCAAGTTGAACTTGTTGGCAGAGAGGGAGCTGAAGTGTGTCATGGAGACTTCATTTTGGTGCCACGCCTGCCTTCACGGCCTTGGTGTGCTCCATCAGCATCTGCAGCCTCCACCTCTGTCTGATCCTGTTTCTGCAGAACAGGAATAATGTGCGAAAACAGAGTAATTAGAGATCAATATTCAGACTGTCTTCATAGCAGTGGAGGTTACCATACCCATATTCTGTATTGCTGACTCTATGGGTGCCCTGGTTCTTGTCAGGGCTACATTCCAAAATATTGTCCATTGAAGTGTACAGAGTAATGAAGTCAGATTATAAGTACTCTTCTCACTTAGTGACTGGATAGCCAGATCTTCATAGCATGTTTAGTCCAAGGGCTTGTAACAGACATGCTTTGGCCTGAGACTTTGGTGCAGATATCTTGGGGAAAGATAGCACTTTGCTTGAGCTAGAGTCCTACATCAATCATACATAATCAAGCTATACTGGTTACATCTTAAGCTACACTACCATGAAGGTAAAGGTAAACTGTAAGGTTGCAACAGTAGATGCATGGTGGGAAACAGCAAGGAGATGTGTAAGGGCAGAAGATGGTGGCAGGAAACTTTGAGCAGAAGAAGAAGCTGGTGACACACAAAATAGAGATTGATATGGGGGAAAAGGTAGACAACAGTTTCTCTCTGAAATCGAAATATAACCCAGCGGGTGCCAGCCACCAGACTTCTATTCAATTCCAAGGTAGGTGAGTGCTGTCTGCCTGTGGAAATCTGACTGAGTGCTTTCTGTCAAGATGTAAATTACATGCAGGGTGCTTCTGCCTGCTGGAGCAATTAATACTTACTGTTAATTAAACTACCCGACCAGTGGGAGGGAAACTGAAATGTATGTATTTTCTGCTGCTTTAGATGGTATGTGCTTGTATGAGAAAGAGCTCTGCCTCTGTTACAACAGTAAATTACAGTTCCAAAAGAACTGTGTTTTGTCCTGTGTGAGTTAAAGAACTGTAGCTGTTTGTTGCAATTTTGCCCATGTTGTTCTTATTTTAGACTTCTGGAAAACTATGTTCATTGTTTAACCCTGAGCTGGGTGTTTGTTTAGGGACACGGGACAGGCAGAAGGGCAACTGGCGGTATTTATTGTGCGTTCTGCTTCAGAGTGGTCAGGAATTCAGAGGAGTTTGTCTTATTTTTTTTTTCTAGTTCCGCATTCAAGTCATTGGTGCCACTCAGCCAAGGCCATAGTCTATCTCAGTTGGGAGTAGCCGGCACAGCCCTCATAACACAGCCAACTGAGCCATTGTTTTGTCTATTGTTCATGCTGTCTGGTGTTCAGATAGCATAATTCTCTGAGAATTCAGTATAAAGGGGGATTGTTTATGCAAAGATGGTGGTGACGGATACTAAAACAATGAATGGTTAGTGATATGGTTTATGGTTTAGCGAAGGTCTAACATCCTTCTAGAAAACTGCGCATGGAGGGTGTTTCATATCTGCTGGCATGTGACAGATAGGTCCTGCACGTTATTCAGGGAGCAGTCAAATCTGGTTGGTATGGGAGCATGTACATTGCTTGCTTAGCAGGAGTACTGCAAAGGAGGAACAGCAGCTACAGGTTTCAGTCAAAGCTTGAGAAGGTGTGGTAGAAGCAGCCATGAATGCATGCTAATTCAGCAGCTCTGCTGATGGGAAACTGAGCCATTACAGCCAGGGCCTCAGAGTTGCAAGAGTCAGTGTTAACAGGACAAGCCTGGAGCAGAGCAGAGGGACAGAGTCACCTGGAGCCAGCCTTAGTCCTCAGCTGCCATCCAAACTGTCTTGCTGTGTCACTTTGAGAAACGGTGGCGGTTAGTGAATTCATCCCAGGTGATTCCACCAGGCTTTCCTCCCCCGGCTGTCATTCAAACTGTCTTAAGAAATTCCCTCTGTGGAACTTCACCTAGCTGCTCTGATCCTTGGGTCACACCACTGTTAAGAGTGCAAAGAAAATGTGTATTTTGCAAGCGCAGGTTTAGAGTCTGGCAGAACTAGACTGGTAAGTGAAGAAAAGGCTGCCTTAAAATTTGTAGCGGAATAAGCTATACTTTAATAGTAGAGAATTGCAGAACACGAGGTCAGCCAAGCCAGTGTGAAGCGAAACAGAAGACCAGCCTGCTCTGTGTGCTGGTGGGTTCAGGAGAACACCCGAGTCAGGAGGTGTGTGGCCAGTGGTGGTGGGAGGTTTTGTTCCAGGCACCCTGTTTCAAAGCCCCATTTGCTGTCTGCCTTAACATTTTTGTTCGTGGTGATAAATGGAAGGCTTCTATATCACCATTGTGTTGTGACTCAGTGAAGGGGGAGGGGAGAACTTATTTGCCATAAAAGTTTCTTTTGGCTTGGAGACAAAAGAAAAAAGAGCAGTTTGCTGGCTCTGCTTAGCAGATAGGGAGCCAGTAACTGATCAGCTTATTAATACAGAAGGTTTCAAATAATACAGCCAGCCAAAAAAAAACCCCAAAAAGATCATTTAAAAACACTTGAAAAGAAACAAAAGAGAGGGCAAATTACTTCTATGTTGGCCTTTAATTAACAATAGTTCTTGTGCTGGCCGCTTACATTTTAGAAGCTGCTTTGGCTTATTGAAGTATCCTTTTTCTCCAAGCAAAGAGGTCCTGATGGCAGTGGGAAATAAGCTTGCACGTACGCACAGCTTTACATGCATGTGCTTTTCCTAACTGGGAGCTGCAATCTGGTTTTGAGCAGACTGCTGTCTTCCCTTGCTTTTCTGGCGACGAGATAGAAAGAAAAGGCAAACAGTGTGTTTTTATTTCAGTGTGTTTTTATTTCAGATTTCCTTCAGTTAGCATTGAGGAATGTGCTGCTAGATGCACTATGGAGAGTTTATTGCCCTGTGATTGCAGCTCATCAGTGACAAACAACCTTTCCTTAACACACTCTGAAGTAGGAGGTAGCGTTTGTTCTGTACTTGCTGGTTTTTTGTATCCCGCTCCATTTGTGCAGTCTGAGTTGCCCACAAAACAATTTTTCTCTCACTCATGGGAAAACGCACAGAAATGCATCTTGTCAGCAAATAAAACCTGTGGTTCTATACATCTGACTCCTGGCTGTGAAGATCGGAAGAAATCCTATTCAGTTACAGAGGCCATGCTGAATTAGAGCTAGCTGGAGTGGCTCTTCCCTGTCCTCAGGGGTGGCTGCTGCTCCTTGCGTGGTGATGAGATGTCACAGACTGAGCTGACAAATGGAGACAGTGCTGACTTTCCTGTCAGCCTGGAAGACTGATCCCTGAGCTCCAAATACCAGCAAGTGTGCAGACTGTTTGACGAGCTGAAACTCCTCTAAAACTGGGTGGTAAATTCCAGTTGTGATGCATTGCAAATAGGCAGGCTTTAGCCTTTAGGGAAGTGAATTCATTAAGTATTGATGAACTTACACGGTAGTAGCTTAAGCTGCACCATCTAGGAAGCAAAGCAAGAGGTCTGAAGAAGCGTAGTAAATGCGGCGTCGTCTTCTCCTCTGCCAAGTGTGCACTCGCTCAGCTGTTGCCCTCTGGATTTCCAGTGTCACCATATGCAGCCCAGACACCTTGTTCCATTCTGTTGTTTCTGGGCCAAGTACCTCCAACATGCCCAGATATGTTTTTGGTTTCCCAGACAGACTTCCTTTGCTTTCCCCAGCTGCCCACTCCTCAGTCTTTCTCTGTGAGTGCTTTTTTGACACTGTGCCTGCATTCCACTTGCACTTCCTGTCAAGCTATCCTTTGTTTCCTCTGTACCTCATATATACCTTGTAACAAGTGTAGGAAAACAAAATGGAGACACTGTCCCTAGGGCATGGCTTACACATCTGCTCCTCTGCAACAGACCCACCTCCACTTCTTCCAGCTTAAAATTTTGGCCTTTAATTCTGGCATCTTTTGTGACAATGTCTTAGCCACTGCCTGTAGCTGTAAGACCAGTGAGCTGATTGTGTTATCACTTCCTGAAGATACTGGGTGTGTTTCTGGGCATCGCAAAAAGCTATTGTTGGGTCTCACATAATGTCACTTCTAAATTTTGTGACATATTTTTTCCCTGCCTTTGCTTTTTCCCATGCAGAATGCAGCAGCAGGAATAGATGCATATAGGTTTTTCATCCTTATTCTTTGAATGTGTGATTCATGTTGCTTGAATGCCTTCACTGGTTACTCCCTTTGCTATTCACATCAGGCACAGAATAATTGCTATTATGGCTAAGGTCCTTCCCAGCCTTGTCCTCCTCGTCTCGCTTAAATACCTGAAGTCCGTCCCCTGCATCTGCTGACCCACCCTGCAGGCTGCACTCCTCACTTGCTGCACCTCCCTTGGCACAGCCCAGGCCTTCCCCGTTGGTGGGAAGCTCAGAGCTACTTGCTGCCCACGCTGCTGGTGGTACACATGGCTGTGGAAATGCTGGCAGTAATTGGTGAGATGGAAGCAGGCTGCGAAGAGCGAGGTGCCTGGTGACAATTACTGCACGTGTCCTCCAGCACCATGAGTAGCACCCTTTGGTCTCTGCTTTCAGGGGGCTGCGATGCCTTAATTGGAGTGCTTTGCTGTGAGCGTCTCACTTGGCTTCTTGTCTGATTCCCTCTTAGTGGGAAGGTGGGGGAAGGCTCCTCTTTGTTGAGGTGGCTGTTTATTGTTAAATCCTATTGAAACGGGTGTCATTTGTCATGTCTTCTCCTAGGATTGACTGGCTGCCTTTTTTTTCCCCCACTCTTAAATGTAGGTGCTGTTAGGAGAGAAATAACACAAGGTACATTACAAGGCACATGTAGTATTAGCTGCAAGTTAGAAGTAGGCTTTAGTATTCCTGACAAGCTGTAGATCTTGAGGCTTTCAAATAAAAAATGCACATTTCATGCTGACCAGCATAGAGAATGATGTATTTCTGGAATATCTGAAGAGTGATGTTACATTGATAGACCACTCAGACTAAACATACATAGACACTTTTATTGTATGTATGTAATTTTTCCTTAATTTGGCAATTAATTTGTTTTTTGAGATTCAGTAGATCTTGTATAGCACTGACTCACAGGTGGCATAGTGGGGCACACTGGGTGGATTTCCACAGTGTGCTTCCATCCTGACTCCACATGAACGGTGGAAGTAGCTGACGGTGGTCATAAGTGACAGCTCCAACTTCTTGCTGACCGGGCTTTAAAGACTCCTCTGAAGAGAGTCCGTGAGGAAGAGACTGATGCTACAGCAGGGCAGATGGGGCTGTTGTGTCTGAGACACAGCTAGTGTGTGCAGCAGTGTTGAAATGCTGGCCCGGAACAAACTGTACAAAATGCGGATCGGGTTTACACGTGGAAAAGTAACGCATTGCATAAAAGATACCAGAAGCTCCCCTTGCAGGAGTGTTTCAGCGTGAAGGGCTATAAAGCAGAGAAACAGCAGGGATAAAAACTCCAGGGCAGACAGTAAAGCTGCAGCAGTAAGTGGTGTGCTGTCAGGATGCAGATCAAAGCAGTGACAGTAAGTGTGGCATCTCGAGCAGAGTGTGAAGAGCCAGCAAAGTCAGCCAGAAGGGCAGTAATGGTCCCATCCGCCTGCTCATGTAAACAGCCTGGAAATGGCACAGGACACAGCTTGCAGGAGTGAGTCTGTGAGGGCTCCAAGCAATAGCCTTTTGTTTTGGAGTTGTTTTGTTTTTGGAAGTATTCACTGGAAAGATTGTCTTGAGTTTTAACACAGGATTTCATCCCAGAAGTCAGTATGGCTGACCCTTTTCTATGGCTTCCTTTATGCTTTCCAGTAGCTATCTTCAGACTGGGATATAGTTACACTGGCCTGCCAAGCACCATCTCGTTAGCATCTCATCCTTTAAATGCTAGGCTGGACAGATCACTGTTTGGTGGGAGGCTACTAATACAATTAATGATAGGAGGAGAGGGTGGAGTGATAATTTTACTAAAAAACATGTCACTCGTACCAAGTGTAATATCTGGGTGCCTACAGTTTAAATGCCTTGTGTCCACATCCACATTTTGTAGCGCTGACTTCAATGATGACAAACAAGAAACAGATAGTTTACACAGAGCTTCTGTTTCTAAGAGAGGTACAGAATAAAGCTACTCTTGCACAATCCTGACCTTGGGCTGATCCGTAGATTGAAGCAGTTTCAGTGTTACTTACACAGTCCAGTGGCACAATATGCAAGTTAGGGTAACTAGCCAAGATCCCAAGCTGTCCTCCCTACGTGGCCCTGGGCTGTTTGCTGCACTTCTGCTGTACAGCTGGCTCAAGCAGCAGCTAGCCCATGATGCTTTCCCTAGAAAAAGCATGTAAACGATCATGTCTAACCCAGCTCCAGGTGCAGTAATTGCATTTTGTTCAACTAAATTCTCTCTCCAGTGTCAATTTGCAACTCCCATCCTATTGTACACCATGTTTTCATGTGCTGATAAACAGCTGCTGTATATCCTCCTTCTGTTCATGGATGATTCACATGAGTGAATGAAACTGTGTATAGTTTCCAAAGCACTTCAGGATTGCTCAGTGTATGGATCTTCTTTTATCTAGAAGGTATTAATGTTAATGTGATGCCTAGCATCAAGAAGGGTTTTTTTCAGAAAACAAATGAGAATATCAGGTTGCCACTACTAGAGTGCAGAAACTAGTTGAAAAGAGCTTAAAACAAGAAGTTAAGATAAAATAATCCATTGGCTTTCAGTACAAGAAAGACTAGCTTCTCTCTTAGTGTTTGGTTATGAACAGCTCTGTTCTATCCCATTCTGAGCATCTGATCTGGGGGGGAAAAAAAATTGAGAACCTAATTGTTTTCTCCATGTCTGCTGAGTATTTCTTCTTCCATCAGTTTCATACTACTGAATGTGATTGGATGCTATATGAAGAAGAGCATCACACAGAATGGGTGACACCTTCATAGTGAATGGGGGGAAAATGGAGGGGAAGGAGAGAAGGGGGGGAAAATGCTTAAATGATAAGAGGAGATTATTTATGCAGGCTAGAGAAATAGCATGGAGAGGGGAAGTAAACTCAGAACAAGTCATTCTAGTAGAGTGAAGTACAAGGCTTTTGTAGGAAAACTAGAGACCAAGATGGATGAAAAGAAGATAAAAAGAACTTCTTTTTTTTTTCCCTGAGAAGAAAGCAATTTCTTCCAGAATTATATTAGGAAATCCACTGGAGAGCTGATGAGCCTGAATAGCTTAGGAAGCTCAAGGGACAATCAAGAAGAGAAAATGAGAATGTAAAATATTTTTTACACTGGTCTTCCATACAGAGGATATCTCTTGAGCTTAACGTTACTTTTGGTATAGGTAAAGAGTTGGCAGGAGTAGAGAGACTTACTTTTAATAAGATCTCATTGCATCACATGATTTATCAGACAATAATAGAAGTATGGAGAATTGAACTCTGCTTGCAGTTTTGCCCCATTACACCCTGATCTATGCTTCATTTTCTCAGTCTTCAGAATGGAACCTCTTTTTAATGGCTTTCTTTTTTAAAGCATTTTGAGATTGGGCAATATGTATATGTAAATATAGAACTATTAGCAATTTTAATGTTTGGACTATTAATGTATGAAGTTGGTAGTTAACTTCTTAACCTCCAGAAAAATAAAAAAAATAAAGAAAAAGAAAAAAAAAAAACAACCAGCAAATAGATGTATTTTAGTTTATCATTATGAGAAGAATCTGAAGAATTGCCACAGTTCTTTTGGAGGTGGGAAAGATGATAAGGGCGACCCAGGGAATTATAATCTAACAACCCTCATTTAAGTACCTAAGAAAATTGTTGAGAGAGTCATTACAAACGTCATTTAAAAGTTATAGAGGTACAAGCTATCATAGCTTTATGTAATTAGATGGTGATGCCCAAAGATAAAGTGAAACCAGACATATAATAAATATCTGTCCAAGTGTTTGCCGTATAGTTGTGTGCAAGATTTTTCAAAAGGCTCAGTGGTAAGACTGTCTTCTTCACATGAAAAAAAAAAAAAGGGCAATGGTGATTATGTCTAGATCCAATCCATGCTCAGAAAATAGCCTTTCTGGGTGGGCACAAGTTAAAACCAGCGTCTTATGGTGTTATTTTGTATTGTGCTGTGCTGTTTCTGGATGCAGTTTTATTTAGTTGAACCTTCTGATTTGGGTAGTGGCCACTGGCAATTGAGTGTCTGCCAAAAGGAGGCAGAGTTGATGCTCCACATCTCCTGTGTTATAACGTTCCCATATCTGATAGGCAATGGTCAAGTGTGTGTTTGGCTTATTTTCAGCTGAAGATCTCCTTGCATAAAAGCAAATGATGGATTTGCTATCTGTTGATGTGTTCAGCCGTGGCTGGGAGGAATGAGGAACAGGAGATGGCAAGAGAAGGTGGGTGCTCCTCTTCTCATGGCTGTGAACTAGCCAAGCGTTTTATGCCCTGTGCCCAAAGTGTGACTTGTAAATTTCCTAAGTATTCAGTGTGCATGTGTGTTGTCACACTTGTAAGATTTGTTCCAAAAACTAGAGCATTTCTAAAGCTAGTGTGCAGTTCATAAGAAAGGACCCCTAGCAAGATTCTTTCTGTTTGGCATTGATTTCCCTGCCTGTTACAGCGAGTTGCTCTGGATGCAAGCTTGTCCATGGACCTGATTTTTGTCTTTAGGCAAGAAATGGGGACTTACAGGCACAATTGAAGCCATGCCTCCAGATGTGAGAAGCTAATGCATTCAGGGACTGTTTTAGTGAACACTCTTGAATATAAAGGAGACGCACTGGGGAAACACAGCAGGAATTCTTTATATTCTGCAGCTCCCCAGTCTGCTTCTTATGCCTGTGCAGCAAATCCCATTGGCCAGCTACTCTCAGGCTATTTTTTTTCTATGAGAGCAGTCGCTTTGGTTTATCCCCAGGTTGCCACGGCTTCTGCTTCAACTTTATTGCCCTTGTAGACTTGGAGTGGGCCTTCAAAGCAAAACTTCCCGTTTTACAGAAAGGCACCTGGCAGTAAGCGAGGAGAGGCTTAGTGTGGGAAATGTAAATCCGAGAGCAGGAGCAGTAGTTCAAACAACTCCAGCCAAGGACATCTGATGACGATATGCCCTGTTTGCTGGTGTAGGGAGGGCACATGCTGCACGTCTCCGGGACTGAGGAATACAGCATAGTGTTTTAGACTTCTGCATGGCTGAATTGGCAAATACAGGCTCTGTTAATTAGCATGGCAGTGAAATGCAATCTGCCAGAACTCAGTGCATACAGCCATGCTGCAGCAGCAGGATTGGCCCCAGGACCTGGGGACGTGCTCTGAAAGGGTACAGGGTGCTCCCTTGCCACGCAGCACTGTGTGTGTGCCAACTTCTGGCTTCATCTACCTCCACGCAAGCACCGAAATGGGACTCAGAGCACAGAGCCACCTGTTTGCATTGCAGCCGGGGACAATAGATAGCCCACAGCATTTCTCTGTGTTGCTGCCTCAACTGCTGTGGTCTCAGTTTGCAGCTTGATTTTGATCACCTTCTCATGTGTGAGTTTGTACACACGTGTGTTTGTTCCTAGTGGAGGGGGAAAATACTGCGTAGCACTGAAAACAAACTAAAGTGACTTAGGAAAAGGTTTTTGGAAGTAATTCCATTTCACCGTTGTTCCTTGTAAGCGTAACACTAATCATGGTCTTAAATTCTGGGTGATGCATAGCCAGCTAATGAACAGAACTAAAATTAAAATGAAAAATGAAGAGTGGGGTGCTGTGCCCTTCAGTTCTGAACAGCTATTTTGCAGTCTGTAAATACTTTAATGAGCGGGGGACTCTTTTGTTATTGCAATACTAGTCAAAGGAGAAGGCAGATAGGCTGACAAGCGTGGCACTCAAGAAAACTCGTAGATGTGCAACTATGTGACTTCAATTTTTTGAAACCAGAGTAATAACAAGTAGTAAAAGTTACTCTGTAGACTGTGCTTTGTCCAAACTTGTCTGCCTGTTGGCCTTTGGTACTATGTTAGAGCTGGCTGTTTCTGTGCAAGAAATCTCCAGTAACAGAAGTTGACTGTTACCACAGTCAAACAGTGGCAGTTCTCAGAACAAGAAGGCGTTCAGAAAAAAAGATCTTTTCTTTTTTTTTTTCCTCCCCCCCCCACCCCCCCCCCCCTTTTTTTTTTCCTATTTCTAATATATTTTCATTTTGGTACTTATAAATGTTCATTGTACAAATAGCAGGTGTGAAATAGGAAGAAGAAGCAGGGAACATGGTTCTTAAAGGAGGAAGAAAAACATATGTCTAATTAGATCCGACTCATGTCGGAGTTTTGCCTGATTGGAGCTAGAAAGCTGAGAAGCATTGCGTTCCAAGCTACTTAGCTCTGCTCTATCTTGTCCTTCTTTTCATGATTCATATTCAGATTTACCTGGGAAGTAAATGAAGTTTGATTTCGAAGCACTAGGCTAAATTCCTCCTGATATAATCATGGTGGAATCGTGCCCATGATGAATTCGGCCCAGGCTTTCTATACTCATTGAGAGAGGAATTGGAATCTAACTGAGAAGGGAAGCATGGAAAAAAAAAAATCTTTATCTTGAAATAGCACAGCATCACCAGCAGCCTTTCTGAGGCATTTCTATTTGTCTTTCCTCTCAACATTTTATGCTGATTACATTTGTGTTAATTACAGACACTGCTTTTTTCTTCCCTGCAAGTGAACCATTGCAGGGGTAATGTATTTGCACAGAAATATACTTACTGTATAAAAACTTCAGTTATCACCCTGTTTAATGAAAAAGCTAAGCATTGCTTAAAGCCATGGATGCATGCTATTTAATAAGATCTTTAACATTTGTAAATAGAAAGAAAATAATTTGGATTGCTAGATTTGCTTTCCAAATGGGGACATTTTTATATGGGATATGCATGGAACCAACAGTGAAGAGTTCAGAGAGCTTTTCCTGTCTTCCCTAAGAGAGCACCTGGTATCTGTGCTGTGCTGTACCCATTCAGACATGTCATTTAGATTCTTGGTTTATCAGGTTGCATGGTCAATGTGATGTACAGAAAAAAATGTATCTCCCTGGAGGGTGCTTTGGATATCTGGGCTAAGTTAAAAATCACTCATACCTGTGTAAATCTGTACCCACAGGGACCTGCACAGGGTTGCTCTAGAGCTGCTAGAGTGAGGCAGGAAGAGCCAAACCACTGGGCTGCACCGAGGAGCTGTTGGAGTTGATTCTCCATGCAAGAAGTCTATTTCGTAACTTGTTACCTCCATGCAGGTTAGCCAAGTAATGGCAGTGTGCAGGTAGCGTTACACGAGGAGCTCTGTGCACCACTACCGGCTGGCAGTGCGGTGTGTGTTCTCCCTGGGCTGGCCAGTGCGTGCAGAGGGCAGGCACACCGAGACAAAGCTGGGGGTGGCCTGGCAGTCCTGGCCTTACCACACTTGGTGAAAGCTGTGTCCTCCTGGCAGGTCATACTGCACTCACAAATGTGAGCCGTTCTTCAGCCAAAAAATAACCCACACCAAGAAACAATGAAAACCAACAAAGTAAATTTAGGCTTCTAACATAAAGTGTTAGAGTAGTAAAGTCTCATGTATCTTTACCACTTCAAAAGCAAAGCATGCATATTACTACTTGAGTAGCTGCACGTAATGGAAATTACATCTGCTAATAAGAACTTAGTCATGCAAGGAGCTGATGGTTTGGGAAACCTCTTAGTAGTAAGACTTAAGCTATCATCCAGTTTTGTGAAGCTGGGTCAAGATATTCTTGTTCTGCAGCAGGGGTGCCCACAGTTGCTGTTCTTCAGGATCAGCAGCTGTGCTTCAGTTTCACATCCTACCTTAATCTGAATTAACATTCAAGTCCAGACAGGTCCTTTCATCGAAGGAAACAGGCTATGTTAAAGTTGACAGAAAACTGACTATTTGCAGTATATGATTAAACTGAAGTTAATTTTGACATAAATAACGCACATGTGCAGATCTTCCTGTTACAGAAAGTTCATAAGACGTATCATTAGAAAGTGGAAGCGTTGCTCTCCCAGCCCTACCTATGGAAGGACAGAGCTTCATGTCTCAGCCTGATCCCAGCCCTACCCAGGCTCCTTCATGACCACAGCCAAGTCCTGGCAGCAGGCGCAGCTCCAGTGCAGTGCTTCTGGGTGCAGCACCTGGAGATGCACAGGGCTGTGACTCCTGTAGCTGTCCCTTTTCTACTGCCGGCTCCCCCACAGTCAGCCCCGTGTCTCTCTGCCCCTGAGGGGGCAGGTGGCTGCCCTGCAGCAGCCATTCACCTCTCTTGCTGCAACATTCCCCCCTCCGTAATGGCACCAGAGCAAGCTGCAGTGCTGCTCTGGACTTGTTCTGGCCAGTTTGCACAGCCAGCCTTTTCCTAGAGATGCATTCCTGTGGCTGCCTGAAGCTTCACAGGAGGAAAAACCCTCTTGAGCTCTCCCCGCCTCCCCAAGCTGTTCATAGGCAAAGGTCAGATCATCTTCTCTTGGCTGTTCCCTAGTTTCATGTTCTCTCCTCTAGCACAGCGCAGGAGGAAAGAAACACCTTTTATTTAAGCTTGTGAACCTAGTGTGAGTTTATAAGTGAAGTTGCAGAATGAGAAAGGGCAGAATATGTCTCCCTAACTTGGAAAAGAGAAAACAGTTTTCTTTCCACACTATCCTGCTCAAATTAAATGCTTTCTCTCTCTTTCTCTCTCTCTCTCTCTCTCTCACACACACACACACACAAAAAAAAAAAAAAGAGATTTTTGGAATGGAAGGAGAGCTGAGCAGAAGGTCCTGCAGCTCAGTCTATGGTATTAAAAAAGCAGAATTTCTTTGCAGTGTTGTGCTGCTAACAAAGTTGTTAACAGAGGTTGCTTATGAGGGTGCAGATGGCTGAAGGGTCAGTTGCGTGCTGTGGGCTAGCACTGGGGGAAGGTGGCCTTGCCCTCGGCTCCCTGTTGTTTGGGGGCATTAAGATGATAAAGCTTCCCTCCTTCCTCTGTGCTAAGGGTGTTGTTTTGGTTTGTGTTCAGTGCAACTGCTTACCCTCTGCTCGTGATGGCTCGTGAAAATTCATGCCTACAGAAAAATGAAGATAGTGACTCAGCAGGCCTTACTCGTACAGATGATTGGGAAGATTATGTGTCATGTTCACAAGCTCCATGTGAATAAGCTGCTCGAGAGGGATCTATATCCCAGTGTTAGGCTGCTGGGTGTTTCAAGCCAACCACATTCAAATACCTGTAAATGCTTGCTGAGGGGTGTTGTGGAGGAAGGTCAGGCAGGGCTGATGAATGAGTATTGTTAAAGTGGAGACAGCCATGTTCCTTGGGAAGAAAGCTGCTGTGAATCACAAGTGTGGAAGTGACATACGGATTCACAGTGCTGGGCCATAATTCTGCTCTGAAGCTGTGGAAAGCCGGTTCTGCTCCCAGGCTCACTTTATCTGTAGTAGTGCCTTATGAGGGAGCTGCATCCTGCCCCCACTCATGAGCAAGCCTGGCAGAGCCACTGCAACAAGGAGGAGCAGCATGAAGAGTCTGGGAGTGTGCTTGCCTTGAGAGTGTTGTGTGAGCATACTGCCCATGCTCTGTTGTGGAATGAAACCCCGATGTCCAAGGAAGCTGCCCTTTCAGCAGCAGTCACACACTGTGGCTCTCACCTTTAGGGAGGCTGTGTAACCAGCAGGGCACCATAAGGTGCTCAGTTGTACCTTTGTCCTGCTGTAGGATGTGTGCTGTGCTTTGTAGTGCTGGCAGCAGGTAGGAGCGGGTCAAGTAGTTCTGTCCTGACTCTATGGAGCGCCAGCCCTGCAAACAGCTCAACTACAATGACTGAAAGTTTCTCCAGGAAACAGATTGTATCCTTAACAAGCAGGTGTTTTACGAGCAGATAAAAAATGGTCTCAGAGGCCGGGAATCAACCTCACAAGCACAGAGAACAGAAATGATCAGTGGATGTTTCTCCTGCTGTTGAGAGTCAGAAATCAAACTGAGGCTTTAGTGCAAAGAGGGTTAAAACACCAGTAATTCAGTGCATACCAGCTGGGAAGAATAATAAAGCCTGCGTTTCTGTGTTGGTACAGGGAGAATGCTGCAGAAACAGGAATTTTATTACATAATTATGCCTCCTACATAAAGCTTTGGGGGGGGGGGGGAAGCTAGCGGGGCTGCACATCATTAAAATGACACAAAACATGCCACCACGATCAGAGTCCTGTGTGAGCTTGAGACTGTGCAGTCTGCACATCTTCTTCATGGCCTTGCAGCACGCATGAATTTCACTTAGCTCAGTTCATGGCTGGGAGGGAGGCAGCCTAATGAAAATGTGAGCTGCATTTTCTGCCACAGAAGTGGCAGGTGAGGGGTGCTTTTTGTTGTTTGTTCTCATTTTACGAATGATTTAATTAAGTGGTTGAAGAGAAAAGGACTGATACTGCAGTTCCTAACTCAAGAACTGCTGACTTGAGCATACTCCCCTTTAAGGGCAGCAAGGCTGGGGGTGCTGCAGGATCTGCACAGCCCTGCTGGATTGCCTTTGGTTGCTTTGTGCTGAGCCCTTTGCCTTCTGTAGGAGTGCTGCTTGCAGGCAATGGTGGAAGTTGCACTCGTCTGTTGTCCAGAGGAGGTGGTCTACTCAAAACTGGAGGCTCTGAACAGCACTGGGAGACTCAGGAAAAAAATTGGTACTGGTAATTTTAGTTTAGGCATATAGAGAACTCATTATCTCGAAGCACTGGACAAGCAAGAAATCATATTAATGTCTTTCTGAATGGGCTGAACAGCTCTTTTCCTGTTTTACAAGTGAAGACTGATGTGGAGTGATTGTAATTCTGTTCCAAAAGTGGCAGCTCCATGGTTTTTCTCTGTACATATGCTCAGTGGCCTGTCTGATGAGATTTTTAAGTGTTTTCTGTCGTCTGTACCTTCTTTAACATCCAGAGCACAAAGTTAGGGGAAACAAGAGAATGTTTCATTTGTGTGTGTGCTTGTCAGCAAGCCATGGACGCAGCCATGAAGAGCATTCTTCTCTCTGATTTTTCAGTTCTGCCTACGCCAAAACGAAAGCATCCTTTCTGTTCTGAAGAGACTACAGTCAAAGGATTTCATTCAGAAAAGTATTTAAACCATCTGTATTAATGACAGCATTTAAGAAGGCATTTAAGCACTTGTTTGGATTGTATCCTAATGAGGACGCTTTGTTGAGTGGGGCTGCCATAGACAAACTGAAGACAGGTACAGAGGGTGTGTTAAACACCTGATGATAAGTGGCAATCATTTTGCTGCTTCTGTTTCAGTTCATAATCTATTTTGTTTTAATTGACTCGATTTTTAGTGTTAGTGGGTTGGATGGAGCTGTAGGGAGACTTGCAGTCATAGCACCAGTGGCATAGGGAAGGCACCAGCAGCAAAAGAGTGGTACAGATAACTTACCCAGGGCCATTCTGCAAGGGAGCAGCAGAGCTGTGAATGGAAGTTAGTGCTTCCTAAATCAAGGTCGCAGCTATGTTAGTTGCCATGTGGCTGGGAACCGGGAAAAGCTGAGCTTCTTTTAGTGTTGAATTCCTTTGAACGTTCACTTGGATGTTGGTACCCTGTGGGGTGATTGTTCCTGACTTTTGGCAGCACTGGCATAAGACACCCAGCTTGGAAATACTATGTTAAAACCTCACCCTCGCAGTCCAAGCAAATTTAAGGGCTTGCGTTGCTCTCATGAGTAATGCTTAGTTACTGGGCCTGCAGATTTCAGACGGGAGGATGTAATACATGTATCCCCCAGAGATATTTCTGTCACTACAGTCATGATAATACAATATGTCACACTGCTAGTTTGTTGCTGTAGATGAAACATTTTGTGTGTGGGTTGCACTAAATTCATAGGGTGCTTCTCTAGGACCCCCCAATTCTTCCAGAGGCTGTGGAAGCACTTCTTCCTGTATTTGCTGCGACAAAAGCCAGCCACTGCTGTGCCACCTTTATGTTTAAAGCCGTTCTTTTCCTAATGTGCCCAAGGCCCCACAGATCAGTATGTCACAGCGTCAATACAGTGCGTAGTTTCTAATCTGGCATTGAGCTGCTCCCAAGGTGAAACCACTTGGTTGATTCTCTCTGTTTCAACAGATCTTTTCCTGGCACATCCAGCAAGTCGTTACTACTTGTTGCAATGACATAACCAGGACTTTTCCTGTTAGCACTGCTGCATCAGTAAGAAAGCACTGCTCAGTTTCTGAAGAAACCTGTCAGGTCATCATAGCACAGCCAAATCCTGGGCAGTGACTGTGATGTAAGATGCAGAAGGAAGCAAACCCCACAGTGACCCTTCTAGTCCAGTGTTAAGCATCAAAATTAGCTTAAACCTGTTAACTCTGCTGTTGCTAGTGCGAGGTAGGTGGCTGGGTAAAGCCAAGAAAATGCACACAGGTGAAAGAAATGCTGATGCTACTGATGAAAACAGCAAGCCTTGTGGTGACTGCAGTGAAATGCAATTTCACCTGTAGCATTCAACAAGTGCAGAATCAGCTCTTGGGACCCCTTCATTGCAAAGAGACAGATGCAGCTTCATTTTTCTTGTAGTTACTGTCAGCTGAGAAGAGCAAGGCAGGCTGGGATGTAGAAAGGCCTTGATAGTCTGTGCCCTTACGTGTAGCTGTGTGAAATAACATTCAAAGTAACCATAGCAGACTCGTGATTTATGTGTTACACTGCAGCCTGTGATGAGTTACTAGGTAGTGGAAACTGTGTAGTTGTGTATAACAGAAACATCTTCATTTACTGTTTGCTAAAGCTTATGGTACAGAGGAGGTGGATTTTCTTTGAAGACCCTTGCATATTAAGGCCTAGAGGAGTAAAAGGCAAAAAAAAAAAAAAAAAAAGAGAAACGAAGGTGGAGCTGGGTAGGACACACACCACAATACATTTGCTGTCCGGCTTTACCCAGCTCTAGTCGGGTGCTTTATTGCAGGCAGACTGCGTTCTGTGCTCTGCCTGATACTGCTGTGCCAGTACATGAAATACAGCTTCTAGGTACAACCCAGCAAAGTACAACCTGTTCTGAAGCATTTACCTCCCTTTCAATGAGCACAAAACCAAGTATTTCAAGTAAGTGACTTTCCCAGCAGAGAACTGGTTCCCTTCCTCTCAGTTATGAAATGAGTGCAAAGTTTGTGACAAAGGCACAAGAGAGTGGAGGCGGCTCAGCAGTTCTGTTTTGTAAGGCACACTCAGTTCCGAGACAGTGCCCCAGTGTTTTCAACAGCAATAGAGAAGTTTGAAGACCTCAGTTCTTCTAGAGTGAGGTAGCTTTGAACCTCAGTTGTCTGCTGGCTTTCTGTTGCTCTTTAACATGTAAAAATCCCACAGCCACAAAGTCTGAAAGAGTCCATGTTCATTCCTTTTACAATTTTCCATTGGCCAGATGCAGCCAAACTCCTGTTGTGCAGTGAAGAGAATAGGGCAGGTGGGAAATACTCAACGGAGTGTTGTGTTAGATGATTCATAGAAGTCACACTGGGCAGAAAAAGGGGCCCAGGTTCACAGCTTTCATAGACCAGAGACGCCTGGAAAGCTGAAGAGTGGGTTCTGTTTAGCGTTTTCACCACCCACTATTTCCAAAGATGTTCTACTTTGCTCAGCAGCTTCCCTATTGCAGTAGCTATAAATAAGTATGTATCTTTATGCATCTTTGATGTTCAGGTTTAAGCTTATATTTAACTTCCAGGCTATATATAACAGGGCTGTATTAAAGAAGACAAAATCCTCATTGTTCTATTAATGTTTTATTTCAGTTCCTGTGCATGGGTGTGTGTGTATGCAGCCATACATTAATGTGGGCAGACAAACACATGACAAAACGTGATGCAAATTCCCTCTCCTGTTTCTGTATCTGGGTGCTGATATAATTATCTTCCATGATATAGAAGGAGGAATTTTGGGATAAGGTTGGAGCAAGAGCATGGCAGAGCTCTATCTGTTTGCACGTGGAGGTCAAGACATACGTGTATTTCGTGACAGAATAAATAATTGTTAAGTTTGATCATTTCAGATTCATTGTAAAGATTGGTCAAGTGTATGCAGAAGAGGGATAGTAGCTTGCCTTTATGATGATGGTTCAAAAGAAAAAAAAAAAAAGGCAGAGGAAGTTATTGGCATGGTAGCTGGCAAATATTTAGACAGTCTGGATCACTTGCCAAAAAAAAAAGGTGTGATTCTGGGTGCCCATCCTTTGCTCAGAGGATGCTGCTTTGGAAACTTGCCAGGATCTGAGGAATATTCCTAACTTGCTAATTGTGGAGCAGGTTAATGATGCAAATCCATGGGAAACTGTAGCATTCGTGGTTCATGTTGCTGACTATAAAGAGCTCAGCAGACAGGTTTGGGAGAGCAGTTTCCTCATTTCTACTGAGGGAGCAAACTAACCCAGTTGGAATTCACATCCACCAAACTGCTAGAGATCACCACCACCCACCCCATAAGGCAACATAAACTCAGTGCCTGTCCAAGTCTTCTTCATTCTGTTCTATCAACCCTGCTGCCAGAGGCTCAGAGGGCTCCCCTTGGTTGGGATGTGGAATTAAAATGACTGCAACAAAGCTGTTGGTCACAGAGCTGTGTGGACAGCCCTCTGCCACACCGTACAACCGCCAGTAAGGGATTTTCACCAGGAGGATGCTTTTGCCTGCAGACTTGGGGTTAGTTATTAGCACTTGGGTTCTGTGCCTTAGGGAAACCTGCCTCTTCACAAGTTACCCAGCCTTAACTGAACAGTTAAGTGACTACGTGCGAATACTCAGGAAATACCAGGTACCATGTGTTAGCTTACACCTCTGTGGGAATGTTGTAAGTTAATGAGGCTTCACCTCGTATTTGCAATGATGTAGGAATGCACCAGCAATTACTTACTGTGGCTCATCTGAATCCTGGTCATTTGTTATGCTTGTAAATTTGGCCACTTTCTGAGCTTGTGAAATCCACAGCGTACCCTATGCTGTATTTATTTATTACTATTATTTACTTCAGCAGTTTTAACATCTGCCTGATAATCAAATGGACATGTTTTTAGGTTAGTAAGAACACTGTAAGAACAAGAAGCTGTTTCCAGAGAAAGTTATTATTTTTCTTAGGTACTTACAGAACTTGAGGAAGAAGTCTGTTATTTCTCTTTTCTCTGTAGTCATACGTAACAAATGCTTTTTCTACTGGGCATAAATAACAGCTGGTTTCACTACTGCTTGCACTGAGGAGTTCCATTTTGGCTTTGGGGCCTACACGGCAGAGGGAGGAGACATAGGCTCTATGTAGTTGACACCAACAAATTTCCAGGGGCTTTTGTTGGTGCTACCGGCTCATACTTTTAAAGGAAACTGTCAGTGAAAGCTAAGACCAAGACGTTTCTAGTGCCTGAATAACAGGACAGGTCAGTATGTTTGCTTTTGGTTGGAAGTCTCCACTTAGATTATGGACATACAGCGTGGGGACACAGCTGTGCACTGTGGACCATGTCTCATCTCTTCTTCTAGTTAAGTTGGCTAAATTGTGTCTCTGGCTCGCTGTGCTTTTCTCAGTGTGTTTTAGAACTTGCTTCTTTCAAGTGCGGTGGAAATGATTTTTCTTGCTGGAAGACTCTGTTCACTCTGCTGGACAAAATTTGGACCTCAATAGAGGTATGGTGGGAATCAGTATGACTGCAGAGAAAAAGAGATTATTTTTGTTGCTTCCCCCTGTAAATAAGGTGCTTATGTCACCTCCTGCAGGACAGTTAACAGCTCAGTGTTTGGGAAGTCCCAGAACCCCAAACTGAATGGGGAGGATGGAGTGAAGAGGGTGTCCCTCAGGTGACCCAGACTTCACTTCCAGTCACTGGAGTGTGCTGTGCCCTTGGCTGTCACAACTGCTCTAGCTTCATCAGCAGCATCACATAGAATCATAGGAATACACCCTTATCTTCAGAGATGTAAGTCAGTAGAGCTCCCCTGGCCCTGAGCGTGTTTAAGACCACCATGAAACCCAGGGTGCTTTGTAGATGGCAAAGTTAGTGATTGATAACTGATCTCAGTGATGCCCGTAAGTCTCTGCTTCATAGGTAGAACAGTAACATTTCTTTTAGGTCTCTCC
The DNA here is from genome assembly GCA_030625065.1 of Alectoris magna. Classification (NCBI taxonomy): domain Eukaryota; kingdom Metazoa; phylum Chordata; class Aves; order Galliformes; family Phasianidae; genus Alectoris; species Alectoris magna. Next base: position 31,845,504 of record CM060563.1, on the reverse strand, counting down.
GTTCTTTGAATTGTTCCACATGGCACTCAGTGGAACAGCTGATACACAGTTAAGCTCTTGAGCACAAAGCCATTCCTTGTGGCACTACAAATTCTTTGTTAATTTTGACTGTTGCCCTCCCAGATTTTCTTTTGGATTTCTCATCTTTTTAGCAAAGGTTTGCTACTAGGATGGCTCTGTTTCTCGGTGCCATTAAGTTGGATATCAGCTATCATTTGCTTCCAAACTGTCGTAAGGATTTGTTACATGGGGAAAAAAATGTTCTTTCTTTTAAGTATGCTACAAACTTTTTTCTGTTTATTCATGGTGTTTGGTTCTTTCTTTATTAATCACTGCATTCCTTCCTTCATTTGGACACCCATGCTAGCAGATGACATCTTGAACTCTTACGTCCTCTTACATCGCATCATCTGCTTGATGCAGAATATTCTTAGGACCAGTCACGCTTGGTAAGAAAATGTTGGGCTGCTTGAATTTCGCATACAGGATCCACACTGAGTCTAACTTCTTTATCTCGTCATTTTAGTTTCAGAGAAAGGGTTAACAGCTGTGTGTGTGTGGCTACAGAGAATTACAGGCCTGGCTGCTAATTATCTTTTCTGGAGCGTCAGTCTTTCCAAGAATCGGGTTATTAAAATGAGATATCTATCTTCTCTCTCTCTCTCTCGTTCTTTTTCCTTAGAAAAGATTGCACAGAGCATGAAAAATCTGGTGTATTGTTTGAACTAGGGAAACACTTCTTGAATTACTGATACAAAAAATATTGTGTGAATTTCTCTATGGGGAGTTTGAACAGAATTTTTTCCCACATAGACAAATGGTTATAAAAGTGTTATCTGGATTGTTGCTTCTCTTGGTTACTTCACTGTAATTCTAATGGAAGGTGAGATCCTCTCTTAGAACCTGGGACCATTGTCAGCTAAAGATACGTATGTACACAAGGTCTTTGAGCCCAACAGTAGTTCCCGTGTTCCTACAAAGTGTGGATTTCTTATTTATGCCTCTATGTTATCTCCATTTGATTGTAAATGGTGGAGCAGAAACTTTTTCCTAAAGTAAGCTTCTGTGGCTGTAGTACTGTTAGATAGTGTGGGGTGGGAGGTGAAAGTTTTGGGTTTTATTCTTTTTTTTGGTTTTGTTTTGTATTTCTGATTATGGCTGTTCCTCTGTGCTTTGTGATCTATTCATTATTTTAGGTATCTCAATTTCAAAAGTCTAGTAGTGCTGAACTTAGCCTAGTGAAATATGTAGTTGTAAATGCTCTTTGGGTGCCCTTATCAGTTCGTGCCCTTCCAAAAGCAAGGTGGGGTGTTCAATTGGTGGAATTTGATTTTTAATTGTTGTTAGAATCATAATTTAGGTCTTGCAGGAAGATACCGCGTCTGCCTGCTTGTAAGCACTATCTTCTAGAAAATGCTTGCCATCAGCAACCATCATGTTGCTGCTTTGGAAGCTGATGTCAGCACGCTGCCATGGCAGGGACCAGCAGTGAGAGCTGGCTTCGTGGCTGCAGCCAGTCCTCAGCACTGGGAGCAGGTCCCTGCAGTGAGATGTGACCTTGGGTGGTCATGGCCATCCTGTGTACAGCAGAGGGTGGCATGCATGTCCAGGGCCCTCATCTATTCCTTTGGTTCCCCAGCAGCAATTGGGCTGTTTCACGTCCTGACTTCTATTATGTGAGGAATATTATCAGCTACAGATCATTTCCCTCAGCCACAGAGACAGCTTTTAATTTATGCTATCTTGGGTTTGAGACTGGGTGATTTCATTCTGTCTGCTTCCACTTCGTAACTCCTGTAAGCAAACTCCAAAAGGTGCAGGAAGACTGATGCCAAAAAAATCAGCTTTTCAGAGCAGAGGATGTCTTTAGTGTTCTCTGTTCAGTGGTGTGTCACTTGTAAGCTCTTCATACTGATTTAAAAAGCTTTGCATGGCCTTTGACTGCCTGGTGAAACTGTCTTGATAACCACCTACTTCTGCTGCCTTGCTGACTGTGGGACTGGATTTCATCCTGCCAGTCAAAGAGCTTTTTGCCATTATTCTTCAGCCTTGTGAAATTCTCTGCGTGATGAGAGCTGTCATTGCATGAAGCCTTTGAAAGAAATGGAAGTCTGGGTTTTGGTGGAACCACTTGACACCAGCAGCAAGTTTCACAGCTTGCTTTCTGTTGCTGGTGATGTAAGCGGCATAAAGCAGCAATTTCACTACGTGGTTCATAGAATCATAGAATCATAGAACAGTTTGGGTTGGAAGGGACCTTTAGATCACCTAGTTCCAACCCCCTGCTATATGCAGGGACACCTTCCTCTTGCCCAGGTTGCTCTCAGCCCCATCCAGCCTGGCCTTGAGTGCTTCCAAGGAGAGGGCATCCACAGCCTTGCTGGGCAACCTGTTCCAGAATCTCACCACCCTCACACTAAAGAATTTCTTCTGGATATCTAGTCTAAATCTACCCTCTTCCAGTTTAAAACCATTTCCCCTTGTCCTGTTGCTACATGCCCTTTTAAAAAGTCCCTTCCCAGCTTTCCCGTAGGCCCCTTCAGGTACTGGAAGGCTGCTGTAAGCTCTCTTCTGAGCCTTCTCCTCCAGGCTGAAGAGTACCCACTCTCTCAGGCTGTCCTTGAAGGGGGGGTGCCCAGCCCTCCGATCATCTTCATGGATCTCCTCTGAACCCACTCCAGCAGCTCAACATTCCAGTCTTTGAGCTGTCTTGTGCCACTGGTTTTAGCAAGCTACCTATTGCTCTTAGTAGGGAAGTCTATTGATACCATAATTCAGTAGTGTGACACAGCTCACAAAGGGACACGTGGTTTTGATGCCAGGCTAGTCAGCAGTTCACAAGAGCATTGTCCACATGGAAACAGGGCCCCTTGTTGCAGCACCTGGGTACTGGACATCATAGAATCATATCACAGAATCATAGAATGGCCTGGGTTGAAAGGGACCACAGTGACCATCTAGTTTCAACCCCCCCAGAATTCAGTTCAGAATTGCTTGTAAGTGGATTTTTATGATAATTTTATAGGGCTTCTTTTTTTTTTTTCTAAAAGAAACAATTTATGGTGTAATTAGAATGAGTGTATGGCCAGGAGTTGGCTGGTGGATCTTTTCGTTTCGTTCCGTACTTACACACCGTCGGCTTTAGCAGAGCTCTCTCAGCTGCCTGGGATTTCATAGCTAGGGAGAAAGGGAGTATCCATGTGGGGTCCTTGCCCTGCACATGCTGTGATTGTACCACCAGGGTTAGTCACACAGTAACATGCTTTGGAGTGTCTGGTGATCTACACCCAAAGAAGAGTGTAATGCCACTGAAATGCATGAAGTTTTTCTCATGAAAGAGGCAGAGAAAAGGTTCAAATGAAGAGGTAAGGAATTCCACTACAAAAGGAAAAAGCCAGAAGGCACAGTTTTGATACCAGGTTGTGTTTATTTAGCAGTCCTAAGTGGTACTGTATGGGGTGTGCTAGTTAGCAAGATCACATGGTGATGTTTTGCTTATCATCCATGTGTCTTTCAGCAAACTACAATCATTCTGTGTATTGGCTGAATTTCTGTTATCAAAAACAGTATGGATATTTTAAAAACAGGCTGCTGTTTTAAAATATAAGTAGTAAGTAAACCTCAGTTTTAGAAGCAGTGGGAAATAGTTTTGGCTGCTAAGAATTCCACATTATTAACACTATGTAACTCCTTTACGTAGCCCTTTCCATTTAGTTTACAAAAAACAGTTGCTAAAATGGAAGGTGGGACCTTCGAGCCTGTACAGGCAGAGAAAGATGCTATTGGCAGTTTGATATGGGCAGGAACAGGAACTAGGGATCGGATGGAAGGTGACTTCTTACCCTACCCCCTTGATCACCCACCCAAAAAAGAACCCCAAACCCACTGCAACTGAAACCAAATCCTATGGTGTGCTTCGCTTGCTTTGATGTGACATCCTGTTGGCTCGTGCTGTGTTGCTCCATTGGTGCTCAGGAAAAACATAAGATAGGGAGCTGAGTTTTGAAAGAGAAATCCAGGCCATTTCCAAAATGCATTTTTTCATGTAGATTTTATTCTTCTCAGCATTTATTTCTGTTTTTCCTTCAGTTTGTTGAAAGAAGCAGATTCCTTTATGAAAGTCTTGTCTATGAAGAAAATTCCTTCCCTCTAGCATGTGTAGTTTTATCAACCAAAGAGAAACTGGACAAAAGGAAGGCTTTTTTCCTTCTAAATAAGTGTATATTGTTTTCATTAAGGCAAATCCCCTTTTCTCCATTACTGCATGAGAATCTTTAACTGCAAAGAGAAGTGTATTGATTTGCCTCCTAGAGTGAAATTGCTGAAACTATTGGGAAATTCGGTGTTTGTGCTATTTAAAAAATAATAATAATAATAAAAGAATCACTTAATACACCTTCCTCCTCCAGCTTATTCCATTAACTTAAAGCCCAAATTAAAAGATGGGCTGTTAGCAGGCTTGGTTCCTGCTCAGGTCATGCCAGTTCAGAGCAGGGCATGCAACTCAATCCTCAGCGTGCAAGCCTTTAATCTGTGACCATGTAATGTGGAAGTTGTGGGACGCCCCTTAGTCTGTGCAGGCTGTGGGATACTGGGACTTCATGCTGGGTGAGGGATTGCCTGCTGCACACCCACAGGGAGCCATGCCTGCTCCGCTGGTGCCATCCTGAGGTCCAGCAGGTGGGCTCTGCCTCTCTGGGCGCAGCTGCCTGACTTCAGTTCCATCAGAGAGGGGGCACTGATGTTTGTATGTTAAGAACAAATGTTCATATCTCTTAATGTCGTGCCTTTACTTGCGTGTATTAGCAATGATTCAAGAACTAATAAAGTTTAAAAAACATTGTTAGTGCAAGGATAAGATGAAGTGAAAAAACAAACTGTAGGTTTTGCTTGAGAGAAGTCCTTCTACAGAGGAAATAATGGGAGAATTGCGCCTGCAACTCATGTTGTAGTTCTGTTCCTTGAAAAATATAGGTTCCCTTTTAACAATGACATATACATTTTGGATATATTGAATCTGAGGAAGTACTGTTTCCTTTTCTTTAATACATATCCATTGTACTGTTGAATATAAGGAAAACGTAATAGAATTGTCACACAAAAGAGGTGAAAAGGATAAAACAACACTCTCTGTTGCTTTCAAGGCCCTCATTCTCAATAGCAAGAGGCTCCCAGTTACTTTTGTACCGTCTTTTTAGAGCTGCAGAGAACTGCAGCAGCTGTTGAGCTGCTGTTTGTCACTCACTGGCCGGTGGCCCTTTGCAGCGGGTTTGGTGTGAGAGGTTAGGTGCTCAGACGTGGATGTGCTTGCTGGGATCTGCTCCATGGGTAAAGGAAGTTAAGCTGTGTTTTAAAATTCAAGAAGAACATAAATGCCAAGCAGCTGGGAAAAAGAATGGGATCATTTATATCAGCTCCAGAATTAATTTCTCTGGGGACAGGGAAGAGGGAGACATGCCTTAGGTCTAAGAAAATGCTGCTTCCCTGCTGCATGCTCAGCTCTCCCCAGCAGTGGGAAGGAAAGCACCCGATGGCAGCGATGTGGGAGGGTGCAGGCTGGGCCTTCCGTGTACATGGAGCTGCACGAAGTCTCTCTGTCACTGTGGGTGGCAGCATGACAGAATCTCAATGCTCAGTAGTCTCTCTTAGCTCTCCTGTGTTTCCTGAAGCCCCTAAGGCCTGTGAAGTACACATTTCTCCTATCTGCACCTTTCTCAGCCACTTTTTTCCCTTCTCAGGTGGAGATTTGTTGTTTACAAGTGGCTGGGACACAAGTATGTCCTTCTGGAGGCTTGGTAATGCTGCAGGCGGTACCGGTCTTACTGGAGTTGCTGAAGTTTTTTCTTTCTTTCCTTTTTCTTTTCTTTTTTTTTTTTTTTTTTTTTTTTTTTCCTGTAATAATCAGTAGGAAAAAAGGTAGATGGTAGTAAACAACTCATTTCTCGTTTGTTCTTTCTGTGTAACCTTAACTCTGGCTTCATTCCTTCCTCACCTTTTCCCTTCTAACACTTTGCATTTCATCTCATAATTTCAGGCACAGAAGCCACTCTTCACAACCTACATTCAGTGCAGGCTCTATTGAGGTTGCCCGTTGTCATTAGTCAGCTCTAAGGAAGCTCCTCTATCAGACACGCAGTGTGCAGGGCTGAAGCCTCTTGCACTGTCCCTGCTGCTGTGTCCTCATGGGCGCAGGGCTGAGCACGTCCCGCACACCTTGCTTTCCTCTGCCTCACACAGGCGCACGCACACCTCGCTGCATGGTTCTGCTGTCTGCCACTCCTGCTTTCTGTTGCTAAGTGAACAGCTCCAGCTCGCACGCAGAGTGGAGCCAATAGCATCCTGACCTCCGCAGGCTGGTAAAGGCTGAAGAAAGGGAATCCAATGGTGCCGTCTTTTCTTTGCTCTCCTCCCGCCTCCCCTTTACAGGGAAGGGTGAGGGAGAGCGCAGGGTGGTGGAGACAATTCATAATAGCCATTCACGTCCTGTAGATAAATGCATTGATACCTGGGGAAAGAAAGAACATGATGCTCCGGTGTATTTACAGGCACGCACTGACAAGGATGTTTTCCCCTGTGCCGTGAGCTCCAAGCTGTGATTAAGAAATGAGTTCCCACAATGAAGTTATTTTGCTGTGGTCTTCGTAGTTGTTAATCTTCTGCTAATCATCAATACTGGAATATGGCACGAGTCTCATCTTTGTCTCAGACAGACAAACTCTGAGTGGGCTTTGTCCTTTCCCTCAGTAATTTTGACACATTCATCACCTTATGACTACTGCTCCCCTCTCTCCCCTTTACAAGTATTTGGGGAGGGGGGCTGCACAGCACACTGCTGGCACTTGTGGGGTTGCTGCAGACCAGGTGAGCAGACAGCCACACGGTCAGTAGCTGTAGGAACTGGCCGCTGTGTAGTCATGTTCTGTAAAAAGAAATAGGTTATGGCTCACTTGCTCACAAATAGAGCACAGGATTTTTGTGATTCAAGTGCTAAGCGAAAGCATGTTCTCGGTAGCTTAATGTTCAGTGTTAACCTACTGTGAAGTCTTCTTGCAGGTTATTTTTCTTGTATTTGAAGTTCTCCCTGCTTAAATATATTTGCATCTTGATCACAGTTCTCTAGACGTGACAAATAAGTGAGTGCATTTTATCTGCATACCACCGGTGCTGGTGACAAAGGGCTGGTGTGAAGCACTGGCTGTGGTTATGGGGATGACTGCAGTTAGCCCTGTATCTGGAGGGAACAGATGTAACCTCGGTGCTAAAGCTCAGAATGAGGGGCAGCGTGTTCACTGATTCTTGATTGGGTGCTGCAGCCACCAACTGTCCCCAGCCCTGGCTATCAGGAGGAATAGTGGGTAGGCAACATCAGGGCTGTGGTTGCAGCTGGTGGAACTCAAATTTATCTTAAGGAATTGAGGGTTTTTACAAAGATTGTACCTTTAAATAGATCCAAGTCAGTCACTTCATGACCATTAACCACTCGTTGATGGCTCTGACCAGCAGTAGTGAAGGGTTTTCTGATAAGCTAAAAGGATTAGTGTAGCCTCACTTTTCTTCAGCTGTCATCCAAAGATGGGCAACCAGCAAAGTCACGGTGTATAATGTGAACTGTAGATTGCAGGTAAAGTAATAAAACACACAGGTTGGACCAGAGGAGGGCTGACATGCTCAAGTGATTCTGGAGTGGCCATGCTTTGGTGTCTTTTCCCAGAGCAGGAAAGCTCCATTGAGGCTCTGTGTGGTGGGGATGGTGGTGCCAAGGCAGGGCCTTCTGCTGCCTGCTGAAGGAGGGGGGCCTGAAGCATGGATCAGTCCATTCAGCAGTGTCACAAAGGGCCAGCAGTGTTTCTCTGGGCGTTTCTTTGAACTGCGGGCTGTTTGGCTGCAGCCGAGTGGGCCATGCGTGTCTCCTGCCTTGGCTTGTCAGAGCTGCTGCTGGGCTGGGACGTGATGCTGGCCCTTCCTAGCCCCCCAGAAGCCATCTGTTAGAAAGCATCTGGCAAATTTGTTTAGTGCTCTGCAGGGCTAATAACGTGCTTGCCTCTTTAACCCTGCCAACCACCTTAAAAGGGTGATAAAACTTTGACGATCTTGCCGCAGTCAATAATTTCGCATTGTACAATGAAATATGTTACAGCTGTCACTTCACCTTTAATTAACAGATGACGCATTGTCAATCCACAATTGTCAATCCAGCTTTAATTCCCAGTTTTGCACAAGTCTCTTTGCAACATTACCAGATTAACTGTCCTTACGTAAAAAAATAATTTACATAAAAGCATGGAAGTGTACTTCATTTAAACAATAGCTCTGATCCTTAGGTTTCAAGAAAAGGAATGAGGCTCCTCTGGATCCATTCCTGTTGGTGTGTCTGCTTGGAGACTTGTTCTCTGAAGTATTTTCTCCCTCTGTGCAAAGCCTCAGTGAGCTGTGAGGGGTGCTGTGGGCCCTGCGGGTAGGGGTCCTTTCTCTCAGGCGTCCATCTCTGTACAGCACCGCTGTGTGAGCATTTCTTACTGCTTTGGCTGACTCGCTCACCAAAGGTGTGAGTTTGCCTGACAGACCTGTTGTGTTTTACTCTGTAAGATTCCCATTAAGACCTTTTTTTTCCCCCTTTTTCCTTTTGCAGATTTATTTTAGTTCTCCTGTACAAAACTCACTGTGTTCAAACCCATTTGTCTATCTCAGCTGTCGTGTTGTGTGCTGTTCCCAATGTGCCTATCACCATGGTATCTAGGCACTTCTTAATACATTCTATCTAAAATTCACTGCGTATTAACAAAGCCTGAATACAAGGAAGGACTAAGGAAGAAAAAACAGTTGGGAATGGTAGTTAGGGAAAAATAGGTTTGGGTCATCCTAGTGGTTACACTACTGCTGTTCTGCCTTCTGCAGAAAGGATTTACACCAGTGAAATTTTGGTATGCAAACTGAGGCTGTGTCTTGCCAGTTCAATTTGCCCTCTGATCCTGGAACGTATTGATTGCCCTGTCACTTCCCATAACTGCACCATCACCAATCCCTTCTGTTCCCTTCCTCCCCCCAACACAGCTCACTCAGGCTTTGTTTGTGTTAGGCAAGTGTGCAGTGTAAATAAATTGCTGTATCAATAGCTGCCCCATTGTAGTTGTCTCCCACAAGTACTGCTCAGGCACAACAGGAAGCTCGAGTTGTTTAAGTTGATTTGGCAATTAACTCAAATTCAGCTAATCTGGAAAATAACCTTGCAACGTGCCAATTTAAAGATTTTCCCTATTGTAACTAAATCAATTCAGATATCAGGTTTCTTAATGTTTGTTGGGTGGGGTTTTTTTTGGTAGCATTGTTAAGAAGTTGTGCCATAAAGCAGTATGGAAGTGCAGATTTTGAAATGTAGCATCAGATGATTTGATCCATCAGTCCATCTCAGGGTGCTGGTGTTTGGCTGTGGTCCCCAGTGGCTGAAGGATAGCTCAGTGGTGTGGTTGATGGGACCATGCTTGTGCATGGGGTCCTTGAGTCCCCTTTTTGCTGGTGCCACACTCCAGCTGAAATTATGCGACTGCCCTTTGCTTTGCAATGGGTATGGAGGACCTGGGGGTAAGATTTCATTGGGATCAGAGCATGTCCAAATATACTATACTCTGCCTGCATACATGTTCACTCTGAAAGTCCTCTCTGTCCCAAAAAATCTTTCTGGGAAAAGCAAATATTGACTTCGTCTTGCCTCGCACAGCACACAGGTGTTTGCTCCTGACCTGCCAGGCTGGAAGTTAAGCCACTTTATATAGGTTCAAAAGAATATCCTTAATGTGAGAGCAGGTGGAGAAACAAGCTCACTTGGTTTTCCCCGTGCTGTTTAGTCCTGTGCTGTTGAGGAGAAGTCAGTCTGTCTGCTCTGCAACTGCTGCTCAGCATTGCTCAGATTTCTACAGTTCCTCTCATCTAGCAAATTCCGGTTCTTGAAAATCTGTCCTTGCTGCAGGAGAGTTAATTTCAAGAGACCAAATAAGTGTATGTAATATAATATAAAATCATCTGTGGCTCTTAAAATATTTAACAGTGTAAAGTGGATCGTTCCCCCCGACTTTACACAGCTGTGCAGAATTCCTGTGGTGTCACAGGATCTCCATTAATCACACAGATAGGACTGTCATCTTCATGGGCTCCACCAGAATTGCTAAGGTGCCCTCTGCAGAAGATACTGTGGCTAATGTTCTCATTACCAACTAATTGGCTAAAGAGTCTTCTCTCACATTGCATTTAGTCTGATTGATAGTTTTCTATCACCTGATGGGTGGAATGGACAGCCAAACCAATTATCACAGCAAAGAGTGCTACATACCCGAGGAGTTCAGGCAGAGACAAAAGACCCTTATAAGATTACGTCTAGTCAGCACCAGCTGGGATTTTGTTAAACTCTTAAATGATTATTCCCACTTTTTTTTTTTTTTTTTTTTTTAAGAGCACAACTGAGAGTGCCTTGAAATTTCTGCAAGTCAGGCAAGCCCTGTTCTGCTCTGGGGTTGTGTCAGGGCTCTGATGCCGTGACCTGACATGAGGCAGGTGTGTAGGGTTAAAACCAACCAGAGGCATTGCGAGGTGCTAACAGACAGCGTTCTGCCGAGATTTGTACCTGACAGAGCCGTGTGACTCAAAACCTGCTGGGCATGTGCTATTGAGATAGCAATCCTTCCACACGGGGCATTATTCAAATTCTTTTTGCTCTTATTTTTCCTTTCATGTAGCTCTAACCGTTTTGAAGGAATGTTTGTGCAGTAATTGAGATGGAAAGTGTTTTCTTTGTAGTTGGCGCTTTTATTTTTGAAGCCTTTTCCTTGAAATGAGAAGACAGCTTTCTGGAGAAAGGGAGAACAGGTTGTACTATTCCTTCCCAAAGTTTGGGAGCAGTGCCCTGCTTAGCAGGGCACCCAGGGCTCTGGATGGGTTCGCCCTTCCAGAGCTGCTTGGGGAGATCGCCTCTACTACTGCAGCAATTTGTTATTATTTTTTTTTAGTCTTTACATTATTTTTGTAGCAGGATGGTTTTAAATAAGCTTTCCATGCTTTGTTAAAACTGTAATGAGAAGCGGCAAAAAGAAATTTCTCATGTAAGAGCAGGTGACACGGGAGGGTTTGGCTTCCTTTCCTTATGCAAAGCAGAAGGCATGTGTGTGCTGTAATTCCCCCTTTTCCTCACTTGCTCCTTCCCAGGCAGGGATGGAGGTTGGTAACCCTGCCTGTAGCAGGGGGGTTGGAGCTTGATGATCCTTGAGGTCCCTTCCAACCCAAGCCTTTCTATGATTCTATGTCAGGCAGAGGGTTTGGGCTCCATCCCAAGCAGTCTGTAATCTGAAGGGATTGGGAGAAAAGGCAAGTAGGTGAAAGGGCGAAGGAAAAGAGGGGAGAGAGCTACTGGCAGGAAATCAGGTGGCTGTTTGCGTACAGAGTGAGTGCCTATAGCACAATGCTCTTAAGGCGTGCTCCAAGAGGACCGAGCGGAGGTAAGGAAAACCTGCTGGAGCACCATATCTTCTTAATATCTCGCCTTGTACTCTGGCTCTGCCTGGCTGGCCCACAAATTATATCTTTGGGCTGCTGCAATAGTGAAGCAGAAGCACTGGGCCCTGCTGATCTGCAGCTATTTTGAGCTGCAAGACAAGTCTGAAGCTAAGCATTTCTTTCGTCCTCATTTGTTACCGACTGACAAGGACGATGGGAGCTGTGAGCAGTCTCGCCTGGTTTTTGGGCTACACTGGCTCCACAGCGAGTCCACACCCTCCCACACACTGGGGAGAGCCAGGGAACATGTAACTCGACATGACACGGGGCTTGTTTGTGTTGCAGAATGTGTCCTCTTGCATTAGTATGTAGATTAATCGGGAGCTGATCTAGGAAACGTCATGAATGTGCATGCTAAGTGTTGGTGCTTTGTTACTTCATGAAACGTCAAATAAAATAGACCAGGGGTAGGTGCAGCCGGTAGCCCAGAGAACAACGCTGCCGTATCGCAGTGACAAACCGTTCAGCAATGCACTGAGCCTCATCTCCTGATTTCTTATGCAGCTCGTTCCCTTGCACAGACAGGCTTTGTTTCTTGCTTCAAAGTTCATTTCAGTTCATTCTTGAATATAATGCGTCTCCTCATAGGCTCCTCAATAATAAATACATCGGAATAAAACTTTAATGAAAAAAATAGACAGTGTTCTGGTCGGAATTAAACCAGAGCACTTGCTTTCAAACTCAAACGGGAAAAAATTGGTGTTAAATTTCATTGTTCTATTAGCATTCTAATGAAAAGCCTTCCCAGGCGTTCCCTAAAGGTAAAGAAAATGTGCTGTCTCTTAAAAGCTCTATTTTATTAAGAGTGGCAACCCAAGATGCAATAATTGCACTCCTGGGCAAGGAAAAGGGTCTATTTTGGCCAAGGCTGAAATTTTACTCAGCAAAGTATCCATTTGCTTCATTCACCTGCTAATAACGTGCCTGCAGTTTCCCATGTGGTAGCCACAGTGAGCTGGAGTTTTGTTCAGCATGAACATCTGCTTCTTGTTGTGTGTAAACCATCTCAACTTTTATTCCTCATTTTGAATTTTATTCAGAAAGTTTCTTGGTAAGTTTCTGTGTAGCCTGTCTTGCTTCTAGCACGTGTAGCCCTTTGCTGTAGAGGCAGGAGGAGTTATGCCAGGCTCCATGCCACAAGCCACCATCAGACAGTGAGCTGCAAGCTGCCAGCTGTCCGTGTGTTGGGATGCTTTGCTCACCAGGTGTCCCAGGGGCTGTTCCCTCATGGTTGTCAGGACTGAGTTCAGAGCTGCAGTGCTGATGTGGAGGTACCCATCTCTACATGCTTTCTGCTGCCCCAGTGTGAAAATGATAGCTCTCACTTCATGTTTGTGTGTCTTGCAGTTGTTTATTATGTGTATTTTCTGACCATGAAATGTCAGATCTTGATCCTGAGACTTTGAGATGTTTGGGGTCTGATTCAGACCAGTAAACTACTGTTTATTTCACTGTGTCCATCTTATACTGGATCAAGTTTTGATATGAAAGTAAGTTCCTCAGTGGCTTGCGTGTGGTGTACTTACATAAGAAGATCTATAGGCACCATCAGGAAGGGTTCTGTGCTCTGATCCTTCTGCCAAATACTGAATGCTCCTGGAAGAATGTGCAAACGCCCGTCCTTGGGATGCATGGCTCACCTCTGCAGTAAGCTCACCATAAGCAAATACCATCCTTGGTTATTTAGTCAAATCAGGTGAAAAATGACCCAGCAGAAGTAGGCTCGCAGAGAGCTAAAACACACTCGCACTAGAAATGACTTTAAAATAATTCTCTGTTTCAAAATATTTATGTAAGAATTAGATTACCCTCCCTCTGTATTTGCAGTCAGCCTTTGCTGCCCTCTTCTTCAGTACAAATTTACAAGTGTCTTTAACTGCAAGGCAGATTCCTCAGGCTTTGGCTGCAGTTGCTGCTTCCTTTTCGTCTAGCACAAATCCGCAGTGCTGCTGGTAGCGGGGTCCCACTTGTGCCTGTGTGTTCCTGCTGCCTTCTGAAGCCAGCTCCAAATTTCCTACAGTCTCACAGTTAGCTGGTCAGGAAGGCTGATCCAGCAGAAAATCAACTGATAAATCAAAACACAAACTCCTGTCCTTCTTGTAGCAGCATGGTCTTACGATGGTTAAAGTACTTGTGTAATGACACTTGTGCTGTGAGAACTGAGATCTGTATCTGGGTCCCAGTCCTTTCTTTTGAACGCTTTACATTAAGTCAGGGGTTGGCATTGTATTCTTGAAGTTCCTCCAAGATAGCAAGTTCCTTCCCCAGAAAGCTGACAGTCTGAATAACAGGCAGCCAAACGTGAAGGTGTTGGATGTTGTCAAAGGTCAGACAAATACGTAGATAGATAACACTTGGGTACATACAGGGCTTTCTTATTTTGCTTTGTCTTTCATAATGCTTCTTTTAAGTTGTGCTTCCTTGTAGGCAGGGGACGAGAAGAGAATGAACAGCTATGGAAATACAATCAATGAAGCAGAATAGTAGACTATTAGCATGACTTGATGTCTGGGGAGAGAATGGTCAAGTATCTTAACATGCAAATACTTTTGTAGTCACAGGACAACGAACAAAATGCTGAGCTGCCATGAGCTGGAGTGGGATGCTGTATGGAACAGTTAGCAATGGCAGCAGGGAAACCTGAAACAAGCTGCGATGCAGGCACCCTTCTGGCAGTGCATCCTGCTGGTAGCTCAGTAGCTAATTAACATCTGCAGTTCTAAAGGGGTGCAGGAGGTGTGCTGGGAGCTTTTGAGACTGTGGCGGAGCACACCTGAGCACCCAGATGAGGTCTATAAAGTCAGGCTGGGGTGAGAATGATTTCTTGTGACCCTCTAAGAGGGCAGCAGTAAGCTGTGGGAGAAGGGCAGCTATTGGCTGGTCTTCAGCTTCTTGTGCCATTCGTGCAGCTCCAGAACCAGGACAAGGTGGGCTGGCCTTTGGCTGTCAGCAAGCAGCGGTGAGTGCTGGAGGGAGCCTTGCCAGGGGAAGGCTACACATTTTCCTGCACTTCTTTGACTTATCCAGATTGCAGTATTTATTTTGACTGATTAAAATTCATAATTAGCTTTAATACAGTTTTTGTTAAACAGCCCTCATCTCATACAGGGATTTGTTGCTGCTCTTTGTGCAGACAGTAATGGAACAAAGCACTTGACAGTGGGAGATCCTGCACAGCCATTTCTAGCAATTTCTGTTACAGTTTAACTTGAAAAACAAGGGGGAAAAAAAAGTTTATCCTAGAGTAGATTATACTTTGTACATGGCTTAAACTTTTAAAAGCACAGGCAGCAAAATTATAGGTGGTGAGAGAGGCTATTTAGAGCACAGCTCTGTCTCTGGCAAACTAAAATACACGCCAGCCGAGCAGCACCTCCAAGGCTCCATGCCTGGGCTGTGCAGTGCTCTTCTCCACTTTGGAAAAGGCATCTCGCTTCTTCCTGCCTCCATTTCTGGCCTTTCTGAGCTCATGTGATTCAAAGGAAATAGGAATTCTGGATTAGAAACCAAATCCGTTGCAAAAGAGGTGTTTAGATTTGATTAATCTGTCTGTAATTTCCAGAAAATAATAAATTGGTGGTTTGCTCATTACACTTTGTGGGAAACGCACACAACTGTTGGGCTAATGTAAAAATGGCATTTCAGCAATAATTACGGATATCTTGCTTCAGCCTCATTTAGAAACATGTAATTGAAGTGATAGATAGATGTAGCGCTTATAAATAGTTTAGGTTTGCTAATGTAATAATAAGCTGTTCTTTCATTCTCACTTTCTCTAGTTTTTATTTTCTCATACATGGCTTTGCTTCCAAGGTGTCTTATTTTCCTCCTCCTTGTTCTTCTCCACTGGGTACAGCAGTGCTGAGCTGCCCTGCAGCCAAATGTCTTCAGGCAAGTGACCAGCTGTGCTTGAAGGCTCTGACTCCCGAGGTGCTAGAAAGCTCCACATCACTAGGAAACTCAGTGTGCGTGCAGAGGGGTGCAGGCCTCCAGCTCTGGATGCGTGTCTGTGCCTTCCAGAGGAATGTGGTGGGACCAGCTAGAAGAAGAAAGCACAGTACAGGTGTAGCAATTGGACAGGTCAATACAATGGGAAAGGCATTACAACAAAGGTGTGATGATGAACAGATTGGCACAATACAGAGGTGTTATGAAGGAAGGGAAGAAGATGGCTTGCCCATGTCAGAAGATTCTAGGTTCATGAGGGCAAACTTCACCAAGGAGGGATCTCCAGAAAGAGATCCTTCCCTAGTGGCAGTCAGCCCTTAAATGAGGTCTAAGAGAGGTGCAGCCAGGCTCACCCCTTCCAGTCACCCAGTTGAATTGCCTTCAGCTGTGCTCCCAGGGCTCACTGGGTCTTTTCCCCGGGTGCTCAATCAGTGGTTCAGGCTGTGGCTCTACAGTTCCCATGCAACAGGGTGGGGAGCTGCTGGAGATAATGCGGCCTGGAATACGTGCAGAAGTTGGTTGTGCTTTCCTGGTGGTTTAGGTAGGATAGCCACTCTCTTGTTTATATATTCTAAGACCTTTCAAGGCAGTTTTTCACTTGCAGCTTCCTGTTAATGCTAGCATCAGCCACGCAGTAACTGCTAGTCAGGCAACCAGACCTAAGAAGCTCCATAGTTTGTAAATATTACTGAAAGACTGATTGAAAGCTTACTCGAGATATCATCTCAAA
Source organism: Alectoris magna (assembly GCA_030625065.1). NCBI lineage: Eukaryota > Metazoa > Chordata > Aves > Galliformes > Phasianidae > Alectoris > Alectoris magna. Next base: position 31,829,285 of record CM060563.1, on the reverse strand, counting down.
GCAAGTGAAAGAGAAGGTGATCAGGAGTAGTCAACATGCATTCACTGAAAGGGGAAACTATGCTTGACCAATCTGGTAGCCTTCTGTGATGCTATGACCAGCAGAGCAGAGGAGGGGAGAGCAGTGGATGTTGTGTACCTTGATTTCAGTAAGGCTTTTGACACTGTCTCCCGTAACATTCTCATTAGGGAAGCTGAGAAAGTGAAGGATAGGTGAGTAGGCAGTGAGGTGGATTGAGAACTGGCTGACTGGCAGAGCTCAGAGGATTGTGATCAGTGATGAAGGGTCTGGATTAGGGCCTGGAGCAACTCCTATGAGAGGAAAGGCTGAGAGACCTGGGACTGCTCAGTTTGGAAAAGAGAAGACTGGGGGAGATCTTATCAGTGCTTATAGATATCTAAAGGGTGGGAGTCAAGCTGATGGGGCCAGGCTCTTTTCAGCAGGGGGCAATAGGCGCAAATTGGAACACAGGAAATCCCGTATGAACATGAGGAAAAACTTATTTACTGTGAGGGTTACAGAGCCCTGGAACAGGCTGTCCAGAGAGGCTGTGGAGTCTCCTTCTCTGGAGATATTCAAAACTCTCCTGGATGCCTACCTGTGCAACCTACTCTAGGGAATCTGATTTGGCAGGGAGGTGGACTAGATTATTTCCAGAGGTCCCTTCCAACCCGTACAATTCTAGGGACTCCTGTCCAAAAAGTGTTTCTTTGCTCTCATTGCATTCTTATAGAGGAATGAGTTGCTATTTAGTGTTTTTATTTAATAAAATTGTTTTTCAATGTGCATAATTTCATTTTGTTTTCTTGTGCATAAACAGGTTGAGGTCTGAGTGGTTGCTCTGTGATTTTGTTTTGACTGAAGAAATGTAAAGAGTCAAATTATTAAGCTGAAAGAACAGAATGGAGCTATCTGGGCTTCTGATGCAGTCATTGCTGCAAGTGGGTCTGCATGTGACCGTGTCCTGTGTGCAAAGAGACTGAGAACTGCTTCTCCAGAAGGGAGCAACAAGGCACGAGCAGTGCAGCAGCAATGCATATTCAGATTTATGTTGAAAGTATTTGTTAATAACGTCTGCTCTTCCGTGTTGTTGGAAGATGTGGAATGATGACTGTTTTCAAATACTGGCAGCGTCCCAGGTGCTTTGCTTCGAGCTGCAAAATAGGTAACCTCTTTGGCCTTTCAAGATCAGGCTCTGTCTTAGGTGTCTTCTAGTGCTTGTGTCATTGACACGGAGAACATAGGCTAGCACTGAGAACGAGGCAATGTCAGGGCAGTCAGTAACAGCAGTGTTTCACGTGCAGTAGATCTTAAGAGAGAAAAAGGAAGTTTTAAACTATTCATTAATTTTAATGGCAAAACTGCTAAGGAAAACTTAAAGTCAGTAGGCTTTGTGTTGGTTTGTGTTTTTTTTTATGATCCCTTGTTTTGGATTGGTTTCACTTACAGACTTGTTGCTTAGTAACTCAGTACAGTAGACAAGGCAGGATCCGGCCTGTGGGGGACCTCTTTCTGCTCTCACTGATGTAAATGGCAAAGAAGATTTCTATGGGCATCACTGAAAGTTAGACCTGAAGAGCCGTTAGGAAGTATTGACAAAAAGAGGGTAGGCAGGTGGTAGAGCGACGTGTCACTGTGGGTTTTCTTAATGTGTAGGTAGTTTATTTACCTTCATGGGAGGTGCAACAGATAAAGCTGGGGACAGGTGAGCATTTGTGGTCCAAGTAATAAGGTAAGTGCAGACTGTGACCTGTTTTTGTCAAGCTAGGAAGAAGATCCTTTCTTGTCTTTGCTTTGGGGCAAGCTAATGCATCTGTCCACCAGCCCAGGATTATCAGTGAGAGGTTATGGTTGGGAAATGAGAGTAAAATACAGCATTTAAAATGGCAAGGAAGCTGAGAATGTAAATGTGGGGGCAGATGTCTGACTATGTGGATATTCTCATGATATCTGGGGGAAGCTGCCTTTGTGCCGAGGTAAGACTTGTCTGCTTGTAACCACAGTATACATCCGATGAAGTATGTGTAGCTGCAGGTGATGACTCCGGGATGTGTTTTTCCTTCTTTAAAGAGTAGCCAAGAGGGGCTGTGCGTTCCAGCCCTCCTTTGTGGGTGCTGCACCAGCCTCTGCAGCACGCTGAGACCTTTGCTGCGCAGCGGTGGGCTTGCTTCCTTCTTTCAGCAGAGCTGGTTATTCAATTCCAGTGTCCACTAAAGCAATCTCCCAGAGCAGTTAAAATAAACTCATTACTGTGTGCATGGGATACAGTATGTTTTGAATCCCGAGAATGTGCCGTAATAAACTTTCACTGGCTTTCCCTCTCCTCGGCAGCAGATAACAAAATTTACATTTCCACTGTGTATAAGAAACTGAAAAGATGAATCCCTGCAGAATGGAGTCTGAGGACTATTGTTTCTTTGTCTGCTGAGGAGTAGTTATTATTTATTTCTCAGAGAAGCCCAGAAGTCACCTCCAAAGGTGAAATCTTCTGTATTTCTTGAAGATAAAAATGAGCATTCTGTGACTGACAAACAGCTGAGTTTTCTGCAAACAGAATTTTTTTTTTCTCCTTTGTTTTATGCCTCTGTTCTTCTAAGCAGTGTGAAGATACCTTTGTGCCCCCCGTGCCCATCCCTGGGATGCATTACCCTTCCCAGAGGCTGGGCTGCTGCCTGCAGAAAGCCCATTCTGTAGTGAGAGGCTGCCTGCTGCAGCAGGGCCGTGGCTGAGGCAGTACAGCCCTCATTAATACCTAACATGGAGCAAACACGGCCAGTCAGAGCTGCTGGTGTTACAGACTCCAAATGTAGTGCCACAGCTGACAGAGGTCAGGTGAAAAACGGGTCCGCTGCCTGAGAGAGGGTTGTTAGGTTGGGGTCTTTTTCACCGTAAAAGACATAGAAGCAGTAGATTACCAAACTCCTGAGGGCTGGTTCTTGTCTAACAGAGCATTGCTACCTGAGAGAGCCTCTGTGTACTAACTGCCAGTTAAACCAAGACCCGCAGGTGCTGCAGTTCATTCTGGAGCCCAGAATTGGAGGTGTAGGGACAGGTGCAAAGAGACAAGGGGGTGGCCTGCTTTGATGCAGTTCTAGTCTTGTATGGCTTGTTTGTGCAGTGCAATTGTTTCTTTTAGGGCCAGCCATTTTCCCCGTGCATGCATTATTTTCCTTTGTTTCCTTACTTCTTGGATAAGGTTGCTGCACTTCGACATTGCTTGCCTCCTGAAAATGTCAGCTCTTTGTTGTCACACTCATGGAGTTTGTGACAGCTGTCTGAAAGACAGCTTGGCAGAATAAATTATAACAGCCATAAGAACCTAAAGTGTCTGTAGCGAAGCACCTTGAACTGTTTGTTTTACTGTTTGGTTCAGCACACTAGAAAACACACCTCTTCGAAGCTGTACGTGTCCTGGGTTGCTGTTAGCAGTGCGGCCTCGCTCAGCATCCACTCCCTCTGCCATGTCAGACTATCCCAAAAGAAGCCAAGCACAGACCCCACACACGGAGATCATGTCCCAGTTGGGGGGAAGACTAGAGGGAAAGAGTTGGGCCCCATCAGCAAGCCCCCTGCAGAAACTGTCCCTCTGTTGTAAGCCTCCAGTGTCACAAGGAAGCATGCTGCTTATTTATCTTAAGGTCAGTGTCAAACCAGTTGCAGTTGATAAACTAGAAAGAAAGAACTGGTGACCTGAAGTCTGCTCTTGAGGCCACAGATCATAAGCACGGCAGGGACTGTATCTGTCACTGTCTGACTGCCTGTCAGAGGTGGGAACGTTCTCTGTGTAGCATTCCGGACCTACTTGTGCAGGCAGGCTGCTGCTTCCAACTCACAGCCCTATCAAGGGAGAAGGGTGCCTGGTAACAAGTGTGTGCTGCCTCAGTCTAGCAGCTTTCTGGGATCCTTTGAGATAAAGGATGCTACACATGATTATTATAAATGATTTGTTTGAGTTCTGCATAAATGCAGCTAAAGCAGCTTTTTGTCACCGGGAGGTGATCTGGGCTGGCGTGCGGGTTTTCAGCAAGCTGTTTTCTGTGTTTTTCGGCATTGTTTAAGAAGTGCTCTCTAGCTGGTGGTTATGAACGTAATCTTCCAAATGTGCGCGGAATCTAAATTGGCGCAGAGAAACTTGTCAGAATCTGCACCCAGTCTGCAGCAGGAGCTCTGGGAGAGATGTGAACTGCCTTTGTTCTTTGCAGTGGGGGTGTTAACTCTGAAGTTTATGATAATGTACTTGCCAACATTGTTAATTATTCTGCTGGAAGGAGCGAGCTGGAGAGTCTGCACATTTGTATCAGTGTGGGTCTTGTTTGGGGGGCTGCAGTTCGGTGCCTCAAATAGATGGTGTCTGGGGGAGCACTGCTGCCGTGGGGAGGGGTCTGTTCAGTCCCTCATTTCTGTCCTTCTCTTTCCTGTGTCATACAAATAGGATTATTTGGGAAACCCAGATTAGCAGCCTCTTGATGCTTATGATGTTAAAGAAATGATTTTTTTTTTTTTTCCACTGGATCTTCACAATTGTGGAGCTCATTAACCTGAATGGCTCAATTATCCAAATGCTAACCTGCTGCCATTGCTGCCGCTGCTGTCATCACTGCCACTTTAGAACTGTCGTGTTTTTTGCATTTCCTTTAAACGTGCCACTTCTGTTTATCTCTGGGGGAAAAAGATCTGGTATATACATTTGCATATATATATATGCAATGATATATATATATATATATATATATATATATATATATGATTGCAGTAGTAACTGAGATAATATTGAGTAGTAACTGCCCTAATATGAACTGTCAATACCTCGAGCAGTGATATGTTCTCAAAGTACTCAGAGGAAGAAACTTTCCCCGTAGGGTGAGAGGATTACTGCAATTAGCAGAATTAAATTCGTGTGCTTCTCTTTGTCACGGCATTAATGAACATTTTGATTTTATTTGAATATTTTTAAGCGCATTTGGAAGTAGCTGTGTAGAGGTGTCTGGGCCGGTTTCACGCATTTCATCTGCCATTCCAAGCCTCGGCTGAGGTGCAGCAGCTTGTCAGCATCTTGGTGCCTGGCTCAGGGCCACGCAGCTGCATCTTGCTTCAGGGGAACAGGCAGCGACAGAGAACAGACCTGAGCATGGTCACAGCGCGTGGCTTTGTGGGCTGGCTGTGAGCGGTACGTTTGGTTGGGCTCTGATCAAAGCAGGGCTTTATTTTCCCGATTTCACAACATGATTTTAATTGCTGGAGTCTTGGCGGTGGCCATTGTTGGATAAGGCCTGACACACTCGTTTCTTTAGCTGATTTGGTGGAACCGCAGCAGAGCGTACTCAGACACACGGGGCTGTGTTTCGGTTTCAGAAGACGTGCCTTACAATTGGATGTCTGACACGTGATTTCTCCGTAACTGACCAACAAGGCAGAACACATGGTTTGTTTGGATTAGCCTTTCCTCCCTTTTTCTTAGAAGAATAAATAAAGCTCCCCCCTTTTTGTACCTCAGGACCGCTCTGTGGCACCAGCCCCTTTTCCAGGATCTCTCACTCAATGCAAGCTTTTGTTTCAGAAAGCAAAATAAAAATGAGGAAGAAAGTTTATATTCCTTTGGTTATGAAAACAAGAATCCCAATGTCAGTTGCTACACTGACTGATTTTTTCCCAAATATGCAGCGTGTGACTTTGCGAGTAGCAGAGGTCATTCAGAACACAACGTATCCTGTATGACATTAAACCTTTGGGAAGGGAGGAAGATGGTTTAACCCTAGAAATTACTGTCTGTGTCGGTCAGCCCCTAGAAGGAGAGGTGTTAAGCCTGCTGCAGCCCGTGCCGTAGGCAGGAGCTCCTCTTTCCTGACCTCGCCCTTGATAGATGGGCGCTCCCACTGACCAGTTGGTAACGGACTGGGGAAGCAGCAGCACTCGAGGGGTGAGGGTTCTCTGTCCATCTTGCACAGAGCTGTGCTACTTTGCAGTTCGGTACGCAGGGAGCAGCCTACCAGGTGCTAATCTGCATTTCTTGTTCTTTACCAGGCATGTCATTTAAATTTACCTCCATCCCACACAAACCAGGTCCTAGTATTATCTCACTGCATTATTATTGAAAATTATTTGCATTAGCAATGCTTTATCTTAAACAAAGGATAAAAAAGACTTCACAATGTGTCAAAGTGTGGCACTTCATGTCAGCCCTCCTTGTCTGCTTCTTTTATAGGGGATCTCTTGCTTGGGAGTTTGATGGCTTACAGAAAGGGCAGCATCAGCATGGTGGGCTCCCAGCTGCTAAGCAGTGACTGAGCCTTTGTGTGAGCAGATGCAGTCACTGGACAGGATGGGATGGAACCTTCTTTCTGATCTGTCTTGGTCCTGTGCTTTGGTTTTCAATCACCAGCAGTCCGTTTTGTGGGGCATGATGAAATTGAGAAATTTAATTACAGTTAAACCATTAATGTTGCACTGTCTTACCTTCCCATCAGCTCTACTCATGGCTGAAATATAGGTGTCTTTTAATTTTCCGTGTTTATAATCTGGTGTGTTGCGCACTCCCTGCAAGGTGCAGCTCCTGAAAGCTGCAGGAAGTGCACTGGAGGCCTCTGGGTACAGCTGGGATGTGAGCAGGTCTCTGTCCTTCTGGGGCAGCAGCAGAGAATATACAGCACTTTGTATTTTCTGAACAGAAGTGGAGAGCGATGTCTGCAGCAGAGCTCTCTCTGGACACTACACATCCACAAAAGTAAAATAAAGGCATGCAAATGTCCACCTCTGCTCAGACTTGAGATTATAAATTGAACTACAGAAAATGAGTTAATTTTTCATCTGGTGGGCAGCTCTGATTTGTTGTAAGGCTGTGCACAGAAACGTTGCAGCTCAGAGCGTGCCAGGCTTTATTTGCTGGTTGGTTGGATATTTATGTCAGGTTGCCAGGCAAATTCCTATACTGCGCTGCTGCAGGCAAGGTCTTGGGGGTGGGGGAGATGGATAAACATCTTAGAAGGATCTTAAGGTGTAGGGAGAGGTTTGGAGGAAAAGAATGAGGAGCCAGGTTTGCCAGTTGTAAAAGTTGCATCTATTTTTGTCCTCTGTCGCTGAAGCAGAGGAATACAGGACTGAATGGTTCTGCAGCGCTGCCAAGTTAGCATCTAGGCTGTCCAGTACCTTTGGTGTGATCAGGCAGTATCTAATGCTAAACTTCACCAGCTAGTCAGTGCCTGCAATGTGATTTGAGTTTGTCGCTGCTTAGACGTTTGCATGTTTATGGAGTCCTGAATACTCAAAAACCTGTAATAATTTCAGTTAAAGGCTCTGTTCTGCCAGTGCAAACCACCCAAAGTAATTAAATAGACAATAAATCTATCTGCACTCCGTGGAACAGTTCCCTTTTTCATCCTCTACTGCTTCTTTCTACAGTCTGTGTGTCAGCCATCAGCTCCAGACCTGTGGTTTATGATACAGGGAGGTCTTCTAATCACCACCTGAGTGCATGGGGAGAGCTGGAGGGCCCTCTGTTTGTAAGCCCGTGCTGTGATTTACTGGAAGGCAGCGTGTGCAAGCCAAAGCAGTAATGTTCTTAAACAAAAGTTAAATCAGGAAACAGAAATAAAGGCCAATATCAATCTTTTATATATGTCATTACCAAACAGCATCTCCTTTGTCAGCAGCATGTACAACAACCACAAAATAGACACGTCTCTAGCTTTTAGTTACTGTACATGCCGGGGCATTCTGTTCTCTATATGCTCTCAGAAGTAGCAAAAATGATCATAGATGTGTTTCAGCAAACAGAAGTGAGTTTTTTGTTGTTGTTGTTTTGTGTTTTTTGTTTTGTTTTTTTTCTTCTTTTGGCAGCAAATGTAATTGCTGGATAAACTTGGGGGCTGCAAAATGCTGAGGTTTAGTACTTCACTGGACAAGCTGTGCGTGTTTCTGAGACTGCCGGAATATGGGAGGCTCAGCGAAGCAGTCAGACACATGGTGACTCACAGGAGCTGCGAGTTCTGAAGGGAAATGGTCTTAGGTAATGACAGCCTCAGCACGTCAGGGAAGGAATGTTTTTCAGTTATTGCTCTTTCCTTTTTTCTCAGACTTGTTTGGAAATCACATAGGTTCATTTCACTATCTTTTGGTTAAGATTGATGAATTAGTGTTTTCAATCGATTGTTTGTTTTATTCCTCTTTTGGAGAAGAGCGATAGGAATATATTAGAAAGGTGCATTTTGTATCTGTCATGTTTCTTTAAGTGTGCTGGAAACAATCCACATGTTCTGTTTAAAGTTGCGATGTGCAAGAACACCGGATCCCTGCAGCTACTGAGCTGTTCCTTGCAGGCAGCTGGAGCAGGTGTGTGGAGTTGGTTCGCTTTTAGCAGGCACAAAGAAGTTGTTTCTTGTGTGGGAAGATTTGAAGGGCAGGACTCCTTGCAGAACAAATTCTGGAAGCAGCCAGCCCAGGAGAAAGGTAGCTCCTGGTTTATTTATGGAAGCTCATAATGAAATGGTAGATAACAAGCTAGTATGATGTACAATCTGGAGGGATGAACCTGTACTTGAGATTTGACAACACTACTCTTAAAAAATATTTACTGCTGCAATTTAAGTAGAGAGTACCAGGAGAAGCCATGTTTTATTTCTGTCAGTTGGCCTTCACCATAACATAAAACCAAGTAATTTAAATAGTAAAGGTTCCAGTAACTATCATACACGTTAATATTCATCTTCGTGCTCACCCAGACTGTGCCTAAGTGTTCTCCTTTGCTTTGAGTGGGAGCCACAGTACCTGCAGCCCCTGTGCTGCCTTTCTATTTTCCCTCCCCGCGGTTCCAAGCAGTCACTGCATTGGATGTCTGGGAGGATGTCACTCCTTTTGTTCATTAACGACCTAAATAGGTTAGAAGCAGGATTGTTCTGTGGCTGGACAACGTGATTTCTGCTATGTCTTCTTTCCAAAATACATTAAAGTGTCCTGATGTATTTCTGAGAAGGAGCAGGTCTGTCTTACGGCAGTAACTAGACTGCAGTCAGCTGAGTATCTGTTACGTCTCCTTATGGAAGGCAAGGTTTGGATGCAGCAGACAGTGTGAACAGCACCCTGGACCGGTGCTTGCAACGTCCACTGAGACCTGAAGATCTGATGCAGTTTTTACCCAAGTGGTACTCAGCTCAAAACATCATTGGCACAGTGACCCGTCTGCATGATAATGGCCAGAAGTTGCCTTTGACCACCAGCATTTGAGTTTTTTCGTCTTTCTGTTGAAGACAGATTAATCACTGGAAACAGTCCCCTCCATGTTAAGCTGCTGATAAAATGGTATTTTTATTGTGGAAAGTGGTTATTACACTTATTAGTTATTTTTAATGACTCTTAACACTTTCTGTTTTTCTTTCCTTTTTCTCATGCTTCCCTGTTACTAAGGGCTAAAACAGAATATCTGATTTCATTACTGAGCTCCTAACAATGCAGTTTTCCTTTTGGAAGGAGCCATGCTTTGTACCTGCTCAGAACTTGGATCCTGCCAGTCTACATACAACAGTTGGGTTGTTTCTGGAAAGGATCTGAGATTTCTGATTTCTTTAAGTTCTTTCAGGAAGCAATATTAGAAACCAAGAGCTGACCGTATACATTTTAGACCATGAAGCGGTGTCCTTGTGTGCGGTGTCCCAGCAGCAGTCGGTCACATCCCAGGACTAATTTCCAGATTGCTGCCAGGTCTCATTTCTAAACTCCCGCCTCAGTTTTACAAGCTGAGGTCAGCACTCCCTGCCCTCCTGCTTCCCAGACTGGCAAAGGATTTATTAAAACTGCAGCTACCTCCTTGGCTTCTCAAAGCCTTTTTTTCATGTCACTGCTCTTCCTAATATGTTGGTGTTATTAAAAATCTAATCAAGTTTGCAACTCCGTGTGACTGCGGTTTCCTTAGCCTAGTTTACAGCTTCTGCTGTCTGTCCTCTCTCACAAGCGTGAGCTCAGTAGGCAGAAGGAGCAAAACTCTCACAGGAGAGTTTACTGGGAAAAAAACTGGATGAAAATGACTGAGTTCTAGCAAGGGTCTGACTGTGCAACTTGAGGGGAAAAGGACATGGTGAACTGATGACCCGTTTGTTTTGGAAAGAAAGATGAAATCTTTCTGGCCACTTTTTTTTTTCATCTCACGTTGCATCCCCTTGTTTCTACCTTCACAAACAAATGCCTAGGGATCTCCCCAGCGAAGCACTGAGTGTTCTGAAAGCACTGGTCTGGGGGAAGGGTGCAGGTTTTGTCTCCCTGCAGCTGCCAGGAAGGCCACGCTGCCTGTTCTCTGCTTTCTTTGCTCTGGCCAGGCCAGGCTGCTTAGGTAGGGCAAACTGGGCCATGGGAGAAGGGATGCAGGGACTGGGGCTGGGGTTTCACGCTGCTTTGCACTTCCCTTTGAAGTTCAGTGTTTAATGGCAACGTTTTGCCACCCAGAGAGACTGACATGAGAGATCTGTCTGGTTTGCCTTGGTTATTGTTGATAATTCAATTTAGAGCAGTACTGCATCTCTGCTGCAGAGTTACACGGTAGCTTCCGTTTTAGTCCCCTGCTACCTGTGCTTGTCCCCCAGGCCTCGCTATTCCCTGGTGAGCACCGGCCGTTCTTTGTCTGCAGCAGCTTTCTTGTCTCACAGACCTGCTATTTTCATTCACTTCCTAATTTCTTTTTTTCCTTTTCTTCTGCCTGTCTCCCTCCAAATCTGTGTTAGGTGATGCATGCGTGCAGACGGGGCTGTTCCTAATGAGCTCCCAGGCAGAAAGAAGGCAAGATAGATCGCTGCTAAAATTGAAAGAGAAGGGTGGGGGTGGGGGCCTATGCTGAGGGGCACTGTATTTTTTAATAGATTCTTATTTAATTAAGAACACTTCTGGAGGGATGAGGAACGATGGTGTCTTTAGTAACATATTAGAGGACAGCGGAGTGGTTGTTTAGATATTTTCCCCAAAGCATCCTGGGATTTCTGTCTCTGAGAACCACCTTTGTGCTTCTACTTCAGGTGCTGTGCTTAATAAAGAAAAAGGCACAACTGTAAAGCCATTGTGAGGTACCTGCGTTGTCTGAAGTGCATTGAAATGAGCTCCTTTGGATGCACACAGGAAAGTGTGATTCCTATCTGAATTCCTATCTGAATAGGTGCTAAAAATGAGGTAGAGATTCTGGGCTTATCCTGACCCCAATTGGGTCAATTTGACTCGCTTTAAGAAAGGAAAAGTATTTTTAATTTAAAATTCTCAAATAGAGAAGAAGTATCACTTGAAAGTAAGAAGAGTTGCCATTGTAGGAGATGCAACATCAAACGTGTTTTAGTACAGGTTATGATTTAAGAAAGAAGCAATCCAACCCTGGGAAAGCCCCAGTCTCCTTTAGGACATCTGCAGAGCCGATTTGGCTGGGTTGTCACCAGGAACCAGTGCTTGGTGTCTCATGTGGATTTGCAGGGTGAATAATTAGACGAGGTCCTTTTATCTGCATGCCAACCAGAAGTGAGTGCAGTGGAATAGGACATCTCTTTAGCCATCTAGAAAATGGTTAAAAAGGTGCTTGCAGCCTCAGGCATGTCACATAGCCTTCATGGCAGAGACAAAGTTGTTACAACAGCAAACTAACATAGGCCTGAAAACGGACAGTTGCATTTCCAGAAGAAGCACTGAGCACCCAGAATAGTCTTGTCTTATCCTGTGGGTGTGCTTTATTCTAAGATGGACCGAGCAGGCTGCTTTTGTACCATCCTGCATTTCATACATAGAATCCTGCATATCTCTAACGTCAGTTTGGAGATGGTGGAGACAGAGGGTTGGCTTAGAATTCGTGTCTTCTTTATGCAAAATATTCAGTCGGGGAGCCCTGCAACAAGCAGCAGGTCATGCTGGGTGCTGGGTGTGCTGGGGCTGCCAGGAGCTGCTGCCTCTGACCCTGGCTGTGCACAGCTGCTGTGCTCTCCCTGATGAGGTGGGAAGGCTGAGGCCGAGTTTGTGGCATCACCTCTATTTGGAAGCCAGGCAAGGTGGTTAAATCCACATCTTCTTAAATGAGTATCTACGCCGTGTCCTCGCTATCAGTTGTGATTTGGCTATCTGGGTTTTTTTTGAGCTGCTGGAGAGGGTTCAGAGGAGGGCCACTAAGATGATGAGAGGGCTGGAGCACCTCCCCTACGAAGACAGGCTGAGGGAGCTGGTCTTGTTCAGCCTGGAGAAGAGAAGGCTGTGGGGAGACCTAATTGCAGCCATTCAGTACCTGAAGGGAGTCTATAAACAGGAGGGGAGTAAACTCTTTGAAAGGGTGCATAACAGCAAGACAAGGGGAAATGGTTTTAAGTTGAAGGAGGGAAGATTTAGGTTGGATGTCGGGGGAAGTTCTTTACTATGAGAGTGGTGAGGTGCTGGAACAGGCTGCCCAGAGAGGTTGTGGATGCCCCGTCCCTGGAGGTGTTCAAGGCCAGGTTGGATGGGGCCCTGGGCAGCCTGGTCTAGTATTAAGTGTGCAGGTTGGTGGCCCTGCCTGTGGCCGGGGGATTGGAGATTCATGATCCTTGATTCTGTGATTTCCCTTTTTAGAAATAACAATCTTCCTGCTCTGTATTGTGACTGTGTTAAATATCAGCATAAAGCAGGGAGACCTTTTGAGAGCAACAGCAAGAATGCCTGTTGCAAAGTTCTGCCTGATCCCTTTCCACCATAATGACACAAACTGGACCGGTTACTGGTGCTGATGTCTGAGGACAGAGTGGTTAAGCAGATGCCGTTCATCTAAAATATAGGGAGTTCCTCTTAACCGCTTGAGAAAAACAGGAGTTTGTTTATTTTTGAAGCAGTGTTATTAGCTACAGGTCCTGCTGTATCCTAGCAATTTGGCTGTGTCAGAGATATGATTAAGCTGCAGCTATGGGACTCAAGTAAAACTGCCAGATCACATCGTTAATATAATTTGTGTTTGTACAGCAGCCATTTCCAGGTTTTTCTCCTTAAGGGTCTGTTGCAGTCTCAGTTTTGATTCCTCACTCCTTTCCTTTGCAAGGGCACGAGGGATTATGAATTGGTAGCTAAAATTTGTCTCAGTGGGAATATAGGGATTACGAAGTAATTCTGTGTTGATGTTCAAACTGGGCTGGCATATGCAGAATCTGCACTCCGCAGAAACCCCCATTGGGAAAGCTGCCCCTGAAAGCTGTGCTCTGCACCGAGTGTGTTCGTGGGTAGTTCAGGGGATGGTTTTGCAGAAGCACACAGGGCCGCGGATGTGAGCTCCTGCCCACTGTGATTCCTTAATCTCTGAAAGAGATCCCAGTCCTGTTTTGGGATCACAATGTTCTCTGGTAGTTAAGCGGCTTCTTCCTGTTGATTGTTTTTGTTAAAAAAATAATAATAATTAAAAATTACTTTGGAATCAAGCTTACTTAATACATCGGTCCGGCTCCACTAAGCGCGGCAGTAACTGCATCCAAGCAGTCCATGCAGATCACTTTGCTAAAGCAAGCTCTGGTTTCTCCTCAGCTACAGGCCTTCCAGCCCCCCAGCCCCACACGTGCTGCCCTGTGGAGAAGCTGCCATTGTGATTCACGTTCTTGACTGTGAAAAATTGCACAATTTTTATTTAGCAACTTGAGAGGTATCATAAAGAAAAAATATGGGCAGGCACTACTTACCCACATGTTTTGTTTCCTTCAGTCCCACAAGTGCTAAATTCTGGGTTTAATTTCATTATTGAAATGGCGTGGCCTTGAAAGATCTGGCTGCAATCCCAAAATGGCCTCTTGAAAAATACCTCTTAAGTTGCAGCTGAGCTCCGTAACCTGCTGCAGACACAGGTCTCCAGGTAGCACTGGCAGCATGCAGTGATCGCTGGTTGCAGGCAGAGTGTAGCTCGGGGGCTCTCCAACGGATTCCCTGGCAAATGCAGCCAGGCACATACAGGTGTGCTGTGTGTTCTGGCAGGTGTGCATCACTGCAGGTAGCACACTCTTCTAATTGAGATGAACTTCAGCACAGGCTGCAGATTTTACATGTTTCCATCTTCACTGCAGAAATGCTGCTAGTTACATCAAAACCACAGGCATGGTGCGAGCAACAGCTCACGTGACCAGTTCCACACTCTGTGCAAACATATGTTAAAATCACAGGTAAAAGGTAAGCTGAGGGCCTGGAGATGCAGATGTTGCTGCCTAAAGCAACTGCTCATGGCATAGCACTAACATGCTGTGTGACAGCTGTGCTGAAGTTCGCCAATGGGTGCACAAAGCACTTGGAGAGATGGCAGGGATCTTCAGCAGGAGGTGCAAGGGAGGGGAGCAGTTCTTGTAAGAGTTAAGAGATGGTATTCTGAATCATTTTACATAATTCCTTTGAAAAACTATGGATTGGTGTGACTGTCTGGGGAGAAGGCAGGTTAAACGTGCCGCGGTCAGTCAGCATGCAGCTCACCACAGCTCAGGTCTGGTACAAGCATCATACTTATCTTCACAGGGGGGGAGGCACTGGATAATTCTCAAATGCTGTACCTGCTTTATCTTCTCATTTGTGAAGAGAAAACAGCAGCAAAGCTTAGTGACTGTGTGCATGTATGTACATACACGCGTGTTGTTGGCTGGTGGGAGCTGCACAGCTTGCCCTGATTTCTATGGGCTTGAACGCCAGCAGCGAAGTGGACCTTCACAGAGCCACCTTGTATCAGCCATGCATACTTTCAAAACTATCCACTGCAGTGTTCCAGTCCCTAAGACCAAAAGAGTTGTTTCTGACAGATTCTTCCTACCGCATCCTTTGGCTTCTGAGAATGAGGGCAATCTGGCAATGCCTCTCGAAAGAGCGTTTATCCTCATCACTAAGATAAAGCTGTCAGAGGAACCCAGAGACATCCACGGAAATAAATAGTGATTCAATATGCAAAACTAGTTTTCCAGTTCCAGAGAAAGGTAGCAGAGGCACGTGCCTGGGAGCAGCACTGAGCATCCCGATGAGTGAGGGAAGGGAGAATTGGAAGGACACGTTGAATTAAATGTTCCAGAGGATTTTAAAAGATAAAAATTATTTTTATTTCTGCAATGTTTGCTCAAAATACCAATTTATCAAGGTTAATCTCTTTGTGGCATTTCAGGCTTTTTTGTATGCATCTGAGGTGTCTGATGCCTGGTATTGTGGGGATAGTGCTGATGCTTTTGATATTGTATTTTAGACGGGTATGTGGAGTAGCCAGGAGAATGGCTAGACAGAGAGTTCAGGAAAGAATGAGTTCATTGCATTTTTAGAGATTTGAATTGTATAGTGGAATGGAATAACGAGTTACTAGTAATTGCCTCAAAGCAGCCCTTAGAAGGAGCGGGCAGGAAGAACGAGGATAATTTAATGCATGGCACTAGCGAGTTGCATTAAAGCAGCAAAGGCTCTGGTGTGTGCTCAGAAGTTCGTGGCCAACACGCTCACTGGGAAATCATCCCAGCATGCAGAATGCAAACCTCGCTGGTTTAATGTCAGTTCACAAGGAGGACGGGATTCAGTTCCCCGTTTTCTGCCTCTTAATGCACTTTGGTTGACCATAGGGAAGAAGAGGAGATTAACCATCATTTCAGTGAAGAATACTCACAGCTAATCAGGGTACAGGCTTACCAGTTTACTGAATCCTTACCACATGTTGTGGGAGGGGTTCATCATTTTATTCTATGCAATGAACAAATTCTGGCTAAAAAGCCAAGTGATGTCTGCATTCTGCCTGTTGAAATGTTCCCACCTGTATACAGGCATGGCATACGTCTGTGGCTACCGTGTGCTGATGAGGCAACCCCAGAGCAGGTGAAAAGCAGCCCAGGCACATGATTTGCGGGAATGTCTGTGTGGCACAGAGCTGCAGGACGCTCACTTGTTGATTTATTATGATGTGAGGTGAGGCATTTTCTGCTGCTAATTTCCTGCATTCAGAGAAGAGGCTGCCAGGCAAGCATACGGTCATCTGCAGGTCTGTTACAAATTCTCTTTGGATGGTTTAGTTTGATAATTTCTTCAGAATTTATTTTTCTTTTGATGATTAAGTGCAGTGTCCTTGCAGAGATATCTTGCATGTGTTCCATCTTGTCAGCTGCTCAGGGACTGCGTGGAGGATGGACAAGTCCCGGGGGGTGAGAAGCTGGGTTTGGGTGCCCAGACGCCCAGTTCTGGGAGCTGAGGCTGGCTGAGATGCTCAGAAATGTGTGCTCTGATCCTGCAGGGATTCTTTTGTCCTCTGAAAACAGGGACATGTTTTTTAATTTTCATCTTTGTAAAGGCTGTCAGGAGGTCAACGTCTTGAGTTAATGATAGCGATGACGAAGTCAAATCACCCTGGATCGTGGGTCAAGCCTAGGAAGCCATGTCAGAAGCCAGATAGCCTGTTACATGGATTTCTGGAAGCAAGCACTGTGGTGGCAGTGCTTTTTCATTCCTGTACCAAGTCATTGTTCAAGCAGCGGTGGGGTCCATGCATGTGAACATCCATCCCCAGCCTTTTGCAGATGGCTGCAGCATCCATAATCCCACTGTTTTATGGGAAAGACTGCTAATTCCTAAGCAAGTTGATTTTTTTTGTTACTGTGCAGGGCATGGAGGGGTCCAGGGTGAATGCTCTTGTTGACCTGGAGCATTTGCTGGTACTAGCTTCTCATTGCATTTCGCCTATGAGTAGCTCCTATCTTTTCAAAGAGCCAGGATTGTAGCCCTCAAGCTGCCAAGTGCTAAGTACGTTTGATCAGTATCATTAGCAGCCCCAAGTAATTGATTATTGTCCATAGCTGAGTATTCAGAGCGAGCACTCAACCAATGGCTGCCACTTAATCTGTCATGCCTGCATGTTCTTGTCCTCCTGAGATCTATCAGCTGTGTAGCATCTGACCCCATCAGGAAAATCATCGATGGCTGCTTTGTACTTAAAGCTTACAGCATACCCATTATGTCTCCTAGATTAACCACCTGAACCAACTGTAGCATACGTGGGAGAGAAACGTATATTGGGGATGGCAGAGTTTGTGGATCTAGCCTGAGTCTTCCTTCTCATGAAAATCTACTGTTGGGTTTTTGTGGGAAGAGGAGGTGGTCTTTAAATGTACACTGTTCAATTATTTTTCTGGCGTTAGTATTAATTGCGAGACTCAAAATAGGTTGATTAGAGTAAGACCTCACAGAGGTGTTTATAATTCAGATTTTAGAGATGTGACTAATGAATAACAACCACAGCTAATCAGTTCTCAAAACTGATGGTAATGAGCAGAACAGGGGGAGGAAGCCAACCTCTCTCACTGCTCATGCATTTTTTTTCAGCACTGCAGCGAATGGTGGCAAGGTCTCCTAACAAGCGTTTGACTTGGATGGAGTTCTTGATTTTCATGGAAAAGCCATTTTGGTTAAAATAGTGCCTAAAGGTCAATTTAAATAACCAGTTTCCAATTGCAGCCTCTGAAGTTAGGGAGATTTGAGGCCTGCTAGGGCATTTGGGGTCCTTTTTATTTAGGAGCTGGGTTTTTCTGTATTCACAACGATTAGAAAATGGAGGTGCATCTTTCTGCATGTTTACAGTATTTTAGCCTTGGTCAAGGTCATTTCTTAAAGATGAGAGGATGTGGTAAATCTCTTGCTGCATCCTGCCAGTCCTTTGCTGCTGTGCACGTTTATGTGGAACAGGGCTATGAATTCCCTGTATGGAGCAGGGATGAACCTAAATGTGTCAAGTGTTCTTCACCTGAAACCTCAGCCAGGAGTGGTCCACAGTGGAGCTGTGATCCACAGGGCAGTGATAGCCTTCATCCTTAAAAGTGTGTTTTTAAGAAAGCCTCTAAAGTGAAGGATGGGCTTCTTCACGTCAGCTCTGTGCTTCTGCTGTGTGCCAGAGCCTTGAGGGAGAGAAAGTATTTCCTACCCACTTTTTTCCAGTTTTACTTTTGTTTTTGACACTGAAGGACATGTTTGTTCTCAGTGTTCTCTGCAGTTGAGCAGATAATGCCACTGGCACTGCTGAGGCCTCTATGGAAGGAAAGCAAGAGGGGGAACTGGCCGTGGTTGGTGAGGGGCTTGCACACATTCCAGTGCTCTTGGGGAGGCTCTGCTGATGCCTACTGCCTAAATGAATACATAAATAAAATGGGAACCCAGTTTTGTCATTTAACACACAGCTAAGCTGCCAGTCTTAGCTACGTTTTTAAATAACACCACAAAACACAACTCAGTGTGGGCATGATGATGAGGTTCCTCTTTCAGCTGCAAGCAGCGTGGTTTCTAAATAAAGCTAATGGTGGAAATGGGTTGCATTTAATGCTGCAAGTACTGGGGCACACAGTACCCTATGGCTGAGGTTATTCCAGTCACTTATGTCCAGCATGAGGCTTTGGTGAATCAAGACTGACAGCACTGTCTGTTGTCCTTCACTCTATGTTCTCAATGTTTCATGTTCTGCTCTGGGGAGAGCAGGATGGGATTGGTGGGCTCCCTGATGCACACCAAGGGGAACATTGCTGCTGATCTGGGAGGAGGTACAGGAAAGACTTACTGGAAAAGGAAGTAGAGAGTATGTAAAGGAACCAGGTAGGAATGGATTGAGTATTTTGATAGATGCACATAGAAGTGCTTGTGCTTGAAAAAGAGAAGCCACCTTAGAATATTTTCTAATGGCAATGAAATTATCAGCTCCAGAAGTTTTTTTTATGAATAATCTCTGTTCTCTGCCCAAAGTTGAGCCTCCTGTGGAACCAACAATAGTAGGCAACTTTCTGTAAAGTCTCTCTGAGATACTTCACGTGCACAGATACGCGTGTGACATCAGTCACTATTCCTATTGTGAGTAATTTTGCAAAAAACCTACACTGTGTCTGTGATATTCTGAACTTAGTTTAAGTTACAGCTGACCTGAATAATACCAACAACTGCAAGATCTCAGTTTTTGCCCAGTGTTAATGACTCACTGTGGCCATTCAGTTCTGCTGGATGATTCCTGACACGTGATGGGCATTCTTTTGGTTCGTTTTCCTAGAGTATTTTTTCTAGAGTTCTGTCTGTTTTCAGCATTATCACAGTTTATGAAGGTCCAGAGGCCCTAAAGCTGACCTGCTGAACTGGTGCCAGTCCCAGCTTCCCTCTGGGTGGGCTGGTCCTGTTGGGTGACCCTGCCTTACCCTCTGCTGTAGCAGCAGCATAACTACATGAGCGCAGACCCAGCATGTTGCCATCCTCCCAGGCTGACATTTTGCGTGAGAAACCAGCCTTTCACTCCAGAAGCTGCAGCAGGTGCCTGCCGCTGAAGTCCGCATCAGTTCCTGGGTCAGTGCTTGCCACAAAGAAGTGCACATGGCTTTTTGTTTCTTGATTATGAATGTCAAATCTTGTGAGCTGTAGAGAAATGAAGGTAGATGTTGGGAGGGAGAAGAGACTTCAAGTAGTGCTTTTTTTTCCATTGCTTCAGCTGGCAGTGCCCTGAGGAGAAGGACTTTCTTCGTTCATTCAGCCCCTAAATTTATAGCTGCCTTTTCCAACAGAAGCATCGTGCTGAGCAGTTAAAGAAACATACTTTATGTTACAGCTGTGGTCTGCTGAGAGCAGGGGTCAGAGGAATGGGGCACAGTAGTGCAGGGAGCACTTTGAACACACACAGTTTCATTTTGTATGGTGGCATGAACATGTGGCGATGAAGGGGCGCAGCCAGCATTGTGCTATACCAGGAAGGAGGATGGGGCCCCTCAGAGCATTACTCATTGATCTGCTCGATGAGCTCCTTCCCCTGCCTGGGCAGGCAGATGGTGCTGGAGGAGCCCCGTGGCCCCGACATCAGCAGAATCAGCAGCCCCCAGCGTGCCCTGCCTCCTCCTGCCTCTGCCTCCTCTTCCTCTGTCATCCTGGGAAAAGAACTTCAATAGAAGTAGGGAAGATATGGGTTGAGTCTGTCCGTAGTAATTACAGTTAAAATCAAGGGCAGCTGAAGCGATACCCAGTTTTACATAGGCTGTTTTGGCCTGTAACTCTGGTTACTAAAGTCAATTGCCTGATGGCAATTGTCTGTCTTTGGATTCTAGTAATATGCACCTTCTTTAAAACCAAGAGAAGAGGATGCTTAAATATGTTGACATACCTGCATTTAAGCATTGAGATTTGTATCTTAGCACCCACATCAGAGGCCAGATATTTGTACAATCCATGTAAATGAGCAGTAACAGATGATGTTAAAGACAGTTTATATACCTACAAATAGCTTTTGGCCTGAGTCTAGTAATAACATGGAGCTCTTTTTATTTCAGCCTTATTTGAGGCCTCCTTTGTAAAGCTGTGTTGGCAACGGCATGTCAGCCTGTAGCATTTACTTGGCCTGTTGAGGGGCTAACGCACGTCTATATTGGCACTAAAGTGGGATAATCAATCGAGTTAAGGCACTTCACTGGAAACGACGTTTTTCCCCTCATCTGAACAGTCCCGGGGGAGTTTTTCTGAAGTTCAGTGTCTGACACAATGCTCTCGAAATGGAGGCAGCGCGATCCTATCTTATTTTTTGCTCTCTTTCCAAGCACGCGATGTAAGTAGGTTAAATTCAGCCTCACGACGTGGCTGTGAGTAACACTGCGGCACAGAGGGCTTCCTTCCACAGAGCTGTGCGGGGCTGGAATGGGCCCACAGCAGATTGTTAGTTAGTGTAATTCTGTTAGGTAGGTTCTCAGATTACAAGGGCATAGAAGTACTTAAATTGAACAGGCAGATTTTCTTTTCTAAATCAAAAGCTCCATTTTGGATTCTAAAAGCACGTGGGCCTTTGCCACTGGACTGTGCCTTGGTTACAACTGCTATTAATGTACATAGCTGGGGGCAGGGTAAAGTCCCAGGTCTCTGGGGCAGGAATTTGCTGCACTGCAGGTCCACAAGAGTTTTACTTGTGTGTAAATGGGAATGTGGAGAAAGTTGAGGGACCTTTATACAGTGTTTTGGCTCTACAGTATGCCAAAGAAAGAAATTCCATCATTAGGACAAACTTTACTGGAAGTGACAGATCCGTTCATATAAATAGTGAACTCACCTTTCAAAGTCCCTGTTGAACTGCAGTGTTCCCGATGAATTCCAAAGAAAACAGAAGCAACAATGTAGCCTGGTGGTTCCCTTTTCTTCTGTTGTTTTATTTCCAGCAGGGGAGCAGGTAAAATCAGAGCCTACTGTGAAATGCCAGTGGGCCAACTAATGTTATATACTTACACATCCTTGGAATAAGCTTGCTTGTCCTATATAGCAAACATCAGTAGATTTAGTTTGGGTTTATGCCAGTGAAGCTGAGACAAAAGCTTGGGCTTTCATTGTTAATGCAAAAAGCCAATCCTACATGAATGTGAGCAAATGCATTGAATTACCTGTTGCATATTTCTGGCATTCAGAGCACCAAAACTACCAGGGAAGCAAATACCACTCCAGGAAGATTTATTTGTCGGCTTCTTAGTAGGACACTTATAATGAAAAATCTATTTATTTCTCTTGTCTGTCAAAACAGGACTTGCCCTGAGCAGCTGAATAAAATGCTGCAGCTCTGCATTAGAGTAATGCAATTCCCTGCGCAACCTCAGCATCAGTCAGCTCCTGCCCTAGTGCAGCTAGTGCCGGGGGAGGCAGCTTGTTTATGCTCTGCTTTATTGCCTTTAGCTGCTGAGAGCAGAAGAAAGATACCCATAATTTATGCAGCAAGGCTCATGTCGCTCACATCACCCCACCAGGTGTTTCTGAGGCATCTCTTTGCCTCTCACATTTGGCCTGCTCCTTTCTGGCTGCCACCTTTCTGAAATCCTGTATGAAATGAAGGAGGGTGCTGGCTGACCAAAATGCAAGGCAAAAAGCCCATAACGTGCTCCATGTGACTGGGGCAGCTCTAGAGCAGGTGGTGGGAGCCCCAGCCCCATTTGGATGAGGCCCTCCTGCCTTCTGTCATCCACTTGATCCTGAAAGTCAGGCAGAGGGGAACTGGTAAATGATGGCAGTGACCAAAAGACATGAAGGGTTTGTGGTGGGAAGCGATCAGTAGCATTAAATGCAAACAAACAGGCAAGCATTGTGGTGTTTCGGATTGCTTTGTGTTATGAGAAATTCCTTAGGCCAGGCAGCTTCATTTATACATTCTTGTTGTAATTGCACAGACCACGAGACTGTAATTTAAAATAAATAAATAAATAAATAAAAGCAAAACAAAAAGGCCAGCAGTAGGGTTTCTTTCTGCTCTGGAAAGAAGAGTTGATTCTACGCTTCTGTTCCTTCACAACAATACGCAGGGTCCGTGCAGTGCTGAGCTGCCTCGCCTGAATGTTAAATTATAACGCTTGTTTTACTCTTTATTTCTGTGTCTTGTGTGATGCAGTTTGTACCAGCAACATCTGAATGCTTTGGCTTACTTTGAAAGACGAGGAGAGTTAAGGGTCTTTCATGATATAAAAGAAAATCCCCAAAATAGCCTTCTGTAATTTCTGAATTGTATTCTTAGCTGCATTAGCATATAGCTGGAGTTAATTCATTTGCATAGTGAAAAAGTCAAAGCGAGAGCAGAATTAGGCCCGTTTGAAACCAAGCTAGAATTGTATCTGATACAGCTCAGTCTCAGCTCTGCATTGGCAGCCCACCACAGTGCTCGTGAGGTGAAGATATGGATGTTTCAGCTTCGTCCTGGGCAGTGGCTCTGTGACACAGCCCAGGAGGGGCCTGCCCTCGCTCTTGGAGTGGGGCCCCCAGTGCAGCTCCAGCCAGAACCCAAGCACAGGATTTCCTGAGGTGATGTACTCAGGTCTGTGCTGCAGTGTCTTGGGGCCTCTGTCTCCCCGCCTCTGTCCTGCACAGAGCCACCAGCCTGGCAAACCTGCCAGCCAGTGCCACTGCCACCAGTGCTTGACGTTGTGGCACCCATGCCAAGCTGGGCTCTGCAGCTGCCAGAGCTGGGCCGGCACAGCCTCTTGTCCACACAGGTGTAGCATTGGGTTCTTGAAGATATAGGTTGGTGTCGTATGGGACGTCAGCAGCGCACTGCACACCTGGCACCCATGGATGGTGGGGGAGCAGGTGCTCCGCTTGTGGAGGTGCTTCTGAAGCCCTGAAGGATGATTTAGGGAGGTCTCCAAGGAGGATTTTTTCTCCCTGCCTATTTATCACAGTTATCTTTTGGATGAAGCTGGACAGATAATGCATACAGACTTGTAGTAAAACTGTAAATCTCTCTACCTCCGAATGCAAATTATTATTATTTTTAGATCTTGGAGATCTTTGTCACAGCAAAGCACTTTGTGCTGCCCTTTAAATGTAGTTCTCATAACATGGCTGGGTCCTCATTTTCTTCTGTTTAAAGAGAAGAGGAAGGGAGATGGATGTGTTTCAGGGACCTTCCTTAAACCATGTATTATTTGACATAATTATTGTCACAAAACTCCTGATCTCGGGTCTCTCTAAACTGAATAGTTGCAATCTATTAAATCCATCCTCAGATGGGAACTTCTATGGCTGCGACAAGTTTTGTTGTTCTTTATCTTTCTTGAAATGAGGTAGTGAGCAGTAAGCCTTCACGCACTCTCAAGCTTTTTATGTATGGCTTCAGATGTTTTCCTTTCCCTGTACCAACAACAGCTCTCCCCATGTTGTCCTGTCTTTGCCAGCTCTGTTGTTCTGTGCAGAGCAGGTGTTGTTGGTGAACAACTGAGTGCTGCCTGAGTGTCCTCCAGAGCAGTTAAGAGTTAAGGGAACTCCCATCAGTGCGCGTGAGTAAACCGCCGCTTTTCATGTTCGTTACCTTGCATTCGTATAAGCTAAATTTCAGCTGATCAGGGAATATTTCCTGAACATCTTTGGAAGTTATGTAGTCATTGAGTGAGGGAGAGAGGGAGAGAGGATAGAAATTAAATGGTCACAACATTTGCTGAATGTTTACTAGTGGAAAGGGAGGGCTCCTGTGAAGTGAGACCAGTTTCTCACAGTCTCATTTCTCTGTGCTGTTCTCTCTCTCTGTATCAAGTGACAGGATTAGGGAAGGCATGAAAGAAATTTCCTTTAGTTCTCTTTGTTTTGGGACAGCAGGGCAGCGTGAAGGTCCTGCTGCAGGACTGTTCCAGGACACATCATGAGCAACCTCTCTGTTTTGATGCAGGGGGAAAAAAAGCAACTGCTCCCTCATGCAGACCCTCCCTGCACTCTGGCAGGGGAGGCACTGCACAGCCCCATCTGCAGCGGTCACTGCTGGGGCACCCAGCCTGGGCGAAGGCTGCCTTTGCTACCACCGTGCACTTTCTGGATCACTGTAAATGCAGGGGAAACTGTAACACCCATCGATTTTGGCTGCCTCTGGTTTTCAAGCAGCAAATTTTGAACGTGTCTTACCTAATCTTCACAAAGTGAAAAGCACCTAGGAAGTTTATTTCCTTTTTTATTTGGACTAACCAAACAGATTTTTCCTTCTCAAGCACCAGGAGCCTCACAGTTTCCACCACTTGCCACTCTATACCAGAGTACATTAAGTTGACATAGTGACCAAGAAACCAGAGGGCATATGAAAGTTCATCTTTTAGGAAGATTTATATGTGATCTTGTTGAAACTTCACTGATATTGTGGATTTATGTAAGGAAGTACATATGTATTTAGGGTATGTGTCTGTAAACTTTCTAGGCAGCCTGTGGCAAATGAAAACAGAATGTTTCAAATGTGTTTCCATCTGTGGAGACCAAACACACCAGCTGAGCCACATACAGTTCCCGTTGCCATCCAAGCCCTGAAGTCTGTGTGCTGAATTAGGGGGGGTGAACTGGGTTTAAGCAGCACCTGTAGCTGACGATTTGGCATATGAAGTATAGTTTATGTTGTGTGGGCTACTTTTAAGCAAAACTCTACACATTCCTCAAAGAAAGTTTCTGTATTTTCATACCAACTGTTCTTGTGTTTGATACACCACCAGAAGGTAATGCAACACACATTTAAGAGCATCTTTCTCTCTTGAGCGTGCAGCGTCGTTCCGGCTCATGCTTCTCCCTGTGCACCCATCTGCTCTGGGACTTGTAACTGCACAAATTCTTTCCTGACAAGCAGCAGCCAGGGAAAAGTGGCTGTGGTTGCTGGTGAGATGAGAAGGGTGTGTGCTGGGAGGAAGGCTGAGCTTGGCCTCTCTGAAAAAGACTGGCTTGTTGGAAACCCTCGAACTTTGACGTGGCCTTGGCTCTGGCACTGAATGTCTGAGGCTTTGGGGGAAACGTGAACACCTTTAATACATTTGGGTTGGTTTGCCAGCACATCTGCTACCTTTCCATTTCACTCCAGCATATACTGCACCCAGGGAGCTTTGGAAAGCAAGGTAGCGATGGAGATGTTGCAGCGTCATGTTTTACATACCTCCTCTGCTTTCCCTTTTTCCTTTTGGATTCAATATTTCAGTTTTTTCTCCCTTTCTGCCCCCCCCCCCTTTTATTCTCCAGGAGCACTCCCCTTCTCATGATGTACTGCTGTGTTCACTTGTTACCTTTCTAAAATGCTCTCTGGTCCAGCATTACAGATGATTTGCATGTCCTGAGACCTCACTGCATGCTACTAAAATAGTTTGCTGCATATACAGTTATGCTCATCAAAGGTCCTGCTTGTGGCCCATTACAAAATGAGAGTTTGGAATGCGGTACCTTTTCATCAGGAAAAGATGAACCGTGTTCAACGATAGATTCTTGTTTGAAAAGAAATCACTCAGATATGCTGCAATTGGAATATCCAAATCGGAGGCTCAGCTCCTCCTCCTGGGGTCCTGGTGCAACTTTGATATGCAAACTCTGTCAAAAGGTTTTGAAGGCAGGAAGCCTGCCAGAAAGAAGAACACAGAAAGTGGGGGAAGATCAAGCTATTAAAGGGGATGGTACTAACTGAAGGGAGGTCTGCAGTGATAAAGCTCCCATGGATCTTTTCTTTTCTCTTTGCTGGAATCCAAGAGCTGGCTTCCCCCAGTAGAAATCCAAAGGCAAAGCAGTGGGCATTAATACCTCCTGCTCTGTCAAGATGCGAGCAGCTTACCAGAGCCCAGGGAAGAGAGAGGGAGGTGTGATTTACTTGTTTTCTTGCCAGCTTCATTGAATTTGGCTCACTGTGGGTCCCTCTCCTGCACTTGTAAAATGCACCTGAACTTGGTAGCAGTATAAATGTGATGAGTTCCTGGTCTGCCTTGAAGGGCACAGAGTGGTGCAGTCTCACTCCTCGGCTTGCTCAGATATACATTTCCTGTATCGCTTACCTACCACACAGGGTGGTTATGAGGATTAATTAGTTAATGTTTGTACAGCACTTTGAAGATGTAATGCACTATTAGGCTCCAGTCTCTGCTTGATGCATGAGTAGAACACCCATTAATGCTAATGGAGGCTGCATGCATTTCTCAAGCAGGGAATACATAAATGCTAAATATAATTCTAATTATTATTGTATTTCACAGTATTACTTGATCAGCCTTCTTTAAATGGAACTTAATTTTTTTTTTTCGTATGTAACTTGCAGAAATAAAAAATGTTCTTAATCTTGCTTTCAAGAGCAAACTACTTCAGCCCCAAATAAGCAAGCAGATAACCCTTCGTTCCTCATGTTTCATTGTGTTCTCCTTGTAACATGCATATCAACTGACCGGAGGTAGATGTCTGTGTTCTGCAATTGGCAGAGGTATCTTGCTAGCTAAGGAAGCAAACTCATAACACCTAGCACAAATAGTATTTGATTACTGCTAATTACAGTGCTGTCACATAGACAGGGGGAAAGAACGACGGCTGACTTTGTCAAATAGCAATGAAATAACCCGCTGTCTGTCTACTGACTTAATGGATTTAATTGCCAGTGCATAATCAAGATCTGGTGAATTTGTTTGAACATATCAGCAGGCACCAAATATTTCAATTAAGATCAAGTTGTATAACTAGTGTTACTCTAGCTAGAGCAGAATTCCAGCAAGTTCAGATTTTTGAGGCTCACAAAAGGGTACCTATTGGCAAGAGCTAGCAAGCAAACTGATGGCTGGATGTTTTTCAGAAGTTGAGTAACCTTCTTCTCCTCAGATGTTACTGGAACCATGTGGTTGGTTCTCTTTGATTTGATTTCCATCTGCTGTGTTTCTCAGGCTCATGTCCCCCAGCAGAGTCCATGCATTTCTACTGTGACCCCTTTCCCCAGGCACAAAGTGCAAGGCCGGGGCTGTGGTGTGCCATGGGGATTACAATGTCCCTGAGGAATGTCTGCTTCAGACTTCAGAAGGAAGCCCAGTGCAGCAGTGTGACCCAAAAGGCAGTCTTAATTTTCCTCACAGAAAAACTGTGGCCTAGCACACCCAAAGAGGTCTTTTTCTTCCATGTACATGACAGAGATATTTTTCTTTTGTCCCTCATCCTCTAGCGAAAGCAGTCTTTTTTAAGAAATCAGCACCTTTCTATAGCCAATGGATGCTGTAAGAGAACAGGTTTGGGGTGAATGCTTGAATTATGTTCAGTTTTGACAACTGAATTTGTCCCCAACTATCTAAAGCCACTTTATTCACATCAAAGCCTCAGTCAAAGATTTTTGCTCTATCTATCTTTGAAGGAATCTTCCTTCAGGGATTGGTGCCCTTCAACCAGATCATTAGCAGCTTCTTAGATGCAGAAGAACAGGCCCTTGTGATAAAACCTGTGAGGCCATGGCCTGGACCTGCCCTTGTTCTTTCATAAAGGGAGGTAGGGGGAATCTTGTACCTTTCCAAAGCTGCTTTTGAGTCATACAGACTGCACTTCCCTGTCCTGTTTATATTTATTCAGGATACTTGGAAAGACCCACCCCTACCAAGTTGTGCCCATTCATCTCAGCAGTTGCTCTGTAGCTACTATATGAATTTTCTGGTTTGTTGTTACATAGACATGACAGACGTTTGGCTGGACTGATGGATGGGTGTTCTTGGCACTGCCTTACTTTAAGCTGGTCTTATCGTTGATGGTTATAATTCTTGCCTTCATATCACAGTCTGTGACAGTCTGTTGCTACTGTATCTGTGATCCTCTCTTAGTTTCGTTCACATACTGTTCAATCCAGATTTGCTTGACCCCAAGACATAGCAATGGCCTATTTTCTCCCCGCCCCATGGACCCTGTAATTTTGGGGATTGTGCTCAGCAGGCATGAGCTCTAAAGCTGGCACACAGAAAACCCTGAGTCCTTTCTGTTTGCTCTGAAGGACCTTTAGAAAGTTGTACTGCCTCCTGCGTGGTTCTGGCAAAGCTGGAATCAGTTGTGTACGCGCTTAGTGGGAGCTGTCAGCACTCCACAAGTCTCTAGATCAGACCTGCAGTTTGAGAGCTAAAAACAACCCCCAAGAATGCAGAGATGGTGCATGACTGGCAGACTTACATTTGCAAAAAAAAAAAAAAAAAAAAAAAAAAAAAAAAAAAAAAAGGTGAGCTTTCTTCCTCCATTTTTTTTTTCTTTCTGAGTTGGAGAAGCCTAGATCATGGAACACGTTGGTGTTTTGCTTCTTCTGAATGTGTGTGTATGTGTTTCAGTGAGTTTTCAGTCTTTTAATTTGTTCTGTAGAAGGAACTTTTAAAGCAACAGATAAGCTGATATTGTAACAATGGGGTAAGGCAGCGATGCCAGGCAAGGTCAGCGCGCTTGTGTATTGATGAGGCCAAAGAGCGGGAGGACTGAAGAGGGCTTGTATTCTGAGTATTCTTTGTGCTTGCTACCCATGAATCTAAATTTAACTGAATTCAGGAAACCTTAATCACAAAGGAACCTGCTCTTTTTTTCCCCCCTCCCTATTCCTTTCCCAGCTACAGGCTTTTATTTTCCAGCTGAAGTAACTTCTAACTGGTCACACAGCTGTACTGCTCTCAATGGCTGTGGTCATGGACTTTCCATCTCTGCCAACACAGATGATGCTGGGACAGCGACTGCTGAACCATCACACATAAAAGCCACCATTTTCATGTATAGGGAAAAGTTGGTTCCCTATTTCTAAGGGGAAAGTAACCAAAGTAAACGGAGCTTTTACACTGCATTGTTTTGCCAGCGTGCTTTTCATTTTCTGTGTCAAACTGGCTCTGTTGCACATAGGTAGCTCTAAAACAGTTTCCATGTTACGAAGCTCGCCTCGATGCTCTACCATGCAGTAGATGGTGTTTCTCCTGGTGCTCCATTTCACCACTGCCTGTCAGCATAGGTGCCCTTAACAGGCCCAGTTCTTGGTGAATCAGCACAGCAAGGCAGTTGCTTCCATTTACGCCACTTGAGGACCCCTTGTGAAGTATAATTATCTACCTTTTGTAGCTCCAAGCAAACTTTGCCGATATCATTACTGTCAGTTGAATCTTCATTAGTTTGCATCCTGTCTCTTATTTTTCCGGCATTCCTGACTTGTTTACTTCTGCTCGAAAGCTGTGAGCTTTGGTAATTTTCCAAGCTGTCGTCTTATGCTTCCAAAATCACCAGATTTCTTTTGTTTGTGATAGTATGGTCTTTGACGTGTCCTGTACTCCCTGGCAGAGAGATTCCAATCGGCTTTTTAAAAACCCAGAACTCTTTTTTTCCATCTAATTGTTTTCCCCACAGATCTCGGTCTGTACCGGTGTGTCAGGCTGCTAGGGAGAGCAGGAGTTAGGCATCCTGCTCTCAGTTCACACCACCTTCAACATTAACGAAGTGCAGGGATTGCCTGGGTAGCAACTGTGTGAAATCCTGATGGTTTTTACATTGCCTTTTAAATTGGGTCAGAAATAATATTCCTGGAATGGCCCTATTGGAAAGAACCATATTGAGGGAGGTGGCGAGGGAGGCAGCAGAAAGCCTGCAGTGAGAGGTGTTGAGCAGAGCAAGGGTAGGTGTGATGGATGGCAGACTCCTTGCTGCTCGCTCTCGTTTTGATTATTTTCATGATCCTGGTTTTATTTTTGCTGATAGAACTTTCACTGGATGCCCTTCCACAGAAAACTTCCTAATTTTCCTGCATAGTTAATATTCAGATATAAAAGAACTATTACAGTTTAAATGATGAATAGATGCTAATTTATACATATATACTTACACTCAGAATGCGTAATTAATGATCTTCTGTGTCAGTCACGGATATGCAAATGACTACATTTTGCAACTCTTAACATAATTGTGTTGCCCTGTCTGGCTTCAGTTTTGGGGAATGTTTTTGCTGCAGTTAGGAGAACAGCCCGCAGGCAGGTGATGTCTCACGGCTGCAGCTGATGTGGCCCTCCTGGTCGTTCTGTTGGCTCTTCAAGTTGAAATGGCAGCAGCGAGGAGTATGGCTCCTACCTGTGCTGCTCAGACAGAACCGTGTCGATCTCGTTTGGTCGGTGTGTCCCTTAGCAGACACAGAGCACAGTGCCTTCCCTAAAGCAGGAACCAGACAGGAGGACATGAGCACCTCTGGGCAGCCCGGCTGTCCCCATCTGTCACACAGGGCACACCAGTGCCCACCGTGCCGGCGCCTCGAATGTGGGTGCTTGTCACGAAGCTGGTGTTCCTCATCTTTCTCTTTAAGAACTGTCTGCATCCACGGCAAAGGGAAAGATTCATCACGTATTTTATTAAGGCTTGTGGGTAGACTTCGCTATATAAATAATTTTACCTCCTGTAATTACAGAGAACATTAATAAAAACGGTGATTTTTCAACTGTGATATGTATTTGCATTGAAGCTCGTCCAAATTTGCAATTCTTGGGATTTGGACAAAGGAAAATGAGCAGGGTCAGTTATTTTTACTGCTGTCTTTCTGGTTTCTTGGACTGAAAACAGCTGTGAGGAGGGAATCACAGAATCACAGAATGACCCGGGTTGGAAGGGACCTCAAGGATCATGTAGTTCCAACCCCCCTGCCTAGCAGGGCCACCAACATACACATTTACTAAAGAACCCAAAAACAAAATCTGACAAATTTCATGCGATTACTGCCCATGGAAGACACAGTTCAAGAGATTAAGTGAGGGAAGTTCCTTCCTGACTCCCCAGCACTGATGTCAGGGTGCAGCATGGGCTGGGGACTCAGCAGAGCTCTTAGGACAGGGCCGTGCAGCAGCGGACCTTTGTTAATGGTTTCCCCTGAATGCACAGGGAGATTCTTAGGAAATCAGGAGTTTGTGTTCTGGGGATGGTGGGAGTCTGATGAGGGTTACAGACAGGAAAGTGCCTGGAGAACAGCCTCCTCCCTGCAGCCTGCAGCTGGGCACAGTGAATGATGCTGCGCGGTGAGGTGCTCACAGCCAGGGAAGGGCTGGGGCTGGCTGCTGCTCTGCACTGTGCCGGACTTGCCCCCGTCAGCAGGGTGCACGACTCTGCACTTAGCCTGGCTCTGAAATCACCACTGGGACTCACAAAGAGCTCACAGCAGCACGGCTATCAAGTCATGCTCCAAATTGATCCTGCAGGCTGTGATGTCAGGCCCTGGCCAGGGAGCTTATTGATTTCAGACAGACAGCCCGGCAGGCTGTATGATCTATGCTGTAGCGCCGCTGCCTCGCTTACAAGTTATGGCCATCACGACACAGGCATCCAGCAGCTCCGTGACATCGCGTGCTTCATCACCGCTGGATGTGTTACTCAGCTCTCAGTGCAGGGGCGAGAAGGATCCAGGCAGCAGATGCAGGAGAGATGGAGCTCCGTGCACGAGCAGCAGCGTGCAGAGGAATGAATGTGCTTCCCATGCACTGTTCAGCACTCTGGTCTTCTGCAGACTGCTGGACCTCTGGCCAAAATGCTGAGCCTCGAGTGTCACTGCCATTAGGTATAGGTGAAATCTGTAATTGGTTGCAGCTCTTTAGAGAGACACTCAGGTGCCGAGGGTTTTTCAGTGTGTATTGTTTGAATTGAGGTACATACACCATCTTAGGCAAAGAGATCCTAGGTCCTTCTGTTCTAAGTTTATGTACGCGTATTGGCATTGTAAGTATCAGCAAAATAAGGAAAATCAGGTAAGTTTATTTAATTCCAAGCACTGATTTACAGTATAATCAAGAGCTTGCTTCTTAAGTTTTCTTTAAATTTGTGGTTCTCAGCATGCATCACCTGTAGCATAACTCACATGTACAAATACTGAAGGAGAACTGGAAACTTCCGTTACAGGGGCAGCTTTTGGTGTGTACTGTTACAAGACACTGTGGAGAAGCTTTTCCACACAGATGGGTATTTTCCAGTGGAATTGTAAGAAAATCCTGATTTGGTTATTTCCATTTAGAAAAAAAGATTCTCCACCAGCTTGGGAGTTACAGGAAGCAACAGCCATGTGGCTTTTTACTTCTTCCATCTGCTCATTCTAGAACCCAGAAAAAGGCTTGACAAGTTTTGCTTGTGAGAGGAGGAGCAAGTTGTTACATAAGCACAGTTTGAGAGGTGCACCTGGGCTGGTTCATGAGTGTTTTTGCTTTTGCACAGGGTGTTTTAAAATTCAGGTAGATACTGGCATACTTGAGTGCATTAGTGGAGATGCCAGTACCTCCAGGGCATGGCAAGCTGGGGACCTCAACTTTGTGGTGCTGTTTATACAGTCTTGTTTGATTGTCCCACGGGTGTTTTCACTGTTCATCGAGCTTCATCTGCTTTAAAAGAAAGCAAATGCAGGACAAAAATTGCTTTTGGAGTTAAACTAGGGAGGAGAAGTTCAAGAAGCTGCTGGAAAAACAACCAAGCCACCCCAAACAAGCCAATAGTAGGGAAAGAAATACAACACTTGTTGTGTGAAACTTTGCTCTTTGTGTGCATCGGTCATGAAAACAGAAACACTGGGATCAGAGCTCTATTTGTTAATGAAAAAGGTGAGGCTGCGCCAAGCTGTGCTGATCACGTTCTTCCTTGAGATAGGCTGGTTACCTTGGTAGTTACCGCTGCACAAGTGCAAGTTTGAGTCTGCACCTCCCAACATTTCTACTTCTGTTCCTTCTCTGCCCGCATTGGCTTTGTGGTCACTTTCAGCCATGTCAGCATGTTGAAAATTGCTGACAGTAAACAGTGGAGGCATGCATGCATGCTACTGAAAAAACCACAAGGAAAACAGCCTTGGGTAAAGGGTGGATTTGCTCCCTGCTACATGTTCACATCTTCCAAGCACAGTCTGGGGTCCCCTGAAAAACACGGGGCTTAGAATATTTTACTTCTACTTTTTAAAGGCAAACAGTAGAGGACAGCTCACTTTTCTGCATGCATTTTGGTTTGTGCAGTGGGGGAAAGGTTAACGCAGATTAGATGCTGGGCAGGAGAGGGCTGCGGGTGTGCAGGAATGGCCCCAGGCAGTGCAGCCTGGGGCACACTTGGGGATATCACTGTACTGTCCCTGTGCTCCCACCACCTGCCTGCGGGCTTGGCAAGGCCGGGTCAGCACAGGTGGAGCTGAGTGGCTCCAGGCTGGCTCCTGCTCTGGCCTGGGTGCCGCACCTGTGGGTGATGCTGGATGTGGCCCTGCATCCCGTGTTGAGCCATGTGCTGCCAGTGCTCGGCTCAGCTTACTGGGGTACAGAGACGGAGTAGGCTGGGCTCACTCAGAAATGGATTTTGCTGGAAGCCTGCTTCTATTTTTACAGGAGTTTACTCAGCTGCTGTGGAGCTACTGCTGCTGTCTGAAGCAAAGGCAGCATGCACCTTGCTGGAAGTGCTTGTGCTGCCTCGTGTCATGTCACCCCTGAGCCAGGTCCTCTCTGTAACTGGGCACTGCTGGGAAGGCCAGCCTGCAGCTTCTGTCCCCTTCCATTTCCAGTGCAGAGGTGGGACAGGGTCTGCGGCCTGATTCAGAAACACAGGGATAACGCAGGCCTCAGCCTCCTTTCTCTGAGATTGCAGGACAGAGGCTGTTCTGGAATCAGTAGCTATTCTGCCTGCAGCTGATGCAGCTAGGATCAGGATTTGGACCCAATCTATTTTAAGAAGTGTTTAAGAACACGGTTTCCAAACTCTGTTTTAGCTTGCTCTAGTCTCGTTCACATTACGGTCTGGGATAACAGGTGGGGCTAGCTAAAATCTCTACTTCAGACTGACCTGAACAAAGACAACCCAAAGCTGATGGAGCCAGCTGAAGGTACAGCTGTAGGTGAGGCAGCTGCTGGAAGCTGGAGAAGAGATGGATGTTAGGGGGAAACCAAAGGATATGCCTGCCCTTGGTGCTGGGGATGCTGCTGCCTGCTCACAATGCCTGTCTTGCCCGCACAGCATGTGCACTCCTGCCAGCACTGCACAGGCAGTAAAGCACAATGGTTTGTTTTCTGACATTAGGGATTGCCTTCAGTCCCTGCCACTGAGTTCCCTCCATTTAAGCCCCAAACATTTTTCAAGAATTTCTAGGAGGGTGCTGGCATATAATGACTAATTTTGTAAATCTGGCATTAGAAGGGGGGGCTGTACATTGGAGAGACTTCTGCTATATTTAGAATAAAACTTCATGCTCTCGCTGTCAGGATGTGAGCTTAATTACAGCGTGCTGCAAACTTTGCCTTTGTGAAGGATATTTTTCTGTGCTGCTTGCTTCAAAAAGCCCAGTTTTGCTGCTATTTTTATGATGTTTTTGTAACAGCAGCAGGAGTTGAAATGGGTTTGGTGAAACCGGAGAGGGATCCTCTGACACCCAGTGATAGCAGCCTTGCGGTTCCCGGCTCGGAACTCCTCACCAGCTGAAATGAATCAATGTCAGGAGGAAGGCGTAGCCAGTTGCTGTTCCTTTTTTTCTCCTTTTGTAACTTGCAATTCACTTTTCTATTATACCCTGACATTATCTGTTAAGATTTCGATACGGATCCGCTTTTGCTGCTGTGTTTATGATCGGGTAACTGTTAGAGGGCTGCAACAGAAATATAAAGCTGGTAAGTTAGCAAGTTTTACATCCAAAACCAATGAAAAGGTGCACACGATGCACACTCCCTGCCTTAAAGAGAGAGCTGCCAGCTTTTCACGGTGGTTGCTGAGCCGTAGGGAGGCTTATGTCCTTATCAGAGCATCGCACCGTGGTTCGCAGAGGCTGGCACACTCTGCTCCAGATAACAGCAGAGCTTCTGCGCCTCTGCTGTGGTGGTAGTATGCGTGTGATGTGTGCGTTGTACCAGAGCAGCAAAGGATGATGCTTAAAAGTCAGGAAGTGTGCGTGAGTGTGTGAGAAACCTTCACCTTCCCTTGTCTAGGTGTGAGTCGCTCCAGTCTAGAGAATTTAGGGGGGAGGAGTTTGGCTGTTTTTTTTATGGCCACACAATTCAGAGGGATTCCTCTGAAAGGAGAGATGTGCACGTTTCTCCTGCTGGCAGGAGCGCGGGGTGTTGGGAGGGGACATCAGGAGCTGCACCAAGGTGCTCTGTGTGCAGTCGGACACGGGTTTGGCAGTCCAGGTTCACCCTGCACCTAGGAAATGAGCCCTTAAAGAAACAGCGTAATTCAAAGTCAGTAGCATCTGCTTGGCTATTCGTTATGTTTATGTTTCATATTGACTGGATCTGTTGTAAAATTATAAAATAAAAAGTAAATAAGAAAAAGTGAAAAGCAAAAACACCTTTTTAATGGCAGCCGTGAAGTTTTCTGCAAAATATTGGATTTGCCAACATGTTATACTGAAAAATAAATATGACATAACTTGCTGGAATAAAGTGCTATTTTCGCTTTTGCGAATAGTAATGTAAATGTTAAATTTGCTTTTATTTTTCCCTGTTGGTTTTAGAGAGAAAATAAAATAATTGGCCAGATGTCTTTGAGATTTGATGATAGATTATGCAGCACATAAGCTTGACACCTGGTAGAAATTCTCCTCTCTGCAAAGCTTTTATAATGTAACAATATAAATTCATGCATCTCAGGTAAACTGTTTTCCTGCCCTCATGGGATTTGCACAGATTTCCCCTATTAGCACGGTGCAAGGATTCTGTTGAGACTGTTCACCTGATGAGCAGGAATCCACACTAGTGGCGTTTGCAAAATCCCAGCTGAGAGGGACTCCGGTTGCATAAAAGAATATTCGAAAACATTTTTAATTTGGACAGGACTGTTCTCAGTGGCATTCCAGGATCTTGCTAGCAAATAGCTGCGCCGCCACATTAATAAACAACTCCGATGGTTGGAGGTGGGTAAAGTAACTCAGGATCACAAGGGGGTGTTTTGTCTGTGTGCTCTGTATCGTGGCTTTGTTTAACACTATTGTGGCAGCCCTCCCCCACGCAGGGTGTTCATCTCCTATCTGCGGGGTGGAAAGCTCCCTCGTTTTCTGAAACACTGCATGTCCCTCTGTTCCCAGAAAATTTCTCAAGTAGCGCTGCTATCTGCGAGTCGAAAAAATAAACCTCCCTTGTCCTTGGCTTCTCTGGGATGCTGGGCTGCTGGCTCCAACAGTATTTCTCACAGAACAGGAAAGAATTTGTTGAGCTGAATTTACTAATTATGGGCCAAATATTGACATTTTAATTCTTTGCTTACCTATTCTAAGACAATGTAAAAACAGAGCCAAGACCTTCATAGTTCCATTTTTGTTTTATTGACGGTACGCCAGAGCAAAAGTGGCATTATGTTGGAAAGTATAATGAATATTTTGCCTAGAACAACTTTGGCATGTTTATCTGTTTCTTTAAACATTATCTGAGACATTAAAAGAAACCTTTTTCTGTCACAGAGATCTAAGCATTAGTCTCTAGACAATTCTTACTGCAATTAAGAATTGCATAACAATCTGATTGTTATGAGTCAAAGTAATAAATGAATACGGATGAATATTTGGCTGAAAAAAAAGCGAGAGCGAGACTCTTGTCTGTCTGTGGGCTGTGTGGAAAAAAAGCTTTTGCATGGAGGCGAGAGCTTGTGGAAGAGAAGGGATCGAAACTGATGATTTAATAGGCTTTCATAGAACAAATATTTTGACTAATACCTTGCTCAGGACATTAAGGAAATGGCAAAGCAGAGCATTTCTTAGCTAAATGCCATTCTACTTGCGTGGTGATCTTTCCTGTGTGAATTTGGATGGCCAGTGCTTCAAAGTACTGAATTACGGGGCAGACTGGGCAGAGAGCTTTGTAAATGGAGCACTTGTACCTGCTGTTGGTTTCCCTCCATTCCCTCTGCTCTTTAAAGGCTTCTGTAATAAGAAAGCTGCAGTATGTATGTTTCGGTTTTCTTTTCCTGAAAGAAACCAAATATCCTAGTTCCAATTGCAGTATGTTACTCCAGAGAGAACTTTATTAGTACTATCAATTGTCTCGTTAATATATTGCTGCTCCATTGCATGGTTACTGCCAACTAGCCCTCAGAGCTGGCTCTGGAAGGGATGGCCAAGTGGACAATGGGCACCTCAGGACCTTCTGTCCTTCCAGCTCCCTGCAGAAGTGCAGGTGTGTGGGAAGAAGCACTAGAGAGAATTATGGTCTTTCTGCCTCCTTCCTTGTGTAAGCAGTAGTGCTGGAAACTTCAAGTTCTTTACAGGGCAAGTCTTTCCGTCACAGACCAAAATAATGGCAGGTCTGAGCTGAACGTCACTTCTGTCACCTTCTCTTCTCAGACCCCAGTGCAGTGACAGTAAGGTTCTGGTTTCAAAACACAACCAGGAGGGACCTCAGGAGAGAGAAAGGCGTGAAAGCTCAAAGAGCCTTGTGTCACTATAATACTTTTATCACACCCAGTGTCTTACGGGGCAAAGTAACCTGCCTCCCAGACTACGTAGAGAAGGGACGAAGAGGGCATTGCCTTTCCCTGCTTTCTTAAAATGAATGTTGGGTGATGTTTCTATTATTTCTGAGATGTTCTGGAAATAAACATCAACATGAGCCAGAGAAGCAGAGCTAGCACCAGTACAGCTTTTCTGTACGTTCACTCCACAAGGTTTTCTCTCCTGTCCTGTCAGTTCTTCTGAGGAGTCATCTCTGACTAAAACAGAAGCGGGCTCCTTTGCTTCTGGCTTTGTGTCAGCCCATCAGCAGGGATGCTTTGTGAGCCAGGATGAAGACAAAGTCCCAGAAGACCAAGTAGTCAAAATGAGGGAGGCTGCCTACAAAGTACGACTCAAGTCGTCTCGATTTTGTGGCATTCACAGCTGGCTTTGTGGTCATGGCTGGCACAAGGCAACTGGCTCATAGTGGATCTCAGTCTTCACTGCTGTGTGTTCTGTGCAAAATCTACCAGCTTCCTGAGGCCACTCTGGCCAGCAAGGAGTGGGCAGGCAGATGCTGCCACAGCAATTAGTCGCCAAAATTGGGCAGCCCACAGCCTGCCTGCTTGGCCTGCCCATGATGTTTGTCTTGGTTTTGACTTGCAGCTGTTACCAGGCAGAGGATTTATGCAAAGAGATATAAATCTAGAATTTTGTCAGTTCTGGGAGTTCTGATTCAGAGCAACCACTTGTTCAAACTGGAAAACAATCCCTCAGCTTTTACTGGAAGGCCTTCCAGTGAAGGCCTTGAGCAGATTGATACTGTTTCTTTCAGTGTGGATTACAATGCTGCTGCTGGAATCTGTGCATGCTTCCGAAGGAGAGCAGCAGAAAATACAACACATACATACACGGCAAAACTTGTCATTTCCATAAGTAGAACTATTAATGTCGCTGCCAAAACAAAAGTGCTGAGAGGAGCATTATAGTTGCCTGGTTTTTGTTTTTGCTTGGAGCTTCTTACAATATCCCTTGTACAGAGCAGATGCAAGGCAAAAGCACAGCTGAACAGAATTGAATCAGATAACTCGCAGAGGTCTGAAATGTGTAGTAAACTTTCTCACACATCCATATGTTTCACCATGCACTGAGAGGGAGGGAGGGAGGAGACTGTTATGAGCAAAGAGGTATGTGGTGTTGTTTCCTGTATAAAAAGAGCATCACAGCAGCATGTCTGAGGCAGCATAATCTGATCTTGATGTTGATCTATGGGTTGTAGAGGGGCTTTAATGTTGTCATATGGGACCTGAATGACTTGGAGGAAGCTGGGTAGCCATATTAAACCTGGGTGAGGTTCCTTGTGAGCGTCAGTGTTAGCTGTCTTTGAATAGTATGGTTTTGATACTCTAGTTCCAGACTGGCACTTGAGTTTTGGTCTCTACAAAGCTCCCACAAATTACTCAGAGCAGCTCAGTACTATTGGCTGTACTGACCAGTACTGTGGTCAGCACTGATAACCTTTTTCTCGTCATCTAAACATGCATAAAGAAAAGAGAAAGTACTTCCGACTTCTTAAAGCCCAACTGAAAACAAATGTAGTCAGCAGCTTCTGATATGAGATTTTTTAATGTTCAGGCATATAATAACATTCCCATTAGATACGTTCTTTAAAATAAAGTGTAGCTGATGACTGCTTTGACATTTCTGTTCACCATTATGTGGTAGATTTGTGTGGTTAGTGACAGTAAATGCCAGTCTAACATTGCTGATTTCAAGGCAGTAACTACCGATGTGAACCAGCAGGAACAGAATGCATTTCCAAAAGTGTCTTTCAACTTCGGGGTACCTGTATGTTCAAAGGCCTAATGTTTAGAGATTTTAAACTTGGCAGTTTTCCTTGATCTATGTAATTGAGGCAGTCCTAATATTTGAATCATTCTGGACATGGTGTGGTTTTTCCTCTTGTTTCTGTGAGTGACAGCCTGAAATTCCTCCCCCAGGCCAGTACCCTTGTTTTCTGCAGTGAGGCCTGTGCTTGCCTCCTCAGGGCCTCAGATCTGAGACTGCAGGTGACAGTCATCCCTGCTGTCTCCTCACCACCAATATCCCATGCTCCTCTCCCATGTCTCACTGCTCCATCACATTGACTTGCTGCTCACTTCTCTGTGAGCTCAGGAACGGCAAACTTCTTAAAGTTTCGTCTGCATCTGGTTGTTTGGATTTCTAATCTGATGGAACCTTGCTCCGCATTCCTATCTGGAGGAAATGAAGGAGGAAATGGCATTTTCTCCATTTCCTTTACCTCGGTGTCACCCTGTGCATAACCTGATGAGATGATACTACGCTTGAGAAACATTTAAGGGATTTTCTTTTTTTTCCAGAGCTTTTTTTCCTGACATGCAGATTCCTGAAATACAGATTCTGTCTTTCCCTCCATTTGCCTCGAAAGAGTGAATTGTAAGTGCTCAGAGTTTTTAATCTAAGCTTATTACAGGCACTAGATGTACAGACATCAGTTTACTACTCTTTCCTTCCATAATGTTGATTAATTGTAAGCTCTCTGCATTGTGTAGGCTTAGCTTCTGGAAGAGTCTATTT
The DNA here is from genome assembly GCA_030625065.1 of Alectoris magna. Lineage (NCBI taxonomy): Eukaryota > Metazoa > Chordata > Aves > Galliformes > Phasianidae > Alectoris > Alectoris magna. The sequence goes on along the minus strand of CM060563.1, from coordinate 31,789,174 downwards.
TATTCTTGGGAATGATTCACTCAAAATGTAAGTGCATACCTATGCTATCATGGCACATATTATTCGGGGGAGATGGGAAGGAGGAAACACTTGCTGCTCTAAACCTCAGTGTGGTTTTTCTTTGCATATCTCCCTGGGCCAGATCTCAAAGATGGAAACTAGTCAGTCCCCTCTGAGAGATCATTTTAAATCAAAGAGTGAAATATGTCTCAAGCAAGTAAGAAGTGTGCAATGTGTGCCTCCGAGAAACTGACCTCAATAGTAAGGTAACCGTTCCAACCTGAAATTAAACTTTCCATTGGGGTTCATCTGCAGTGACCCTGTCTACACATCTGTTTTATTGCTTGTGCTGGTCCATGTCTGAAACCATGTGTGGTAGGAGCCAGGGCTCAGTGTCCAAGGAGACTCTAGTCTGAAGGGAACAAGTGAAAACTGGAAGTCCACAAGCTATGAGGAGAGCTGGGTAGAAGCAGACCTTAAAGAAGCTGGAAGGGACCATTCAGTCCCTTACTAGAACCCCGAAGTATCTCCTTAGTGCTGAGTGGTTCACCTCCAGATGGGAGGACTATGGGTAGCAGACTCTTTAGTCACTGTACCAGAGTTAAAAGAGTGAAAATAGCACGTGGAACACCTCATACTATGTAAAAGCTTGTGATACAGCTCCCTGTTTATCTCAAAGCTGAGGGCATGGCTGGTGTCAGGACCTGCAGCTTGTTGGCCCATCAACTTGGTGGGTTCAGGAAGCAGGAAAGCTTAAGGTGTTCTGAGTAGAGTGGTAAATCATGATTATAAAAAAAAAAAAAAAAAGAAAGAGAAAACCATGTCCTCTGTGCAGGTGATGGTGAGGGTGCAAAGCTCTTCTCTGACTGTAGCAAGTGCTGATCCTTGCGGGATGCTGTCGTGGTTGCAACCTCCTGCAGGACTTGTCTGCAGCTTCCTCTCACTACCACATGCAGGCAAGTGGGAAATCTACCTTTCCTGTCAGTCAGAGCTTCCCCAAGTAGCAACAGAAGGACAAACCTGGCAGGATTCTTGTCAGTTTTGCTGTGCCCATAGGGTACTGATTATCATTAATGAGTCTTATTGATTTCAGTGTGCAGCTTCTTGGGAACAACAGGAGCAGCCTGTCTGCAGACTCAGAAACACAGCACAGCAGTGGATTGTATTTGGAAAGTTATCCCTGCAGTTGCAAGGGCTGTATTTTTCTGTTTTGTTTAGTTCAAATTAAAGGCTGGATTCTGCAGAGGCTGATGATTTCGAGAGCCACATCCTTCCCCAGTTGCATCAGGAAAGCACTGCACTTCCCACTGGTGAGGAGGTGAGTGGGCCCAAGCTCTTAAGAGAAGCAGCACTCTCCGTTTCAAGAGAGGGAAGAAGTCATAATATAACAAGGGTCTGTCAGGGCCCTCAGGAGCTGATGCTTTCAAGGCAGCCTGGTTCTTGTTTGTTTTGGTTCTGGTTGGAGCTGGCTGCTGCCCTGCTCTTCCCACGAGGCCGATACTCTTTGCCCTGCCTTAGCAGCGATCCTTCTTGTAAGGTGCTTTCCTGTGGAAATTACATCCCCAGAGTCAAAGCCCCAGCGGCAGCAGGGTGTGTGGAGGGATTCCCCCTTTACCTAGACAAGATGTCTCCAGCTCATCCTCCCCCAGCCATAGCAAGGAATGCCAACAAAAACAACTGCTCTTTGCGTGCTTGTTTATATTTTGCTATAAAGCTGGAAATTGGAAAGTTACTGTGCATGCCCTCCCCTTCCCCGGCCTTCTTTATTAAAAAAAAAAAACAAAAAAAAACCAAACCAACTGTTTCCCAACATTCTCCCCCAGGCTGAATGCCCCTGGTTCCTGTCAGAGCTCCCCAGGCAGCCTCTCTCACCAGCCATGCTCAGGCCCTGCTGGCATCCTGCTGCCTGCCTGGAGTTTGGAGCCCGTGGGGGCTCAGCAGTGTGTGGAAGGCAAGATCCTGGGGTTAACTCCATCGTCTCCTCACTAGTTGTTTTCTTGCTTTGTAAAACGAAATAAGGAAACAATCCTTCCCCTCACATGCCCTTTTGTAAAATTAAACAGTGCTTCCTCTGGCTGCCCTCCTCATTCCAGTGCTGAGAATGGTGGCGTGTCCTGGAGTGACAGCAGCCAGGTGACACTTATCCACAGTAATCAATCAGCGCTGCCCCCCCCCGCCTTTCAGCCTGCACCGCCCAGATCCCCCGGGTGTCTGACCTGTGGGGACTTTGCTGGGAAAGCACAGCTTGATCCCTAAGCCCATTAGCCATGTGCTGGCCCTCCAGTGTTGGCGCGGCACAGCTGGCTCTGATACAGGCAAGCCTCAGCTTTGCCCTGCCCACCACCTTGGTACAGGGGTGAGCTTGGCCTGCAGATCAGGGGACCTGCTCCAGGGGGGCAAATTTCCTTCTATAGGTCCCACCTGTGTGCATGATCCCAGCACTGTGATGATGGAAGGGGGATGGCAGCCCTTGTGGAGCATGGCCAGGGGAATGGGGCCTAGTGTCCCAGCAGTCTGATATGGCGTGGCAGCCCACCCTTGATGGCTGTGGCGAGTGCTTAGAGAGCTTTCCACAGCCTTGCAAAGCTGCCCTTGGAGTGAGGCCATCTTAGACTCTGCTTAAAATTAAAAAAGAATAAAAGAATAAAATGGAAACATTCCTTCCCTTCCCCCATCTCCTTATCTCTCACTTAAAAGCAGAGGAAGCGGAACATTTTAAAGAGGCTTTGTTTCTGTGGATTAAATGAATTGAAATACAGCTTCTTCCTCCCTTGATTTTCTGCCCTCACCCAGGTAAAAAGCTGATCCATTGAAATATTGACTGTCATTAGTCTGAGGTTTGGATTTATTTCATCTCTCGATGAAGCACAGATCTTTTTTTGGTTACCATCAGCCCTCTCTCGTCGCTGTTCCTGTGTAACACTTCCCCTTTGATATGACAATGACTTTGCACAGGGAAAGGACCTTTCCCAGAAAGAGAATTGTTTCAAGAACTGATGAAGGGTGAAAAGAAATTGGTAGCATATCATTAAAAAAGCAGAAAGAAAGCCAGCACACCTTGGCACACACAAGAAAGGGGAGGGAAGTGGCTCCGAAGGCAGCAGAGAGCATTACTAACAGGCCGGCTTAAAGCCCACTTCACAACATGCAGTCGCTCTCCCCAGCTCGCCCATTGATTTCCTCCTGCCCTCCATAGGCCTGGCTGCAGTTAAACCTTGTGTCCTCCACGTGATGCTGAACCGAATCAGATTTTGCTTTTAGTTGTTCGATCAAATTTTCCTTCCTTGAGCTTAGAAGGCACACTTGGGACTTCATGGTAATTGCCTCCCCACGCTGAACTGCTGATACCTTTATTGGATTGGCGTAGGGTTTCAGAGGACTGTGTTTAACATGCAGTGAGCCGCAGCAATGCAAACAGCTCCAGTGTTTAAACAAGCATCCATTAGGCCAGGAAACAAGACAGTGCCAGCCCATTTGGTGCTCTTTAGTGCTGGCAGCTTAAGGTGAGTGGTGCAGTGGGGTTTGCTGGGGGGAGGTGCGGGGAGGCACAAGTGCAGCGTCAGGAATACAAGAGGAGCATCTCTGTAGGGCTGTGGGGAGCGAGCGGGCAGAGGGAACTGTTGCAACTGGGGACATGTGCAAAGCTCATTAATATCTCATTATGTTCGAATTGCAGTCTCCCAGCAGATTGGCATTAACATGTGATGTGCTGGAGGAAGGGGCTACAGGAGCGTGGCAAGGATATTTTAAGGAAGCTATTTTTTCCTTTTTCCCTTTACGTTGAAGAAGCGGAAAAAATAGTGTGTGCAGAGCAAGGCGCCAGCAAGCCACGATGTTTTGTGCATCAGCCCAAGTCAGTACACTCCATCAGACAAGAACAGTGCTCTGTTGGGCTTATCATAGTACCCCCTTTTCACGAGCACTTAAACTCAGTTCTAAAATTTGGCTCCATGTGGAACTTCCAACTTTCAGGAACTCAGCCCAGGATTAATTCCCCCTACCCGACATTTTGCTTCCTTCTGTACATTTGTAGGTGGTAGTGGGGTGCTTGAAATACTTCTTCTCTTGTCCTGTGCTGAACTAGCTTTTGTTTTATCCTTAACTGGAGCATTGCAGTCATTAGCTTATCAGCTGATAAGCTGCAGTCATTAGCTTATCAGCTGACATCGGTGCCCCATACTGGTTTCTGCAGTACCACATACATTTTCCTGATAAAATCTTGGCTGCCATGTCACTGGAAAATACCCATTAAGTTTTCAAGCCAGTTATTCCTTAACTCTATATACTTGAACATATAAATCCTCCTAGAAAATGAAACTCCCAGCCATGGCTTATCCAAGAAAGAAAAAACATTCAGGGACTTTTTATAGCAGGCTCTCCTCCGTGTGCTCACAGTTACTAATTGCGTGATTTATCTTGGGAATCTTTCATCGAGAAGGCTACAGTCATGGGAGGGACAGAAAATGTACTTGAGTTGCACTCGGTAGCACTGGGCGCTCATGAAGAGGGATATTTACTGACATGTACCAATGAAACCTATGGCTTGGGCTTTTCTGCAGACAGCTAATCATTCAATTATTGCATAGAAAAATCATTTTAATAGGTGCTGTACTTGAGGAAGCACACATACCCAAACTGTAAGAAAATCATTCTCCTTCAGCTCTCTCTGTGCTACAAGAGCAAAGCGACAGTCATATTAGCTCTGCCTCTTACAAAATATTTGCAAACCCACAGATCTTGGTTCAGATTGCAAATTATGTTTGAACTTTATTGCCCAGGCTGTTTGTCACGTATTTATCCTTCTGAGTAAACTTTCTTTTACTTTTATGGAACAATATTGGAGCCCTCCAGTGGCCAAACTAATCATTCTGAGTAATGGTGTTGAAGTTCTGCCAGGGAGGTAGATTATTTCTTTCTTTCTTTAAAAAAAAAAAAAAAAGTTGCATTTTTTTGTATGCAAAATTTATGTAAAGTTTATTCAAGTCACAGCATCACATGTGAAGTGTAAGGAAAGCTAGGAAAAAGAATAAGTAATCTCTTTGCATATCTAGGATGTCCATGTGTTTATCCTTATATGTTTTCAAGAATTTAACGAGTTGATTGTTTAAATGAATTCAGACAGATGTCATTTTCTGAGAGGATTCGTTTGTGCATGTAAAGCAGAGAGCACACCCTTAGAGTAGCATGACAATTCATGTTTCCTTTCCTGGCTGTGCTGTGGCTTTCCATCTGCGGTACGGCTGCTCTGCTCTCTGGCAAAGATGCTTTCTGCACACGACATTGTCATTCATGTCAGGGGCTGCAGCAGGTCGAACATTTCAGCCTGAAGGCTCCCTTGTCTGCTGCTCCCACCGGTCCCGGTCGCTTTCTGACTGCGATACCCACTCTGCGTGTGAAATAATGGATTTTATTTATACTGTATGCCCTGGGTGTTAGTAAAAAGATTATTTCATGAGTTCTCCTTGTAAAGAATGTCAAAAAACTAAGGGCTATAATGACCTGCGTATGATAAGAAAGTTACCACAGGTCCTCCTTTTAGATACTGAGGTCCAGCAGTACTCCTAGTGAACCTAAAATCAGTGAGGACGGCCATCATTACACTGAAGTTCTGGGAGGAAGCGAAGGGTGACCAGGGAATAAGGAGAAAGTATGTTCATTTCTTCATCTTTTAATAGGACAACCACAGTCTGATGTTCAGACCGTATTCAAAGAGCAGTCAGCAAGTGCTTGAGGTTGTTATTCCTGCACCAACTCATCTTTGTTCAGGGGTCACTGGAAATGGCATTCTATAGCTACAGCTTTATAAAAACCTGTATTATCACCGGAATGCTTCAGGATGAGAGCACTCAAAAGCTGCTAGAGAGGGGTTTCTGTTTGTTTGTTGTTTAGTGAAAAGCCTCTAAGTAGATTTTCTTCTGCAGGCACTGTAGATTGAAGAACAATGGTACTGGAGCGTTTAGCCCAGCATTCTCCCTGCAACAGCAGTCAGGAAGCAGAGCGCAAGAAGAGCAGGCATGGCACCAGCCCTTCCTTTCTGCCAGTGCCATGAGCCCAGCTGCAAGCACGTGGCTTTTCAGCCCCTACACAAGTGATAGTTTCTGCTTATTCTTGATTGGTAGGGTGGAAATAAGGAAAGCTAAGAACATGAGCTGCAGGAGAAACTTTTTGCTTGCACTGCGGATAGGGGTAGCTTGTGCAAAGTTCTCTCACCAGCAGTAGCTGGCATTCTGAAGCAACTCAAGACATGATTTTGCCTCTCATGTCTTCTGTGTGAGCTGGAGGAAATGGTTGCCCAGCTCCAGCTGACTTTCTGAGGAAGCTGCTGATGAGGTCATCTGTTCTCATGGCATTTTCAAGGCCAATAAACACTAGAAGCACTGGGAAGAGAGCAGTCAGAGAGATGGGGGGAGGCTGACTGACTGCAAAACACACACTGAGGGTGGGAGCAAGAAGAGGTTGTTGAGTTGTTGGAAGGAATGTTGATGCTCTAGAGCCACTTTGCTTTCTCCAGTCTTAGAGCTGATGTTTGAGATCTGAACTGTGGAAATATGGGAAAAATGTCATGAGAGGTATAAAGATGGCAATATGCAAAGGAGAAGCTATTGTTTCCCCACCTGCCTGATGCATGGTTCATACCCAGTGCCTTAAAACCTCCCATCACCATACAGAGCTGCTACCACCGGTGCTGGTACTCTACTTGTGTTTCATAGCCCCAGATGAGAGCTCCAGGTGTCTGACAGCTGTGAGAATCAGAGGAGACAAGGAGCTCTGCAGTTCTTAACTCCTCACAGGGCAGCAGCTCTAGAGCAGTGCTCTCCCCAGGGCCTCCTGCCTGGATGTCTTTACTAAGAGACTGGGAACGCCAGTGTGTGCAGGCTGTCTGGCAACCCTGCTGTGCTGGGACCAAGAAGCCAGCGGGTGCAGAGCTGTGGTTTAGTCAGAAACTTTGTGGTTTGAACCGCTGCTAGACAGCAGCTGCTTAAGGAGATGGTGTTCCCAAAAAAGGCATCGTGCATTGCTGCAGGATCTGTCCCCTGCAGCTCTGCAGCGAGACTTTCTCCCAGTGCACGTTCAGCGTCTCGGTGCCTGGCAAGGTTTCCAGGCCTTGTACTGAGAGAACAGCCTTGAGTAGCTTATGCTGCTGTACAGAGACATGGGGAACGCTTCAGGGGGAATAATATCTGCTTTAGGTTCTGGCGTGGCAGCCCTCTCTCACTAGCAGGGGAAGGAGAAGGCTGCCACTACTTTATTGATGAGTCAGGAAAACAAACTGTGTTTGCAGTGTTGAGTGCTTCTGTGGTTCTGAATTTGAAATCTGGCAATGCCAGGCAGCTTTGGCTTTGGCAAAATTAAACACAAAAGTCCCACAAGTTACTGCTGTCCCCAGACGCGCTGAGACCACGATCTCCTGTAAATCCTTGCTGAGGCCACCAGGACCCAGAATATTCAAGGTTAGTTCTTGGCCTAGTGTCTTCCACCTGGCAGAGAAAAAAGTCACTCTGGGGCAGCTGTGCATTTTAAAGCTGGTCCTTAATGTAATTCCAAAGTATGCTAATTGCCAGTCTTTTGTTTTCATTTGACAGTTTTGAAAAGCTTAGAAGAAAGGAGGAAAAATAAAAGAGTATTGTAAATAGCCCTAGGAAAAACTCAACCTGCTGCCCATGTAATTTTCTTTATAAACAAGCTCTCATGCTGAGGGAAGCTTTATCATACAGCAGACTTGCTCAATTCTGTATGCCTGATACCTACTCAATTTTCCATCATTTCTTAAGCGTGCTTGCTCAATGTTCAAGTTGTTACTAAGGTTACTACCACTATTATTAAATAAGGAAGAAGTGCTTGCCTATTCCAAAGCTTGTCTGTATTTCCCTGCTATCTATATGTCTAATTAAACATAGTTTTTCTTTCTCTCCAGACTTTGCTTAGACCGTGCTTAAACCATCGTGGTTATAATGCCACTATTTATCTGCAATTTGAACTCAACGTCTCTACCTCTACCCTTACCCTTGCCTCTTTTAAATTGTCCAGAAGTGATTAGGTGTATAGATAACTGAGAACTTGGAGCTACACATCCTTCTTTACCCTGGCCCTGCACATGCAATACCATAATTGTAGCCCAAATTATGAAGATTTCAAGTTTTTTCTTAAACTTAAGTGAGACAAAACTGAAGCCTCTGGAAATGACAGTGGGGGAAGGACTTGACCCACACAGATGGAGATCTTGATTAAACACAGATGTCAATAGCAGTAGTGTGTAATTAGTGCCCTAATTGTGATTGGGCAAATAATGTTGGTGGCTTGGGGAGGATCCAGTGCAGGCATCTGACTGTGGATGCCCGGGTGCCACTCTCTGAGCTAGTTACCAAGGCTGGCTTTAAGGTCAGTGAAAAAGAACTTCTAAAGCACAATTTGTGCTATTCCTATCTCAGCCTGATAGAGGGGATACGAATCTTGTCCTTAAGAGTGGATTGAATCAAGTTGCTCTTGCCTGCAACTTTCTTACCATTATTTACCTGCAGGAGTTTGTGGGTGCTTTCTGTCCTAGTCACCATTTGTTTGATTTGTGAATAAGAAAAGAAAAAGAAGCAAAAGTGCCTACTGATCTGAGAAGGTGTAAGATATTATATATTCCCTTTGGATGGGCACAGGATTTGGAAGACTGGAATTCAATTCATATACAACTTCAGGTTTTCCAGAGTGAGATGCAGAGGTTTAATCTGTGTTTACATCTGAATGACAAGACACCGTCTAAGTGCTAAGTGATGGTTTGTATTTCTTTTGATGTTTAAATATTTTTCTGCTTTAGATTTAGCTCACTTCTGTTCTCTGAGATCCAAATCCACATAGTTCTGGTAGTAGCGCAAGAGCACTTTATCTGCAGACTGAAAGATTGCAAGTGCCTCAATACTGGCTGGCCCATCACTGCTACAATGGGAGAGAAAGGTGGAAATTAAAAGTCTTTCAAGAAGGAAAATAAGATCAGCTGAAGCCCATTACATGAGTGCACAGCTGGTTTATGGTGCACTTCTATGGCTTATCTAACAGCAAACTATAATGTCTTGTGCTTTGTATCTCTGAGGGGTTTAATAAGGAACTGTAGTTCTCCCAGTGACTGAGCCTTAGCTCTTGTATGCCTACAGCACCTAACAATAGGAAATGCTCTTTTGTCTTTGTATGCTTATCTGATACTGTTCAAGTCACCAAGCTCTCAGAGGTGAACAGGACTTAAAATCTGAATATAGTTTGGATATATACTTAGTATGCAGAGATAGCTGAGACAAAACCCCATATGAATATCATGGCAGCAGCTATGTGTGCGTGTATGCACGTGTGTAAAACATAAATATATATATGTTTTTTTTGGCCAGCAAAATATTGGGGGGAAGGGGGAAGTTGTGTACAGTGGGCCTCTACAGACATACCTAGCATTATGGTTCCTTGCTTCGGAGGGCTGCTTTCAAAACAGATTAAAGTATCTGTCAGTATGTTGGTGTGTAGTCATGAGGAGCTGGGAATTTGTCCTGTTTAGCACAGTACTGACCACCTCTCTTGGTTATCATTTAGGTTTGTAAGGAGGCATGTTGAAGCCTTATACATCTTCAAGAGTTTTTCTAACTTTCCTTCCCATTTCTACAAGTTCAGACTCAGAACAGCTAGGAACTTGGGGGATTTCCCTGCAGACAAACTGCTGCTGCTGTACTTGGAGACACTGTCAGGTAAGCTCTGAGCAGAGCTGAGCACCTTTATGCACGGAGATACCTGTATGGCTTAAGATGGTAAGATGTGGTTTCCCCTTAATAACAGATAGCATTTTTTCCAAAAATGTCTGGTCACGAGATACTCTGGTAATGAGGTACCTGCAAAAATATCAGCTTTAGGAGAAGTGCAAAGCAGCAAATATGGGACGCATTCACAAGACTAGTCATTGCTGAGGTGTTCAACATCATGTGGCAAGTTATATCCATCCTTGGGCTCTTCCCCTTCTGCCAGACTGAACGCAGGCACCTTTTTTCTTGATGTCCTTCAGACATCAACAGAAAACAGAGCTTTAGGTCAGATGACTGCTGGGAAGACCATCTTTTCCCATCTCACAGCCCATTCCCTGACACTGGACATACATGTGGATGTGCATTTGCACTGTTGAGGAAGCTAAAGGGGAGCACTGGGAGAAATGGTCCACGTTGCCCACTGAAAGGACACAGCTGCCAGGAGCACACGCTGTACTGCTTGGCCAGGTTTCCCACAGCTGCTGTCTTCCCTAGGCACTCCAAATACTTGCAGGGAGTGAAGAGATTAGCCATACTGCAAAAGAATGCATCCTTGTTGGGATGTGGCTTCAAGGAAACATGAAGTCAGTGCACATATGCAAATCAGCTACACCATGTATGTATTTTCAGACTGGCAGTGGGATCAAGGGAGAGGTTTATGCTCAGGTGGAGGTGGCTGCTGTACAGGAAATAATGAAAGCAAAAGCTGAGCAAGAGCCTCAGATGAAGCCATTGGATGCATAAGTCATTCTTTATGTTTTAGGTTGCTTAGGGTGCTGAAGGTGAAGCACATGCTTAAACAGTTTGCTGAATCAGAACCTCAGTTTGAAATCTCATTTCTTCCTCTTTACACTTCTTCAGCAGAGTTAAATAGTACATTTGCAGCTCACTCCACACAGTAGATCTGGCCTTGGGAGCCTGTGACTGTAGTCACTGGGATCTGGGAGACCAGGCGAGTACTTTTCCATTAGTTGTTGTTATTTGCCTGTGTGGGACTCAAGGTCAGCTTGAAGTGAAGGCATTGAGGCAGTGAAGAAATAAAGTTTATATGGTTTGCTTGGCCATACTTAGGGCAAAACTACTATTCACTACTGCCTGGACTTTAGCCTGTGGCAAATAGCTCTCAAACCATGCTTAGAGTAATCCAGGACACATCAAGGGCATCTGGGACAATCCTTTGGCTCTGCTGCTGCAGATCTTCAAGGGTCCTGCAACATTTTTAACAGTGCTGGCTATAACCTCTGTTGAAAGCAAAAGAGACCGTAAATATTTGTTTCATGAGGTTTAGCATCCCTCTCTGAAAAAGTATTGGTGCAGAAGAAATAGTCTTACTAACTGGACCCTTAGCACACAGTGAACTTAACAGGAGCTGAGGCCTTAAGCGCATTGCGTGACTGGGCTATATAAGACCACAAAGGTTTGTGAAGGAGTCTTACAAAACTGCTGCTGCGTGCAGTCTTTTAAATAGATATGCAAAGGCAAGGCAAACAAGCAGTTCTAGTGCTGCTCTTCTTTCCTAGAGATGGATCAAGCTGACTGTACTGATGAGGGAACAGTTTGGAGGAAGGGGGGGAAAAATACATCCATTTTGGATTTTTCCAATGCCTTTTCTATGCTAGAATTTTCAATTAAGTTTTGTCGTCCTTTTTTTTTTTTTTTCCTTAAAAAAAAGGGCTTTTTGTCTGTTATTCTAAGGTCACGACCAGAGCTCGTATCCTACCAGTGCCGTAATGGCAAAGGGAAGCAGAGGCTGGGTCAGAGAGTGGCTGCTTCTTTGCAGAGCACCACAACTTTCCTCTCCCAAATGCCCCTTCAGTAGGCATGTGGGCTGGCACAGCACACCTCATAGCTTGCCAGGACTTGTGCCCATCCCGGGATGATTTGGAGCGAGGTTTCCCCAGGGGGCTATTTCTAGTATCACACGGTGGTTTAAAGAACTAGTGAATAGTGAATGAGTAGCTGTGGTACAAAACCAAACGGTATGCAACAATGCTGGTTAGGGTGCTTTGTTGCATCTTAGCCTAAAATATGAGCTCCGTGCATTTATTTTGTACCCTAATTTGCAGTTCTTCAAGAGGTGTAGCTTTAATGCTCTGCAGTGTCTGCTTTTTATCATTATTTTTCTCCTGTGAAGATACAAAGCAGATTGGGTATGTTTTCAAAGGGTGAAGATTTATCAGCACAGCTCCCAGACAAGTCAATTAGAAGCCTGCCTGGCTGAAACCTCACAACACGCCTCGAGAACGTAGCTCCTGCCGTCTGCGAGGGCAGTCACAGGGAGCTGTGGCTCAGCTGTGCTATGCGAGGCAGGAGCTGGCTCTGCCAGCTAAGGAGTGTAGCGCTGAGGCTCTTAGCACCCTCGTTAAGACTTCTGCACAAACAGAGGAGTGCTGGCACTCCATACGTGATGAGGTTACTGCTTTGCCTGTGCTTATCCGACTGGACTAAAGGAGGATTAAATTGGATGGGCTTGAGGAGGAGCGAGCCATGTAGATCATGCACTCCGGCTGCGTGGCAGTGATGACAGCATCTCATCCATGAAATAATTTGTGCTGTGAGGTCCAGTTAAACTTGCCAATGATTTTGTATTGAGGAAATTAATTGCATCCATTGCCTGCATTTTACTCAACAGCTTCCCCAGGGAGCCTGCACTCCAAATCTCCTCGAAGCATGCCATTTAGTGACTCTGCATTCATAGTGAGGTTGGAGTTGTGGAGAGGGAGAGGCAGGAATTAGAAGGAGAAATATTTTCAAGGCAAACTGGAATTGATATGTAAGATATGTACACATAAGTCTGCAAGAAAGATCACAGTTTTTTTTTCTCGAGCATTTGTTAAGTGTACGCAATACCAACTTTGCTGCTCAAATTTTTTGTATATATTTCTCCACTACTTCTTGTATATATTCTCCACTCTTGCATACTTCGTTAGTGAGATATTCTCCATCCTGTTAATTCCTACAGCAACATATGTTTCTTGCGGCAGTGGGATGGGTGGTTTGAAAGAGTGCAGTAAACACCGCTAAAGATGCTTATCTTCTCTGTTTTGCTGCAATTAATGTGTGTAGAGCCAGAAGTCCTCTTTTATCCCACAGCTTGAGCAATGGAAAAACAAAACTTGGGTTTGTGAGGGGGATATATCTGCGCTGCAGAGTTGAGTCCTGGGGGAGGAGTAGACCTTTCTCCCTCCCTCTCTCCCACCTCTATAGGAATGTCCATTGCCCTCCTCTCACCCTTCCCTTTCTGGCAGTGCTGAAGGAAGCACGTCCCGATGCGTGCTTCTCTGGCTGTGTTGGCCCACATTAGAATCCCACCACGCTGACCGCAGGTGGTCAGAGTCACAGCATTTGCCTGCTTTGACTTCACCGGTGCTGCCACCTCTTTGCTCTCTTGCAGTGCCTTTTTTGCTGCTGTTCTTCCCTGGGCTTCACTTGACCTCACAGCGTGATCCTGCTGCTGGCTGGGCAGGCAACTTCTGTGAGGGCCTGCACACTGCTGGCTCTGCATCAGCTGCTGTTCAAAACACTAACTCCTCCTGCCCAATGGACCCAGCTAAAATGAGTATTTTCCTTACTGCTAGCTCTTTCAGGCTTGCCTGATGCCCTGAGCTTGTTTTACTCCTTGCTGTTAACACAAGTGGTTTGTTCTTCAGATAGCTGCTTGCAAAAACGAGGCCAGTGGTAGTCTCCAGCAGACCTGAGCTGCTCGGATAACAGGCAGCAGTTTAACCTCATTCTTTCAGCAGAGGTTACTCAGTGAACCTGCAGAGGTTACTGGGGAGATTGGCAGAGCAAGGCTTCTACCAGCTTCAAACAGATTTCACAATGGGAATTTCCTGTGTATTTGAAATGCTTCAGTGGCCTGCAGGGCAACAAAGCTGGTGAAAGGTCTGGAGCACAAGTCTTACGAGATGCAGCTGAGGGAACTGGCACTGTTTAGTCCAGAGAAGAGGAGGCTCAGGGGAGACCTTATCACTCTCTACAACTATGTGAAAGGAGGTTGTAGCAAGGCGGGGATCAGCCTCTTCTCCTGGGTAACAGCGATAGGGCGAGAAGTAATGGCCTCAAGTTGTGCCAAGGAAGGTTCAGGTTAGATAGTAGGAAAAACAAGTTATCAGAAAGAGTGGTCAGGCACTGGAACAGGCAGCCTAGGGAGATGGTGGAGTCACTGTCCCTGGAGACGTTCAAGAAACACAGAGATGCGGCACTGAGTGACATGGTTAATGAGCATGGTGGGGATCGGCTGATGGTTGGACTAGGTGATCTTAGAAGTCTTTTTGCAACCTTAATGATTCTATGAGTTGTTAAGAACTGGGCATACAGGCCCAGCATGGAGGAGCGCAGTGTGTGCTTTAAGTGAGCTGTTGCAGTCCCTAATCAATTTGCTATGTCAGGCTTCATCCTCTAAGTATGCGGGCATTGGTGCAGTGTATGCAGCAGCGTGAGGAAGTTCAGGTAGTGGGGATGGTTTGATGCACAAAGTAGTTTCACCTGTTGGAAGCAGCCTCCTGTCCCTGGGCTTTGCCTGGCCACTTGTCTGATCTCAGTTCTGGTTTTTGAACACCTGTCTTGCTCTCTCCTCATCTCTGTGTGACACCTGTGCAGCATGAGGCTGCTGTGGTGCTGAAGGACCTCATACACTGGTCACAGGATGCGGTCCATGTTGCCCTTTGGCACTGTTGACTTGTTAATGGCTATCTCTGAGGCAATCCAGCAAGGACACAGATGTTCAAGAGATGTGGAAGCCTTTCAAATGTTTGAGCTGAATTGGTGGCATGCAAATGGCAATAGGAATTATTCCCTGTTGATCTCAGATGAGGTTGTTATGGATGTTGCACCTTTGCTTAGGTGATCTGTCAGGTCCAGTCATGTTTAGTAGTGCCACTTGACACAACCGCTGTGACCCGTGCTGAGCATTTGGGCACTGTGCAAAAAAGCTGGGGAGTGAACTTGCTGCAGCGTGTCTGCAGGCTGTGAGCCCCTGTGTCTGCAGGCTGCCGTGTCATCTGGCCATCAGCTGGAAGCAGAGCTGTGTTAGGCACTGCAAGTGGTGCTCCGCTTCCACAGGCAGGAAGAGGATTTAGTCTCTGTGCCTTTTTCTTCTTCTTTTTTTTTTTTTTTCTTTTAAATTTTTGAAAGAGCAATAAAAGAACTAAGCAGCCGCCGTCCTGGTCACTCCCCATACATAATTGAAATAGCTGCCCGCTGAAGTCAGCATAAGCAGGGGGGATGGGGCCGCGTAAGTGGCTCTGACTGTTGCTATAACAACAGCACCTTGGTCTAATTTCTTTTGAAAAATGAATTGCTGCTGGTGGGATGAAGCGAAGCAGCTTCTCCCGGCAGATGAAAGCCCTGCCGACAGCCTCCGTGCTCTGTTGTTTATGTGTCGGGTGTGCTGTGGCATGTCCGAGCAGCCCTGCTGAAAATTTCAGGGCAGGTTAGATCAGCTGGGCCAGGTCCTAGTGCGGCAGTGTGTTGGCACGCACAGCTTCTGTCCTCCTCTGCCCCCCACTTGAGTCCTTTAAAAAGGCAGCCCACTAAAGTTTGACCTTTTCCTGCTCCGTGACAAGAGTTTCTCCAAAGGCATGTAAATAACAGCAAGTCCTGCTTCACCCTGTTTTCTGCTTTGAAATGCAATTCCATCGGCCAAATATTTTGTGTAAATAAAAGCCTATGAACCTGGCAAGGATTTTATTTTTGTTTTATTTTATGCATCAAGAGTTTTCTGCTCCAAGATATAAATCTCTACTCTGAGGCTAATGTCTTCATGAAGCGTACTGTAAATCGCATGCACAAGCTAGGCACTACTTCTCAGGAGGAAGTGGAAGACACTTTGCAGGAGAATATTTTACTTCAGGCTTTGTTTTTACAGAGAGAAGGGGAGGTGCTGGAGTTTCATTCCAAGCCACTTTGCAATCCTATTGCAGTAAGCTGCTGGACTGTCTGTGGTCAGTGTACGACACTGAAGCCATCCAGTAGTTTACATGGTGATTGAGAATGAGATCAGGATATGAAAACAACCACTTGCACTGAAATAAGTTGTTAAGAGTATTTATGTGTTGTGCCTAAAAAAGATGCATTTATTTTTGTGGCCCCCAAGCCCTCCCAAACACTGGAGCTAAGACGCTTCACCACCCATGAAGTTTGTGTGCGGCAAGTTCCTTCGCAATAAACCTATGCGTTATGTTTCTTTCTACCCACAGTTGTTCAGTGAGCGAATGAACAAAGTAAAGAGAATAGACTGTTCTATTGACTCTTAGTCCCCCATACCCAAAAATGTCTGAAGGAGAATAATTTGGAGCTGGAAACTTAAAATAGGCTTTGTTTTTGGTTGTTCTTTTTTTGTTTGTTTGCAGCAAGGCAAGATCTTTGTACAGTTGATATTTGATGGAAAATAGTTTCCATCTTAAATCTGCTTTTTGTTGTATCACATAATAAACACTGATATTAATATTTATATACTGGCCCTGCTTTTACTTTCACCAAAGTCCTTGTATATTTGTACAGGGGGACATCCAAGTTTTACAGCATGACTACATCTTTAGGAGTTGGTATTTTTAGGGTTGGTTATTTGCCTGTGGATAGTTTTGATTCTCTTGGTAAACATTCATGTACAAATAAGGTGATGGATTCAGGATAAATTACTAAAAGATGTAAAATGCGAAATGGTTTCACTCTTACCCCTGTTCCATAAGGGATGCCTGCAAAGTGCTGTGAAACATATGGAGTCAGTTTTGTTTTATTGCTCAGGAGATAATCGCTCTTACTAATCCCTGACTCGATATTAAGACACATTAAGATTTGTCTTTCTTACATGGCCTTCTTTTCATCCCTAGAAGCCTGCCAGAGGCCCCTCGGTGTGGCTGTTCTCACTGCACCTCAGTATTTTGCTAACATGGTTCTCAGGGCAAAGGGAAAACAGGCTCACTGGAAGACTCGAGCCACAGTGACACCAGATAAATACAGTGATGTTCAGCTTAATGCAGGATTTTAGGGCAGGGATGCAGCGGGTGAGAGCCATGTAGTGTGCAGCTTTGCCCTGCGCCGTGCTCCCAACGGCCTGCACAGGACTGGGGGAAAGACAGGGGGCTGCCATCTCTGAGCTGCTCCCTCTGAATGGGGATGACAGATGAGATTCCTTGCCTGTTCTGTGCTCAGGATGAAAGGGGAGCCTGCCCTCTGAGTTGGGAGAACTAAATGAGGTCTGCCTTGTGGGAAGAAACAAGGTTGAGGACCTCAAGTTTAGGGCAGAGATGGGAGCTGAGTGGCTGAGATTTTCATACCAGTAAAAGTACTTTAAAAATGTGATAAAATCTTTTTTTTTTTTTTTTTTTTTTTTTTTTTTTTTTTTTTGTGGTCTTCTATTGTTCTAGTATCAAGGATGCAAGTGTGTCCTGAAGGAGTTCTCTAGAGCTGTGATCTCTTTGCTTCCTCCCCTCCCTGCTATTGTTTTTGCGGGAGCTAAAGAAGGCTGCTTTTTTTAGCCTGGTACATAGAGCAGAGAACTTAATGTTTGATTGTGGTAGGAGGGGATTGTACACCGTAACACTGCTTTACTACTCTTTTTTTTAACGTAAAATAAAACATATATGAATAAGTTATTCTTTATAATATTCTCACAGCTAATTTGGTTGCTTTCCCGGACTTTTCCTATTATCATTTCTGTTAGTTATTTGTCTTTTATGTTAGCCCCTAGTACATACAATAGTTCTTTTTTTGTGTGTGTGTGTGATTTGATTGGGTTAGCATCGTGCAAAATACGTGCTATTTTTTGGAGTGGCTATGCTTTTTCATCATTTAAAACTGATTCTCAATATGTTTTGCAGCCAAAGAACAGAGTGCTATTCAAATGAAGCCACACTAATTAATTTTTTTTCAGATTTTTTTCCTGTGTGTGAACAGCACATTTCAATAAAAGTGGTCAATCAGTTGTATTGCAGATATTTTGTCACTGTGTTAGGCACCAGCAAGTTGGAATACTCAATTTGTGCTGTAAAGTTCAGGCAGCTTGGAGAGTACAGGCAAGTTTTACAGAACTGTTCCTAGAACTGTGGACCTGTGCTCTCCTACTAAAGGAGTGGGTGTTTCGGTTTTTGCAGTTGTTGTTTTGAATAGTTGGTTCATTTGTTTTAGATTGTCTTCTCAAATTGATCAAGGCATAAGAATGAAATCAAGGAAGCTTCCTAATCGTTTTTTAAAACCTGCTGTCACTAGTCAGCTTGCTAACAAGTATCTGTCACAAGGCTCATCAGCGCTTTGTCTCTGCCACTGGTCAATGTTGGTTTTTTTTCTCTTGTTTTCCTTTAAGCTTCAAGAGACTGTAAAAAGGAAGTTGGAAGGCGCACGATCACCTCTCAATGGAGAGCAGCAGAATGGAGTTTGCGATGGCAGCTTTTCTCCAACCAGCAAGCGAATACGGAAAGATGTACCAGGCATCGAGGCAATCAACAGTTTGCCCAATAACTTGCCTTTGCCTGCTGTTTCTCCTCTTCACCAGCTTGACATGAAAGCATCCCTGCCCCTGCAGAACAGTGGAACTCACGGTAGTGGGCTAGAAGACTTGGGTAAAAATGGTGGGCTTTCAGAGATAAAGCTCCCTGTTAATGGTTGCAATGAATTAGACGATGGTTTTAATGTCCTGCAGAACAAGGAACTAAAGCAAGAGCCTTTGGACGATCCTACCTGCATAGACACTTCAGAGACATCCCTTTCAAATCAGAACAAACTCTTCTCAGACATTAATCTGAACGATCAAGAGTGGCAGGAGCTGATAGATGAACTAGCAAACACTGTTCCAGAAGATGACATACAAGATTTGTTCAATGAAGACTTTGAAGAGAAGAAGGAGCCAGACCTTACGAGGCCTGCCACAGAGACTCAAGAGAGTGCAAGCGTCAAAAGCGATCCATCTCATTCCCCATTTGCTCATGTTCCTTTAGGATCTCCCCAGGTGAGGCCTTCTTCTTCTGGTCCTCCATTCTCAAATGTTTCCACAGCCTCTAGCGTAACTTCTGTATCCAGTGCTCCACCAGCTCCAATCCCTGCAGGGTCACCAGCAAACTGTGTTGTTCAGTCGCCTCAGACTCCCAACCAGGCCCATACTCCAGGCCAAACTCAGACACGATCTGGAAATGGCTATCTTATGAACCCAGCAGCAGCAACTGTGGCAGGATCAGGGCCTGGACCGGTCAATATACCAAGTGCTGACTTGTCTCCAGCTGAACAGCTCAAGCAAATGGCCGCACAGCAGCAGCAAAGAGCTAAGCTCATGCAGCAGAAGCAGCAGCAGCATCCAAATCAAGCCTCAAGCTGGTCACCTGTGGGCCCTCCATCTAGTCCGTATGGAGGGCCTTTCAGTGTAGAGAAACCAAATAGTCCAATGATGTATCCCCAAGCCTTTAACAACCAAAACCCAATAGTGCCTCCTATGGCAAACAATCCACAGAAGACCACAATGAATAACTACCTCCCTCAGAATCACATGAATATGATCAATCAGCAGCCAAATAACCTGGGCACAAACTCTTTAAGCAAACAGCCTAATATGCTTTCTTATGGCAACACCAAACCTCTGACCCACTTCAATGCTGAGCTGAGCCAGAGGATGACCCCACCAATGGCAAATCCCAGCAAGAACCCTATGATGCCATACATACAGCAGCAGCAGTCCCAGCAGCCACAGATGCAAGCTCAGATGGCACACCTGAGTGAGGAACAGAAACGCATGCTCATCATGAAGCAGAAAGGGATGCTGAACCAGCCCATGGCATATGCAACACTTCCTTCCCTTGGTCAGGTAAGTGCGATTATGCAGTATGCGGACAACCTGAAAGATGTTTTATAACTCTTTGTATGGGCTCCTCCTACTCTTTTTTTTCTGGAAAGTATGGAATGTCATTGCAGATGCCTTCTGGATTTTTCATGTGATATTGGAGCTTGATCGTTTTATGAAATAACTGAAATTACGTTGCATTATGTTTAAGCTATGTTGTTAAATGACTGTTTTTCTGAACCAGAGCTTTCCCTGTTCTGATGAGTGCATAGGGCCGCTCTGTAAAGCTTTGGTTCTGAAGTTACTGCTCCCTGGAGAGTTTGTTTCATTTTCTCATAATATAAAACTTGATGCTTTTAGATCCCAAGCCTCTGTATGGCTTAATTTCCACAGTGTAGCTAGCATTATAATAGAAAGATGGAGTGGTTGGCTCACGCTCTTGGGGTGAACACATTTGACATTTTGGCTCAGGGAGTGAAGGAGAGACATTTTGAGTGCTGAATATCTTTGATTTCCATTGGAAAAAATAAACGTAACTGAATGATTTTAGTGGTGCTTGAACCATGGCTGAAATGAGATGGTTTATTCCAGGACTTTCAAGAAGTCTTTAGCAGTCTTAAATATTATAATGTTGGGAATCTAGAGTCTTCTGGCTCACTTTCAGCAAAAGGCTAAAGCTGTGTTGGCTTGAATGACTTGGCATCCATCTTGTATTCCATGCTAACCTCCGGTGTGGCAGATGCCAGGCTTGGGGAGTACTTTGGAATTAGTTAATAACTGGTTTGAGTAATGGTTGTAGTAATGACAAACAGCCCTGTTACCACCTAGCTCAGCCGAGTATTCTTACTTGAGTAGGCTCTGGAAACATCTGCGCAGTGGTGTAATGGAGAGGCTTGAGAATAAATCTTCAGAATGCTGTTATGAGGGATTTAAAAATAATTAAAGACCGTAATGAGTTCACAAAGTAGGTGATGCTTTTATGGAAGCTGTGCCACCAAAACACATCAAGATTTCTGATATAATAGTACACAAATAGAGTTGTTGGTTGGTAGTTTTGTGTAACAGTGTTTTACTACATAAGCTGTTTCCACTCCACCTGCAAGGAGCGCTTCCTTCTGTGCAGGGATAACTGTAACACTCTAATGCATGTCGAAATACGAAAAAAAAAATTGTTATTTCTGCAGCCTATGGAGTTTGGAGATCTACCAATAGGAGGAGCAGGAGGTTTGCCAGGTCAGAAACCATGCTGCTACCTTTTGTGAAGACTTATCTAGAGAAACGCTGTGATAATGACCTAGAACTCAGACTGTAATCAGATACAGATTTGTCAGGTTGTAATTGAGAGGCGTGTAATGTTTGGTCAGGCTGTCAAATGTTTAAAGTTTTTGGTTACATCTGTTGATGTCAAACACCTACCAAAGAACTGAGAGGAAAAACTGCCTATGTGAAAGAGTTAATGTCATCTCCTGCATTTCCTAAGTTGAGAAGTTCATGTTTCTATCTCTCAGCAGTTGTCCTGTATGAACAGGAAGTCAAGATTTCATATATCTGATCTCACTCAGTTCCTTTTATAATATAAGAAAAACTAGATATTTGTTTAAACCTAGACCTGCTTCCAAAACCAAGATCAGATATTAAGTAATTTCTGTATCTTACAAAGAAGAAATTTAAGGCAAAGCTGTATTTTATTATATAAAACTCACTTGCCTACCCAGAAGGGATTTTGTTTTGTGAGGAAGGTTAAAAGAATAGATTTCTATATGTAATGTATTTTTTCATTCCTTCTCTTCCTGCTTCCCTAAAAAGCACTTTTCTGTAGAAGACTGGAAAGCTTTATTATTGTGAAACATGCTTGGTAGAAATGGATTGTTTTTGCGAAGGTGGTAAAATGATCTGCTGATATTATTGAGTTGAATCCAGGCTGATGCAGATTATCTGATTCTACTACTTACTGCAGGATGCGGACAGTCAGATTTGCCAGATCATCTGTGGAAAACAAGGAGATTGCACTCTTCAGTTTGCAATACATTTCTGAGTGTAAGGGGAATGTACCTTTCAGTGAGCTTATAGTTTCTACCTTCATTGCAGGTTTGGTCTTTGACACAGAATTGAAAAAATGTGTGTGTTTGTTTTAAATAATCATGAGGATTGAACGAATGGTATTTAAAGGGAAAGAGAGTTCTAGCTATTGTATCATGTGGCTAGCAGCAGCCATACTTTTCTGTCAGGTGACTGCTGCCGGGGGATCATCAAGACCCAGAACGTGACTTAGGGAGAATCGGGCATGTACAAAAGACCACACCTGATCTTATTTTCTGCGTACTGCTGTGTTATCCAAGTATAGCTAGTTGTGTTATCCAAGTATAGCTAGTTGTGTGCGTGTGCACCACATACATTCATTTGACCTGTGTCCATTTTGGCCACTCTGTTGTTAATGAGCGGAATGCGCTCATGACTTTGTGTACTTTAGAGAAGACACCTTTTGGTCTGTTGAGGCCTTTTGGACGCCGTGTGGAGGTCAGTAGGCCACAGCTGCCCTACAGGCGTGTTGGTGAGTGGCTGGTGCTCAGGGCTGGTGTCTTGTGCTTGCTGGGTCAAATGCTCTTGTGAAGAAAGGAGAGCATTTAGCTCGATGTCAGTGACAGCAGCAAAACCAGTGTCTAGCAAAAGGCTTTCTGCAGTGTCAGTGTTGAAACTATTCCTGTTAGACACAGTGGTCTTTTGCTTCACTGCGCAGACCAGGACTGGCACTGTGCCAGTAAGCCCCTTCACACTGATGTGAAAGAAGCACACACCCTGCAATGTGATAGCCTTCATTTTGTCCTACCGCATGTTCTCTTCAAAAAAGCAATGGGTGGGGCTTTTTTCTGTTTTTTCCACAAAACAGACCCTGCTTTGGGTTTTGAAGTAGGGGATTTTTTTCCAGCGTGAGACAGAAGGTAGTACAAGCCACTCCTGCAGGACTGAGTATAAAATCCATGATCTGATCCCACCCCACCTACATTCAGCAAGGCTCTATCCTGCTACCAGTGTCCCTTCATGCCCGATTTTTCTCCACTTGGTCAGGATTTTACTTGGAAATCCCTGCTCTTAGTCTGCCCCAGATACCCTGATCTGCCCTAAAAGTGCTTATTAGTGTGTGAGGATGTGGCATTTAATGTTAGCCTCGTCCTTCTCATGGACACTGCTATTGTTCTCCCTTTGCTGTGGCTATAGGCTAAAGCATCAAACACAATTTTTCCCTAGGGCTGGCAACTTGTAAGGTATTTGAGGGGTAGAGGTCTTCTGCTGCTCTGGTTCCTGTGCAATAATAAAAAAAATTGGCTTGGCACTGAGATGCAACAGGGGCCCTTTAGGAGCTCTTATGTGATTTAAGGAATAAAAGCAACCATAAAACAACTTTTTCTCTAAAAAAGTAGAGCTTTAACCCAAAATGTTCCGTTTAGTTTTTGAAGATGTATGTCAGGTTTAATGGGAGGCATTTTTTCCTTCTTCTTCTTCTTTTTTTTTTTTTTTAATTTTTTTTAAACCAAAAGTAATTTCAAATGGATTTTCTTTGGAAAATTTCAGAATCATTAATTGTGCCTGTTCTTGGTTCCAGCTGTTCAATATGTGTGCATAATGGTAAGAAAAAAGCAGCCAAATGGAATAGACGTTGAATGGCTGAGAGAGAATTTGATGTTTGGAGCCAAGTGAGGGAGGGAGAGTAATGAGAGGTCGAAACAAAACAGAATTCTCTGTGGGTGTAAGAAAAATAAAACTAGACTGCAGCTCTTTGCCTGCATGAGGCTGTGAGGATGCTGCAATTATAGTTCCTATTGAAACCACTGGTTACATTGTTTGAAATTAGAGGGGTGTGAATGAAGAGGAAAATTGACACCATACTGGAAGAACTACCTTCAAGTTCTCTTTCTGTCTTTTGTTTTAGTCACAAATTGAAGATGCATCATCTGCTCAGTCTGTTTTTGTATGCAAAGGATAAAGGGAGATGTGTGTCCAGAGAACATTTCCGAAATGTAATTGTCCTTTCCAAATGAAAAGGTGTGCTTCTCCCTGGAATAGTGCAAGTTTTTATGCTTTCTGAAGGTTATCTTTGGGACAGTGAGAAAAAGACATTCTTGAGGTTCTTTACTTTCAGGGTAAGTGGAAGAAGTCTAAAGATTTGTATTCATGATATGAAAGTGTAGCAGAAACACAACTGTCTTCCTAGATTTTAGGGGAAATAGGATAGAATAGAAATAATGACTGACACTTTGAGGATTGCTTGGTGAACTTTCTACAGAGACATAGCGAATGCCTGCCTGTGCTGTGTTTGACTTGTAACAGTTGTTTTCCACAAAAGGTTTGCACTGGAGTTCAAATGCACTGACTGCCTTTTATACGTGCGAAAATTTGTTCCCCAGAAGTCAATCTCCCATAGACTTTTAAGGACAGAAGGGTAATGGAAATTAACTTGTATGGAATTTCACTAGATGATTTGTAAACACTAGCGGGGCCTTCCAGTGCTTACCTTTCTAGTATCATCTGCCCATTTTCTGGGGAAGAGGTCATAATACATCAGTTACTGGAACCAGATGTTAACGGCAGTTGACCAAGGTCGGATCTCCACAACACAATGCTAAAAAGAACTCTGGTTAGCTGATATTTGATCATTAGCTATCTCTTGTGATCTGTATGTATGTGTGCTTTCTAACCTAATACATGCTTTGTTCATTCCTTATACCTAATGTTTTTCTCTAGTCTAAGCCTTGCAAAATCAAAGGATAAAAGCATTCTTCTCTTGTCCCGTATAAACCAATAATTCTACCATGAGAAAATCATAGCTGTCTTTGGTGAAACCTACTTTCCTGAAACCATGCTGATGGGTATTCCTGTTTTATCCTGTGAGTCATTGCTAACAGAGAACTGAAATCCATCCTTTTGCTGGGGACGTGTCAGAATAACTAGTCTTTTCCTTGTCTTAAATATCACAGTTGCAGTGGCAAGCCTTCAATTCTTGGAAATTTCACCACTTTTGCAAGACTTGTTAAGATACTTTGTTGTGTGATTTGCTTCTGGTCTAGTTTCTGTAAGATTCAGAGACTCAGAGTTATTCTTGTCCATAAAGCAATTGTCCTACGTTACCTTTAGAAGCTGAAAATGTGTATTACTGATGGCACAAGGAGTATGTTTAGTGTCTTCTATTCTGAAGTATCCACAATAGCATGCTACCTTTTTCAGCACGATCTAGATTGCGGCACAAAGAGCAGTTTGCTCTGTTATTTACATAGCCTGTCAGTCTGATGATACAATGTACGTCAACCAATACTTAGCAAGTTTTATTACTTACAGCGGTAATCTCAAAACATGGTGATTTGGAAATACCTATAGCCAGTAGCAGCATTATTTTTACATAAAGAGCTACACCTTCCTGCTTTTTTTTTTCCCCCATTTTTCCCTTACTAGGCAGGTTGTCATCATCAGTTTTCATTTTCCAGCCTTGTAACTCATTCCACCTGCGTTCAGCAATACCAGCCATGATCCATTTCTTATTGTTCACAGACCTCTTACTCTTCTTTATTATGTATACTCTTATTGTCAATACACTATAACATAACACTGTGTTCTTTCCACACATTTTTACGGTTGGATCTGTCATAAGCTGACAACGCAGCACCACTGAACATCCTGGGATATTTATACCACACTCTTCCATGGGCCAGTTTCCTGTCCTCTAACCATAGGCATACCTAACTTAGCATGAAAGGGCGGATGCTTTCAATACTGGCCAGTGACAGGAATTCAGCAACAGTATTCTGGTGTCCCCTGGAAAATCAAAAGCCCTCGTCCATTATGATTCTTGTTTTCCAACTCTTCTTTACCTATATGGGACAGAAGAATGCTTTTTAAAGTAATGTTTTGATTCTCCCATCCACTCTTGACTCTAAAAAATGAAGCTTAATGGAAAACATTTCAAACTACAAATATTACAATAACACTGCAAAATGACGTGAGGCTGGTTGCTTTCCTTACTCTTGTTTCAGTGTCATCTGTTCTCATGCTACCCAAGTGGATAACTAAGGCTGTGGTGTCTACCCTTGTCTACTCCTCGTTCTCCATGATCTGCAAGCCTAAACCTCTTTCTTGGAAGAGTCTCTGTAGTCATGTTTGTATTTCTAACACATCACATAGACCTTTTAGGAAAGACACCTCACAGAAACTAATCATGTTGGTTTCAAGCTGATGTCTGTGGTGAGGACATGGGTGAAGTAATTGCTTAGCACAAAGAGCTAATTGCTTCACCTGCCACCAGCAAGTAGCTGCGCACCCATTTCTGTGTGCAGTGGACTTATTAGACATTGCAGTTAACACTAGTAATAAACTCATCACCAGGCCCTGGCCAGATTTAACAGTACAGATCCAGGTCTAGAGAGGTCTTCAGTTTGTCTCCTTCTCAGAAGCACAAGGAAGATACCTGTGCAGAGGTTGGTTGTTAGTTTTACCTCTCTACTAATTGCAGTCACACAAGCCATGTCACTGAGTTTGGAACAGAAAAGGCTTTGCTGGAAGACAGGAGATGCTTTACAGCTGCCCACCCATTTCCTGTGCAGTGGGCAGCTCTGGAGGGCAATACCTTTAAGACCAGATAACCATGAGCAGCAGCAAACCCATGCTGTGTTGTGCAGGCTGCTTCTCAAGTAAGGGAGCTGTTTCACAGTGGCCATCTGCTTGTCTTTACTGTTGCATTTTGGCCCTGAATGTACTCAGTCCTACCATTTGCCCCACAGAAGAACCACGGAAAGTTTTTGTTTTTTCCCAATTATTTTTAATGATCCATTTATAAATAAAGAAGCAATTAGTCATCATTAGGCATATTGCAGTGTGCTTTAGGTAACTGATGGCTTGCTGCACTGGCTGTATGGAGTTGCCCAGTCTGCCTTCAGGCCACAGCTCCTCCCTGACCAGTGGGGAACTTTCTTGTCTATCAGACATTTGAAACTGCCTTTTGACTATGATAGGTGGGAAACAAGCTGCTAGTAAACTCCTTTGCTAGGAAAGCCTGTTCCCAGGTAGTCTGGAACTCGTTCTCCATTGTAGGTATACTCTTCATGTCCTTCCCAGCCTTTGTAAAGAAAACTGGGAACTGGATTTAAAATTAACTCTGGCTTCCTTTTTATATACATCTTTTTCCATCTCACAGTAGGGATCTATATGAACTGAGCTTGTATTCCAAGCAAAGTTGTAATTTTTTTTATCAGTATTTGAAGGAAAGATTCACTTTGCAGATAGAGATTCTTTGGACCAGAATTACCTCCTTTTTAACCAGTAGCTCTCCTGCGCCCCCTTTGCTGTGGGAGGGCCGTGGCTGTGCTGTGCTCCCGTGTGCATGTTGCTCCCCACCACACACCTCTCTGCCTGTTAAGGAACTTAGAGCAAGCAAAACTGTTTCAAAGGATCGATCAGTCAGTGTTCAGAGGTTCCAAGGTATTCTGTAATTAAAAAGCCTATTTCAAACTATTAATAGGTTGTGCTTACCTTAAAAACAAGTTGCATCTTGTTCTTTTTTTCCATTTTCCCCCAGAGGCTGTTTTGCTGGAGAGGGAACGAGTTTTTGCAGCACCCGGTGCTGTGTGAATCCTCCTTTATCTCCTGCACCAGCTCCTGTCTTGTTTACAGGCCGGCCAGGAGCAGGCTACTGCCTTCCCAAGGCTGAGTATTGGCACAGCTGAGGCCAGGCTGGGAGCAGAGAGGAGAGTGGGGCAAAGTGCTGCCTTCCCTCCTGCTGAGCCCATCCTGAAAGCCAAGAGTGCAGCAGAATAACCAGTTGCCGTGGAAGGGTAGGGGCGTCCTACTGCTGCTAATGGCACTCACTGTACTCTGGGTGAGCTGACAACACGGAGTGTTACAAGGGAAGAAAATCTGAGGGTTTCTGCCACGGCAGTGCTCTGCCTGGGCCCTTGTGTGGGGTGTGGAAGTTGTGTGTCAGCAGCGATGGTGCCCATCTCGGAGATCTTGCAGCTAATTCAAGCTTACATGCACCGATATCTTCATTTCAGGTAACACAGAGAAGCACTCAAAAACCTAGAAGTGCCACAACTGAAATTGTCTGCAGCTTTCTGTGCTGCTCTGGAAGCTGTCAGATGTGGCAGAAGAGGAAAAAGGATGCAGGAAGAGGAGCTAAAACATACAGATGTCTTATGGGAGGCTGAGCACTGCCGGAAAGAGAAAATTCTCTGCTGTATCATAATCCCCAGGCTCCTTAAATGTTCCCAGTGATGCTGAAACAGGCTGTTTCCTTATCCAAATGCAGGAGTACAGGCCAACTCTTTTGCTTGAGGAGAACATCATTGGTAAATATTGGTTAATGTTGCCGCTTCAGTCCAAATAATACTTTTCAGAAGAAAAATAATTGTCCAGTCTTTGGTGGCTCCTTGTCACTCATTCTTGTTTGCCAAAGTTCATGGCTTTTAGCCCGTTAGTGGTCTGCAATTGTGTAACACCTCTTGAAAGAGAGTCCCAGTAAGCGGTTAAGAGTGTATTCAGGAGGCTCTGCCAAATCCTAGCTGATGCATCTAATTTGCTGAAGAATGTGGCTTCTGCGCTCTCAGCAAAGATTTCATTCCTCATGAGCAGTGGGAAACCTGCCCTTTCTGTGTCATTGTTCACCAGCTTAGCATTAAGTCCGAGACAGCCTATTTTGTCACTGTGGAGAGAAACCAGTCTGTTGGTTCCTCAGTTCTTTGTTCTCATGCAGAACTGGCATGCATGTATTGAGTTTTCCTGTCCGTATTTAGCCTCTTTTCCTGCATGCTAGAAGCATTTTGCGTGTATTAGCTTGCAAGAATGTCTTACATATTGTGAATAAACCACCAAGTCTGTGTCAATGCATCTTACAAACAGGTGGCTTGCTTGTTTGCACCCAGCAAGAACTTGTTAGCAGCTCTTGCTCCATGGTCAGAGGGAGCTGTCTAGGCAAGGCCAGGTATCTCTGAAGAAAGCAAGGCCAAGTCCATCAGCTCTATTACAAAGTCACGCTTTTATGTTTTAGCTGTCTCTTTTTCACTTTTGTTTCTCATGTAGACAGTGTAAAATATTCCTCCCTCCACAGGCCTAGTTTTTGGCTGCTTATGCTAGCATCCTGCTAGCATCAATCTGTTCTGCCCAGTTCCTTGCTGCAAGCTGAAATCTCAGTATTTAAATAATACAGGTGTACCTGTAAGCTGTCTTGTTTCCTTCTGCTATGTGGAGAAACTAAGGGAAAGACAATATGTTCAAAATACAGCAATAAAAAGCTTTCTAAAGGGTCAGCCTAGGAAGGGTTGAAGTTCTGCCCAAGCAAAGATGCTTCCTCCCCATCTGATGTGATGTTCCTTTCAGGCTTGAGAGAGAGGTAACATCCTCAAAAGAATCTGCGTTATAAATTACTTTTGGTACATAGTATTGCCTGGAAAAAGGAGAATTCCCAAGACTGTCCAAGATGCGCATTCTAGGGAATTTATTTCCAGTATGTACTCCTTTCCCTCAGTTTCTCCTCATCAGCTTTTCCTTCTCTACCTCCCTTTCTTATCTGTTAAATAGCACAGAACTGTTTTTCGGTCTTGTCACTCTGCAGGAGATCACTGCAGACACGGTGGCTTTGTGTGGTCTGTGAACCTCAGGCTGATGGAAATAGGATGAAATATTTGTTGTCGTATCAAATGCATTTTTAACCAGTCTTGAGACAGTTGAAGGACTGGGAGATCTTAGATGCAATTTCACTGATGTGGTGGCACCATCCATGTGATAAATTTGGCTGCTCCACCTTCAGTCTGCCCACTAATCCATCTCAGCCTGAACTCTGACACTTCAAACTATAGAGCAGCTTCACTGGATCAAGCTTATCATAGAAGACTAAAGCAAAAAAAAAGTGTATATAGGAGTTTTCTATTGTAGAATTGCCAGTGACATGTAGTTTCCCACTAGGTGATGTTTTGTTTCCAGCAGTAGAAGGCAGTACATTAGTCTTAAGCTCTGGTATTCTTATAGATGTAAAAGTAATTTCAGGTGATTTTTGTTGTGACTTTTAAGCCTTGTCAATGATATCTTCTCTTGCCCTTCATATGGTGTGAAACTGTTCTCATCATTTGGAGATAGCTTGACTGTTTCCACCAAGAGGTGTGTAAAATCAAAATATGTAAAGCCTTCTGAGTCATTTCTGAAATACTACATACATCACAAATGCATACAGTGTGCACATGGGTGTACGGTAAAATGTAATGTCTGTGGTTACTGTGAGGCAGTATTTCCCTCCTTCATGTTCCCATGACTGGGGTCACCAGTCCAGCACCAAGAAGGATGTGTGGGTTTTTGGAAGGGCTGGTGGCTTCCCAAAGTGCTTGCTTGTGGCCACCAGCCTCGCTCCGTGCAGTACAAGAGCATGGTGGGCAGATGCGCGGGACACTACCTGCCAGCTCCCATGCGTCATGCAGCTTAAGCTTTGCGTTTTGGCTGGAGATTTCACACCATGACATGAGGGCAGTCCCTGGGTTTGCTGATGCAGAAGTTTTCATTTGCAGTTGCCCAGTTCCTGCACCTGGTTTGCAGACAGTGTGAGTGTAACACCCTCGTTTCTTCTCAGCACTCCCATACGAGCAAAAACCACTGCCAAAACCACCGTCCTCTGCTCTGGTTGCACACAGCATAGGCTGTCCTCCAGAGGCTCTGCTGAAGGAGCACACGTGTCACCTGCAGATGTGCTCACAGCTTGGGGAGGGCTGTTTTGGCTGGGCATGGCTGGCACGCAAGCTGTACTGCCAGCATATGGTTTTAGGGCTGGAAAAGGATTAGGTCAGAGACAACATAGTGGTAGCTGGAGGGTCGAGGAGGGTTGAGAACTGCCAACTTACATACCTGCTTTGTTCACCAGCTGCCCCACAGAGGTGTTATGACACAGGGATCTTGCATTTTAGCTCTGTGCAGTGGTCAGAGCCAAGCGGGAATGTTGGGAGACCTCTGGAGAGCTCCCAGCACCACATCGGCTGTATCAGGTATTGGGGTGGCCAGCATGAGCTCCAGTATTACTGAGTTCACCCAAGGCAGGTTAGGGCTCTGCTTTCCTCTCCTCCTGCTCAAGCCTCTGCTCTGGCGCAGTGTACTGTGTCGAAGAAATCCAAAGCGCTAATGCAGACAAATGAGCTGTTTTGTTCATGCTCCCAAAGAACCCAGGAAAAAGCATGGCCATTTGGAATATCCTCATGGCCAAGCCTGAAGTCCACACGCTGCTGGCGGTGCTAAGCAGTGGGGTACTTTGTTGCTTCTAAGGTGGTGTTTTATCACCCCACAGATTTTTCAAAGCAAAATATGCAGGTTATTGTGATTGATTTTCAATTAGTGGTGAATCACGTGGGATCTCTCCTTTGTTTTCCTGTCCTATTCCACTTCTATTTTCCTATTAGTAGTCTGTGTCTTCTGAACCTAGCGAGTGCTTTCTCACCTACACAGCCCTGGTCAATGAGAGTGCTTATGCAAGGATTGCACAGTCTGCCCCCTGTGCGTTAATGAAATTGGAGAAATGTTTTTTTCCAGTTCTTTAGGATTAGATTCTTCTTTTTCAAAGGCTTTTTTTGGCCTCACAAAATTAGATCATTGCCATGTAAAAAACACCCCACTGTGATCATGGCTTAATTGAACAATGCCTGAGCTTTCTTGAATGTTGTTCCCATCTCTTCAAGATTAAGTAAGATCCAGTGGGCTGGGCCTTTGATCTGCATAATAAAGGACAACGAGGCAGTTTGCAAGTCCTTTCTTTCCATCTTTATTCTTTGCAGTTTGGGACCAGAAGGCTTGAAATATTTTCTGCTTGCTAAGAGGAAACTTTCTGTAATATATGTGGAGATGCCATTATGCTAATTAGCGTTGTTAGGAAAAATCAATGCATGTATGTCATCCAACAGCAAGCGATGATCTTCTCACAATCAGCAATTTATCACGCGTTGCCGATGCAGTAGGGCCAGGACTATTTTATTCAGATAAATTTCTCATTCATTTAGTCAGTAAATCATGGTGCACTTCATGATAGTCATTTTTAATGTGATTGCATTTTGTTAAGTTTTAATCATGCATAATGGATTTTATCTGGCAAGGAGGTCAACCTGAAGTCTCTTCCTCTGTCATTTGTATCTTACCCTCCCAGCATGGGTGAGCTCACGGCCATTGCACTTCTTCCTCCAGACTCCCTGATTTTTTTGTGTGTTTGCCACTCTACTGTAAGAAAGTGACAATTTGGAGACTCAAGACCTTTTCTTGTACCGTAGCACTGGAGGGAGGGGAGTAGGAGATTTGCCCTGCTGTGTCAAGCTATTGAGACAGCTTGTGTGTGCTGATGCTGTGGTTTTTCACCCTGCTACAACTTCCATGTGGAGCCTGATGTGCTCTTTTGAGGCCTCATGCTCTGCAGTTACACTCGTGCAACTCAGGCATATTCACTGAGTTAACGCTGTATACAGAAGCTGCTTTCTAGAAGAACTTGGTCTTTTGTCTGGTAAATGGAAATTGAGTAAACCTGCTCTGGTGTTGTTTTTTGGGTTTTTTTTGTGTGTGTGGGGGGGTTGTTATTGTTGTTCATATTTAAGAGATGAGCACCCTCAAGACATTTTATGTCTAAAGAGGTTTTTAGTGCATCTCTTCTTTCTTTGTCTCTCAACGCAACTTTGCCTACAGCCCCAAGCATTAGCAATGCAAAGCAGATTTTGAAAGCCAAGAAGGATCCGAATTCTTTCAGATGAACACTGTGATTTAAAAAACAAACAAAGAAAAAAAGATTCTAGAAAGAATAAAGATTGTCCAAGTGGCATATGGCATGACAGTGACCCTGCTGTAAGGACAGACGTATGGAGCTAATGATAATCCTGTGTTGGAGCCAGATAACATCCTGAGGTTAGGAAATCAAAGCCCCATGCTTTGGCTTAGCAGGGAATTAGCATGGAGAGCTTGCCTTAGCTTTGGAAACAGGGCAGTTCGGCTCTTTCTCATGTTGCATTTGGAATTTGTGGTGTTGGCAGCAGCAAGACCCTGTATTACCCTGTGCAGGAAAGCCAGACCCATGGAGTCTGACCAGAGTATGTTCAGTTAAGCTTCCATTTTAGGTGGACTCATAGATGGGGTGCATGCTGTTACCGTCAACTCTTTGTATAAACAATTCTCTGTTCCCACATACCCGTGCCTTAAGCTGCTTGGTCCCACACTGGGTGATGCTGGAGTGGGAGTGGTGACACTTGGAGCAGGGGCTGGCACAGTGACTGCAGCATTTGGCACCAGAGAGATCTTCAGGGCTTCTTTGCACAGGGACTGCAGGAGGTAAATACAGCAAAAGGTGAGACTCAAGTTTGGAGACGAGGTGCTCGATGTCCTTTAAGGACTCAGCTGAGTGCCAAAGCACTTTATTTCTCCTTCGTGCCCTGGTGCAGGCGATCCTCCAGCCATCGGAGCCATGGCATCAAGGCTGGCGTGACTCCACGTAGGAGCTGTGGGGAGCACTTCTGTGCGGTCAGGCGCTGTGCAAAGGCACATTTGTCTTGCAGAGATAAACATGTGACATAATTATTTCCCTGCTAGTAGTGCACAGGCATGGCTTGGCATCAAATGAGCGCATCACTTGTTACATAAATGCTGTGCCCTTCTTAAAAAAAAAAAAAAAAAAGAAAGAAAAAGAAAAAGCAAATTGAGGTCAGTAATGAAAACTAAGAATTTTTGTATTCTCTAACAAAATATCTCTACATCACTCAAGCCCACCTCGCTCTGTCCTACCATATGCAAGTTTCTCACTTTTTCCCCTCTCTGTTAAGATTTTAAAAGACACTTCACAGTATAATCTTTCTTAGGCATTTTCTGAAAGAAAGTAGGTCATATCTTCCAATATACAGTACTCAGTGTTGATATCAATACTTGAAAAACAATAACAGAAATTAATAGGGTAATACTATCATTTTTTGTGAGTTTCGGATGTCTCGGTGGCATTCAAGTAGGTTTGGATTTTAAAACGGCAAAACAATTCTAGATATAAAAAGTGTCAACAAAAAAGACAATCAGAGCTGAGACATTTTCAGTACATTCACAACATTTCTTTTTATATTTACTTTAATTTGCCCACAAAGGAGGGATTTGGGCACGGAAAAGAAGCACAAATCTCAGTCTAAAAGCAACATATGATTTTAAAAAAGAAGTGTTTTTCAAGCTTATTCTGGATGGAAATCTCCTGGCTCAGTTGCAGAAGGTAGAAGAAGAATTTGAAGAATTTGTTGTCATTATTCTTAAAAGTGTATGCATATCTTTTATATGGGATGATTACTGGTCAGGAATGGGAATCTGTCCTATTTTTTCTATGTCATATAAATAATTTCTAATGAATTTGTCACCATAGTGTCCGTATTCCAGCCACAAAATTAAGGTTATGAAAAATTATCTCAGTCACTCCAAAGTTGAACTACTTTATCTATTTAAAAGGCACACATCACATTTTTTAATCTAAGTTTTTGAAAAGAATTTGGGTTTTATTGCTTCTTTTAGATGAGTGTTTGTTGTTTCTCTTTCCACTTTGCATTCAAACAGTGATGTTATTAATATATATCTGTATTAATTGCCCTCTGTGCATATCTGTCTTTGCTTTCCTGTTGCATAATCTTCTTTTTTTATCCCCTGCAAATAGAGTTACATTCTCCTGCTTACAACAGTATGTGATGGAGAAAAGATGATACTCATTAAAATGCTTAACTGGGAAACAGTCCACTTATACAATCCTTTCTATGAAATCCAGTCTGTTGACAGAGTAGCTGTGTTGTATTTGTCGCAAGTGATCAATTGCTGATAGTTTAAAACTCAGAGGTTGGGAGTTGCCTTTGTAAATTGAAGAGGATTATTTCATGCTGTTAAGCGTCCCTGTCAGAATATAAAAGTGTATTAGCAGAGATATGATTGCACACCCTAGGGTTCCTTGCAATATTTAATTCACTAAACACACTTAGCAAAAATCAGACTAAGCAGCCAACATTTTAGCTCTGTGTGGCTTCCTTTGGATCAGACAAACAGAAAACACTACACTAAGCTAGCCCTGCCCCTGTGATCTCTGAGCAGTTTGGGTTTTTTTTTGCTTTGCAAAATGTGTCTTGGTTCAGCGCCTTATTAAGTTATTTGCAATATTTGCAATATGAACCGCTAATGGCTTGCTTAGTAATGGGATTGTGAAAACTCACTTCATGGTTATATGTAATTGTTTACCTGTGTTCATGTAGAAGATCTGTTTCTGAACTTCACAGTATTTCTGGCTGGAGTGCTAAAAACAAGTTTTAACAGACATAAGAAGGGAGCCAGTAAGTGGTGGTGTTCCATGCTCTGTGCCGTAGCTACCACATCTTAGTGCACACTGCTGTATTCTCCAAATACAAAGAGAAGTTTGCAAAAGGGCAGCGATGCCCCAAATCCTACAGAAAGTGGAGGTTGGATTCTTAATTCTTGTCATTTTTTGAAGGTTTTCTCTCTGCATCTTTATTACTTCTCTCTTTCTAAATCTCAGTAGGCAACCTCTCCTCTGCCCCAAGTGAGCCCTGCAGGGGCTGCACTGGCGTAGCTGAAGAGGCAGCTGATGCTGGAGGGCATACACCGTGGGGCTGAGTCTGCTGCCTTGCCTTCCGCTGCTGGCTGCATGCGGCTGTGTGTGGAGGGTGTGCTTTGGGGGCACTTTTCTTTGTACCTCTGCCCATGTGGGCAGATGCGTCTGCTGCAGCAGCTGGAACTTCTGCTCCTTGTTACAAAACCACATCTTAAAAAAGGTATCTTAGCTTTTCATCCTCTTTTTGCCCCACATAAAGGGATGATTACTTCCCCCATAATCCTTTCAACGTAATAAAGCGCCATTTCTGAAAATTAGGAATGTCACCCAGGAGTGCTGTACATTGGTTTGTTCAGATTTTCTTAGCAGCCATGGGGGCATAAGACTTCAGTTCTGAAGAGGAAAAATTGCACTGTTTAAAGTATTATTTCCTTTCTCCTTGAGTGTGTAGCTTTTTCTGAGTCCTGGCTGACTCATGTAGTCCTGCATGTGCTCATTTACAGGCAGTTGTGACCGACAACAGGTTTGTCAGGAAACTCCCATCAATTGTTGATACAGGAAGCAAAAAGGCTAGATAACCCTAAAACCAATTAAGAAATAAGATTATAACCATTATCCAATCAATTCAAATGGAAAGGAAAAGCAGCAGAAATAAGTATTTAGGAAAATATCTTTGAAGGTGGTACTGTAACTGGCCTCCATCCAGTAGTCGTGCTTTGTTGTTTATTATGGTACTTGGGATAGTATTCCTGTTGCACCAATCAGACACTTAGATATCTACATATTATTAACATTTCCTGGTGGGCTGGTTTCTGTAAACTCCACTATCACTGTGTTATTTAATTCCAGACCCATTCCAATCACTGTATGAGATTGTCCTAAAATACAATTTTACTAAATCTATTCCAAATTTATAGCAGCATAATTGTTACAGCAGCATCTGAGCTTTGTCCACAGGGAGGGGTTGTATGTAAAGATAAATTCTCATTTACATGTTTCTGTATGAAAAGATGAATTCTCATAAACAGATTGTAAATAACATGAAGATAGATTTTTTTGTGAAGACCTTCAGCAGGCTTTCAGTTTGTTTAACAAATCTTCGTGGTCAGTCTCATCAGAAGATTTGGTGGATAAGTGTAATCCTTGCTAGCCTTTTCATGTTTCTGGTTTCATAGACACTGGCTATTAGAATCATTTGAGTTGGAAGGGACCCTTAACAGTCATCTAGTCCAACTCCCCTGCAGTGAACAGGGACACCTACAGCTTGACCAGGTTTCCCAATGCCTGGTCCAGCCTAACCTTGAATGTCTCCAGGGACAGGGCATCCACAGCATCTCTGGGCAACCTGTGCCAGTGCCTCACCACCCCTGCTGTAAAATTCTTCTTTCTTATATCCAATCTAATCTCCCCTCTTCTAGTTTGAAACCATTTCCCCTTGTCCTGTCACCACAGACCCTGCTGAGGAGTCTGCCCCCTTCCTTCCTATAGCCCTTTAGATACTGAAAGGCCACTCTCAGGTCTCCCCAATCTCTCTTAGCTGCTAAGACTATCAGTGCCAAACACGGAATATGAAAAGGAACCATAATAAATCT
Organism: Alectoris magna; assembly: GCA_030625065.1. Taxonomy (NCBI): domain Eukaryota; kingdom Metazoa; phylum Chordata; class Aves; order Galliformes; family Phasianidae; genus Alectoris; species Alectoris magna. Next base: position 31,752,484 of record CM060563.1, on the reverse strand, counting down.
GTCATTTCACCTACTTATCACCTCGGTTATCAGAGTTGTGCCAAAGGAGCTTGTTCTGAACACCACTTCTCCACAGCCTGCATCGGGTAACTTGACATAGCGTGGGCTTGTTGGAAAATACCTCTGGGGATTTAGAGACTGGACCTAGGAATCATGGCACTTCTGCTTAAATCAGTGGTCTTACTAAAGAAGCCTGGATACATTCAGAAATAAGGACATGACTTTTTAGAGAAAGATTGGCAACCAGTGGAGGGCTGCAGCTGGAGAACGTGGGTTTTTTCCTGGATCAGATCAGCACTTTTTTGTTATCTAAGCAAAGAAGGAAGGCTCCTGAGTGGCAATGCTGTCTTAGCAAATGTATTGTCAGTAACAGAGCAGAAATGCTTAGCTTCTTCTGAAACAGATGAAGTCATTGTCAGCAACTCAGTCTTTGACATACTCAAATATTATCCTGCTCTGTGCACATGCACTTCTCTTTTCTTAAGCATCCCACTGTTTCTCTGAAATCTTTAAAGGGTGAAGGAATCAGCTGCTAAATGTTTCCTTCTGCTCAAATATACATTTTGAGAGAAAGAGAGAAGGGGCATTTCTCAAGCGCATCACCTTTTCGCTTTAGGGATTCCCCAGGTTACTCAGGAAAGTACAGAGGATGTTGGGCCTCTCAGTCTGGGCTTGGCCTTTGCTCTGTTCCTCTGCATGACAGAGCCCAGCAAATGGAAAGGAGACTGAGGTGTGCACAGCTGACATAGAAACTTTATGAAATATTGAAGCTTCCTTGAGTATGGAGATACTGGGCTCTATGGAGTTCACATACCAATGGAGAGTGGGAGTCAGTTCTCCTCTTGAGCAAGTAAGTGATCATTGAGAAGAAGGTGCATGTTTCGCTACAGACCTGGTTCCTCAGCCCTTACTCCCAGTGCAGCCACATTGGATCATTCTTAAACCTTAGAGAGATACCTTCCTCTCCACACAGTCCAGCTAATTTTTGCAAATAATTAAATGAAGATGACATAGATAAATGAGCCAAGGAATAGACTTCATCATCTCCTGAGGTGGTGAATATTGCAGTACTCATCAAACTCTAGCTGAGGACAAAGATAAGGTGCATTTTGCTGCCTCATCTGTGGATGTCCAGGGCCTGATGCTTCCAATCTCGTTGGCCTTACCTATGATGAATGCACATTTTTTTTCATTTCCAGAATCAACTCACTTTAGGGGAGAGGTGATTTGGTCCTGACAAACTGGGAGACTGGCAGTTGGCTGAGAGTGTGTAGGAGGTGTCTTCAAATTCTACACATACAGGGAAGTTTTAGTATTCCTTATTTGTGAGTGAGGATATTTTCAAATATATAACTATTGTCAAGTTCGTATCAAAATGAATTTAAATCCAGAGCTTCCTTTTGGGCTTGCATTGATCCACACCCCCTCTCCCCCCAGAAATAACGCTGCTCCCACAAAGCACCAACACTTTGAGAGGGATACTTTTAAACTTAGCTTAAACATTTTACAAAACCCACAGGAGAGTGTAGGTTTTCTTGGGCACAGGGATTCCACTTTCTAGTGTAAGGAAAAGAGACTGCTCTGTGCAGCAGCAGAAATTAGAGTGAATTTCCCCTCATCTGTGGAGAAATCGCTTTTGAATTCCACCTTGTTAAATGGCTGGCTGAAATCGTGCATGATTAATGGACAAAATGAAAATTAGATTATGTGTCTTTATTCTTCCTCTGACCTCTACTTTCTCCTGTATCAATTGCAAGCAGTCTGTGTGAGATGGGGGAAAAAAAAATTTAAAAAAAGAAGAAGCTGTATAAATACCCTGAAGAAAGAGAAGGAGAAAGGCAAGGCTCAGCACCCCTGTATAGACAGTATGCTGAGCTTCTGAGTCTGCATCCAGCAGAACCAAAGTTTGAGAAGTCACAACGTGGAACAAATTCGCAAGTTTCAGGCCACCTGTCAGTAGTCACTACATATGTCTGTCACCCACATGGATAAGCATCCTACAGGGGATCTGGTTTTCCTGCCTCAGCTGTATGCAGGAGATGACCTGTGGCTCAGATACAGGCAGTCTTTTTGAACAAATGCTTTCTTCCTGCTTGAGATATGAGCGTGCTGCCCATCTTTGGACTACTGTGTGGATGACGTACTTAAGATACAAGTTTTAAAGGCAGAGACAAATCCCTGCTTGCCTGCGGGCATGTTTGCCTGGTGTTCTTTGGCATCTTTGACATCCCTCAGTGCTGCCTTGTGGCCCAAATGTGGGTCTCTGCACCCATTCGGAGGCTCCTGCTCATGTAGAGGCACTGGCAGCCTGTCCTTTCAGCCTGCAACAGCCTATAATGTCAGAAAACAAAGGTTTTTTGTTTTTATTACGGGCTGCTTGGACGGAACAAAATGTGTCCTACTGCATCCTCTGAATTTGCATTTTTGGAGGGAAATGTGAACACATAAATCCTGTATTCACTTCAGAGAACTAAAAATCAGTGTTGTGCAAATTGCTACCCTAGTCACCTCCACAGGAAAGGGTCGAAGGTACGTATACTTTCTTGCTACCATCTTTTGCAGGCCTTTAGTCCCGCCGTCCCAATGTATGTAAGAATCTTGGGTACTGTGTTTTAAAAAAAGTATTGGTTACCAAGGGAAATTTGAACCTGACTCCTGTGATAATAGGCAGGAGAAAACACAAGACTTGCGGTTTGTGATACTAAATGGTACTACATCCTAGCATAAGAAATGCTCTGAGACACCTCAGAGTTTCCCATGGGAAACAGTAACTAGGTCATGAGTATCATTGCTGAGGAGGTTTGTATAGTTTCCTTTAAATTGATCTGAAAATCAGGGGTTGTAAAGAAAGAGGAGGTATTCTGTACAGAAGCTCATTTTCAGGATGGGTACAGTTCTCCTTGCTTTAACAAAGTTGTTTTTCCACTCTTAAGATAAATGAACAATTTGTGCAGATTCTGTTCCTTTCCTGTTGTCACTTGGCACTGACCCAGAGTTGGCCAGCACAAAATCAAGGTGAACAGTAATACCCTCAACGCAAGCTGGGCTGGACCTCTTTTATGCCTAATGTCACATGAGTCTCAACAGGTTTGTTTGGGCACCTTCTGCCAAACTGATGTTTGAACAGTCACTGCAGGACTGCTCACTCGGCTGTCAGTCTGAAAGCTTCAGCTCTGCTGGTATGAGCTGTGGCATGAGGTCCTCTTCTCTGTGGTACTGTGCTGCAGGGCTATGGGATTACACTAGGGGACAAAGGACACGGTGCACCCTTGTTTCTTCATCTCTTTCATGTCATTTTTCCTTCAGTTTCCACAGCAGAGATTTTTGTTCATATCTTGTCATCTTCTAATGGTTCTTGTGAATGGGAGGAGTGTCTCTGCTCAGGCTGTCTGATTCTACAGTGAGAGACTTAACCAAGTGACCCACCTCCGTAGAATCACAGGGGAGGGCCAAGCACTGTAGCTTTTATCTTAGCATTGCTAGTCAAGGTCAGCCTGGTCACTGAGGAAACTACCTGTCTCCTGTTTCTGCTGCAGCTGTGCAGCAGGCTTGCCGTCTGTAGTTCAGTTCTTCTGTAAAAACATCCTCTTGTTTAGAGGGAAAACACAGCATTAGAACACTGCAGAAAACAGCGGCCTGCATCTCAAGTAAGATTTTGAACCCTTTTGTAAAGGCTACCATTTTCTTATGAAACCCACTGACTCATTTTCTTTAAACAGCAAGCAAAGCACACTGCTCTTTGTGCAGGTGTAGGCGTGCTTGATATATGGATGAGAATCGAATGCATGTATAATTGGGCACACATTTCTGCACAGATATTTTGACCAGACAGTCAGCTAATAGTTCTAAATATGATACTCTGCCCTCTTATATCAGTTCATCTGTCACTCAGACATGCTTAACAAGATATATGCTGCTTTTTATGCATATAACTCTTGTTAATGCTAAGGATCATCATGAGTATATGTGGAGAGGTGTCCTTGCTACATCCTTTCAGAATATTGTCTTAGAGGAGAGAGAGTTTCTGCTCATATAATGTGGCTGTCCAGAAGTGCTTGCAGATCACATGTTTTCATTTGCTTTTTATGTAGGGTTTGTGAGGGGGGACTGCATACCTTAAAAAATTCTGTCACTCAGCATCTTGCTTTAAAGAACAAGGTCCTTTTACATTTTTAGGAGCTCAAAAAGGCATACAGCTACATCCACTTTGAATAATTTGGTGTAATCCCATCTTGTCAGTTAGATATCTGTCTGCAGAGTCTATATAAAACAAAACAATTGATCTTGGTTTGATACCATCCTGTCTAAAAAAGGAGTGAGTGTCAGGAAACTCCAAGTTTGCTTCCAGCTGGTTGCATGGCACACAGCAAGTCACTTAACTTCCGTCTTTCGTCTTTGCGTACTGGTGGAACAGCCTCCCAGTGTATCTTGTCTTTTATGTTGTCCATCTGTTCAGTTCTGTGCTTTTTTTGGACAAGGATTTCCATTATTCCTCTATTGAGGCATGTTGTCAGGGCATTAGGCGTAGCAAGTACTTCTCGCCTGTTCAACATGCAGCAAATGCGAGTGAATAAAAGCAGAGCTTTATTTACACAACAGTTTCAGCCTGTGCCATGGCACTATATTAAGCACACAAGAGGCTAGCGATGCACTGCTATACATGTTCAGTAATATGCGTACTCCATGTGTTGTTTTTTAGCCTCCTGGGAGAGCTTGACTGCTAAAGTTCTGTCGTCTGGATCTGCCGTGTATTCAGTGTTATTTTGGTACCAGCTGATAGCATAAAGATGGAATAAATTTGCCGCATGTTAGACGTGGCCCTCTGCAAATAAATGTGCATGTTAAGAAACCCCTCCATGACATAATTAGTGGTCTGTAAGCCGTGGTGTCATTGTGCGGAGTAATTAGTTCTGTTTATTTAAAGGAGCCCTGGTAAGCTATTAGCAGTTGCCAGTGGACCAACAAGAAGAGGAAGAAAAGATAAAAAACCGTGTGTGGCGGTTATTAGTCTCTTCATCATACTAATGGACAGCTTGTAAGAAATTGGGCTCCCTATCAGTGGCGCTGGGTTAGACCGATTGTACGGGGCATTGTTTCCTCTCGTGGTAATAACGGCGGCTGGCGAAGGGCTTTGATAGGATGCTCATTTTTATCTGCTAAGTGCACGAGGCTTGTAAAAACAGCGGCGGCCTTGTTACCACTTGACTTGACACCAGTTTTAGCTGTTTACTTTTACAAGCCGCTACACTTTTAAAGCTTGAGACTGGGGTCAGATTCATTAGAGTACTTCAGAAATGATACCAATGCAGCATCTGCTCTGATTTCTTTATTCTCTCTGCTTCAAGCAAGGGTTAGAGGGGTAGCACAACCCAGCGCAGGGTCTTCACTTGTTTGTCAGATTTACTTTCAGGGAGGGAATAGCCCAAGGCCTTTGGAAAAGCAAATTGAAGTTTGCTTGTCTGTGGTGGGGCGTGAGGGAGAAGACAACCCTGTCTGTAATGCCTTGAGGGGAGAACTGGGAACTGCATTGGTGGTACAGAACTGGCTTGTGAGTCTGTGCTGCAGCATGAACATCTCTGAGAGAAGAATCAGGGATGAATTCTTGCATAGATATAGGCCAGCTGAATTTGACAGGGTTAAAAAGAGCAGCAGCTACAGCAGTAACTTCTGAAACCTGGGGAATTTAATATATTGTGGTTCTTTCCTACCAGATTTCTAAACCGCCTTATACAGGCTATTAGTGAACTATTTCCCTATGCTGTAATTCTCTAACTTGGCTTATAAATTTTACAAAGAGGTTATTAGCTATAAAGACTTGTAACAAATGACCCGGGAGAAGGAGAGAAACTTGGTTCAACTTTTCTTACCCTCCCTCTGGATTTAGCAGCTGTGCCCAGCCTTGCCTTTCTGGCCTGTACACATCAGGGTTTTGTAAAGGTGCAGGCGCTTGCAGAGCTCTTAGAGAGATCCCAGACCCAAGGAAATGGGGACACTTTCTCCCAAAGGGGTGGAAATGGTCTTTAACTCCCCTCCAAGGTGCAGTAACTCTTCTGCAGCAAGCCACTCCAATTGGCTGAAACAGGGAACAGAAGAAAGATAGGAGCCCTTCAGTTCTGCAAATGTGTCTCTTGTCACCATAGGTCAAGGTGCAAGACAGAAGGGTTTTGACAGAAGCAAATTTGCCTGTCCCAAACCCCACTGGCTTTTGTGAGAAGACATTGCTGCCCTCAGAAGGAAACAGTCTTCAGATGGTGTTGGGAAACCTCTGCCAGTGGTGCATGACTGTAATCCATCTAATAACTGTCAGGGCTCCTTTGTCTGAGCTCCTGCAGAAGGCCATTTTCAGATCTGTGTTCTTTAAGGTGTCCTGGCAATTGCTGTTTATAAAACAAGCTGAAACAAAGCCCTGTTAGATAAATAAGGAATCCCATCTTCTCAGTACCCTCAGATTTGGGTAATAGGTCACATTATGTATTAGGGGCTGTCCCTTAGATTATCTTTTCTTGTGGGTACTGTCACTTCTACAAAGCATGTGACATAAATAATACCGCTAGGAATCTGAAAGCTGCAGTGAAATGGCTGTATTATTGTCTGAATTCACGCTGCTGGGTTTGCTGCTTTTGGCTTGCATCCTGACCGCTTGTGCATGTGGCTGTCCTGTCCTGTTCAGCAGTCAGCCATGTTCTGGGAGTGCTGCCTGTGTGATGCGACTGTAATCATTCAGCCTGAAGGTGTGGGGGAAGGTAGGGAGCAAAACATATGAGTAAGATTTTTGCAAGCATCCTTTAGTCATTTGTCGTGAGTTGCTTGTTTCCATGGGAATTAGTGAGCGAGAGAAGACACAAGTGAATCTTATTACCAGCTTTAGCCTCCTCTTGCCTCAAGTCGGACTGCTTCAACTGGCAGGACCTATAATTTAGACCCAAGGGCAACAGAGAGGGCTCGTTTTCCTTTTTAGTTATTATTGCAGTGAACAGATAGGGACCTATCAAGGGAAGAGAGGGATGGTGTGCTTACTTGTTAGCGCAGCACAGTGCCGCAGCCCAAACTTCCTGGTGCGGCTGTAAATATGCCAGGCCTGCCGTTGTGGTGAACTACAGATGCTCTCAGACTTTTGAGGAGCCTGGGGAGATGATTCCAGATCCTAAGGAAGAACAATTCATCTCGTTCCCCATCCCCCTATACACACATACACCATCCCCTTGTCTCTTTTTAGGTCATTTATAATCAGCAGTCATGGAGCACTGGCCTCATTAGTGATATAGCCATTCCTTCAGTGCTTCAGAAATAATCATTTAGAAAAAATGCGTGGTTTTCTTCCCTTGAGAGCCCATGAGTGATGAATTTATTTCAGTCTAGCTGTCTTGGCTGTCTTGCTCAGCCTTATTTCCATATTTATTTCAACAAATAGTGTACTGTGGGAACAACAAACCCGCTCTGTGAGGCAGGCAGGGCAGCCTGGGTGGGGAGGGGTTAAGCAGAGAGATGGCATCCCAGAGCTGGGGCTCGGAGAGAGATCTTTGTATTCTGGGTCATTTTGAGTGTATAGTTCCTGTGCGCTTGTGTTTGCGAAGTGCTAGAAGCCCTGGGATTAGGACTTTGATTTATTCATGGGGCACCATTTAGAGAATACCCACTGTCCCCTGCAGTGGTCCCAGCCACCCACCTTTCTCCTGAAGGGACCTTTCCTTTTGTAACAGCGGACAGGTGATTAACTTTCCATGCTGGCTAATTACATGGGTCTCTCCAAGCAGCACCGCTAATTGCTGCCAGCCGGGAGGGCTGGTGTGCTGGGGCTGCTGGACCAGGCCCAGGGCACTTGCAGGCCAACCCCTTTTGCTCCATCTCCGGAAGCGACTCTGGCTGCAGGCAGGGACCCAGACTGATTATTTTTGTTCTGGCAGCATGTATTTCAGTAATTCCAGAGCTCTGCGCTCTGAAAACCCAAATACATGGCATCGCTTTGTGCCATGTGGTGGCAGGCCCAAGTCAGACAAATATTCCCCTCCAGTCCTTTTCTTTAAGACAAAATGATGGTTTTCTTCTTTTCATCCTATTTCTTAATGCACTGCTGTCTGATTGCCCTGATAGTGACACTATGCCCAGGCAGCAGAGAAGAAATAGCAGTTGGTTTGCTGCCTTCTGCCCCAGAGAAAAAGCCAGTGCATGCCTGTGCCTTCTCTTACTGCTGCGTTCTCAGGAGCTGTGTGGAGGGTATAACTGGGAAGCCTCATAGTGGTGGCACCTCTCTGTAAGAAGGGGATGTTCCCGGGGGAGGAATTTCCCCTGAGCACTTTGCTTCTTCCAGCTGCCATTTGTGAATGCTTTCAGCTTTTGCAAAGTCATGCCTCCCTTGTCTTTGAAGAATTTACCGAAGAGGAAGTATAGAGCTGTATCTTTAAAATCCTTTGCTGGTCACCTTTATTTTGTAGCTGGGAAAAATGGCTTGAAAAGGCTTTTTCACATCAGGCAGCTGTAGGAGAAGAAGGGCGTATTCTGAAAGAGAGCAGGTGTATTTCACTTTGCCTTACAGGTCTCAAGAATATCTCTGCTTTCTGACAGAGAAACTCTGAAAGTCTCAGACATTTTTTCATCCTTATTGAAGAGCTGGAAGCTTTGCATTTGCAGAACAGATGTCCTTTGTTACAAATTTTTCATTTCTTATTGAAATAGATATAAGCAAGAATTCACACTTCACAAACTCAGGGGGAAGCAGCATTCTAAATGGAATGATTAAAAACCCTTCCTTCTCCCATTGCTTCGTTTTTCACTTATGGTTCCTGTAATGTCACTCGTGCTCTCCTCCACTTGTTGTAGCTTTTGCAGGAGAAGAGAGGAAAAGCTCACCTTGGGTGTCCGTAGACAATGTGAAATGCAAGTGAAAAATAAAATAGAGGAGGGGGATGTACCTTTTAATCTTTTCAAATCAGAATGAACTCAAGATCAATCCTGGGCCTGTACCCAATATGCTGCCTTGATTCTCATTAAATTGAACTTGTGATAACCACTGTAAAATATTTAGTGCTTCAGACACCAGAGCAGGCTAAGATGCTGTGAAGAAGATCGTGCACAGACGAATGATCAGAAGTGATAGGTCAATACGTACAACAAAAACAAGGCAGAAGCTAAGTTCATTGTTAAGGCAGCGTGGGGAAGAGGTTCCCACTGCACAAGCAGGAAAGAAAAAGTATAATTGAGGTCACTGGATCTTAACACTTAGCATGTTAGCCAACTAAATCGCAGTTTACACCAAAAGGCTGTGAGCTTCTGTGAACTGTATGGTTGCCGATGATATTAATTTACTGAAAATCCTCCTTGTAAGCTCTTTGTAGAGTTACACACTGTGAGCTTCTTTTTCTGTTTGAAGCTTTTCTTTTGTGGGGGTGAGTTTTGGGCTGGTGAAGAAAGGCAACCTGATGTCCGTGGAAAATGAAATCCTGTATTTATCCATAGGCTAAGTGCCAGCTGTTAAGGCAGAGGGATACACCACAAGATTGAATTCAGCTCACTCAGCCCTCTCCTTCCCCTCGGTTTGCCTTCTCCGGTTGCCTGTTGTGCAGTGAAATTGGTAAGATGGATATATCATCCATTCTGAGTCAGACTGACACTGCTTAGTTCCCCAGATGCATTTTAATGGCTTTCCAGCTTTTGTCAGGCACAGTGATATCGAGCCCCTTGCTTTAAATCTGTCAGTCAAAGCAGGTGCTTTCTGAGGAGCTGTGCTTTACCTTTGAGTTTTGCCAGCTGTGGTAAATGCCAACTGCTAGCAGAGCTCACAAGTGTAAGGACTTCTGCATCTGCCCTTGGAGAAATCCTGCAAAACCCTGGCCAGCCGCCCTGTCTTCTGTGAAGCCATCTCTCCTCGCAGCACCGAGCAGAGGTGCTGCTGCCCTTGCACAGGAGGATCCGTGCTGGAGGATCCCAGCTTGACCACAGCCAGATGGTATAAGCCTCATGAGTAGGGTGCTGCAAGAGAGGCTGTGACCTGTGTTTTGCAAAAACAAGGTGAGTGAAAATATTCATTCTGGCCTGAAGAAGTACAGAAGGCTTTGTCAGGAAAGGATTAAAACAGAAACCACAGAATGCAGACCAAAAATTGGAAGAAGCGGTGAGCATTTTAATGAAAAATCCATTTAATTTTCCAGTTTCTTTTACTCTCAACCTAGCAGGAATTATTTCTTTTTTTCTCCCTATTACTTTGGTTTGCCAACAGCTACAGAGGCCAGTTTTAAAGTCAAAGCAAAAGCACCATGCTCACACTACTTTTCCTGTTGTTTCAGCCTCAGGTGGTTTTGCTTTAAGCTGTGAACATGAACCAGTCTCCTACAGCGCTTCCCTTTTTCTGCATCTGTTTGTGTACCATGTAAGTGAATGGAGATTAATTATATTTTTCTTCCCCTCCAGATCTGACCGTCCTGAATGGCCATAACACCTGCAGGATATGGTGCAGTCAGGGATTCAAATAAATTAATATGTCCCTCTTAGCCTGTAAGCAAATGCGGGAAGAAATCCCATCCCAAAGCATCCTAGTTTTCTTTAGTTTGGCTGTTGCAATTCTGTTCCTAGGCCTCATCAGATTTCTACAGCTTCAGCTCGTAAAAGATAGGAGCAGTCCTCCTTACCTTCCTTCTCTGTTCACGGCACTTAGTTTTGCTTCAATTGTGAGAGCGAGCAATTCATCACACTGAACAAATTCTGCCCAAATCTACAAGCTTTAGTTGCATTAATTGAAAGGTGATGCTTTCCACAGAAATCATGGAACAAAAGCAATGCCTCTGGTTATAGAGCTGCTCAGCAGTCAGCACGCAGCCAGTCTTTCTTTGTAGCATGCCCTGCTCTCCTAATCACATAGCCATTTTTTTAATTGCCACCCCAGCAGTTTGACGGGCTGCTTATACCACCCCCGAGCCACCAAAACTTGTGCCATACCTTGGATTACATACTCAAACTCTTAAATACTATTTGCTTTGTTACCTGACTTAGTGGTTTACAATCGTGCTTGAGAGCAAATCCCATTTTGTCACGTAGAAAAGTTGAGACAAGATTTATTTTCTTGCAGCTTCCTTCAGATTACTAAAAATCTGTGGGAGGTGACTGGAGATGAGAAGTCCTTTTTTTAATTTATCCAAGTCTAAACTTAAATTGGTGTGTAGGATAATAGCCTCTAACAAAGCTGCCAGACTGGCAGGTAAGGAAGGTACAGACAGCACTGGCAGAAAGGCTGCAGAAATCTGTAGGTAAATTACACCGCTGCTCGCTTGGTGCCATTCGTGTTGGCACCACCTTGCTCCCTCACCAAAGGCAAAGCCAGGGAGTGAAGAGTTTGGGGTGTAGCGGTCCTGCATGTAGTGGCCTCAGAATGCAACACAGTGCTAGCCCTGCTGTTGGGAGCAGCTTGCCTTCTCTGGCCCCTTCCTGGCCACTGGCACCACGGCCCAAGAGACACTGGATGTGCCCTTGGCGCTCCTCCTGTGCCTTTCTCCCAGTCTCCCCTCTCCATCCTTCTCCCCCTCCCTGCTCCCCTCTCACTCCCCGCTGCCCACATCGAACATGTACAGATTTTACGGTTCACTGGAGAATAAGTGGCTGTCATTTCACAGACGGGCCAGGATGTAATTAGCCACAATGCATCGAAGTAATGGAACAGATGTCTCTTTGTAAACCTGGGTTGCTGTTGCACACTGTGTGTGTGTGACCTGCCGACTGCTTGGGGCGATTTCTCCTGTCCCCCCCCCTCTTCCTCCCCTGCTCCGCACTGCTGAGCCCCGGGCTGGGCTTGTCTCCTCACTGGCTTGGCTATTCTCTTTCTTCTGCTCTCATTTCTCCTGCTGGAAGGCTGCTGATTATGTGACGGAGTGTTAGCAAGCACAGCCTGCATTTATCGACGGAGTCATTCAAAATAGAAAAGGTGATACCCCTCTTATGAGATAATTGGCAGTTTCGAGTTGCTCTTATTACCCAATGATAATACACCAGTAAAATCATAAATTACTGTTATGATGCCAGGCCTCCTCCTCTCTCTCTCTTTTTTTTTTTTTAACTGAAAGTAAAATAGCTGTGTACTCCCTGAACCCTCAAATTAGTATTTACACATTAGATAAGAGATGGGATATTGAGCCAATCACAATGTGATAATGCACACATGCTAACGACGCAACAAGCAGTCTCAGGAAGATGTCTGTCTGACTGTGAGGAGCTGCAATCCCAACACCCTCACCTAGCTTAAAAGAGGCAAATCATGGATCTGATTTCCAGGTTCTTAATCTGTAGAGCAAGCCAGTCTCTGTTGGATGCTGACTTACTGCATTTTCAGGCCATATTTGTCCAGTTTTTCATCCCTGTAGTTGGCCATGGCCATGCAGCACTGTCTTGCCTTGTGCAGCAGTGCTGCTCTCACTGCTGCGGGGGTCCTGCTAGAAGCAGAGGGGGCTTTCTTGGCCAGGCTGGGCTGCAAAGGAGCGAAGCACTGCAGCCAGGCACAGCAGTAAGAACTCAATGACAGCGCAAGCAGGGAGAGGAGTGAGAGAGATGATTGTGTTCTTCGTGCCTGTGGGTCTTTTCCTTGTGCAAATACGTTTGTGTGTCAGGATGCTCACAGTCAAACTGTTTACCCAGTTCCTCTATGCGTACCTGCGTGTTTGTATGCTTGTGGGTGTTTAGGTAGGTAGGAAATTTTCACACAGATTTCCTGAAAAACTGCAGCATTTCCCCAAGGTGGTTTTGATAACAAAGTTCCCAGTAGTTCTCCTGCTTTTGACCCAGCAGTCTTAACTTAAGGGCGTACATCTTCTGAGTGTTAACTCTGGTGAGAGATGTTCAGTAGCATGGAAAAAGCAGTGATTTGTGTAGGGGTGAGCGCGTTTTCACCTGGAGCTAAAATGCTAAAGAGACTGCTAAGCAGCATGATAATGGGGAGCAGGGTGTTAATACAACAGGTACGTTAAACCTCAGAGAGAAGAATGCTCTGCAACTATTTACCTCTGTGGACTAAGCATTGGCCTTCTGTCTTCTTCAGCTTTTCTCTTCAAGCCTGGAGTGGTTGATAAGAGGTTTTAAAGCATGCCTTGTCTGGGTCATGCTTCTTAGAAAGAAGAGCCATAGTGAAACATGAGAGAGAGCTGGCAGTCTGGCTGGTGCCTGATGTAAAAAGCCAGTCCCTCCTGTAGAAGGCTACTCCACATGTTCAGATAGATTTCTCACTTGCACAGATGTGCACCAAGCAGCTCCCATGAAAGTCAGCAAGCACAGAACCCCCATCCTGCAAGCACCCATCACAGAGGGCACCAGAACCATCACAAATGCCTTTCCATCCAGGAGGCAGCTGCGGGCATCCTCAGGGCTGGGGCAGTGCTGGAGAAGTCTTCCCAGCCATTTCAGATTGTCACATTTCAGCAGATTTTATGGCCCTGGTGCTATGCAGATTCCTCTGTGTCAAACAGCATGTTTATGAAGCGTAAGAAGTAGCCCGTAGTGCAAGAATATCTGAGGATTTCTGAGGAAAAAAAAAACAAACATTTTGTTGTGCAGTTAAAAGTGCAGCATTTCTTTTCCTCTGACAGTTTAAGCAGTAGGTATTTTGTGAGACAAGGAATAGGGGATTTGGCACTAGTTGTAGCCTTCAGTAGCTTGTTAATTCAAGTGGTGGTTGGAAGTAGGATCAGGAAGAGAAATGGTGTTGAGAGACTCTTCTCTAAACATAAGTCCTCCATGGCAGAGGCAGAGTGATTTCCAGGACTTCCCAGCAATTACTGTACAATGTAGTTTGTAATCTGCAGCGCTACTGTAGAATGGCACAAAACCATTTCAGATGTTTCTGTTCTTGTATATGATGCTCGTGAAGGTGAGTCAAGAATGGCTCCAGGCAGCTGAAATGCAAACCACTGCTTGGTCTTGTTCAACCTGGGGATCCCAGTGGGAGACACCATCTGCTGTCAGCCATTGGCCCTCAAGAGGATGCCAGTCCCAGCTGGGCCCAGTTCTGGTGTTAGGGCTGGTTCCTTGCAAACCTCATGTCCCCTGAAGGAGGACTTCCCTTAGCCATCTGCATCCAGCTGCTTGGGTTTTTTCTTTCTGATGCGCAAATCCAATGTTGATCTTGCCTGAATTGACGGAAACAACCGATCTACATTAGTGGGAAGCAAAAACCTGTCGTTTGTTAAGATTTTTTGGATTTGTTTAAAAAATGATCCTGTAGGTTCCTTGGGATTCAGTCGATGTTGTCTGTGTGGTGGTTCTGTGACAAGGTCGATAGGTGCATTGAATTTGGTTCTGTATGGTCCCTGCCTTTCAAGAGACAAAACTTAGAGTTTCTTTCCAAGACAGTCAGGTCTCAGAGCAGGTACAGCAGATTGGTCGAGCTGTGCTTCTGCTTTGTCTCAGAAGAATCAAGCCTGGTACTGCAAATGCAGGACATTGTTGTGCTGGGGAGCAGGAGGGAGTTTGTTTCAGTCTGAATGAAGACATTCTCTGGCAGCCTGAACTAGAAGGTGGCTTGTAAGGCCTGTAAAACCTTACATACAACACGTAGGGAGACAGTGTACAACAAGAGCTTATGACACTGACTCTTGTCATAATAAACTCTTTTTTAAAGTATATCCAGTTTTGTTAATGAGAATTCATTTTTCTGCAGTGTAAACAAGAACAACTTCTTACTGCTGAAGCCCCTTACCAGACAAAGCTCGCCCTGACTGAGGAAAATGAAGACTGAGCTGAAACTGTGACAGCAGCTCTGACTCACTACACGTAGTGTTTGTGTTCATTGATTTAAAATGAACAGCACGCTATCACCAATATGCACAAATGGCTTTGCCAGCCCCTATTGCTTGGATCACCATCCCCGGATGTAGCTTTTCTGTATATGCTACTGATGTGTCATTTATGTACATGGGTAAACTGAGGCAGGGGGCAATTAAGGAACTAATTATGTTCACTGTGTACCAGTGAGGATCACAAAGCATGAAGCTGTGGTTCAGATGGTAGGACGTGCTAAATGTGGAGACTTGTGACTTGTTGCTGATGTTCAGCATTCAAGTTGCAATAGAGCAAGGAGAGCTCACTGAAGGGCTTGCCTGCACATCCCCATGTGCTGGGCCAGCAGGTGTAGGTTTGTACACAGGGACCGTCTCGCTTAGTCGATGTGTGCTGGGCTGGCTGTGGATTCCCTGGCACCTCTGTGTCAGAAACACAGGTATGGTGCACAAAGCCACTTGTCCCCAGCAAGAGAAGGAGTGCAACACTGCTTTGATTTGAGGATGACCCAGGAGAAAACATGCTCCAGTGCTCTTCCTTGCTTTGGTGCCAGCATGGCTCAGGCTCCTGTCACACTTTAAAATCGTGCCTCAGAGTCTGAGGTTTGTGGCCCGTCAGCATGACCTGTGAGAAAAGGCCTTTCTCTCGCACTTTTTTAACATCTAACTGATTCTCTGTGGCTCCTTTGTTCTGCACTCTGCTTGTAGTGTTTCCTAGCATGTGAAGGTATAAGAATTGGGCTCTTTCCCCATCTCTGTTTTCACTTGCCTTGAAGTAATCATCATCTATATTTAGGTCAGTGACACAATGAAAGATGTTTATGTGTTTTACCTAAAGCTGGAAATTGCCTTTCCGGCTATCACCGAAGGGAAAAAAGCTAATGGAGCTTTGTTGTGCTTCCCTTGCTCTTGCAGCAGCATTCTTTTTTGGGGGGCTGCAGCACACAGCACCCATCCCTTCACTCAGTGCTGGGCTTCAGCACCTCCGGCTGGTCCCTGGGCCACCGGCCCCATGAAGGACGAGGGGAAGGTCACAGAGTGCTGTTCTGTTTTCCAGCTTACCTGCAGCAGGCATTGCCTGCTTGCCCTGTCAAGTAGAAAATGTGGCGCTGATAAATCCTGCCTGCTAAGGAGCCAAGGCTTTTTAATATGCAAGTGCTCAGTCAAAGAAAGTAAACAGACATCTCCTTCTGCAGGGAATTACTAGACAAACGTCTCCCTCCCCTTAGCCTCCCTCCTCCCTTCCATTTAAGTGTAGGAAATGCTGCTTTCTTTATTTGATAAAGAGGAGGAGGGGAAAGGACATGTACTGAATCACGGTTAAGCTGCTGTCTTCTACCCCAAGACCTTTCAGTCTGGATGTGCTTCATTAGTTTGATAAGCAGACACCAAAAAGGGGGAGGGGGTGTGGGGTCTGTGCGAGGGGATCTGCCTAGGGGCTGCCCAGAGGTTTTAGAAGATGAACTGCTAATGATGTTGAAGCTGTACCTTTTTGGGACCTTGGCTCCTGCAGGAAAAGCAGGCCCTTTGCACTAATTGTGTTGTGCTTGGTAGTGTGATGGAAAGGGGCTCACCGGGGAGCAAGGAGGAATGAATACAGGCTCATCCCTGAGCAGCCCTTCACTCCTCCCCCAGCCCTACACTCCTTTCCTTAGTAGGATATCTGGCTCTAAGTCATCCCAAATATCAGGAGATAGCATGAGGAAAAGAGATTAATTTGGTAGGTCATTTATTTGAACAATCTGGCATGATCCTTGCAAGATAAACATTGCTTTTAATGAATGTTGTCCACACTGGCAATGCAAATGTTTTGCTGAACAGCTACCAGAAAGGCTGTGAGCCCTGAAGCCAGCCCCATGCGTGTGCAAACACAGGGCCTGAGGACTTTGGAATCTGACTCACCCCAATCCCATTCCAGCCCTTTTCCTCTCAGCAGGTTCTTTCGGCCTGTCCCCAGCGTGCTACAGGACAGGTTCTCGTGGGCTCATCTGCCTTTTGCTTAGACACTGCTACTGCTAAGATCAAGTCCTGCTTGCGGAGAGTCCAGCCTCACAGCCAATATGTATTTCCTTCATTCTGCCCCAAAGTGCGGCCCAAGTGTATCTTGTCTCAAAATGTTGGTGCTTGGTGTCTTGCCCTTAGTGCCTCTAGGCTCTCTTAAACCAAAGCACAGCATCATCATAAAATTATCTATCCCTGTGACAATCCGTGGGTATCTAGTCAGCTGCAGACAGGTGGGAGTAACTCAGAACACTGCTCAGCAAATGGGACACAGCTGGGACTTCAGGAGTACGTAGGGAACTGCAGCAACTGTGAGGTCTCCCAGCATCGAGAAAAAAGAGCACAAGATTTGTCGTGTCTCTGGAGCATTCTAGCAGCACAGGAGTGGGCAGCAGGTTTAAAGCCAAAGGAAGCTTTGTTCTGTTTTGTTTTTCCACACGCCACCTACTTAAGGAGCATAATTCCCTTCTGCACCCTGTTGCAGGGACTGAGTGTGAAAGGAAATGGATAAAGGCAGGAAGAAGATGTTTGCGGCTGACTGTGAGCACGCTAGGCAGATGCAGCCCCCAGCAAGTGTTCCTCTGATCCTCTGATTGCTGGGAGAGATCCCGAGGAGGGTATGCTGTATTCTTGTCCTTGTTCCTTTTGTGCTCTGCCTAAGTGTTGGCAGCTGGTTACTGCTGGAGATGAGACACTGAGCTAAGAAAGCCTTTGTGTGCAAGGCCATTGCGTTACAGTGGGGGACATGGTGGAACAACCTGGGGAGCAGAGCCCAAGGAAGCTGCTGCTGGTGGTACACCGTTCTGTGAGTGACTTCCTCAGCATCTCTTTGATGGGGATGGTCAACGGAGGAGCTCTGGAGGGCAGTGCAGTAAATGCTGGGGTTGTGTGTGCTATAAACCACTTCACAGGGAGAGGTGAATGCTTCCCAGGGTGTGGTGTGCGACAGAGGAGAGACCTCTGTCTCTCCTCTGAGGCTGTTTGAAGTTGTGACCAGCTGTTCCTCTTCCTTGCTTTTCCGAGCGTTCTTTATGTGGCAGGCGACACAGCCACAACAGTAATTTCATCATCTGAAGGTCACTGGGGAGTTGTTTCCTGCCTTCCACCCGCTGCCTCCTGCCACAGGAAGGGGACGCCCATGCAGGGAAAGGCTGCTGCCACACCACTTCAGGGCTTCACAGGCTCTGGTCCTCCCTCTCACACAGCAGGTGTTGAGCATCCACCAGAATCCCTGCTCCGAGGGGACCAGAGCAAAGCTCTTGCTCCTTTCGCTACCAAAATTACTGTTTTGGGACTTCACTGCCCTCTGCGCTAATGGGACCGGTAAGGCTGTTGTGCAGCGGAGTTGCTTTTGTTTGCTGTGCCCTCTTGTCATTGCTGTTGACTCATCAGGCTGAAGTGTCGGAGCTTAATTGAAGCAGTAACAATGCAATCAACATTTCTCTGTAATTTTATCCGCATCTCCCCCTCCCCGCTGGTTTTTCGGCTACCTGGCATGCCATTCCTGGGGCCGGGAGCCTGGCAGCCTTGTTGAGCTTTGCAGCGGGGGGCCTGATCCAGAAGAAGAGTAAAGCCCATCCAAAGCAACCATGGCTCACTCCTTCTCTGGGTGATACTGGACTCCCACGTTACACTGCCATCCTTACTGTGCTCCTTATGCCACCTCCCGGTCACACTTCCTGCAGTTTGGGAAGGCCTGGGCACCGGCCAGCAATCCTGCAGCAGGGCTAGGCTGTCCATGACAGTCGGTTTTCTGTATTGATCCTGCAGTGCCAGGTTTGGCTGGGGACAGGTAGAAAGCCCAGAGCTGGGGGTACAAAGTCAGGGTAGGGAGCTGGGAACTCAGGGGCTGCTGGGAGCACTCTGACTTGGGGGAGAAGTGGCTGTGGGAGACTGGAAGAAGCAAGCAAGAAAATTTAGTCATTTTGTAGTACATACAGTAACTATACTTAGCGCGGCTTTGTTGGATTCAGCATTAAATGCTGTGACTCATCCTGGGGCCTGCTGTGGAGAATTTTGGATGCATGGCCACTTTCTTCTCAAGTGAGAGCATTTTCATGAGTTTGAATGTGCTTTGCCTTTAGGAGTTTTGCTGGGTGTCCTTAAATAGGCAGGCACCAAGTGAGAAAGCCCAGTGAGGGCAGAGCAGCAAGGAGCAAATGGATTTGGAGGGTTTCATGTTTTAAAGGGATTCTGCCTCACCATAATTTGTCTTTTCTTTTGAAGTAGATACTACTACTGAGAGCAGTAAGGTGCTGAGAGGAGAAAGTGTGAGGAAAACCAGCATTTTTCCTTTTCTCTTGGTACCCTTAGCAGCACAGCCATGTGGCAATACACAGATTTGTTCTATAGAGTTGGTTCATTCCCCCAAATGCACATCTGGCTCTTTGCTGAAGTGATGGCGGGCAGAGAACCCCCTGCAAATACCAGAACATCATTCGAGAAGAAAGCAGAAGATAGAGCCTGCATTCAGGTAGGTGCATTTGTTTTAAGTCCTTTCAGCTCGTGCCTTGAAGTAGCAGAATTTGGGGTTGGCAGAGTCCCACAGAAAGGCGCACTTCTCCTTTGTGTACTCTGGCATGCCCAGTGCTGGGCTGCCCTACCGCCTTGCTCACCACTCTGTACACCACTGACACACTGTTGCTCCACACATGGAGCAACTCTTCCCATGGCACACAGGAAGCCCACTGCTTTGTGCCTGCCCTGCCTTGCAGCCTGTTGGTCTGTCAGTCCGTGTGCCCGGGCCTCTCCCATGCCCATGTCTGCCCGTGGCTGTGGCACAGTGTGCGTGAGGCTGTGCTGGGTGAGGAGATGGAGGCTGCCTTGCTTCCCTCCTTCACCCCGCAGATGCTCACACCAGGGAGGGAAATCAGTTGCCTTGGTGGCTGCAGTCAAGTGAAATAAAATGCTGCTCAGAGTTGATGGGAGTGGGGATTGCTCTCAGATGTCAGCTCCTTAAAAATGGCCTCGCTTAAAATGTATACGGAGAGTGGAAAATGGATTTTTCTCTTACAGGAGGAGCTTTACCCTTTGCTCAACGCTGCGTTTTCCCTGCTCATTCTGGGCGGAGTGCGGTGCTCCAAAGGGAAGGTCTTTAAAAACAAAACAAAAGGCAGCTGTCAATTTAATCCAGGCTCCCTGATAAAATTCCAGCAGAGTTCCTTTTCTCAGAGATGAAATAAGAACCCTGGCAGGCCCTCTCGACTGGCCACATAAATCATCCGCGGTAATTGCTCAGAGAAAGATGAGCGCCTTGGTGCAGGGCGGGGGGAGAAGCTGCGCCCACACGGCCATCGCCAGCACCCAGCCCTGCTGGGGAGCACCCGCCAGTCAGTAACAGGGTTTTGTCACCTTCCCTTTGTGGCTGGTCCCGCTTTTATCGCCGTTTGGGGAAAGGGGGCTGAGGAGGAGGAGCCGACAGGAAGGATGGAGGCAGGTGGAGGGAGTGAGATGGAGGCGAGGGGAGGAAGTGGGCGATTGATTTAAGTGAGGAGCATTTAGCGTGCTGGCGGCACCATTTCAATTAGCTAATATCTCCCTGGGTCAGCACGTGACACCACGCTCTGACTGGGAGCGGGAGGGCGCCAGAACGCCCGGCGCTGGTGGAGGCTTACGGCTGCGGTGGTGCAGGAGGACAGCTGCTGCCAGCAGCACGGAGCTGCCATTGCTGCCTCCTGGGTAGCCACGAGGCAGTGGTGATAAAATAACAGCGCTGTAAGCAGCGTCGCTCAGCCACCACCAGCCACACACATGGATCTGTCACTGCTGCCATCTGCGTGACCCTTTCTTAACTGCTCATTCAGTGAGCCAAGTGGTGTGGGGACATAGCCACAGCTAAGCATAAATGCCTGAATTCTGCTTAACGGAAAATCTGCATGAATGGACAAGGGGATAAAGGTGCAGGTCATGGAGGACTGGGGCACTGGCTGGGGGCCCAGAGGTCTGGCATGTCCTCTGGCTCTGCACCCTGGCCACTGTGGGCCGAGCCCCTTTCCTGGGGCCATCTCTGCAGCCCAGCTTGCGCATGAGATGCTCAGGGTAGGTGGCAGAGCTGCATGGCTGCCTCAGGGCCACTTCTATGGGACCTACACATGCCAGCTTACAAGGTGCAGCTGGCTCTCCATGTACACTTGTGCTTTGATAGTTTCGAGTTTTGCTCTAGCCCTGTGCATCTCCAGCTAAAGCTTTTTAAGGGCTGCTCCGTAGTGGCAGCTTTTAATCTGCTAGCACAGCCTGAGTTGCTTGATTCTTACCACTTGTGCACCCAGCTCTTCACAGAGGAAGCCCCATTCCCTTTTCCCCAGCTGACACAGCCTCTTTCTCTTAGTACAAACATGCTGCTCTGCCAGCATTTCAGATGCCTCCTTACTTGCTTTGTTTGTGGGTACAAAGCCCAGCTGCTAAACACACACTTAAGCCTCTCTCTGTGTGCGGCCCTGAAAGACCGAGGAACAAAGACATGCAGCAGCCAGACAAGGTGCCTGTGCTGCTTCTCACCTCTGCCCCGTGGGCTGGGCAGGGGGATGTGGACATGAGCACACCAAGTACTGTGCTGCTGCTGGCTCCTGGGTGCTGAAAGGCCGGGTCCTGTGCAGGGTATAACAACCGTCAGAATCCTTTCTTTCTGGTTTGTGCATTGTCTGCTCCACAGGCACCCCCTGCTCTCTGAAAAGTTGGGGTGGACGCAGCCCTGGCTTCACCTGTCAGCACTTGAGAGCTCACCTCAGCAAGCCAGAGGTGGAGCTGGCATGGTGCAGGGAAGCACAAGGATGTCAGCACACTCCCTGCACAGTGGGGCAGGCTCTGGGTACCCTCCCAACCTCATGCTAGGGTCAGCAGCAGCTGTGTTGCCTGCTAGTGATGGGGTCGGCCTCCTAATGATTAGTTAGGAGGCAGTTGTGGTTTCCCGTTTAGGAAAACAGACACAAAGAGGTAAGGGGCCAAGGGTCATAAGGAAGGGATGTGACATGCTAGGGAGGAAGGCCTTTGTGTTAGCAGTGGTATTCTACTCTCCCTCCAGTACCATACTTCTCGTTTTCTTAAACACTTTGCTTCCTGCTAATCAGCTCTGCATGAAGATTTCACACTGTTTTGCAGATACAACATTCAGTTTTCTGTTCTATTTATTCCCCCACTTCCCTTTATTTTCCCTTTCTGTGTATACCGCTGTTGAAAAACATATTAAACTACATTTCCTGCTGTTTAAAACTGAACCAGAATTAAAAAGCACCTTGCCTGCAAGACAAAGATGTTAAAAACCTTAAAACAGAATTAAAGTATTTGCATCTGCACCGTGTTTCAGAGGATCTTGATTCTTAGGAAGCTGCTGGCTTAGTGGAAAAACTTGCTGTTCCCATGTGGGCCGATGGGGGAGGAATGATTTCCTGCACTGAAACACTTGGCAGAAGAGGTGATGGAGCCCTCGCAAGATGACAGTCCAGAAAATTGGACCAGAATTCTGTGTGAGACCCTGGTTGCTCAGTTCATCTAAATGAGGTGTTCCTTGTGGACGTAGCTCTGGGGAACCTTCTTTGAAAGTACATGAGTGTTAGCATCTTCTTGTTGCAGTCAAATGTGTTGTCATTTTCCTGTGACCTGGTTGAACTGGGCTCCTTGAAGTGCTTCTGAATCATAGGAAAGTTGTTCCATTAATTGCTTTATTCTGAAATAATCTTGGTATCTTCCTGCAGAATTTAGTGGGGATCTAGTTTGCTTCTAAACGCTTCTGAGATGGATGCATGGGTAGAGAGTTTTCAATCAGATGTTAATAGCTAACTGCAGCATGTATATGGGACAGATGAGTGGCACTAAGGGGGTTAATGCAGCAGTGCACGTGTCAGTTGTAATGGATAGTCTTGTGTGCAAAGTGGTGTTTTGAGGTACTGGGAATAATTCCCCTTCTGCTTTTGTTTCTGTTGAGAATCAGAAGCAGGGATTAATAACTTCTGAGAAGCATGTGTAGTCAAGTCGGCATGCTTCAAGTCCTGCTCTGGCCTGAGAAATAGATCAGAAAAGGTGCTAGTGGTTTTTTTGACTTATCTGTCCAATATGATCCAAGCTATTAGAAACAGGCACATTTTTTCTCATTTCAACTCCAAATACTACCCAACATCTAACATTAAGCTAAGCTCTCTCTTACACATCATAACTAGAAATCTAAGCTCAGATGGTTTGGTGTAGCTGGATCCTTCTGCTTTCAGCAAGGCTGCAGGCAGGAGCTCAGGCTGGAAATGACTGTGCTGCAGTTACTGGAAGAGTTCATTGCTCTGTTCCACAAGCGTGCCAGCATAGCTGCTCCTGTGAATGTTCCCTGGTCTGCTTTAGCTCAGAAGAGCAGGTTAGTACAAAATTGCAGTTCATACTATTTAACCCTTTTGTTTTGGCTGTGATGGAGTAGAAAACTCTTACACAGGTTTCTGCATCGTGTGGTTTCCAGTGTAATTCTTCTCTCCTTACAGTCAGTACAGCTCAGTGCAGGGGCAGTGGTTGAACAAAGAAGGGAACGGTATTGGCCACTTTGTTGTAGCAACCTCTGGCCCTTGTGGAATTTCTTGACTGAGCTAGAATTTGGGCCACTGATGGATGCTGATTTGGGCTGATGGGTGATGGTGTATGCTAACAGGTGGGCACAGGAGCACATCTCCTTCGCAACTCAGCCTGAGGTGCAGCTGCACCCTACTAAAGCGGATGGGTTGAGAGGACACTCAGGAGCAGGACAGCAACTGTTCCCAGGCTTCCACGAGAAGGCAGAAAACTTGGGCATGAAGATGATGGGAGAGCCTCAGAGCTTGCTTGCTTGCTTGCTTGCTTGCTTGCTTGCTTGCTTGTTTGCTTGGTGGTTTTGTGGCTCCAGGGCAGTGACCAGCCGCCCAGTGCAGGCTGGCCCATTTTGCCTTAAAGTCTGTCTCTCTGAAGAGGCTTTTTATTATCTCACTGGGAAAGACATTTGCCTCGAATCACTTCTTCCAAGCAGATCCCATTACCCATTAAAGAGGTCTGTTACCAGTTAGCTATTGACATTACAGGCTTTTTGTGATGGTGCAGGTGGGGTTTGTTTGAGAAACACATTTTCTTCAACATTTGCTATCTGAAATGTCTACTTTGCTGCCATCTTTTTTCTTTCTCTTCCTGAGCCCTAGAGGTAAAGACAGGGCTAGTGGCATCCCATAGGGTTCTTAGGTACCTGCATAGACATTAACAGCAGTTGCTGATATGCAAGCTAGTGTAATGATAAGAAGGTGAGCAACTTAATGCTCCTAGGCAGAAGCTGGAAGCCTCCCACAGAGAACAAAGTAGGATTTCTGGTAGTAAAAGCTGACTCCTTTTGGCTCTGAAGAGAGTCTGTATAGGTAAGTTCCAGCTGCAGGGAGGGGGCTCCCTGATTTTCCTGGACAGTGCAGAATGAACAACAGAGAGGCAATATTACTGCAGATAACATTTATGTGTGTGTTGGGGTCAGACAGAGACGTTGTACTAGCATTAAACTAAACCCCAGTCTCATTTTTAACCTGTGCTGTGTGAAATACATAATCCAGGGTTATCTTTTAGATAAACGTAAGCAATTGCTGAGTTTCCAACTGTGAATACAGTTTACCCTGTGACTGCACACTTGGATGTTGACGGATGTGTGTGTGTGTGTTACCAGCTGACACTCAGGGAGCCAGATTGATTGGCTTAAATAGAAATGCAGAGATTTATTTGAAGGGTCGTGTGGGTCCTTCACAGCATCTCCTCAGTGCAGGCTGTCAGTTCTGCCTTATGAGCATGTCTGAAAGGTGGTTATACAGGTGCTGCTTAGATGGACTATGGCACAATCACAGTTTCTAATTTAAAAAAAAAAAATGCATTAAAATAAAGTTTGAGGCTTCTTTCAGTTTGCTGTATAAGGTCATCTATAAGCTACGGATTTGAGAACAGCTTGGTTAGTTCACGATGATATACTGGCAGTTCTAGCCCCTCCTCTGAGGCTGTGTGAGGTATTAAAGCAGAAAGACTCTGAATCTCAATGGTATTTTAGCACAATATATTTCATTCTGTTTCCCTGGAATGTCTTTTTAATGACAGCACAGAAATCTGTGTAAGGTGTACTTCCACCCATAGGTCCACACTCTGGTCTCACGCATTTGTGCTCATGAGGTGCATCCACTTTGTGCTTCCTAGCTTAGATCAAGCAGATTGTATTTCAGCACATCTCTGGCCGTGTTATATCTTACACCTGAATAATCACAAATTCCCAATTAGCTAGCCTTTTGCAGCTAAAATCCTGTTGATTTCAACAGTATAGTGTGATTCAAAATACACAGTGAAACCACCCTCCAAGTGCATCCCAGGGGGACCTTGTAATCTTATTAGATGCACCTGCTGCCATTTTATATTAACCTCTCAGTTTTTCCCCACAGTGTAATGAATTCAATATCCCTCTGCCATAGAAAGCCACCCTGGATGAGCTGTGCTGTCATTGTTAGAAAGAACTGCCCTGCTTGGAGGAGCTGCTTGCCACACCTCCCTCCTTAGCAGGTGCCCCCCAGCTTGGGCTGCTGGTGACAGCCCTGCCCCGTGTGGGCAGCTGGCACTGCAGGTGCTGCCGAGTAGGTCAGCCCTTGCAGGCTGCAGGGACTTGGCTCTAAATCTTTTCCCGTGGCTGTTAAGTCAGTAATGAAGCAGGATATAAAGTGCTTTTGCAGCTTCTGGGAGATCAGGCCTCTTCACTGCTGGCTTCACAGCTGTTACTTGTAATCAGCTGGGCAGGCACCAGAGAAATGTCAATTTTAATAAACAGACTTTCATTTCAGATTCGGTGTGCATTTTGCATGTGGTGAGGGCAGTTCTGACCCGGTGAACACCCCTGCCCCTTGCTGAGTACACAGATCTTTCCCTTGCTGCCCACCAATGACTGCCTTTGGTGGGACCGGGGGAAGGCGGGTGGCCAGCATCCCATGCTGGGTGAGTGTGAGGTGAGGTTGACTGCAGGCCTCCCCTCCTAGAGGTTCTCCAGGCTTTTGACTGAGGGACCTCCAGAATGACAGGTCATGACTCTGGATTTAGTTAGTAGTGTTTAACTAGCAGTGGGTCTTGGTGGGTTAAAGGAAGGAGTGGAATAATGCCGATTTTTACACGGTTCAGTCACTGCTGTGGAGTTACGGGCACGACTCCGTTCCCAGGAAGCCAGCAGCCGAATTTGTAAAGGAGCAGGAGATGAAGTATTCTCAGCAAGGGGAAGTAAATCATGCTGGGAAAGAGACAGGAGGAGAAGGAAGGCCCCCCTGGGCCTCCGCACAGCTGCTGCCTGCCCCGTGCCGTACATCACCCACGAGCGGCCGCAGCTCCCAGACTGCTGCGGATGCGCTTCATCCAGCACCCGAGGGGGCTTGGCACGAGGCCTTGGGATGCCATTTGTGGACCAGAAGCGTGCTGCTCGCTGTCCTGCAGGTCTGCATGCATGTTCACGCCCCTGGAGGTTTGGTGTTGGTTGTGTGGAGCTGGGGGTTGCTGCTCGAACACGTTTTGTCCCCTGGCCATCCCTCATTGTCGGGACTTCAATATTTTCTGGGAAGGTATAATGCGTCTGGCCAGTCCTGTCTGTTGAGGAGAATCGACATGTGGGTTGTAATATGTATTAATTCTCTGGAGGGACATTGAACTGTTTCCTCTGCCCAGGTGGAAAGGGATAAACACAGCCACTGACATGCTGTTTAGTCTGAAAATAGCCCACTGAATGCATAATGAAGAGCCTCCTGAGGAGTTACTCTGCATGTTAAAATGGTGTTCAGCAGCCTGTGCTGTCACACAACATAATTTGAAGATGAATGTGCATCCAATCAGCCTACCGGTGGCTGACTGTCACCGTCTGGCCATTAGTATTACCTGTCTGTTCAATGGCAGCAGCGTCTCCAGGAAGCAAGAAGTTAGTCGGTCCCAAAATATGTCTCATGTGTGAGCAAGACAAATGAGGAGCTCTGTGCTCTGCACTCGCTTCACAGCAAACTGCCGCTCAGCTGTGAGGACAAAGGAAAATGAAGGTTTTTCTTCAGTGGGAGGGTTTCTCAGCAACGGGGGGAGAGCAGCCCGCTTCCTTTGTCAGCCTGCCGGAGGCCGCTCGGCCAAGGGTTCTCCAGAGGAAAATGCCACATCTTCCAGTGCCAGCACTCCCTACCCGCCCTGCAATAAATATCGTCAGCCTTGATCCTTTAAAATGTGAGCCGGTGTTTGAGCAAAACGGCTCACGTTGGAGGCAATTGACAAGTGGCTTCTGCTGTTTAATTCACAGCCCAGTAACAACACTTGCATGAATGATATGTAGGCACCACTTTTGTCTGTGAACGTTTGACAGCAATTAGGTTTGCACTCCGGGGGCAGACCATTGCACTAACACTGGAGTGCCGTGGGAGGAGGTTAGGGTAAAGAAATTAGCCATCTGTCTGGTGGAGACTGTATCTTCCAGGAGGCAGTTAGATGTCAACAACAGGCAAAATGTTTCCATTCTCATTGTCCCACACTTCAACTCTGCACAATGGCATGAAAGACACACAGAAACCCCATTCACTTCCAGTTATATAGAGGTCTGCCACCAGCCACCCTGACAAACACTCCCCGGCTATTGTAGCTCGTGGCAGCTGAGAGCTGCTCCCCTCTGTGCTGCTTCCAAAGATGCCTGTCAATTTGGGACGACCCACAGTGGAAAGCCAGGAGGGAGGGACACGGGCATTAAGCCATGGAAAGCAGAGTCTGGCGGCAAACAAGAATGCAGGTGGTTTGTACAGACCCTTACTGCAGGCAGGAGGAAGCCCAAGCTGCTGCAGACTCACTCTGCAGCATGTCCCTGGGCTGCAAACCTGGAGTGCAATGATGCGGGCAGATCCCAGCAGCTTGCTGCCCAGCACACCCCTCAGCTGCTGCAGAAACTTGGATTTAAGAAACATCCCCTCACTAGGGACAGTTGCCACTAGACTGGTCCAGGTGAGGGCTTAGAGAGCGTGAGTTGACATTTGGTCATGTTAATCACAGAGCTACTCCACCAGAGAACTGCCAGGTCTGCCCTGGCTTTATGCTTCCTACTGCACAGGCACACTACGTTTTTCTTTCTTTTTCTTCCTTCCTTTACTTCCTTTCCTTCTTTTCGTTCGTTCGTTCCTCCCTCCCTCCCTTCTTTCCTTGTTTCCTTCTCTTATAAACAGGTATCTGATAAACAGGGTGACCTTGGACAGGTTCCCTAGCTCCATGGTTTAAAATATCGAGTTTAGGTGCATTATTTTGCTATACTTTTACACAAACACATCAATAGAAAGAAACTAGTGGGAGAATAAGGGGCACTGAAACATGTTTTCATTGGCTTGCAAAGGTAAGTTACCAATACTGTAACTCAATTCCAGATGACTAATGTTGTAAAATAGGCAGTTCCCAAATAATTTCTCTTTCAAAGGAATCCCCTTCTGAACTTCCTTAGTTTTCATTCTTGTTCTCGACTGGGTTGCATGAAGTAATTTGTTAGCTGTCTAAAGGCAGAAGACAAGATCTTCAGCATTAATAGTGCAAGTATTGTCTCTTGGCAGACCATTGATTACTGATGTCTTCTTCTGACTTTTTCCTTATTCTTGGCTGCTTTTTTTTGGTAACTTTAAATTAAATTAAATCAGAACGTTTGTATAGTAACCATTACAAAACCCACAACTTCTGTTACTCATGAATTGTTACAGAGCATTTCCACTTCTGCCACAAATCAACTTTTGCAAAGAAACTTTGGAGTTGGCCTTCTGGAAATGGTTAGCGCATGCTGCTTAGTTTGTGTAAGGGTATTTTATTTGGTTGGTTTCGTATACAGTGATCTGTTAAGATAAATGGTGAGCCATCAACAGAGCCAGAAGGTTGCCTGTAGAAGAGTCACTGGACAAAAACTGGTGTTGAGTATTGATTACATAGGTTTTCTACCATAGAAATTTGTATCTCCTCTTGAAAAATAGGAAACATTTTTGCTGAAAGTTGGAAGATGTCTGGTGTTTTATAAGTACTCTAATCCCCAAGTGTTTGGCAAAACTATTATTTTTTCCCTGAAAACAGGAGCCTGTTGTGATGAATGTTATATAGTTGAAATGGTAATTTTCCAGGGAAAAGAAGTCTCGAAAAAGTAAAACCCTCTCCCAGTATTTAAATTGAACTCTACATTCAGGTTGTGCCCATCTGTGAAAGCACTTTGTGTGGCAGTAGTTTAGAAATAATGTCACTGTTTCCCCAGCCAGCACGATTGTGTGTTGCCTTCTTATTGCTAGAAGCGGGACCCATTTAGTGGTCAAAGCAAATCCCCCATTTTCCTTTACAACGTGAGCTTACAGCTTTTGTAGCACTCCTTACTGTGGCTGCTTTTGGGAACAAAGATCCAGTAATCAACCTTGAGCGTAGATCGCAGAGAGCTATTGCTGCATCATGTATGAAACTCACAAATTTAGCATTTCAGCCACTGAAAGCCCCCGCTGAGCCATTCTCTTAAAACTCACTTTTCAAGCCAAATTTGAAGAGGGGGCAAGCAAATAGATGGCTGCTTTTCAGGATGGGAGCAGCCTCTGATCTCAGACAGATACATCTTTCTTACACTTTCCTTTGCTCTTTCACCAATGTTTTCAGACTGATTAAGTGTTTTGTCTTGCCTCTGCAAGCTGCAATTCTCTCCCAGAGCTACAGCGTGCATGTATGCAGGGTTTTTGTTGGCTTGGTTGGAGCTGTGCGGTTGTACTGCGGTGCATGGGATGAGTCAGACAGGGCACACCATAGTGCTACCTTCCTGCCTTCCAAAAGAGCAGCCAAGGAAAAGCTGCTTGTCAGCAGGCTGGGGATGCCGAAGGAGGAATCAGGTGGCCTCGTGCGTGTTCATCCTTCAGGCACTGTTTTTCTTGTGGTATTCAGTTCAGCAGCATCAGAGGTGATAGGGAGAAGAATAACAAACTGAACTGGTGTCCGGTAGTGTTAGTATGCTGAATAACATTTGTCTGAGTAGAAATTTACCAATCTTCTCCAGGACGGGCCCAAAAGAAGTACGATCTACAGAAAAGTAAGAGCAAAAGTTGGTGAGGGCATCTTCTACTTACCTGGTTGTTAGAATTTAATTATGTATTCCAGTAGCAGTCAGTACCTAAAATAAGCATATGACTGGCATTGGGAAATCCACACACCTTTTAGGAATCTCCCATTCCTTGGTGGAAAGAAAGAAAGAAAGAAAGGAAAAAAGATAGAGGGGACAATAACAGCAGTAAAATCCATCGTAAAAAATGGGACAAGAAATTACAAAAGAAAGAGAGAAATAGATACGACTTGTTTCCTTTTGTACTGTGTAATGGTTTTGGATGTCTTACTGCAGCTGCTGCTATTGCTGCTGCTGCCGCCATTATTTATTATTCATTATTTTAGCACAGCAAAGGAGCAGTAGTTGAAATGAACTCGAGAGCATGACATTTGATAACAAATGATTTTGAAGACTGTCCCCCAAAATAAAGTTACAACTTCATGTTCTAGAAGATTGAGATGGAAGATTGCACTGCAGATGAAAATGAAATCAAACCAGGAAGTATGTGGATCTGTAAATAAATGTTGTTGCTTATTCTTCATAACCGCTCTGGCTGCTGCATGTTTTGGTAGCCTCAGCCTGCCTGCGGTGTTGCATGGGTTTGTCCCTGAGCCATGTACTGACTGAAAAGTCCCAGCACGCAGCCTGTCCTTAGGGATGTGCACAGACACAAGTAATTAGTGATACTTTTTTTTCAAAGTTGGCAGGTCACAGGTGGCACCGTGGTGTAAGCAGGGCTTTGAGCTGCCCCGGCCCTCAGGCACCCCAAGTTCTGAAATGCCCTCTTCTAGGAAAATACATTTCTACAGAGAAATATGTTAGCTGCTGGTGCAGGAGATTTAAAAATGCTAAGCTTCAAAAACCTGCACAAAATGATGTAAGTGGAGGTTTTGTGCAAGGTCTTTTTGGTGAAGGTGAAGATGTGACAGCACTGGTTATGCATTCCTGGGTCATTTGCCAGCTTCATTCTGCTTGATCTCTCCAGTGCCTAAAATTGACAGATTTGTTGGCTTTTGTCCTGGCTAGCTTGTCCAGGACACATTTTGTTTGGATCAGTGGACAAGATGTCAATGCAGAGATAGCACAAGGCCGTCTGTGTGACTGCATGTTGCGTCCCTGAAATCAGCTCAGCATCTTTAGCAAAAGGAAGTGTGTTGCAGCTGGCAATCTTGGAGGACTTCTTGCACCTGTGGAGGTTAGAGTTGGAGAACAGGGGAGGGCTGAAACAAGGAGCTGCTGAGAGTGGGTGGAGAGCATAAGGAAACATCCTGTAGAAGGTCTGAGCTGAAGGCTGTTGTGTCCTTGCTGCCCCAGGGGGCATCAGTTTGTTCCTCCTCACTCTTTCCCTTCCCTTTCTTTGTGGAAGTGGGCACAGTGGAATTCCTCACAAATGCTGTTTCTTCATGAATCGTTGTTCTTGGGATCCCTCCTAGGCCTGAGAAATATGGAGTGTGGTTTGAGGCATGAGGCTGCCAAGTGAACCTCGCCAGCAGAGGTGTGAGTGCATGGCATTCAGCTCAGAACAAATGCTGCGCTACACGTACTGCAGCCTAGAGGACAGAGGCTGTTTAACAGTGAGAAGCACAAGAAAAAAGAAATAAAACCTTCCTCCTGGAGTTTGGTGCAGGTCCTCCCTGCTCTTCCCTGTGAGTCCTTTGGTTTCCACAAACTGTGCCCGTGGCTGAGGGAAACGTTTGCAGTTTGTTTTAGTCAGAAGGGTGGTACCCTGTGCCCTTGGAAAGAAGCCTTTGCTGAAAACCAAAGAACAACAAACACTTTCCCTTCAGTAAGCCAGAGCTTGTTTTTTAAAAATGTAAATGTACATCCATTGCTTTTGGCATGGTCTTTATGCAGGTATCCAAGGAGAAATTTCACCCTGAAAGTGGTGAAATGCATGTGGAAGAAACACGAGTGCTTTGCGCATACATGTCCTGAGAGTCTCAACACACTGCAAGTGTCACTCCAGTGTATGCATATGCTTAAGGTCCAGTAGCAAGTTAGCAGCTGGTGGTGGGCCATGTATTGGATTTCCTGACATCCAGGTAGTTACTTAAACATTTTTAAAAGCATCTTAAGAAATAGTATAAGTCAAACTACAGATCCTGGGTTTCATTTATAAACACAACTAAATATCATTGTAACTAACTATTTAGTTATGTTGGCAACACTAGGAATGCAGTTTAAGTACCATTCTACAACGGTTTACTTTACATTTCTGTCTTCCCAGGCTCCATCACTGAAAACTCTTCTGAACAGCAAGATCTCCCTTGCTGATTCTGGTTATATATAAGCAGAGAAGTAATGTTGTCACATCTTGTATTATATCCATTGTTTTTTGTCTCAAGTCTTTGATTCCCAGAGTCTGGTGATTGAATGCCTTACCTCAGCTCTTGCATTTTTTTAAGTAAGTTTCTATACTCCTGAAGTTTTAGGTATCCTGAGAATAATCTGGAGCCAAGCAAACTGCAGATGTCTTATCAGTGGTCTAAAATTGTGCCGGAGAGGTTTAGAATGGACATTAGTGTTGATTTCTTCATGGGGCAGTTGAGTGTTGCAGCAGGCTGTCCAGGGACATGGTGGAGTCCCCATCCCTGGAGGTGTTTAAGGGATGTGTGAGTGTAACTGCCTTTGGTTAAAGGTAAGCTTGTAGTTCGCCTCTCTTTGTACCGATTGGCAGCTTTAAAGAGTGCATCAAGTGAGCCTGCTGAAGGAGCATCTTGCTGCATATGCAGGGATTTGATTTCAAGAGTTCAGTCTGTGTCCAGGGACACGTTGTCCTCGGGCATGGAGGTGGCCCTGCTGGAAGCCAGCTCATCAGGAGCAGGCATGTGGGGAAGGCAGCTGGTCCCCTGCTGCTGTCAAATGGCAAAGCCATTTTACTCCAGAGTATGCTCCTCTTCACAGCAGCTGTGCAAATGAAAGACCGCAGGTAGAGGCTACTGCAAGAGACACCTTCCACATTTTACCTTTCTCCGTACTCTTACTTCTTTCAGACACAAAAGAAAGAGCTGACAGGGAATGCTTCCCCTTCTCATAAATGATATTTCAATGTCTGAAGTATTTGACGGTGTCCTTCCACATCTCATATCCTGACACTGTGGAAGGCTTTAGCTTAACCCTGGTAGTTAAGCTGTAATTGTCTGAACTGAGCCGGGGGCAGCTGGTGAAAAGTGACACACTTTTTTTTTTCTTTTTTTTTTCTTAAATGTTACTCATCCAATTGGCTTTTAACAAGAAGGCTCTGCAGGCTTTCTCTAGAAGGACCTGTCTGCTAATGGGCATATATCACAAAGTTCTTGATCACCTCCTCATCCTAGGCATTTCATTGTTTGTTAAGGAGCACTGATGTGCTCTGAGATTCTCTCACTGCAGTAATGCCTCTGTGTTGGGCTGAAAAGTCCTCGAGGGAGCAATCCTGTGCAGCTGAGAGACTGGGTGATCGCCTGCGTCTCTGCCTCTTGTGATGCTGCTGCTCATGCTCCGTGTTGTATTTGATGCTCCACTAAACAGTGCCCTCAGAGAGCACTCCTGGCAATACAGCTCTGAAATGCTAGGATTATCAGAAAAGAGCCTTTTTAGCTCAGTGTACTTCATGTAGAGGTAAGTGTAGGCGATGTAATCCAGCAGCATTTTTGCATCCTTGGCATCTTGTGTGGACTCCAGGGACTGCATCTAGCCAGGTTGCAGCTGGGCACGGCACGTTTTGGGGATTGTGGTGTGTTGCTCTATGGAGATGTCAGCAACCCAAAGTGCTGCCCCAGTGGAGAAGGCTGCTGAGCAGCCTTTTACCCTGGCACACATTCATGCTTTGAGACTGATGCCTCCAGAGTAGAAATTTGTCATGCTTCTCTCTGCAAAGAGGCCTCCCATTTACCGCTGGCCTTTGATTCCTGCAGCCAGCCCATCGGTAAGCTGGTATTGGTAATGGGAAGCACCATGCCTCCTCCAGCAAGCAGAGCTGCCAGGTGGCAGCCAACAGCAGCCCACTGCAGCACCCATCTCAGCATCATCCTTAAATCATCCATTGGCAACCGAGCCTCACACAGGCGCCGGTAATGAGGGGCTGAATGTGTGCCTGGTGGTGTGTAGCACTCAAATTACACCTGACAAAGAGGAAACAGATTGTCGAAGGGGGAGCGCACAGCTGTCAGCTCCCGACAGCCGTGACAGATTCGCGGGGCTCCGCCACTCAGTCTCGCTGAGCTCTGGAAGAGGGAAGGGTTTATGTTGGGGTTCAGAGAAATGAGTGCTGCCTGGGCTGCAGCGAATCCCTCCTTGCTGGCCAGGTGGCCTGTCTGCCTTCTCCTGCATGGCAGAAAGAAAGCCAAAGTTAAATAGAATACATGAATTCATTCCTGTTCTTTCTTGCTTCATTCTGAATCAGATTTTTGCCCATTGGTTTGTTTGGATGCTTGCAGAAAGTGAATACAATTCTGATGGTTATGGTTTTTTGAGGAAATTCTTGGAGCACGGTTGTCACTGCAGCTCACCAGGTCCTGGTGTGCTGTGTTGGTGTCAACACTCTGGTGAAATATGGCTGGGGCTACCGAGGCAGGGCAATAATTCGTCCAGAATCAGCCAGGACTGTGGATGCTTCGGACCACCAAATCCCATCTTTACAACTAATTGCCTTCCTAGAATTTCTGCACACTTTGTTAAGACTAAATCCATACCTGTGCTCCCTCTTCTCGCATTAATGGCCTGTCTGGAGGCAAAGAAATGAGCCACTTCTTGTGGAACCAGTCAGCTGTAGACAGGATGGCATCAGCTCGCGAGAAAACAGGGTAATCTTACTTAGATAAACCAAGTTGCTGTTTTTGGTATCAGCAGCGTGCAGGACTCAAAGGGCTGTGGTACTTCCTTCGGCAGCCGCTGACAGAACGCTTTGTATCTTGAGGAGCTCACCCAGGAGGGGCCTGCTTGTTTACATTTCCTCCTTTTTGATTCTGCTTCATAAACATACATGGCTCTCCTGTCGCTGAGCAAAGAGAGCTATGCTTTGGGTTACTTGCGTTACTTGGACCGTATGAAGCTTCCCAAAGCTGAGATGAAATGCAGACAGCTAGCCTTACTTGAGAGAAAATGATAAGATAATGAAAGAAAGCACTTATTAACAGAAAACAAGAGCTGGCTTTGCATCCTGTCCCTCCTTTATCTTGGTAGAGAATGGCCTTGGGTCATGTTCCTGCCCCTGCTTTGCTGAAGCCGGCGGGCCTGATCCTTTGGCACACCACAGGGCTAACACAGCACGGTGCTTCATGCAGTGCCGTGCAGGGTGAGCTCACGGGGACCGCAGTTTGCCCTGAGGCCTTGCCTTTCACTGTGCCTTCGCAGAGTGGTTAATTTTGGCCTATTTTATGAAGCACTGAAACCTCTGTCTCAAAAGTCACCTTGTACAACTCTTCCCTTGGTAGAGTATTTCCCTATGACCCAGATCTAGGTGAAGCCCATAGAGAGGATCAGAAGCAGAGAGGGCACTCTGAAAACATAGAGGATCCTCTCTGTGTTCACACTCCCTGTGTCTGGCACCACAACCCCCCATCGAGGTTTTCTTAACAAGAAAGAAAACCTGTGTTGAATGTGTATTCTCTTCTATGATTTATCTATCTTTTTCTTTCTTTTGATAACTGCTAACATTTCCTAAAGCTTCAGAGGAGGAGGAGGTACCCACGCTCCTTCAGCAGTTCCACATGCACGCGTGCCCCAGCTCTCCCACTCGGACCATTTAGGGAGTGGGAACGGGGTAGATCAATCCAGCATTATCTGAGGAAGAGAAGACCGCCCCTGTTGCTATGTTTAGCTTGTTGGGTGCACCCTGCCAGCCCAGCTCTCAGCACAGTGGAGTGTTTAATTCAGCCTCCTCACTCATCTGAAAGAAGGCTGTTGAGCACTCTGACCACCACAGCTCCACTTTTACAGCTGGCTGTAAATTTCCGAGCGTGCAGTGATATCTTTAGCTTTGACTCCAGAGATTTCCTGTTGAGCTGCAAGATGCAGTCCTGCAAGCACACAAAAGCTAAATATACCCTCTTGGGCTGACACACGGCCAAATAAACAAGGGCAGTGTCAACATGAGTTTTTTCCACTGCTGAACGGCTTGACTTATTCTTGAGGAGGTGGAACCTCGTTCAATTAAGCAATTGAGTTTGGTTCTTGCATTTAAATAGCTTTAGGTCTCTCTTTGCACTAATATTACTTGCATTCCCCTGGAAAAGATGCTAAGGCTGGAGCTGCAGCGCTGTTCTTCACACTGGGCTGTGACTACTGAGTCTGCAGTGGATGAAGATTTTTGTCCCATAAGGCAGTGATTTTGGCGCCGGGGAAATGCAGTAGCTTGTTACCTGCACCAGCCAGCTTGGCCACAGCCTTTTGAGAAAGAAGAAATTAATTTTGAAGCTGTCTAAGATTAGTGAGGGGAAAATACAGTGAAAACATATAAATGAGGGCCACAATAGTGAATTGCTTTCGAGCACAACCTTGGGAACAGGAATGTCTTTGGTTTCTGAATTTTTAGAGGTGTTTTTATTGTAATGTGGTTATTAACAGTCTGTGCACTCCTCTTCATTTAATCTAAGATACAGGATGTATTTTCAGACCATAAGAAAATATTTTGAGGAGAGGGAATGGGCTAATTAGTCTTTCAGCTTGTGTACTTGTTTTTGCCATTGTAAATCCTGGGTCATTTCCTCTTGTGAGCAAACACGCCTCTGCTGAGCACCTGCTGAAAGTGCAGCAGGCCTTCCTCTTCTACAGCTGCGTGTTGTTGTCAATCTGCGTGAGCGTGGTGCTGTTTGGTTTACAGAAAGGCACTGGTTACGGGGTATGCTGCTCCTGGGCTGTTGCTACCCCTTGCAGCTGCTGTGCAGTGGGGTGCCCACGCTGCTGTGGGGAGCAGCAGCAGGAAGGCGGGAACAGTCAGAGGCCAAGCTTCAGGGTTTGGGGCTCTATCTTGATTGTAACTGAAAAGCCACGAAGAGGAAGAATGGGTTTGATTTCTGCTTGTCTGTTTTTCTTGGGCATTGTGATGACATCATTTTTCAGGTGGAGGTGCATTTGTGTTTTTGAAGAGAGGAATGCCTCTTCTCTGAGGCAGCATGCTACCTCAGCTCAGTCACAGATTAATTGGAAGGAAGCCAGCAAAGGAAACATGCCACTTACGGTTAAGTAAAGATAATAATGCTAATTGATGAATATGGGGCAACAATGCACATTACTAACGTGTTGTGCCTGTTAAGGAGCTGTTTTGATTTTTCTTTTTTTTTTCTTTTTTTTTTCTTTTTTTTTTCTTTTCTTTTTTTTTTTTTTTGTGGTGACAGTCTGAATGCTGAAATCTTCTGATTTCAAATCTTCAACTTGTAAGAGTTACAAGTTGAAGCTGTTTAGCAAAGTTAGACATACTGGCTAAGAATCACAAGCCTCTTTGTGAAGCTGAGCTCTCTTATTGGGCTGCAGAGGCGTGCAGATAATGGTGCATGGACACATAAACACTGCAATTAAGCTGCCAGAGATGTCCACAGCATGTAAGACACGCAGTACGTGGGAGCCCTGACACTTCTGCCAGTGGTGTGGCCTTCCTGCTTTGGCTCTGCATTTCCCACAGAGGAAATTCCCCAGATCACACCCTGGCTCTCTTGCAGTCTCTAAGCTGCCTCAAAGAGGTCTGGCAGCTTTGGAAAGAACTGGAATGAGCCCACTGAACGCACCACAGCTCAAGATTAGTAGGTATCTCAGTGTTACGTCTTCTCGTGCATCATATCCAGGATATCAGGTTTGGCATCCTTAGATTGAAGTTGGGTGAAAACTCAATAGAATGTTTCCACATAAAAGAAACAGCTCAGCATTTTCTGTGTGCCTTCATGGAAGGGCACAAATACTTTAATTGTTAGACTCTGAGAAGCAGGCAGAGATCTGCAGAGACTTGTCCAAATTGTGACACTCTTAGTGATCATGAATGCATCTTTTGTTTGAACTTTACAAACCCAGCTTACCAGCTGGGATCCCTCCTCTCCGGTTTTTTAGGGGCATATTTGATTACTGAGTTTGCTAACCCAAGCTACGTGCTGCTGGAGGTGGTGACCCAGACCTGTTAAACTCGTCTTAGGTAAGAATTGTGATTCATTAGGTGCTTCCTAGGATGTTCCCAGCTTATTGTAGTGTTGTAGGTGGTTTTGGAGGAAAAGAGTTTTAAGATGCTAATGACAGAATTACAGCTACAACCTAAGGGGAGGGGAAGCCAAACAAAAGAAGGGTTCATCAGAGAACAAAAGAAACACTGGAGGCTTTGAACCTAAGAGTCTCCCACATATTAACTAGGTGTACTGCTAATGTGCTACAGATGTGCGTTACATGAACACATAAGGTAATGATATGTCTGCAAAGGACTGAATGTATCTGTTTGATGTTTTGTGGTGAATTATACTCAAGCAGGTGGGGAACTGCAAATTTCTCAGTCAGAGAAAAAATATTAAGAGGTCCAAAAGATATCTTCTGCACTTTTTGTAGAATCACAGCTGACAGCCATATCATGTGTTGGCACATCGGAGCCTTGCTCTGCCACCAGAAAGCACAGCCCATGGCTTCAAGTAGGCACTGCTTGCTTTTCTCTGTGAAGGGGTTGAGGGATCAGCTGTCTGGGCCAGATCTTGAACACAGGAGCTTCTGAGGTGCCAAGTAGCTGTGGTGATGTGTTTTTTCACACCTCTGCTTCTTCCTCCAGCTGGGAGCAGGGCTGGGGGGAGCAGAACACTGCTGAGTGACATGCAGCAGAGCCCACAGCATGGCACTGCAGAGATACAACCAAATTACTGCATTAAGAATCCAGTTTTTCAGATTTATTTAGATCTAGTTGTGTATCTATATAGGACTTTCTTTCTTTTACATGTCTAGCTATTGTGCCTTGGTCTTTCCTGGAGCATTTGAACATAAAGGTATCAGAGCTGGCTAGGAAGATCTGTAATTGTAAGTTTCTC
This sequence comes from Alectoris magna, assembly GCA_030625065.1. Classification (NCBI taxonomy): domain Eukaryota; kingdom Metazoa; phylum Chordata; class Aves; order Galliformes; family Phasianidae; genus Alectoris; species Alectoris magna. The sequence continues at coordinate 31,713,716 of CM060563.1, read as the reverse complement.
TCTTTCTCACTGTGCATTATGAAAAAATTTAGTAAAATGTGAATGCTGGGCTAGAGGAGGTCAACAATAATCTATGCGCCTGCCAATCCCATTAGCTCCTTTGGATTTTGCACTGTGGGGGCCTAAAGGAAATAAGGTATAAAAATAGCTGTCCAACTTTATGAAAAGGAATCAGGCAAACCTTCCTTCAGCTGAGCCGCAGCTGCCTGAGCACTTAGAGCGCTGGTAATAGGAAGCTGCAGTGTGGAAGCGCGCTCCTTTTCTCAGGATACTTGATTTTACAAAGGATAAAGAATGATGGATGAGAGAACTGCCCTGTTTTAAGTTAAATAACTTCAATTACCGCCTCAGAGGAAGCAGAGATTCTGTCACCCCATCAGCATTTGAGATATGTGCAGAGCACAGCCTTGGTTTGGTGCCTGGGACTTTCAGAGTCACCAGTACTCTGCCACTTACTTCTGGCTTTACAGATCAACATTTAGCTGTGGCACTCTGCAGCACAGTGTCACCGTGATGAGAGGGCTGACCATTCTAGTAATGAAGAGCATCATTCTTTGGCAAACAGTTTTTTCTTCATAACTTCAACTGATCTATTCTGAGGTTTGCATTTCCGTTCCATTTTATTTTAAGGTATATTGATAATGAAATTACAAGGATGAAAGTGGGGGCAGGGGGAACCCAACTCAAAGCCTGCAGAGTAATTGCTGCATTTTTTCAAAAAAGTCTGTAGTCTTCATTCACGTTAGTGATAGCTCAAACAAGGCACCGCATTTGATTGGCAACTGCGCCAATTAGCACTGCTGCTGTTCGTTTGTGAATTGCATGTGAGATGTAGAATTTGTCCAGAAGTGCTAATGCAAATTGCTCAACAAAAATGTGCCCTCTGTGTCAAGTCTTTTCACTTGTTCTGACACACTGATGTCTTCCCAGATTTCTCTGATCGGCAGATCCCTCTCTCTGCTGACAGCTACCAGAGCTCATAAAGTAATGGAAATATTTCTTGTTGCCATTAGCTGTGTTTCTGCAAAGAGAGTTACACACTGCTGCTGGGACTGGCTGCTCGCTATACAACATAATTTTGACTTTTATTTGTAAGTTGATGGACCTTGGCTTTCTAGAATTAAGTGCTAAAACCCCTGTAAATGTCTTAAGACTCCACCTGCCCAGCAGTTCAAAGACCTGGTGTCTGCCACAGAGATAATTTGGTCACTTTGCATGAGTTCAGCATCCTCCATTGCTGTGTATGGCGATAACCTTTGTGCCTTGCCATATGAGCCTGAGTTACAATTGCCGTGGGAACTGCAACTTAGCATTTCCTGACGTTTTCAGCGTACAATATCTCATCCTAATATTGTACCCTTTAAAAGGAGAAGTGGAGCAAGGGCACACTGAAATTTTGGTGTTCTCACATCTACAGAATATAAAGCATTATCCTTAGCCACACGCAGGCTTGAAGCTCTACTTGTTAATTGCTGTGCTGGGTGGCACCCTTGAGTCACAGCCCAGGAGCCCTATTGTGTGGGGCTCCCTGCAGTGCAGGACGTAAATTTATTTCCTTCCCTCCAAGTACTTCCAACCTAAGAGCAAGATAAGAGATAATGCGGGAGACAAACACACCAGGGAGTGCAAGGAAACAGCAGAGGCTGCTGCTGGGCATCATGGAGACAGGAACTTCCACAGACTCCTACAAATCTGACTGCACTGGGGCCGGAGGTCATGGTCAGATTTGCATGATTTGGAGAATCTCCTCCCAGAAATGCAGTCCAGCAGGGAGGAAAGCATGAGGGCGCTTGTGTCTAAAACATAACAAGTGGAAGAGAGCTGGCCATGATGTGATGGACTTCAACACTCAGTGAACAAGAGATGGTGTGTGAGGCAGGATATGCTGCATTGGGGTTTGAAAACAAGGGAGGGGGCTGAAATCGGAAAGGAAAGGAAACCAGGAGGGGGTTGGAAAGGGAGAGATGGCACAGTCAAGGCAATAGGTGAAGAACATGGCTTGGGCAGCAGCACTCCAGCTGCCTGCAGGAAGGGTGAGATTGCGACCATCATAGTGTGAGGGGATGTGAGCCTGACTGTGGGACTTGGCATGGAGGCCTGAGGCAAAGATGACGACCGACTTATGGGCCAAGTTGCAGGCAAGTGATGGAGGATTGGAGCCTGCTTGGAGCTGTAGCTGACAGGTACCCACAAGGTGATCACAGAGGCAGGCATGAATTTAGTCAGGCCAGATAGGAGCAGGCCTGTGAGCTGCCAGCATAGAGGGAGTCCTTGGACTTGCACAGACAGAGAGCTCGCTCAGAGATGCAACAAGGGGGAGAGAGGAGAGGGCTGAGGTTGCAGAGCTGCAGAACTGTGCAGGGGTGAGCAGTGACTGGATAGTACAAGTAACATGGAGTGGGCAATGAAAAGTGCTGGGGGCAAATGAGAGCACTGAGGAGAGAGAAGACATCAGGTAGGGTTTGGTCAGCAGTGCTAGGAGCTGACAGGTAGCCATGGAGAAAAATAGCACCGAGCTCCACAAGATAAAGGCTATTAGGGACTCTGTGATACTGGTTTCTGTGACAGGCAAGAAGCAAAAGCCTGTTTGGAAAAGAATCTGTGCTGGAGATGGAGACTAAATTCAATCCAAATCATATAAATATATGCAGCACATTCAATAGGCTTAGAGATGACAGTGAGAAGAGGGATAGGGTAGAGGCTGGAGAGGCGCTTGGACTCAAGGATTGCTTAGATTATTTTTTTTTTTAAGCATGAAGATAAAGCATGCTTATGTGGTGAGGGGAAGGAGGCAGAGGGAGAGACCTGAAAGAAGAGGAGGCAGATGGGGTTAGGGAAGATGAGAAAACAGGACACAGAGAGGTCAGCAGGACAAGCAGTGGGGCCACAGTTGGGAGGGAGAGCTGGGCAGGAGGCAAGGCAGAGCAAGCAGAGGGGAGCAAGGGACAGCCCTGAGCAGAGATGAGACTTCAGCGATGGCAGAAGGCAAAGCATGAGAAGTGAGTCAAAGGCTGCAGAAAGGCAGCTGGGATTGCGGTGGTGAGGGCTGGCTAGGGTGGCAAACGTGAGTAAGCGTTACAAAGATGACAGAATCGAGGAGGGGAAAAAGCATTCATGGTGTACAGGAAGTTTAAAAAAAAAAAAAAAAAAAGGAAGTTTAAAGCTTAATAAGCAATTGTCTCAGAAGAGGTATTAAGGATATTCAGGAAGCCTCAGGAGGAGTGAATAAGGACTTCCTCAGCAAAGGAAGCCATTCCTTAGAGATCTAGAAGTCTGGGGACTGCCTAAAGCCAAGCTGAGTCAGGCCTTGCAAAAGAAATTAATTCTGGAGTGGAGTTTTCCTGAGCTGTATAAATAAAGGAGACCCTGGAGAGAAGGCAGGAACCATGCAGTGAAGAGCGTGTTATGGCTGAAGACTGCCTAAGCATTGCCCAAATCAGAACTATTTGTCAGTTCTTACTAGGGCTGGTGAGATTGGATGTCAAAACAAAGGCAGGGTGGCTAATGGAAAGACACAGGCCATGTCCAAGGTGAAGGAAAAATGAGAAGGGTTTCAGTGCTGGAACTGGGTGATGGGCAGCCTTGGTTCAAGGATGCTGAAAGAACTAGCTCATAAAATCCCGGGACTGGCACGCCATCCCTGCCACCTCAAGTGAGCTACTTGAAACCACTGCAAAGACAGCATGGCTTTGCTGGGCAGCGGCAGTGGACGACAGTTTCCCTTGGTCTTGGCAGATACCTTTGGGTTCTTGATTTTAGAGTGAAATACCACCTGCAGATAAGCTGCATGGACAAGTACCTGCGTTCAGGGACGGGGGAGTTACTCCAGCTCTCTGTGTTAGTGTCTGACAGGGGATGATCCTGGAATTTATGCATGAATTTGTACAGGTCATCCCAAGTGTCCATGTGTCTGTTTCTGTGCTTTTAGCCATCACACGTGCCATCTGCTTAAGTCCACTGAAAACTGGTGGGCTGTCTCTGTGTTTGTTACAGACATGGCATTTCCCGTAGCAATTCAGCGAAGCAAGGGGGAACTGAGAGGGGTCCTTGCTGTATCGAGGCCCTTATGGGGTGTGATCTTCTTCCCATGTGGGCATGCTGTGAATGAGACAGGGAGGGGGGTACGAAAGGAACAGTTGGGCTGTGTGGGTTGTTCACTTGCAAATCAAGCAGTGCCAGGAAATACTGATAAGGATAATGCAGCAGTACTGTGAGCAAATGACCCCATTTGTGCCAACACAGAAGCCAGAGAGTCACCAGCGGGGTGGGGAAGGTGCAGGAGAGGTCCCCACAGGCACAGCTACTTTGTGAGAGCCTCAAACCTTTGCGCTGAAGTTTTCTGAGGATTTCTTTTTGCTTTGGCAGAAGCAACAACGTGGGGCAACTGCAGCCTCTTACCAATTTTTGAGGTAAGTTGCCTTCTGCGTAGGGGAAAGAGAGCATATGGCCCAGTGTGTTTATTTCTCAGCCAGGATTCTTTCGGGCTTGGCAAATTACATGCTTCTTGCTGAGGATCAACACAAGTGCCAAGTTTGTTTTTTCTAAAAATGAAAGAGATTTCATTTATCACAGCACAGAGGAAAGGATCTGAAAAATGTCCTTAAGCGTGAAAAATACCTTTGTTTATCCTCAGACAAAACAGCCGAGGGGAGAATGAGCAAAATTTCACCAAGAGGAAAACAAAAACAACCAAACTCTACAAGCATCTAGAGGAGCTGCCAGGCGGCTCCTGCCAGCCATGAGCTGGAGCTGGGCCGTGAAATGCCTCTGTACCCAGTGAGCTCCATGGGGTGTGAGGGGGTCACGTGGTGTGGGCTTGGGACATCAGAGGAGAAAGGACGGCTGGGTTGCGGCATTTGCCGCTTGAAAACTTCTTTAGAGCATCTTTTCCTTATATCTGTTTTCTCAGTCTCTGTATTTTTCCCTGTATGTGCTAGAAGCTTTTCTTTCTCTTACAGCATTTATTTTTATTGTGTCATTTTCCCTCTGTTTCCCCTTTTCATTGGCCCTGTGTGACTGTTTGTTTAAACCGTTTGCCTGCTTTCATCTTCCATTTTTCTTCTCTCCCCCTTCTCAGAGGCTCTCTAGCCATAATTATCCTTGTGTTTCGCATTAGCTCTCCTCCCTTCTGCTCCAGATGGACTCGAAGCGGGCATTGATTAAAGCTAAAACCTTTAGCGCTGCCATTTCCAACAGGCTCTGGCCTTAAGGTCAGCCCAGCCCTCACTGTGTTGCTCCCAACCACCTCCCAACCACAGCCACGAGCGCTGGCTCCTGAGGGAGCTCCATGCCCATGTGGGGCAGCAGCCTTGTGCCGGAGTCACCTGTGAGTAGGGGACACATTGTGACACCGCACCTGAGCAGGATCACAGGCTGTGGTGGCTACGTGGGCGCTGGCGAGGGCCTGCAGGAGTCTTTAGCCCCTAAACAGTGTTAGGAAAACACCTGCTCATTTTCAGATCCTTTGTTGTGTACTTTGTCGCTAGACAAATAATAAAGAAATTAGTCCCTCTGATGGACTAACACATAAACCAAAGTGATAGTCTGGTGGATACTGTTTGTTCTGCAGCAAGAGCAAGCCGTATCAAAAACACGGGGAGGGGAGATGCAGGGAAAAGGAGGTGAAAGGAAAACAAATGGGCTGCATGCAGAGGTCTGGCGTCAAACGTCAGAGAGATCTTGTTCGCTCAGATACTATTTGAAGGACCATGGCAACCGGGGGCCCAGGGAGAGGGGAGGTTTGTAGCCCCTCCCTGGGATGGATGGCAGAGGATGAGGGTGAGTCTGCTGGTAGATGCAGTCACAAAACAGTTCAGCCCGTCCCTTCATCCTGCACGCTGGCTCATGTGAGGCAAAAAAAAAAGTCAGAAGTGAATGGATTTGTAACTCCCTCAGTCAGTCAGATGGCACCGTTCTGCTGAAGGTGGCTGCGCTTGGGCAGCCAGATTTAAACAGAGGGATTAAGATCCCTGCCAGACGCAGTAAGTGACAACAGTACAGGAATTTAATAGAAATATTTCTGGAGGAATACAGTTACTGCTTGTAGGTTACTCCAAAAACACTGGGTACATAATAAGTTTTCTTGTGATGAGGTGTACAGAAAGCCAGTAATATTTTTGCTGCCAGCAAGCAGCAGCTCAGAGTGCATGGAGGTGAGGTTGGCAGTGCCTGGTCCATCACAGGCCCATAGGTTCCACCACAAAGTTGTCTTTACCCGGAAAGGCTTTTGTCTTAGGAAGCATCAAACAGGAGAGACCTGCCGTTTCTGGTGGGTGATGAAATCATGGCCTAAAAATTTGATTCTTCTTTCTGATTTGAATCCGTCTTTGGCTTCCAGCCCTTGTATCTGGTTTTACCTTCTTCACTGGATAAAAGGGCTCTTTAAAGGATTCGTTCCCTCGTGAAGGTATTTTTATACGCCTTGGTCAAAGCATCTCTGTTTTCTTTGTGGTAAGCGGAATGATTGTGCTCTTGAAGTCCTTTACTGGAAGACACTTTCTGCCTCAAATCATTTTTGTTTCTTCTTTTTCTGTTCTGGCTCGAAAATGTAGACATCTGATTGCACGTATCTTTCTAGTGTTGTTCCTCTAATGCAGTATGCAGGATAAGTCACCTCCTGGCTTCTCTTTGCTCTTTTGCTGCTTGTGTGTTGAAGGACTGCATTAGTTCACATACCACAGAATGCACAGTGAGCTCAGGTTCGATTGACTGTTTTGCTTTGACACTGCTTTCAATTCCAGTGATGTTAAATGCGCATAACCATACTTACACACACATCACCCTGAACTCCCAAGGAGGACTCATCACTCCTGCAGATCCCCAGAAACGTGTTTGAAGGACACGGGATTTATGGTTAACCAAGGATCAATTGCCAGCAGTGGGCAGCTCCCTTTCAGACACTGACAAGGCAGCTGGGTCCCCACAGAAGTTCACCCTCCTGAGTATGTATGAGGGCACCCCCAGGCACAGGCACACGTGAGCACAGACCCTGGGGGAAGGAGCGGGGCTGTCCCCTCGCTGCTGTGCATCCCTGAAAATCCATCTGGAGTCACGGCAGCCTGAGTCATATACATATACTGACTCACATACAGTGAGTCACACTACAGGAAGGGGCCAACGGGCACCGCTTCCCTGGGGCTGGTGGGGGTGTCTGCAGGGCAGCAAGGAAGCAGTGCCAGTTGCCAGAGAGAGGAGAGCAAAGAGCAGGGTGAGGATGGATGATCTGGGAAGTGGACACACTTAGTGGAGCAGTGCCCATTGCAGAGGTGCTCACGTGGAAGAGCTGGTGGGGCCCTTCTGCCCAGGCTGTGCTCCTGCTGTCAGGATATGCAGCCCAGCGCTTCTCCTGGTGATGTCAGCAGGGCCTTTCATCATTGTTTGGGAAGAGCTTTGGCCAAAAAAAATGGAAAGGGTTGGGAGGGTGGTGTTCTGGCTTGATGAAAAAGGCCTGGCTTTAAATCTGTTATTAAAGCTGGAAGCAGGAAGTTTTCACTATGAATAGGCAAACTCCTGTGCCTAGAAATGGCCGAACACACAGCCCTGGAAGTAACACCTTGGTGCTAATCTTCACATTTCCTCCAGCTGCTGTGCAGGCTGTCAGCTGCTGGGGCGTCTTGCAGAGCACTCTGCCTTCTGCAGCCCTGGAGCCAAGGAGCAGCGTAATGCAATACGGCACTGAGCCCCTCTGCACACTGCTGCCGTGGGGCACTGCTCCCTCTGTTTGTGTGAGATCCGGGATGGCAGCTCTGCTGCGAGCTTGTGTTGAAGTGGGCTGCAGCCCCAAGGGCTCAGGGCAGCTCCTGCTGATGTCACCACACAGCGAGCCTTCTGGCTCCTGGTTTTCCTTTCCCCCTTTTCCGTGTTGTAGCTGCAGCAAAGGCTCCGTTCTTTGGCAGCGTGGCATTGCTGTTGTCTATAAATGGAAGCAGTTGGCCCGTCTCCCAGTGTAACACAAGATAGCCCTGTGCATCAGTTATGCAATCTTCAGCTTGATGACTTCATTGGGGCAGGGGGAGGGCAGGGGGGCAGGACGGAGCCCTCGCTGCATGTCCCCGAGCAAGGAGATGTTGGAGCAGGCAGTGAGGTGCTGTGTGAGGAGTGGGGAGTAGCAGGGGAAACTTTAAAACCAGGGCATGAGCTCAACGGAGACAGAAACTCAACGCTGGGAAGCTGCCTTTCAGCAGAGAACCCTTCAGGGACTGTCTGTGCAAAGTGGAGATGTGGACAAATTGTATTTTCTTCTATTTCCTGGCTTATTATTTCCTGGCTTAAGATTAGTTGGCTTTTCCCTGCCAGTGAGCTCGCCCCACACTACGGCATTACGTGGGTAAGAGGAACCCTCGCTGCTGGCAGCGAGCGGCTCGCAGTTCCTGGGTATCGGAGCGAGGACCATCGCTGCGCTCCTGGCCTAGCCTCAGCACTCGGTGCTCCGCCGTGCCGAGCCGAGCCGAGCCGTGGCAGCGGGCGGGCAGCGGCCCCTGCTGGCAACTCGCCGCTCCCGGCAGCACCGCGGGGAGGTGCGGAGGACATGGGGTATGCTGAAAGATCCTGCACGCAGAGGCGGGGAGAGAGCAGGGTGATCTTAGGAATAGGAATCTGTGGCATCACGTGTCCTGCGTCCTTCCAGCTAGAAGCTCTTTGTCCTAGTGGGTTGGAATCTTGGATAAGCATGTGATGTGGTTAAATCCTGAGATTCTGGTGCAGTACAGTGGAAATTAGGGCTGCCGGCTCAGTGTTCTCTGTGTGTGCCTCAAACTTCAGCTCCCAAGTCCAAAGAACCATATGACAGTTCGTGGAGAAAGAGAAAGAAGTGGAAAGAGCCATGATGATGGAGGAAAACCTTAGAAAAACATTGCTCAGAGGTTACTTATCTCGAGTACAAATAAACCTCACACCCCATTTTCTTTTCTTATTACTGGTGAATCATGAAGTGCTCCTGCCTTATCGGAGGGGGCCTGGAACTTCAGGTTCTGGTGTGAGAGAGGAGAAACCTGCCCCTGTCCCTGCAGCAGATGGCGTGGCCACAAGCCACCAGCGTTTGCCCAGTTTTCCCACTTTCTCCAAGCTCCAGCCCTCACCCACAGACTCAGCACTCAGTGTTAATGAGCTGTAGCTTCCCTACAGGCAGAGCACCCTCAGTAACGAGCCCTTCTCCCTCTCTCCACACAGGAGCAGCACCAGGTGGGACTGTCCCGGAGCACAGCAGCCATGCAGCCATCTGTCCCGCCGGGAGCCAGCAGCGTGGTCGCAGGCACAAGCTCAGGGGGGCCCTTCCTGGGCAACCAGCCGCAAGCGGCCATCATGAAACAGATGCTGATCGAGCAGAGAGCCCAGCTGCACGTGATAGAGCAGCAGAAGCAGCAGTTCCTAAGAGAGCAGAGGCAGCAACAGCAGCAGATCCTAGCAGAGCAGGTATGGTGTCTGTCTCAGGTTCTGCGGCTGGTGTGAGATCACGAGTACTACAGACAGTGCAGCACAGCCCTTCCTTTCACCTTCAGCGATTCTCTCTCTGATCTCCCAGATCAGTTCTTTACTCTGCTTTATCACACAAACAATGCAAGCAGTCATGCTAGCCTCAGGGAGAGGTTGGGAACTGTGGGCTCAAGTGGGGGAGCAGTGAGCACAGCCCCAGCAGCAGCAGTGTGAAGCTGTAACATTAGAGCCTGACACCAATTCCCAGAGCTCTCAGACCTGTGCAGTACAGACGTTACGTTACCTGTTCTAAATGGTCATGTCTTATGCGTGTTTAATTCAGGTGCAATTTAAAGGCAACCCAGGAGAAAAGCCAGCAGAAAGTCACACTGTTCAGTTACTGCAAGCTCACACCTCAGTTAAACTTGCAGTCCTCTGCTTCACCTAGATGTTCTGATAGGTCAGTCTAAGCTCAGCATACTTCCCCCTAGCTCTTGTTAGGGGAAATACAGTTTAAGACCAGGGTGCCACTTAAGAGTTACAACTTCTGCGTGCTGTATAACCACAGAAGTACTGATGGTTAGCCCCTCTTTACACGGCCTTTCTGAGGAACATAAAGCTTATCTCCCAAGGAAAAGGAAGGATGCTCCTAAAAAGTGTCAGGCTTGAGAGCATTCCTGAGAAGGATTTGGGAGTGCTGGTTGATGAAAGATTCAACACGAGCCGGCAATGTGCGCTTGCAGCCCAGAAGGCCAACCATATCCTGGGTTGCATCAAGAAAAGCGTGACCAGCAGGTCAAGGGAGGTGATTCTGCCCCTCTACTCTGCTCTCATGAGACCCCACCTGAAGTACTGCATCTAGTTCTGGAACCCCCAACACAAGAAGGATATGGAGCTGTTGGAGCAGGTCCAGTGGAGGGCCACAAAGATGATCAGAGGGATGGAGCACCTCCCCTACAGGGACAGGCTGAGAGATCTGGGGCATAAGCAGCCTTCCAGTACCTGAAGAGGGCCTACAAGAAAGCTGGGGAGGGACTTTTTATAAGGACGTGTAGCAACAGGATGAGGGAAAATGACTTTAAGCTGGAAGAGAGTAGATTTAGACTAGATATTAGGAAGAAAGTCTTTCTTTTAGAGTGGTGATACACTGGAACAGGTTGCCCAGAGAAGTTGTGGATGCCCCCTCCCTGGATGTGTTCACGGTCAGGCCGGATGGGACTTTGAGCAACCTGGTCTAGCGGAAGGTGTCCCTGCCTATAGCAGGGGGATTGGAACTATATTATCTTAAAGGTCCCTTCCAACCCAAAACCATCTATGAGTCTGTGATCCTATGAAGATGCATGAATGGGTTCAGAGGGAACAAGTGCAGAGCGATGATGCAGTAGTATTCCCTCTGCATGAACCAGGCCAGTTCATTTGTGTAAACTCAAGAGCCACTCACTGACTTGGATGCTGAAGGCAAGACTAAAAGGCACAGCTCATAAGCTCCTAGGTTTTGAGTGCTTTGTGCCTAATAAAGTTCCCTTAATCTCTTTGATTGTATGTAATGTGTATTTATAAACATTAGGATTAGTATTTGCTTCCTTTTTGTCTTTGCCATTCTCTTTCCTTTGTTCCTCAGCCCTGGTTTGGGACAAAGCATCTTTACAGGTGCAGATGAAAGCAATGAGAAGCATCATTGTAGTGACCACTCGGTCAAGTATACCTAGGGCTTTGAAAGCTCTGATAGACGTGCTCTCTGTTTTTATAATCAACCCTTGATTCTGTTTTAGATGCCTGAGTATTCACAGAGAAAAAAGCAGAGAGGACCAGCATGGGCTGGACTAAGGGACGGGGGCATTTTGCAATTACCAGCTCCCCAGATAGCATGAGGAAGAGGAAATGTGCCTTAGTAGCTGTTTCTGTTCTGGCTAGGCAGTGGTCTTGGAACACAGTTCTCAGATTAGGAGGCATTGCCCCTTGCAGCTGAGTGTTCTGGATGCAGAGGTGGGCTGCAGTCTTGTACCAGGACTATATATAGGAAAATGTAAATGTATACATATACATATACATATAATAGATAGATAGATAGATAGATAGATAGATAGATATAGGTCTTATCAGGGCTGGGGGAAGGAAAGGGTGTGCAGATACAGCAGCACTCAGACCTGGGTGAGCAGAGTTATCTTATAACCCTCCCTCCCCATTCAGCCTGAGGACAGTTCAGTTTGCTCTTTAGAGGTCGAGATGAAGTGCTTGTAAGTAAGGAGAGACAATGTTAGCCTCAGTGCTTATTCCGTTTTGAACCAGAAGGAGTCTGTGTGTTGAGTAGCCCAAGTACTCTCAGGAGGATTCTTCAAATGTCTCTACTTGTCTCTCCAGAACAGCTTGCTAGATAAGGAACACTGTGGTTCTGCTGCAGCACTTCTGTCACCAGCCTCTTTCCAGCTCACTAATTAATTAATCATCTTTTTCACTTCTGCTTTCTTTCCTTCATTCATTTTCAGCAGTTGCAGCAGCAGTCACATTTGCCTCGGCAGCATCTGCAGCAACAGCGGAGCCCATATCCAGTGCAACAGGTCAATCAGTTCCAAGGTAAAAGTCACATTCTTTTTTGTGTTGTGGAGGCAAAATATGCCCCTGGAGCGGGCGTACGAAAATCTGTGCATTTTGTGAATGCAAGGAGCTAAGCAATGAGGCAGAATAGGAAGGTGGGCTGTTGTACACTTGCACGTACCACAGATTTCACTGAAGGGGAATGCCCAGCTTGGAATGTTTGGTCATGTTTCTAATTTCCTTTCTGTTCCGCTCAGCAAAAGCTGCATTTTGTATTTGACACGCGTTTTGCCTGCTTGATTCCTGGGTTCAGTGGATTCATCTTGTTTGCCTTCACCCTCATTGTTCTTTTTTTTTTTTTCAGCCAGCATCCCTTGCCGTATCCTGGTTTTACTCTTCTTCATGTCCTACTTTGTTTAATTTGATGAGTAGGGAATTTCACAGAGGTCACCTTCATCTGGAGAAGGACCAACAGTATTGTCTGATAAATGTCAGGTGTGAGAAATATAGTGAAATATCTGAGATGAAAATGGAGATTTCTGTAATGAGCTCACAAAGCAAGGATTATTTCAGTGTGCTCACAAATAATTGGGGAATGTGAGGGTAATCATTTTGGTTTAGGAAAAAGGTTAATTCTGAGCTTTTTTAGCACGGTTCATCAGCTGAATGCCTTCACTAGCCATGGATTCTGAATATACGTGGAACCAGCATGTCCTTGTGCTGCGTATCCATGATAGTGTCACATAACTGCAACAGAATCAAGGCAGGCGAGCACACTGCGGTTCTGGTACTCAGGAAGCGAGCAGACAGCCAAAGCTTCTGCTGACAGACAGCACTGTGGCTTTTTCTAATTGCCTTCCAATTCTTGTTTTTGGCAGCATTAATTCTATACGAAATGAATTCTTTCCCGATAACTTGTTTGCAAAATCAAAATGTATGTGTGCACTGTCACGCATTATTTGAGGAGCATATGTAAAATCTTTTCTGTGTCAATGCTTTTTTGAAACCTTGCCTTCATATGTATAATTTAAAAGAAATGCAAAAGAGAGTTTAGGCTAATGTGACAGAGCAAGGAATTCATTTTCATAAATGAGCCAATTTAAATATAAATATTGCACCGTTTTTTTTTCTACTTGTTCGCAATACTGTAATCCAGTGCAGTGGGTTATGTGGAATTGAGTGCAGAAGGTGGCCCAAAATCTTCAAATCTGCTGCATCTCCCCTTTAACTGCTTCTTGCCTGAAGCCCTGCCTCTCCCGCCAGGCGTAGCAGCTCCCCAAGGCAGGGAGTGAGCCGCTCGCTTCGGCTGACTCCTTTGGAAGTTTGCAGCTGCTGTTTGCAGTTCACAAATGGTGAGAGGTGCACTAGAGGGGTTTTTAGCATTTCCTGTACTCATCAGTGCTGGCTGGAACGGGTGTAAGAAGACATATCTTGCAACTGTGGAGGAAGGAGGTGACCTACATTTAAAAAAAAATCGAGGGGACCCTAGTGCCAGTCGTTAAAAAAAGCTGTTTAATTGGTAGCATAGATGAAGTGAAAGCTGCCGTACATTTGCCCTCTGCAAATAAGATCCAGATGGTCTCTCTTCATGCTACAGAATGCTCCATTTATGTATATGTTGGAGAGCTGAGCTAAAAGCATCCTCCCGAAGCTTGTCCTGCTGCAGGGAAGACGAGATGTAGCCATCCACTGCGTCGTGTGTGACGCTACAGGAGCGACACTTCAGTTATTCATAGCCATTTCTCATGGGAATCTGGCCAGCATAAATAGCAGGGCCTAACATTCTCTGGTCTCCACAGACATTTAGGTACGTTGTCTGTCGCTGAGGGACAACAGGCGGGGGCTGATTTAAGAGCATCCCGATTTTGTTGTACAATTTATGACTCTTGCAGCAACTCTTTTTCTTGCATTTAGCGATATTTGAGCTGGGGTAATTGTGAGCTTCTTGCTCTGGGAGCTCTGCCTGCTGAGGATTCTATTTAGTTCGGTACGGTATTGACTCAAAACCACAGCGAACCCGTGGCACAATCAGAGCTCCGGTAATTGTTTTTAAATAAAGATAGTAAATACAGGAGCGTATTGGCTTCCCAGAAATCAATAGCTCCCCCACCCCTCAAAGGAAGACATGAGCACGGTCCAGTTCTCTGCCACGGTGTGGAATTTAACAAGGTTAGGATTTTCTGGTTTCCCATCACTGGCCTGAGGTGGACTAAAGTGTGCTTATCATATTGATTCACTAATACACTTCCCTTGCTTTAAATGTCCACAAAAAAACAATTTTTCTTCTTTCCATAGACTTAATCAGTAACAATGGTAAAGAAAATCCATTCATTTATGCCTCCTGAGCTATTAAAAAATTGATTGGTCTTCTGACTCTGACATTTCCATTTTCAAGGCTTACTTTTCAAAGACAATGGAGATATTTAAAAGGGAGCTTCAAACAGGTAACTCAAGTTCAGCTTTTTGCTTCAATTGAAGGCCATTGGAAGCATTCTCATTTGCTTGGTAGAAGCTGAACCAGGTGTATCTGAAGAAGATTAAGTACTTCTGATCATAGTGCCGTGCAGCTTTCAGAAGTGTGAGGGAATAACTATTGCACAGAGCAGGGCGCACATCATCCGTGGGCCTGTGGAAAAAATGCACGCAAACAAAAAAAAAGCTTTTCCTTTTGAATGAAGACTTTTACTCCTAGGTCACTGCAAAACTTACTACTTGTTGGCCACAGCAAAGTACCAAAAAGACAGGCCTGCATTAGCCCTGCGGCCCCAGTGGCCGTGCAGCGTGAGCAGCTCATTAGCAGGGAAGTAGCCATGCTGTAACAGCACATCACACGTGCGAGGAATCACATTGCCATAATTCTTCAAAAATCCAAAGCCACAAATCCCTTTGGGTACAAATCCCCAAATTGTCATAATTGAAAATTACTTAGTGAGTAAACCGTTGGCCTTTTCACCTTGCCAGCCTTGCTTCAGGCCTGATGGGAAATTAAGCTGCTGGTCTGTATCGACAGGAGCGGTGTCTCACTTCACAAATTAAATACGTAACTCAATCAGTGATTCCTGGTTGGGGTAGCACTCAGCTGTGCTGCCTCTCAGCTCCAAGAAGTGGGGATTTGGCAGGGCAACGCCAAGGCTGCAGCCACAGCGGTGCACAGAACGCATCATCTCTGAGATACGGCTAGCATTAGGCTGCAAGTATGTCTCCCAAGGACAGGTAACCTTCTAGTTCTCTGCTAACCTTCATGTGAAACAGTAATTTATTCACTGGAAAAGCACAGCGAACTGAAATCCCACTGTCGTGCAGGAGGCTCCTACAGATTCTCTTTTAAGCACAGACGTGTTGATTTGTGTAAGATTTACAGGATCGTGTTTTTTTCTCACCTTCCTCCCTTTCTGGCGTAGGTTCTCCCCAGGATATAGCAGCTGCGAGAAACCAAGCAGCGCTCCAGAGCATGAGGACATCCCGAATGATGGCCCAAAACGCAAGCATGATGGCAATGGGTCCCTCCCAGAACCCGAGCACGCTGCCCACCACAGTGGGCCAGTCAGACCTGGGCATGGCTCCTTACAGCAACGCCTCCTCCAGCCAGCCGGGAATGTACAGTATGAGCACAGGGATGAGCCAAATGTTGCAGCACCCAAACCAAAGTGGCATGAACATGGCGCATAATGCAGGCCAGGGAACGAGGCAAACAGCCTCTGGACAAGCGGTGGGAATGGTCAGCGGTTTTGGTCAGAACATGCTGGTAAACTCTGCTCTTCCCCAGCATCAACAGCAGATGAAAGGAGCGGTGGGCCAGGTCTTACCCAGGCCACAAGCACCACGGCTTCAGAACCTGATGGGGACTGTCCCTCAGGGAACGCAGAACTGGCAGCCACGAGGCTTGCAAGGTATACCCGGAAGGACTAGCGGCGAAATCGGACCTTTCAATAATGGCACAACGTACCCGATGCAGTCTGGGCAGCCTCGGCTGCCCAAGCAGCATTTCTCGCAGGGACTTAATCAGACAGTTGTGGACGCGAGTGGAACGGTGAGAGCCCTGAACCCGGCAATGGGGAGACAGCTGCTGCAGCCGCTGCCCGGGCAGCAGGGAGCCAGCCAGGCCAGGCCGATGGTGATGCCTGCAATAAGCCAGGGGGTCCCCACGATGTCTGGTTTTAGCCAGCCTCCCACACAGCAGATGCCAGGTGGTAGCTTTGCTCCGAGCAGCCAAGGCCAGGCTTACGAGAGGAATCCCACTCAGGACATATCTTACAGCTACAGTAACGAAGGAGCTGGGGGCTCATTCTCCAGTTTAGCAGAGGGCGCAGACCTCGTGGACTCCATCATTAAGAGCGGACCAGGGGATGAGTGGATACAAGAACTCGATGAGTTGTTCGGAAACCCCCAGTGAATGGGCTCGTATAGTCTGAAGTTTGGGTTGTTATGTTTGAAAAAATCAAAGAGAGGGTTGGACGTGCTCCCCATCCTCAGATTGTTGGGTTTTTTTGTCTGAATTGGTTTGGGGTTCTTTTGTTTGTTTTCTTTTGTTTTTAATCGTGCAAATCGAGCTGATCTGTAGCCAACTTGGGAAGGTTCAGGTGATGCTGAGAACATGAGTATCACAAGACTTCCACAAGCAGTCTCCACTGCGTGGCAGCACCTGCTGCATGGGTGTGGGGCAGGATGGGGAAACTGGAAAAGCCAGCTGATGCCTCTGGAAGGGAAAACGTGGTCTTTCTCCACTGAAATGAGGCTTCCTTGCACAGCAGTATGGGGTAGCCCCAGTGTCTCCCACCTCATTTAACTGCGAAGGCTGCGGCTTTCAGGGTAGCAGGGTAGCCTAAAGAAGCCCGCAGGTGACCATGCACGACCAGCCACGGTGTCAGCAGACCTCAGCAAACCATGGCCAGGCTCTGGGCTGCTGCAAGGGGCACACATGTGACAAACCTGAACAATTACCACTGCAGAGTGATAAAAATCCAGTAGGAGTGTAACAGAACATGAGTGTTGTTGTGCAGTGAGGAGAGTTTGATTACAGGACCGCTGCTGGAGATGGCTTTAGTGAGTGGCTTGTGTAAGGAGCTATTTAGTCCCCAAGGGACTTGCAGTAGCGCTTCCCTGTCAGAGCACTTTGTGTGCCCGGGTTGCAGAACAGGGCTGAGAGAGATGCTAAAGGTCTGCAAGGCACCAGGGGACACCAGCAAAAGTCCTAAGGAGGTCCCTGTCTCTCCTCCCTCCCTGGTATATTTTCATACATCTCCCTCCCATCTGTCAGTGTAAAACAAAGTAAACTCACTGCGGTTTTCTTCACAAAGGGGCAGGGAGGGAAGGAGAAGACAGGAAAGAGAAGATGTGCAGGGAGGGTCTGGCAAGCAGGAACGAGTTCCTCCTCTCAGATTGCAAAATGCAGGCTTAGCAGGTTGGAGTGTCTGGGCTCTCAACCTGATATTTGGTGCCACCTGGTCTTCTGTTTTAAGCAAGTGGAGGTCTACCCTCCTTTGTTTGCTGGAATAACATTCACTGCAGTATTTGAAAAATGGGAGCCAAGGAAGGACTGCAATAAAGAGCATGCATGAGTGGCTAAAATAATGGATTTAGGCATTAAAAACTTTCAGTCTACCCAAATATGCTTTTAAGTAACAGAGACGTATCACTGTCTCCACTGTCTATGTCCACTGTGTGGACTGGTGCCGAGAGCACTGCAGTGAAGGGGTGATATGTCTTCCACAGAGATGCTGGCCATTCTGATTGCCCAATGCAGCTGGGGCCTGAGCCAAGGAGAGCTGCCCTCCGAAACCTGCCACCTCCTCATCTGAGAGCTGCCCATAGGGGTAATTCATGCTTACCCCTTTCTGAAGCACAGCACAAGGTCCCATTCCGGTCGCTGCCAAAGATGGCAGAGGTTTGCCTGTCTGCTGCTGCAGCAGGAGCCGGGTCAGGCCCCAATGCAGCGAGTGAGAGAACCAGCCAAAGTTCTCAGCCCACAGCCACACGGTGGGCAGACAGCTGCTGTTGGGACGAGCCTGAGGGAAGGGACAGCCCACAATGACAGCACCCTGAGAAACAGGGGCAAGGGAGCAGCGTGGGGGCACAGGCAGGCCACTGGGAACTGGGTTCAGAGGGGCACAGCCATCACCCTGGGAAGAGCAGCTCTGGGGCAAGGCCAGCAGCCAGCGCTGAGCTGTTGTCTTTGCAAAGCTTCCTCCAAATACTACGTACTGGGACCAAGTACTAGACATAGATTTTAATAGATTTGAGGTTTTGTCCTTTTTTTTTTTTTTTTTTTTTCCTCCCTACTATGGTGCTGATGTATATGTAATATTAAAAAAAAAAAAAGTTATTTGTAAATATGTTTTTACAATTCTACAGATATCACTGGGTCTACTATCTGTAAAATATATACATATAAATATATATATATATACTGTTTGTTTAAAATAGAGTATTTTTATTTCATTCCTTAACTCATCCTTACTGCAGTGGTATTGCACTTCAGATGATGTCTGATTACTAATTTGTACTGTAACCCTGATGGCAACTTGCTCCATTTTATTCAGATTTTTCTAGTTTTCTGTTTTTACTTTGTACATTAAGCATTGCTTATTTCCTTTTAAGACCTGTACAGAGCTCTGAAAATGTAGAAAAAAAGCTGATGTTAACATACCACTTTTAAAGAAAAAAAAAAAAAAGAAAAGAAAAAACAACAACAACAAAAGAAAACCCCACCAAACAAATAAAAGATGGTTATCCGAGTCACACACAAGGCTGGTCTGTGGGATCACCTCTCGCCCCACCGTTCCTGTGGCACACTGGAGATGCTGCCCCAGACGTGGGTTACCAGGCAGGCAGCCAGCAACCACAGGTGAGTGCAATGAGCTGCTGTGTGCTGTTGCTCTGAGACCCTTCTGCACCTTTCATAAGAGCAAGGAAGGCTCCCATTACTTCCAGGTGTTGTAAGACAAGGCTTGTGCTCTATACTGGAGTGGTTGCTGCAGGTGAGCTAGTCCCTCGTTGTGCTACTATGAGAGGCAGCATCTCTCAGTTTCAGTGACTGTTCTGTGCAGGAAGGAAATGCTTTTGGGGAGGACACGGGGTGAAAGGTGAGGGAGTGCTGCAGCTGCGCTCTCGAGAGGTGAGATGGGGGGGGAAGGAGGGAGGCATGGGGTTGGATGTTGGAGGTAGATGAGTTGGGGAAACGAGGGAAAAGCATGGTCACAACAGCTCCCAACCTGCTGCTCCACTGTGAGATTTCGAGGTCAGAAACCCTTTGGTAAGTGCGTACAGGCTTGTCGTATTTATGTGACCTGTGTAAGACAAGCATGCTGTGCAGCCTTCAAGGCTTGGCAGCTATCCTGTTCACGCCCCCCCGGGGAGTTATAGTGAGCCACAAACTGGGTTCTGCTAGTGCAGCTTGCAGAAGGCCTTTGTGTTTGGGCTGTCTGTGTGGCTTGTAGTACTTGTATTCCAAGTACAGACCTTAAGGTGAGCTGCCCTCTTCTCCTCATGTCAGTTTAGTGCTATTGTAAATGCAGCTCTGGGCAGTTGAAGCTCACCTGTATCCCACAGTACTGCAGCTTGTGTTATTTAGGTGGCACTTTGCAGCCTCTCATCCACCTTCTTTGGCACGTGTAACTGTCCCTGTGCAGCCTCTTCCTTCCCCTGGGGTATATGGGGCATGGGTAGCTATCCATAAGCATGCCAGGGCATTTCAACAGGTGAGCTTAGTGCAGAATAACTTCAGAAGCAAGGGCCTATCATCTGAACACTATCAGCAGCCTCTGGGTCTCCTCTGTTACATATTTCAAGCCTGATGCTTGATTGGGACACCTGCTTTCTTTTTCTTGCTGCCAGTGACTGCCTCAAGGCAACGCTGACAGGTGGGTTTGCTGTCCTTTTGCCCGTCAGAGGAAAGTTGTGGAAGAATTCCTAGTGATTTCTGTGGCTGTTGTCCCTGTTCTGCTTTCTCCCTGGAACTACGTGCCAGAGAATTGCCTTTTCTACAACTGTGTCAGCTCTTGTCTGTTCACCACCGTGATCTATCCTCTGACCTCAGCAGCTGCAACTGCCCTCAAGTCCTACACCTATGTACACATTTCATTTTATTGTTTTGACTACCCCATCAGCTGTCACCACCTGCAGCCACTAAGGTATGCCCTTAAATCACATTACAGCAACTTTGAAGGGCAAACTTCTGCACACGCGCTGTGTCCCCCTTTTTTGTGTGAAAGGTGATGATGAACCTAAGCCAGTGCTCAGTTAGCACTCAGGTTACCAACCCCAGTGGACTTCTAGGAAGACTGTAAGTGTTCATTATATAGACTTGACTGAGCAGAACTGTAAACGTGTACACCATTTTTGGCTGAAGTGTGCATCAGATGTAGCTGGGAAAGCTTTTGACTGCTGGCTCTAGCATGAATGCATTCAGCATTGCCAAAGCCATTTGAATTATCAAGAGCTGCTGAAATGGTCAGTCATGGTCTTCACTTCTCTGTAGTTCTATGCAATTTGCACTGCAACAGCACAGCGCATTATAGCTTCTTGTTCCATTGTGCAGAATGGCTGTTGCTGCTGGGAGTAAAGAAGAGTGAAGGAAGGCTTCAGAGGCATCGACAAAGCTGAAGGATGCTAGGTAAGATGGGCTGTTGCTTGCAGTGCCTGTTGGAACTGAGTTTCTGAGTGAATTAATGGTTTTTGCTTTCTGTGATTTGTTTAGAGTTTGCAGTATAGGAAGACAGACCGTGTAATAGGAAACATCAGTGTGATGCACCATTCTATCTTACTAACTCCTTTTCAAGAGCACAGGGAAAGGAGAAAGTGTAAACATCTCAGAAAAAGCATATGTTTAATGCCGCAATGGAATGCTAATGGAGATTTCTGGTACTTTATTCACATGTAGCTTATCATCATTTTGGTGTCCAAGGAGACCTTCTGCATTATTTACTT
Organism: Alectoris magna; assembly: GCA_030625065.1. Classification (NCBI taxonomy): domain Eukaryota; kingdom Metazoa; phylum Chordata; class Aves; order Galliformes; family Phasianidae; genus Alectoris; species Alectoris magna. The sequence continues at coordinate 31,692,845 of CM060563.1, read as the reverse complement.
GTGGGTTTTATTTTGTTTGAAAGTCTTCAGAACAACTTGTGTAATCTCTTCCCAATGTTGAAGCCCAGGTATTCATCCATAAAGCTGTTAATAATCCCAGCTGCACCCAGGATTGCCAAGCAAACCAGAGCTATCAGACTCAAATAAAAACCCATTAACCTGGAAGTGGAAAGGAGAAGAAAGCTGTTACAAGCTGAACATGGTGTGTTTACAGTGTTACAGAAACCAGCTGCCTGTCTGCCTCAGTTAAGAGAAGCTGTGCACAATCAGAAAGGATCACTGTTGTAACACTACCTTGGGTGTTTTGGCAATAAAACCAGTCCCACACATGACATTTGCTAGGGAGGAGAGTGATTCCTAGTATCTTCTCTAGAGGAACATACTTCCCCCAATGTTCCTTAATACTTATGTGAAGTTGAGAACTTTTTCTGATACAAACTACTTCATTCCAAAAAGGCATCTTTGACAAACTGGGAATGTTGACATGAGATGGGACACAACTGACTTGAAGGGGCAAGAAGCTGGGCTCATCTCAGGGCTTTAAACTGAACTCCTAAGGGAGGGGGTGTACTGCTGAATGACAGCCAGGGAACACTCGCTTTAGGAAGCAGCAGGGGGGAAAACCTGAGATTTGTCCCAGAGGTTTGTGGGAAGGCTCCTCTCAGAAGGCAGTGCATCCAATAGCTCAGCTGAAGTGCTTCTATACCAGTGCACAGGGTGTGGGAAATAAGCAGGAGGAGTTGGAAACTGTGATGCATTTGGAAAACTATGATCTTATTGCTATCACAGAAACAATTCACATAACTGAAATACCGCCATTGAGGGCTATAAGCTTTTTAGAAGGGATAGACAAAGTAGGAGGGGCAAGGGGAGTTGCCCTCTATGGTAAAAAGTGGATAGACTTTGAGGAGCTGCCCCTGAGAAATAGTCAGGTGCAGATTGAGAGCCTGTGGGTTAAAGATTAGGGACAGGACCATTAAAGGACAGCTGATGATTGGGGTCTACTACTGGCCATCTAAATTGTTGATGAGGCCTTCTTCCTTCATCTGCAAGAAGTACCATGCTCGCAAGCTCTCATCCTGATAGGGGATTCCAACTACCCGGATATCTGCTTGGGAAAACAACATGGTGAGCTGCAAGCAATCCAGGAGTCTCCTGGAGTCCATTGATGATAACCTTCTGGTTCAGGTATTGGACAGGCAAACCAGAAGCAAAGTGTTGCTGCTCACCAATGCAGAGGAGGCTGTTAAAGGCATTAAGATCAGAGGCAGCTTGGGCTGCAGTGACCGTGCCCTGGTTGAGTTTGTGATCTTGAGGAATGTGGGCCTGGCAAAGAGCAGAGTCAGGACCCTGAACTTCAGAATAGTGAACTTCGGGCTGTTTAAGGAATTGTCTGATGAGATCTCCTCAGAAGCTGTCCTTAATAATCACCAGTCTTCTGGTCAGTGCTCTCTGCATCATTTGAACCATTGCATCTTTTACTGGGAGCCCTGGGTCAAGAAACAACAGGTAGTGCTGTGGCTTCAGCGAAACAAGAAGCGGCGTGTTTGAGTGTGCCTGTACACCAGAGGGGTGTTTTGCTGATGTGTGTTTGTTGTAGCAGGATTCACGCCGCCACATGCAGTGCATTTATATTCATTAACATACACTTATCTGAACCTGTGCCTCTTATCTATTTGGTGAAAGTTTATCAGCCTACAAGGACAGATGTGTTTGCTTGTTTGAGTGCACTTTGTATGGCTAAAGGTTCTTGTTGTGATAAACTGAGGAAAAATGAAGCAGCAGACAAGCCAGTGCTGTGTGTGCCTTGCCTGAGCAGCCTCCTTCACAAGAAGTTGCAGAGCTGCTTCTGCCTTTCGCCCTCTGAGTGTGGTTGCCTGTATGCTCGGCACAAAGCAGGCCCTGGTGAGGTGGGTGTCAAACCTTTCCTCCCATCGCCTGCAGTGCGTGCGCACCTTACCCCAAGGCTTCCCTGTCACGGCCAGCCCTCCTTCCCCAGAGCCTTTGCTTCAGCCCTCTTGCTGGCGAGCTATACAAGCTGCACTCAATTGCAGTGACTTCTCACTGCCAGGCCTTGGCTCTCAGCCCAGCTCAGGCTACAGCTGGGGTAACCTGCACACAGCTCCTTACCTTCCTGATGCGGACTGCGCATAGCCATGGAAGTATTTGTGGCGAGCGAACATGTACAGCATGCCCAGCAGGGAGGCTAGTTCTAAGAAAGAAACAAGTAATGGGAAAAGTGAGGATTGCTGACAGTCATTTTAGTTATTAACGGGGCAGCGGGCTGCAACACTGCGGCTTGACCCAACTGCCATCTGGTATTGTTATGGCAGTTTGTGTTCACGGGGGAATGTTTGTTTTTGGAAAGAGAATCTTATTTATGTTGTTAATAACCTGCTTTGCATTTATATAGCAGCTTTTATCCAAGGACAGGTGAGGAAGCTGTAGTGGGTGTAGAGGCTTTCTGACCTCCCTGCGGGAAAAGCATGAAGATACTTCTGGTGGATGGAGCAGGCTTTGCAGCCACTTGTTGCCCAGCACTAAGCAGTGCCAGTGAATTTGGTGTCCTTTCCAACAACACAAATTTTAGAGAGGACAACTTTTCCTCTGCTCTGGACTAACTCCTGTAAACTGTGGAAGTTGCTGTAAAGGTGACTTAAAGTGGAGTTAGAGTAGTCAGTCCTCGTATATGACAGCACACATTTTCTTTGACTCAGGTACCTGTCTAGGAGCACGTGTACCATCTCACATCCAGCAGCAGCGGAGCTGCTCCAGATTTATCTTAGTGCAATAGAGATGGGAATCTGGCTGCAAGGGAGCCCCAAAATCAAATGTTTTGGTTTTGGTTGTTGTTTTTTTTTTTATGCCAAAATGCCAGCCTGTGTAGGTATGTGAGAAACACAACAGATTTTCACAGGTCTGCCTGCATACCTGAGGGACAGCAGCCATCTGTGGCTGGAGATGCTCTGTGCTGATTGCACTTCAGTGCTTAGTGCTGTGTCTCAGAATGAACAAGGGACCATAGCTGTGTTTGATGTCCTGTGAGAACTGTCCTATAACGTGCACATAATTGTTAGTGGGAAACATCTGGGAGCTGCTTTGCTGAATGATTCACCCAGAAAATCCTCAGTGGATTTTCTGTGAATGAGAAATGTGCCATGTTGTGGCTCCACGGTTTTCAAGAAAAGCGAAAGCCGGTGAGGCTGTGTGAAAGGCCACGACTAAGCAGGGATTGCAGTGCCATCGAGCCTTCCTTCAGGAAGGCTAAGGTAAGACAACGCAATGAAGAGAATGCAAAAGGATGTCCGCAGTATTCTACCTCCCAATAAAGCTGATTTTTAAATCTTTGCAGTTCAATAGATAGCAAGAACTCGTTACCTTGATTGCAAAACCATCCTGCGATCCAGAGGACAGTCTGGAATATAGGGTAAAACTCTGCACAGTTTTGTCTGTGGGTTAAATTTGACATAACGTTATTTGGGAAAGGGAAAGGACAATGGGTGAGAGAGATGTTTTTAAGGAGAATCAGCTTTGGCCTCGCTTCGTTCCCGCCAAAGTTAATGCTCTTGAATTCAGTGGGAGCATGCTCAAACAAGCGTTAGGTGCTCTTAAAGATTCCCTTCTTTGTAATCTCACTACAAATACAAACGATTTCAAATGTTTCCTCATATTTAAACTTAGGCGAGGTTTTGTATCCCACCTACAAGGAAGTGCTTAACCAATATCCTAACTCAGGCGGCTGTACAGCAGGAGCAGGCAGGAGTTCAAGCACAAAGATATGGTGTTGATTGCTTATCTCCATGCTCAGTGAGCACGTTTTGTGGGTCAGCATTCCTGGGAGTGCAGGAGGAGGCACAGAGCCACATGCAGGCAGTCCAGATTGCTCTGCTGAGGCCAAGTGCCTTTACAAAGTGCAACCAGGCACAGGCAGCACATTATGGATTTTCTTACAGTTAGGACCATAATGTCTTTGTCAACATCATCAGTTTTCATGTCAGCACACAGAATTCTGTAAGGTGCAGCCAAGCAGTTCTGAGCCTTTGCTGAGGTTTGGGGGATCTGAGAGCCCATCTTTATCAGAATTTGACCGGGGACTGTTTTAAATGAGCTGAACGTACCCCGTTGTCATTAAAATAATAGGCACACCATTTGGAAAGCATTCTCTTCATTCTTTTTTCATTTTTTTTTTCTGAGCAAAGGATGCAATGACAAATGTAATATCTTAAGGTAATGTTTTCTCTTCTCTTCTGGATTGAATTGTTATTCATTGCCACCATCTCCGTGATGTCAGGACTTACTGTGCACGAAATGTTCTTTCAAATTCTGGAGCTCCGGTGACAGCTGGGGGCACAACCTTGTGCTTCATTCTTGATTTTCCCACCAGCCGAGCAAAGCGACCTGTAAGCAAAAAGAAGGGCTTATGGGTTGCATGGTTCTTCTCTTTTAAGAACAGCTCAGTTGAGTCTCTAACACACTTTTTTTTTTTTTTTTTTTTTTTTTTTTTGAGAGCAATCATTGTTCTTTGGCTCTTTTTATCTGAAGGATACTAGATAAAACTGTTTTTTTCCCTACAGAAGTTCAGGTCACGCCTTCAAGAGTGGCTTACTCTTGAGAAAGGGGAGAAAACTGCAAAACCGCTGTTTCAGAAATGTATTTTTTCCCTTTCTGTATTTGCTGACGCTATTCATGAACTGAATACCTGAGTCCTAGACCTGCACAGCCCAGGCCTACAGCAGCGGTGCTGCTGCAGCCGTACCTCAGCCGCCACGTTAGGGTCAGGCAACACAGTGCTCAGCTGGACTCAAAGCAGTTCATCTGTGTTGGTTCGCCTGTGCTACAGCACGTGCTGGAAGTAAACCGAGCTGTGATGTTTCACGTCAGATGAACAGGTCAGATCCTTATGGTGCTCTCTTTGGGCTTGATGTTGGGCTGAAAGTGTAAATTGAAATCTGAGTTTTCCTGACCCATCAGTGATTTTAGCTAGCTTTAACTAATATGGGTTAACCACCACAAGGAAGAACGTATGCATTTTCTGACTCCCTTCCTCCTTTCAATTTCTGAACAATCTGTGAAGTTTTCCAAATGCACTAGGCTTCTGGTTAATTTGGTTTGGTTTGGCTTTAACCCTTCGCACTTCAGTGTCAAACCACTACACAAACCAACGTATCTCAAAGAAAATCATTACAAGCTCTAAAAATGCTCTCACGGTTACAAACAGAAGCACAGCAAAAGGGATGTCACAGACCTGCCCGCCTTCTTGGTTCCCTGTAGCGTGCCAGCAGGGATAAAGTACATATATTTAGATCTTAGAGAAACGCAATGAGGGGGACATGCTGCAGAATATCTCTATTATTGCTGCCTGGTATAAAGGTTCACTTTCTTCTTTCCTTCCAGATACTGAAGCACGTGTCTGTCTATTTCAGGAAGCAGTGCTTTCAGTCCAGCATTGATGTACTCAATCTGACAAATTAACTCTCCCTTTTTGAGGTTTTCAGCTGCATAGCTGCATAAATAAGAATCGAAACCAAGACTCAGCGTGGCTTTTGGGTAACTTCACAGCTGCTCACGAGGTCTCATGATAGTATGATTCCAGAAAGTCCACAAACAAAACAGAATTGAAAAGAAATGTCTTTCTCCTAGAAGGAAAAGCAATCTGTCCCACCGAACCAACTCCCTCCCGGGCTGCACAGTGGGCAAACAACGCTCCTCTGGGAGAAATCCGAGGAGTGACGAGAAGTTAAAGTTACAGGGCAGCCAGTTTATTATAAAATAACTTCCAGTACTGCAGAACAGGAGGAAACCTCCCCGAGCCCGAGCCCCACAGCCCCAGGGGTCTTACTTTGCTGGAGAGCAGAAAGCAGAGACACTGTAGCGAGCAGAGCTAAGTCACCAGCCATGTTCCCAGCAGCTCCTGCGTGTGAGCAGGGTGTGTGTGGGGCAGGGAGCTCCAGTGAGCAATAAGGAACTCGATGGGTGGGGAAACTGCAGGGCTTTTCAGCATTGCAACAAAGGGCTGCCTTGGGAAGAAAAATGTCTAACTTTCTAAAACGAGTGCAAAATTACAGCTGTTTTTTGCTTGTGAAAAGTTCAAATGCAGTCAGCCAGCTCTGCCTGCCTCTTGCCTGTGTGAAAACGCAGAGAGAACAAAACCAGCCCTGCCTGCCCCCGTGGATTCAGCTGTTCTTTTATGTCTTAGCCTTCAAGCTGTAATCTCTTTGGGGGTGAAGACTTTTTGTTCGCTGTTTGCACAGGGCCTGGCGCAGCAAGGTCTGCGTCCGTCACTGGTAGTGCTGCTCTAAAGCAGCAGGTGCAGCAGGTGGGGAGGGGGACGGGTTTTGTCCTGGCCCTGTACTTGATTTCAGGGTTTTGCCCAAACTGTACAACTTCAGGCTCTTACAGATGACGTGACAGCCTCTTACAAATAGTTCGCCCGACGAAAGGAGTTGTTTGGGGGTAATTCAAAGGGTAAAACAACTGAGAAAGAAAGAAAAAAACATCTCCTCATTTTACCATCTGTTGTACATTTCCTATAGTTTATGCCTAGGCCTAAGGTTAGGGGAGATTCTCTCAAGGCTTTTTTGTCAACTAGCTTTAACTATCAGGGAGCTCAGTGTTGTTAGCCTCTGTGATCCCAGAACCAGAACAAAACCAGTGTCGTGTTTCTTGTGATTCCAGGATCATCCATCTGCTCTGTTTCTGACTGACATTGAGGGGGGTATTTTGTTGGCTTCAGTTCAGTAGGCTAATTGTAACGGCTCAGGCAAGAGTGCCTTTACGTCAGTTATCTTACTGTGCCGAATTTTACTGTGTTATTTCATTCAGCACATTGTTCTTTTTAAAGATTAGAACAGAAGATATCCTTTAATAACAGCAGTTGGATGTTTGAACTTAGTAACTCTTAATTGCCGATTTATGCACTTTAACCACTGTTCTTGCTGTAGTTCAGGGTTGGCTTTCTGACAAGGCGGTTTCTCTGTGTTTTTGAAGGTTGGTTGAGAAGGCTTTAAAGCCCCATCACCCTGCCAACATAGGGGACTTGTTGGAAAACGGAAAATTGAGGCACAGAGCTGGCCACTGAAAAGTCTGAAAGATGAGCTTGGAAAGTTAAGCCCATAAGAGCTGACCGTTGTAACACCAGCTGAGATTGAAGCTGTGTTTTCTTTCTGACTTCGTTCCAAGTATATGAATTTCAAAATGACAGCAGATGTGTGAAGTTCTACCACAGTTTGACTAGAAGGTAGGCAGCGATATAGTTTGGGGTATGAGGTTAAACCCGCAGTGTTCTTATCTTACGTGGCCATTATGGCTGAGCTAGGGTACTTTTAAAACAGCATTCTCATTCCACTGATAGCAGAAGGTTTGCAGCTGCTTATAGATTTGTATTGCTTTTGGTTGGATGTAGTCCACAGACAATTTGATCTAGAGTTACGTTCCCTCCTGGTTACTGTGTAACCCAGTAATAGAAAATCAGATCACGCACAAAACAAGGCTTTTAGGCTAGGCTTGTTTCTGATTGTGTAAGTACAGTAGTGCCTCAAATGCATAGAGCTTTTATGATGTGTCTAAGTCCTAATAAATGAATAGATGCCAGGATCAACTAAAAGGTTTATCCAGTTATATTGGGACACATTATGGCAGCTTGTCTGTGGTTGATTTCTCAGCTCTTGAGGAACGCAGTTTGATTTTGTATTTCCTCCACTTGCATGTATTTTATATGTACTTTGCTTATCTCTGCTGATGTAAGTGCATGTGTTTTCTCTAGCTGTCCAAAGCCAAATAGGGAGAAGAGAGGCTCTGAACAGTGAAACATTATGTGAGGTCAGAGATACTGGTAGTGTCTTAGCAGACTTAGGTGGTATTTCACTACCAGCAGTATTTCACTCCCACGCCATACTTTCCCTTTGTGCTCTACAGGGAATATCAGTTATAGTTCTCTGTTACCAATATTATCCAGAGCAGTGCATACTGAGGCACAGGGCAGGGAAGAGAGTAGCAAGTTTCACGTGGCAGCTCAATATTGGAGCTGGAGGTCCATATAGCCACAGGATTTATGGCAAACTCCTGATGTCTTGCTGACCTGTGCTTCCCTGGCAGACCTTCCCAAGGAGGCTGGCTCTTCTCCCCGCAGAGAAGCTGCCATTGACCCAGCAGCGAAGGCAGATCCCAGCAGGGTGGCAGAGCTGCTGTCACAAGAGAGCAGATGGTTGGGGTAGTGAGACCAAAGGCATTTTGAGCATGAAAACAGACTGATCAAATAAGCCCTTTTAATGGACTTACACTGACAAAGCTGCTCGGTTTTTGTCTCTGAAAGAGCTGAAAAGAGCTTTGCAAAGGGCAGGATTCAGTCCTAGCTGGGGGATGCACCTTCTTAAAGGCCGGTTTCAACTGGCAGCGCAACATCTTTTATATTTAAACACCTCTAGGAGACAGGCTGTGAAGGATAGAGAGGCTCCTGGAAGGGAAAGCATATCTGAACTCTTATATACTTCACTTGAAATGTTTGTAGGGTAAATCAACTCTATTACAATGTATAAGGCTGGTCCATGAGCCAAAAGCAGTTTTGCTGCATCAGTAACAGTAGTGAGCTCTGTAGTTAATTAATTTACTGTACCTTAAAACAATATATAACAAAGAACGTGGGCCTGTGTGGCACTGAGCCATACTCAGGCTTCAAAATTATTGGAACCATGAAACAGATGAAAGAGGAGAGAATAAATCTTTGTTTCTTCATACGTTGCTACTGCTCCTTCCTAAATACTAGTTCATAACCCCTGTCTGCCACTGTCAGATGTATACTTTGCATGGGCCCTCAGAGCCCAAATGAATGGTCCATTTTAAGGCCTGATTGTCCAGAGTCCTCTGGTTTGCACAGGCTATACCAAGCAGTGAAACAGATCCTCAGTTTCCACCCCTTCCTATGGATGTCAGTCCAGTGAGATCAGACTATTTTTGGTGGTTGTGGCAGAGCAGATTTAAAAGGATTAAATAAAGTAGTAGCCAAAGGTTCCAATTCTTCCCCAAGCTGCACCTTCTGCAGCCTTTTGTCACCTGCATCAATATTGTATGGAACTCAGGGAATAATTGGTTCGTGGTGTTCCCGTCTGGGTGTACGAAAGATTGATATGCTGTAAGTCCCATCAGTGCTAATGTGCGTTGTTATATGCACATAAATTCTTGCATGCCCACAGGCCTCTTAGATTTCTTTGAAGCCTTTGGGTAGGTATCATTACTTTTTTCTTTTTTTCTTTTTTCTTTTTTTTTCCTTTGGATATTACAAGAACATATGCAATTCTGGATTGGCTTAAAGTATGATATAATATACACATGCTTATGAAAAATAAACTTTGCCGATCTTGCAATACATCCCATTGTAATCATAACAGGCTTTTTCAAAGTAGCAGCAAGAATAGGAGTCTAGATCGCACGAAGTAACTTTGTGTAAGGAGGGTGTGAGGTTGTTTTTTGTTAAAATGTTTTTTTTTTCCCCCCATTAAAAAGTTTTCACCTGATCTCAGCTCCAAGTGCACTGCAATGACTTGGGAGAGACTGTCAGAAGCCTTGCAGGAAAATGGTGCACGAGCACATCTGCCCTAGGGTGTAAAGGTTGCGTGTATGTGGTGATCAGGGGGTACTTATATTCCCCACCTCCCATGTCTCAGATGTGCTGATCCTAATCCAAATGTTTCTAGAACAAGCAATACATCTCCAAAAAGAGGCACAGCCTGCCTCTTCCGTTTGACAGTAGAAGAAGAAATGCGTGATACAAAGCCATTTCACCTTCTTTCTTTTGACTTGCCCTGTGCAATACTTGTGTGCTGCAAAAGCTACCAGCCTGGGGATGGGCTGGCGTTATGGGGCTTGCATTCAGATGATGTTTGAGGGGAGACTTACGCAAAGCCACATTTCTTTTGTCAGCACATATGATGATGCCTGAAGATTAGGAGCAGCTCTCCTAGATTCTGCACCCCATGGAAATCAGTGTGGCACACGTTCAGCAGCTCATCCACAGACTAAAGCTGCTGGGGCCCAATACGATCATCTTGCCTGACTGCCTGTATAATACAAATTGGCAGCATTTCAACAATGAATAATAATAACTCATTAATAAGTTATGGGAGCTGAAAGTCAGCGGTGTTTCCAGACGTGAGAACACTTCCTGTAGCACACAGCCCCCCTGGTTCTGTGTACGGTATCTCCGGATTACAGCAGGTAGTCTTGGGAGAATTGAGGGCTGGTCTGCGAGATGCAGATCTTACGTGACTTATGTCTGGATCAAAAGGAGGTTTAAAGACTTTCCTGTTGCTATTGACCAATTGGAAGCAGATCCCCAGGCCGGCGTGATAGCTCTGATATGTGGAATGCAGGGGATTAAAGGAGCTTCAGCAAGAGATTTGAGGACGTGTTGGTTGTACGTCTCTCGTCTCCCTCACAACGCCTAGTAGATCTGTGACAATACTTTGTACTTGCTATTTTAACTTGATTACTTTGGAGAAAGATCTATTTTAATTAGCGCATGACTTCAGCTCCAGGGATTCTTTTCAGCCATGCTCACGTTAGGAAGTTTAATTTCACCTTTGTGGAAATCAGCTGTGCTTTGGAGGCGGATGACGAGCTGTGCTCACGTCTGGCCTTACCGAGTGCCTGCAGGGAGTGCGGCAGGTCTCAGCATCCCCACAGGCAGGTGTGACCCAGTCCCTCAGAGCCACCTGCCCGCAGTCCGTGCAGCGTGCATCACGGGCATCCACAGGGCAGCTGCCATCTCTGGCAGCCCCTTCTAGCCCTTAGAACCTCCAAATCCAGAGACCATCAGGGTGGCCTGGCAGGGAGTGGGCCGCCATGCCATGTCCCGTTGCTTAGCAACACCTCTCTCTGCCAGCCATCTCCCCTCAGTGCTGCTGAGGTGAGGTAAGCGCAGCGCAGAGCAGCACCAGGCGACGCTGGCTGCTGTCAGTGCTGACATCGTAGTGGTGGTTATTGCTGCAAAAGGATTGGGGAGTATTTCTTCACATCCTTCCTTGTTTGAAATTCTTACTGCTTCTGTGGCTTGCCTGCGTGATTAATGGATGGTCACTGTGTTACCTTGCACCTGACATACAGTCTGATCAACCATTGCTGAAGTGGCTGCTGCTTCTGGATGCCTCTATCTTTCAGCCATAAATTGAAACACTTGAGGCTTTTTCTTCAAAAGTACCACAGTCCAGTGTGAGAGAGTCAGGCTTAGTGCTGCCAGCCATGGCCACCACTTTTTCTTACTCGTGTATTTAACAAACCCTGCTCCCCACCACTGTCTGTTCCAAAAGGACACTGATGCTAACGTGAAGGTTTCCAGATTGCAAATATTTCTGTGCACAAAGAGGAAATCCAGGAAAGCTGGGGCCTTACTGATGCCTGAGGCTCTGTGTTGTCTGCCTGCCCTTCCCTCCTCCACACTAATTCCGGCTTAGTCTGTCTGCTTTGTGTTTGTGGATGTGCAGTGCAGGAGCTATAGCTTCACCTTCCTGTTGTGGGGTTTTTTTGTTTGTTTGTTTGTTTGTTTTGTTTTTAACATATTAAAAGACCACAGCAAGAACGACAGGCTTTCTTTTTCTCCCCTGACCTTAGTCTGAAAATTCTGCAGAGGTATTCTCTCAGCCTCTCCTTGCTTGATAACTGTTTGCAGCTTGGGACTGACCTGGAAGGCTTTGTTCGTGCTGCCAGCTCGTTACCTGCTGCCAGGTCTTCTGCTGAGCCTTCATTCTAGATTGGTTTTATTCCATTGCTTGGCACTGAGCGACTTTCTCGCTCACGAAAAGATCTAGCAGGCAGGGGAGAACTTTGTTTTATACATGTGAGACACATGCATATGTATATCTGGCATTGCCCTCTGCTGGGATACGCCAGAACTACTGGCGTGTGCCTTCAGCCGTTCTGATTTCCTCAGTAGAACGCTGTCCTTTACTTTGGGAAATCACCTGTTTGGATGCCCATAGCTGCCCAGCAAACAAACTTCTGTTCAGCAGGTGGTTATCACGTAGCACCCAGCACAACGAGTGGCACGGGAGCTGCCCTAGCACAGACATCCACATCACCAGGCCCAAACCATTGAGGTTCATAAGAGCTATCTCTGCTGTAAAAAAGAGTACTGCTTTTTCTGTTTGTTTTTGTTTGTTTGTTTGTTTGGGGGTTTGTTGTTGTTGTTGTTTAAAAAAGGATGGGGTTATACATCTTTTTTTATCATGCAGCTCTTTTTATAGCTGATCAAGCTGCCTTTACTGTCGATATGTACAGACAGATGTGCCATCCCAACAGTTTGCCACTTTCCATTTTAGATTATATGTTTGGTTGCTGTTTATGTATTTCAGTCACTTGGAATCAGATGCCCATACAGTTTCTGAGCTCAGCACTCAGGTATACTACCTGATCTGCGTTTGTTCACCCTCATGCTGAGGATGGAGTTATGAAAGACCCAGCCTAAAGGCTCTGAGATGGAGGGTTCTGAGTCCACCTTTGAATCCGGTTTTCCCATAGCTGGGGTTGTTAACCACAGCCTCCTTAAAATGGCTTCCTAAAACAGAGGTCTTTGAAAGGCTCTGAAATGAAGACCTGTGTAGAAATGAAGGCCCAGCGCTGGGGTGCTGCAACAGAGGGGTACACCTGCGAGGAGAGGCAGTGTGCAACTTACAGGATTGCACCAACAGAGAAGAGGATGGCACTTCCCAGCTGTTCCTCAGGGAAGGAAGACAGCCTGTGAACCCCACTCACTTGGCCTAGGCAGATTGGTGGTTTAGGAGGAAGTGCAGGACAGGAGCAGTCTGTGGGAGTGACCCACTGCCAGCCATTTCTTTCTTGAAACTACAGTGGATAGCAGCAGAGGTATGTTGTGTGCCCAATTTTGTTTGTTTGCTCATGCAAAGGCTAGCAGGAAATAAGCCACGTAAAGTGGGAATGCAATTAGCAGTACTTTCTTTGGACACCTCGCCCTGGTCACTGTCTGGATCAGCTGATATCCCTGTGCTGACTGAATTGCCTTTCTCAGCTCGGGGAGAGACGGTATGGCAGAGTGCAGGTAACTGCTGCTAAGCTAACAGATTTTGAAAATAAAAAGCATCCCAGCTCCAGAATTGCCTTAATAATCTTTGAATAATCCAAATGCTTCTCAGTATAGTTCATTTAACCAGCTCTGAAATGAGGAATATAGAAATAGGTGGCATTGACTTGGGACATTTATTTTTAGGTAACACCTTTTTTCCCCCTTTTTTTCAGCATCAGAACTACTTTCACCTTCTTCAGAGCCAGAGTTATAAATATCTTCCACTGAGATTGTGGGCCTCTGACATGAGTGTGGAGCACTTCTCCCAGCTGCACATGACAATCATATTTTCTTCCATTCCATGGCACTCTCACAACCCTCTGATAGAAAATGCCCTCTCAGCTCCTAAAATCCATTAGTTATTTTCCTGAGGAGGAAGGAGATACTCTTGGGAAGTCGCACAGGATGGGTTGTATCTATCAAATATAACACGTCCCATTTCTGCCTGTTCCTAAGCAGTGTTACACAGTTCACTTCCTTGCATTTCAGAGGCCTGCTTTTTCTTTGCTTTATGCCTTGTGAAATCAATAGCATGCGCAAACGGCTTCTGGCCTTGCTCTCCTTTGCTTACTGGTGCCTTTCACAGTGACGTTCTTGCCTGTGATGCTGGCACCATGACAGCTTCAGGGTGACAAAGCTTTACTTGTCAGTATGTTTTACAGGAAGGACCTAGCAAGAAAGAAATTAAAGTCTCAGCTAATCCCAAATTTAGTTCCAATCTCAAAATTTGTCACCAGACAGACATGTAGCCTGTAGCACTTAGCCTGTCTGACAACGTTCTCCTGCTACAATCCTGTCTGTCCCACTTGTCAGAAGAAAATGGTATTTCCAATGAGGACTAGTGGGAGCTGCACACAAGTGCATTAGCTGCTATTTCTGATCCATCACACAAGGCTGGTTTTCTGCTTCCACAAATTATTGAAGTGCCCACAGAAAGCGTGTAAATGCACAGAGGGTTTCCATGCCACTCGTGAGGAAAATATTGGAATTGCAGCACCTTCTCTGCAAGGCTGTTCTTTTCCCTCTCCTGCATCTCAAAATGAGATCAGAGCAAAGAGATGAGAGGCTGCAGGTCCTTTGGTGAGGCTGTGGAAAGGCAACAGTGCCCCAGGGGAGGACCAAGTGGCGAGTTTAGGTCTGTTTTCTCTGACTGGTGCTGTTCCTTTAGGGAGCCTTGCTCAGTCTAAAAGAAGTACTGGGAAAAATTAATAGGCATTCCCCTACCACTTGATTTATTGCTCTGTGCACCACAGTTCGGAGTTGCAGGTTGAGAAGTAGCATTTCCACTATGTTAATCGTCACGTGCTTAGTTTTCCTGTTGGTCAGAGCTATGTGTGAATTACCAGATGTGGACATGGTTATGTAAGCAGTGTTCTCTTATAAAATACTCGTAGCCTGGAGTAAGCACAGCATGACCATGGACAGCGAATACTGGAATATACTTCAAGTTGTGTTGTCCTGGTGTCGTTCATGATTTATGCTAGTTTGAAAGCAAACAAAAGCCCTTGAGGTGACTTTGGAAATTCATTCCTTCTTAGTTTCCTGGGGTCTGTATTGTTCTTTTGTTTGTCAATCAGGATTTCATTTTCAGCCGTTGCTAATTTAGTATTACTTTCAGAAGTTTGTTCTGCTTTTACCTATCACTTTCGGCCTCACTTTTCTTCAAAGGGGAGCTGAAGGAATTTAACTTTTTAAGGGAAGGAAAGGCAAGCATCCTAAGCATTTTTGTACTTTGAAACTAAAATGCTACCTCTCCCTGGAAGGTTTAAAATGCAAAAATTAAGTCTCAAATAAAATTAAAAATTGACCTTTCTTGAATTATTTTTTTTCTGGCTAAAAACACACTAGTGAGAGTGCTCAGATCAATGCAAAAAACGGGTCTCTCATCAAGTGTGTGGCTTGTTTAGTCCCTGCTTTGTGCAGTTGGTGTCTTCTCTATTGCTTGTAAGCTAAAAATATAAGGATGTAGTAATCTTGAGAAATTGTTCTGTTCCAGCTTATAAGCTCTGAGAAGAATAAGGCAGTTTGTACAGGAGAGAGAATGGGATGCGCTTTGTTTTGACACTTCTCTGTGTCAACTCAAGTCATTATCTCCTGTCAGAACACCTTCATTGCAAACTGTAGGGACAGCTTGGAAGCTCTGTTTTAAGGA
Organism: Alectoris magna; assembly: GCA_030625065.1. Lineage (NCBI taxonomy): Eukaryota > Metazoa > Chordata > Aves > Galliformes > Phasianidae > Alectoris > Alectoris magna. The sequence goes on along the minus strand of CM060563.1, from coordinate 31,677,624 downwards.
CCACAAATTTCCCACCGTCATAGTTTATTAACAAGCATGGCTAATAGATGAGTATTGCTATTTTGTGGTGCAGCAAAACAGAGCCACTTGGTCTGCTCCCTCATTTCAAAGCGAAGCATTCATAGTGCAGAGAAAGCCTCATTGTTTGGTTTTAATGGGCAGTATCTCTTTCTGAGAACTGAAATGTGTTTGCCATTTTGGCACCAAGGTGAATACTTTTTCATGCTGTTTCCAGGCTCAGATGGGCTTTATTCCCTTGCTAATCTGAAGAGGTACCCTTCAGTCAAGTGAGGCAGTCTAAGAAAATCCTCTCCTGCTGTAAATCTCTGAGCCTGTGTTTAGCATAGAAATGAATTTCCTGAATCAGATTAGGAAGCATAAGGGAACTGCATGAGCCTAGAAGGGACTCACAGCCTCCACGTACACTGCTAAAAATGCACTGCAGGATAGCTGGCCTATACAGGGGACCCATGGGCTGGTAGCTCAGGTTTGCCTCACACAGCCTTTTCCACACCTCCCTCCCTTCCTGAAATAACCAACTGCACTGTGTGCGGGGACCCAAGTTGCCAATTGCCAAGTGTTGGCATTTCTTTGTTGGTGAGAGTTGAATACCCGGAGAGCCATCCCCCCACACTTGTAACTTGGCTGTATGGTGAGCTGAAGCACAGCTGAGTCACACTCCTAATTAGTGATGAAGTTAGCCCCAGATGTGTGTACACCTGTGGGGGAACCAGCAAGGAGACGGCCCCTAGCCTGCAGCTCCGCTCGGGGCAAACCCAGGGCCTCATCTCACTGCTTGTGCCAGGGTTGCGGGTTTGCTACCAGCAAGAATGCAGCCTCAGCTCCACTGGCTCTATTAACATTTGTTGGTTGAACTGCAGGGATAGGACCTCCGCTTTCTGAAAATCAGCTTGTCCTCCAATGCCCTCTGGTGACGGGAACTAATTAGATGCCATTGCTTTTATTGAATCCAGTTGCAAAATACTGATGTTACTTTGTTCCTATTAAATATTTTAGACAAATGTTACAATTTAGCATGAACAGAAGCCCGTGGTTCACTAGTTTGCGTACCAACCTCTCTCCGTAATTGCTATAGCACTTCCCAGGAGTGCAAAAATAAGCTTGGTCCAGAGACGCCATAACACAGAGAATCGCCAAAGCTTATTAGGCTTATCCTTTAAATATGTTAGTCCTGATTCTTATGGCAGAGAACTACACTTGTGTGTGTGTGATGGCTGCAGAAATGCCTCATGTCACCTTCCACGCCTAATCTCTTGTGATGGAAAAGCAGCAGCCTCCAGTCACTGTTTGGAAAACCGATTGCTGACATAAACGTAACCACTTGTATATGCTGGTGTGCAACTTCTGCCCGCTGCTTGCCAGGGTGAAGTGAAGGCACAGAACAACCAGAAAGCAAGGAAATGGGTAGGCATGAAGATTGATGTTACTTGGCATTTGGGAGTCACTCTGCCTGATAACGTGTAGACAGTTTTCAAAAGAACACTCAGTAGAAATGGCAAAATATGATAGCTTAGCCGTGAACCCATGTGAATAACACTGAGATGCACAGTGACTCATTGGTAAATACCATTTTAATTAAAAATGCAAAAATCCTGAAAAACCCCAATTTTATGAGCCTAGAGCTTCCATGTGTGTTTTTGTAACACTTCTCTTAAGAATTGCATTCTCTGTTCTTCCAGAAAGGCATAGAAATGCAATCTACAACTTCCTGAAGGGAGGATGTGATGAGGAGGGGCTTGGCCTCTTCTCCCAGGCAACAGACAGGACCAGAGGAAATGGCTTCAAGTTGTACCAGAGGAGGTTTAGATTAGACATAAGGAAAAACTTTTTCTCTCAGAGAGTGGTCAGGCACTGGAATGGCCTGCCCAGGGAGGTGGTGGAGTCGCCATCCCTGGCAGTGTTCAAGAGGCGTCTGGATAAGGAGCTAAGAGATATGGTTTAGTGGTTTTTCAGTAGCTATGGTAATGGGAGGACGGTTGGACTAGATGATCTTGTAGGTCCTTTCCAACCTTGTGATTCTATGATTCTATGAAATAGCACCTGCTTAAAGAGCAAGGTGCTCCAAGAACTTGCTGCTACAGGGTGCCGCCACAGGCTGAGTGCTTACAGCTCAGTGATTCACCTGTGACAAAGGCTGTCTGCAACTGGAGCTGCTGGCAGAGCCTTGAGTGCAGAGGGGATGCAGGCCCAGGTGTGACTGGCTAAGCTATGTCAGCATGCAGCTTGGAAGCCACCTGCAGCTGCTTCCAGAGGCACTGAACGTGGCATGTGATGTCTGCATGCTCTGTGGGAAAGGCTCTGAGGAAAGCTGGCTGGGGCAAGCAGGGGTGCACTGATTTTGTCCCTTCTGCACAGCCGAGGTTTGTCACTCTCCCATGTTTGTGCAGTGTCTGTTCCTACGGCACCCACCACACCAGATTTCCTGGACAGGATCCTGCATCTTCACATCTATGGCACATGTGCAGTAGATACATGGAGGCAGGAGACAGAGGCACTTGCCAGTCTGTGTGAAGCTCTCTGAGCTTAGGGCTCCAGGAAAGTTAAGTCTCTGCTTTTCAGAAGAATCTAGAATTGGTTTCCTCCTGCAGAAGCAGAAGTCAGTGACAGTAAGCAGACCTGAGCCAGGGCAAAGTGTATGGAAAGCATTGCCTGAAATGACTTGCAGCAGCTCCCTGAGGGTCTGTCACGCGGCCAAGAATAGATCCTGCATCAAAGGAGCGTTTTGTCTGCCCCTAGGCCTGGAGGCATTGCCAGCCTTGCATTTCAGAAGGAGAAAGAGATTCAGCACCTACATTTTTAATGGAGAATTAACCCCAGATTTGAGTTATTTGGAGCACCGTGTGCAGGTGGATGTCCTCATTAACCAGGTATGGGCCCTCTAAGCAGAGTGCTTATTCTGGTGGCCTGACAGACAGAGTTGCATGCCTTCCTGAGCGAACTGGTCAGCACTAGATGGGCACAGTAAAGGTCATTCACTACTACTTTGGCAGCATACATTCAGAAACGTTGCTATTAAGGAAAGAGTAGCAAGTGCTCTCAGCGGCGAAAGAAAGTAGCGTGCAGCTGTTCCACAGCAGTAGCTTTAATTTTCTGCTGTTGCAGGGCATGGCTGATCTAACGTCAGCTGTGGATTAGCATGATGTCAGAACAGCCCTGAGGAGTGCTAAAGAAGGTTTGTGTATTGGTAAGGGAAAAAGTGCTGAGGAAAAACCTGCCTAAGATGGATTGGTTTGAGCGGTTGCTCAAAGGCCTTCCCTGTGCACGAGCAGTAGGACGCAATGCTGATTCCCACTGACATAGGGTGCCAAATAGGTTGTATGCTGTTGAGGCATGCTGTTTTCAACAAAAACATGGAGAGCTGAAGTTTTCACAGTGTGGTATTCCTTGTGATTGGGTTGCTGGTGACCAGAACAAGCCCAGCTAAGGTATGGAAAGTGTGGCCCTGGGAAATTGTTGAATGTCAGTGAAAATGGAGGGGCATACATTGCGATAGAAAGCTGAAGATTACACACCTGCGTTCTGTGGAATTGGAAAGAATTAAACAGTGTTGCAATTCAGTATACAGTTTTTATCATTAGCTGACTTTGAAAGGTGAGGTTGTCCAAATCTGATTTGCTGTAGGAATAGATGCTTGGGATGTTTTACATGCATGCTCATGGCATACTAATTCTACCACGAGAAACTGCAAGCGCTCAGCATCCCCATCTGTTTCTCAGCCGAGACAGAATGAGTTGTCAGAAATCACTGTGGCAGAGAGAAGAGCTTAAAAGATCAGGATACACGCAGACACATGTGCACACATATATATGAACTGCGTCATGTTCCCCGGTGTGACATCACGTTTCTTTTTTGCCACTCGCTGCCTTTCCCACTGGCAGCTGTGACTGCTCACGTGACAGGGTGGGAGGTCCCACCTGGCCTGTGCACGCGCTGTTCCTGGAGCAGTGGGGCTTTGCTGTGTGAACCAAACCATCAGTGGGGTCTTGAGAGGAGAATTGCTGCTTGAGAGTCTGTTGGCATGATATGGTCAGACAATATTTTGTCTTTCTCCATCCAGTCTTTTCAGGGCTTACTAGGTTTGTCTCTATAGATTACATACACCCTCAGGAAGGAGGAGTCTTTCTCCTTTACTCCCCTTAAACATCTGCTCAGTGCCTGGTTTCTTTTTACAGCTGATCCACACAGAGACAGGCCGAGGAAGAGCCTACCCAGTGATCTGTGAGACAGAGCTTGCACAGAACAGCTGAAAAAGACAGCTGGGAATCCAATGGCAGAGTTTGTCAGGGCTGGCAGTGTAAGGTTCTGCATTTGCAGTCACATCTGATGGCACCTTCAGAGAGAGCAGCAGAGTCCCCAGTCCTCAGTGCCTGCTCCCAGAAGCACTTATGGTTCCCAGAACTGATGACTGGTACCATGAGTCATGTTGCAGTGGAAAGCTGCAGGTTAACACTGCGCATCCCGCAGAGAAAACATCCCAAAATTGGAAGCAGATGGGAACCCATCTTCTCGTAAACAAGTTCCAGAAAGTTTCTGGTTAGAGTTTAGTCATGCCTTGTCTGGCACACGAGTGCAGCATTATCTGTGTGCCTCTGCTCGGCCTCCTCCCAGCCTGACATGGCAGTTTATGTAACTGAAATCACAGCCTCTGAGTAGCCCACTGCCATGGCTTGACAGAGCAGCACTAAGTGATACAGCTACGCCCAGCATGCATCCAACAAGCTCCTTACAGGAATGCACCTGGTTCCCCACAACACTCTCTGAAAGGAGATACTTTCAGCCACTTGTGGCTTCGAGAGTCCTCGGTCAGTGCTGCAGATTCACCTTCACTTTTGGATGAGCAAATCAATATTGACAATGGCTTTGTAGGTACAGTATACACATATTTAATCACTGGACACCCTTATGTTTATGGAGAATCAGATTTCCCCCCTGATACCCTGCCCCTATCTCTGCAGACACCCAGTATCACGCTCACAGAAATGCACTCAGGCACCACCACCTCCCAATCCCCAATCTCCCCAGCCATAAACAGGACTGCTGGTGGCCAGAAGGACTCCGGCTGGATTTCACTGCTCTCCTGCAAGGCCTGCTGGACTGTTCAGGTTTGCAAATGGTCCCTCTCTGGGAAACCACTACAGTGCAGTTCTGACAGAGAAAATACCAAATGCCAAACCCTACTCCTTGGAATTACATGAGAAACCACTATGTGGAGCCAGCCACTAATTATTTGGCTGACGAGAAAAGTGGATTTGAATGAGCTCGTCACCAAAATTTCAGGTGCATGCTCTCCCCCATTGCCTTAAAGTTTGCATCTCTCAGCAGTCGAGGCACAGGACAATTTGCTTTGCTGCAACTTGGGTGTGCAAGTCCACTGGGGAGTTTAGCAAGCTTGTGCTGCTGTGATAGAATGTCATATCCCTTCCCTGGGAGGGAATTCTCCACCAGACTTCCACAGTCAGTGTTCACCTTCATCCTGCAGTTCCGTTTGCCTCATTCCCTACTTTGCTCCCATCTGGCCTAAATTCCTGTGGCCTGTGAAAGAGCGCAAGCTTCCCAGTCGAAACAAGAAAACAAAGCATAGCACAAATGTTGTTGACTGCATGCTGAGTTTCGGGTACTGTGTTTTGGTGGATGCAGAAGCTCCTTCCTTCATTAGATCAGGATGGAACTTGAGCTAGAAGATACATTGTTAGTGCCAGGAACCATAAGTTGTCTCAAGATTGTCACTTGGACACAGCAGAGCAGAGCATTCTGTTGCAGGGGGAATTCTGTCCATGCTGATGAGCACCTGAGAACACCACTCGGCTCTGCAGCAGTGCCCAACTTCTGCTTTTCCTCGGCTTTGCTGATTCCCCCCTCCCCTCCCAGACGCAGAAGAGAAGCATTAGGAGCAGAGATGGGAAGAGCCCACCCAAAGCTCCCCGTGAGCCCGTGATGAGGTTGGCACAACCGGGTTGGGGCTTTGAGCAGCCCGGTCCGTATCACAGGTGCCTGAAGGAGCGGGGGAGTAAACCACGCTGCCTTCATCCCATTCCCGGGTACCATTCTTCAAAGCACGGTGCCGCGTGCGTAGCATCGCAGCCTGGACGAGCAACAGCCTGCAGCTCGTGGAAGTTAGGCTTTGAACAAGCGAAATGCCACGTAACTCCACGAGCCGCTGCCAAAGGCTCAGCGCTTAACATTTACCGGCCGCTTTGCGTGTTTCAGCCCGAGCCTCGCCGTTCTCCCGCACCGCAAACGCTACGCCGCCGCCGCGACGCCGCTGCAGGGGGAGGCTCCCGCTACTGGCGCCGCGCCCCCGGCCCCGCCCCCGGCCCCAAGCCACGCCTCCTCCGACCCAGGTCACGCCCTCCTCCCCCAGGCCACGCCCTCGGTTGGGCGGGGATAGGCGGGGCGGCGCGCGCGCGCCCGGCCGTGGTATCGCGGTTGCGCCCCGCCCGTCGCCGTCGCCGCCGCCATGGACAGCGACGAGGAGACGCTGGAGGAGACCGTGGAAGGTGTCAGCCCGGGGCGGGATGCGGGAGGGCCTCGCCGCTCGGCATCCGTGGGGCGGGATGAGCCCGGCCCCGCCGCTCGGTCCCGCGGGCTGCGGGCGGGGGTTCGGGGCTGCGGGCGGGCGGCCCCGCATGACATCAGCGGGCTTATGCAACGGCGCCGAGCACATGGCGCGGGGCCGGGAGGGGTCGCGGGCGGGCACGGGCGGTACGGGCGGTACGGAGGGCTGCGGCCGCCGGCGGGCCGCGTTCCTCCGGGGGTGCGGAGGGCTCTGCTGGGCCGCCGTGCCGAGGGGAGCTGCTCGCACCTCGGGTCTGGGGGTGGCGGCGGACGGGGCAGTCGTTCTCCTTAAACCCTGTTGGGCCGGACAGCCTGGGAGGAGTAACGGGAGCGGGAGATCCGTAACTTAGACGCGTGTTCGGACATCTGGGTTTTGTTGTCGCAAGAGGGGTGAGCGGCGAGGAAAGGGAGCGGCGTTCTGCTCCTGCTGGAGCTCAGCGGGAGCTTCCATTCATTGGAGCAGAGCTCAGCAGAAGGCCTCAGTTCTGTAGCAAAGCTGCATCTGTGTCATTAAGCTTGGGATTGCTTGTTTTCTTTTCATTTTTTTCCTGTTGACTGAGAGATGCTGGATGTCTCTTATTTGTTGGAGATGGCTTTCTTTATGTTCTGTGCCATATCAAGCCTATCAGAAGAGCTGGGTTGTTTGTGCTGTGGCTGAGATCCAGATCCCCTGGAGAGGCCCTCAGAGGACGCTGCCCGTGTGCGGCTCGGGCTGTCCCGAGCCCTGTCGGATGTGCTGTGTGTGTGGCAGACCCTGTGCTGGGCTCTGCAACCCGGCGCTCCTTAACGGAGCTGAGGAGCCCCACGAGTGAGGTCGGAAGGTGGTTTGGTCAGCTTCTCAGAAGTATCGCGTGCTGCTTGTTTTGATGTGTTGATTTAATCCGAGTGCTTTATAAAGGCATGGCTCCTATGGCAAGGAAAGAACTTGTGGTGTACCGTGTAGGGTTTGTGAGCTTACACCAGCATACCTTCTCATACTGATAAGTTAGGAATTCAGGCCCTTAGGTAAAACCTTATGTGTTTGCCTAGTGGTTTTCACTCTGAAAGAAACATCACAGTGCTGATATTTCTGATGTGGATAATGACATGGGCATAATTGCTGAGCCTGTCCCGCTCTGCAGCGTGGCTTTCCTGGTGCCAGGAGGGATCGAGCCTCCCCCTGCCCGTGGGAGCCGTAAGGGCTCCTCTGCCCCATTAGGAGAAGCCCTCGGGGATGCAGTGTTGTTTTGTACTTCTGATCCCTTGCTTTGTTACTTCTCTGAGCTCTCATGCTGAGTGGTGTCTGATGGCTTTGGTACCTTCTACGCTTTGTAAACAAGATGGGGTATCGCATTATTTTCTCCTATACGCCTTCTTCCTGGGCGCGTTTCTGTACTTAACTGAATCACACGTAAGAGATGGTTAATAAACCTACAGAGCATCACTCAGTTACTCTGAGGACTGTTCTCTTAGTTTCTCAGGTCTGGGGCAGGTCGTGCGTGTGCTGCCTGTGGGAGGGCTCCTGACATCCTCACCGTGTTGCACTCCAGCACCTTTGTGCCCCCAGCACAGTGCCAGAGGCTCCAGGTGCACCAGGGACAGCTGTCGGTTTCCCTTTGGCTCTGAAGAAGCAGCGAGAGCTGCAACATGAGCTCTGTTACGCTCTGAGTTAATGGGAGCTGCCAGTTGCATTCGGTCTGACACAAAGCCGCAATGGGGATCTGTGTGTCACCCGTCTGCCGTCCCTGTGTGTGCGTGCCAGCTGTGATGGGGAAAGCTGATATGGCTGGGGGAGGCTTCGCGCTTCGCAAAGGCCCGCTAAGCAGCACTTGAGGTACAGCGTGGCTGACTGACAGGCATCCTGCAAGTGTGCAGTGTTGCAGATATTATGTGCTTTTATTTTTGTATGCTTGTGTGGATATAGCTATGAGGCGGCACACCCACATTGTTGTAAGGCTTATATTTATCCAAATCCCCCCCCCCCCCCCCCATCTTACTCAATAGAGCAAAGCGTAAATGTGGTCTGTTCTCACTAGGAAATGCATGCTTTAGATTTGGAAAGTTACTGTATTTTTAAAGCTGTGTTTAGAGAAGCTAGGGTGATATGGAACTTGTTTATCTGGCCCCGGGGAGACCTCATTGTGGCCTTCCAATAGTTGAAGGAAGCGTATAAACAGGAGGGGGAATGGCTGTTTACAAGGGTGGGTAGTGACAGGACAAGGGAGAATGGTTTTAAACTGAGACAGGGGAGGTTTAGGTTGGATATTAGGAGGAAGTTTTTCACTTGGAGGTTGGTGATACACTGAAACAGGTTGCCCAAGGAGGATGTGGATGCCCCATCCCTGGAGGCATTCAAGGCCAGGCTGGATGTGGCTCTGGGCAGCCTGGTCTGGTGGTTGGCGACCCTGCACATAGCAGGGGGGTTGAAACTAGATGATCTTTGAGGTCCCTTTCAACCCAGCCCATTCTGTGAATCTATTTCAGATAGGTTTCTGTTTTTTTGCTTATTGTTCTCCTGCCTCTCATGTCTTCCATCCCTCTCATTGTATCCCTCCCTTTTTTTACTATTTATTCTGGGTGTAGTGTGTTGCACAACAGTAGCCTTAGCTACACTGAATCTGTTGAGAACTTAACAGAAATGTGAGGGTTAATGTTTAATACTGGGGAGCTGCTGCAACTCAGGCAGTAATCGGGTCAGATGTGCAAATTGATATCAAGTTTAATGTGTTCTTTTGTTTTGTTGTTTGTTACGTGGATTTTCTTTCAGGACATCTAGACGATGATGGCTTGCCACATGGATTCTGTACAGTCACCTATTCGTCCACGGACAGGTTTGAGGGAAACTTCGTGCATGGAGAAAAGAATGGCCGTGGCAAGTTCTTCTTCTTTGATGGAAGGTGAACACCAGCTCTCCTGTGTTCTGTATTTCTCTTCCTGCTTTCAATGCTATGAAGCCTAGTCCATGTTCCTTGCACTGAGAGTTTCCAAGTAAGCTTTTGTATGAAGAGCTGTAGTTGTAGACCTTAGGAACCGGGAAGTGCTCAGGGCTATTGAAAAGTCACAATGACAACTACTTGGGCTACAGATTTCGAGCCTGTAATTGCAATGGACTTCTGTGGAGGCCTGTGGGGCAAATCAGGGGCCTGCAGCTCTCTGTGCCAGGCCATGCACAGGTGTAGGAGCCTCTCTGGGTGTTTCCATGTCTGCTTGGTCTTGGGAACTGCTAGCAGCTAAAAGTTACATGTGGCTTTGTTTTCAGCTCTTCCCCATCTTTTGCACATTTCTTGTGGCCTGCTTTATTTTCAGAGAAGCCTCTTTAACTTGCGCTTTGTTTGCCGGGAGCTGTGGCAGTGACAGGGGCTGCTCTGTGCCTGCGGGTGCGTTTCCTTCCAAAGACCTCATCAGGAGCACTCCGAGTGTCTTCCCCTACCAGCAGCGCTTCTACTCGCAGTTGCTCAGAACTTCCTCAGAAGGAGCAGCAGATGTCTGAAAGGACACAATTCTTCATGGCTCCGCAGCTGCCGGTGGCACTATGAATAGCAGCTGCAAGGCTGACAGTCGTGCGGCTCCACTCTCCCCCCCACCCCCCCGGCTCTGCGAACCTCCAAGCAGGAGCGGAGGTATTGTGCCGCTCAGTGAGTCAGCTCCTTGTCTGCGCCCCTCTTTGCAGTCTCTTCATACAGGAGACTGTGGGGCTATTTTCATGGGGAGGATAATATTTTTGTTCAGTTGTGCAGAAACTGATCAGACCTCTGAGCCTGGATGAAGGAAAATCCCCTCTGTTGTTGGTAATGGGCTTATTAAATCTTGTGTGAGTTGCTGAAAATCGCTACTGTCCAGCAGTTGACCTCTCCAAAACACTGTTGTTTTTTTTTCCCCAAGTCGGCAGACAGCGTCTCTATGGACACGGGTACATCACGCCTCTGTGCCTGTTGATGACCTCAGCAGAGCAAGCTCTGAGTGTACAGTTGGAGAAAGTGGCTCACAGCTTGGTTGGTGGAGCTGCTCCACCTCACCCAGAGTCCTGGCAGTGCTCTGTGGGAGAACTCGGGCTGCTGCTGCCTGTACTCAGCCTTTTCTGTACCTCTTTGCTGTTGCCAGCTCTTGATTTTTCTTTAATTTACATAACCCTTAATAAAATGGAAGGGTTGGCTACTGGGTGTCTGCAGGAACCAGCAAAACGAAAATATACCACAGTCGTCTGTAATACGGTTTTAGAAAATGGGGTATTTCTATAAACTGGCCTGAGCTTATTGTAATTGAGCTACGGCAGGCATAAGCAAGCGGTGACTCTGGTTCCTAATGGCATCACAATTTACCGAGCTGTGCCCTGGTAGCGGGAGTGCCCAGGTCGTGTCAGATGGCACAGCAAGGGAGGATGACTTGGCGTAGTGCAGGGCCTGCTGTTCCCATTAACTGTGCCTTCAGCCAGGCTGAGTGCTTAGGAAGGGATCTTACGAAGAGAAATGAATTGCAAATGTTTCTCCGAGCATCTCTCCCTATGGCAGCACATTCTGTGCTTCAGGGCAGGAAGTGGGCATATTTCAGCTAACCTTAAGGGTACCCGCAATTAAACATCAGTTGGTTTTTGTTGTGGGTTTGTTTTTTTTTTCTCCCCCTTCAAAAATGCAACACACCCCACATATTCTTTCTGAGAGCAGGCTCACCTCTGGCAGGTTCTTCGCTCTGATAACATACTCGAGCTCTCGGTGGTGCTAATGCTTGCAGGAGAGCACTTCATAAGCACTTTGCACAATAGCTGTGAGTATGAGGGCTGTGCCTGGTGCTAAGCTGCAGCTGCTGCTTCCATTAACCAGGCACTCCCATAAGCTGACAGCTCCCAGATCACAGCAGGGACATGTGTTATGTTTAAGAAAAAGCTTTCAGTCCTGCCATACATAAGGAAAGGTGGGTAAGGGTATGTTGGCATGGTTTAGGGTTTGGAAGCATTAAGCGCGACTTTTTTTTTAAGAGTAAACTTAAACGTGGTCTTTGTGTGTGTTATCAGCTGCAGTGAGTTTCACTCCTGTGCTCCCAGACGAACTGCTTATTCGGTAAATGTCTGCATTGGAAGCAGAATTATGCAGCAAAAGTATGTATGCTGCAGCCGGTCGTTAGCTAAATGTGCTGGGTTTAGCTGCTCGTAGAACGTGCTGGTAGAAGCTCAACAGTTTGTATTTCCTTAGACTGCTTCTGGCTCGAGAAAGAAATGACTGTGAGGGAGGATCTGCTTGGTGTTGCTTTCATTCTTTGTAGTTTCCACCAGCAGCCTTTTTAAGCAAGGAAACAAAGCAGAACAGGAATGTTGTTGCATCCCTTCGGAAGGGTTTGTGAGATGAAGTCAAAGTGAGCTGAGTGTGTCTTTGTTCAAATTACAGCACAGCATGAGTTTGACAGGCTCCGTTCCATTTTAATAGAAATACATGGAAAAATGACAGTGCCTATAGTAAATCCAGGACAGGTTGCTGCTAAGTGTATTGCTAGGAAGTTAGCTGTGACTTGGTGACAGGTTGTGGTTTGTGCTCTGTTATGGTCCACCTGTGTGACAGTTCAGTTTCTTCTCACCAGAGTGATGTCACCACAAGAGCCACACACAGGAGGTAGAAGAACCTAATGTGAGCATAGCTTTCTTGAGCAGTACTTTCTTCTTGGACCAAGAGTGGTCCGTTCACTGTTTTAATTTGCTACCACAGCCTATAAGAAAAAAAGCTCAGCCACGTAATTTAGATGAAGAATGCTTTGTACATGCTGTGTGTCCTAGTCAAAAGACAACATAAGGAGCTTGGTTGCATTGTGCCCGCGTTGAGGCTTTGGATCTGCTTCTAACAGAGGTGAATAGTCTTCTATAGCTGTTTCCCTTCTCTTTTTGCCAGCACCCTGGAAGGGTACTACGTTGATGATGCCCTGCAGGGCCAGGGAATCTACACATACGAGGACGGAGTGGTGCTTCACGGCACGTATGTAGATGGAGAGCTGAATGGCCCAGCCCAGGAGTATGACAGTGATGGGCGACTGATATTCAAAGGGCAGTATAAGGACAACATCCGACATGGAGTTTGTTGGATATATTACCCGGTAAGCCTGACCTCTCGCTCTCTTTTTTGCTGAACAGAGCACTCACGTGTCTTTTTCTCTGCAGCTGAAGCAGATACCTGCCAAAAGCCAGCTATCCAAAAGGAAACACAGAAACCTAGGTGGAAGTTCTTTTCATTCTGGTGTTGGATAATCTAAGATACGGTGAAACCTTTTCAGTGTTGCTCAGCGTACAGTGAGGCTGTGAGCTGCCTTTGCCATTTTTATGTTCTGGGAAGCCCAGTCCCATGTAAGATCATTTCCATACATCTCCTTCAGAATGCTGGGCCAGCAGTTCTGTCACTTTGTAGCGCTGACTGCTGATGAAACGTATGGGAACCACACAAGCTAACGTAACCCGCTGCTCCTATTTAGCTGGTAGAGGACACCTACACAAGGTGCATGCTGCCTTGGCCCAGCAAGCAAGATGGAACTGGTGTGAGAACTGTGCCTCTGACTGTAGGGTGTGGTAGTACTTGAGTCATTAAGTGAGCCAGAGTTTTTCTGATTCTTGGTAGAAGCTCAGGTGTTCCTCAGGAAAACCCTTCATAATCGCTATGTGCTCTTATTACTGCGCAAGTTACAGCAGGAGTGGTGATTCTGTTGTTTGGTTGTTTTTTTTTTTTGCACCCGGGTTTTCGTATGTGCATTACTTTGGGCCTTGTTTCACAGTCTGTTCACATAAAACTTCTGTGAACTGAAACTCAGCTGTTGTGTCAGGCAGGAAAGAGCTTGGTTTTGGCTGGTGTCAATTCAGAAGACCCAGTTCATTTCGTGTGTCGTTTTTATCCTGACCAGAATCAGACCCAGCTTCTTTATGTCATTCTTCCTCACACCTGAGCTTATGGCAGTTAGCTTAGGTTGCTTCCCTTCAAAAGTCAGGAGGAATTACTAAGCGCTCTTCTCTTCCTTGTCCATGCTTTCAGGATGGAGGCAGCCTCGTAGGAGAAGTGAATGAAGAAGGAGAGATGACTGGAGAGAAGATAGCCTACGTGTACCCTGATGGAAGGACTGCGTATTCCGGAAAGTTCATAGATGGAGAAATGATAGAAGCAAAACTGGCAACCCTGACATCCTTAGAGGATGGGAAACCTCAGTTTGAAGTAGTACCAGGCAGTAAGTTCAGCTAAACATGCCAACTTGTATTCTTGCTACCCGCTCTGTGCTGCAAACAGCTCAGTCTCTATAATATTTCCCATTAGAGGCTCTGAAGGCTGGCTGTGTTGAGAAGATGAGTGTATTAGTGAGAAGCCCTTTTTCTAAATGGTAAAATTGGGCGGAAGAGCACAAGTCCTTTGCTCTGCAGATAAATGGGAAGTGACCCACGTGGTGGTGCTGCTGAACTGCATTTCGTAACCCTTCTCTGGCGCACTCGGGGACGCAGTCCTGCTTGTCGCCCTCACCGCTGCCAGCTGGGTCAGCATGAAAGCCTGCTTAACAGTGGTAGTGCTGGCACAGCTGCAAGCTCTGTCTTGTTGGTAACATAACTGGGGGTGCGGAGGGGAGCTGTAGTTCCGTCAGTTGGTGTGTGCAAGTGCATATTATTGCTGTGCATATCGTGCCATCTGTGTTACGGAGCCGGAAGGACACAGGGATTGGAATTAGCGAAGTAGATTCAGTTGTTGTGTAACAATCTGACTCACCAGCACCCTTCGGACTGCTGACACAAAGAGGCTATAAAAAGGTTGGGGTCGGGCATGTCGTTCTGGGATGGCTTTGGTGCTCTGGGGTTGTGCGTTGTGTTTGGGAGCGAGAGGGTTAAGCTGTGGGTAGATCTGTGAGCATGAACTGGAACCATGCTGCTGCAAGACTGACTCTTGCCACTTAGGATTGTGTCACCCGATACAAAATAGAAGTCAGTGAGAAGAGGATGGGAACTGAGAGTATGCCCGTGGCCTTTTGTTTTTATTTAAAATCTCTTGGATTTAACTTAAAACAAATCTGAGATGGTACAGTTGCACTTTATAAATAGGTTTTGATTATGTTCTGAATGAAGCTGCCCTTGACCAGAACAGATCTGTTTTTAAACCTCAGGTACTGCGGGCGATGGCCTTTTACCAAACTTCATAATATTTGGGATTGGTTTTTTCCTCATGTCCACCTTCATCTTAAGCTATCTCCCAGACAGCTACTGGCGATTGTTTGGAGGGGGATGTGAGGATATAATTAGAACCGTACCACTGAGTTGCTTAGAAATAGCAGGAAGTAAATGATTGTAGCAAATGTATTTTGTGATTACTGAACATTATCTTCTGGATGATGTCTCTTCTGGTTTTGAATTAGAAAACATTTCATATATGAAATAGTCCTGGTTTTGGTTTGTTTTGCTTTTTACTTAACGTGTTTTAAATACATCCTTTTAAACTTTGCTTTATGTTTTAATTAAAGACTTTAGGGAGGATCAGTTTTAGGAGGCTGTCCAGTCCCTTAAAACTTGATAGTTTAGGGATGATGTATCATTTTGTAAATAATATGCTGCCACTGTTACATTGAGGGGGGGAAGTAATCAAAACTGTCCCGTTGAAGCAGACCTCTCACAGAGGTGCACCTCCATTTGATGCCTTTTTTTCCTTCTCCCTTTCCCCCTGAAGCGTAACGCTTCATGCAGACATCAATTTAATTTTTTAATGTCTTGATTGTGCTAAGGGCTGCATGCTTTATGTACCGCCCATTCGTTTATTTCCTTCGTTGGTTTCTCCTTTTAGGCCCGGTGTATGGTTTTGACAAATCTACTTCATCCTGCATTTCTACAAATGCTCTTCTTCCCGATCCTTATGAGTCAGAGAGGTAGGCTGTTTTTTTTTTTTTTTTTCTCCCTTCCTTCAAGGCTGTAGTTCTTTGCTGATATGATTTTAGGACCTGATTTCACCAGCGTTTCCTCATTTGAAATAACTGTTGTGTGAGGGTTTGTCATATGGAGCCTGTACCTCAAGTCGGTAAACATTTGACTTAATTGAATTTTTCTGTCGTACACAATAAAATTGCACTCTGGTGGATAGAACACAGCTGTACATTGTAAGCGATTAAACTAGGATCTCTTTAGCACTTGAAATACGTGTTGAGTCCAGTACTTGGACTCTAGTAATAGCCCCCATCTGTAACATTCTGAGCAACTGAGTGCACCGCTCCCCCCTTCTCTAGACACATAGCCAGCTTCACGTCTTGCTGAATTGCACCTCCCTACAGATGCAGTGAAGTGCCAAAAGTAAATCCAGAAGCTGGAGGAAAGCAGGGGTCTGCTTCTCAGAGTCCTGTAACGTTACAGGGCGTGTTCCTCGTAGGACGTACTCCTCAGCAAGTTGTCCCACGATAGTCAGTTGTTGACACTTGTGAACTGCTTCTGTGACTGGTACATGGCGTATCACGTAATTTTATCTAGACTTAAGAAGCTTTGCTCTGTAGGAGATTTAATTGTAGTCCTGTTCTTATACTGTGACACACCTAAGTAATCACTGTCCTTTCTTCCCCTTGTAGGGTGTATGTTGATGTCTCTCTCATTTCCAGCGCTGGAGAAGGATTGTTTTCAAAAATAGCAGCAGAAGCTCGTACCGTTATGTCCTTTTACAACGGAGTGAGAATTACACACCAGGAGGTAAAGGAGAGAAAAAAGTCAGTCTGAGTTTTCATTGCTCCTTCTGAAATCTTGTAGCATACCATTCTGACTGTTAAGATTTAATATGGTGGAGTTTAATTGATAGGAGGTGCATGTTCAACTGTTTATTTTAGGAGAAAATGCGTAGCGTGGAACAGTTTTAAGTTGCATGTATTTGTATGTTTGCTTTCAAACTGCTGACAAGGTTGACCCTCCACGTGTACACTGGGTTTTTGCCTTGCAAACTAGGTGGACAGCAGAGACTGGGCCCTCAATGGGAATACAATATCCCTGGATGATGAAACAGTCATAGACGTGCCGGAGCCCTACAACCACGCCGCCAAGTACTGTGCCTCGCTGGGGCATAAGGCCAACCATTCTTTCACTCCTAACTGCATCTATGACCCGTAAGTAGAAGTGTGTGTTCTGATGCTGATGCTGCAAGGGTGGTACTGCAGCCTGGGCCTGTGGCGGCTGGGAGTAACTGGTTCCGGTGCTGAAGGAGGTCGTGTTGGAAACTGGCTGGCATTGCCTGCTCCTGACATCTCTTGGGACTAATCCGTCGGTGGGGGGCATCTTCAAGTAGGCAACTTTGCTGTCAGTTTGGGGAGCTGACCATTGGTTATAACACTCATGAACTCTGTGCTTTAAACCCTACCTTGAATAGGACTGCGCTATGTTGGCTGAGCTGCAAAAGTGTGACCAGCACCATCAAACATGCTGCCGCTTGGGAAACACAGAAAATAAGCATCCTACTGCTTTGCAGTTGGTGCACAGCATTAGGAAACTTCTGATGTTATACGTATGCTCGAGGGTACAGATGTCTTTCATACCAGCGTATGAAAGGACGGTCCTGTGGATTCACACGTGGGAAATAGTTTTCCTTTGTTAAATTAGCTGGTTTCCTTTACTGTTGGGCTCTGGGAAAGGATGCATGGAAGTGCCTTTTGGTTGGTAGGTAACCTGTGCTGGGGCAATGGAGATGAGCAATTTTCTGTGCTCGCCTGTCTTGTATAATCTGTGCTCATTTCCTATTATCCAGATATTCACCACTGCAGGCCGGAGGCATGTGGCAGTGATTAACCTTTTATTTTTTTATTTTACTGTGAGCAAGCAATGTTGCAGGACTATTGAAAGACCTCTAGCAGCAGAGCTATGCAAATGGGTTCTGATATATCTATATACCTGCCTTTGTTACTTAAGTCTTTATGAGGTTGACTCAAAGAAATCTGCTGACCTAATACAGATTACAGACAGAGCGACTGCTGAAAGTATACATAAAAGGGGCTAACGGAGTCTACGAACTGCTGGCTAAGCCTAGCAAAAGTGTTTCTTCTTGTGTTTAGGTTTGTTCACCCTCGGTTCGGGCCGATCAAGTGTATCCGTACCATCAGGGCTGTGGAGAAGGACGAAGAATTGACAGTGGCCTATGGATACGATCACAACCCTATGGGGCAGAATGGGCCGGAAGCACCCGAGTGGTACCAGCTGGAACTGAAAGCTTTCCAGGCTGCCCAGCAGAAGTGAAGCGGAGAATCCTCAGTTCAGCAAACTCAAAAAGAAACTTGGATCTATGCACTACCTTTGTACTGAAAACTGGACAACCAGGGATTGTTCATGCCGTTGCATCATAACTTTGCATTCTGTGTTAAGAGATAAGTTTCTTGCATACTAACTAGGTTTGACTGTGTTACTCATAGCAGATTTAAAATTAGCTAGCGTCGCACCAGTCTTATCTGGAGAAATTATTTAATATTCTATACGAGACGTGATATTCTTTGGTAGCTTCTGCTTTTGCACCATATGCAAAGATGCCAAAAGACTAGACAGAAAACTAAAATGGGTATATCGTTCACTTTTAGTTGGCAGACTTAGTGTTGCTCTCTATCTGCCTAGGCATTATTGTGCAACTGCATTTTGCATATATGCCACTTGTGATGATAACAGTAATATTTTGATATTCTCTAATAGTAGCATAATTTTGCCTTTTTAAACCTTTGATCTGAATCTTGCAATAGAGCAGTTTATTAGCATCTAGGAGGCTGGGTTTTAACTCCCTTTTCCTCTCGTCTGAACGTTGTTCTTTCTACGAATCCTCTTTTGCAGGAGAAAATCCTTTCTAACTAGTGGAAAGGCTTGTACGTGTACGTGAGAGTACTGTGTGTCAGTCTCTGTGGCTCTCTAAGTAGTATAGCGACATGTCCAAGCCTAATATTTATCTGGCCTTTATGGCTGGCTTGTTTTATTTAATTTATGATTATGACACGCAAATGAAGCTGTTCTTTGCATGAAGATTATCTGAAAGGAAAAACAGACTGGCTTTCTGAAGTTCTTTGAGAAGTACACGTTCTGGAAGGCAGGTACATTAATGGTTTGTGTATTTCGTCTGTTAGGGCAGCCAATTCTCAAGGCAGAAATGAGTTCTTTCAAAGGAAATGCGTGTTTCTGAGGGCAGGCTGCAGAACTCTGTCGAGGAGAGCAGTATCTTCTGTATGTGTTCAGTTGGCAAAGAATATAGCTGTCATTTAGTAGCACTCAGATAGTGAGTGAGTACCATGAGAGATATCAAACAGGTTTCAGTGAAAGCTAAGAAGATTGTTTCTTGTAAGACAAACAACTGAATGTAAAAACATCTCTCACTGTTCATATTTAGAAGCAGCAGTCAATCCATAGCTTTGTTACAGCCAACAGCGGGGGCTTGTGCATATTTGTCTGCAGGGCTGTATTCCGGGGTTTTTCAAGGATAGGGGAGTTGTTCATTATGTTTGGATGCTATACCAGTCTTGCCTAATGCTGTAGAAGAGAGAAATAACGATCACTTCAGTCTGGATGCTGGAGCCCATCTGGGGCCGTGATATTCTCTTCAGGGCTTAGCAGCTTAGCGACAACTGAAATGCGTTCGCAATACTTTCTCTACATGTTTGTAGTTAAAAATGTTTGTATATATGTAACATAGATGACTTGGAAATCAGACCCACCTTTCTATTGCAGCGTTTGGTTGCTTGAATGGTTGCAAGCGTCTGGCTGCCTCAGGAGCCAGGCGTTGGGCTGTTGGCAGAGGTAGAAGGAGGTTGCCATTAGTGCATTTGGAGAATCTTGGCTTGTGGTAGGAATTGTGAGCACGGACCTCTTGAATGTGGGGCTCTGCTTATTTCTTGCAACTGACCGCGAAGCTTTTTCAGCACTTCGCTGTTGAAGCTTACACAAAAGATACTGTCTGTGTGCTGGGGAGGGGTGCAGGCACTCCAGGGACTTTTTGATGCTCTTCCAGCAGCGAGCTGAGCGTGAGCCCCAACACAGCCGGAGACTCGTGCCACAGCTCCACTGCTGGTTGGTCTGAGGCAGCAGAAGGGTTGCCTCCAGGGCTTGGCTGAGCATGCGGAGAGACAGAATTGAGCCTCACAGTTGAGGGAGAATTGTCAAAGGGCGATTGGTGGCATAGCTTCAGCAAATCAACCTCAGTGAGAAATCTGTGTGGTTTTGTTTGTTTTTTTTTTTTTTAATTTTCTTTTCCCCGCCTCTCACAAGTTGTTTTGGATCGCGGTTGTTTCAACCTAGTGCTGTGTTGAAGTGCAAGGAAGAGGAGAGGGAGCATGTGTGGCTGTACTCAGCTGTGAGCAGATGGTAACTCCTTCCACAGTAACCCGCTTTTCTTCTCAATAACCTGCTCTGGATCGCTCTCCTCTTAACGCCAGTTAGGGAGCTGTGCTTAAAACATTGTGATCTCTCGAGCTCCTTTGGCTTCATTGCTGATTGGTCTGATTCCTCCTGCTGTCTCCTCTTCACACAGGCCTGATTGCTTTTATAGATTGGTCTGTCCTCCTGTTGTGTGAATTCAGAGAGAGGCAGGAGAGGGGGGTGCCCTCAGCACATCGGGTTTGGAGGTAGCATCAGTGGTTGCATTGTGAAATAGGGAAGTCCTAGAAGAAAAGGCACTCGGATGTCTCCGTATGTTCTCAAAAGCCACTGCTTTGGTGACTGTCAAGCAAACGCTCTTGCTATTGTGCGCGCTTACAGCCAGCTAGCATGCTGCAGCTTTTGTCTGTGTTAGCTCTGCTGTCTTTTTCCTCTCCACTCTGTTAAAATCTCTTGGTCCTCCTATAGATCCCTTCATCAGTGACAGACCTTTGATAAAAGTTGTGATTATAAAGCTGCTTTGGCTTGATTCAGGACCAAGCCCTTGGGTTCTTCTATGTTTTCTTCTTCTTTGTGGTCTGTTACAGTAGAGGTGGTTGGGATGGTTTTTACTGTGGGACGGCAAAAGGACTCACGACTGAGTGGGTCCCTTGGGGCATTATGGGAGGTGTGTCGTGGCAACCACAGGTTGAAACACAGGTTAACTACATAACTCCGAGTGATGCCTTAACTTGGGCAGTGCATTTTGCAGCTCAGCTTCTGGGGCTCATTGGATAGTGAGACCAGCTTAGCAGAACTGCTTATTGTGAGACCCACAACAGAGCTTGATTTCAACTTGAAGCGGATGAAATAGTTGTTTTGCAAAGTGATTTGTTTCAGTTATTGAATACCACGGACTATTTGTGAAAACACAAGAAGTAAAGAAACTCTACTTCTCAGAGTCTGGCCTGGGTCCTGTTCGGTCGGAGCAGAAGCTGGAAGAAGACACAGCTGTCAGCTGAAGCTGGATGACCAGGAGGATCACGGTGTACTCTTTATGACTAGAGGATAGCATAAGAGAATTTATGACTGCTGTTTTTTTCAGGTCCAGGTCAGTTCCTAAATTCCACCCTTAGTCTGCACACCTGCAGGTGGCTTCTCTATGATTTGAGGGTTGTTACCCAAGTTCCTTCTTGAGAAGGAGCCTGCATCAACCTGTGTTAGAGGCTGTTGACCCTCTCTCTGGAGAGGTTAAAAAATAAAAAATAAAATTGATCTTTCTGTGGCAGCACTGTGTTTTGTCACTGAGAGCGGAGAAGCTTAGCTCTCTGGAGAGACAGTTAACCTTGGAAATGAGAATGTGAGTAGTTACTGCTGAGAGCTACCTGCTGGGTCACGCCTGTGGGTAATAAGGAAAAGGGCTTAGGCCTAGAGAAGGGATCTCATAGCGAGTCTGCTGCTATTATGTGACTCTCTGGGATCTGCTGGAACAAGTAATTTTCCTTCACAAATCTGAAACAGCTTTTTTCCTATTCTTTGGTATTAATTAGAAAAACACCTTAGCCTTCAGAAATCAAGTCCTAGAAGTACCTGGGTACGGTTCTTTAGCCATCTGAATGATGGTTCTGGTCGCTCTTTGACTTCTTTAGCAGCTGCGATGATACCTTCTGGCATGGGCCTTGCTTTTTGCCCCGAGTGCAGCAACAGGTGACTCATGCCAGTTTCAGGGCAGCTGGGGATGTGGTGCTCGGCCTTGTGAGGCTGTGTGTTTTGGGACTGACTGGGCAGCTGACTCCAGCTGAGCCTTTCTAGGTGCAGAGCTTTTACTTGTGATGCCCGCACTCGGCAGCAGCTGTAGTTTCTTTCTCAGGGCTGCTGTGTTTCTTGGCTGGCGTGGAAACAGGCGTGCCATCAGAGGCTCTCTTGCCCTCTGCGCTGGAGGAGCGGAGGAGCTGGTGTTTGGTATCGGCAACCGAGAAGTGGTAGAAATCCTCACTTGTCTATTTCCTCCCTGCTTGGCTCTAAGCCACCTCTGCTGCTGGGTTGTCCCCGTCTCTGTTTGCAGCCGGCAGGCAGTTGTCCTTTGGTCAAAGCCAGGGCTCACTGCTTCGGGTGCACCAGGGCTGTACAGCATGGTTCCTGGCCCAGAATCATGCCTCGACGATTTCTTTTGGCCTTTCATTTCAGCAGGCAGTGTTTGGCCAAATGCTGCGGTTGTGATGAGGTGACGAGTTGTATAGGGCTGTTACCCACCGTTCTGGTTTCCTCTTGCGCATCAGAACTGCTGCAGCTGTGGGTATCTGAGGGATTCACTTCCAAGCACTTTAAAAAAAAAAAATACAAATAAATTAAAAAAAAAAAAAATTGCTTTGAAAACAATTTGCTGAAGTATCTCCTTAGGTGCTGAGGTGCTGCAATGGCCACCTCCTCCTCGCTCAGCACGCGCTGCTTTGTGCCGAGGGTGTTTGGGTGAGGAGCGCGGGCGTGGGAGCAGCTTCGCCTACAGGTGTGTGTGGGCGTAGCGCTCACCTGTGTGTGGGGAGAGCTGCTTCCTTTTGCTGCGTGTACTGCGAACGTGAAAGCTGTATTTCTGGAATAGTCTCATACAGAACTTTTTCTTTTTTTAAAGAGGTGCAAGATTGAGTGCATGTTTACTTGCCCCAGATCAAAGGTTTTGAACACTAAGGTCACTTATCAGCTGAATGGACCCTTCTCTTGGCGCTCTTCTGTCTTCAGGCAATCGAGGCTGCTGCCCTTTCTCTCCCAGTTTTACTGTACCTACCGTTGGGTTTTGGTGTTTTCGTTTCCAAGAGAGCTATGTACAAAAAACTGAAAGCAATTAAATGTTCAAGCCATAACATCATGAGTGCGGGAAGACCCTCTTCACGAGTTTTAATGTATTTATACGTGAAACGATGTTTGTATGAAATATTTTCATGGTAGAATGCATATTTAAAAGAAAAAATAAGTTCGGATAAGATGAAACCGAGTTTAAAAGGATGTGTTTTTGTAAGATGCAACTGTAATTGGTTACTGATAAGCAGACTTCTTTTCTTTAGGGGAGATGCAACCAATTATTGCAAATTACACTTGCGAGCGGTCCTTTCTGCTGTTTGGGGAAGTATTTATGCAGCATCCCGTGTGGCTGTCATAACTCACGGCAATAGCGAGGCCGGTCACACGTTCAGGACATACCTCTCCTGCCCCACGCTGGCCCCATACAAGCGGGGCCCTCCCTCCTTTCTGCTGTTTCCTCCCGTACAACTTTTCCTACTGTAACTGTACTGGGTTGAACTCTTGTGCTAAGATCCGGACTAAAATTGTGTGTCACTCAGCAGTTTCTGCCGGGCCTTCTGCTGTTTTAATACTCTGTAGCCCATACTTACTGGGTCTCTCTGTTCTGAAGAACTAAGTGCTAAAGAATAATCCTTGGGGTGAGCTTACACGTGTGTTCACAGTTAACCCCGGCGTATATAACTTGTATACAGTACTTGATAGGTGTTTTATGACATTTGTACTCGAACTATGAGCCTTACTGAACATCTGTAGGTTTATTCATGACTTTTAAAAATGGATAACTCTAAGAAAGATGTTTACATGACGGACGATTGCCCTTCCTTTGATGTTATGAATGAGGTTTTTATAGTGTGTTTGGGTGTATGTGCAAGGAAGCAAGAAAAAAAAACGTTTCTGGGAAAAACAAAACAACAAACAACAAACAAACAGACTCGAGAAACATTTGTAATAAGTGAATTTTAAAGATCGCTTTAATTGCGCTACGGAGGCAATGCAGATATTAAAATATTCAACAGAAGCGCTGTCTGTCCGTGTTCGCTGCGCGGCGCCCATCCCCGCAGGCGCTGAGGGCCGGGCCGCCTGTTGGCCCGGGCCGCCCCCTGGGGCCGGGCTCCGCCCCGCCGGAGCGGCATGGATCGCTACCGGTACTTCGTCTTCAACCAGCGCGACATGGTGCTGCTGGGGCTGCTGCAGGTGGCCTTCAGCACGCTGTGCGTCGTCAGCGGGTTCGTCGACGGCGTGTTCGGGGGCGAGTCGCCGCTGGGCAGAACCAGAGCGCCCGTATGGGCTGGGATGGTAACGTGGCTCCGCGGTTTCCGAGGGTGGGGAGAGGCCGGAGCTCCTTGCCAGCCCTTCCCCGGCTTCCTGCTTAGATCCCGGGCGGTGCTGCGGGCGGAGCTTTCCTCTGACGGAGCGGGAGCCGCTTCTGCCGGGTGATGCCGAGAGCGGGGCTGCTCGCGGCCGCTGCCCCCCGGAGGCTGCCGCCGGGTCGTGCCTCGGCGCGGAGCGCCGCAGGCCAGCAACTCTCTCGCTCCCCTTCTCCGTTCCTCGGAGCCAAAACCTGAAAACAACGGCCTTTCAGCTGCTGTGTAGCGCTTTATCTTCAGAACCTGATACCCAACTCAACTCCTGTTACCGACTCCTTTTCTGCTCTGCAGGTCATGGGAATCCCGGGCGTCCTGGCGTTGTTCTCCTCTCAGAGGAAGAACCCGGTCCTTGTAAGCTATGGGGTTTTGTGTGCAGATGGGACAGGGGCTGGGTGCCGTGGGCAGAGCGAGCGGCCACCTCCGCAACCTGCAGAGCCCATTTCCTAGAGTGGCCTTCGTGGGAAAGGCCACAGCTATACGAGGAAGGAGGATGCAATGTCTCTTTGCTTTCTAATACCTAATGTGAGCTCTGGCTGGCTCTGATAACCAAAATCTGTAAAATGTGCTTGAGAATGCTTGTGTTATTTCTTTACTCATTAATTTATGTTTTATTGCTGCCTGGTATTAAGTGTGCACACCAAAATAGGAAGCAAGTTAATTCTCCTGCCTTTCCTAGGTGGATGTTTCTAGCTGTGTAAGCCCCAAAGGAGGGTGCAGTTCCTAAGAGAGAGACCTCTAAGAAGGACACATTTCAGCCCCGCTTGTACCCAGGGGTGAGATGTGGGACTCGATCGTATCTCTGCAGCTCAGTCCCGTGGAAACCTTTATTGCACTGTGTTTGGTTTCCACCCAACGGTTGCTACCAGATACTTTGTAGTGTTACAGCAGGTCAAAGTCTGGTCCCTGCCACATACTGACATGTTTTGTTTGTATTAATTGTCTTATTTTAAGACAGGGTGAATTAAATTCCTTTCCCCTTTCTTTCTTATTCTCCTTTAATTTCTTTGCCTAGGTGAATGTGCTGGTAGCGGCATCTATTCTGTCTTATGTGTCCATCCTCATTGTCATAGTTTACAGCTCCCTAACGCTGTCCCATGGAGAAGAGGAGGAGCTAAGCTCTCACCCGGTACATGTTGTGCATACAGTGAGTGTCCCCTGTGCTCATCGCTGTCCTTGATGCGCAGCTTCCCGCTGCCTGCCAACGGGGCGTGCACCCAAACACAGCAAGGTCGGGTTAATAAGCACTGATGCCACAGCTGAAGGGTTGGGTTCGTTCTAGGATCAAGTTAGTTTGCCCTTTTGTGCATTATGTCTGTTGCAAACCACGTACGGGTACATCCAAGGCAGATGAAGCTGTTTGTCAGGTCAGAGTCGAGCGTCAAGCTGGGGAGATGCAGCGTAGCCAGATGTATCTCATAGCACGACAAAGAACAGCCATTCCTTGTGTTGCAACGCGTTGTTCAACCAGAGTGCTTAGCTGGGCTCGTTCTTCAGAGCGCAGAAGAAAGGTTTTAAAGAACACTGACCTGAAATCAATACTGATGCATAATCACAGCTCTCTTATGGTATCTGGAGTATTTTGGTGGAACTCTTCGCTGTCTGAACGTGGCTCTAACATTTCCTTTTTTGCTTGCAGAAGCTTGTTCTGAATAAAGTTGTCAAGGGTGCTAACATCACGATGTTAATTGCATCCATCTGCAGCGCTGTTGTTGTGCTGGTCATTGCCTACCTGGGGTGCCGAAGTCTTCCTCGCTGCTCATGCTATGACAGTGTAACTGGGATGGTGAGTGGGGGGCTGAGAGCGCCGCGTTGTTGCATGGAGAGGGAGGATGTGCTTTCCTTCCACCAACATTACCTCAGCTTTGCCCCAACCATCCTGCTCCAATGCTACCAAGGGAAGGGGATGTCAGGACTTCAGTTTTCTGTCCTTCCTTTTGCTTGCACCCAGTTGTTATTTACTGGCTCACAGGATGAGGTTTGTGATGGAGGTGTTTCCTTCGTAGGAGTGGTTGCAGCCTTGTGACGACCAGACTCAAGCCGTGGAAATGGTTTGTGCTGTACAAAGTGAGTAACTCTTCCCATCTGTGTATTTGGATGTTCACCGGGGACATAGAAGGAAGGTCCTGAATGAGCTGCAAATCCTGATAAGCAAAATACTCTGAACAGGGGCTCGGGAGTTTGTGCAGAGGGCTACGCCACACTTAATGATTCCCTCTCCTTTCCCCACACAGGTCCTGGGGATGGAATTCTTAACTTCCCAGCTCGGTTTCCAGTGCAGGACTGTGACGTGGAGGAAGATACATCCAAGCCTCCGCCATACATCAGAATGGCTTGAAGAAGTGACAGACTGATCTAAAGCTGCTAGTCGAGAAGTACAGTGAGATGGACAAAAGGAGTTCTTCATATTTAAAATCATTTTGTGCTTTTCCTGGGCCTTTTTACAGAACATACACAGAGAGAGAGAACTGTTGAAGGCCCAATGGTCAGCAGAGATACCAGTGCAAATGGAGAGACCTGCAGATATTTGGAGATGTTCAGACTCTGTATAGCTGAAATAGCTCATTGCCCCTTGGAAGTGTGGGCTTTTTTATCCAGCTTTTGTACTTCATTCATGTTTTCTTCCCCTAGAATTCATCGTGCACTTTGTCTAGCAGTGCTAGCTGTTTGCATTCAAATATTAAACATGATTTATTTTTAAAAGAAATGGATTGTGCTGTATTCCCCCTGTATTCCCCCTTATCTTCTCCCCCTGTTCCTTGAATCATCTGTCTCAAATGATCCACTGTGTTCAGCTGTTGGCTGAATACTTGCCCTCTGGCAGGGATGGGGCAGGTCATTTCAACAACACGAAGCCTTGCAGTGACAGTCTGATGCCTCCATCGAAACAGTGCTCTGGGTGTGTTCATGCCTGGGGGCAATTCAGTTTATTCATGGAAGGATAATGCTAGGTCGATAGGGGCTTAGTTACAGCAGCTCTTCATACGGACTAACTTACCTAGTTCAGCTTTGGAGACTGAAAGTTTAAAGTGTTCTGCTGAACTCTTTTACAGATCTAGGCCTAAGTGCTGCCTTGGAACAACCCACAGCTTCTGGTCAACTTCTCCCAGCTCTGAGGAGCATAGATTCCCACCTGCGCTTTAGGGTTCACTTCCAGGTAGGCTGAGAAGCATCTGCAGCACGTACGTCTGCAGGCTTTCAGCGTGCAGCAGGTTGCCAATCCCACAGCACACGTTACCCAGCACCTCTGGCTGAGCGGGACCTGGCAGGTTCACCTCCCGGGCAAGCACATTCACTGGAAGGGTGAGTCATGCCTGCACTGTTGCTCAAGGAAGGAGAGAGGTAGGAGAGAGGTGCCTTTCCCTTTCCTAACAGGTGAGGGAGTTAGATTGTTCCCAACTTTCTTTGTTTTTCTGGAGACTGAAACCTTCTTTCTAATTCTAGGAAAAGAACCCAGGCACCTCAATGAAACTGGGGCTGTTTAGCCTGGAGAAAATGAGGCTGAGGGGAGAGACCTTGCTGCTCTCTTCCAATATCTGAAAGGTGCTTATAGTGAGAGTGGGGCTGGTCTCTTCTCACTGGAGACAGGTGACAGGATGAGGGGAAATGGCCACAAGTTGTGCCAGGGTAAGTTTAGGCTGGAATCAGGAAAAACTTCTTTACAGAAAGGGTTGTTAAACACTGGAATAGGCTCCCCAGGGAGGTGGTTGAGTCACCATCCCTGGATGTGTTTAAAAACCATTTGGATGTGGTGCTCAGGGACATGATTTAGCAGAGGGTTGTTAGAATTAGGGTAGCATGGTTAGGTTGTGGTTGGACTTGATCTTTAAGGTCTTTTCCAATCTGAGCTATTCTATGATTCTAAACTCTAAGCTGCATATTGAAGCATTTCTTACAGAAGTTGGCACCCTGCTATGTTCCCCTTGGCACCCAGGTGCACCCATAGTCTCGGTTGTCGGGCCTGCTAACTGCAGGTAATTAGCCCGTTAGAGTCCACTTTGGGCTTCAACCTGACTGTATGTTACTGTGTTATTTTACATCATTTGTCTTTAACATAGTAATCCTTAATGTGAAGCAGAAAGTGATGCTGCGTCTTCTCTGTTTTAGTGCAGCAAACATCAAAGCAGTGAGCGTGAGTGCATTCCCATCCTCAGACGATTCTGGCATTGCTCCTGACAGCCTGTGACAAATTGTTTTTCCCCTTTGATTAACATAAACTGCTGTTCTTGTAGATTAAAAGAAAGCAAGGCTCCCCGAGAGGTTCGTGTGATTGCTGATACTTAAAACCAGCTTGTCTTTGATTCTCTGTGTTCTGACACAGATTTTGCCTTTGAAGGAGCAGCTTGCTGGAAGCGGTTTGTTGCTGAAAGGTGCTGCTCAGCCACTGCACCGTGTCTGGGTGGAAGCTGCAGTCCCACCACAGATACTGCTCTGTAACATTGCCTTATACTGTGAGGTAGGACGTATCTGAACCATGTGTGGGCCCGGAGCCTGGAAGCAGCGGCAGTGGCACTCAGGGACAAGGGGTACCACCGAGGACCCCTAAAAGGAATCACCCTATCGGTGTATACTGAAGTGGGAGTGTAGAAGAGAAGCGTGCTCTGTGCCATTTCTAACCAGAAACATGCATAGTTGGTTTAGCAGCAGCTGCACAACCCCCAGTGCCTGTCTTTTGCAAAGAGGTTTTGCTGTCCTTTCACCGATGCCGGTGCCACTGCGGCAGCGCTACCACGGTACCAGCATAGAGACACCTTGCATCCCTTATGGCTGCACAATGGCAACAATTCCTCCTGCAGAAGGAGAGTTTCTAGAAAAGAAGCAACTGCACTGTGGAAGTTAGTGGAAACTGTACCTCAGTTTTTAATGCCAGTTTCTCTCTTTGGATAGCAGTGCAGAAAATGTATTCATGCTAGGAGCTTCCAGTGCTATATTTAGTAGGTGCTCCACACGTGCATCATATTCCCCCCAGAGCCTGGCAGTGCCTCCCACCCCCCGGTGGCAGCTGGGGGACACTATTCAGTGTGCAGGCACCGTCCACAGCACCTCTCAGGAGCAATGAACTTGGCATTTGCTCCCCCCAGACTTTTGCTACTTGGCAGGCTGTCAGCTGATCAGAAGTAGTAATTGGAATGTTAATCAAGGAGGCAGTTTCTGTGAGTTAACATTCAACTGAGAGTGAAGTGTCTGCTGCAGCCATTTCCTACACAGAAATACAGAGAAGGAGCTCCACAGAAGAGCTTCTCATAAAACTGAGGGTGTGAGCAGGTTGGGGTACGTATTTGACAACCACCTCTTGGGGATTTTATCACTTCCCTTCCAATCTTGTAATGGCACTGCCTGATGGTAACGATAGTTTCCTCTATTCCTTGGCCCTGTTGGGGCTGCAGCAGTGGGGCACCCTGCTGGGAAAACGCAGGAGAATCCAGAGGACAAAACCACAGCACTGCATGGGCTGTGGAGCTGCCCATTCCATATTGATGTGCAACACTGAACTTCACTCAGGTAGGTCAATTGCATAAAGTTTTCTGTGCGGGAAATGACTCCAGGAATAAACAGTCCTTGTTTCGCAGAGAAAAACCAATCAGCCTAGCTTATAGCAGAAGTGTTATCTGGCTCATGGATGAAGGTTCTCACCAAAGCCTTTGCTTGGTCTCGGTGGCTCTGCTACAGCAGTTCCTCGGCTGGTTGCTTCCCTTTTTTTGTTGCCTGCAGGGCAAGCAAATGGAGTAGCTGCCAAAGAGAGCCTCAAAGGAGATGGGAAAGCACGGGAGTAGTAGTTAACAAAATAAAGAGATGTCCTGGGAACAGAGAGTGGTGCTGGCCTGCACTTGGAAGTAGGAAGATGTTACATTTTTCTCTATAGCCAACTTAAAACCTCATTGATGTAAGTGGACGCCACTTGGATTCAATGGTTCCTCTCACTGTGAGACTCGCACGCCACTCACAGGAGCTGCCAGCACCGTGCTTTCTGAAGGCAGTGTCTCAGTGACTCAGCTCTAGCTTGGCACTCAAGTTAGTGCTTCAGGGTGCTGATGAGGATGAGTAATCATATGCAGGGACTCAAATCACCCTCTGATGAGCAAATGGTTTTGATTTTTTTTTATCAGCAGCTGAATCTTCAGTTGACGAAGCCGGGAGCCCTTTGTTGCTTCCTATTTATGAGTGAGTTAAAAATAACTTGAAGTAAATGGAAAAGTTGTTGCACAGATCTTAGGGCGCATTTCACCTGCTTCGTTATTGCGTGCCCTTCCTACAGACACGGAGAGATGGGAAAGCACAGCTGAGTGCTTAATTTTTTTTGTGCTCGCACACATGCTACTTTTCTCTTTGCTTTTACTTAATAGCTCTATGTGTGTACTTACTTATGTGTATTAAAAAATACAGGCCGTAATCACAGAGGCTCTCCGTGCTCTTGCAATTTACTATTGAACTGTGCATGCTTATGGATACACAGGTGCGTCACTTCTCTGTTGTTTTTCGGGGGGGGGGGGGGGGGGTGGGATCAATGGCATCTGAAACAGAGAAAAGTATTCTAAAAAAAAAAGCTCATAAACTGTTAGAGAGTCCATGTTTATCCCTGTTAAAATGTGACAGTGTAAATATACCTCCTACTGAGAACAGAAAAAAACATTACTTTCCAAATGAAGAACTGGCAGCTGATGTACTGCTTTCACACACAAACACAGAAGCAGGTGGCTTCTTTTGCGCTGAACCGTAAGCGCGTGCTTCACAGAGCTATGAACTTGTCTTACACCGGGACCTAATGTGAAGAAATAATTGTACAGAAAGGAGGCTTATGATGAGCAGATGGAAGGAGAGAGAGGACCCCTGAGCTTCTCAGTCCTGCTTTTCCTGTTATTCAACCTAAACCTCCCCTGGCACAACTTGAGGCCATTTCCCCTTGTCCTGTCACCTGTCACCAGTGAGAAGAGATGAACCCCACTCTTACTGTAATCACCTTTCAGGTATTGGAGGAGAGAAATAAGGTCTGCCTTCAGCTTCCTCTTCCCCAGACTAAACAGCCCCAATTCTTTCAGTCTGTCTCACAGGGCATAATTCTTCAAGCCCTTCATGAACCTTGTTGCCCTTCTTTGGACCTGCTCCAGCACCTCAGTGTCCTTTCTGTACTGAGTTGCCCAAAACTGAACACAGTGCTCGAGGTGAGGCCTCACCAGTACCAAATATAAGAGCAGGATGACTTCCCTTGTCCTGCTCACCACACCATTCCTGACACAAGCCAGGATGCCATTGGCCTTCTTGGCCACCTGGGCACACTGCTGGCCCATATTCAGCCGACCGTCCATTGGTATACCACAGTCCCTTTTCACCAGGCAGCGTTCCAGCCACTCCTCCCCAAGCCTGTAGGGTATGGAAAAGAGGAGTTAGCGGTCAGTGTTTGTGCTGGAAGATCACTGAGGGGTTCCACTGGGATGTGGAGTTCCTCAGGCAATGTAAGAAAGAGAACAAATGGTGAAGCAACACAGTTTGCTAGGTTACTCAGTGTAAGCAAGACAAGGGTAATGGCCAAAAAGATACAGAAAGCTCTTTCAGGGACTAGTGGACTCAATCAAGTTTGAGTTGATATACACAGTGTGATGAACATGGGAAGAAAAATGTTTATTTGTAGGAAGAACAATATCCTTTCTATTTGCACTGTAATCATCATCCTTAAATACCTTCCTGTAATTTCTACTGAAGTTACTGGATGTCTTCCAAATTCTAGGGAAATGATCAGCAAGTGGTACTGAATAACCAAGAAAGTGTTATGAAAGTCACAGGTAAATAGCTTGGCACTCCTTTGGGCCTGAATTCTTGCATTTTGGTAAGTCAATGATATGCAATTGTTAGATTTATTACCTCTACTGTTAAGCAATTGACAAACGAACTATACCATTCTGTCACATCCATTTGTTTCATGTTTGATTTGTTTCTTTCTCGCTTTTTCAGACTGCTCTGCCCTCTTTAACCCAGGATGAGTTGAAGAAAAAATGAGACCAAGTTACAAATGAACTTTTTAAGGTATTTTATCTATTTTCTTTTTGTTTGTTTGTTTGTTTTAGTGGATTACTCATACCACCAGTTATTTGGATTCTTCTATGAAAAATCTGTTTTAAGACAGCATGGAACATGTGCGAACCCCTGAAGTAGATGGGTTTACTATTGCTCTTAGAGTACTCTTTACCTTCTGCTGAGGAAACTGTACGCTTTGCCATGAAGGGTCAAGATTTATTTTCAGGATCAGTTGAAGCGGGCGCTGGTTCGAAGATAAACACTATTGCTCCGGTTTTAATGTAGCCTGGTTTGGAGAATGTTTGACATAGGTATGGTTCAGCAGGGCTGTATTTGCCACGAATGACAACTACATGGACATGCTTAGCTTGTTCTGGTGGTGATTACTCTTAAAAATCTCCGTCCATCTTTCTTTCGAGTCCCTGCCAGTGTTTTATTTTGCCGTAATGAAGATTTTCTCGATTATATTATGCTTGTATCTTATTCCGTTACCAGTATGTCATGAGTTTTCTTTGACAACATGTTCTGTTGGAATGAGATGATTTCTAAAGCGGCACCATGCTTTGTACTTACTTACACATGCTTGTACTTACTGCAACCCTTAGGTAATGGGGCAGTTGTACTAAACCATTGTTATTAGTTGGAAATAACTGGGGTGTGAAGTGTTATCTGAAAAACAGCTTTAAGCACTCTCTCCAACACATACAACTTCCCATAGTTTTGTTTTTTTTTTTGTAAAGCTTCTGTGTACTCAAACCAGCTGTTTCCAGTTCAGCACAATATTTACCGATACAAGCTTTATTAAATATTACAAGTTAATTCCATACTAGTTACTAGAAGCGTCCTGGATTTACTTTCCTTTCTTCTGAAACAGGCATGATGCTCTTCTGCTTCAACAGAAAAACAGACAAGAAAAATCCAAGTTGTTCAAATGCGGTAGCAACCGTTCGTGACCAAGGACGTAAGTAAAAGATGGTAAGTCCCATAAGAGTGCACTCAGTTGCAACTCCTACAGTTGGGATAGATCCCAGGGATCACATATAACTTTAAAATTAACAGCCACCCGTATGAGGCGAAACTGATATATAAATAGACAGAAATGACCTCTGTGTGGTGCCAGAGCTTGAGCTGTGCAAACATGGTCCAGGAGGTCAAAATGTACCGCGTTATTTTTGATTGCAGAATGTCTCACCTTTTTAGATGAGTTACCAAATGAAATATGTGAGGTATTCGAAGTGTAGGGGCCAAACAGATTCATAGGATTTTTAAACATTAAGAACTACAGCACATTGCTTTGCAATCTTGCTCGAGACAACAAGGAGTCGTTGCAGAACAACAGAAAAGGTATGGATGTGTTCAGAGCAATGCCTACGCTTTCCAGGCTGACAGAGGAGAACTGGAGGTCGCTGCTTATGCAAGGTGCGGCCTCTCAGAGATTATACCTGTATTATTTTATTACGAGTGGAAAACATTTTGATTTGTCAGACATCATGCAGAACAGCTTCTTCTTTTTTTATTTTTTTTCTTTAAAAAGGCTTTATTTATGATGA
This sequence comes from Alectoris magna, assembly GCA_030625065.1. Lineage (NCBI taxonomy): Eukaryota > Metazoa > Chordata > Aves > Galliformes > Phasianidae > Alectoris > Alectoris magna. The sequence continues at coordinate 31,644,070 of CM060563.1, read as the reverse complement.
TACAGGAGGGATCGGAGGATTTATATCTTCAGCCTTGTCCTGTGCGTATTTCTTAGGCTGTAGTTTCTAGTTTTGCCATTCACTTATTTGTAGAAAATTCTAAGGAAGAAATGTCCTGATCTCTTTCTTTTTCATAGTGATATCATTTTCATTGAAAAACAACCTCTGAATGCATTAAAGATTTTTTTTTTTTCTCGGAAATGATAAGACTAAGATAAACATTTCACTTCTACTCTTTTATATCATTAATAATAATTGACTGGGGTGGGGGGGAGGGGAATCACTTAAATTTGAAGTCCTGTGGCTTTTAAATTCACAGTAATTACGCAAAGGTGACGGTGAAAGGAGTCCGTGATGTTGATAGGTCATTTTCCCTGGGATCTCGTTAAAGATGGTGTAATCTGGAAGCTAGCCCAAAATAAGATGCCCAGTGTATCCTAAGGTGGAAAATTACCTTTTTTTTTCTGCACTTGGTCCCATGCTGGAACTCTTTCCATATCATAAATGAGGTTTTGATGTAGATTCCTTGTTTGAGACATTTAACAATAATGTGTTCAAAGTAAACAGTAACGGAAGTATGTCACCAACTCTTCTGCTCATCTTAACAAGGTACAAGTTAAATGGTCTTTTAAAAAATCCTCAGCATGTGCCTCTCTCTCCCTCACTTTTTTGCTTTCCTTTGTCCCAGTTTCTGTAAAAACCATAAAAAAAATGGGTCATCCAGGCTGCGTTGAATTCTTCTCAAAGAGAAGGTCAGGCTCAGGTGAGGGTATATTCTCTCTGTCGGTGTTCTTGATTCCTATGTTTAGGCAAAATTATGGTATTTTTAGATGAAATGTGTAGATTTCCATGGTCATACGTTTAAGATAGTTAGCTAGATGTTCAGAAAAATTTTCTAACTAACTGTAGCCAGTTCTTCTTTTGAAAATGGATTCAGATCATTTTCTTATTTAATTGCTCTTGCTTTAATTGAAATGTTTAGTATAATTACACAGATCAAATAATGAGGGTGAACCCAGGAAGCAATGCATTCTGAATGCTAACATCCACGATTTGTAGCGGAAATGCTGTCACAGCTTGAAGCAGTGATGGAGCACCTGGTGGGAAGGCAGGGCTAGCCCAGGGGAGCTCAGGTGCATGCAGTTTATCTGAGTGACCAGGAGGGGTGGATCCTGGCTCCACCCCTTCCCAGACCTCATTTAAGGGCTGGCAGTGGAGGCAAAGTTATCTCTCTGGAGATCCCTGGAGGCTTTCTGAAGATAAGTAGCTTCTTTCCTTTGTTTCTGTACTCATAGCTGTTGTGTTTGAGCAAGTCCTTGCTCACTGCAGCCCAGAATCTCATAGCCCTGCTGTCATTGCTGTACTTTCCATCGTGTTACACTTAAATTGTTTTGTTATTTTCCATTAGCCATTTGCTGCTGAGGAGGGAGCTCTTTTGGTTTTCCAAATACTTTAATGATGCTTCACTTTTTGAAGCTACTGTAACTTACTTAAAATAAAGGCAGTGTTCCGTTTATGCAGTTGTTATATTTCCACCACAGGAGTACAGAGCACTGCAGCTTCTCTGTAATGATTATCATTTTATTGGTGTGAAGATGATGGGGCGCACAGCTCATTGGATTGGTTTCAGTTGGATAGTTATCTTGTTATTTAGGTAATTATACCTGAACTTCATGGAAAGGTAAGCTAGTGAAAGGTCATAATTGGGTGGAAGTAATTTTGTTTTCCTACTGGAAAAGATGAACATCTCTTGCTTTTCCCTGAAAGTGTGAAGGGGGGGTCCCCTTGTTCTAACACAGCAGATCCTGTGAAACAGTCTGCCCTTCTTTCTTACAGCCCTCCCTTTACTTACCAAAACGCTGCTTTCAGGTCTCCCTGGAGCCTTCCCCAGGAAAAACAGCCTCAGCCTATCCTCATAGGTTTTCCATCCCCTGGATGACTTTTGTGGCCCTACTCCAGGCACACTCCAACAGAGCTGTGTCTCTCCTGTACTGAGTACTCCACAGCTATGTTTGGCCTCAGAGAGCTGAACAGCAGCACAACACTGAACCCAAAGATCAGGGGGGCCCAACAGCAGCCTCGCACCAGCTCCAGGAAGGCAGAGTGGAAGCCCAGCAGCCTCCTTATCACAGGCAGGGAGCCCCCAGTGCACACCATCCCCAGCAACAGCCCCTACACTAGGGGATGGAGTGCACATCCCTGGGCCCTGTGCCCTCACAGCCTCCATTGTCTTACTACTGCCAAAGCTGCTCGTAGGTTTGGGCTGATCCTTTCTGCAAGGCTCCTGCTGCAGCTTTCACCCTGCAACAGAAACCAAAAAACAGAAGCTTAGAGTGAAAAACCTCAAGCTTTAAAGACAAACAAACAGCAACGAAAAGAACCCGCAACAACAGCTTCTTGCTTCACTTCTCACCCACAGTGGCACCAGAGCTGGGCAAAAGGACATGGTCTCAGCCTGTTCACACTCCCATCAGTGCAAGTAGAAGGGACTGCAGCACCCACAGACATCAAGATTGTGCTTGGCCTCAGAAAATCCAGTACCGCGCTTACCCCAGAAAGTAAGGAGATCCCAGCAGGAGTCCTATACCAGCCCAGCCCCTGCCCCCCCCCTCCCCCTCCCCCCCAAAGCAGACTTTTGCTGTTTCTTATCTCCATGACAGAAAAATCTCTCAGCTTGCCAGCCTCTATGTGGAAACTCCATTTTAATTTCATTTTTTCATACCTGAGTTTGTTTATCCATTAAAATATCCACAATAAACTTTGGTCTATTAAACTATTTATCAGCCTTCTATGCTTTATGCAGGGTTCGGCTTCCTTTTCATTAGAAGGAAAATATTTCAGTTTCTTCTTTTAAAACTTACTTTGCTGGCACAAACCCAGACCATCAGGGGTGAAAGGATTTCTAAGGAGGGCACGAATGCTTTCTACTCATGTCAGACAGCAACAGAATGGAAGCTGTGCATTCACAAGTAGCAGGCCGGTGTGCTCAGTAAGCTAATAAATAGTGTTGAGCTTGAGGCTGACTGCACCTGCATGCCCTTAGAATCGGAGCTGCTTTGTGTCTGCCTGCCTCAGAGCAGAACCTTACAAAAAATAAGTCCATTTGTATCACTAAAAGGCTCTGAAAACAGTTTGGCAAACATAGGAGTTGCAGAGGGAGAACGGACGCGCTACAGAGTTACATTTCTAGTCCCGACAGTTCAGAAACGTGGTGATTTAAAATCAGTAGTTTGGATTCTGGAATCCGTGTGAGATTTCAGTCTGGAATGGAAAAAGAGCAATTGTATAATGTTTAGGATGCCCTATCTTAAAGACTCGAGCAATGTGTGGATCCCTAGAAGGCTGCCAGAATACTGTGTACTCTGGCATCTCCTCCCCACCAAGATGCTCTTTTCTTTGGGACCCTTAAAATCTTTGTGTAAGACTCAGATCTTCCATTATGTGGTCAGTATTCCTGCCCCACCTCTTAATCTGGTTTTGGGTTTGTTTTTACCTCTGGTACAGCCTAAAACTATCTTTTATGCAGGTGGGTCTTGACTATACTTCTCAGATAATCAAATATTACTTGCTAATTTAATTACTGCTGTCTATCTGATGGCTGTGTGGCCTTGTTCTTTAGAGCACATAAAGAATACGCATCCAAACCAAATCTCTGTCTGTGTAGAAAAGCACCGGTCTAAATGCAGTTGGAAGACTGATACGAAATACATCTGACTCTAGGCATTCCTCACTTTAAATATTTACTTAAGAACCATATTTTATCTTCAGATGAAGCATCAAGCGTGCAACAGTTTTCCCGGGGCAGACCTTCGGCCCAGTTTTCCTGAGCGGGAGTACATTTCCAACAGCAGGGTATGAGGGCATTCTGGGATAAGATCAGATCGCATTGGAGTGACCTGGCTGCGCTCATTTTAAAGGTAATTTTATTTTTTTGTACATCTTTAACTGCCATTCACAAAAAAATCATGCACGGTACACCTCACATTTTGGTTTTACTTGTCATCCACTTTTGTACGTAAGTTGACTTCTTTTTTGGTGTCTTCCAGTAGTCTCATATCTTCTCAAGTGAAGGCGATTTATCACAGACACACACGCACATACACACGCACACACACATATATTAAACAGCAAGACACACGTGTTTGCAAAGGTTTTGTTGGTGATTGAAGAATGATACCAGAGACAATAAATCGTGCTTGCAAATCTGTTTCTTGTTTGTATGCACACAGCTCGACGTTCTTCTGTGAGGCTCCTATTTTGAGCACTGCAGTCTCGACTTTCAGGTTGATGTCATTCAAACAAAGTGGAAAGCTGAGAACTGAAATGCTTGCTTACCCTTGGGGATGCCACAATAAATTAGTAAGACAATCTGGTCTTATAACAATGCCTTCTGTTGTTATGGCAGTTATCGTATTTAAATTCTTTATGAGCTTTCAGCTGGGCACTATCATCACAATTCTTCATATGAGCTAACTTGCTTTTGACGTACGCCTCCTTCAGTTCCCATGTCTTTCTATGACGTGCCAGCCTGGTCCCTCATGAATCAGAGCATCCTGAGAACAGCTCCATTTTCTAATTTATTTTTTTTTCTATTTCCTGTCACGGCAAGTAGCCGATGGCCTTATGTTTGGGGAGCAAGACTAACGGGAAGCTCGATGAAAATAAGCAGGCGACTGTTCTACTGAGGGCATGAACTGCAAGGAAAGATTCGTTATAGCAGTAAGAGTCACAACCAAGATCCAAGAATGAGGTTTATTCAAACACTGAAGCAGTTCAGAGTTAGATCCTTGTCTTTAACTTTCCCTACATCTAATGACAGGGGGAACTGGTGGGCTGTAAGTATCTGTGTATGTGTGTGTACGTACACACAAATATTCCCTGATAAACATATTCCTACTTAGAGAAAGGTACACCCAACACGCCTGTCTAAAGGAAGCATTTGATTTTGCACACTGTAACATTGCATTGTATGCATCTCATTACTGCGTGGCATGTACTGAAATGTGTGATGAGGAAAATGAGGTGAAAGCAATCCTATTTTTTGTTAATGTTGTAGTGATCTTTCAGAAAGAACACAACTCCCCCAGCAAAACAACTGAATAAAATATGATACAAAGAATATGCTGCAGTAGAAAGCTACAGGGAATGCAGCAATGAACAACTGTGAGCACAGTTTCCACCATGCCTGGAATAACAGCATTAATGCCCTGTTCAGGAAACGGAATCATAGGGATCACAGAATCATAGAATGGTTTGGGTTGGAAGGAACCTTTACAACCATCTAGTTCCAAGCCCTTGCTGTAGGCAGGGACACCTCCCTCTACACCAGGTTTCTCACAGCCCCATCCCTGGCCTTGAATGCTTCCAGGCAGAGGGCGTTCACGACCTTGCTGGGCAGCCTGTTCCAGTGTCTCACCACCCTCACGGTAAAGACTTTCTTCCTAATATCTAGTCTAAATCTACCCTCTTCCAGTTTAAAGCCATTTCCCCTTGTCCTCTTGTTACATGCCCTTCTAAGGAGTCCTTCCCCAGCTTTCCTGTAGGCCCCCTTCAGGTACTGGGAAGCCACTATAACATCCTGGCCTTATTATTATTTCAGCTCCTACACTATTAAGAAACTATACTGAAAGTATCTGTTCATAGTTGTTTAATATACAAACTCAAGAGCAGTGAAGCCTTGGAGGAGCTGTAAAACACCTGTACAGTTTCAATACCCTGCTTGGAGAACATTTCTCTTTGAAATCCATCTGGAGCAGATACTGTCTGGACTTCCTTGGCAGACAAACATAACGTGCTATAGTTTCAGGCTGAGGCCACAGTATAGGAAGAAACTCTTTGAAAGATGGGTGGTTGAGCCAACCTAAAAATTCTACTTTACTTAACAATTTTAATCCAGCAAAAAAAACCTTGGTTTGTTTTGCATATCGTGTTTGGCGTGCAGGGATCAGTGCAAGCACCTCAGGGGCAAAATCCAGAAACAGTGGCAGCAATGCTGCAGAACAGTTTTAGGACAGAAAGAGCAGAAGAATGACTAACTTATCTAATTGAAACTGCGTGGGGAATTCAAGTAGGCAGAACGTAGTTACTCAAGCTGGAAGTTGGCCATTCAAATACTGAAGCCTTTAAAGAAATGTTACGAACTATTCACAGCTTTAGGAATGTATCATCTTCAAATCACAATTCTACTAAGGATAAACAAGAAGAAAATACATTTAGCAGCTTACTTTAGGGAAATGTATTAACTGTAGAGGAAGATAAGAAGGTAAATATTTTTATCCTCTTTTTCTTTTTTTCCCTTTTCTCTTTTCCCTTCTCCTTTCTCTCTTCCCTCCTCTTTTCTCTTTTCCTTTCTGCTGCTCTTACAAGTCCTTCTCTGGGCCATGGCAATACCTTCCTATGCTACGAGGAGCAGCCTCCAGCACACATCAGCCTCTTTGATTCCAACGTTGCAGCCGGGCGGCTATGCAGAGCTCAGCGAATCCAAGTGGGCAGTGGAAGCCAGCACCAATTCTTTCCCTATCAATGTCGCTTTACAAGCCTCTCTGATGACTCCGTTCAGCTGTATGAATGCCTTCATTTGGACTTGCAGAGTGAACAGCCAAAAAAAAAAAAAAAAAAAAAAAAGGAAGGAAAAAAAATCCTTTTTCTCAATCCCCTCTTCAAGCTCCAAACAGCGTTTTTTTGTGAGTGTATTCTGAAGAAAAGAGACTCCGGTACTTGTTTTTCCAAACAGCCAGCGAGACTATTTTCTGAGCCCCAGCCACGTGTGAGGATAAAGGCTTTTCTTTCTGCACGTGAGGTATGAGCATGATGAAGATGCCTTAAGGACAGAGATGTACATTCAAGGGCAAGTAGCTGCTCGTTTGAAGTCACCGGCTCCCATTCTCCTAGAACCTCACATATGACCTGAATGTGCTACAAACTATCAGGTGGCCCATTTAGATGCCTCAAAACAACTTTGAGAAACCACAAAGTAAGTGCTGACAGCAGTCCAAGTACCACGCCACACTTCCAACACATTGTCAGCCACGCACAGAAAAAATTACAGACTCATTTTCCTCCCTTCTTTATCATAGTTTATTATGGATTTTACTAAGAGAAATGTTATCACCGTTCTTAGAACAATTACTGAAAACAAGTGATAATAGTCTGTGGCAAAGCCAGTTCTTAGGTTTCTGGCATTGTGTCTTGCCCTTCCCCAACACATACAAAATAATCCAACCTTACAATTGGGGAAGGTGAAAATACGCATACAAAGTGTTCAGTGCTTTTGACATCAATTCTGTGGGTAGAACACTACTACTGAAAGCCAGGAAGTACACCGAACCCCGAATTAACGGTCACATTATCTTCATGGCAGAACCATTAAAACATGCTGTGTGCTCAAAACAAGATTACACACTAAAAGCATTGTTTGTTTCCACACCATCTGAATGACGTGAGGGCCCTTATGTACAGGTTGCGAATACCTCAAAGCTTAACAGATCTGCGGTTTTCCGATATCAAATTTGACATTAGCATTTTATCTATATTGTTTCCTTACCTCAGACCCTGTCCTGACTTCGGAACGCTTCATTCCGTGTGATTCGCTTTGATCAAATGAATTAAAACAAAACAGACAACAACAACAAAGAAATGTTTGTTGACGCACTTACTATTACACAGCTCATTAAGATGGATCCTTTTGAGAAAAAGGATTCAGGACGTGAGTAAAAAATAAACTGTTTATCTCTAATACTACACGAATAACTTTCAGATCAATCCTTTTCCAAAAAAGCCCATTAAGGACGCTAGTTTCAAAAAGCTGATTGCTTCTGAAAGGACTGTAAACCCAGTAACATAAGGTTCAGAGCAAATCCTAAAGTTCCCTTTAACACATGTTGCATTAACAACATTACTGTCAGAGCTGTAGCAGCTTCATTTGGACAAGAATATTTTCTGTTTAGACTCTTCTTAAACATTCTCATCTTATTAGGCCAAATTGAATGCTTTTCTAAATCTAGAAAAGAGAGTCAATGCATTTCTCCTTTTATCAGTGTAACTTGCAATTCAATGACATCTTAGTAATTTCCATTGTTCACATTATATCAGCTTCTTAGTTTCAGTAATTTGTTTCTAACCATCACTGGGCTGGCAGCTTCTAAACTGGGCTTTGTATTTCCAGCCAACACAACACATTTCACATTGCAAATCAAGCACCTTCATTTTGAATTAAATTCCTTTAAAAAATAAAAAGTCAGAAAATATTGTTCGACCATGGCATAGGAAGTCATAGATTGAAATCTAAGGATTACATTTCACTTTATGTAACTATATGCAACCCAGCACCATCTTTGTTATGAACTTTGACCTTCAAAGAACGGAACAAACGGTTGCGACATGCAGAAGATGGTTCTAGAAGAGCAATTACTAACTTAACTTGCATGAGCAATGCCATGGAGGCATAGCTTACAGCCACGACCAACATCTGTAACGCATTATCTATTTGGCACATTTTTCTCCATAATTCAAGAGCTAATTTTTGCTTTTACAACTATTTAAAGGAAATCCGATATTCTCTATCCTGTAAATGTCTGACAGTGTTTTATCATTATGCAAGCCAATCAACCTTCTGACATGGAAGCCGGTTGTTCCTTTGCACAGCAGCCTTCATAAGTGCTAGCAAAGGACAACACAGCTCCTTGCAGTATGGCAGCCTCGATGTTTTCAATAAACAAGGCACAACTTTGTACATCAAAAGGGGAACCCGAAGTAAGGTTCTGTCCTAGGCATTTTCATCCCTAAAGCAAGTTATCACGTTGTCTTGTAAAAAGCTGTCTTTTTCAAGCTATTTAAAAAGCATTTATCGGCACGAGCATCCTCCAAAAGCTGCGTCTTTGAAAATCCCAGCACACTTCTGATAAATTCACTCCTATTTTTATTTTTATTTTGTTTTCAATTCTTATCCTGGCTCACTCAACTCAAATACAGCCCATTTAGAAGCCAAACCTCACTGAATATTTAAATCTCAGTAAGGTCAAAGAGGTTGAAGATACTTCTAGACCTGGTTCTTCCCCCACATCCTGTGCTACAGGACTTCCCGTAAGGACAGATTAGTCTTACAATTAATTACAACAAATTAATGAAGTCTTATGTACCAAATAATCACGTAGAGGTAGGGACGAGATGGTCAACGCTCCCACCACTGCCACAAAGAAGCAAAGTTTACCATGGAACAACAGGCCACCAAAGCCAGCAGTCTGCACTTACACTGATGGTTCAAACTTAATCTGATGGTCCTGTCTGCTTCTTAAATAAACAGGCTCTCGCTTCTCAGTTTGCTAGCGGGCATCCAGTCCTCCTTCAGACATCAAAAACCACGCCACCCACTGATCTGCATGTTGAGCTATCTATCTGGCTGTCCCAAAACACTTCCTACATTGTCCCATTATCCCAATGCAGGTAGCAACCAAACACATTAGCAAACTGTCTTACTATTTATATCTTTGCCACGAGTGACAAAAACGATCTCAGAGAGCCAGAGCTCAAGAAGAACTGCTTTGTTAAAACTTCGTTTGAAAGGTTACTTTCCTGCATATTTATAGTGAAACTTCAGTAATTTAGAAAGTAGAATAACAAAGTGCAAGAAAATGAGATGGGCACATCTACACCAGAAAAAAAACCAACAACAACACAGTAAAGTGCCAAAGGGATTTGCTATAATTGCTACCAAACCCTTGATCTACGCCAAGATCATAACTTCGGAGCGTTTGCACACAGGACAAGGTGGCAGCTAATAAGTAGTGAAATTTAACACCAGCAGGTCATGGCGGGTTTCGGTTCAGGCTTTATGTGTATTTGATCACGATCTGGGGGTTGACTTAGCATTAATGGCTTGTGACTTTTAAGCTTGTGAGCCAACGTCATAAATATGGCCTCCACGTGGTCATTGTCATTGGGGTTTTTGGCAGAGGTTTCAAATAATGGCATGCTGTGGGTATCGGCAAACTTCTGGGCCAAGTCCGTAGGTACCTGAATAGCATTTCTCAGGTCACATTTATTTCCAACAAGAATCCGTGGTATATCGTTGGCAAGGAGGTGCTGTTTGCATTCCTCTATCCACGACGGCAGACTATGAAAACTGGCAATGTTTGTCATATCATACACAAACACAACAGCATGTACATTCCTGTAATAGTGCTGCACCATACTCTTTCTGAAGCGCTCCTGGCCTGCTGTATCCCATAGCTGGATCTGAAAAGAGAAGGGTAAAAAGAGAGAAAAATGTTTTACTACTCACATTGGAAAATAACACGCGTTACCCACAGCTAGGAAAGTCAGGCGATCACAGAAAATCACTCTTTGGGACCAGTCACACTGCAAAGTTTGTGCCAAAAACTATGGCTTTTATGGTTTTCATAAATTGTTGCTTCCACAGCTGTCTGCTCACAACTGAAGCTACAAAGAAATCATGAGGCGGCTTCATCACAAATTTCTGATGGTTTACCAAAAGCGGCATTTTGTAAGATTTTTACACAAATAAATACTACAATCTTGGCACTAAAGCTTTTCTTGGAAAAAACTGTTCTCAGCTGACAGGATTTTTTACTGCCAAGTATGATGCCGTCTTCCCTGAAGTGCCGTTCCAAGCATTAAGGTAACAGCCTACTGTGGTAGAGTCCCTTAAAAGGAACAACACCCATCATGCACAAACAACAACGGCAAAATAAACTGGACAAAGAAACAGCTCGGCCTCTGTGCTCTAGTCCAGTTATTTGCAGCTTCTGATCCTCAGGCTTATGAAGATCCACACAGTGCTTCTAAAGGAGTCACTGAGATCACAAAGAAAGCCAAAGTGAGGCATCCTAGCCTCTGACTGAAGGCAACAGTAGCTGCAATTCACCTCTCTAGAGTAAATATCTGCTTTTTGCCAACTGTATTCTGTTCTATACCCCATTTACTTCATCTCTGTCACCTGCAAAGACAGCCCACACAACTAGATTAAAGAGAGTCAATTAAGTTTAAGCAAGATGCCCTCACCTACCCAGATGAGAGAGAATTCTGGTCCTATGCCCTTACAGAATGCTGTATAGGTGGGAGACTCATGGAAAAAAACCCAACATTAATTTGAAATAAGACAAATTCAAGAGTAAAAAAAAAGCATAGAGGGAGGCCCGGCTTATAGTCAGACAACATGATGCTCAGGGATCACTACATCTAATCTTCCCAATTGTTTGATCAAATCTAACACAGAAAGGCAGCTGGTTTCCACAGGCAGCTGCAGAAGCTGAGGTTGCACTTCTCTCTTCACCTCACTCAGAGAGCAGAAGTTGGTCACACTTCAGGGAAGCACAGATCCACCTGCAAGTTTATTGCCTGCCTTGGGTGTAAGAGAGGAAATTCAATTAGAGCTTTATGTATCTTTCAAATTAAACTTTACTCATTGTTTCTCCTACATTTTATCTGCATGCAGCTTTCCAACTCGAAACGTGCCATCTCAAATGATACATTTTCCCAATGGTGAAAGTTTTACATTTCAGAAGTTTCTTGTTTCATCTTACCAGAAAAACTTGAACAGACTACTCCATTTCTGACCCCCTTGCCAAATTATGTGCTCTACTGAAAAACATGGAGAACGATCTATTTCAGAGATGCACCCTGATGGATTAACATTAAGTTTCTTGTTTCATTATTATTTAAATATCAATCAATCATCCATCACTAAGGAAGGAAAGACACTTTTTATAGTAGCCCTTTAAGACGTGGTATTTGAAAATCTGGCTTAACAGAATGATTCCAACTAATAAAAACTGAAGATGGAATCACTCCGTCGTGATCCCTTGGAAACACAGGCATCACTTAAATATGTCAAAGCAGCTATCACCTGCCTTCTGACTCCTATTTGTGGATCCAAGAAGGGCTTCTTAATGAGCAAGGACTCCCGCAGCATCTCTCTCTCTCTTAATAGAAACAGAACACTATAAAGCATGTCTTCTTTCACAAGCCAGGCAAAAAAAAAAAAAAAGAGAAAAAAAAAAAACCCAAAAACAAACAACTGCAAATGGCTCAGAGGTGCAGAACATGATTTTTGGACTCTTGTCTTTGAATTTAATTTGCATCCTTTGCTCTTCTTATGTAGGTCACTAAAGAGTGATGTCACTGTTCTCATCGATTTTCAGTGCTAAGGTCAATTTAGGGAGAGGGAAATGTAGGACGCAATGTCTGTTGAACAATTTAATCTATTCCTTGTATCTGGGCACTGGTGTTTCATATGCAGCTGTCAGCCTGCTGCATCAGCTACAGAAGAATACATCCGTCTCTTGTCCAGGAATTGTAAAAAAACGTGTGGGAGACCCCCAGTGAGATGAACTGTGCTTGTAATACTGCCAGTGACGCAGCATTTTTCCAGCTGCAAGGGAAACGCAATCTGTTCTGTGGCAGCATGGGAGTGACCATCCAGCAGGCTGGGGGAAGGCAGAAGAGGGAATGAGAAGACACTGACTTACACTCTCCTTCAAAGCACGAGGAAAAATCCCTCTACTCAGCAGGCCCTTCAGGGCACAACCAGAATGGCAGCAACTGGGTTCATCTCAGCTTCTCTCTTTCCCAGTTCAACAGGCATTGCCAGAGAGATGCTGCGAGCAAGAAAGGTGGGGATGGGAAGAGGGGAGGAGGCAGAAAACAAGAAGTGGGGCTTGAAGGCACATAGCATTCTCCTAATAGCTTCAATCCTGGCCACAATGATCAAGTTTATTCCTTTTCCAGTTGAAACAGAACCTCCTGGAAAACCAGGCATTGGAAAAGCATCTTCCTGAGTTCTCCACCTTCCTCACCCAGAACTGGCATATTCAACAGGCAGTGTTCCAAAGGCAGCAAAGCCAGCCATGGCAGCTTACATCACAAAAGGGCACGATATCCCGAGCAAAGCATCTCGGCACTGCGGATTGGGCTAGTTTTTGGTCACTGCTCTGCATCAGCCAGAGCTGCTGACAACGCCAGGCAATAAGACGGCGCTGACAGGAAGATCTCTCCTCCAGAGAGAGGTTCTCCTGGTTCTGAGAGGAACCTCTCCTCCAGAGGTTCACTCTTTTGTCACAGACAGTAACAGACTAGAGTGCAGAATGTAGGCTAGGAGCTGAAGAAGCATTATTCAAACGTTTTATAAAGGAAAGGAGGAACAGAGGCTCTCATTCGTATTTCCTTTTTGGTTAGAAAGGCCATGGGGTTAAAAAAGCACAAGAGAAGAGGTGCAGGCATGCGACAGGCCTCCCACAACGTCTTTAACCAGTAAGAAAGTGAAGAAGAACGCCAGCTTTCAGCTGACTGTTAGCTGTAATTACCCGGTGATGGTAAAGCCCCGTGACTGCTGCTGGTCCCTCTTACTACACGGCTAGGAAGATCTGCCCGCGGAAACAAACCGTCAAGCAGAAGTAGGAGGGAGTTTTGCTTAAAACGACATTCCTGCCAGCAACCACAGTGCGTTCGGAAGCAACTAGTGGTTCAACCTGCAAATGGCACAGCCGGCCCTTCTGCAACGATCAGGCAGAGCGGGCGTGTTTTTGTAACGCTCCGTAAGCACGACCCTGGAAGCAGAGCGCAGAATCGTTTAGGCTGGAAAGACCTCTACGCTCACCCAGTCCCAACTGTCCGCCTACCGCCACCGCTGCCCGCTCACCCACGTCCCTCAGCGCCACATCCGCACGGTCCCTGAGCACCTCCCGGGCCGGCGACCGAACGCAGCTGCAGCGCACCGCTCCCGCGCGAGGCTCCGCTCCCCGACGGGACGCGCTTTGCTACTCTCGGCGGCGGCCCGCCCTGCAGCACGGCGCCATGCCGAGCCGGGGGGCCGCGCGCTGCCCCGCTACCTTGATGCGCTCCCCGTCGATGGTGACGGCGCGCTCGCGGAAGTCCACGCCGATGGTGGCCTCGGTGCGCTGCGGAAAGCGGCCGGCACAGAAGCGGTAGGTGAGGCACGTCTTGCCCACGTTGGAGTCGCCGATGACGATGATCTTGAAGATGCGGGAGCGCGCGGGAGGCAGCCCACCGCCCGGCACCGTGCCGCTGCCCGTGAAGCTCAGCTCCAGCGAAGACTCCAGATCGGCCGCCATCGCCGCCGCCACACGCCCGCCCCGCGGGCCCGGGCGGAACGCCTCGGGGACGCGGACGGGGACGCGGGCGGCTCTCCCTCCCCCTCGCGGTACGTCACGGCGCCTCGCTCCGCCCGCCCCCGCGCGTCTCGCGAGAGCTGCGCACGCGGCCTCGCGGCGGGGTGCCCCGCGGGGGTGTGGCGCCCCCTGCCCGGAGGCGATCAGGGCCAGGCCGGGTGTGGCTGCGAGCAGCCCGCTGCTGTGCGCGGTGGCCCTGCCTGCAGCGCGGGGGTGGAACCAGATGGGCCCTTCCGACCCAAACCGTTCTATGATTCCGTGCCACTGCCCCTCCGAATTGTAGGTGAGGTGGGGAGGGAAGGTCAGTCTGTTTTACACGGACGGATGTGCAGAGTTCAGAGCTTCAACCAATCCTAAATCATAGAATTGTAGAATCGCAAGGTTGGAAAGGACCTACAAGGTCATCCAGTCCAACCGTCCTCCCGTTACTGCTGCTACTACAAGCCACTAAACCGTATCTCGTAGCTCCTCATCCAGATGCCTCTTGAACACTGCCAGGGATGGCAACTCCACCACCTCCCTGTGCGGGCCATTCCAGTGCCTGACCACTCCATGAGAGAAAAAGCTCTTATGTCTAATCAAAACCTCTTCTGGTACAACTTGTGGCCATTTCCTCGGGTCCTGCTGCCTGGGAGAAGAGGCCAAACTCCTCCTCATCACAGCCTCCCTTCAGGCAGTTACAGAGAGCAATAAGGTCTCCCCTGAGCCTCCTCTTCTCCAGGAGAAAAAATCCCAGCTCCCTCAGCCGCTCCTCATAAGACTTGTGCTACAGACCCCTCACCAGTCTCATTGCCCTTCCCTGGACACGTTCCAGGGCCTCAGAGTCTTTGTAGTGAGGGGCCCAAAACCAAACACAGTACTCGAGGTGCCACCTCACCAGTGTTGAGTACAGAGGGATGATTACCTCTCTGCTCCTACTGGTCACACTGTTTCTAATGCTGGCCAGGATGGCACTGGCCCTCTTGGCCACCTGGGCACATTGTTGGCTCACGTTCAGCCGAGCATCAACCAACACCCCCAGGTCCCTTTCCTCTTCACAGTCATAAAGCTTGGTCGAGATGGCTTAAATCTCTGCGTTGCATAGAAGACAAATATTCCAGTTTCTCGCAACTGAGTCTTCTCAGGGGAATGTACATTCAGTGGCTAAATATTCCCACTGTAATTCAAAATGCAATGTCTGGACAGACCCAGAAGAATAAAGTAAGGAGTAGCCAGGGGCTAAACAACGCATCAGTCAAGAAAATCTCATGGCAGTGTCCTGTGCTCAGCTGAGGCTGAACGATGCCTATCACACGGGGATTAGTACTCAGTTACTAGCTGCCCCTTTCAGCTGAAGGATAACAAAAATTTCAGGTGCTTTGTGTGCCACACACATTAAAGGTCAGAACTTTTCCCACCCATGCACCCTACAGTGCATGCCATTTAGCCCAGCTGGCAGCCACTCCGCTTGAGGACGAGTCAGGTTTCTATCAGTTATAGCCTGAGCAATACAAAAATTGTTTACACCGGGAGCAATTAGTGTAAACAACTGCTTTAAGTTAGCGGCCTGCTGAATTCTGGGCACACAAAGCCATGTGAAAGCAAGTAACATGTTGTTTCAGTATGAAAATGGTGAGACAGTCCCAGCTCGGCTGCATCCAAAATCCATCTAGTCTTCTCCCCATGGGGAGAATACCAGGTCCAGGGGAGATGAACCTGTTTTTACACCCTCACAACTTCTGCTGATCCACAGTGAGGAATTTCACACACAGAAACTGAGTCAAAACCATTCTAGTGAAAGTCTGCCTTCATGTGAGAAAAGTCCCAATTTACTTCACCTGTAAATTAAAGCTGACCTTACAACTTGTTCCAGAGCTGATCCTCCAGATGAGTTTAAGCACTGTAAAGTAGAAAAACCATTTGTGTTTAAAGCACCTCTTAAACTTAGTGTACATCACAACACGCCATCATAGAGTTCTCTTCTTGAATTATTTGGGAAACGGTACATGAGAGCAGCTTACAAACACACTGAATAGCTTGAAGGATAATTAGATCAATCCATGCAGCTCTCACACAGACAGTCTCCCTATGGCAAAGCCAGGGGTATGCAGAACGAGGTCACGCTTGCTGTTTGCATCCAAAAATAAAAAAAGGAAATATTGTCATATGACAGTTGAGTCCAAACAAGAGCGAAAAGTCAACGAAGGGTGAAAGAAGTACTTGATGAAACTGCTTTCCACCTTTCTTTGTAGAGTGTGTTCACACTAGCATTTGAGTGGGACTCGGGCGTCTTCTGTAGTAACTTCTCACTGTGAAAGAGAAGCATCTTAGTGCAACAAATGCACAAGAGTTATTCTGGAGGAAAAGCAAAGCAAACAAACAAGCAAGCAAATCAGTAAAGCCTGACAAGTGCCAAAGAAACTCAGTATGGCCAAAGAAACTCATTTATTTGCAAAATCTTTAAAAGGAGAAGAATGAACGTACAGTTCCTTAGAGGTCCCTCAGCTGTGAAATGATGGACTGCAAGGTCAGACCTCCGTAGTTAGTGGTGGGTTAGAAAATGATGTTTAATGCAGTAACATCTCGGGAATCTCATGAGCTTAAGTCATTTTTGTACAAGCTATTTATTACAGCACTGGAAATTTCATCACTTGTGCTCTGTACGTAGTGATAAAAACGTTGATGAGATCATTACATTTCAGCCGGCACTGACTATTTCTGGATGCTGCTTTCTGTATATTTGAGGACTGACAAATCAAGTTGAATTCAATTATAGTAACAGAGTACTTTAAAAACTGCTTCTTGCTATATAAGCATTTGGAAAAGCTTTTGTTTTTCTTCTTTCGAAAGGACAAGGATTTTTAATTACGCCTTTCAGCTGTGTTCAGTGAGTTAATGTGCAAGAGCCTAAGAGATCCACAGCTATTTTTATTTAGCACACATAGAGAAGCCTAGGGAAGGGGGATTCTGAAAATAGTCGTAAGTCTCTGGACTCACTCAGCACTGCAAGAATAGTTCTTTCTGTCTTCCCTCGAAGGCGCATTTTAACTTGTCAGTCACATGAAATTGTGCTCAACATCTGAAAATGACATCTGCTAGGTTTTAAGTTACAGAACAAATTAGAAGTGTAAGCCTGAGACTGTCTCCTTGTTTATCAGTCTCAGAAATAGGTAGTTTAATGACAATCGGTTTAAACATACATATAGACATATATTAACATTTCTGCAGAGATGCCATACCTCTTGCTTCCAAATGCCATGAAGGTTCTACATTTACTGGAGTTCACCGCGGCCTCCAATAAAACAGTCCCGGGCAGCAAGTAAACATGGCTGCACTGTGCTCTGCCAACCGTTGCTTCACATGCGTGAGATCCAAACTGAAGACCTTGATCCCCACCACTTTGTTTGAGGTGAGAACACATTTCGCATTTTATTTTCTGCCAGCAGGTTTTGCTTTAATAGTATGGTCTTGGAGGGTGATTCTGTTACTTATTTCTGTAGGAAATAAGTATTTCTCCTTCTCCCCTGAGTCTCTGCTGTTACCAAGATCATGGTCCTGCTCCCCTTGAAATTAAAACATTGAATAAAAAGTCCCACCTACGAGCAAAGCTTTGGATCCTTGTGGTAAAATCCTGCTGATGCCAAGAGATAGAACATGGGTCTTCAAGGTGCCGGCCATACAGCTCAGCACTGTAAGGCTGCCAATGAAAGGATATCAGAAGGCAAAAACTACAATGTACTTGCACCACTGAAAACGCTGTGATACCCCCTCAGAAAAATAAATAAATAATTGTAATGTATATGGAAAAAAGCAGACAACAATAACAGATAGAGCCCCTGCATCTGATGATGCAGTTAACATAGGAAAGAGGCAGAAGTATTTTTTTTCCCCCACTGGTTTGTTACGTTTCTCCTTATGCTACCAAATTCTTAAGCTTCTCACTCGTTACAGTTCCCATATGCATTTATTCCAGTGGTGTCAGTCTGTCTTTTCCCATTTCTCAAAATTCAGCAGCAGCCCATGTCTTGAGATGAGTGACTCACAGCCCCACATGCAGATTGCTTTGCTTCCTCAGTTTTGACAGATCTGAAGCACAAGGGTTTTTCTCCACCATCCCCTTCCCTTCTCTTTCAGGGTTTTGTGAAAGGGTCAATTTAGGTTAGCATACATTATTCACATGGTAGGTGTGCATTTTGTGTACCCATCAATGATTTATTAAAGGCAGAACATGACAGGAGCTACAAATCGTGTTCTCTCTATCCCAATTTGCCTTCTGTGTTTCAGTTCAGAGTTTTGGGGAACTGAGAAGAGAGGACAGGGGAGGGGCCAGTCCCTTTGTGTTGTATCTGTTGCACAGATCAGGTTGCAGATGCAGGAGGGGGGTCAGAGGACAGCCTGTGCTGCTATACTCTGCTACGGAGAGCAGCATAAGGAGGTTTTAGCCCAGTTTTGCCAAAAAAAAAAAAAAAGTAAGTGAAGGGAGTAACCACCCTCTGCTATCAGGGTCCTGAAAGACTGAACAGAAGGATTTGCGGTGGAAAGATGCTCATCAGGGAGCAAAAGCGGAAATTAAAAGTGCAAACAAGGCTACTCTGCAACAGAGCAAAGACTGCTTTCCAAGCTCTACTGCATAACAATTTTCCAGTCATACTTCATACAGATATCACACGCGAGATGCAGAATTTAAATAAAAAATTTTAAATAATGCAAACATTATTTGATTCCTCTGAGGGAAAAAAAAAAAAAAAAAGCTTGAAAAGCATGATGTAAACCACCGAAGGTCAAATTACCACAGAAGTGCCAGTCTTCGTTAACACATTTATCAACAGCCCCTCTTGCTCTCCCCTGAATAAAGGGCACTTACATACCCCTTGCATTACCTGCATGGCAGCAGGATGTGAACAATGCAGCAGCTGTGTCCAGTTCTGCAGTACTGCTCACTGCTTGGTCTGCAAACCAGTAAAGCATTTCTCCTTCCCCTGCTCCATGATGGTGCAGCCACTGCATAAGTCATGCAGTCCAACCAGAGTGTTACTTTTGCACACATTACTATAAAAACAGTAGAATACTGACATTGTTTTGCCAGCCGCACAACCTGAGTCAACCATCTGGTTTTTCCTTCGTCCTTCATCTCTTCAATGTTATCAGGGACAGAGTGACAGCAGGGGGGTTTTGTCAGCTACTGCTGCATATGACCCTCACAAGGTTCCACAAGCTAACTGCAAGGTAGGAGAAACATCCTTGGTACTTGATGGAATAGAGGGGTACCAATGAAGAGTCAGACCTGATCATTTTGTGTTTTATATACATATATATATATATGATGTATGAATGGCCAGACTACTTCGGCTCCTCATAAATCTGTGCTTTTGTCTCTGGCAGACCATTCATGAGGCGCTGTTCCATCAATGGAAGTTTGAAAGCATTAAGTTCAAGGAAGGCAGCAACCCAGAGCAAACACCCCCCTCCACTTCCAAGAGAAAATAAATTGTTGAGGACATTTATAAAGAAAGGATGCTGTTTTATGGTAGGGCATTATCCACACAAAGCGACTTTTACTGCAATGAACTCCTGTTTCAGACTCAAAGGTGTCAAATAAGAAGATATTCCTGTAATTACTTCACTATCTACATATCTAAAAAAAAAAAGCTGCAACTTCTACTCATCACTGCCACCATATTTTGTCTGCTGACTGACAGAGACCACAAGAAATTGAAGAGCACTGCGTCAGGAAAGCTTTGTGGACTTACGGATGGGGAAGAAAAGGCTACTGAACTTTTCCACCCTCCCTTCAATCTAGACCTGAGGAAAACAGCAAATGCTTCCTTCTCAAACCGGTTTATTTTCTTAAATCCTACAATAAGAGCATGGCTCAAATCCCCACATTGGGTCTTCGTAGCCTAGAAGACTGACCAAGGGACTTTTTCTGTATGTACATACAAGCAGCTTTTAGGGAAAGGCTTAGTGAAACCTCCCTGCTGATATGGTTCTTCTCCATTCTGACTCCCAAGGTAGCCACATCCTTTCCCCTACTGGCCTTCCTCCATTTTAGGAGACACCCCCAAACTTGCAACCCGTCAGCACAACAGGGCTGCCAGCATTATGGCCAGCTGAGAATTAAGGGAACTCTTAATGACTACTGTCATCCAAGGGATCATTTATTACAAGGCTGCTGGGTATCTGAGCAGGACGCTGAACCCTACAAGGAAACACTAGCACTCATTTACAAACAGAACTCAGCATTTTTATTCGTTGATTGACTTCCTGTCATTTTTTTTTTTCCTTTAATATTTGCTACCACCAGAGAAGAGCGTAAAAACACGGTACAACATTATTAACCAGTTAGGAAGGCTGGAAGGGAAAGCAGATCCCAGTACAATTGCGAGTAACTTGGCAGAGTTGATAATTTAAGATTTTTGAATGGATCAGCAATGAAGCAATAAATATGCTGCCGCACTGAACCAACAAGAGGATTTTCACTAAATTTGTGGTTTATTGCATTACATTTTATAACTGAACGTATCCATCATCATACATTTGTTCACCAACAAGGCAAATGACACTTTTTCATACGTTATGTACTAAATGGCTAAAATTATGCAGTAGCTGAACCAGGCTAGAACTAGTAGAGGTAGATATTGAATGGGCAGTGCCAGGCAGAAATATTTTGTTGAAGTACTTTTTGCCTTTTGTTATGAACAATTAGCAGATGTAACATTTTCAGTTAAAACAACAAACATCTTAGGAAAGCTATTCTAAGATGCTTTGAATTTCCTAGCGATATTTATCTTGAAATACTCACTGTCATGGTCCCATGTAAATTGGACAACCTTTAACCTCTGGGTTTTCTGCCACGATTTACCTGGAGACCAACATACAAAGCTAGAATCTTTGTGAACATGCTACTCTTTGCTTGTACCACTCTAGAAGTAATATACACGTACAGCTTCCAGGACACAGGAGACTGCATTTATATTATTTACAGTTTCAGTAATCATTCTAGCAACAAAAAAACCCCTACTTTGATGCTTAATCTAAAACAAAATTTCTATTACACTGCCTCCTCATAACTCCCTTCAGTCTCCTTTTGCCAAGATGCCGTATCAGTTTCTCTTGGCTATTCTCACCGCTGGCTGTGTGCTCCAACAAAGATTCTCTGCCCCAATACAGGCATTGAAACTGGCACATGCACCTTAAATTTCCAGGATGTATCACAATAACACGATCATGATTGTAGTAAAAATGTACGCTCTTTGCTCCTTCAACCATCAAAGAGCAGTTCATAACCAAAACGTTCCTTGAAGCAGTGGTCTTTCCCAGCCTCAGCGACCATCTTGCTCCACCTGGAACAGCATCCACTACTAGCACGCTTACGGGCTGTTCCATTCCTCCCTGACACTGCCATCTGATTAGACTACATCTGCATCACGTCCTCCACAGCATCCCAAAGTAGGAGGTCAGGCTGCACTCCATTACCAGACAAGCACAACTTTTACTTCCATACGGTAGGAGCTATTTTACATTATCCACCGGGTACAAACCGCATTTTTAGAGCAAACTTCCTTGAGGGCGAAGATGGGAGAAAGATTTCAAAGCTAGCTAGCTGCCAGTACAGAACACTTAAAAACATTTAAAGCAATTATGAAACAGGAAAGAAGTATTTTTTTACTCGGGTATATTAAGCTGGATTATCTTATCAAATGTTTTAGCATTAGTGGCGAATGTCTGAAGTGCAACTGTGGCATATGGGGTGGTAGTGCTACATGAACAATGGCACCACTGCTCAAGACCTCAAAGGCATAACCTAAGACTAAGTAAGTCCTTACATGTGGTACGTTGGAACTTTCTCACATGATATTGAGACTGAACGTCCTCTCCCTACAGTCATGTTAGCACGAAGACCTCATCCAAAAAGTGTAACCTTAGGAGATACAGAGGCTTTTAAGGCATTCTAAATGCAAAGAAGTAAGATTTGTTACTGAGTAGTTTGTTCTGGGAATATTTTATCTGTTCGTACACACATACCATCCGCTGCGCCTGAACGCTCTGCTCTCCCTATTATCTAACCACCTCTTTTAATTACTCAAATTTTAAGTCCACTTCTCATTCTGACGTTGCTTTATGCAATGTACATTAACACAATCCACAATTTTGTCTAAGGAAAATCTATTGTTCAAGTCCCAACCCCTTCTCCACCTCCCCCTCGCCCCCTCCCCAAAAAAACAACCCCAACAACAGACCTAGCAACCACCAAAAAACAATTATCCATGGCATACGTCATCACCCATGGCTCCACTTATGGTGAAAGAACATTTCTCCAATGGAAACTGTGAAATACTGAACCAAATTTTGCTACTCTAATAAGCTGTTCTAGATTGCTCTGACTGCAACTGCAGTTGCTGCTCACCTGTTTTGGCAGCTGAACACCAGCGACTGCCATTTATCTTAGTATGCAAAGGGAAGTTTTCACTGCTGCATGATGCTGTACTGCTAGTTCTCAAAAGATTCAATGAGTCGGGTTATAACTTTTAGTTATAGGAGTTTTCAACTCCTATAAACACTTCCTCAGGAGTCAGCCATACACCTGAGATGTGTGGAGGTGAAGTAACAAGGATTCCTACGCCAATTAAAATAACCTTCTACTTCAGGGAAACTCTCAACTTCCTTGCCTGGGACAGCAGCCTCCTGGAAGGTGATGAAGAACCTCTCTGATCTGAAAGCATCCCTTCTGAAGCACAATGGATGCCTTTGGAAGTCTTTGGAGGGATTCATAACGGATATGTAGATGGAGTTTTCTGGAAGGCCCACAGAAATATCCTTTCCCACTTGCATCATGAAATATAATAATCTTGCTTTTAGTTCATCTATTTCGATGCAAAAACAGGCAGGGAACAAGTAAAGGAAATACCCCTGCTTATAGGCAGCATCCAAAACACAATTTGAAAAAAGAAAATTGCTTGATGCAATTCACAAACTGTTTAAAAAAGTGAGCATTCATCTGCCTCCAGCTAAGCATCAGAAGCCAAGAAAACGGCAGCAATACTCAAAGAGGCAAGGCCAAAAGCTCATAGCTTGTGTAGGCAAGATTGAACCATCTTCAGTGGTTGCAGAAGACATGCAGTCTGAGTATCTCAGGCCACAGAAAAGACTGAGATCTAGACGTTAAAGAGCAATTAAAGGCTCTATAGGCATTCTAGTCCTTTAAAGCCCAGCAGATTAAATATACAAATATAGCAATACAACATATATCTCCAATGTGAACTATACCACAAACATACAAGAGGATCATTTAACCATGAAAAGAAAGTGTTGCTGAACGCACAAGAAAAAACTGACAGAACTACAAACCTCAGTACATCCTCCCAGATTTCTGAACTGTACGCCTCAATCACTGACACCTATTATGTGGAAGAGGAAGGCTGTGTATCCACATGACAGATACTCTCTATCTGAACTCCTGCAGCAAAGAAGGCACTCACTTGTAAGCCGTGGTTTATTTTCTGCTCTGTTTTAAGATAAACCTATTAAAAAAAAAAACAAAACAACATTTGAGGACGTATCTATATTACTAACACAGTAGACTTGCTGAACGTAGCTTGACTCGGAAAATAAAATTCAACATAATACTGGTGGAACTTAACAGCCAAGCAGTAAAGCATTCTGTGTTATAGGACTAGCCAGACATTCAGTATTCACATAGTTTGTTTGCACTTTATACTCAACATCCACCCATCAGCAGTGACATTATTAGCATAACCAGACAGCATAGTAAGCCAACCCTGAGCTGCACTCTTGTGAACCCATTCATTTTCAAAGTACAACAGAGATTGGTTTAAATATTCACACATTTGTTTTTCAAAACGTTTTATTGCATCATATTTGGTACCTTATGTTTGACAAAGGAAATTACATCTGTAACTGCAGGAATAAGAAGCTGGTCTGTTATTGAAAAAAAATCTTGGGCCCCTTAAAAGTTACAAAGTCTTGGGCTTGCCTGAAACAACTGAGCAAGAAATATATTCTTAGAAATGTAGGGCTTCAAGTATTACAAACCTGTGACACTGTGGAAAAGTTCCAGAGGTATCTAAACTGCAGCACTTTTTTTTTTTTCTGCATAACGTGAACAAGGCCTGCTGAGGTTTTAAACTATTAGTCTCTTGATCAGTCAAAATGGTAGTCAGGAGTTCTCCTCTTTGCAACTCCAAGCCATAGTATGTTCTCATTTTGGTTTCACTCTACGTGAAAAATGCATGCTATCTTTCCTAATTAGTTGGTGCCACATCACAGTGCATAATTTTATTTGGTTCTTGCATTACAGTTTTAAAAAGTTTGGCCAACCTATTCAGACAGGTTCATCTCTCAAAACCAGCAACGTTATTTATTCTCCCCACCCCCCGCCTCTTGCGTTTAATTCAGAGAAATCGTTTCAACTGGTTCCTTCGGTTAAAAACTGTGGTGCAAGAACACCAAACTGATCGTGTACAGTGAATTTCAGAGACGCAACAAGCTTATTGAACACACTATGTTTCTTAATTCTGCTTGGTATCCGTATGTTCCAGCATCCACAACATAACGTGTATGTTGCAGGTTTCTCTGTATGTTCTGATTTCACATTGCATACTTCCTATGGACTGAATCATCCCCGTATCAAAATCAGTCAGATGCTAAAGCCCCAACAACTCTTTGTGCTCAGTGAAAGAATCCAGTGCTAAAACAGCATTTTTGCTGTCTGAGATAACAGTAATCTCACAAGACAAATTTAAAGTAATATTTCTGCCACACACCTGCTCTGAAGGCTCCGCGCCTCCAGATTTTATATAAATTAGTTTAAAAACATGGGTAGGTAGGTAAGGACAAGGGTTTGTTTTTGTTTTTTTTCTTCAATTTTAGCAGCTTTTAATTTTTAAGAAACCAAACAACCTATATCCAGTAATATGTTAGATATTTTATATATATACTTTGTCAGCAGGATAAAAAAAAAAAAGTAAAACTATTTGAAGGCAACAGTTTGTTTTTTTCCCTTCCATTCTCTGTGTAAGTTAGAACAATTCAGCAGGTGCGTGACAAAAATATTATACACCAGATATGGTCCAATGTCATTTTTTTCCAATACAGTTGTTCATATTTCATTGGCCAGTTCTTCAGGTTCTGCAGAACTATCTCCATTAACTGTGATCTTCATATCCTCTTCATAACCAGGGGGCATGAAAGCCAAAGCATAAGGGAAAAGCTTATGACAATTTGCTCTGTAAGTTTCAGATGCTTCTTTACAGTCTCCAAGGCTACCGTCACATAAAGCTTCTAATACCTCCATACAAGTCTAATTAAAGAGAAAAAATAAAGAAACGTTACCGACTCTTTAACATTCATCCGAGCGCTCACAAACAAAACGCAAATCCCAAGCACTGTTTTCAGGTTTCTACCACCACCAAGTGACTTTTTTTCTAGCTAGCGGCAACATGATGTAGTAGTGTAGCTTCATTTGAAATCATGTGCTTTAAAGGGATTTAAACAGCAGCTGGGAAACTCAACTGAAGATAAACGAACTCTATAACTATAAACCTATAATTAATTTTCCTGAAACTTTGGTTTCTTACTTCTTGGCAACCAGGTTTATTTGCAAGTAAGTGCATCTTGACTGAGGTCCACCCCCCAAGATCTTGATTCACTAAGCATTTATGCAGTGCATAACATGAATTCAGATTTTTATATTCTAGATCCATTTTTGTTTGCAAAAACATACCATATTTTCCTAAAATTTACTTTGGCGAATGCACCTTCAGATAGAAATTGGAAGAACCGTGGAAGACAGTTAAAACATAAAAAAGGCATTAACTGAATAAACGTAGTTCTATGCGATCACATCCCTGATAGTGCAAATGTTTTTCCCCACTCTTAAGGGTACCTGACTTACTGTGCGTGGCTGCAACTACTGAACGGAACCGATCTGGGTTTTTCACTTCCTTCTCATTTTTTTGCACCTTCATACCCATTTAATGATTTAGAAGAGGAAAAGGAGGCTTCCTGTTTTTGGTTTTTTTTCCAAATTGATTTTCAAACATGAAAAACTGAGCTTCAAGACAGCTCATTGGCATTCAGCATCCTTCCACCTTACATAGCTATTCTTTTCCCGCTCCTCTGGTATTTACTGTAGCTTTTATTTGTTCTGTATTGAGGGTAACTGCTTTGTCCCCCTTGCTATGGTGTTCCGAAGTTCCCTTCAACAAGCTCTTTGTTCCTTTGCATTAGCTCTGTGCCATGTGAGAACATACAGGAGGTCAAATATATCCCATTTAACATCTGCAGCGTGCCCTGAGACAGTTGGTCCCTACTGAAAATCAAATGTCACTTCTTTGCTTATGAGAACACATTTCAAGAAACGTCTAAACTCCTTCAGATTCTTGTTCTTTAAGGGCACTTCCACTGGAGAAATAACATGGATTCTGGTGCTGTCTAGCCATTTACTACATTACATGTGCAAAAAGGACAAATTTTCAGTTCAGATGACCCTGACATTTCTCTCACATGACAACCCAGCCTCCCTAACATAAAGCACAGTAATCATTTCCTCTTACCTCTGTAGCTCGCACAAAGCTTTTGTAGATAGAGAAGTAGTAGCAATTTACAATTTATATCTGTTACCTGAAGATTTCTGTTAATGAGGGATTCATCCAGGGTCATTGCCAGCTCCACCGCTCTTTTCTGACTGGAAGGATCTAAATAGTACATCATTTTGGCAGCTACAAGAAGAAACACAAGCTTCATCACTCAATGGAAGACAAAATTTTATTATAAGTGAACATGAAATAGAGATAGTGTGACTAATAGGCAGTGTTACCGTAGATCTTCGGTAGCACTTCAAAATAAAACAACCTGAAGCATTACAGTGTGATTCCCGAGCAGTTAGGAGGGCCACTGTTATTAAGTGCTAGACAAAGTACTGAAACAACTAGGTCGCTTCTATCCTGCAGGATAGGAGCGTCCGGCAGCATACTCTATAGGCAACAGAGATAACAGATCTGATAACAGATCAGATCTGCTCCAACAGACCACGGTTCCGTCTAGCAGCAGCATCCCTATTCCCTGCACATGGAAATCAGGGCACAGAAGAGATGAGCGCATTCAGACCTTGTTATAGTACAGTGACAGGACACAACCAAAAACAAGCTCCAAGTCCCTCAGCACAGGTGCGCCTGGGACTTGGATGTCAGAGAAGATACAAAGAAGGAACTCACTGTTCATTGTGACCAAGTCTAGACTGATGGAGCCATGACAGTAATGCTGACCCCTCACGTGGCTTACATCCTGCTTTCCACGCAGTACAATAATACCCACTATAATACTTGATCGTGGGTACTCAGCACACTTCTCTCAACAGTGCACAGAAAAAGCAACTTTTACGTGGCTGGTGCAGATACTGAGAGGCCACTGCTAGATCAAAGAAAATACAGAAGCCAGGCAGGAAAAGGAAGAAGGCAAAATACCTGATAACCTATGCGGTAGCGAGTCATAGTTCTTTTTAAGGAAAGCTTCATTGAAGTTCTTTGGATTAGTTGCTCCAAAAAGACGATTCATTTCTTGGTTTAACACTGTTCTAACTGCATCAGGCAGATCCTTACTTTCAGATACTAATGAAGTAGAAAAAAAGTTAATCGGAGGTAATCACAGTAAAATCTACTTTATGTTTTTATTTTTGTCATATTCACATTATCAGTATGATTGAAAAGGACATATCTCAAAGGAAGATGTATAAAACAAGGTATGTAACCAGGACTGGTTGGAAAAAACTCAACTAAACAGTTTTTTGACGCTCAAAAAAAAGCTAAAGCCATTTACTCCAATACATCCTCTGCCTTGCTATTTCAAGCCTATTAGGATCGAAGACTGAGACAAGAAAAGTCTGTTCTTAAATATATGTAGTCTTTAGCCATCAAGTTACAATAAATTTACCTCATTTAACATATAGTCAGTTGCTTAAAAAGCTTCCTAACGTTATTAAATATGTTGAATTAATTATGCTAACAGTTTGTAAACTAAGAACCAACAACCGTATGTAGGTTAGGTATCATCTGGAAGCATGTACAGATGAAGTCATACCAAACAGATACATACCACTGCTGAAGAGATGAATCATACACTCATGAAGCCAAGGATGACTGGAATCAATAGCAAAAGCTCTCTTCACAGACTGAAGCATCAGAAGGAACTTCTCTGGAAAAGAAAGAATTGGCAAATGGTCAAAAAAATCTAGCTGAAACACAATACCTTCTGTTGCAGGAAAACTGAACATCTGGAATTAGGATGATAAGAACAAATTAAAGGCGAGCGTTCTACGAGAACCATTTTTTTTCCAATAGACATTTATTTAGCCAGCGAATTAGCCCAGTACTAGAAAGTAAATTTGAAGTAGTTCATAAAGCATAATATTTAACTGATATAAACGGAATTCAAAAACAGAGCACTTCAAAAGACCCATTAGCAAGCGTGCATCACTTCTACACCGTGTGCAGTTCTGCAGACTTCTGATGCAAACAAGTAACGAGGGCAAGTGCAAGCTGGGACAATTAGTTCCATAGCCTGATGGCTTATACGAGCAGCAAAAAAACCAGATAATCAGCAAGTGGTCCGACTTTATATTCTTCACAGAATGCTAACAGCTATGTTGTTTGCACAATGAAATGCTACGTCTCTACAGGGCCTGATTCCTCAATAGATCAACATGTGGTTCTTTAAGTCATATGTTAGAATCTGAACAAACAAACTGTTTTATTCCACCAGTACTTTTACCTACCTTTCCGAAAATAAATCTCGAAGGCAAAGAGATGTGTCTCTATTTTGTTCTTCACTAAATTCTTCAGGGGGGTTAAAAATTTAATGGCTTCTTCCAAAGGTGCTTCAACCTACAGATTCCAGGAAGGACATATAATTAAGACGATAACTAACTCTCTAACAAGTCAAGTAGCATCAAAGGGTTACCCTCAAAACACAATGCATGTGATATTTAGTACCTGTTATAAATTTTTGCTTATTTTACTCCATGTAAGTCCATGATTGCTTCACGATGCTTACAAATCATATTTTCCTATTAAGACACATCTTTGCCTTCTGTCATGCATTAGTAGTAGCAACAATTGTGTCTGAACCTGCACTGTAATGTACAGAAAGCTACACATGCAGACCTAAAATGTCAGCAAATAACTATTTTGTGCACGTTCATGGCAGAGTCTGTTCAAGTTAGCTGCAGGCAGGTTCCAGACAGCTGCCAGGTTGTGGCAACATTCCCAACTAAGACATTAACAATGAGTTAGAAGTAACTAGATACCGACAGCAGTCAGTGGGTCTTAGCTGGCACAGCCCAGTAAGTGGATGGCTTTAACACAAACGAATTCAGTACCTGGACTCCTTACAAACAGACCTCTTGCATTAAAAAATTGAGGATAATTAGAACAAGAAACTTTTGTAACCCTACGTACTTAAATTCTAACAAACACAAGTTGTTGCATGTTTGTAATGCTTTTACAATGTTGAAGCAATACGCTTCATTAAACTGCACAAGGAAATGTTGAAAACAATGACAGACACCTCACAGAGTTCTTGCTAATCACAGACTCTACCAGTTCTCATTATAAGAACTTAATGGTTTACACATGCTGTTGGGAGCTCGTATAAACAAGTCACAGCTCTACATTTAAAGACTGTTCAGCTTTGGAATATGACTTGTATATTCTATGTGCTTAACACCAAAACAACGTATCATCCACCAAGGAAATCTTATTTCAACTGTCTCAGGAAAACTGTTTGCAATGGACCAGCTATCTCAGAAATAGTATTTCAGCCCTGACAACCAACTGTATTTGGAGCTCTCCAAATCATGACTCTGATACTAAATACGGAATATAATTTGGGAAGATTCGTCAAAGGAATGTATTATACTATTCCCTATAATCTTGAGGACAGCCTAGATTTTCACAACATATCCCATGACATCCTCTGCTCCAGCGCATGCCACTGAAACCACCTCAATCTTAAAAAGAATTACAATTAGAGAGCTTCTTCTTGCAACAGTGGGAATATAGTGTGAATAGTTAAGTTTTTAAAGTCACTTGCTTCCTGGGTATAAGTTTCACTTTGCCTGCTTTCCAGAATACCCTGCAAAAGCCAGTAATATTCATTACACCCACAATGAGAAAATACTGGATACTGAATCCATCAATACTCAGATGCTATACTACCGTGAGCAGAGCATTTTTGCCATCTGTTTTCCTAGTATGCATTCCCACCTTTTTTTCCAAATATTTTCCTACTCCTTCCAGGTATGTTATCACAACAGCATTCCAGGTCACCTTCCCTTTTTACCCCCCTGCAGGGGGGTATGTCTTAATTCAGATTTCAAAATCCACCTCGCTCTAGTTGACTGTTGTTTCTAAACAGCTTCTTTAAACTGTCCTTCCACATTCAAAACAAACGTGGATAAATGCTGTTAAAGCACTCTGTGTCTTTACGTCTCCTTCTCCACAAAGCATCAATGCTTAATAAATTAAAAATTAATATGGGTCATGAAGAGTCCAAAAGCAATCATGTTACATACAGATGTCCACTTGTCCAGATAATAAGTAGGGCACAGTCAGCAAATGAGTGCAATCTACACATGAAGACAACTACACCTGAAACAAGAGCCTGCAACTTCAATTGCTACCTTTGAAAACTCGGCACAAAAGTAGCGATTTTATTAAATTTTTGACTGTATTCCTATCAAACAGTTTCTCAAAAATAGGTTTTTGGGATTTTTTTTTTTTAAATGCTGCCCATGAAAAGTAGATAGGCATAAAATAAGCAGGTTATCAGAATGGCTTTCAAATTGTCTGCAAGCTCACAGCAACTTTTCCACAAATTTTGACTGTTTAATGCAACATTTGTAAGCACCTTGGCCAATTTCTCAGGAATAAGTTCTTCTTTCGGGCCTCCAATTTCTTCATCGTCATCATCCTTCTTCTTTTTCTGATTCCTCTGTTGCTTCTCTTTCTCAGCATTCTTCTTCTCCTCTTCCAGCTGCGCTTTCTTCTGTGCTCTTCTCTGCTTATTTCGTAGCTTCTTTAGCTCCTTATCAGACATATTTGCTGTACATATACAGAAGGCAAAAACAGACAACATTGATGCCTAACATTAACCCATGCCAACTGTCAGATACCATCAACTTTTAAACCACATCTACTAACTAGCGATGCTGCTATTACATTTGTAAAAGTTTGTTTACTAGTCTACATTATTATTTCATTATTGATTCATTTGTGAAATTAGGGCAATAGGGGATTTGAACATTCAGAGCAAGCTGATGGCAAGACCAAATCATTACTGAATGACTTCAGTGTCAGGAATAAAAGCGCACACCAAGACAAACTGATTTCTTCCTTAGGCATCACATAACAGAGAAGTCGTATTTAAGGTATTAAATAGTGTAACAAAAGTAAGGTGAAACAGTCATACTTTGATGTAGATAGCTCCAGCTTTGCTTTTAATGTCCTACAAATACCTCACATTTGTCTCATACTGAGATCCTGCTCTCCCTCCAATTAAAGCATGGAGAACTCATTGAAAATGCATCAGAAAGCAGCTACAAGAAATTGTTACACCTCCGTTCATCTTAATATGAACTCAAACCCACATAAATGAACAGAAAATGGGAAACCTTCAAACTTGACAAGTTCTTCTCTAAGTATTCAAAAACCGTATTCATTCCATTAGAAGTGCCCCAAGCCAAAACCATTTAAGTTGCTCTCTCCAATGAGAAGGGCCAAAAAAAAAAAAAAAAAAAGACTTAAACTTCTTCTAAATTAACAGCAAGAGATGAGTAAATTTAACTTGCTAGTAATTTCTTTACATGCTGATTTTTCTGTATATCTTTTTCTTCAATCTGTTGCAGATGAACAACCATGAGAATTCAATATTTTGTCAGCTGTTTCATAACAGAAAAGCTTTTACTTAAGAATTAAAAACAAAAAGCACCGTATTTTTCATACCTAGATAAAAACTTACCTTAGTTTAGCTTTCAGCAGAATATTTACTTCTACTTCCAGGACAACTTACCATTTGAGTTAAACCCTTCCATTTGGTTACAATAAGAAACTTACAGCTGACAATTTTAAGAATGTTGGACCTTCTTAAAGTGTTCAACAACTAGTGAAACTGTGTATGTAATAAATCTCGAGGGTTGAATACCTGTATCGGCCTCGTGTTCTTTATTTTCATCCGTTAAGGGATTATCGTGAAGTTTCAAATATATCTCTATGGCAATTCGTGCTGCTTTGAAGTAGAATGGATGTTGTCGAAGTACATCTTCTAGTTTTAACAAGTCCACATAAGACCTAAGAGTAATCTTCCTCATGCAGTAAGTGTGGAAGTCAAACTGGTCATCTGTGATTTCTACAAAATGCTAACACAGCATAACATCATTTAGCAAGCATTAAGCAGATACTAAACTTGACTCAACCCACTGCTCTCCCCTCCAAAAGGAATAATTTAGTAGAAGACTGCTGATGACGCTAACTTTTTGAAGCATGAGTTAAGAAAACAAACAAAAAATGTAATGCTAAAAAAAAATCAAAACAGAAGACATCCTAGGTCAAAACCAAGCCATCCAACCCACCACATCTCAGCTGTAGCTACCCTCTGACAACCTACAGTTTAAGAGAAGATCCTGCCTTTATTGTTAATAAATGATACTTCAATTTTTCCTCAATGAACTCATTTGACTTTTTCACTTCATACTTCTGACTTCCATCAAGTACTGTGGCAATGAATTCCACACCACGTGGCACGAGAAAGTACTTTCTTTTGTTCTGCTTCCTCACTGTCACCCAATGCCTTTGTTTGAATGAAAAGTCATTCCCCTCTTCAACTTCTCAATACACATTATGATCTCACACAGTTGCTGCTTGTCAAATTGAGGATGAAATACTAAGCTAATTGTTCTCTTCTCATGTAGAATCTATTCCATAGCTTATGTTCTACTGGCTCATTTTTAGGAAGAGCAATGTATGATAATTAATTGTAATCACTACTGTGGATTTACATAATGGAAGGAAAAGCACTTCCCAACACTGTTAGTCCTTTCAGCCAGTTTTCAGCCAGTCCCCTCCACCAGCACAGTTTTCGGAACACTGTTCTGAAACACTGTTCCACAATTTGTTTCCCAAGCAGCAGTAACTCGTACTGGACCTAGTACCATTTACAGACAGGCAAAGTGTTCTTCCAGTCCCTCCTTCCCCAACTAGACCCATTTCTTTAAAAGGTTTGTGCGAACAGAACATGGTCTTGGCCAGTGTTTGGGAATCATATTTTTGATATTTCATGTGAATTGCTACAAATAAAGTTCTGCCAGCAGAGAAGCATCAGCATTAAAATCTTAAGTGTCTCCATTTGCAAAGATGCATAGCTTCCTACTACTCCTCCTTATCTAGGACTTTACATCTTCAGCTGTCTTGTCATGTCAATAGACTTATCTGCTTGAAAAACAAATAAAACATTATATGGTTGCGGGTTGTTTTGTTTTGGGAACTTGCACATCTCAAACTTTTTTTGTTTGCTTACTGTGGATCTGCATTTGACATGCAAAGCTTTTATCCCTCTGATTTTGGATACAATTTCTACTTTAAGTTTCTATGTTTCTAATAGTTTCCCTTTTAATCTGTAGCTTAGTCTTAGTATTTATTTTTAAAGGAGAAGATCATAGAATAAAATTAATAACCCTGTTTTTGACAGTTTTCTGTTCTTTCCTGGATCTTTACAATACTTCATAAACTCTAATACACTGTTTGTAATCTAATTTTTAAGTGAATATATCCTTTTCACCAACACCCCGGCATCTAACAAGAAACAAAAATCACTCCAAGAGCTACACGAAGTATACACTTACAGCTCAAA
Organism: Alectoris magna; assembly: GCA_030625065.1. Lineage (NCBI taxonomy): Eukaryota > Metazoa > Chordata > Aves > Galliformes > Phasianidae > Alectoris > Alectoris magna. Next base: position 31,610,027 of record CM060563.1, on the reverse strand, counting down.
AAGAAAACATTAGCAACATACATCTCAGCTAGTATTTTGCAACCTAGCCAGTTTGAATAGATACATACTCTCTCAATTTCATGGCATTTCTTAAGTGCTTCTCCAAATTTATTCATAGCTTTGTAAGCCTGCGCACATTCCGTCTGAAACCACATGCACTGCATTTCATTCAAATTCTCTACTGCCGAGGTTCCTTCCTACAAGCAAAAACAGCATCATTAAAAAATACATCTCAATTACTTTATCAGTTAAAAGCACAAGTAAAAAGGCCAAAGTAATGCTAAATTTCAAAACTGAAGTCCTCAAAATATTGAAGTTGCCATGGTATCAATTATTCCTTAATACACATTAATATATTCCTTTTGTGCACTCGCACTCCGATACAAACTTTGCTGCACCACTTTAATTTCTGTGCTCCCACATTTTCACAGCATTATCTGTTTCCTTCAGCCACAACACTGCTTCAAGCAATCAGCAAGATGGATTTGCTTTGTCTATTAATCAGGTCTCCAAAGTGAAGAATACAGTTCCTCCATGTTTCCATTTTCAGAAGACTCAAACATGCAGTGAATAGTCATGTACTGACCATTTAACTGTAACAGTTCCTCACCTTAAGGATAGGAACAGCATTCATTCAAATGCTTTTAATATAGTATGCAAGTATATCACATCGGTAAAGCAAAGCAATACCAGCAGCTTGGATGATTTCTGATTCAGAGAGGCTTACAATTGTCTTTATTATCTGGTATTTGTATGTACTAGCATAGATCTTAGAACTGACGTACTTTTCAAGCTCAACGCCAGTTTCAGCCATACAGAAGGTTTACTCCAGTCATGCAAAAAAATAAAATTAAATTAAAAACAAGCTATGTGAGAATGAGCCAAGAACCAAGGCTGGGAACATGACAGGTAATATTCAAAAATAAGAGTACAGAGAATGCTCCAAATCAAAGAGAAAGGCAGTCTTCAAATGAGTCTACTCTGGGCAACAAGAAATCAGAAAAAACTGCCCAAGTTCCACTTTCAGTATTTTTCATTTAGGACTTATAAAATTGTTTTTTTTGAGAAGCTTGCAGTTGGAGCAGTAGAAACAAGATCAAAAGAAGATGAAGAAGACCAAAAAGGGCAAGAAATTATATTTTTGAAGTTACATTCTGGGTAACTATGCTTGCTCTTCTGACATCATCTTGGAGATGCTTAAGGCATGAAAAGAAGTCATTAGGACGAGATTCTGAGTAATTTTGCACCTTTTCACCTACTGAGCTTATATATGTTTTTCTTTAAACTTCATCCGTGTTTGCCTGCACACTCACCATTTCAAATAAAGTCCTTTTTTCCCTTCCTAAATGCCCCCGTTCAATCTACCTTACTGCAGGTTTCCCTTAGTCTTCAACAAAGAGAAAAATGGGACAAGACATAAACGATAGTGCCAGCACTAAACAAACCTATTGTTTGATAAAGACATCAAGCTATTTGACTTTCATTTTTATAAAACATGGATAGCGAGAGAAAAAAATTTAAAAAGTAACTAACCTATGAGACATCAAACCTATTAGAACAGTTTACTGCAGAGACAAAAGCTGATGCATGAAACTAAGTAACCCGTACAGTGCAAACTTTTCCTGACAACTAACAGAGTAAGCAGATGCAAACAAAAAGATACCATGTGCAGCTTCCCTTTATGCCTATTAAATATGGATTTTTGGGGATGAAAGTTGGTCTGCAAAAAGATGACATTCTAGGAAGCCTCTCATCCCACAAGCACACAGTTTCTTCACAAGAATTTCTTATTTATAGGGATGTTTGACTATTCTTAACGTATTACGTGAGAACCTCGATGTAAGCTACTTCATAATTTCTCTCAATGATTCTACGGAATCAGTATTAAACCCAAAGAATTTTCATCCTGAAAGGGCATCCTGTATTTTCCCTACTTGGCAAAGAAAAAAAGATCACATGCTTTAACACTACGTATTCCCCTAACTGTAAGGAATCATGCTTTGTAATTCAAACCATGACACTGACTACAATAATCAGTAAAGCAAGAAACCACAGTTCATCTGAAACAGAACCTAAGGATTGTAATAACGTTAAGTGGAAAGTTAACACAAGACTCCGTAAGGAATTAGGCCTATGTTATACAAAAGAGTTACAGTTAAATGCAACCAACCCTCGTAAATTTAGAGCACATTTCTTCTGCTTCTTTAATAAAGTTTGCTTTCAACATGTATTTTGCACATTTGGAGTTGATAAATCTGTCTGCCGTGTCCAAAGCCTGAGCCTCATCCATCCACCTTGCAGCTTCTTTAATATTTCCAGCATGCTTAAAGAAAAAAAAAATGCACATTAGACTCAGCAAGTATACAACGTGTACATTTTCTCCATTCACTGCATTAATATAACCAGTTAGGTTTTTTCTTTTAACGTTTCCTTATAAACACCTTTCCTCAGGAAAGAAACAGATCTTTAAAGAAGAAAAAAAGCGAAGTAACTACTTTCCGTCATTTTGGAGTTACAAAGGTCTTTCAGCACAGGAAGTTCACTTAAAACCACCTTGGTTAATCCGATTTTCACAGAATACCGCATTGTAGCTGAGGAATTATTTTTAAGCAGTTAAGAAAATAAGGGTGTGTATGCACTATCAGGTGGAGAACATTTAAAATAACAACTAAATTTTGCAGTGTGATTTTTTTAATTCGAAACCTAATTGTAAATCGACAACATACATTTGCAGCACGCTTGTCCTTCATTGAATTTAAAAAACTGATTCGTACTGCATGAAAAACCCAACCAGTCCATCAATAACCTACGTTAAGAACTCATCAAAACTCACTCAAACATTTTCCATGGATTCTTTGCGTTGCTTAAGACAAACATAGCATTTTGATGTTCCCTCAATAACAATGAAGCGTAAACACGTGCGAAAATTTTCATCAAGCCAAAGGAATTACCACCGATCACCAAGTGTGCGCCAAGCTTACCTTATAGATTTTTGCCTTCACAAGAAAGAGCTCTATCAAAGTGGGAGTACTTTCTATAGCAGCATTTATGTATTCTAGAGCCAGCGATGGCTGCCCAATTTTATCATAATGTTGAGCCAAATAATACTGGACCCAAAGTAAAGTGGTTGGAGGTTCTTCTTTACCGTCATCTACAGTATGAAAAAATGAGTGAGATTTTTTTTGCTTCAGTTTATTCAGATAACATGGCAGAAGAAAAATTCCACATATATAATAAATACTGAAGTTAATTCTGCCTCTCTGTGTCAGGCTGCCACACCAGACCTGGGTACATTTCCAAGCTCCAGTTAAGCTCAATACTTTTTAAGTCTGTTTAGACAAGACTTGACCACAGTCTTCTATTCTCACACTGCGATTTTCAGCAAAAGGAAGTCTGAACTGGTGGGTCAGAAGAGTTACATTTGGATCCAACTAGCCCCTTAATCAGGAGAGCCAGATGAGCAGAACTGAAGCGCACAACAAAAGTTCTCTCCGAATACTGCTTTTGGGTGAAGGATAAAGCATGAAGTCTTGCTGAATACAAGTGCTGCACAGCAACGACATAAAGCATTTCAGCACTTCTAGAATTTATGTTTTCAGCCCACAAAGTTGAATATTTTCAAATAAAACTGTCTGTTGATAACTTTAAAAAGGCTTTTCTATTTCTACATTTGACAAACTAATTGTCACCTTTCATTTAAGCGCATCCCACAGAAACAGAGCTATTCAAAAGTCAGTTTTGAAAGCTAGAGAGTTCTGCTTGAAGTTTACAGCACTGCTGAAAAAGTTTTCTCTGCTTTATTTTTGTTATGGAGCACAGCACCTTGCATGGGGAGGAGAAAAAAAAAATCACAGGGATTCTGGTCCTGTCACAAGGTACAATATAACCTAAATAATTCAGTGGAAGAATACTGTTTACTTGAATGAAATTTATAGTATCAAAGCAAATATTTAATTGAAAATACAATAAGTTATCTCCTCAAATGGAGAAGCATGTGTATTTGAAACGCTTGGACAAATTTAGGAAGCTACTGAGCAGTCTCCACTACTGCAGCCTGAACATTAAATTCAATGGAAAAATTTAACCAACTTCTAAAGGAAGCATTATATTATTTCTGCAAAGAGGGAACAACTGGTTATAACTTCAAAAAAGATGTATTTAATATTCTTAATTGATGCTGTTATTCATGCTATCTTAACTATTTTACCAGTATAAGCTACTTAGTAAAATTTCAAGATCATCTTTTGTTGATATTTTACACAGAAAATCTTTCCTAAGTATCTTCTTTTCAACACGGTTATGACAGTGACTAAAGAAACAAAGCTATCAGAGAGGATGTTATGAAGGCTAGATTCTGTGAACGTAGAACCATGCCTCGCAACAGAACTATATTCATAACCTGGAAAAGGATTTCAACTCCCAAAGAACAAGTACACAAAGAAACAAAAGATCAACACAGAACAGACACCACTTCACCACAAACTCCAAACAGGAAAAAGCCCTGCAGATCGTGCTACCGAATTAGCACTGATTCCTTTTTGACATTGCTATTATTAAATATAACATTAACTTTCAAATTTCAGTTTCCTGGAGAATGAACAATTCAAGCCTTGAAAATAAAATACTTAAACTCAAAACTGCAAGAAAAATGGTAATTGAATATGTGAGTACAGACTTCAAATTAGACAGCTGAAATCCATTTTAAGTGTGGTTGCGATTCGGTTCTGTTTTGGTTAAGGAGGAAAAACAATCTCAGTTTTCTCACGCTTCACTGATTCTCTGCTTCTGAACGGTCACAATGATTACACCAGGCACAACTTATTTCAAGCATGACAGTTTAGCACTCACCATTTAGGTTAAATAACCGGCAACTTCTTAGGGAGGTTTCATAACCTACCACCAGCTCTTCAATGATTGCCACCTACACATACAAGACAAGACAAAAAAAAAAAAAAAAATCTGTGTGCAAGACACTATTTTGTTTCAGTTTGAGCTACTTGGTGGTCCCCAAACTAGTTATTCTTGGGTAGAGAATTCTGCAATAACCTAAGCCGTCGTACATATAGGAACGTACCCAGTCTCAGTTTAAAATAAATAAATAAATAAATATCAAGCCTCCCTCAATTAAAACATATAAAGTTTCTAATAATTAAGTTTTAGTTTTCTACATTTTCCAAATAGGCACAAGGCTATGTATGCCTGTACTTGATTTTTCTAGATATACTAGGCCATAATGCACAACAGTGCAGACAAGGCCGAAGAAAAACAAAGTTTCTATTATCTCTTTAGTGCAGAACAGCTATTAAGAGAAATCACATAAAAAGTGTGGAAAAAAAAGAATCCTACCTTCTCCTTGTCTTTATATAACGATCGTAAGGTATTGAAGACTGGTGGGCAACCTTTGCTGAAATTCATCCTTAGGAACTTGTCCAGACATTCCTTAAACTTTTCACCTTGAGAGAAAAAAGACCTGTTGATTTTGTTTTACTACACATTACTTCTCAATTGTGTACAAGTGCTGTTAGAACATTAGCATCTAAGAAGGAAGCACTAGTGTAGATTATTAGCTGCTCAGCAAAAATGTTATGTACCTGACAAAAAATTTAATGGTAATCTTCTTGGAACCAGTCCCCTTGGGTATTTAGTCCAGGCCTCTTCGTAAATCTTTAGCCTCTCCATCATATTAGCTGGAACAGAATAGAACAGTTTACTTTTTTTTTTTTTGTCAGGATGGGAAAGGGCGGAAGGAAGAGAAGGGAAACAATTACATCTGGTTAAAAACAATCAGAATATATAGCAATGAATGAGTATATACTTCCTTATGAACATTAATCTTCATGTATAGCACTACGTGATTTCAAGTATTAAGTACCTCTAAATCCCCTATCCAACACTGTTTATAATTCTGTATCCCTCATCTTAAAGAAGGATTCTTGTCTTATTGTTCTTCTCATGCCATTTCCAAAACCTGTATCACCTACAACACGAGATTAAGATAACAGTATAAGAAAAACTATAAATTAGAACTGTTCTATAAGAAGTAATTCTTCTCTTTCAACAATGCACAGAGATAACTGCCATTTGATGATGTTGTTGCTGTTACAACTTCCTTACTACAACACATCAAATCATTACCTGGTTTAAGCGCCTTTTCTAGGCCCTTGTAGTAGGCCCAGTTTTCAGGATTTCTTTCTTGCAATCCTTTGTAGACATCAACAGCTTCTTCAAGCCTGCCGAGTTGAAGCAGGAGTTCTCCTGTGTAAAACATAAGAAATTTCAATTATGGTAACAGGAGATTGAAGCAGGGTAATATCAATAACTCTACAGTAAAAAGACAGATAATCCTAAACTCCAGGCAGATTCTAACTTCTAAGGAAAAGAAGATAATAGTTGTATCACAAACCAGCTGACAGATAAACTTTTACTTTGAAAATACATGCAATTGAAGTAAGATTCTGTGATTCAGCCACCATTCGCTCTTGAAACTTACTTGAAAATTTAACCTTAAAAGCAAGATGCACGTGTTTTTTCTCACTGGTTATTTTAAGCACAGTTTTTAGTATAGAAGGGAATGAGAAGTAGTACATGGTATTTCACATGTACAGAGCTGCAGATAAAAGAACGGCTCTTCAGGCCAGTACCTAATAAAACTTCAGTGTTCTAAATCAAGACACTGATCTGAGTAATGAATTCTCAAGATTATGCAAGCAAGTTTTCTTCCAGTGATCCTTCAATACACGATACAGTCATTAAAAGTAAGGTCTAGATCTTGATATACATAGCATCTTCCCCAATGCAGGAGTTGGAACATAATTCAATTTCCTATTTCTCAATGAAAATCCGGGTTTTACAATGCTTTGCTATTTGCAAATGGGAGGCACTAGAATATTCTACAAAAGGGGTCAAACAGCATCATTCTACACTAAGGTCCTTGTCCTGTTTCAAGAGGAAAACAAAGAAGTCAAATTCCAGTGTGGGCTATAAACTAACAGTAACTTGGTAAGCTGGAATTTTTACTTAAACAGTGAGAGGAGGACTGCACAGCATCAAGCAGAAGAGAAATAAGGCATATTACAAGTGTACCTATCAGTAGAGCTGAAAGAATCCAACTTCTGCATTCCACTATTGGACTTTCAGAATGATAATATACAGTATTATATTGTTTGGTTGTTACATGCCATGCTAGATTACATCGGATTGCTTATCCGGAGAGTATTTCCACACACTGCAAGAGTGACTGAGGAAAATCAAAAGTTTTCTACTTGGCCTAAGATTATTCCATCCCTTCAGCATGTGGCCTGTCTGTCAGGACCAGCATTAAATTCTAGAGCGGCATGGATCTAGCTGTGTTATGCAAACAGAATTTTAGCTCATCAATTCAGAATTATCTGTCTGAAACTCTCATCAGCTCCAGTGTTTCAGAACAGCATGTCTGCACTCTGCTGATGATTTATCTACTTGGGAAAGATGCATGACAGGCACAGCACAGCTGCAAGACAGGTTGTCATTACCCACAACAGAGTTTTAAAAAATTAATAAAAAACTAAACTAAGAATTTGTTTTTAAATTTAAATTCCAAAAGATGAAAAAAGCTGACAGCACAGGCATTCCATTGTATAACCATGCATTCAAATGTATCTTTGAATAGTAAATACCTTTAGTTTCTTCAACAGCCAGTTTATCACAGATTTGTTTTTCATAGGTACAAAGATGCTCCAACGCTTCTTTATGTAGTCCTGCCTCCCGGAGGACTTGATTTTGATACAGCAGAAGCTCACTATACTCGTAGTCCACTTTATCGGGTGATGTCTGCACAGGAAAGACGCATGAGAAAGCTCAGCTTTCTAGAACTCATTTGGGATTTAACTCATTTGACTAAATTAACAGCATAAAGTTCTCATATTGTGAAGGGAAACAGCGTTTCCTTTTCGGCTTAAGAAACACAGGAATTCCACGACTTCCTCTTACCTGCTGAGTCTTCCTAAATTCCTCTAAAATTTTTGCTGCCATTTCATAGTCTTCCAACAGATGGTAAGCAATAGCATAGCCAATCCATGATGCCCGTTGCGCAGGTCGGAGCTGAAGCAACTGATATCTTGTTTCCTGCAAAAGAGTAGCTGTTCATTTTCTTGACTTTATTCTGATGCCTTGTAGAATTTCCTAGGCAATACTGTTTCCAGTGTTGTGATACTTAGCAAACGGCACTAAAATTTACTTTTACATATGGAAAAGTTGTTTTTGAACCAGAGGAAACAAACTTCAACACATTACAATTGTCTGGTCCAAATTAAAAAATAATACAAATAATAGTTCAACAATAATTCAAATAAGGCAATAAGAAGATTGAGGATTATCTATGGCTGGATTACACAGCATTGGAGAAAAGTCTAGCACATAACTGCAGTGAAATTAAAAAAGAATAATCTGAACACATTAGAGAAACTGCTCAATAGTCTAACTTATTTTCACAGAATATTGAGTAAAAACTTTTAATGCTGGATTTCATAATGTAAATGTGTTTTTTTTCTTTTTTAAGTGCCATGAAATAATTTGCAGTCTTTATTGCAATTCCCTAGAAGCTGATAATACATGTAAGTATGTATACTTACCCTGTAACCTTCAAGATCCCTCATTTGAATCTGTAGCAGAGAAAGATCTCTCAGGATTTGAAGATTGTCTTTGTCCCATTTCAGTGCATTTCTATAGCATTTGATAGCTTCGTCATACTTCTTGTCTGACCTCTGAAGAAGACCATAGACATGCCAACCTGGAAAATTCTGTTAAGGATTCTACTGAACTTAAGCAGGTAGAAAACAGATCTAACATGGCAGTGGTTGGTATAAAGCAGTTGGTAAAAAGCTCCAAAGCCATTTTATAAACAGTGTCATTACAATCATTATATTCTTTTCCTCCGCTGTACAAAGCAGACTGAAAATATAAAACTGTTGACCAGTTACATAGATAGAGTGCCTGTAGTATGTTGTAAACTCTACTTTTCATGTACCGAGGGGAAGAAATTGCAGTAGGATCTCTGAGAAAGATCATCAAGCATACTTAAACCCACTTTTGAGTAAGGGCTTGATTGGACAACCGTAGCAATGTGCTTCCTGCATTCTAGGTGTATGACAAGTTCTGATCAATGTAATAGCAACTACTAATGTTTCTGAAGCAAAGCACATGCTTAAAGGCTCAGTTCAGCCCGTGACAAATTTAGCGTCATGGTCTAACAAGTACATACAACACAAGCTAGAATAACTTTTGATTTAACTCCACCTGCAAGGATAACTGCAAAGTAACAGCCTATTAGATAGTCTAAACCAAGCATTCCTAGATATTGGACACACTTTAAATTCTGAAATTCCAGTTGGAAGCATAACTACTGGCTCTTGTTGCAATTCCACAGATCGAGGAGTTAAAGACTTTCCCATTCATAAGCACAAATCTCTTTCCAAAAGGATACAGACATGACTCTTCAAGTCATTCCTTAGGCCTCTGCGCACCAGCTCATAAGCTTCTTCTTTCTTCCCTAGACAGTTTAATGTTAGTCCTTTCATTGCCAAGGTTTCTAAAAACACATAAAGATCAAACAAGTATCAGTAATTCAGTTCTCTAAGATTTTCAACTGAATATAACACCTCTATAGCATAACTGTAATTTCAGACTCAATTATCAGCATGAAGATACTGCAGCTTTTCCACAGGGAAAATTAAACTAACAGATTATTAAGAGTATCATAGACAACAATCAGTTATATTCAGTAGTTCCATCCAAAGCAACGCAGCTTTCTATTTTCAAGCCATTAAAAACTTTCCGCTCTACAAACACTTTGGGAAGATGCTAATTTAAACCACTCAAGCATCTATTCACAACACTTGGAGACTTCCACGAACCCATCCATGCCAACCTAGTTCACAAAGAAAATTTTTGGATAGAAGAAAGGAAGACTCAACTCACCAGTAAAAATATAGTAAAGGACAAACAATTTTTCCTTCTCTTCCAAATAGACTATTCCTTCAGATGAAGTAATGAGACCACAGAGCTGAGAGATACATATTGTTCATAGAACGGTCTGGGTTGAAAAGCACCTCATAGGTCATCTAGTTTCAACCACTAGACCAGGCTGCCCACAGCCACATCCAGCCTGGCCTTGAATGCCTCCAGGGATGGGGCATCCACAACCTCCCTGGGCAACCTGTTCCAGTGCTTCACCACCCTCTGTGTGAAAAACTTCCTCCTAATATCTAACCTAAATCTCCCCTCTCTCAGTTTAAAACCATTCTCCCTTGTCCTATCACTATCCACCCACATCAACAGCCATTCCCCCTCCTGTATATATGCTCCCTTCAAGTACTGGAAGGCCAAAATGAAGTCTCCCCGAAGCCTTCTCTTCTCCAAGCTAAACAAGCCCAGTTCCCTCCACCTTTCTTCATAGGAGAGGTGCTCCAGCCCTCTGATCATCTTAGTGGCCCTCCTCCGGACTTGTTCCAAGAGCTCTGCACCTTTCTTGTGCAGGGGGCACCAGGCCTGGATGCAGTACTCCAGATGAGGCCTCACAGGAGCTGAGTAGAAGGGGACAATCACCTCCCTCTCCCTGCTGACCTCTCCTCTTTTAATGCAGCCCAGGATACAGTTGGCCCTCCGGGCTGCAAGCGCACACTGCTGCGTGCTGTTCAGCACTATTCAATCCCTTCCTATTGCCCTGCACTTCTTCCTACACATCAGTGAATAATAATTTCCCTTAAGTGAATTCAACATTACATACTTGTATTAAGAAGCTTGCATCATGTTAATAACTATTAAGACTTCCAGCATAAAGAATGGCAAGCTATGACTACAGGTAAGATCAGACTTTAAAACCACAAACCTTACCAGCCATGATTGCTTGCCACAGTGTGGGCTTCCGGACGACTTTCTTTTACTACCTGAAGAAAATCTGCTTAAGGGCAAATCATCAACAATAAGGCACTATATACATTTTTAAAGCTCACTGAATATAACTTATTGTTGACTATAAGAGAATAACTGCCAGTTTCGTTTTCTATGTGGGAAAAAAAGTGAGCGTGTGCCATTTGAAAACTTACCTCCATGTTCTGCAAACTTCGGGTTAGAAAGGATCTGCTTACAAAACTTCAGCCCATTTCTATACTGCTTATGTTCATAACACCGCTGTTGAAGAAGAACACGGCATGGTTATTCAAAACATTCAGGGTGAAAACATATCCCCCTGAAACGAACCATCAGTGAAGACAGAATCACAGAATTGTAGGGGTTGGAAGGGACCTCTAGAGATCATCGAGTCCAACCCCCCTGCCAAAGCAGGTTCCCTACAGCAGGTCACACAGGTAGGCGTCCAGGCGGGTCTTGAATATCTCCAGAGAAGGAGACTCCACAACCCCCCTGGGCAGCCTGTTCCAGTGCTCCATCACCCTCACCGTAAAGAAGTTCTTGCACACATTCGTGTGGAACTTCCTATGCTCTAGCTTCATCCCATTTCCCCTTGTCCTGTCCCCACGCACTACTGAAAAGAGTCCGGCCTCACCACTATGGCCCCCACACCTCAGGTATTTATAAACCTGGATCAAATCCCCTCTTCAGCCTTCTTTTCTCAAGGCTAAACAGACCCAGTTCACTCAGTCGTTCCTCTTAGGGGAGATGCTCCAGGCCCTTCACCATCTTTGTGGCCCTCCGCTGGACTCTTTCCAAGAGATCCCTGTCTTTTTTTGTAGTGGGGAGCCCAGAACTGGACACAGTACTCCAGATGAGGCCTTACCAGGGCAGAGTAGAGGGGGACCCCTAGAAAACATACTAGCATTTTATTAAGCCCTTTTAACCTTCCTATAATTAAAAACTCCCCCGTGCCCAGATAAAGTAACATGATAAGTGAGAACAAATTTAAACATATATCTGAAGATAGCTTTTAATACAGCATTCTCTCAGATAAGACATCACAGGAGAGATGTGACATATCTGAGATAAGAGAGATTCAACCTTCCTGCATGCAAAGCTTATTTAATAACATATCTTGGTAAGCATTCAACTCATTGTAGCTCAATCACCTTTCATAGAAAGGCTACGAGCATCCCCAACAACCACAGAGGCTGTGAAAACAAGTCATTGGGTCTTGGTTCAAGCCATCTCTGAAAGCTACGTCTTATTATAATTTGAACACCACACAGATCTGATGTACATCCAACCTCTCAAAACCAATGCACACTAACATTACCTTGCCACACTGAAAATTCTGATGTAGAAAATTACGCAATTTTGCAGTCTCCACAGATAAAGTATTACAATTCTGTATACCCTGACAACTCAGACCTTGAATCTGGTGGCACGTTCCAAGTCCACAAGTGCCAGTCACGCATTTCTTTACAAGGCTGGAAGTACTCAACACAGAAGATCTGTTGATAAGCAGTGATCATTCCGTCACTCAGATCACATGAATTGAAGCCTGCCTCAGACATACTGCATCACAATGAGGATCTATATACTAAAGAAGTACAGAAGAGTATTTTGTTACTCCTCCGTTTACACGTTAAGTGTTTGAAACAAGCGAAAACTTGTGAAAAACCATAAGAGTAGCAACAGTTCTCTGCACAACAATACATGAGTTCCATGGTGCCAGCACCTGGAACTGCCTTACAGTTATAGCAAATACATGTGCAGAAAACTTTCAATAGATTACTTAGCCAGTAAGCTTTCAGATCAACTGGTCTGAGCTGAACAATTGGCAATCTGTGAGGACCAGAACTGCTACTGGCCTCTCTGCATCTCTTCAGAGCTGCAATGCTCAATTTCATTATTCCCATACACAACTACACTTCTTATCTGAACAATATCTCACAGTGTTTAGGAAGCAAGTAGGTAACAATCTCAGCATGCAAAACCACTGCGAAGCACGCTATTAAATGTACTACTATTTTGGGTTACCAAGAATGGAGTCATTTCTAATTCTTAGTGGTTTAATTGGCAAAGATACTTGTCCACACTGAAGCTGAGTAAACCCAAAAATTAATGAATGGGTGTCGGTTCTATGCTGACAATTAAGATGGTTAAGAAATCTGAGCTCTGCTTGCAAATGGAAGTTCTCCAAAAGAAATGAACTAAGATTATGCACTGCATACAGTCAGAATGTTATCCAAACAAATACAATAAAAGCAGTTTTTCCATCTTCCACATCTTCCTTTCAGCAACCCATGTTGTATTCCAAGTGTTCTTCCTAAGAATTTGCACTCCATACACATGGACATAATTGCTAAACTCTACTATGCTCGGAGCTGCAGGCTGCGTGTTAGGAAAAGGTTCTTCAACAGAGGGTGGTCTGGCCCTGGAACAGGCTCCGCAGGGCAGCTGTCAGGAGTTCAGAAAGGACATTAACAATGCTCTCAGACAAAGGGTTTGATTATCGGGTGGTCCCCTGCAGAGCCAAAAGTTGGACTCAATGATTCTTTTGTGGGTCCCATCCAACTCAGGATGTTCTCTGATTTTATGATACTATATTAAGTGAAGTACAGCTCTTATCTGAAAAAAACAATTGAGGAACTCTATATGGCCAAATAACTTCTGAGCAGTTCAAGAAACTGAACTTCAGTAACATCTGGCTTTGCCATCACCAATCAATTGCCTCGATCCTTCTAAACAGAGATGCCAAAGATGAAATGGATTCAAGACCTCTACAGAAAACCACTCATTCCAGGTATATATATATATATTTTTTTCTGTTCTCAAAATTCTGTTGCTTTAGCTGTTACATTTATTAAAGACACTTTAGAATACATCGCAGCTACTTTCACAAAAGCTCTTTAGTGTTTGCACACATGAGGTGCCAACAGTTGTTTTACCTATAGAAACTACCAAGAACTAAGTGCCCATTTAAACATGTTACTATTTCTACACATCCGCAGCAAAGGCTTTGAGTTAATTTCATACGTGAAAAGAATTTCCTGTATCCTTTCAGCTAATCCTGCATTTTTCCCCACGCTCCTCCCTTTAGTTCCCATTTTTCCATGGTTACACTTGACGTGTTTGCTGTGTAACATAAAACTTCTCACAATATTTGACAAAGATATTCATTATTTTATGGACTGAAGTTCTTCCCCAGAATAGAATCATCACTATAACTATTAGAAAATTCTTCCATCTTTTGAAATTTGGGGATATTGGAAGAACAAAACCACATCAATCCTTACACAGCGTTGTATCTCACACGCTTCTGCAAACAGCATCCTGATTTAAATTATTTTTTAAAAAAAGCTAAAGGACAAGCATACTCCTTATTTTTTTTCTGTTTTATTTTACAGAGCTCTTCATCAGAACATGACAAGCAGACCCACTCCCATTACTAAGAGAAAAGACCTGGAGCTAACGTGTTTACTTGCACAATTAGCAAGGCCTGAAGTGTACTGCAATGCACTCTAAAACTGAGTCTTTAATGAAAACATGACTGAACTGACTGTGAAATGATAAACACTCATCTCTAGCTTTGTTAAAGCCAACAATTCGGTTGTGTGTGACTCATTTCATTATGCAAGATGACGGTGATGCAGAAAGTGGCACACGGCACAAACAAACTTCTGAAATCAGCTTCAGTCTCTTCCTTCTGTCAGTTCACAGCCGGTGCCAATCTCTAAACAGAAACCAGAGGAGGAAGAAGCACTGCTGTGAACACCGACACAATCACTTTCAGTCATTTATGTAAACACTATGAATTTCTTGGGTTTCATTTGACTACAATGCCAGTGCCCCAACTTGAATATAAGACTACAGAAACATGCGTTGCTTGAGCACAGCCCGAGCTCCTGTGGTGGCTGGAAAGTCTTTCAGAAAACAGCCCTAGTGGCTCTTGCTTACCATCTCTGGAGGCAGGAGTGTTAGACAAAGCAAGAGCCAATCATTTACAGAAAATCTATGTTCCTGCTAAGGATACCATCTTTCCTCATACCACTCCAAGCTGGCTACAAAAACGCATCAGTAAGAGTATATCACACCATCTGCCCTTAAGTCTAAGTGAGCTAGACCTGAGAGACTTCAGGTAAGACAAAGTTCAAAAATAAAACTTTTTAAAAGTTACATGAATGTTAAGGGGATGCTGAAAAAAATAAAATTGCATATCCACCTGAGTGCCTCTGATTTAAGTCGCTTTGACATCACAACGCCTGCTGCTTAATGCCCCATCTTCTCTTCCAAAGTAAAGATGGAAACACCAACAAGCAACATCAACTGTGTTTTTTTTTGTTTGTTTGTTTGTTTTAAATGAAAAGGCTCTACTAAGTGGCTGTATTACTTTCAATGTACCAAAGAGATGGATAGCCAAAATATCAGGCTGAAGACTGAAGCCAAGGCTTTTGCTTTCCACACTGGTTAAAAGGGTCATGAGACAGGGCAATGGTCAGAGGACTCAGAATACACCCATGTAAGGTGACTTTCCCTATCACTAAAGACAGAAAAAGGTTAGCAGGACAAACCACCTTGCAAAGGAAGACAAAGGGTTAGATAAGAGGAAGTCTGCACAGGCATCTTGGGAAAAAAAAAAACCAAACCAACTACCTGACTATTATTTACACCTTTTAGATATGACCTGCTTTGAAGAAACTGGCCAAGTTGCTTTGATCAACAACTTCTCACAGCTGACAGCACAATAGCATCAAGCCTTTTTTCTTCCCTTTCAAATCACCCATCATAAAAGCTGCCGCCTAGGCACCCTCCCATTCGCCCCCACTTAGGTGGGTGGGGAAGCAGTAAAACCTGCCACAAAGTGGTGCAGCCACAGGAACTCCAGAACACATCTCCATGCATGTCACAAGCAGTGATGAGGGGTGCTCCAAGGCTGTGTGATTTGCTCTAAGTACAGCTGTTCAGATGCCAGCTACGAGCATGAAATCTTATCTCTAAGTAGTTTCATTTCATGTAGTCCAACAACCAGGCTTTCACCTTGAAGTTTAAGGAGAGTCAGCCTAAATAAAGCTGCAAATGAGAGAGAAGGAAATCATGAATGCAGCATGTGCCACCATGGCATATGCTTACCGAACTCTTATTGAAATCTTATTGACACAAACCTTATTGAATCCATGGCTTGAAGGAGCAGAAACACAAAAGAAAAACCTTTAAGAAAAGTATCAAAAAAAGGGAAAGGCCGAAAAAGAATTACACACAGAAAGATGGCTATCAGCTTAATGCCTAGCCTGGGAGTGAAAAATCAAATAACCTGCTGGGGGTCAAGTAGTTTCTGTAGAAGGAAAGGATCAGTAAAGAAAAAAAAAAAAAAAAAAAGCAGAAAAATAAAATCACAGACACGGGAGTAAGGACATCTCAGGCACTCTTCAGACAAAACCATAGGCTTGCTGGAAGGAGAAAGTCATCTTCTGGGTCACTGCTTTCCTCCCAGAGGAACAGTTTGTGGTGGTTATGCCCAGGCATCAGACACACACTGTGGGACAGCTACTCTGCGAAACAACATCTTCCACAGTTCCAAGGACTGCTGAAAGAGCAGTGCTACCTCCTCTGACCTCCTGCACATGCACATTTCTGCAGCCAGCAGTCCCAGTGTGCTTGTGATGCTTGCCAGACAAGTGCCCCGCTACAGCTTGTGACTGCATGCAAGGAAAAGACATCAGAGCTCAACTTCTTAGAAGGTGACGTCTAAAGCTTTAAAAAAAAAAAAAAAAAAAAGTGATTGACTATCAGCACTGATTCTCTAATACACATTTGCTGCCCTCGGAGTTTCCCCTTTCCTAAGTCACCAGATGTTTAGAAGTATCTAGCAAGCTTCTCTATACATGCTCTAGCCAGAAGTACAGCCTACTCCAAGCATACCAAGATTCTTTTTATACCCTAACACATTCTCCTTATTACATTAGTGTAAGGAAATGACATCTGCTTTAATGCAATTCTACTAAGAACCAACAAGGTGTTGCAGACAAGAGTAGGACTCCTTTAAAGTCACTTCAGATGGTAGCAGGTAAGGCAAAACTTGCACTAATACTTCTCCCCCCATCAAGTGCTTATTGACTGGAGCTGAGTAAGCAGCAATTACTAGACAGCCTGACAGGAGGAAACAGAGCTATAGCCTGTATTCTCTAGAATCAAAGCTTAAGGTGGAAGGAGGGCTCATGTTCTAGAGTCTGAAACACCAAAACTGGTTCCAGACATCTAAGCAGAAGCAGCCATCAGCCAGCCTTACACACGCACATCCATCATGCTACACGAGAATGAATTCCTCTGCATTTCTTTCTTGAAGGCTGCCATAAAGCAGAGCAAGAAGACTTACGTAGCAATTCCACTGGGGATCCGCTAGGTTGACTACAAGGCAAAACTGACAAACCAGGCTGCTAGACCTAGCTGAATACTCAAGGGCTGTCAACAAGAGCACAGGCATGATTTCTATCCAAACTTCATTCAGCATTGCACTAATTGCTTTCTCTTCAGTATAAACTAATATATCCTAGAAATTTTGCAATGTTAAACTTGTAATTCACAGCAACAGCTTCTGAAATTAAGACAACAGCTTGCAATGTTCAATAAAAAACTGAATTCTGCAAAGAACAATACAAAGTACTTTACTCTCTTCTAAGATTATACGTTTTCTTGGGTCACAAGGAAGTCACATTTTTAACTCCATTATCTGCAGATTAATGGAACTAGAACTAGCTCCATTACTTCACTGATGGTAACTCTGTCAAGGCTTGCAACTTAATTTAGCCAGTACTAAAACACAATTTTCTCCACTGAATGAGAACCAAAACTGGATTCAGCCCCAAACTAGTGGAGTTGCAACCTTAACTTTTCATCACTGTACCCCACATTACCTCTCTTCCTCAGCAGGTCATATAGCCTGCAAGTCCCATCAACAAACAGCAGTATAGCGCAGACTATTTGCCATCACATGCGAATGTCACCAGTTTGGATAACTGACTGACATATGCGTGCAGGCAAATGCTTTGCTTGCTCTTCAAAGTTCCCAGCAGGAAATACGATGGAGAAGGATCAGTCTCTGCCAAAAAAAACCGAGGGACTCCACTCTACTACACTCTTCCCTAAGGGCTTGTGAGGTTGAGCAAAAGGTGGAAGAACTTTTTCAACTCCGGCAATACACTCCTGCAAGGACTGCGCAGCATTTCCCAGCAGCAGCCATGCTTGTGGACCATGGCTACAGGAACACCGGCAACTACAACTCCACCCATTTGCAGAATGCCTTGGCACCCTTGGACTTAACACTAGCTAAGGCATGCACTTAAAATGCATGATATGCATGTCTGCCACTCAGATGCTATCTGCTTCCTCAGCACAGTTCAGATGTAGCAACTTAAAGGATGGTAAACCCTGCCGTTGTGCAGCTCTAGGTGGTTTTCCAGCACAGTTACTCTCTCTACAGCTAGACTAGATCAGGTCAAGTCACTAAGGTACACTAGTTCAAGCTAAATGGAATAATGATGATTCTAAAAGCTGGAAGCATTAGGAGCAACTGCTCTCCACATCTTCTGAGCACTGACCACAACAAACAGCTCAACAGCTCTAGGTAAGCGCTCCAACCACACCGATTCCAGTTCACAACAAACAAAAGATGTATACATGAGAGGATGGAAACATCAGTCAAATCTAACAGATAGGTTAGTGCTGAAAAACCCCAAGGCCAACTTGCATAAATTTTTGCTCTCAAATGAAACTGAAAACTACTATCTTCTACTGCTGTGCAGAGTTAACGAATACAATGGCTTTGTCTAAAGGAACAACTACAGCAACTGTCTAACTGAAGGGACCACAGCATCGTCCTCCTTCTGCACAGCCTGCCTTACTTTTTGGGGAGAATGATACTTCACAGCCAGCATTCCAAGGCAGGATACATCAGAGGTACAGGATCAAATTGCAACTAGCAACTATTAAGAAGGCGGTAAGAAATGCATGAACCTCTCCACCTAGTACAGCCACAGGAAAAATATCAGCCTATGCTTTTAAAGTGGACTTGCATGGCAGCATTTGACAAAATATGGTGGGAAACAGCTGCAGACAAACAGTTATAGCTCTTCTAGAAGAACTAAAAATTCTGAAGCAAAACTTCTGCTGGAAAAAAAAAAATAAATTAAGTATTCAACACCAGTTCTATTGATTATTACTTGCTTATTTTGCTTGCACCTTGAAGTCCCCTTCAAAGAGGAGTGGCCAGCAGGACAAGGGAGGGGACCGTACCCTCCTCTTTGCGAAGCCCCATCTGCTTCCAGGCCTGGGGCTTCCAGCACAGGAAGGATGCAGAGCTGCTGGAACAGGTCTAGAGGGCCACAAAGATGATCAGAGGGCTAGAGCACCTCTCCTCTGAAGAAAGGTTGGGGGAGCTGGGCTTGTTCAGCCTGGAGAAGGCTCCTAGGAGGCCTCATTGTGGCCTTCCAGTACTTGAAAAGAGTTTATAAACAGGAGGGAGATAGACTTTTTACACGGGCAGACAGCAATACAACAAGAGGGAACAGCTTTAAACTAAAAGAGGGGAGATTTAGGTTGGATGTTAGGAAGACATTTTTCACTCAGAGGGCAGTGAGGCAGTGGCACAGCTGCCCAGAGAAGATGTGGGTGCCCCATCCCTGGAGGCCAGGTTGGATGGGGCCCTGGGCAGCTGAGCTGGTGGGTGGCAGCCCTGCCCATGGCAGAGCAGGAACTGGACAGGCTTCAAGGTCACTTCCATGACAAGTTATTATGTGAGTCTATAATTTTAACCTCCCCTTCTTGGGAAAAAATATCACGGATCTGGCCTTATGTCAAGTTAGATCAGCTGGCTTCTGTCCATTTCTCAATACCTCCAGTGCTCAGGCTTCATCTCTGTATCTTGCCTGAAACTGACAACAGATCTGGTATGGATAACAGATACAAATTATTTTTTCATGATCAGGTAAGTAAATGAATTCAAATTCCAAAATAGGATAAAAAAAAAAAAAAAGGAGAAAGGGGTTCCCCACAGACTAGCTTGGATGTTTCAACTCAGCAACTCATGACACAGCCTGGGACACATGCTGAGGCCACTGACACTTTCTAACTTTGTATTATGTCCCAGGTATTCTTTACACTCAGCTGTGAGGTATGAGATGTTGTCTTGTAGCACTGAGCCATTGCAAAATATCTAATGCAATTATTAAGATAAGAAAGGTTGTTCTTCAACATTACAAAGTTTGCTACCTTGACTGTGCGCTATCATGGGAGCACACATCTCTAACAAAGACACAGCAATGCTACTAGACATAAAAGGTTGGTACTTTATTTCCATTCCAATGTTTCAACCAAGACATTTTTTCCTCCTACTTTCGGGAAAGCCAAGTGTAGCACTCCCTCTTGCAAAGGGAAAAAAATGATGGACATTCCTGCAGCCACATTATCAGAAAAGCCCTGTTAGCAATTCCGTGTTTCAGAAGAGATAGCATGCAGTAAGACTTCAGAGGTGAGCACACCTGATTATTGTACAGCCATGCAAATGCAGTGATGACTGCATACGAAATGTGCTAATTTATTTGGTTACTGATAAAAGCGAAATTTTGAAAATTAGTCTTCAATCTTGTCTTTAATCTCAAATTGAGATCACTTAAAAAGATACTCCGGGTCTGCCACCTCAGCAGCCTTGGAGTCAGCATCCAAACTGCTGAGACAGGGCATTATTTTAAAGGACTGCTGCTGCATAAAGCACGAGTGAAGGAGAAGTACAGGTCTGTCAAGTTTGGAAGTGGAGGGACAAGGAGCAGGATCTGGAGTGACGAAACAGGAAGATGGCTCAGCAGGAGGGACTTGGCACATTTACAGCAGAGCCACTAACAAGATGCTGTTCAACAGGCTTTTTTTTTTTTTTCCATGTCATTAGGAAGTTCCTACAGCTTTTAGTAGAGCACTTGACAATGCTGTGGACAGGAAGAACAGCTCAAAGACAAACACACTCGCACAGAGCAGTGTTATCACAGCAATGAGCAACCCAAGGTGAAACTCAGCCCTCCTCTTGCAGCAGACACGCTGGTGCTCGTGAAGCCCTGCTGCAGGACAGGTTGCAGCCATGCTGAGCCAAGCCCTGCTGGCACGTAAGGGAGCCAATTCTGACCACCCATATGCCACCCCAGGCATCAACAGCACTGCACAGAACTGAATGAAGAGCTCTGATCGGTATACAATGTAACACATACAGGACTAGGCAGCACCCTGCTTCTTTTGCCTATTACTTCTACAGTATGCACTGAATTAGAGATGAGTAGAACCTATTAAACCAGGCCTGAAATCACTTAACTCCTTACTTGTTCTCTGACATCACATAATACAATGATCTTTCACTTAAACATATGGACTTCTCTTTGCCTGCTCAATCTGTACTCAACTGGAGGCAAGGCCTACCAGCTACAGCGAGCACATGCACCTTCCTGCTCTGCCAGAACACCCTGACTCTGAAAACTGCTTCCCCTGCTGCTTCTAGAAAAGTGAAAAACTTCCACCCCAAACAGTATTGCATTTAATATTTCTGAAGTACATTTTAAATATATTCAACTTCTACATCCATACCAAAGTTTGTTGGATACTGTTGATGGGACTTAGGAAGTAAAACTGAATATACCCAGTGAATGATATCTGACCAGATACAGTGGCACAGTAATCTGGCAGAAGGCCAGAGAGGTTCACCAGCTACATTTGATACAAATCAGTCAATCTTATTTCCTACAATTATTTGTCTTTTCTAGTAAGAAGGGCATAAAAGAACCAAAACACTAAACTGTTTTCTCCATTACTTCATAGTGCATCCAGATTTCTGAGCATCAAAGTCGACTCTCCTATTCCTTCAGCTTCTGCATTCACTATTCTACTTTTTCATAAAATTATAGAATGGCCTGGGTTGAAAAGGACCACAATGCTCATCTAGTTTCAACCCCCTGCTATGTGCAGGGTCACCAACCACCAGACCAGGCTACCCAGAGCCACATCCAGCCTGGCCTTGAATGCCTCCAGAGATGGGGCATCCCTCTACCTCTACCTGACATCTTCTTCAGTAATCTGTGGACTGCTCAGAGATTTTCTGCACTTGAAAGAATGACATGGACTCAAATCATTCCAAATGTTCAAATGGGTCCAAAAAAAAAAAAAAAAAAAAGTCGGGAAAAAATGTACAGAGCAGCTTTTCTTCTTCTTCTAAATTCTACAGAACCTTCGACAAATGGCAGCAGCACAGGAATACCTACCTGCAGACCTAACAGCAAGTAGTTCAAACTATGAGAACAATATAGGCTAGAAACTTTATTTTTAATGGAAGCACAAATTGAAGCAGCATAGCCACCAATCATTTTGTGACTCTTTGTTTAGCTTTTTTTTTTTGTAATTCAAGCTGATGGCACAGATTCCTTTCTCGCTGCACTACAGCACATGAAGTTGTGAAATGGCATTCATATGGAAATTTTTTTGGTATTAGAACCTCCACATACCTGTAATGTGACTGGGAGAGGTTAGTCTAGCTAGTGTGTTGCAACAAACAAAGGCGAAGTACACACCTTTCTGAACTCAGAATTCGTCAGGTAAGTGGAAATGCTGGTTTGCAAGCCAATTTATACGCAAAAGAAATTTACAGATCACTTACAATGTTTTCTACAAAACATAAACTCCAAAAAACAATAATTAGCTTTCACTACAGAAAGGTAAATGCGGGATGGGCAGCTCAATGTAGTTTTTGCCAGACCTTAACATTTTTCTTCTGTACCACAGGCATACTTCTTAAAAGAAAGGCAAAGAGGAAAGGAATCAGGAGCAACACCTCTTCTAAAAAAAAGTTTATTTTTATACTTCACTTGTAAAAATACAAAGCTGCTTACCTACTTAGCTCCTATGTTTTCTACTTCCAGGAAAACCTAAGTGTGACTGATCTCACTTTCTGTGAATAGTTTTGGTATCAGTGATCACCTATCTGAAGAGTAATGCACCCTTTCAATAGCACCTGGGCTAGTTGCCAAAGCATCTGCTGAAAAATCCTCATCCAGGCTTGCTCCCCAGGACAGCTCCAGGTGCCTGTCCAGGCCAGCAGACAGAACGTGCCAGTCCAGGCCGACTCATCTGGCCACTGCATCAGGCAGCCTGGGTGCCATCAATAAGCCAGCTGCCCAGGCAAGCTCTGGTTCTTCCTGCCGCTCACTGCCCCTGGGTCAAAGTAAGAGTGGCTGAGGATACAGCATCATGAAGGATTACAGCCTTTTGAAAAGCAGGGCTGCATCAAGGAAGCGCTGTAAAAAGAGCAATGTGGGAAGATGGTGTGGGAGTAGGCAAGGTGTGTTTCCTTGGGCTTGCATGGATAAATAGGATGTCCTAAAAGACACCTCACACTCAAGCCAACCACGTAATCAAAACTTTACAAAGCAGGGTCATTACCTATAACAAGGCAGACAAGTAGTTCATTAGCCATGTTTTCAGCATGATGAAAACTGACCTTAACCCTTTTCTATTCACAAAGACACCTCATCACAGAGCAGCCTTAATACTAGACTATGTGTCACCAGCTCATCCCTGGAAGATACAGGGAAACAGAACGTCAAATAACTTGTAGTTTAAACAGTACCTGAAATTCTTGTATTTTTATTGAAGTTGTTCAATAAAAATTAAATAAAAATAGGTGTGTCTTCAGACATCTTTACCAAATCAGAGATTTCCAGCTCTACAAACAAGATCCCATTTTCACAATGTTTTGAAGATGAGCCACAAACACCACTTCCATGGCAGAGGCTTACAGAACTCGAGAAGTGCTGCTGTTTGGGAAGGGCTGCAGTACTTCTTACTCCTGGGCTCTGGAGGGACCCCACTAAGCCTCGTTGATGGCAAACATAAGTTTTTTTAGACAAAACAGCTTTTTCTTTTTTTTTTTAACATATATAGTTCCTGACTCTGATAACACAACCTCCTGACCAAAGCCACTGCGACCAGCCACCAGCCCTAATCTGTTATGTCTCACTCATCCCTAAGTCCAGAACGTGGGGTTCCTTCAGCACAGCTGAAACATGCTTCTCAAGGTACAAAATGAGCTGCACACTCCTGCTTGTGGTCTTAACCTCTGTCCCTTCACTCACCCGCTAACACCCTGAAAAACTGACTGCTGAACTCCCAACGACAGGAAGCTTTAAAGCTAAACTTCAGCAAGACTCCTAAGCCCCCACCTCTCCTCGCTTCCTCCTCTATAAGCCGCCTTCCCCCGCCAAACTAGCACGACTCCTAGCGCAGCAATCCGAGCTCCAAGGAGCCAAGAATGCGGCCGCGCCGGCGGGGAGGAGCGGTCCGTGGACAGAGCAGCCCGGGGCGGTCCGTCCGGCGGTGCCGAGGCTGCCGCGGCCCTCCGCAGGGCAGCACAAGGGCCGCCGCCCGCGCCGCGCGGCCTGCCCGCACTCCCGCCCGCCACTCACCAGGATGCGCTTGAAGAGTGCGTTCTCCTTGGGCGGCAGGCTGACCGACGGCATGGTCCCGCCGCTCCGCTCCCGCCGAGGGGCTCCGGGAGGGGTGGGGGGCGGGAGGGCCGCGTCCCGTTCCCGCTGCTCGCTCGCCGCCGCCGGGAGCCTTCCCCTCCGCCAGAGCCTGGCCGCCGCCTCCCCACCCCCGCCGACCCGCCCCGCGGCTGCCGCGCTCTCTGTCCGCCGGCCGCGGGCCCGGCCCCGTGCGCCCGCCGGGCTGGGCTGCCCCGCGCCGAGCCCCGGGCGGCGCTCACGTGGTCACGGAGCAGGCCGGAGAAGCGCGGCCAAAATGGCCCCCGCGCGCGGCTTCCCCAGCCGGGTCACTGCGTCCAGCGCGCATGCGTCGCGACCCCGCGCCGGCCCCGCCCCGCCCCGCCCGGTGAGTCACGGCTAGGGGCCGCTGGTGGGGAGTCTCGTCACCGCAGTGGGGGAGCTAAGGTCTAAGCGCAGCACTTAGCCCGGCCGCTCGTTGGCCTTGAGTGACGTGCTGTTCCCTGCAGTCGTGGCTGCCCACGCACACCGCTGTCGTACTGCTCGTCCCAGCACCCCGCAGAACCGGTTCCGCTCCCGGCAGGACGCGCGGGCTCCGCCCGGCCGACAGGAGGCGCCCTTTGGCGTAGCCTGTGGAACTGCGACCGCCCCGCGCCTAGCGGACAAGATGGCGACGCCGCTGAGGGCAGCGAAGTGGCTGCGGCTGGCGGGTGGTGGGCCCGGCCTTGGTGAGCGGTGGCAGCGGGCCGATGGGATGTCTGTTTTGGCCGCTTAAGAGCTCTTCCGTTGCTCGTGAACGTTACGTGTTAGTGTGCACTGGCGGAGCTTCATTGTGACCCATGCCCTGCAGATGTACTCGTCAGCTCCGTGGCTGCAGCTACATCAGCCTGCGGTCTCATTTCTCCCTTTCCTTGCTTAGTTTTGAATCCTAGTCGTTTCACTGGGATGCTGCGCTGCACCGTGGTGGTGATGCCAGCCTGGGGAGGATCTGTCCGAGGTGTCCGTGTTGGATTGTGGGTGGGAAGCTCACATGAGGCCGTGGGAGGGGAATGTGATCAGATTTATTCGATTATATTACTGAGAGTAATTGACTTGGTAGTTTGAATCTGAAACAACGTTAACGTGTTTAATATCCTCTGCCTTTGCAGCTCTGACTCGTTCCGCATTTTTTGCAAGAAAGCGTACTTACGACCAACCAAACTGGTTTGGAGTTGGCTTGGCTTTCACCACCAGTGCTGCCTTGTGGGCTTTTGTAAGTGTTCATGTTTGATTTTGTTGAACTTAACTATTTCCAGATTGTAGTGATCCAAAGGCGATAGCTACAACCTATTAGTTGTGATAATGGATAGGTGTAGCAGGTGTCAAGACTGAAGTATGATGCGTGAATTACTTATGCCTTACCAGGTCCGTGTCACAATTCACTGTATAAAAGCTCTTGGACTTGATGTTGGAACAAGCAGGATGTAGTTTCTTTCATGAGAAAATATGAAAGATAAGCAGCACGCCTGAGGACTACAATTTCCAGGGCAGGACATATCCCTCCTCTTCTTGGTCCCCCAGTTCATTCTTGGGGTGGGGTGGGTTGAGAGCAAGAAAAAAGATTGGCCAGCAAAAAATCATAGAACCTTTTGAATCAGAAGGGACCTGGAAGCCCACCCGGTCCCACCCTTCTGCTGTGGGTGGGGCTCACACCCACCAGCTGAGGCTGCCTGGGGACCCATCCAGCCTGGCCTTGAAATGCCTCCAGGCATGGGGCATCTACTGCTTCTCTGGGCAGCTTGCGCCTGTGTCTTGCCATCTGAAAAACTTCTTCCTAACATCTAACCTAAACCTCTCCCTGTTGAGTCAAAAACTTGTCTTACTGTCCAATTGATAATATACATCTAATTTACCCTTTGTCTTCCCAATTCCCAACAATTATGTGTTGGCTTACGTTCTGATAATTAGAATTTAATTTTTCAGGAAAAAGTGGTACGTTTCTTTTGTTCTATTGTTCTAGTTGTGTGTCATATAGCCATTCAGCATGTACTGCTTTTATAGCTTTTCAAGCAGCATAATGAAGATGTAATGGAATATGAAAGAAGAAGACAAGAGAGACAACATAAGTGTACAGGTTGTTCATAGTAAGTATGCACATATAGGTACTTTGGACATAGATAAATAATAATACTGCTGATCTTTGATTAATTATCAACATCTCGATCGCTGGCTTTTTTTTTCCCATAGCATTTTCTTTAACGTTTTGTCCTGGCTTTTTGCTACTTAGCTACTCCACTCTGGTTTCACAATGATAAAGTGACAGATATTCATTTGTGTGCGTGTTGACTGCTTGCTTTTTGCCTTAGAAACACGGATGTTGAGAAAATAACCAGTCCAGTATTACGTGTAATAAATTTAGATACCAAAGGGAATGCCTTACGAGTGCTTTTGGTGGCAAGGAGTTAAAGACTGCTAAAAATAGTTTCTCTTTACAGTTGAGCAGTGTGGGACATTTTCCTTAGTTTTGACTGTGTTACCAGTAAGAATGATACAAAGTCAGTACCTATAGATTTGCATTATTAAGGAAATCATATGGGGTCATTGTCATTATTGATATTAAAAAGACAGCAACATAACTGTGTTTCCACCAGCTGAAGGTTTTATGGAGGATTGTTGCCTTGGAGCAATCAAAGTGTTATTTGAAAGAAATACTTAAAACTAACGCAGAAAACCTTGTGGCGTTGTGGTTATTTTTCTGATAAGTTTTCTTGTGCGGCTAAAAACCTGGAACGTTGTGAGACCTTTCTGACTGACTTCATTGTATGTATTTTCCTTGTTGCTAAGGGCTTTTTTCCCCCCCCCTTTCTTAGGTTGACCAAATGTTCAACAAGAAATACCGTCAGTTGTGTCCTGTGAATTAAGGAGTACAGCAGACCTATCTAGAAGTATTTAAACCCTTGTCTGTTCATACATTTCACATGTGAACTTATAAAATAAAGCGTGGAAGAAGCTTCTGCAGACTTCTCTTGCCATTTGTACTTTATTCTACTGGCCTTTGTAAATTGTTTTCTGATTGCATTTACGTATTTCATA
The DNA here is from genome assembly GCA_030625065.1 of Alectoris magna. Taxonomy (NCBI): domain Eukaryota; kingdom Metazoa; phylum Chordata; class Aves; order Galliformes; family Phasianidae; genus Alectoris; species Alectoris magna. The sequence continues at coordinate 31,582,539 of CM060563.1, read as the reverse complement.
GTTCTGAAATTAATGTCGATAAAGCGCGTGGTTTTCTGGAATGTGTATTACAAAGTCGAGCATCAGTTAAGAGGCAGCCCAGCAGACGGCTAGCAAGGAGCTGTTTGTTGAAGGCACGCTAGTCAGCATCTCATGGACAGCGCCATGACTTTGCAGCATTTCTGAAAGGCAGCACCAGGTGAGTGCTTGCAGGGCTGTGCTGTGGGTGTCACGGAGGAGAGGCAGGAGCGGGCTCAGCCAGAAGGTGTGCTGGCTGTCATTGCTCTGTGTTCTAGCGCTGTCTCGCCATTCCGCTGGTGAGATGAACAGCTGCTGTTCCTGCTGCCTTCCGAGTGTTTAGCCCTACACTTGCTATAAGTCAAGGTCAGGCAAGGACAAAGGGAATAAAAATGGAGTAGTGACAACGGCGCTGCCTGCCTGTGTGGGACAGGAGAGCCCGCTGCACTGCTGGTACCCTGAGGTGCCTCTGAGGGAGGGCTGGAAAGGTCTCACGGCCGTGATTTTCTTCGTGCGAGGTGATGGGTCACACCTAAACGCTGAACCTCTCTTTTCCAGCGTTCAACCCAAAAGCCCTTTGCTTTCAATTGGGGTGGTTTCTCCGGCTTGTTTTGCAGGAATGCATGGCGACGAGCACTTTTAAATAAGTCTGCAAACGAGTAACTTCCCCGCTCCTCGGCAAGGCGACTCCCGCGCCCCGCACTGCCGCTAACTGCGGCCGACCCGTGTGAGCGCCGGGCTCGCCCAGGTGCTGAGGCACGCGTCCGGGGGCGGGGCTATCGCAGGCCCCGCCCTCAGTGCGGCAGGGGCCGGCCGATCGCTGCCCGTCGCGGTGCCCGCTGCAGAGCCCGTAGCCCCGCTCACGCCGCCGCCATGTACCTGTGCAGGGCCGCCTCGCAGGCTCTGGCCGCTCGCCTGAGCCGGGCGCCCTCGGCCGCCAGCCGCCTCACGCAGCGCGGTACGTGCGGGCGGCCGCGGCGCTCGGCCCGCGCCGGGTGTAGGGAGGGGTCAGCGGGGCGGTGGGGGACGCGTGAAGGTCGCGGGCGGCGGGCCGGTAGCGGGGCTCCGCCGGGCGAGGACGGGAGGGCTGCAGGGCGGGAGGCGGACGCCCTTCGGAACGGCGGTCCCGCTGTCGGGAAGGGATGCTGCAGCCGCACCGGCGGCCCCAGATCCCCGCCGCCCCCGTCCTGAGGTAAGCGCTGCGGTGCCGGTAGCGCGGGCGGACTTGGCCCCGCGAGGCAGGTGATACCAAACGTAGCCTGGCACGTGACGGGAGGGATTGGGACTATTTTTGCTTGCAGCGCTCAGCGACGTTTTGATGAGCAGCGCTCTTTGGGCGAGACGTGTTTCATCAGGGATGAGGGTCACGAAACGCAGCTGGGTGCCGGCACGACACGTGCCGGGTGTGGGTCCTTCTTGTCGCTGTACGGAGGAACCCTACCCTAAGGCCATAGCAAGCATCACAGCACAGCCATGGTGGGCGGAAAGAAATGGCTTGCGCTGTCATCGCGGCGCAGTATGTGCTCCCGATGGCATTGTGTAATCCTGCCTGCCTGCCCTGTACAGCCACAGCCTCGCGTCCCGGCCGGCATCTGAAGGTCAGCTGCCTAGCTGGGAATGAAACAGTGCGAGTTAAAAGCAAAAGGCTTTTTCCTAGAGTTCTCTTCTGCTAAACCAAAGGGAATTTGTTACCTCTGCGGCCTGTGAGTGCAGCAAGAATGAATAAAGGCAGATAGATTGATCCTTTTACTTTCCTTAAGCAGGATGCATCTGTATGACTGCACCCACTGATCGGAAGCTGACAGGCAGAAATCATTCTCAATAAATCGTACGTTCATCAGAAGATTTCAGATGTGCCCCTCATTCAGTTAGGCACCACTCCCTGTTTTACTCTGTTGTCCTACACGTCACTAAGCCATATCCCTCAATTTTGCTATAGCTTTTTCAATCATCTCTTCCCATAGTAAAGTTCAGACTCCATAGTTCTATTTTATGATCGTACATTAGTGACAATTTAAATCGCTATAAAGAACGTTTTTTTTGTAGCACCTCTTCGCCAGATGTCATCTGGGAGTGTGCCCGGCTCTTCTGGAGAGAACATGATTTACTATCTCATCACCGGGGTTGCTGCTTTCGGTGCTTTGTTCTATGTAAGTGGGGGGGCTGTCTGTGCTTTCTGAGCTGATGTGGTTCAAAGTGCGTTCAGGGTTTTAAAAGCACGGTCAAAAAATGAGATCTGTCAATAGAATGTAGATGTTGTGGCATGTAATTGAATACAGTTGAGTAGAAAAATCAGTTTAAGATGACTAATGAAACGATGCATAATTGTTGCCTATTTCATTGTTGTTTTGATGTGTGTGGCTATTGAGATTCTTGGTGGAAGATTTAAAGCTATGTGAAATGTATTCCTCCAAAGATGGAGTAAGGCATCTGTCTCTAACACCTTGCCTCTTCTTGCCAACCGCAAACGTTAAGAGCATTGTGCAGTGGGCAGGACGGATGTGAAGGAAGCTGTTTGAAGCTGGGAGGGGAAGATTAGGAACCGGCTTAATTGGGGCACAAAAGAAGATAAGAATATTAATTACTTAGAAAAAGCATGCTTGAGCTTTGTAAACACCAAGTGTTTTCAAGCTTTTCTAGTAGTCTTTCACCAGCCTTCCTCTAAGTTTATCAGACTGTGCTGCAGGTCCCTAAAGCCTTCATTTCATAGCTCCCTTCCCCCCACTGAGACCTGAGATCCTGACTAGCACATCCCCAAAAAGTACAAGTTTCTATCTTCCCCAAAAATAATCTTCAAGAATGGTGGCATGTACTTGTCCAAAATACCATCGCTCTTGTATGATTGCCTGTCTGAAAGAATTATAAATCCTCTTGCTGTCAGCTTTTTGATTACCATTTTTTTTTTTAAATAAAACTAGAAACCAAAGCATAATTGCCTTTTGAAATATTCTGTTCAATCCCTGAAGCACTATATTTTCTTTCTAATTCCCACATGTTTCATTAATATGTTACTGGAGAAAAATGGATTTTTGGATATGTTAATATACCTTATAGTCATTTGATATGCTTTTTAAGATGAGCAGTAGCACTTGTTTGAAGCCCTTCCCTCTTCCATTTATTTTGTTTGGTAACCTTTGTTAGCTATATTATCTCACTTGTATATATTAGTTAGATATATGTTTAGATATGTTATTTTTCAGACGTACAAGGTAGTCGGTTCATCCCGCAGCAACTATATTGAACATGTGAATGTTCTCCATGAGAGAGGGCAGAAACACAAAGTTGACTCTTACAAGGGTAAGTGGAGCTCTTATCTCTTGTTCTCTGGGTACACGAGGATCCAGAGCAGATTTCTGGGTTATCTCTTCAGGCCTTCACCATCCAAGTCCTTGTCCACTGTCTGTGACTTGGAGCAAAGACTGTCCTGCTCAAATGTTGGAGATGGGCTTCATGTTTAGGCAGCAGTCTTGGCCTATGACCAAGCTGCAGTATCTTTGGTTGAGAGGAGTTAATGTGTGAACCACTAATTCTGTCTTGGGTATTTTCATTTGATATACTGAAATCTTAATGAACGTTGATTGAATGCTGTCAAAATCAGATCTGTTCTTTTGTTTTGGGGTAGGGCTGGGAAGATATGATAGCTCTTTCTCAGTCAACAGGTTGTCTCCAAGCCACGTGTGTCAGCAAACACTGTGGCTGTGTTGAGTTAGGAACAAAAGCAACTAAATAAATAGATAAAGGTTGTAAATGGAACCCATTTCTTGTCCCACAACTTGGATTTAATCCTTTTTATTTTAGGTCTAAATGAAAAGCAGACAGCACCTAAATGTATGGTAAATCCTTCCATAGTCCTTCATGCTTAAATAATTAGACCAAGTTAGTTCAAATGCTTGTAATGGAATGTTGTCTCTGTCCACATCAATTAGTGTTACAACACAGTTAATCTGAAAGATAGAACTTGGCAAGCATGGCCTCGCTATCAAAAGCAATTATAAAAATGGCATGTAAAGGACCTCATCGTGATTACTGATTTGCCACTTTAAAAAAACCAAACCTCCTAAAAACAGAAAGCACAACTTTTTAACACATGAAGCCATAGCTCTTGAAGCTGTCACTTATTTTTTTTTCAGAGGCTGGCATCTGGAGAATTGATTCAATATATTTGCATGCTCAGAAAGAATAGGTTTGAGTATATTGAGCTGAAATTTCTTTTCAAGGACAAAAACATCCTTTAAATTGTTTGCCTCTGAAATGATTTATTTTAAATTTCTTGAAGTTTCTCAACATGCTCTTTATTTTAAAAACTTTACAGTAACAGATTTAAGATTTAAAATGGCAAAATGCTTTCCTTTCTTTTAAGCAGCTGGAAATAATGCAAATCTTGAACTTTTAGTCAGCAGAGATGTTGGTTACAATTTTAGTGCAATTCCTTCTTGTCCCCAAAACGAAAAATGGGGCTGGGACCAAAGTACAGTTTTTCTCCTAGTGACCTTGCCTTCTGCTGTTCAGGGATGAAATGAGGGTTATGCCAATCTAATCAAAAGAACACAGTAGCATTAACTGCACCTCCCAGGCCACTCAAAATGTCAGCACATTCCCTCTCCTCTCTTAGGGTTCTCTTTGCAAGGTGCTGAGTTTTAACCCTAGCTTAACAAAATGTTGTACAGGATACCAGCGATCAGTGGTACTATTTACCCCTGGAAGGCTATAGTTGTGTTGCCTGAGACTGGGATAAGAGTACTCAGTGCTTTGTAACTTAACTGCCACTTTGGGCACTCTCCAGACATCCCATGATCTGATGCCTTTTGCTGTTTAGTAGTTTACTTAAATATAGCAATTCGTGGCAGATGATTACTATGAATAATGAGAGGCAGTAAGAGCTCTAAAACACTTCTGGGGCCATCCAGTGGAGACCTCTGACACTTATTTTCCCTGTTAATTTGGATTTAATTTTAGACTCCTGACTAGATGCTCAAGCCTGAGTTTTTAATTGGACTTGTGACTAATTCCAATTCACAATACAAAACCGCTGTTGAATCAGCTCTTTTTTCAAACCCTTCTTCATTCCTAACCGTATCCTCCCCAAAGAGGTTTCTATTCTTAGTTTTCTTATGGAATCCTCTCTGTGCCTTCTCAAAACAATCTCTTCCTCCCCCTTTCTCCTGTGCCCTGCGTAGTCATATTTTGGTGTGTATCTTGTCATGGCGTGTTGCCCTAGTGTTGCTTTTCCCAAAACTGCCACTGCAGCTTCTCTCCCCATGTATTCTTTAGATTCAGTTAAGTCCTTACACTGTTTCACAGTAAGCATTGCTGATTAGGAACTATGCTCTCAAAGTCATCCAGTATTGTTTAAGATCATTTAAGTTCAAGCGTAAGTTACACTGTAAAACAGATAACAGTGTGAAATGGAGCATAGTAAGGCAGCATGCCAGAGAGCATACTGTGCCATGTTTGCTACGTGTTATGTGGTAAGAAAAGAGCATTGTGCTGGAAGAACTTAGAACCAGGGTGCAGCTGATCAGAGGGAGTCTCTCCCGATCCAAATGACTTTCATGGTTCTTCATTCTGAGGAAAGTTCTCTCCTCATGCCCCAAACCAAACTGTCTGTTACTAAGACCTTCGTGTAGCAAACGGTGTTGACAAAGTGAATGAAACAATCTAATACTATTGTTGGTTTATTGATTAGTGAGTTGAAATGTCACTCAGTGGTATTTTAATTAATTTGTTACGTGATGTATTAAAAAAAAAAAACAAAAACCGTGAATAGCAAATATTCTGCAGCTCTTTTTAACTGAAAGCTACTCTCATACATAGGGAAGGATTTTAAAATGCCCCTGGTAGAAGCTGGACATAGCGTAGCAGTAGGAAATTTGAAGCTTGATTCATGATATGAACTATAAAATGATGCTTGCCTTGTGGAACATTCTACTTGCTTATTTAGCAAATACTGAATTTTGTCTTCCATTCATGTGTCTCCTTTTAACTTACTCTGTATTTCCTCCTTTTTTAGCAATGATTTTTCTTTTTAACTTAATGCAAGCTGATTCAATCTGTCTAATCTCTACTTTGCTTTTACACTTTCCAGACTAAAATACAAGGGAAATCTGTTTCCAAACCTGAGGAAGTTAAACACAAAGGACAGTCCTTCACCATTGCGTACCTTGCAGCCTATCCTGGGATGACTTTATGCCTTCTGTTGTAAAACTCCATCCTTGTGAGACTTTAAAAGAAATACCTATGTTTGCAAGGCCAAACCATATTGAGCTCTTAATGAATCTGCTTTGCAGAAGGCAGTGCTGAGATCGAGAAGCTGGCTGTTCTGAATGAATGCACCCTATGTTTGACTGTCCAATAAATTGTACTGAATGCTGAGCTTGGCTGTTAGTCTGTTCTTTGTGTAATCAATTTAGATTTTCTGAGCTATAGCATTCTCTTAAAGGGACATGGTCAGGTTATACAGTACAAAGCTTTGATTTTTACTAAGCAATGAGTAGACATGTTAAAACCTGAATGCAAACAGGTTGTGTTGGCATAAGAAAATCAAGAAAAAAAAATTGATTTGTTCTGTTTGTGATCAAATACAAAAGAAAAAATTCTGACTATGTCTCTTTAAGTCCTTCCCTTTTTTCCTCACTTAGCTCATGCTGTATTGCAAATTTTATTTCCAGTTCTGTTTGTTCACCTGGAGAGTTGGGTCTGGTAGTAAACTTGCAATGAACACTTGCTCTATAACTTTCTTGATCTTAGTGCATACTTGCATGGTGTTTGTGTACTTCTTGTGCTGCTTTCTACTGTTTGTGATGACTTGTCTCAGCTGAGTTGTAAATTCACACGCTTGGGAAGAATTGGGTTTTTCGTTTCTAAAGAGTCTGACCCACAGCAGTAAGGCAGTTCTTTGAGACAGCTGGGACTTCATAAAATGAAAATCAGTCGTAACTGGTCATATCAGTGTTGGGCACTGCCTACTTAACTTTCTTAAGTTATTTTCTTATTTATATACCTAATTTCAGTAGGAATCCCTTGTTTCTTTCTGTCCCAAGGATCTTCTCCTTCTTACTTGAATGTGATGGCTTTTGCAGACCGAAGTGCACTGTCAATATAGCTTTAAAGGATTCAGGATGGACAGGGATAGCAGAATATCTCTGGTGGCATAGAGCTTTAGACATGGCACAAAACCCATCTGAAAGCTAATTTTGAGTTGGGCTCTGAACTCTTGTAGATACTGCCAGCCAAGGTTACCGCCTTGAAAATAGCTCTCCCCAGACAGAAGCCATGCCTTGAATTGCAGTGCTTCTAACATGTGAGCCCTACTGATAATGCATTATGGAAGAGCTTTTAAGTGTGGTAGCAAGGGTCTTATTTGTGGTGTGGTAATTCCACTGCTGGGTGCAAACTGGACAAGAATCCATCTCCCTGCAAAGTCAGAGTGCATCATCACTGACCCTTTCGGTAGAATGGGTTTGGAGCAACACTTGGTTTGATCTGCTTCCTATCACATTTTTATTTTTATCCTTCCCTGCATCCCCACCTTTTGCAGTCACTTGTTTTAAGCCACGCTGTCCGTTAATATACTGAAGCAGCTGTGAAACTTGGTAGTGAAGAATATGGTTTCTTTATCTTGTAAACATCTTTTATGGTGTCACACTTGGACGATAGGGGAGATTAATTTTTGACATAATGACTTGCTTTGTAAATTCTGATCCTAAATGTTAGTTAGCTTCCCGTTTTAAAATTTGTAAATGACGGTAAAGGTATTCGGTGAATTTGTATTGCATGCATGCACTTTACACTTTCTTTATTTGTATTAAATAAACCCTTAAAAGGTGATGAAGAGGAGACAGCTGAAGTCACTGGAGCAGACGTGGCCACAGAAGAAGCCGATGCAGCAACTGCTGCTGGACCTGCAGCACAGGAGGAGAGTTCTGGGGTTACTCCAGAAGCTGGAGGAGAGAGTGACTTGCCGGCAGCAGACACATCCACTGCTGTGGAGGGAGCACAGCAGGAAGCTGCTGCTAATTCAGAAGCTCCTGCAGTGCAAGGTTAATCTATGAATGTGGTTTTTGCGCGTGTGTGTTGAGTTTTGAGACTCTGCTTCTTATGACAGAACACAAAGAACAAACACCAGCATTCCTAACGGAGGTTGTCCTGTAGTGAAAACTAATTCAGGTGTTACCTTGGCATATCATGTGCATAACATGATCACAGCTTTCAAGAAGGTTCATTTAACCAGTGTCTCTAAAAGCCTGTGGCACCAGAGTTGATCTAAATCTAGGAGAATGAAAAGTTTGTTTTGTCACCCCATTCTGCTCCTTCAAGTCCTTATGTTAAGGGGTAAGCATGTGCTACAATAGATTAAACCATTAATCCTGTGACCAGATTCCTAGGGGTTTGTTAAGGAATCTAAACGTATTTCACAGGCTTTTCCTAAGATGTTCACATTGAATAGTATAGTTCTAACAGTGAACTTCAACATAATTAGGTAATAAACCACATATCCTTATGATCTCACTTAACAATGTATCAGATTAAAAGTTTCAAAATGCAAAAAACATCACATTAGTATTAAACAGAAGTTAGTTGGAGGCTACATATCTGGTACTCTTAACTCTGTTTGGAATACTTTGGTTTATCATTAATTTTTAATTTTAGAATAATAAAAATGCAGATGTGTCTGTAAGTTGCTTGAAGTGCAGAATTATAATTTAACTTGATTTCTTATTTTGTTTTGCAATCAAACTTATTTACTGCTAACCTGTAAGTGTAGAGCAATAGCTTTTCCCTCTTGATTGGCTCGATTAAAGTTGAGTGGGACAGACCTAAAGCAATTGGAATTATTTGATAGATAAGAAAGCAGCAAACATTGCCGTTTGGTATCCGCAGCTCTTCAAAAACAAACAAAAAAGAAACTATTGGCAAGTCTATGATGAAGGAGAAAATTCACTGTAATCTTTGCTTTGGAAAGGGAGTCTTCAGTGTGGCCGTAGTAAGTGGGAAAACCAGTGATAGTTTTCAGTTTGGACTGAACATGGAACCTTTACTGGATGTCTGTGTTTGACTTCTTTTGAGAAAACAGGCATTCATCTACTTGGAAGGAGAGATTCAAAGTGCAAGGCAAACTGAAGTTAAAAGGATTTCAGCTGCTGGTGTGTGGGAGGTTACTGCAGTACCTTGAAAGGTGTTGTCCTATTCCAGAAATATTTTTGCCTTTTTCCTTGGTGGGTCCCTTGAGGATTCATCTTAGTTGCCTCTTTAACAAAGAAACTTGGGGTATGGTGCAGCTTTTCAAACTGTTGACTGCCATGAAAACTTTGGATATGAATGGGGTTTTAATTCGTGTGTGAGTGGTTCCTGTGCAAGTCTGCAAAACAATCCATTAAAAGAACAGATTTTAAAACAATGCTCAGTCCAGCCTGTAAGTATATGTGCTGTGACTATTACTGTTTACATCAACTGTTTATGAGGCAGTGGTTAAATTACACACAGCTTAAAACAACCAATCAAGCTATTTCTATAGAATGTTTAGACAACTTCATTTAGGAAGGAGATACTCTTGTGTATGTTAAAGTTAATGAATCAAAGCTGCTGAGAGAGATGCTGTAAGATGGTTTTTGTCTGTGTTGCCCTACAGAGCAATTGCAAGTTTTCACTCTTAAGGAGCGGGCACTCGTTTGTACCCGGAAGTGCTGAATGTTCCTTTCACAGCACTGATCTTGGGATAGTTCTTGATTGCTGGGGAGGGTGGGATTTCTGTATGATAAATATTCCTGCTGTTCTCTCGAATACGAAGCAGCAAGGGCTCTGGACTGTTGCCTGAGGAACTTTGTAGGTATATTGAATGTGACTATTTAAAGCCAGGAAGGGTAACTTTGTGTAGTTAGTTACTATTTTTATAAAAGCGAACCTGTGCGGTGTAACCGTTAGTTACTGCTGGGGCTGAGCAGATGAGTTATTCAACAATTACTGATTTCCTCAGTCTATTTTCTCTGGCAACGTAGTGAAAACCCAACGCTATAACGGTGCTTCTGTTGCAAAGGCATTTATAAGGGATTCTGAGGGCTGTATCCTCTGTCCAATCTCATTGCGGCGATTATTCTTTGCCGAGCGGTAAAGCTGGCAGAAATGAACGTGTGGGACATAAAATTGTAGAGTCTGGCATAAAATTGTTGCTTCTGCCATCTTCCTTCCAGCCTCTAGTCAGAGCATTTCATATTAAGAACCTGTCGCGTCTTGCTGCAGCTGTGCTTCATTTCAGTGATCACCAGCGTCTGAAGCAGGGGAGTGTCTGATCTCTGTGGTGTTTCTGAGATGTTAGAACTCGGTTTGGAGAACAGGTCTTTTGTGCCACTGGTCACTAATCAAGGGTGTTGTGATTAACTGTGCCTAAGCTACGAGTAAAGGTTCGTGTGAGGTTCCTCCACTAGGACTAAGTTGAGCCGTGGCTGCTGCGTAACCTGAGTCCCACTGCGGGAGGCTGCCAATGCAGCCATGGCCCTGTCACTGGGTCACCTTGGTGTTCCTCTGCATGTCCAGTCCATGCCCGGCCTGCCAAGCAACTACGCTTCTGATCAGTTGATGCCTCAGGCCCCGACCTTGTGAAAGTTTTAACAAACACCGTGGGGTCTTAACACAAAAGTTTAAACCAGTATCACCAGTATCCCTTTCCTAAAAGCTAGCTCCAATTAACATCGTACATTAAATACAAGAAGAGAGCATTTTAATTCGGAAGTTCTCTTCTCTGGATATATACCAGCTTGTTCAGAGTGCTTACACGCATCTTTAAAAAGTGGTGGTTTATTTATATCACTTTGGAAATTCCATTCTGTATTTGACCATATTGATCTTTCTCTCCACTGAGAGAAGAAGCATCTGTACTTCTACTGAAGCAAAGAAGTGTTTTCTCTCAGAACTCAGGGAAAATGCAGGCTTACTCTGAAGAGTACTCATCTAAATCACTTTGATTAGTTTTGTTGATAGGGTGATACTACTTCTGCATATGAAGGTGCAAGGATTTTTATTCCCATTAAACCTCTGCATTCTTAAATGCATTTGTTTCCTTTAATATAAAGCTTCCTGCAGCATCTTTGGAAATGTAAGTTGTTCAACCAATGGGCAGTCATCTCAATGGTCCAGCAAGCAAATAGAATGGAATGTGTGAGCTCCTGTGGGTACTCAAAAATGAGCAAAACCTTGGATGTAGGCACTTAGGGTAATTTCAATTTTAGCAATCCACATTCCATTGCTGGTATCTGGAAATTGGGGAAATACTGATGCAAAACAAACAAACAAAAACACAAACAAAAAAAAAACAAACCACCTATTGTGTCGTGTTACTCTCTTTCTAAGATTTTAGATTCCTCTAAATTCTGTTTCTCTGCTTTCTTTATTACTCACTTGGTTACTGCCTGATGCTGGTAAGTTTCATGCTGTTTTCCTTTTAATGTGCACTGTGTAATGGTAAGTTAAGATCAGTTATTTCTCCCATAGAACAAATGCTATGAAATGCATAGATTGGCAAGGTACTGTTTGGATGAGGCACCACTGTTGCATTAGTAACTGTTGGATTGCTACTAAAAACTCTTTTCCAACTCTGATACGGACATTGGAGATTTTGGCATTATCAGCTGGAATAGCAAAAGCAATTAGCCCACAGCCATGATTCCTAGATGCCTGGCTTCTGTAATGTAGCTTCTTACTAATTTTGCAAGTATTGAAGAGCGAGGTCTCTTTTCCATTTATCATTTCAAACACTGTTCTTCCATGGCTGGATTTAAGAGTGATGAGTAACTATGTTTGAGGAGGATTACTGTCTGAATATGCCAGTGTTTTCCATGCTAAGCTTTGAATGACATTATAATGCCAGTTGTCTGCAACCTAGAGAAACAAATATAGGCTGTGCTGGGCAGGAGTCACTGCTTTCTGGACAGAACTTTTGCTGACCCCATCACACAGCGATGCCAAGCAGATAAAAACACCTGACATGGTCAGCGTACTTTTAAGTTTATAAGTTTGGTAAGTCACCAAAGTCTGAGTACGTACCCAGCTGCCTTCTGATCTGTGCTATGACACCGTCATTATTTGGAAGATGGCTCAGAGTAGCTTGTGATTGCTCATACTTATTCAGAAGCTTTCAAACTGGCAGCGCTCAGTAGAACAACTGCATCCTTCCGGTTGTTTGTGTGACATGTAGGAAGAAAGAAAACGGTTCAACCTGCAGCTCCCGGTGACCTTAAGTGTTGTGGTAGAATGGATAGGGTTGGACAGGCCTTAATAACTGTACCACAGTTGGAGCTGTACATTTGGAGCTTGGGCATGTGTCTACAGTGCTATTCTCCCGTGCAGCCCTCACCCTTGCAGCTCATCAGAAGCCTTTCATATAGACAAGTTTATTGCCTTAAGTGGGCCTCTAGATATAGAGTGGCGTAACAGCAGACAAACAGATTGAGGAACTTAAACACTTAAACATAAATTTAGTCAGATTAATTATGAAGTATAATAAAGATTTTCTGTTTTGAGCATCCTTTTAGAATATTTTTGCTTTCCATTGGTTAAGGTAGGTGTGGCTAAATATATTAGGCTTTAGAAAACTGAATTATGTGAATGTGATCCTTTGAGGGCAGTGTTCATATTGGTAGAAATGCTGTTGGCTGTTCCTGCTTTGTATTTATGCCTTTCTTCATCTCTCCCCTGGGCTGCCATTTTTATCTGCCATTCTTCAGGCTGCCATGCATTGCCCACTGTTCTCTTATCTCTTCCTCCTGTTTTTCCTTCATATAACTGAGCTCATGGATGACGTGTTATAGCAGAAAGAATAGGAAGATCTTTGTGGGGTTGGATGAATGGGAGGAATATCATCTTGAGTGAGATCACATAGCATCTGTGTAACAACTGGGGTATCAGGCCCAGCCAGCGTGGGTTCACAAAAGGAAGATCCTGCTTGACCAAACGGATCTTCTATTATCAAGTGATCTGCCTGTTGAATGAAGAAGAGGCTGTTGATGTAGTCTACCTAGACTTCAGGAAAGCCTTTGACAGTGTCACCCACAGTATTCTCCTGGAGAAGCTGGCAGCCCATGGCTTAGACAGGCACACTCTGCTGGGTAAGGAACTGGCTGGGTGGCTGGGCCCAGAGAATAGTGGTGAATGGAGTCACATCCAGCTGGTGGTTGGTCACAAGTGGTGATTACCAGCGGTTGGTACAGGGGCCCGTCCTATTCAATATTTTTATTGATGACCTGGATGAGGGCACTGAGAGCACCCTCAGTAAGTTTGCAGATGACACCAAGTTGAGAGGAAGCATCAATGTGCCTTGGGGTAGGAAGGCCCTACGGAGCAATCTAGACAGGCTGGATTGCTGGGCTGAGGCCAAAACCGAATGTGGGTCCTGCACTTTGGCCACAACAACCCAGTCAGTGCTACAGGCTTGGGGCAGAGTGGCTGGAAGACTGTGTGGAAGAAACAGATATGAATAATCCTGTAAACACTGTGAATACTTAAAGGCATCAGCTGGTAAATGCAGAGACTGTTCAGTTAAGATCACCTTAGCTGAAAAGAGGATTTTAAAGCATACATTGGGTGGATATTACAGTAAAATGGAAAAATACAGCACGCAGAGGAATACTATTGGTATCCTCCTTCACAGAAAAAGCCATTAGTTATTCCTTTCTGTCCACTTGTGGTGGCAATGCAAACCTGTTCTGGAATTTTCATACTAATTTTTGGACAGTCTTTCTCACCATGGAGTGAAGCAACTTTTCTCCAAACCAACGAGCTGTAAGCAGGGAATGTTTTGCTCTGAGTATCCTGATGTTTCAGGGGACATCCCAGAGACCCACAGTGGAGCTCACTGAGATTTTTGCCCCGAGGACAGTGTGTAAACGTAAGCATCACATTCTGTTATGATTCGTTCTCTTATAAACAAAACAAAGAAAAACATATAAATCTGTCAGTAGAATATTGTTCCTTTTTCACAACAATTTGACCTTTTTTCCTTTGGAATAACTGTGTATCTCTGGATATATTTATTATAGGTAGTCTGAAGTCTGAAAGCCTTTTTCAGTTCTTTGGTTTGAGCGCATTCTGTGGCTCCAGGCAGATTCCATGTGTATTATGCTGGCTATCGGGTATTATTTTAGCTTTGTAAAGCCGAATTCTTCTGCAGATAACATTTGCAGAAGTAATTGAACATGACTTGCTGTGTGAAAGATAGCAGTCTCCTCTTGACTGTTGGAGGGGAAAAAAAGAAAAAGAAACGGCTATAAGTGAGATGATTCAGAGAAGTGCATTTTTGATATAATAAGCAAGTCGGTATAGTGATACCTACTGGCTATTTTTATTGGTTATCTATAAACTGGCATTATTAGACTGTTGAAAATAATCAAAAGTGTTCAACAACGAAGCCCTCGGAACAAGGAGAACACTCTGCAGCAGCGCTGAGTTAACTGGCCAAAGGTGGGGGAAGTTTGCTGTGAGAGTGAAATTCTGAATTCCCAGAGTGCTCTCCATCCCCAAGCTGTGTTGTTTGTTCTTTTAAACGTGGACTTTTCCCTCTTTTCATGCCACGCTACACAAGTTGGTTTTCTCTGTCTTTACTTAGAAGGGTGTTTTGCTTTCATGATATAAAATGTTTCGTCTGCATGAGGAGGGAATAAAGGAGTTCTTTCCTTTTCATAATAATTTCTATACATAAATATTTCATTTGTTTGTTTCTTTTCTTAGTGATTGTTAACTAGCTGCTACTGTAGTAGAAGTTTGAAGACCTAGCCCTCACATTAACATGGTTGACAGTGCAGACGTTACTCTAGATGAGTGCAAAAAGTGAGGAAGTTAACTTGTTTTTTTCTTCTCTTTCATCTCATATCCTATTGTGGTGGACTGGCTTTTCTCATTTTTTTTCTCGGGAATCCTGCTCAGTGAAACCTCATGTATGAAATAATAAGTACACATCTGACCATTGTTAGCTTAGTTTGTTAGCTTTCATGCATAGTGAATGGTGTGAAATAGAAGTTGGAAAATTCAGCTGTATGAACACTGAACTCCAAAATCTGACAGTAGCTCCCATGTAGAAGTGCTCTCAGAAATGTTATCTCCTACAAAATTTCATGTAAAAGCCAAATTCTTAACAGATTTCACATCCACTTCCATCAGTGTCTGCTCAACTTGTTCCATAGCTCCCTTTCACCCGCCTGCTTCAGGATCACCCTACAGCAGCATCTTGTTTCCCAGGTGGTGGGATATGACTGCCAATGGAAGTAGGTTCAACTTCAGAAGGGAACTGTGAGTTCCAGACCAAAGTCTAGACTGATCCCCGTTTGGAAAGTCCCTCAGGAAAGTTTAAAGCTTGTATAGAAAGCTTCAAAGCTTCAGGGGAAGATGTTATGAAGGTAGCAGGATCTGAATTCTGAAAATCTAACTGTATGTTGTTGCTATTGGCTGGAGAAGGTCAACATGTGTGATTTGAAATTGTTTTTTTTTAATTATTATCTGGAGCAAGCATCAGTCAGTCGTACGGGTCATACAAGTGCCTGCTAATCATGTTTATCTGCTCTGCTGGGAGAATGTCGAGCTTGCTATTATTAAGACCAGTCAATTGAAAATCATGCGAATGCAGAAATGCAGTGTATTTGGAATGGTTTCTGTTCTGTTGTGAATACACAGAGATGTATAGTCATTCTTTCTCAATGCTGGAACTTCTTTAATTTGTAGGAGTAAAAACTGTGTTCTTGGAGATGGTGGGAATAATAATTTTATACAAAAGGAAGTTTTTTTCACTGAAATTATAGGGATGTACTTCTGTGTGGAGCTACATATTGGACATAGTGCCAATAAGCTACCGGAGCTTCCTACCGCTGCTGCCTTGTTTAAAAACTAAACAAAAACTTAATTTCCTTTTGTCCGAAAAGTCAATTTCCTTTTTTATATTTACTCAACTCAAAACAGATGGGTTTCCAGAGCATAAGTAGTTTGGTGTTGTTTGATGCATGTGTAGTGTGCGGCTGGTTATTGCCCAGTCGTGTTTCTGCACGCACAGTTAGGAAGGGCACATTTCTTCTCTAAATAGTGATCTTGTAAAGCAAAAGAGTTGAAACCTGCTTAAGAGTGCATGTAATTATTTTATGTGTAAATAGGTGGTGTTTTTGTTGGAGTTCAGTGTTAAACTGAAGCAATGGATACGATATAGGTGTTATGTACTGATGATTGTGCAGCAGTACCATGCCAGGATCCTAAATACTCTGAGGACTTTGTGATTTTTAAAGTGTACCTACTTTCATCAGCTAGTGAGCAGGATAGATTTCTCGGAGGCCTGAAGTTTGTCTGTACTGTCTTTTGTTGCAAGGACAAGGAGGTTAATCTCCTAATTCAAATCTGCAAGTGCAGTATTATATGCAAATGCATAGCAAAATGAAAAAAAGTATCCACTGATGCTGTGACTTAGCTGTTATCCCAGGGAAAAAACTTATAATTGACAAATGCCTGATGAAGACTTGTTAGAAAATAAATCCTTTTTTTTTTTTTTTTTCAGAAGCAAACAAAAAAGAGTTTTTTACACGAAGGCTGAAATTTTGCTATCAGTATAGCACCTTGCATGAGACTATGACGCGTTTGGAGTCTGTAGGGTAATATGTCCTAATAAGAATAGATGTAAAAAAAAAACCACTGAATGAAACTATCAAATTCTGAAACCATCCAACTGCAGTGCTGTTGATAAACGATGGTGTTTTGTTTGTTTGTTTCTGCAGAATTAAGAAGAAAGCACTTAGGAGGAAATTAAGAACTCTAAGGACGTTACCATTTTTAGATTTTACATTATGTGGTTCAGGGTGAATCATCTGAGATGGATTTGACTGGAACACTGCAAATGTGTGTTTTGTTACAGATGCTGAGGAGCTGAAGTAACGTTGTATAACAGCTGTGATCAAGCAGCTGGGCATTCAGTGGAAAAAATGCTACAGACAGTACTTAAATACCATGTGCCTTCACTGCAGAGAGGCAATGAACAGTACAGGTTGTTTTCAAAGCACTTTGAAAATAGAAGAAAGCTGGTGTAAGTACAGAAGATGGGTCCCAGTCATTGCTGCACGTGGGACTTCAGGATTTCAATCTAATCAGCCTTCAGGAAGCAACACCACCAGTTAGGAGATTATAACATCTCTAGAGCTCTATTTTGAAAAATAAAGAAGCTTAAATTTTGTAGAATTGTAGAAGTGAGAAGTGATTTCAAGAAGTTAAATCAACATGCAGGGAAACAAAAAGGAGACTTTCCAGAGCTTGGCACTTTGTGCTACTAGTTGAACAATAGAAGAGGCAGGTATGATGATCTGTCGTTATATTTAATGTTCGTCACAGATCTGATTCTGAAAGAGATGGGTGATTTCAGATTGTTCTCAGGTAATCATTAACCTGGAGTTGCCCTGGGATCACTGGGATTCCCATGAGCAGAGAAAAATGTGTTTACCTAATGAGGGGAACGCAGCATTTGTTCCAAGATGGGGCCATGTACAGAACCAAAAAATAGACTTGTTTTGGTATATCAGGTTAACATTCAAGATAGCTTTCATGTTTATGGGCTGGTACAACACTGTATTCATGATGATGCCATCTTTGGGAGATATGTTGGCAATGCACATACAGGGGAAGAACACTGAAGTTCTCTGCAAGCTATTCAATATGAAATTAAACATCCAAAATCAACACAAAGATCCTTCCTGAACTGTGTACCTTACTTTAACTTAGACTATGAAGCACACATGATGCTATCCTGGGGAACAGAATGACAATCTAACAGACGACTATATAGAGTGGCTGATTGCACTTCCCACCTAAATTCTAATTGTAACAATATGGGAAGCTAATATCTTGCAAATGTTAGATAGTTTTCTATAGATATACTGATGTAGAATCATTTGCGTTGGAAGGAACCCTTAAAGGTCATCCAGACCAACTCCCCTGCAATGAACAGGGACACCTACAGCTACATCAGGTTGCTCAGAGATCTGTCCAGACCAAACTTGAATGTCTCCAGAAATGGGGCTTCCACTGACCCTCTGGGCAACCTGTTCCAGTGCTTTACTAACCTTTATATATATACTTATGTATATATATATATACATACATACATACATACATACATACATACATACATACATACATACGTATATATTTAATATGAGCTTCAATGAGGTTGATGTTAGGCAACGTTTAGTTGCATATGTCAGGAAAGCTGCACTGGTAGCAACAATTACAAAATGAGCAAGGCTTATTTTCTTAGTGCTCAAAACACCAAATGACATCTAGTAGCTAGTCGTAATTGCAATAGGGCAATAGGCAGTGCTAAAATGATCTTCCTGGGCCAGTCCAAAGCTTTGCTGAAGGTAACATCTGAAGCAGTGGGTAGTGACTGGTCTAACCTGCCATGGCTGATGTGGCTGTGAGCAAGCACATTCTGAACAAGGGCTCTTTCCAGCTTTCTCTTCTTGAAAAGAGCACCTGTGACGTGGCATCACTCAAAGGAAAAGTGTGAGTGCCACTCCACTTTCTATAGAATCAAAGTACAAGGTAGATGTTCCTGAAGTGACCAGGGACAATTACTCATATGTACAGACAAACATTTTCAGAAATGCAGTGCCTAGGTGAGAATATTATGATAGGAGATATTATACTGGAGTAAAATTTGGAATGTAAATAATGGATGATATGTTTGATCTCCCTGCAGAGTGTAGACATGCATAGACATGCTAATGAATAGACATATTACGGACTTCGCTACACAGATATATTGCCTTATCCTTAAGGAGTACTGAAAAATATCTAGTTGGCAATCATGCTGTGCTGGAATCACAACCTGACCTATCAGCCTGAAGTTAGGATACTTCCTACAGTAAAATTACTAATTGCGCCTTTGCAAGGATGCACGGAGTACACGTGTTACATCTGATGCTGTTGATCAAATGAGGATTATTTCTACAGAATCTTAACCATCAGTATCTTATGTATCGTTAACAGTTTGGGAAAAAGCAGAAAGTAGCATCTGTAACTGAAAGAGAATACATAGCTTTGACAATAAATATTTCCTAAATATGTGAAAATAGCTCACATTTATATCTTTCTGCCTCAGGGCTAGGAAGAGTCAGATACTTGTAACATTTTGTGGAATTCCACTTGCAAAAACGTATTTGCATAGCAAAATTTAATTATCTTATAGACCCTGTTGCCTTCAATTACTTCCAACACGCCTATTAGGCGTTACTTTGAGCTTTGTGAGCCTTGACTGCATTCCCTCTCTTGTGCTGGTGAATGGAGGGGGAAGACAAGACAATTATCTGTCTAATTTGATTCATAGAAACTGTGAATGAAGTCTTGGATGTTGCAGCTTCTTCTGCCCATGAGGAAAACTTAGACAGTGTCAAGGAAGGAGTAGCCTCAGCAGCTCAAGAGATGTCTGACACAGCCGCGACAAACCAGGATGCTGATGCTGAAGCTGACGAGTCGGGGAAAGCTTCAGAAGGTGCAGGAGTGCAGCCGGGTCTGAAACCTTTTGTCTTTAAAATCAGTAATGGCTGTTTGCACTGAGCTAGCTGAAGTGACACCTTGTGTTGCTTGTGGTGACTTAGTGGGAGCAAAAAAGGTCATTTTGAAATTGCTTGCTATGCATTAGAAATAGATGCAAGTTGGGTGCTGGTGGCATTTGAGCTCAGTGCCTGGCTAAGTGGCTGGGGGTAAAGCTCCCTTTTGCTGCATGCAATGTAACATGCTATTTAAAAAAATGTCTGACTTAATTTGAAATATAGCATCTTCTTTAATTACACCACTGTAAAGGAAAACATAGAATACGATATGTATAAGCCTTACAATGTTTCAGTGCAGCTATAAAGGATTGCTCTTCGGTTTGAATGATATAATAGCATGCAAAGAAAAAAGTGTGTTAAAATCATCACAGCAGAGATTTTCAAACCAGTTTTGAGGCTTGGCCCCTATACTCTATTATGGCTAGATTTATAAAGTTTAAAGGAAAAATGTCTGCGTGCCTAGTATGACTTAGGAAATCATATCCCCTTAGTACAAAGGATCCCTATTGTTCATAGCTTTCCTTCTGCATGTGTACTATTAAGTATTTCTTATTGGTCTTTTGTGTCCACTTTCAGTTTCTGAGGAGGAGAAGGCACCTGAAGAAGTTGCTAAGGAACCCTAAAGGTACACAGTACAATTGCAGCAGGAGGTTTCCTGCACTCCCCCTTTATGTCTTTCCCAGGTAGTGGCAATTGCAGAGTATGGAAAGTCTGCGTGTGCACTCTGATGGTGAATTTGTATTTCCACATACAACAACTGCCCAGCAAAATAAACAAATAAATAAATAAAATAAAAAATAAAAGAAAAAGTAGTATTTCTTATTGTTTAAGAACTATTGTTGGCATCTTTAAGATGCCTAGGGAACAAAACTTTCTCAATTCTCAATCTGGGTGTTTATTTATGGCTTCATCTTCCATGCAGATTGGATTAAGACATGAGTTATGGTTTTTTTTTTTTTTTTTTTTCCTAGGCAAAATATTGTTCTTTAAATGCTGATTTAAATTATAGAGATATTAGACTTCTGGAGTATTACCTCATACGGATGAACACCTCTTTTGCTATCTTCAGTATAAATATGGTGAAGTTGTTACCTCCCAGCCTGTTTTTGTTTTTTAAAAGCATTTCTCAAGATTAAGCTCTCTGCACTTTTAGTTTGTGCCACTGAAAAATACTGAGTACAGTATCATGACTGGGGGTCTGTGCCTTCTGAAACATGGGACTGATTACTTTTAAATAGGTGTTGCAGTAGATTGGTGTTAAGGAATGCTTAGCTGTCATCAGTTCAGTTTATAACATCATAAAAAAAGTATTTTGTCCATGTTTTCTTATTCTATGTGACTCTTCTTTCCAAAATGTACCATAAGATGGTGATAGAACCCCAACGGGAAAGAAAAGGTTGGCTAAAATACGAACAGGAATCTTGGTAGAAAACATGTTAATAGAAGCAAATGAAAGCTAAGCAAATAAAGCTCCTATGTCAGGAACTCTGCAAGTTAGATTATTTTTATTCCGGATGGAGCACCAGTACAAGAGGAGAAGGAAACAGCTCAAAAAAAGTGTTACTTTTCATTGTATCCTCAAAAAGCTCAACGTCTACAAACCCTTAAAACTTGATGGTACAGTAGTATGGGCCATGCTTAAGTGCATGTTTACTTATTTCATCATCCACAGTAATATAAACTATCTTAATGCCTCTTATCATCTTCTGATAAGACATAAATAATGTTCTTAAGCTGCACCAGTAAATAAACCAAATGTCTTGAGTCTTTTTGCATGTTATTTTAGCAGTTGAAGCTGAGAAAAACAAATCTGAACGAAACCAATGCCAAAATTATGAAATTGATTGCAAAATTCTTGTCTATGATATCTTCCTCTACCAAATGGAATGTTCATGTTTTGCTGGGAATAATGGTTTGAAGGGGAGCAGATATTTAATGAGTGTGGCTGACATGTGCAGAAAGGTCATCAGTGTGCTCCTCAGAGCTGGGGGTATTGCTCAAAATGAATGCAAAGGGCACCTGAGGACACACAAATGCAGTGGTAGAGAGAAAGTGATAGTATTAGGAAGTGTTTATTTTTCCTTTTCCTTTTTCTTTTCTCCATCTGTCACCATCTTGCTACCCTAAAAATTGCAGCACTGTTATACTAGTTGGCATTTAAACAAATACTACTTATTCGGTGAAAGGATGGTAATAGTAGTAATGGAGGAAATTATCAGATGAAGCCTGGAATTGATTCTGAGAGTTGTCTGAGTATGAATAAGCTGTTGTTGCCTTTATTTTGAGAGTAGGTAGCAGTTCTGTGTGTGGGTCTTGGCCCCAAACTGATGTTGCCATGAAATTACTTGCATCGGTGATCTCAGCAAACACGAGTGGTTTACCTCATGCTTAAAGTTAAGCGAGTAACTATTTGTAGGTGTAAGGAGTAGCAGATGTGCCCAGCATGTGGGGAAATAACATACGCCTGAGCAGCAGGGCTGAAGTCAAGGGATTCACTAAATCTTGCTTTGGTGGCGGTAGCTGAGCAAGTTTTTACAAGCCATCAGATAAGTAGGATTTACACAGCAGGTGGTGTTTATATGCTGTAATTCACTTAACTGATAACCTGCAGTCGGAAATACAGTGTGCTTTGTATGTTTGCGAATAAATAGACTTGATGAAGTCTGTTGCTAAACATCCATCTAAAATGCATTCTTTTTTTTCTTTTTCCCAGTGAGCGGCACTGACGCCTTTGAAAAGTTTAACAGAAACGTTTGTGGCAATCAACCAGCTGATTCCTGTGAGAAACCTCAGACTCTTCCTTGGAGACATAAAACAAACTGTGCAGTTTGTCACACCACACATTACATGTTAGGACCAGTGTTCATTGCTGCAACAGACAACCTAATACAACTTCAGTTAGTTAGACAGACGCTGTCATTAACAACGCTGCTTTAGGAAGTAGCACCCAGCACCAAGTGCCAGAGCACCACCCAGCATGCAATAGATAGATGTGCTAAAAGAAGCAGTATGCTTCACTGCATCCCTGCCAGGTGAACTTGTTCTACTTCCTGGTTGTCCAGGTGTTTACAATCATTTCTTACTTTTGGTCCAAACTGCGGTGCTTAATTACGCCGCCATCACATTCCACACCAAAATGGAAGTTAGAAGTTCTAAGGAAGTTAAAACCTTATACAAATTCTCTGTTTGCAATTGTAACCATAGGACATTTGGCTGTACAAAATATCTGGTTTTCCTCCTGTGTAAACCTTTTGGATGCTATGCTTCCTTGCACAATAGAAGCCCAGAGTAAACATTTTTAAAGCTTCTGCTCTAAGAACAAGAACTGTGTGCATGTAGTAGCAATAAGCCCTGTATCGCAACTTGACAGAAACAATGAGCATCAAAAGAAAGCTGGTTGAGGTTGTCTTTATTGCTCAGAGTGGTGGCTCCTACTTGGGGG
Organism: Alectoris magna; assembly: GCA_030625065.1. Classification (NCBI taxonomy): domain Eukaryota; kingdom Metazoa; phylum Chordata; class Aves; order Galliformes; family Phasianidae; genus Alectoris; species Alectoris magna. Next base: position 31,559,538 of record CM060563.1, on the reverse strand, counting down.
TGCTAAACCCCATTCCTTCCAAACTGCGGTTGGTTTGCTGTAATCTTTGTGTTGTTCTGTCTTAGCAGTAAGTGGCATAAAAAAAAAACCAGAGGGTTCAGAGAAGACCCTTGTACAAATGAGGGGAAATTTAGGCTGTGGTTAAGCCCCTCTGAGAGTTGGCATGTGGCTTGCAAAATCCCCATAGGTGGCTATGGCACAGGTATTCAAATGGACAGGAATCTTTAGGGTGTAATGAGGAACGGAATGACTATGGAAACTCAGAACAAGCAGTTATACATCAAAATATTCTCCCTCTGTGAGGGGCGTGTTGCAACTTGGACCAAAAGTGAAAAAGAGCGGGGAAAAGTATCTACTAGGCCCTTCACAAGCCAATGGCCTTTTTTCCCCCATTTCTTGGCTTGTCACTGTAGTCTTAATAATGAAAATATCTATAATAATTGGCTTGCATGCCAGTGTTCTCCTAACCCTGTTCTGCTATTTGCAGGCACACAAGTGTGTATCTACTAAAAAGTATTTACAGAGATCCCTACCAGCTAGAAAGTGTTACAGCCATCACAGCATAACAGTAATTCTAAATGAAGCCTAAATAAGGTACAGTGTACACAATTTACACAACTCTGAACCAAAAGGTCTATCTGACTGCTTTCTCTGCAAGCAGAAATTTGAAAAGATGCTGAAAGGGAAATTACAGTGTTTTAGCATTCCTACCCATTGCATAAAGAAACTCCTACTCTTTCCTTTATGATAAAGTAAACAATAAGCGTCCCAACAGAAATACGGCCTAATGCCCCTGTTCTTGTTTACCTGGAATAATGCTGAAGCAAAATCAGGCTCCTGAGCACCACAAAGCTGTTCCACAGCCTTCCACTTAAAGGATAAAGCCTCTGTGATTAAACAGAATTTTTATAGACAGAGCTACCAGAATAAAAGTCTTAGGTTGATATTTGTTGGTTATCCATCTGTAGTTATCTGGTAGATTAAACATTCTATGATAGATGCATGCTCTTAATCATACTATTTAATATTTAGCTAATAATTCCCAGTGGAAAAAAGCTCTAATTTCTACAACTGGCCATACATTTTCTGATACTGTAGGACTTGCTGACTGCCTCTTAACCTCTGGAGTTATTCTGGCATATGGCAAACAGACCACAAGGGGTATATATTAGCCCATGATAACTGATGCATGAAGAACAGAAGCCCAACCTGTTGGGTGCTTCTCAAAGCTTATCATCTCCCAGTTTCCAAAAAAAATGTAGTAGTTTGAGGATAAGCCATATATATGCTTCATGTCAGGGATCCTCTATATACTGCTTTTGAAGGAAACTAGAAATGCAGCATGAACTTTAGCTGTGATGACACACAGCGCAATGTGGTTTGCTTCAAAACTCATTTACCTTGCTTTAAAAGCAGACATAATGTCCTGTAACAGGAAGATGGGAAGACTAAAGGAGATGAGGAGAAAGGTTGTGCTTGACAATATACTTCAAATTCCAGAATAAAACTCGAGAATCTTGTCTTTGTCTGAACTGCCAAATGCTTCTCTGCACTCAGCAAGCCTCTGCGAAAGCAGGCAGTGAAGCGTTTCACCTCCCTCTAGCGCTGGTTCATGGAAGGGTGACCACCTGCTGCTGCTAGCAGTAATTTGCTTAGCTGAAGTGCTGGATGCAGGTGAAGTCCTTCCAAGTTTCAGTTGTACCCTTCCCCATGCTGCTATCAATATAGATTTTTTTTTTTTTTTACTTGCTTCTTAAAACATAAGACAACTATTCAAATAGACGCATTTGCCCCATTGTCACATAGACAGTTCTGCTCTTAGGAATGGTTTTTCTTGGTTGCATGCTGCTGTTGCTCTGCTTACTGCTGCAGCAAACAGAAGGTGTGCAGAATGAGGGAAGTAAAGTTTATTCCACAGCCATGACTGTGGAATGGTGTAGTAGATAACAGGATTTTCCTGCATCCTGGTCTGTACTCCTTCTCCTGGGATGCTGCAGGAGATGTTGGCCCCTCCAGCTTTACTGGGATAGGAAGGGCTTCTGATATGTATTAGCTTCACGTACAGATTCAGTGTCATTTAGTTATCTAGAATGTTGCTTGTCTGGTGATAAATAGTTATCCTTATTTCAAACCTTCTTTACATAATCAAGTCTCAAAAGATGCATGCGAGCTCTGACAGTGCCCCAGCAGAAGTGTTATATAGTGCAGTGTGTTGTGCGGGAAGCTCTGCCATCTGTACTGCATCTTCCCTGTTTGGTATTGACTTCAGCGTGCAAACCAACTGAATTTAGGGGGAAAATATGTAGAAGTGGAAGAAAAGAGAGAATAATGCGTATGAGGATAGTAATTTCTCTGTATCTTTCCCTCTCTGTGGTTAACTAACAGAGGTCTGCAGAGACTTTTCTCCCGGCTTCCTTCTTCTCGTGTCAGGCTACTGTAATTCTTCAGTAGTGACTGGGAAATGCTATTCTCTACTGAGGGCTACGTGGGAGTAATTAACAGTTGCCTAATATGCACTCACGTAATCAAACAGAAGAGGGCACTCAATCAAAGGCAGAAGGGATACTAAAACCCAGAGCAAAGAAAGCGTTTCCCAAAAGCTGGAGCTGAACAGGAAGAAATAAATAATGTCTGATTTTGCTCACTGGATTTTATTTTTAATAGCTTAACAGTACGGCTCCTTTTCATTCTGCTGTTGTAGTGAGCAACTTAGTTCCAGTGCAAGCTGTGTGGTGCTGAGGCTATTATGGCAAGATAGAAGCCACACGTGGAGTTCAAGGCTTGAAAGTTCTTGCCAACGGGTACACAATCTGACATTCTTCACAGACGTAACCTTCATTAATCTGGTATTTATGCTTGAGAATACAGATGTGAGACGTCAGATTTAAGGTCCTCAAATTAGCTCCAACGTCCCTGCAAAAATAACATAACTCTTGTACAAAGTAGCATAAGGCTGGAGGAAACATTTGTTGCTTTACCTCATACAGAGATACTAAATGGCTCTTGCTGGGCTGAACACGTCCACTACCTACCAGCGTTTGCCAGGGACTGGCATTAAAGATCTGCTCCTGCTACTGATAAAAGGTGGGTGACATAAAGCAGCAGTAGATCCAGCAACCAAACAGCATCCAAGCGTGTGCTTTGTTCAATCTTTGTCAGGCTCAGTGTGTGGAAAGACTTCAGTTTCACTACTGTACACGCTCTGTTAAAAGGAGGGCACGGAGCTGGGTGGCAGGGCAATGCCGGGCTCCTCGGCCGTGTGCCGTGACTTCTGTGAAGCTTTTCCTTTTGTTATCGTGTCCAGAAGGGTACTTACAGCCGATAAAGCCCGATGATTGTCGCACTATTCCGAACCTCCCAGACCAAGGGAGGGAGGCGGTTGGCTGTGACTCACACTCCTTTGCGAGCGGGCTCTGACAGCGGTCCGTCCATACCGACAGGACACCGATAAACGTTGCGCTATGAAGTTGGCCGATTTCGTACAGCGTGTGTTCTAACCCTGACAGCTGTGACTGCTGGAAACAAACTAACAAACAAAGAAAAAAACCTCACGAAAGGCACAAAACCCTTAAAATTAACTGACACGGCAGGGACTGAAACCGCTGCTGCATGCCCGAGTCCGCACACGGACTGCTGTTTCCGCCTTCAAGCTCCTGCAGAGACCGGCTGCGCGCCGGGGCCGCGAGGCGTTGCGAAGCCGCCCTTTCCCGAGGCAGGCGGCGGCGGCTGCGGACGCGACACCCCCGCGGGACGGCCCTCATCCTGACCGGGGCAACGGCTCCAGCGGGCGCCTGCGCAGGGGCCGAGCGGCCGCGCATGCCCGCAGCGCCCCGCCGGGCGGCGCGAGCATGTGCAGAGGCGGCGCGGGGGGGCCGGGCAGGTTGAGCCGCGGCAGCCGCCCCGCCCGCCCTGCCTCACCGCCGCCGCCGCCGCCGCGGGGCGGCCTCGGCTGTGCACGGGCGGCGCCCAGCCCCGCCTGCCGCTGTCCCAGGCCAGCGAAGGAGGCGGCCTCGACACCGCGGGCACGGTAAGAGCGCGGCGCCGGCTCCTGCGGCGGGCGGGGCGGGCCGGGAGGTGACAGGCGCCCGCTCGAGGGAAGGGGTCGGCGGCGAGAGCCGGGGTGGCGCGCCGCACCCCTTCTCTCCGGCGCTTTCGGTTTCGAGTGCCCCCTCGGCGGGCGGCTCCCGGCGGCTGTCAGCGTCAGCGCGGCCTGCGGGGCGGCGGGGCAGCCCTTGTTTACGCGGGGCGCGGGGAAGATGGCAGCCCGGCGCCGGCCGCTCGCTCGCTGTCATGCGTGCTGGCGGAGCGGCACCCGGCCGGCCGCCCCCCTTCCCCCAGCCCGGCGCAGGGTGCTCGCCGCTGGGCTCGTGCCTCGAGTGAGGGGCGCCCGGAGCCGTGTGCGTGCCTCAGCCTTCGGCTGCTCTGGCACGAAGCGGGCACAACCAGCCCACGCTCTGCGCTATGGAGTTCTCAGCGCTCCCAGAGCGGGCTTCTAGCAATAAGGCAGCTAAGCAGCTCTGGTGCTTGTGGCCTAAAAGGTGGGGGAACGGGGGCTGCGTTTTGTGTCATAACTTTGGATTGAAACAGTGTGAACGCTGGCGTGTTGGAGAAAGCTTTATAGAGATGTGTTAGTGTATGTTGAAAGCTCCATATGGGGCTTTGGTAAAGCTGCCTGTTTTATCGGGTGCTGAGGAGAAGAGAGGTCTGGATCTGTGGTTGTTGCACGAACCATTGCTTCCCGAATCCTGAGGAAGTGAAATATAAGGCTGCAGGTCCACGTGCCATGGGTCTGAGCCAGGGTTCCCACCCCCTGCCTATCTCCGTTGCTATCAGTTATTTTGAAAAGGTCCTGAGAGTGGGAGGTTTTGTATGGCACCTTTGGTGGCACTCTGTTCTGAGGTTCCAGCAATGCCTGCCTCAGAAAGCCCCAGAACGTGAGGCTGTGTATCCTTGTGCTCCACAGTCGCTTAGGCTGGTGAGGGACTATCTCCATAACTTCTTGACTTGAATGTTCTGACCTCTTTGGCCTCTAGAACATCCTTTGAAAATGAATCCTGTTTTGTGCATGCCACTTCCTTTGTTGTTGTGCTGGTTTGTTTTTAAACCTGCATCCTTAATTTTTTTCTTTGCGTTGATCCCCGCTCTTTTATTATGTAAAGTGATGAATAATTTTTCCCGTACTCTGGCCTGCTGGGGAGTGGAAACGGATGTTAAGGGCCAACAATTGGCACGGCAGGGAGAGGAGGCCTGGTACCAAGCAGGGCGGTGAGGGATGAGAGTGTTTCAGGACCAGTGGGAAGGGAGTCTGCTCGTAGGGTAAAACATGGGAGGGTCCAGAAGAGGCGTACTGAAGTCACGATGCTTTCAGCAGAGTGCTAGTGGTTTTTATGTCACGATGAACTTGCATGTCCTGGGACTCATCAGCTTTAGCTATTGAGCTTCCAGAATGAACTTTGGATGGTCAGATTTCTTGTTAAATATATATGGAAGTTGATTTCCTTACTGGGTTGGTATGCTGTCAATTGGATCCGGTGTAATAATTCCTATGTGTTCAGCAGTGGAGTGACCGCCTTGTGGGATGGGAGCTCTGGTGCTTGGACACATGTTGTGGCAGGACAGTGTGCTGTGACCACTCCCCTGTTTGAGTTCTTTTTCTGTACCCTTTGTTGTAGTTGATAAGGTGCTATAACTAGCCCGGACTGTCTGTTTTGTTCTCCTGAAATGCAAAGATTGACCCACGTCAGCTTTTTGAGCAGACCTTGTGATTCTTTAGCTATGGCGAAGTTGTTTTTTCTGCTTTTGCAGAAGCTTCTCTGATTCTAGACTTGTTCTGTGTTTCAAGGAAACACAATGAGCTCATGATTTCTTTCGTCAGGGAAAATGTCTTGGAAAGAGCTTTCAGTTGGCATAATGTGTTTTGTTTGTGTTTTTTAAACAGCGTTCTTTAAGTTTGTAGGTCTCAGGGTGAAAGCGACATTTACTGGTGTGCTCGAGGTGTTGCCCGTGAAAGACCGCTGTTGTACCTGTAGGGAGCCTTGTTGCAGTTAGTGGAATTCGGCAGCGATCCCAGCCTCTGCATTTCTGTGTGCATAACTGATTCTGCATTCAAGCTGGCTTCTTTAGCTATTCTGACAGAAGCAAAGGAAGGCCTGCTTGAAAACACTTGTATGTGATAGTGCTGCTGGCCGCGGTCCTGCTCCTGTGGCTGTATCTATGTAGGTATCCGCATAAATCTGTCCTTGGGGTTTTGGATGCCAACTGAATAAAAGGGAGACATTGTTCTGAGGGCTCTTACAAGTTTTCTGAGTGCTGCAGGAGCAGCTGCCTCCCATCAGTACTACCCAGCGTTCCGGGTGTTTTTCTTGTTTTCTGTGTGGGTACAAGTGTGTGCAGCTTTTTTCAAGCACTGAGTTCTCCTTTTCTTTTGTCTGCTTACAATTGAAATAAAACTGAACCGACTTGCAGATTTATGCTCAGAGTTTTGTTTAGAGCCCAGCCTGGCGTAGGAGAGGTGATGTGCTATGCTGTCTTTTTTCATGCCAGCTTAGCAACTTTAATTTTCTAATTCTTTTGAGCTGTGTTCTTGCTTCACTGTTCACTGGAGAGCAGTTGTGCGCTGGGGGATTGACTTAAGGTTCTGTTTTTGGATGGCTGTTACGTGCTCAGCACAGCTGTGGCATGCAGTGTTTTTAACCTTGTCTAGTAGTTGCTGAAAGCATCATAGGAGTGTTTGGATTTCTTGAGGGGACGTGCTTGGGTATGTAGCACAGGCCATTTTGCTATTCTAGTCTCTGAAGGTGAGAGCAGCTAGGTTTCTTTCTGTTTTCCCACAGGTTATGTGTAAAAAGACTTAGATACGATGCAGCAAAGCCCTTTTCCTTGTTGTAAGGGACTTGATGGGGAGCAGGCCCAGAGTTGTATGAGGTTCAAGGTGGAGGCAGAAGGGTGTCCCCAGGGGTGTGCTGCTCAGCGACAGGGTAGAGAGTGAATACTTGGCTGCTTCCTTCAGCAAGAGATGTGTCTGCAGGAATCTGTCGTGTGCACACCACATGCCTACCAGGATGTGTGTTGTTCTATCTGTCTGAGCACTGCTAAACCAGACTGCAGTGCAACTGGGTTGGTGGGCTGCTCTCCCTTTCCGCCCTGCCAGGTTGTTGAACAAGTTACTGAATAGGAAGAGTCTCTGTGTAAAGTTGGAGTCCTGATTTCCAGAGACTCCGTTGATTCCTTTCCTGGACAGTTTTGTGTCGTCTGTCTAAATATACCACCTTATAGTGAATGCATAGGTATAGTGTCCTAATGATTCTCTCATGTGTTTTTCTCTTTGAGGGTTTTATTCATTAGAAATGTTGGCTGTAACTGGAAAGTGAGGATGATCAAAGAGCATGTGTGTTCTTACATTGCCCTAGCTTTGCTTCTTTAGGTAAATGGTCATTTGCTTAGAGAGAAATCAGTGCAGGAGTCATCTAAGCTTCTTCTATCCTAGGAGGCAAAGAAATGCATTTCTTTCTTTCTTCTTTTTTTTTTTTTTTTTTCTGGACACAATCTGATCTAGTGTAGCACGTGAAGTGTTCTCTCTTGCTGCAGTGTGGCAGCTGTTTAGCCACCTGTGTGGGATTATCATGGATTCAGTATGACCATACAGGACTCCTGGGCTAGTATATGAGTATTTATTTGTATTGCTCTACAGCATGAGGACCAATTTAGCTTTGTGATGTACTTAGGCTATGCAAAGGTGCTGCCTGAAGCTCCCTCTGCTTTTGTATCAATGCATTATTCCTGAATTGCAGGAATAATGTTGGGGTTTGGAATTGGTTGGAGCCTGTGCTTCCAAATTGAAATAAATTTTCCATTCGTTGGACGCCTCTTTTGGGTTATGATTGTGCTTGGCAGTATTTCTAATGTGGATGTACATGGAAAAGTAGAAAATTCTTTCCAGAATGTTTTTTCTTTTCTTTTCCTTTTTTTTTTTTTTTGGGGGGGGGTTGTTTTTGTCTATGTTGGTCTTTGAAGTTGTATTACAATCATAGAATCATAGAATGGCTTGGGTTGGAAGGGACCCCAAGGATCATCAAGTTCCAGCCCCCTACCACAGGCGGCACGGCCTTCAAGCTCTAAACCTGGTACTACACCAGGTTGCCCAGGGCCCCATCCAGCCTGCTCTAATGCATTGATCTCAGTAGAGTTAGCTGCAAGAATAACTGATATCAGATCGGCTTCTTATGTCTGACGTGGAATACGTGCTTCCTCCTGTACAGCTAAGAAGCTAAACTTCTTAGGTTGCATCTTGCAGTAGTAAACTGCTCCTCACAGCCCAGGGTTTATCTGCCTCTTGAAAAAAAAAAACAGAAGATAAACAGTAACACTTACAATAAATATATAGCAGTTGTTTAGAAACAAAGCTCTGCTCCTCGGTCTGGTCAGAAGAGACTGAAGACGGTGGAGGTTGTGTATCTCTGTAAGCTCAATGAGATTTATCCAGCTAAGAGTGTTATGATGTGAAACTACCTTCTGCAGACTCTTGACAGTTTCATCTAGAAAAAGGAAAAAGTGGTGCTGCTACAGTGCTCTTTAATTTTAAAGATAGCCATAGATGAGAAATCAGGTGTATATTGATGGGATGTGTGTTACATATGCAGTGCTGTAAAAAGGCAATATGGTTGAAAGTGTTACAATGAATCTACAGCTTTATGAAACGGCTGTGGAATCAATAGAAAAAAAAAAAAGGAAGTGTCATTTAAAAATATATATATCCTAACTTAATAGGGAAACAGTAGCTCTACAAAGTGCTGGCTCAAATTGCATGAGTTGTATGTATCTGTACCTCTGTAACTTTGTTGATGTTTGACATCAGTGAGAAATTCATCATTGTTATTTATTATCTTTTTGTTAAAAGTTAGTCTGTTAGTCTGACAATTAAGCTCTGTCTTTTCTATATGGCAGTATTCAGTTAACGTTACCAAGGTCAGCACAATCTTTCTCTCGTGTTCTCTGGTGCCCTTTCTTGATGTAGAGATGCAGCATGCAGTAACTTTCTTAAATGGTGAAAGTCTTTTGAATATCAACTGTGCAAATAACTTAAAATTATTTTGTATTTCAGCCACCCTCGCCTAGCTGTTTAACAGAAGTGGATTGTGAATGTAAGCCTTTGATAACCTCAGCCTATCAGCATTATAGTCTTTGGGATAGATAGCAGCTCCCAAAGCCTCTCCAGGGGATGCACCATGACATCAGCAGTGATTGACACTGGAGGCCCTGGCCTGGAGTTCGACAGCAATGGAATGAAAAATCACGAGGTTAGACAAATAAGCAGAATCTATTTACTAACACACGTTGTACTTTCTATCCTAATTTGAAAGAAAAAGCTGATGTAAACTTGTGTATGAAGTGGTTTAGAGAGTGTTTATAGAGCAGACCACTTTTCAAGGATCACTTACTAGATAGTTTTATTATTGCAGAGAAGTGGAAGTAGGAAGCTTTGAAGTCTGAAGTACAATTATAGACTGAGCTTCCAGGATGAAATTAGATGCTAAGCATATCTTTAAATTAAAGGTCTCAGGTGTGAGTTAAGGTCGGATCAGGTGAGCATAACAGTAGAAGGACCTTTTTCAAGCATTTTATTTGCTTGTACTTTGCATTCTTAAAAGATTAAAAAAAAACAAAACCACACAACAAAAGCATTCTACTGTCCTGTAGGTTGCAGTGAATACTGTAGCTGGCAGGGTTCCACTCCTGCAATGCTTGATCAGATTAAATATACTGTCACAGATATTCTGGTCCTTAAACAAAAAAAGGTAGGCATGTGGGTATCAGATTAGCTAGTTCTTTTATGATAGCTTACGTACTTAATCCAAAACATGAATGTTCATAAGATATAGGTCATACAGAGGTATGTTGCAGTATATGCACAAAGACTTGATTACATTTCCAATGGAACAGAGGGAGAAGAAACACTTCGTGAAGCTGAGTAACTAAAAAGCTTGGTCTTTTCCAATATCTTAAGATTTAAAGCATCAGATAACTTTAAGTGCTTGGAGTCAGTAAAAAAGACCTTTGAGATTCTGGAGTGTCCCTTGGGTGAACAATAAGCTCTACTTTGGTTTTTTTGATCTCTTCCTTTAGAAGAAAATTTCTTCAAAAAAATCTTCAGGCTTGTTATAATTATTCAAAAAACATGTAAAAGCATAAAAGGAAAACACTGATTTAGAGTTCAATGGTGCAGTATTTAGAGGGGTTTTTTTTGTTTTTGTTTTTTTGTTTTTTGTTTTCTTTTCTGTAGGAAAATGAGCCAGTCTCTGAATTCCCAGCTGTGATTGTGGAGCCAGTTCCTAGTGCCAGACTAGAACAGGGTTATGCTGCTCAGGTCCTGGTTTATGATGACGAGACTTATCTGATGCAAGATGTAGCAGAGGAACAAGAAATTGAGACTGAAACTGTGGAAACAGGTAGACTTTAATTTATTTTTTCATTTCCTTCTTTTCTTTCTTTTTTTTCTTTTTCTTTCTTTTTTTCTTTTTTTTTCCTTTTTTTTTTTTTTTAGTGGAATTTCTTACTTTTAGAATTCCCCGAGGAATGTGACTTTACATTTACTCACAGAGTAGATCCTGATCTGGGATCAGATCTGTTAGCACAGAAGTTAATTTACTTAACTTCAGTGAAGCCCAGTCCTGCTGCCACTTCAGTGGCAGCAGGACTGGGATTTGGCAGGTAAAGATGTCCCCTCAGGTTTAGGATGCTGTATTCTAGTACTGTGTGCCCTCATAAGTAGGGTATGATATATACCCTACTTATATACAAAAGCATATAGGGTATATGCTTTTGTTACCTATTTATGCAGGGGGTTAACTAGACAACCTGGAATTCTTAAAAATCAGCTGAGCCAAGATCCTGGTTAGAATTTAGTTCTACAGCATGTCGGAGCCAAATAGCTGCAGGGTAGTTGGCAACAAGGACAGCACCGTTCTACTTAGCCTATCTTCAAACTCTTTCCCGCTCCCCATGAGCTCTACGCTCTGTCCTTTGCTTCCTACCTTTTTGATCTGAGAGCAGTTTTGTTGCTGGTTTAGTGGCAGGAATGCATGGCTGAGGGGAATGGAATTGGACTGTCCTGTTACAGGCAAAAAACCTAATGGACTGAAATTAACTCAAGCTATATGGTAAAATAAGTTATGAATGAAGAAAGGAGCAGAGCTTGGGCATTAAAGCACCTGACCTGTGTGCAGAAAGATACACATATCTCTAAACCTTTCTGTGAAGCTCATGAGCTCTGAGCTTTCTGAGGAGAACCATTGGCTGTTTGAACTGTCTGAAGAAATGAAGGTTGTGCTCCTATGAGAGCCTAGTGACATCTGCTTGTCAGGCTGCTGCTGTGCTGCAGTGGCTGTCACCCACCCCATCTGCTTTCTTGTGCTACTCATACTTGTCAAACTTTGAAAAACATTTCCCAGCACTAATTTTGCAAGAACAAGTAGCAGAGAAACAGTAAAGCTAAAATGTTTTATATTTTTGTTAGGATTAGCATGTTGATGTGGCTCAGTGCTGGGACAGGGAACTGCAGCCAAAGGGAGGAAATACCCTCTTGGGCAGTCTGTACTAAACCCTTTGAGTGGAACACCACTAGCTTATATACATATCTTTGGGCTGCTTAACTTAGAGGTAGAGTTTGAATTCATGGTGTCACATAGGTAAAACACAGCTGGCTGTCGTGTCTCACAGTTGCTTGGCTTAGCAGTGCAGTAAATATGTGTGCATTTCCATCAGACAAAGTAGGTTTAAATTCCAGTTTCTCCCTAAACAGTGGATGCAATTGCTCATACATTTTTGGAATTGGAATGTTAATCTCACGTGGAACTGCATCCAAAATCACATGCATCAACTTTGTAGGATATGTATGAACTAATTGTTCAGATCTTGGAATACTTCCAGTTCAATGAAATGTGGTTTGAATTAAATATACTAATTATAAGTTACATTAATGTAAAGGAAAGGCATGAAATGTGGCTTTTTTAGAAGTTATTTTTCACTACAGTGACAAAACTTTTAAGATGAAGGTAAGTGGGAGGTGAGGGTGCTCTTCCCAAGAAGCTGACTTCTATGAATTAAACCTGTAGTTGAAAGCTTTTAAGGGCTCATATTTTGATACCTTCTGCATTAAGAAGAGTTGCTTTTTGAACATTAAATATCCTGTTTTTTGTGAGTAAGATTTTGATAGCTTAATGACCAACAGAGCAGTACTCTTAGAATAAGGAACTATTGCAAGTGAGCTCTCTAGGTCTTTAAGTATTATTTTCTGGCCTTAGTAAATTGGTGGAAATGCCAACTGAAAACTCATAGTTCTTCTGTAGGATTCTTTCTTTGTAGCTGCTGTTCAGAAGTATATTCAGTATGTTCAGAATGGCAGGAAGGCCCTGGGAAGCATTCACTTGGGTGACATTCCATTGCAAGCCATGGGCTGCAGGAGTTTAAATTGGAGTGTGTTTTATTTTCATCCTTAAAGGCCTTTGGTAGGAAGCATCTTGGTGTTGCAGATGTGGTAAAAGATGCTATCGTAGGTGTTAATGAGAAAGCAGGCTAAAACAGAGAAACAAGTCAAGATCATACACCAGTGCTAAGAGCATTTCAGGATGCCCGTTTGGTGAAGTATGTGCTTTTGGTATACTGGTTTGTCCTAATTTAGATACATACAACAATTTGATTTCTGCATATCTTGGGGAAAAAAAAAATGTTGTTGAATTAGTGTTGATTGCTTCTACTTTATAAATGTCAGAATTATTTCCTGAAAAAAAAAAAAAAAATCACATAATTTGATAATCATATGAATGCTGTGCCAAAAATTAATAGAATTAATAACTTTCTAGTTGTTGTCTCTAGAGACAGCATGGTCTAAATGGTGTAAAATACAAAAAATCCATCATAAAGAATTATTGGCAGCATTGAGATGACACATACACACATAGCATAAAATGTATCCAGCTGTCAGAATCTCTTCTGTACTGTGCAGTTTATCAAGTAGTGTATAATTTAGTAAAAGGCAACATTTCTAGCCTTCGTATGCATGGATCAGTGCCCTCTGTGATCATCGTGATAGGATGGCTGACATGGTTCTTTGTCCATTGAACAGTCCACCCATAAAATCCATATCCTTCCAGTTTTGAGAGAAGGATGTTGTGGGGGGCTGGGTAAAAGGCCTTATTCTAAGGTATGGTTATCTATGCGCTCTGAGCTGACCTGGTAGCAGCCTTTCAGTATCTAAAGGGAAGCTACAGAAAAGAAGGAGGGACTCTTTATCATGATCTGTGTTGATAGGGGAAGGGGAAATGGCTTCATACTTAAAGGGGTAGATTTATGTTAGATATGATGAAGAAGTCATTTACAGTGAGGGTGGTGAGGCACAGGAACTGGTTGCCCGGAGATGAAGTGGAAGCCTTGTCCTTGGAGACATTCTAAGTCAGGCTGGATTGAGCTCTGAGCTAGCTGTTGGTGTCTCTGTTAATCGCAAGGGAGTTGGACTAGATGATCCTAGTTGGACCTTTTAAGGGTTCCTTCCAACTCAACTGGTTCCGTGATTCTATGAGTGCTGATGATTTTTTTATTTAATTTGAGGGGAATATGTATACATATATTTTTTCCTTTTGGATGCTTTACAGTCTCCCAATAACCAATCTTGATTCATTATTCAAGAATCATTAATCATAATTAGTCAATTAACTATAAAAATTAATCCGTGAACTATAAAAATAAAGCCTAACAAGGTTTCCATAAGAAACAAGAAACACCAGCTGTTCAAGTTCTGTTTTTCTGTCCTGTTCCAGGAAATAAAAAGCTGCCTGTGTGCTAGGAATGGGGGAAAAACTTGATTTAAAGAGTTATCTAGGGAAAATGAAATGCAAGTTTTAATCTTTTCAAGTGCCCATATGACATCCTCAGTGGAAGTAAAGAGCTCTTCTGATCTTTTAAAGGGAAAGTGTAAGCCTTACCTTGAAATACTATTTAAATTCATTTTCCTGTGCATGATATCACTCTTAGGAGTAATCCCTTTAGGCTATTGGGAACAGAGTTACCATCATTGTTTATTGGAACAGTTGAAGTGTTTGTATCTTAAGCCTTCTTAACAATTGGTTTATAATATCTAGATTTTGTTTCCTTCCGCTTCCTGAGTACTTATCCATCCTTACAGTGATTAGCCCTTCACAGCAAAACCTTTGTAGTTTATGTAACAGCATAAGCTGCTATCCCTAAAGGAGCAGCTTCTCTGAAATGAAGTTTTTATAGTTGTCTGCCATGACACAGAACCCCTCACATGGATGTGTATGTTAGTTAATGAGATAATCTAATGTTTGGATTTACTCTATGTGCAGATCTGAAAGTACCACAGACATGATCTGCTGTTCTTGTATGTGGATGATGCCTTGCCTTTTAGCCACATTTCTTTAAATGTGATGCTCCATCAGAAGCCCTCCCTGTGGTGCAAGCTGAAATTCTGTTTTAGTTCTATAAATAGTATTGACACAGAGGGGTGGAAAGTGTGCATGAAAGTAGGGGCATCTGAAAATGAGCCCCTCCAGGATTACAATCTGATGGAAGAGTATTGTGCTACAAAGACAACGATGATGGTATGTTTGTTTGTGATCTCTTAAGTTTTTTTTCTGCCTGGAAGTTCCTTAAGTTATCAGGTAAATTGATAACCTTCCTTAAGGAGGGAGGAGATGGATATGCAGTGAATTAAGGCTTAGCTCCTCCCCTGATTTAAAGAAATGCACAAGGAAATGTTTATTGTTAAGGCAAATCTTCTTTTACAGAGGAAATTTCAGGTTATTACTCATTTATCAGCATGAGAACCAATTGTGTGTCTGTATAAAGTCCCTAGTTGTTACCTGTTCAGGTATCCGCATCTCTGTGTCTTCTTTTGTCATTGTTGTTTTCTGCTGACTTATTTTATGTAAGCGTGAACCTGTGAACTCTTGGGTTTGTATCAGTCACTAAGTGTGATGCACTTGGTTAAAACCTTACACGTGATTTTATTGTGTGTTGGGGGTAAACAAAGCAAAGTATCCTTCATTCTGTCCAGACGTGGTTTGATTAAGCTGCCTCTTCCAAAAGACAAGTGGACATCTGGTTGATGTTGCAGTAGTGCTGACATATTGTGGTGATTGGTCTTTGTCTCCTTACTCAGACAGCTTGATTGGAATTATTCTAAGTGGAGAGAATTTTGCTGTGGAAGGCTGTGCTGATTAGAAACCAGAGTCTGGATGTTCTTTGAACCACATTAAACTCTCAGCTTAAGTTAGCGCTGTCTTCATCAAAGAGTTGAGATGATGCCCATTAGCCAGATAAAAGAAAAAAAAAATCAACCATGAAGCTTTAAATAAAGTGTGGAATACTTGCTCTACCACAAGGATTAAATGTCTCTAACACATTCATGGGTTTAGAATGTGGGTTAATTTCTCTTTTTACATCACATTGCTACTACACTGGTGTGAGTTCTCACCCTGCCGAGAAATCCGTTGCATTTTTGCTAGGTAAAATATCATTGAGGATGAAACAAAATGATGCCCCTCCAGTTGCATGTGCTACTTTGTGTGGCTCTTGGAACATTCCTGCTACAGACATATCTATATCTGTTTTCAGTGACACTTCTAATTCAGATGCAAAATTCAGCTGCAACTTAAATTTTGTGTTGTTTTTACTGGCGTTTCCTTTTCTGAGATATTAATGGAAAGAGCTGGTGCAGGTGCTCTGTGGTTGATGTTTTTATGTAGCAGTAACGGCCTGGTTGTGGTATTCAGTTCTTTCTAGATTTCAGGTTTCTCCCTTGCTGCTTTCAGTGCTCCATTTGTGCTTAGAGAAAAAACATTGCAATGCTAAGTTTTTTTTTTTTTTTTTTTGTTATAAAACCTAATTTAATGAATGCTTTTCAGTCATTATTATTATTTTCTATGGTAAATGTGAGGCTGATTGAATGGCTTGCTAGAATGGGACATTCAGATTTGCACGCTCTTCTGAACTTCCAAGTCTAGTTCCAGTTGGGAGTGAGGAATTGTAGGCTGTTGATCAAAGAGTCAGCCACTGTATGTTACTGATGGAAGCTGAGCAGCTTTGTAGTTTGTGTCTTGAAATCAGAATGCAGTATGACATACGCTCATGCCAAGATGATTTTGGTATAAGATAGTGCTATTTATTGATCAAAAATATGGTGACAGACTCATAAGGAATAATTTTATTACAGTTATGCAAGGACTTGCATCTAACAATATCCTTTGAGACATACCTGTCTGTCTTACTCCGTATTCACAAGAAATCGTGCTGGTATTGAGACTTGTTATTTTGAGTGACTCCTTTCTGTTTGCTTGTAGTATCCAGTCCTGAGCGTATGTTTTCTTTACTATGTGGAATCACTAATTGCCATATGAATAGGGAGCACTAGGAGCCTAGGTCTACCCAACCTGATATGGTGTAGTCAGAGAGGTGACCTTAGTACAGCCCAGCCACCCTTGTTAGTATCTCCCAGCTTCTTTGAGGGGCACGTTGCGTTTAGCTTGCCTTTATTTCTGCAATTTTCTGTAATGGAATCCACAATGGATGCTAATCATTATGGTAATAGGCTGATGAAGGAGACTGTTGCATTCTCTTTTGTGTTTCTGAAATCTATTTCTTTACATCAGAGGGTTGCAATGCAGTAAGTGCCAGCAATTTCATGGTTGCTGTCCTTCTCTGCCAAAGACTCTCAAGTGCATGGGGTTGGAGGTGTGCATCTGCTACAAATGCTCTTGAACTCACATGTGAATGTATTAGGTGGTAATTCATATGTGCCATTAGCCTTATTTTCAGTGTGGGCTTTCCTGAATAATGGAACACTGTTGGGTTTTTCTTTTCTCCTTATTTCTGGCGGTCATTGCTTGTAGCACGTGATAAGGTGTGGGTCTACCTGGAGGAGGCCTGGCTGCCTTGCCAGCTGAGCTTGTGTGAACTCATTGCAGTAAAACACAGTGTATCCTAACGGGATAATCTAATAACTAAGAAATCTGCATTTCTTTCTTTACCCATCAGCAATGGAAGAACATAAGTTCATCTGCCATTTCACGAGGTCCTATTCCACAGTGCAACTATTTCTTTTCTCTTTGGGCCTCCCATCATTTTATAGAGTGCTTTTGCAACTCTGTTGTTAGCCTGCCGTAGGCTTTAAAAGAGATTAAAAAGAGCACGCTTGCTTTTTTCCCAATCGACTGTGGTTTTTTTTCAACCCCCCTGAAATAGTAAGATTAGATTAGCGTGACCAATCAATTAGCGCTCAGCATAAAATACCGCAAACCACGCGGTTTAAACGCAAGGAACTGCAGGGTTTCGTCTTTCCTCCTCCAGGAGGGCTGGCTGGGCAGGGCTGCGTACCCGCGCAGTGTCTTTCCGTGTCCTTGGGCCTGGCCCCGCGGGCAGCGCTGCTGCCGGAGAACGCAGCAGAGTCCCCTAGCGGGAACGCGCTGCCGGGAGGAGCGTGCGCTGCGCTGCCGCTGCCCCTCCGTGCGGAGGCTGAGCCGAGTGCCCTACCGTTGTGCGTGTGAAGAAATACGGTCGTGAAATTGCACTCCTAAAACGCCGTGTGAGCGGCGGAAGGAGTACGGGGCCCTTAGCAGAATGTGAGGTGCTGGACGTAGCAGTTGCGGGGGTTTATTCCGAACGCTGCTTCGTGCTTCTCGCGTCCGTCGCAGGGATGCTAAAACGGGACGGAAGGCGGCCGCTTGCAGCCGCAGCCCTTCCTTTCGTTCGCCGGGCTGCGGCCAGTCCGAACTCCGCGCACAAAGCGGCCGTTCGCCCCCTGCGTCATCGAGGGAGGGTCGGAAACGCACGGCCGCGGGAGTTCCCGTGCGGGCCCTGCACGCGGGCGCTCCGCGCGGTCGGGGCGGTGTCGCGGCGCCCGGCGCGGGCCGCCCGGCACCGGCCGCGTCCGTCCGCCCCTGCCGGCCTCGCGCTGCGAGCGGCGCTGCCCCGCCGCCGGCGGGAGGCGGGCGGCCGGCGGGGCCCCGGCGCTTTCCCCCGCCCGCGGGCGGCCCCGCGCTGCGGCGGCGGCGAGTGCCGGCGCGGCACTTCCTGTCTGGGGCCGGCGGCGGAAGGATCGCGTGCGCCGCGCCGCCCCGCAGGAAGCGCCGCCGCGGTGCCCGCGCCGCCCGCCCGCCCGGCCCGGCCCTGCCTCCCGCCCGTCGCCCGCCCCGCGGCAGCGACCCGCCGGCCCCCGCCCGCGCGCCCGGCGGGCAGCGCGAAGCCGCGGCGGGAGCGTCAACATGGCGACCTCCCTGCACGAGGGGCCCACCAACCAGCTCGACCTCCTCATCCGCGCCGGTAAGCCGCGTCGGGACGGGGGGGAAGCGCGGCGCGCCGCGGGCGCTGCGAGCGTGCAGGAAGCGGGAGGCACGGGCGGCGGCTGCACCTGCCCGGCTCCGGGGCTCCGCGGAGCGGTGCCGGTGGGCGGGCGGGGGGCTGCGGTGGCAACCAGGAAGCTCTCGGGCCGCCGTCCGCCCGCCTCCCGCCACGCCGCGCGGACGGGCCCGGAGACGCTGCGCGGCCCCGCGCTCCCCTTCCCCGCCCGGGTGCCCTTTTAAACTCGGCGCCGGCGGAGGTGCGCGCGGCCCACGTGTGCGGCACGGCTCGGGGCGGCCGCGGTCCCCCTCCCCCCCGGAGCCGCGCGGCGGAAGCGGCCCCGCGCCCCCCGCTTTCGGCACGGGGGGGGCGGCGGCCGGAGCGCGCCCAATGGAGGGCGGCGGGGCGGGGCGCGGCAGCCGCCAATGGGCGCGCGGCGGGCGGCGGAGCGGCGGCTCCCCGCGGGTTGGCGGGGCGCGCGGCGGCGCGGACGGGCGCGGAGTGTAAACACGGAAGTGGTGGCGACGCTGCGCCGGGCGCACGTGGTCGTCCCCGCCGTGCGCCGCGGGCATCTCCTGCCCTGCGGCCTCTTCCTGTGCCCACCGGCCGCTGTGTTGCGGAACAGCGATGTGGTCGGTAACGGGAGACGAAAGCTGGGCCCAGATTGTTCCTGTCTGGGGCTGTCTCGGTTGCCGGCCACGAGAGCATCTCCAGACAGCCAGAGAAGGATAGGTACGGGGCTGGCTGTTAACGTTGCTCTCAGTACTGGCCTGACAGCGCTGCTGTTCACTGTGCTCCTTTAAATGCTGATAGGTGAACCCGGCGAACTTCTGCGAGGTGCATTCATGCCCGTGGGGCTGCTCCTGCTCACCATCCGTGCTTGGAATTGGGAACTCCTCATTGCTGCGCTGTGCTGGTGCCTGGCGGCATTAAGGGATAAGCCATTGTAAGCCTGGGGCTGCAGCTCCGTGCTGACCTTGTGCAGGTGAAGGGAGGTTGCTGCACCACAGCCTCACAAAGAGCTGTTTTAGAAACTACAGTCTAGCTCTTCTTGGGCCTTGATTCACATGCTCACGCCTGTTTTGGCGGCACTGTTCCCAAAGGTGCGTGTTGCTGCTACTTCTTGCTTTGAAGCTCAGCTGCAGCCCTGTTGGGCTTACTTACCAACCAAGTTGGGCTTTTTGCAGCAGCAGATGGGAGCCCTGGATGCACACAGCACACAGCATTTGTTTGGGAAGGGAGAGCGGGGCTGGGAGGTGTTCAGTCAGCATTGGAAATGGTCATCAGCTGGCCTGTCCTCTTTTCCCATTTGAAAAAGAGCTGTTTTATTTTCTGGTAGGAATATAGATTATTTTATAAGCAGATTTTTTTCTGCTTCCGTAAAATAGACCAGAAAACTTAGATTTAATGTGAAGCGTGCAAAAAAAGTGCCCTAGAATCGTATTACTTCATGAAAGCAATGGGATAAGATTTGAGTTAAAAGAATGGAAACAAATGTGGTGTCCCACAGCCATGGGTGAGCAGACGTGCTGCTGCAGTATGCCCATGTTAGCATGAGCTCTGGGTGCTGCAGGGATGCTGCGTGGTGAGGAACCTCCGTGATTTCCCATGGTAGTGTCTTTTGGCTGCAGTTGGCATTCAGGTGAGCACTACTGCTCCTCTGGGTGCAGTTCTCCCCCACGCCTCTTGTGAGGAGCACTCCCAGTGTTGCAGTATGGGGGGAGCTGGGCTGATGGCTCTGCCTTCTGCATGTTCCACCATCTTAGTGAGCCTGTTGCTCAGTGCTTGCCCTTGCTGTCTTAACGGGGTGTTTTAGAGAGTGGCCAAAAGAGCTTTCACTTAAAATTGGCACTGAGATGTGAACTGATGCTTTTCCCAATGTGTCAGTGCAGTAGGGTTACCCACTTCATCTGACAGGTGCCTTGCAGCTCCCAAGGGCTCGGGCTGGCTCTCCTTTCTCCCTGCCCTTTCCCCTGCTCAGGTTGGCATGGTGCTGGCGTGGTGTACAGAGAGGCACCTGAGTGACCTTGTTGCCCTTGTCCCAGATGAGCCAATCATCTACTTCTGAGTGGTTGAGACTTCCCTTGGGAAGGGGAAATGCTGATGTAGAATGTTGCCTGCAGGGCCGCTCTTGTGGGTGCAAGTGCCCCAGGGTTGGGGGTGGCCTTGAGCTGACTCTGGGAAGGGCTGTCAGGACGTGGGATGCAGCAGGTAACAGCCTGTCCTTTGGCACTGTTCTCTGTGCCCGCAGGGTAAGCTTTTGTTGTTGCACTGTGCTGGAATGCCAGCCTTATCAGGCACCTAGTGCTGCAGGAGATGGAGCCCCCTAAATAGCATCTGGGCAGAACTGTGGCAAAAGGCTTAGAGGCAGCTAGGTTGGCCCAGTGGGGTTTTGCATTCTGCTAGAAGTTTTGCGTTTTCCAGGTGTTGCTAACTTCTGTGTTTGCTTGTAGGTTTTTAAAGCTTCTAGTCCTTACTTTTAAACTCTGATTTGCTAGCTTCTCCCCACGTGTTCCTGCACTAATCTGTTTTTGTAGGGTTTCCTGAGGCAGAAGTAGCAGCAGTGGTATTTTCCTTCTTTCCACCACGCAGCCATCACTTTTTTTTCTCAGATGTTCTCAGTAACAGAATAGGTGCCTCAGAGCTCTCATGGAGAGTGCTCACCGAATGCCCCTCGGATGGCAGGGGCTGCAGACAGGTGACCCTGCTGCTGCTAAAGATAGCCTGGCCGTCTGGCTGCAGTGCCGGGCACCCGGAGAGATGCATTGCCTTAAATGGTGAGCTGAGCTGCAGGAGCCGGCACCTTGTGCTGTGGTGACATGGGACAGGTGGCTGTGCTGCCTGGGACCCTGCCCAGCCTGCCGACAGAGCAGCACCTCGGCAGCACCGCAGCTGGCATCCAGAATGCCTGGGGTTCCCTTTTTTTTTGGTGTTGCACTGGGTCCAAATGGTCTGCCTTGTATCCAAGCTTAAGAGTGTTCTCTTGGAGTTACTTTATATTAGCTTTATTTAACTATTTAGTGTTCATGAGTTTTCAGAACTCAAAAAAAGAGGTTTTTTTTGTTTTTTTTCTATCTTAATCCCTCAGCTGTTGCTTAAGAGAAAGCACCTCCTGGTGTTTGAATGCTTTGTGGTTCTTGTGTTTTCTCGTTACCAACTAGGCCTGTTAAACCCAACTTGCCAATGTTTTCAGTATTAGGAAACAAGATATCACTGTTTTGCAAATTAATCTTGTATTTATATATATGCTTTATCTAAATAGACTGAAAATCTGAAGAGAAGTGATGTTTATATTTTAATGGGATCATGGTTGGAGTTGGGTTTGCTTCTCTCTGCTGTGTCATTTTACAACCATCTTCATTACACTCTGGTTTATTTTGCTTAAATAGGAAGCAGAAGAGAAACCCCCCAAATCTGTTTCCGTAAGCTTTTGAACTCCTAATAGAAACAGGGAGCTTGGCTGCGAGCCAGAAATCTCAGAAGTGACAGTGTTGGTTCTTGTTGGCTGCTTGTCGCATGTCTTCCCTAAACGTTTCTGTTGGCAGTAAGGTGTAAGGTGTGAAGACACCAGATAACTTCTTGATCTTCGTGTTTAAGATTGAATAGCACTGTTGTACAGCGATACGTATGGACTTGAGCCTGGAGGTGTTCAGGGCTAGGCTGGATGGGGTTGTGGGCAACCTGGTCTAGAGGGTGGTGTCTCTGCCTATAGCAGGGGGGTTGGAACTAGATGGTTTTAAAGGTCCCTTCCAGCCCAAACCATTCCATGATTCTATGACTTGTATGACTAATCTGGTCTCGTGACACTTTTATCCTTCTGCAGTGGAAGCATCAGTTCACGGAAGCAATGTACACTGCACAGATAAGACAATTGAAGCTGCGGAGGCCTTGCTTCATATGGAGTCTCCTACCTGCCTGAGAAATGCCAGGAGTCCTGGTATGTCAGCTACCGTTTCTGCTCTGCGAGCAGTTTTTGTTTCTACTAATGTGTAAAACAACCTCCCTGTAAGAAGCATACTTCCAGGTGATATCATTTACCTGAGAGATGTTGTTGAGTGCACATACTTGGATAGCTCATTTAAAGTGGACTTTTCCATCTAAACATCAGGAAATGCTTCTGTATTGTCCTGGTGATGGAGTACTGACACAGGTTGTCCAGAGAGATTGTGGAGTTTCCTCCTTGGAGATCCTCAATAACTAACTTGAACATTATGGTCACCCTGCTTAGGGCCTCTGCTCTTGAGCAGAGGTTGGGCCAGGTGGCCTCAGGCATCTTGTCCTATTTAAGTTGTTCTGTGGTGCTATGAACCTGATATTTTGCTTTGCTAGAATGGTTACTTTAAGGGAAAATTATTTTCATCTGTTCTTCTCTTTTAGAAAGAATATCCGAATACAGAATGTTGTGAATTGTTACCAGTTTAGAAACCCAAAAGTCAGCGTTGATGATTCCTTTAACTGTATCTTCTTTCTGAAGTTACTTAATATATATTGGATGAAATCATGGTCTGACTGGAACCCAGAAGCTATGAAGTAGGAAATGGAATTTGGGATGCAAACCAGTCCAGTCTCTTGGTCCCTACTTAACTAAGGATCAGAGATAGAGCTCTTTATTTTCTTCAGTTAAAATCGAATTTAAAGTTGAGCTTAAATTAAAACAGTATTGCTTTGATGTAATTGTCATATGCCTAACAGTGATTGCAGGTATGCGTGTTTTGGGGAGTGGACTGATTTTCTACATGGCAGTTCGTTGGAATTGAATCTTGCTACATTTTTGCATGTGCTTTGTTTAAAACAATTTCATCTAAGAGAGACTAGAGTAGTCAAGTAGAAACCCCGTAACATACTTTTTCTTTTTTCCCCCTTTTTCCTCTCGTAGTGGAAGTTCTGGTCCCTCCTTGTGTATCAACCCCAGAATTCATCCATGCAGCCATGAGGCCTGATGTGATCGCAGAAACTGTCGTAGAGGTGCCAGCAGATGAATCTGAGCCAATGGATTCATCTCCTGTTCGAACATCCCCTGATATCCATGAACGAATGAAGAAGAAAAAAGGTACGTATGGCTCCTCGTTGCGGCTACCTCAGTGTTTATTTCTTATACAGACAGCCACAGATGGTGCAGTTGATATGGATGCAGATAGGTTAAATTAGCTGATTTCTCTGCTCATGTAATCAAGTGTGGTTCAAGTCTGAAATGTGAGTTCTTAGAGAACAGGCATGTGACAACAACCAAAAGTAGTGAGAGAGTGCGTTTCACCAACTGTTAAGGAAAAGGATTTCTTTTTTTGTTCTGTGCCTTGTTAAGTGAAGTCTGCAGAGTGGTGGAAGGGTAAAGAAGGATTCAGAAAGGACTTGAAGGAGTCCTCGATTGGAACAGTAGGAAAGTTACTGGCTTACAAGAGCGTAAGTTGATTTATAGAATCAGTACAATGTCTTTCTGGTGAGAGAAGTATCTTGTTTGTCTGATTGGTGTGTCTTGAAGGAGGCACTAATAGGAACAGTGGGCAAGGTCTGAGCATTCAGCTACCAAATGAGATGGCTCTGAATGGTTGGTATCTGTCTGGTCTAGCAGTTTGCTTACAGGCATGTGTGTAATTCACTTAACCATAGGAGTGCGTTATTAGAGCTTCCAGTTGTATGTATGCAGAGTTGCTTCTAGTTTAGGGGAGAAAAACTGCAGTGTGAGGATAAAGCAGTATGTAGCTGAGGTCTACGAGTTTGAGATTTGATGAAGTCACATGCTTGTAACAAATGGCTCTAACTACCCTAAATGACATAGGCAGGAAAATAATGACAGTGCTTTTTTATAGCTGTATATTGGATTTAAACCATTTTTTTTTTTTCACTGTCTGTCTGAATAGTCATTACTGGGCAGATTATGATACAGGGCTATGCTCAGAAAGTTGAAAGCACGTAAGGTCATTCAGATGCAGCAACAGAATGATAACTTCGGTCATCATAATTAATGCTTGTTGAATTCAGCATTTATTGAAGAGTATTATTCATCAGCAGAAGATAATGCAGTTGTCCCTGAGGAAAGAGAGGTACTTACTGCTGCTTTCCTCAAAGTGACGGCAGAAGTGAGGGTTGTTTACAATCTGCTGCTCGAGGTTATGATCCTCTTCCCTGCTTGGGCCCATTTACCTCGATGGAAAGGTCACTGGTGTGTAAAAGGGTGAGGGTTTCCCTGACACAGGAGCGCAGCAGGGGGCTGTGGGGGCAGGGCAGCCCCAGCACCACCCTGAGACCTGCGTCCCAGTGGCTGCACACTGCCTGTAGCTTTTAATGGGCAGGTGTGGAGTGGAAGTGGGAGTTGATGATTTCAGCTGTAGAGTTTTGCAGGAACACTGATGCTTTGATGGGCACATATGCTAAAATATTGAAAATAAAGCAAGCAGAAGAGTGGTAGGTTCCGGAGTAAAAGAGGCATGTGACTAAATGAATGCAAACACACTGAATTTACTTCATATGTGTGGTGCGTACTTCACCTGCCAGTAATTCATCTGAAATGAGATTAAATCTGCCTATGAAAGAAGCAGACAAATGATGCGTTAAATTGGATGTGCTATAGTTGTAATCTAAGAATGTCAGTTTATCCATACTTGAAGCAAAGAAATAGCATTAAAAAAAAAAATGCACAAACTGCTTCTTTCAGCAAAATCAAACTATAAAATGCTGTTGTTCTGCATATGATTAATACTCTTTTTAATACTATTTTTTCTGCATGTTTTGTGTGCAGCTGGCCGTAAACCCAAGAGCCAACAATCGACTATTTCAGATGGGTCTCCAGACCTAGGTATAAAGAAGAAACCTAGGGAAGGCAAAGGTACGATTTCTCATTGTTAAATCTAAGATCATGTTGTTTGTATGTTTTGTGTATGTCATAGGTAAAACTAAGATCTTGAAAACTTTGGTGGGTGAACTTGCACTGACTTCATTTGGTCTCAACTTTATTTGATGTCTTTGCATTTGTTGATGCAAGATGTAGTACAAGGATGTGCCTAACTCCTCTACAATGCACTCTGCCGTTAATAGACCTGTACATTTTCATTTGCTTTGCATTTATTGCCTCACACTGCCTTTTGTGTGTGCTAACTTGTTGCTAGGCACATAATTTGTTAAGCTGCTGCTGTAGGACTTGCTTGCAAGTGGAAGCAGCTTATGGGCATTTGTAATGGTGAGGGCTGGAACTGTGTTTCCTTAATTGATTTACAAACTTCAGTGGGAATGTGTTGCTTGACTAATAGATGCAAATTGGCTTAAGGGTAAAAACAAACGATGGTATGTTTCTCTGCTGCTCGAGTGGGGACTTTTGTGTGGAAGAGTCATTATTCTTATTGTTCCTCATGATGAAGAGTCCTTTCTTAGTTTGCAAGTCCCAGCTTTTTGCCCAGAGGTCAGGCACACTCGTAGCACCCACTCACAGGTTACTGTTGAATTGCAGTACAGCGTATCAGCTCTTAGCCCTGTCTGTAGGTGCAGAACGTGGATCTTGTTCCGAGCTAACTTCACAAAAAGTTGTAAGGAGATTGTCCTACAGCTAGTAGAAATAGCGTTTTAGTGGCTCTCAGTAGCAGCGTACCAGCTGAAAGACCATGCAGTTATCAGCACAAGAGCTGTTATTTCAGGATTTGTTTGAAAGCAGGATCTCTGCTATTTACGTCATTCCTTATCTGGGGACTGCTCCTGAGTCGTGCTTGTGAACAGACTAAGGAAGAATGGATGCTTGCTCATGGAAACCGGTGCAGAAAATAATTAAGTTTCTAGGCCCCAGTTCATTCTAGGCTGGTGCCTTTGCTTTTCACTGTAGCAGATCTTTATATTTGCTATTCTTAAAAGTACTTCTTGTTTGATTTTTTTTTTTAATTTTTTTTTTAGCCTTCTTTGTAATTCTGATGTTCTGTTAGAGCTTTCTGTTATCTGAAGAGCATTTGTGAACTGCCCTCATTGCTGCAGAAATGGCTTGGAGAAAGGAGACCGTGTTTCTGTCTCTACTGGTGATCTCTCTCCTTGGCTGTTTTATGAAGTGCGAGATGTTACTACTCCTTTTTTTCCCCAGTTTCTATGGGTGCTTACGATATGCTTATGTTTGTTGTTCTCACAAGGTATCTCAGTCCACAGCTGGCATAAAATACATTTTCTTTCTTTGTGAAGGTTGACTTCAGGTCCTGCAAAATATTTTGTTACTGGCTTAATTTTTTTTTTTACTATTTCTTTCAAAAAACGATTTGCCATATGCAGGCGGTTTTACATGTAGCGTGTTTCTGGAAAAACAGGAATTATTGCTAGAGCTGAGTGCTGTCAGCAGAGTCATGGAGGAGGAGAGCAGCTGGTTGTATGCAGCGGAAAAGGGTCGCTTGTTGTCCATGTAGGTACTTCTTCCATTGTACATTCTGGATGCAGTACAAAGTAAAGCAACTGCAGATAATGAGCTTGAGTTTGTTAAGTTGAGGGAACTGAAGACTCTTGTTTTTAATTGGGATGAAAGCACTAGTATTTGTCCTCCTGTAGAAGATTGACAGTTTATATCTGGCTTTTCTTCCCTTATTTATTTTTGCTTTGCTAAAGTGCTCTTTCTGAAGTGTAGGCAGATAGCATAAAACTGCGGGAGATTTTTTCCTTCCGTTGGAGGGAGCAGAACTGGCCTTGACTCTTTCCATACAGGTGCTGGTACAAATGTGACTGTTGATACACGCAATGCCTTGTATCATTCACATACTTTCTGGCCATTAGTCCTTTTATTTTGAGACTACAGCTGACACCTTGAGTGGTGTTCCCCAGGGGTTGGTACTGGGCCCGGTCCTGTTCAGTATCTTTATTGATGATCTGGATGAGGGCATTGAGTACACCCTCAGTAAGTTTGCAGATGACACCAAGTTGGCAGGAAGTGTCGATCTGCTTGGGGTTAGGAAGGTCCTACAGAGGGATCTGGACAGGCTGGATTGCTGGGCTGTGAGGCCAGTGGGTTGAAGTTTGACAAGACCAAGTGCCAGGTCCTGCACTTTGGACACAACAACCCCAGGAAATCCTACAGGCTTGGGACAGAGTGACTTGAACAATGTATAGGAGAAATGGACCTGGGGTTGTTGTTTGACACTTGGCTGAACATGAGCCAGCAGTGTGCCCAGGTGGCCAACAAGGCCAACGGCATCCTGGCTTGTATCAGAGATAGTGTTGGCAGCAGGAGCTGGGAGGTGACTGTTCCCTTGTACTCAGCCCTGGTGAGGCCGCACCTCAAGTACTGTGTGCAGGTTTGGGCCCCTCACTACAAGAAAGACACTGAGGCCCTGGAATACATCCAGAGAAGGGCAGTGATGCTGATGAGGGGTCTGGAGCGCAAGTCTTAAAGGGAGTGGCTGGGGAAACTGGGGTTGTTCAGTCTGGAGAAGAGGAGGCTCAGGGGAGACCTTATAGCTCTCTACAACTGCCTGAAAGGAGGTTGTGGCGAGGCAGGTGTTGGCCTCTTTTCCCATGTCACTAATTTAGGATTAGAGGGAACGGCCTCAAGTTGCACTAGAGGAAATTCAGGTTGGAAGTTAGGAAGAACTTCTCTGAAAGAGTGGTTAGGTGCTGGAACAGGCTGCCCAGGGAGGTGTTGGAGTCACTGACCCTGGAGGTGTTCAAGAAACATTTAGATGTTGTACTGGGGGACAGGGGTTAGTGGCAAATATTGGTGGTAGGTGGGTGGTTGGTGGATGGTCTTAGAGGTCTTCTTTAACCATGGTGATCCTGTGATTCTGTGATTAAGTGATTCTCTGATTAAGTAACAGATAGTTGTAATAGCCAGCTAGTCACAAAGAAAGTATTTTACTGTGCCAAACTGCTCTATACTGAATGTAAGGCGGGTAATAATTTTGTTGGACTCAGTGTGTTCTTAAGGTATATTGGTGATCCTGGGACCTTCCAGGCACAGAGATGAGTACTACATGCTATTGAAGAAGGCTCCTGTCTCCCTAGCAAGGTGTAATATGTGTTTATGTCTCTCATGCTGGATTTTGGATGCATAAGAGCAGCATGAATGTAAACCTGCTCAGATAATACATTTTACAGTCAGGTCTTTTTCTTCCTCAGAAGTCCATAGGCTTGGATTCATACTATTAGGAAAGGATAGTTTTCTAGGGAGAGGGGATTTAAAAATAGTTCAAAGTTCTGTTAAACACTTCTGAAGTTAGCTTTTATGCTAAACGCATAGCAATCATAGTTGGCAAAGCAGCATGCCTGTAGTATTGCTGGAACTTACTGGTATAGTAGATGGCCTCTGAGTAGTGTAACTATTCCACAGCCCTCATGTAGAAAAACATTATTCAGGTCACTAAGAGTTTGAAGGAAAAAGGAAAAAGTATTGAGTCAGCAGTTCTGTTCCAGCAGAAAAAATAAGGCACTTTCAGGAATGATTTCTCTTGAAGGTCACTTTTATTTCTGCAAAGAAAATCTTGCAGACTTCTACAGGATTTGTTGGTGAACCCAAGAATTCTATTCCTAAGGAGATATGAGGAAAACAAAAAGCCAGGGTCAATTTCAAGGAGTACACTACAAGTTAATATTTTTTCTCTTGTAGAAGTCTGTTGGAAATGGGAACTTCCTGGCTGCTTGGTTATGTGCAATTATGAGGACTTAAAACACTTAGCATCTAACAAACGACATGCTGAGATTAGTAAGTTAGGGAAGATTATTCTGACTTGATAAATGAAATGAGAAGAATGATATAAAAAGCTGCGAGAGTTTATTTTGTCAAAATTATCCTTCACTTCCCTAAGATACAGCATTAAGATTATCCAGGATGATTCCAGGATTCTGCAGTACTCTTCTTGACTCTTTTTCTCATCTATGTCCTATTCAGATTTCTCTGAAATGCGGTGGAAGCTGGATTTTGATTTTACTTGGTTCAGTACTTGGTGTTTATTGGAGCTCTTACTAAAATATGGGTAGTCTGTCTCTGAGGTGGTCATCCAGAAGACGAGAACCATGAGATTTTTCTAAGATAGTCAACTTCTTGGAAGCTGCAAGAGCGGCCTTTAAGCTGCCTTAATATATTTTCTGTTGTTTGTAGCATGGTGTAACAAATGCTATGCTGGGCCATGAAGCCTCAAGAGTTAACAATCTCTTTGCACGCAAAAAATACCGGGGTGTTTAATTTCTCCATGGCACTTGCTGGTGGCTTGGAAGCATGATTATGTGAATTGAGTTCACCATTCTGAGGTTGTTAGTCTTGTTGATCTGTCTTGGTTTTCCCTTCTTGAATTGCTTTAGCAGTCTTCTCTGGCAATACTGGTAAAAGAGAGTGATCTTTTTTCCTTCTGCTTTTCTTTCCCTTTTCCTAGGTATAGTCAGAATCCAGCCATCTCCCATGTTATGTTTTATGCGATCCTGATAGTCATTGTTGTAAATGTTGTCTTGGGGCACCCCTAGTGAAATTGTACAGAAATTGTACACCCATGAAATGCCTGAGAAGTGTATCGAATTCTTCTGTAGGCTTCTTCATTCTGTACCTCCCCAGTTACAGGAAGGTACGTGGCATTTCTGCCATGTAAACTCTTGCAGGGAGTCGTTGGACTGGCTTTGCACCTAGCAGGGCCTTGGTCATTCTGCAAGATACACTTGGATCGGAACACAGGGCTGTCAGCAGCAGATGTGAGAGTCCCTTTGGTGTTGATGTCCCATTGAAGTAAGCAGGATGATTGTGGACAGGAGGTTGTGGCCTTATTGCCATTTGAGATGGTTGGTTATTGAAGGTTGCATGCCTTTAAACATTATTTGTTTCTCTCTTGTACTTCAGAATCTTAAAATGCACTGGCATTTCTATTTTCTGCTTAAGAAATAGAGAAGAAAATTCTGTGCTCTCTTCCTGTCTATGCAGAGCAGCAGTAGGTTGTAGTGACTTGGAATACCCTCCTATACTACTTTTTACTCTTCGAGAACTGAGAATGGGTGTGGAATTGAAGAGGCTCCTGTGCTGTACAGCAGATCACCAGGATTAGCTCCTTTCAGAATGTAAACATTTATGAAAGCTTTACTAAACAGAATGAATGAATGCTTGCAGGTTACATTACATACCATCCTCTGTAGCCTTTGCCTGTAATTTAGGTCATTTGGAGTTAGCTATATATGGAGAATTTTCTGCTCTCCTTGAAAGTGGATTTCTAATGTTCAAACGCTTTCTGATTATAGGAAATACAACGTACTTATGGGAGTTTCTTCTGGACCTTCTCCAGGACAAAAATACTTGTCCTCGTTATATTAAGTGGACTCAGCGAGAGAAGGGAATCTTTAAGCTTGTGGACTCGAAAGCTGTCTCCAAACTGTGGGGAAAACACAAAAACAAACCTGACATGAACTATGAGACTATGGGAAGAGCTCTGAGGTAAAATCTTAAGCTGCTGAATTCCTACTACCATTTTATAACAAATTCTTAAAATCCTCAAGTCTAAATCGAACTCTATAGAAATAGTACAAAATCTGAGGTGTTAAAAACTTCTGCCCTTTTTCTGACTTGGTTGATGAAAAAGCAGCAGTTTTGCAATTCCTGTTGCTTTTCATGTTACCAGTTAATTTGCAATTTACCTTCAGAGATTTGTGTTTAAAAGGTCAGGATTTTTTTTTAAGCTTGATATTTGAGATGCTGTGGTGGCACAGTCTGCCAGCTTCTTGCCATACCTTCTTATGTTTTATTTTAGGCTGTGGTTATGTTAGATTTTCTTGCTAGCACAGAATGAGCTTTTCTTTAAAATCTGCATCGGTTACTACTTAGTTGTACTTCTCTTGCAGGTACTACTATCAAAGAGGAATCCTTGCCAAAGTTGAGGGACAGAGGCTTGTTTATCAGTTTAAGGAGATGCCAAAAAATATAGTCGTCATCGATGATGACAAAAGCGAACCCTGCAGTGAAGATTTGTCAATGCCTACAGATGAAAAGTCATTGGAGAGAGTGTCTTTATCTGCAGAAAACCTCTTGAAAGCAGCAACCTCTGCACGTGGAGGAAAAAACTTGTCTCAGTTAAGCTGTACCAGAACAGAAAAAGCAGTCACCAGAGTGGTCAATATTGCCTCACCAGCACACGATACATCATCATCTCGCCCCTCAACAACCACTACTACTGTCCCAGCATCGTCAGCTCCCAGGTTTGTATTGGTGTGGCTTAGGCTTGTTGCTCACAAATGAATGACAAGCAGTTTTTTGGTTGGGATGCTGTCATTGTTACTTTACACGTTGGAAGTCTTCTCTGATTTACAAGCAGCTGTGTAATGTGATAGAATACTGTGAAAGTGTGGTTTATGAGACAGAGCTGCCTCTCAGTGTTCTTGCACTCAAGCATATTTTAAAATTACATAGAGAAGAGAGAGATGGATGCTGCTCCATCTACAAACTCCTATTACGAGATGGACAGGAGGTTTTTGTTGTTGTTGTTTTTAAAGGACCAATTAGAAAACTGCAGATTTGGGATCTGCGTAACCCTGTTTTCAGCTCCAGCAGTTTAAATACACAATGTTTTTATTTTGCAGGACTGTACGTGTGGCAATGCAAGTGCCTGTGGTAATGACCTCTCTGGGACAGAAAATTTCTACTGTGGCAGTACAGTCAGTAAATGCAGGGTCGCCGTTAATTACCAACACAAGTCCAACAACGGCAACAACTCCAAAGGTAGTAATCCAGACAATCCCTACTGTGATGCCAACCGCTACTGAGAATGGAGACAAAATCACGATGCAGCCTGCCAAAATCATTACGATCCCTGCCACGCAGCTGACGCAGTGTCAGGTACAAACAAAACCAGGCCTGAGTGGGTCAGGAAGTATCAACATCGTTGGAACCCCGTTGGCTGTTAGAGCACTAACCCCGGTGTCTATAGCTCATGGGACGCCAGTGATGAGACTATCGGTGCCTGCGCAGCAGGCGTCCGGCCAGACTGCCCCCAGGGTTATTAGTGCAGTAATAAAAAGCCCAGAAGTTAAATCAGACACAGCGGCTGTAACACAAGAACGTGAAGTGAAAACGCTGCAGCTCTTACAGGAGGAGAAGATGGCAGATGGGAGCAAGACTGTAACCCATGTAGTAGTAGTTAGTACTCCCTCAGCTATTGCGCTTCCTGTAACAATGAAAACAGAAGGAATCATAACGTGTGAGAAGTGAAGAACAGGTTGCTTCCAGCGTGGACTTAGAGACTGTTACTGTTTTGCTTAAACTGACATAATTGGGGAGGGAAGTGGAGGCAATCACCACGTCAAAAAGGAGAGTTTGGAAGTGTTAAAAAGCATGCGTTATATTGGAGACTTAGTGGGGAGAAAATGAAATATTTTCCCGTGTTTCAGTGGGAATGGAACCACGTTGCTATGCTGACAGAAATGGCCTCTTCCAGTCAGGAGACAGCTGAACCTATGGAGAAGAAACGATAGAGAGACTGAAAAGGGACCAAACAGTTCACTACGCTGTCACAGCACACTAAGACCTGGAACACTAAAATTGATTTGTGTGAGAGGTTTGCCTTGGTTTTTGGTTTTCAGGGGAGAGCAAAGTCTCATTTCTAGAAATTGCAAGGTTGATGGAATTTTATATGCATACCAGCAATCACTACTGTGTGCCCGCAGTACTCAACTGGTGCTAAGTGAAAACCTCTGCTACTAGGTATTGTAGAATGTGAAATAAAGGAGATTGAAGAGCTTCTAAAAGAAGACAGAGACCTAGAGGGATTTTTGTATCATAGCTTAAGCAGATTTAAAATGAAAGCCTTAGACTGATTTTCAGTTATCTTTCTTGAAATAAGCTAATGGCTTGTTTGTTTAAAGCTTTTTTATTAAAACAAATTTTTTTTAAAATCTTGTACCTAGCACAGTATTGTTATAGAATTACATGTAACATATTTTGTATGGTAGGTAAAGTCTGTCTGAATTTCTTAATTGTGGACAAAATAGCAGCAGGCCTCTGGCCTTTTGCTGTAACATGCCTGTGTCTCTCACCTAGCCTTGACATCTGTGCATACATTTCAGTTTCAGCTCTACTCTGTCACTTGAAAGGTCACACCCAGCATGAGCTTTTGTCAGGTAGTTCTAAACCTGTAAATTTTGTTTTTTTTAGTTGAAGTTAAGAGGGAAGTACCAGTGTTCAGAATGAACTATAATAGTTTGTATATTCAACATTTGAAGTATATTCTATTTTGTTGTACTCTTGTTTCAAAGTGTATTCAAGTAGGTTTTACTGAAATATAGAAATGAAATTTGTTTTGTCTGCTTTCTGTTTTTAACTTTTTCCTTTCAGCTGTTTGGTTCCTTTTCTGCTTATTCGAAATAGTCTGGGCACTCAGCCTCAGCTAGCTGGGGTAGTGTGGAAACTTGGAGCTCCCCAGCACTCTGATACTCCGCGTGGCTGACAGCTCTTCCACACAGTGCACCAAAATACGTTTCGTTTAAGTATTTGAGACGCTTGCAGTAGTTGACTTCTGACAGGGGTCTCGTTCTCTAAGCTTTTTTAGCATGGTCAGCATACTCAGTGTTCTTCCATTGTGGCTAATCGCACAAGTACTGGAGTGGAGTAACTTGAGTAGCTAGGAAGGTACTGTCCTCCAGCCGATAACTTTCTGTGCACTCCCATTTGCTGCAAAGCAAAGAAAACAGGGTTTGTTTAAATGGCTCTGAGAACCTGTACCTTCTAAAGCTCTGTGGACGACTTACTGTTGCTCCAGAAATTCCTTCATTTTCTAAGGCTTCACTGCAAAGAAAAAAGGGGGAAGTGAGCAGACTTCATACTTGAGTGTACTGATCACTCTGACTGTCTCAGAGAGGCAAGTAGAAAATACTGGTGAGTAGAAACTGACAAAGGAGAAATGCGTTGTACTGTTGCACTTTTTGATGCTGTTATTGTTGACATCTTCAACTGTTAATATTTTGGCTTCTACACAAGTCAATAATTTTAGGTAACCTTTCCCCCTCCCCCCCCCCCCCCCGAATGAGGTAAGTATCTAAATAGGGTTTGTATTTATAGTTGCCCTTAAGCTGTGGGTGCAGGGTGAAGCTCGTGTGAGAGTGCAATACAAGAGTTACGCCACAGTTACAGCCTGTGTACGAGAGTGTGGCCTAAAACAGGTGTGTAGTAGCTCACCCTGCTTTCATGGGGATCCACAGGTGGCACTACAGCTGTCACTACAGAAGCGCCGCATCGGCTTGTGGGTACCCGGGTGCCCAAGAGGAACCTCCAGTTCCTAGCAAGATGCTCTGCTGTGAAGACTTCCCAGGGACTCGGTAAATCTCAAAGTAATCAAAGCCTATATAGTCATTTATGTACTTTATGCCCAGAGGAGCAGTTTAAACAGAAATCTGGAACTGAGGTGTTCAGTAATTCTTAAGTAGGCCAGTAGTAAACAGTTGCACTAAAGTTTATTTTTTCACATTAACTTCTAAAGCTGAAAAACAGCCTACCCGCAGAGTCCTAGCAGTAAGCCCATTCTTGCCTTCAAATGGTGAGAAATGTGGGAATAGTTCCATACAGCCAGGCCAGCATGTGGGAGGCTTCATATTGCTTCTGAAGAAGAGACTTGTTACATACTCTAAGCAGGGAAGCAGAATTTAAGAACAAAGGGATGAACAAAGCTGAAGCAGGGAAACAACTCGGGTGTAGAAGGCAGCAACTCCTTCCACCAGCAGTTAGCCCAAAGAAGCGAAGGTTCTTACAGGTGAACTGTGTTTCCAAGCCTTGAAATGAGGGAGAAAGGCTCTTTCAGAGGGAAATGTGTGAGAAGGAAGAGGATTCCTGCTGCCAAGGAAGAGGTAGACCAGAAGGCCAAGTGGGGGAAGCTGGTCAATGGGAACAGGCTTTTGAAAGTTTGTGAGGCAACTACTGAGTAAAGGAAGCGGAGCAGGGTGAAAAGAGGCAGGCAGTGCTTTGTGCCGTGTGGGTAGAATAGACTGGAGACAACAAAGAGAAAATCAGTAGCATTTTTAAACCCACTTTTCTAAGTCTTTTCTGTAAGAAATGGTTCTCTAAATGGCTGTTACTTGATCATGTGCGAAGGAGAGATGCTCTACCTCACAGCGTGAAATGTATATCGTTGGCATATTTGTAGTTAAGACCTTTCCCACACCTAATTTAGATACACTGGAAGTCAACCGAGGGCAGAGTACCTTCCTGGAAATAGATAAGGATCTCTAGCTGGCAACCTCCTCCTCTTAAGTTAGATCTGGGATTTCATCATCTAATGGAGAGAATGGAAGGAATGAAGGCACAGATCGCTGCTGCTTGCTAGACAAACAGCCCTCAGCCATGCTCTGCAGTTTCTGCCCATGCTCCAGCTGGTGATGGTCCTTTGGCTCTCTCCCCTGGCCGTGCAGTGAGTGACAGCCGTGTACCAGCTGCCCCAGGACATGTAGTAAAGGTAGATTGGGTGCGGCGAGAATCTCTATCTGTATGAAGATGCATTGTAACTGAAACAGTACTTAGTGACATAAGAGAAGGAAGTCCCTTCTCATTAACCTTTCCACGTATGGCTCTGTATGCCCCACTTTGTTAAACATTTAGCTGCTAGATGTAAATACAGGTGGCCTTTTTGTCACGGGCAGGTGGAGACTTCAGCATGTCTGCTTAGGTGCAGCTCTTCAGTGTTGCATGCCTGTGTGGTTCCTCTGTGTTGATGTGACACCAGTTATTCTTCATCAGAAGTGTGACATCTTGTTCACAAGCCATACTTACAAGAGGCATTTTCTTGTAAGGGTTATTGCAGAGGGTTTTTGCAGCTAAGAACAAGATATTGCTGACTGTCACTGAAGTCAGGTTGTGCAAGCTTGCTCTTTAACCTTCTTCATTCTGATGAAGTAATTACTGTGTGGGCAAGAAATGCTTTTACTGATGATGGTGAAGGACATGAACTCAGGATGAAGGAGCTTTGGTCTGGTCTGTGACATCTGAAAGACAAAGAGCTGCTAACTAAAACACCGAAGTTAGCATCTAGATACATTGTTAGACTTGCAGTTCCATTAGAAGTCTGGTCTTGTGTAGTGGTGCTATGTTATGACATCAGTAACTGGTGGCTCATGAAGAACAGTCTAGGCTGAGCCCATCCTGGGCGAGTAGTAACTTTTGTGGATGCCACCAGTGGAATGAAATTGCAGTGTGCAGCGAGCACGCTTCACACGGAAGGCATTAAGACATAGGTTGCTATGGTACCACTGATACCACATTATATATCATAATTATTTTTCAAATATCCTTTTGTAATGTTGTAAATTGTAGGGGGGAAAGGGTAATGCTGTGTGATCTGCAGCGAAAACTATAATGTGTGGCAGCTCTGAACATTTCTGTGTTGGAAGTTGAAAAAGGAATCTCATCCCTGAGAATTATTTTTGTTGCTCTTTCTTGAACTGATAAAGCCCATCTTGCCGTGCAAGCCTGCTGAAAAGATTTTTATTCTTTGGTAGAACTTGCTGGCACCTCAAGCTTAGCATTCAAGTGCAGGGTCAGGTGCCCCGGCATAAGTGATCCAGGGAAAGTGTGGTGTGGGGAAACCTTGGCTCTTCTGGTCCTCTGCTAACTGATTTAATGGACTTTTGGACTTGGCAAATCGTATCTGAGGTGATGAAGGAGCAGTGAGCCAGGGGTGCTGAGGTAGGAGATGCGAAAGGGGAACAGTGCCTGAAGCATCAGTTCTTAGCGTGACACATCCAGCAGGGGTCTCAGTTACGCGTGGAGACCATCACAACCCGAACAAGCTAAATTCAATGCCTATCTTGAGAGACATTAAGCTTATTAAGTGGGAAGGATTCAAGTGACAGTATCTACTTCTGATCTAATTGTTATCTGAGAGAGAGCATTCTGATAAGCTTGCAGCAGCTTCTGCCTTTCAGCAAATTGAGTAAGTGGGTCACTTCTTCCCTCAGCTGGCCTGGGGGCGAGGGAAACTGTCGCTGTGAGAGCTAATGCAGCTCTTATTCGAGATGAGAGCAAGGGAGCTGCAGAGACTTGTAGCCGTGGTGTTCTTATAAGGCAGGAGACCACGAGATGAGCTCCAAAGACCTTTTTATTCTGAGAGTCATGCTGCTACACTGAAAAAAATTAAAACACGTCCTGCTTTTTCTTATGAAAAATATTTACCGTCCTGATTTTTATAGAGAGCAGAAGCATCTCACTGCTGCAGGCCTGCCACTTGCTGAATAAAACAAAAGCAAGGGCAGTATTTCATTTGAGCTTTCTATAACAGGCCATCTGCAAAAACACATTTTATAGCAAGTACTGGAATAAAAAGCTGAAGCTGGCTGGGAAGTTAGCAGCTCCTTCTTGAGCCTCGTCTATCCTTTATTACAATATAATGGAAAGAGTTTACTGTTCTAGGAGGCATGTGTGATTTTAACGTTCCTCTCCACCTTTAAGGATATGATGTAGCAGAAACTCTCTGTCACGTGTCCAGGGCAAAATGAGAGTCGCAGCCCTTTTCTCTTTGGAAAAGCTCTACAGTCATGGCAGAATCCCAGAACATCATAGAACTCATGCTGCATGCCCCCACTTCTGTTCTTCTTGTGGGAGTTGATGCTGAAAGCCAGGGTCTCTATCCTGGGCACTGTGAAGCAGAGCCATGCAGATGGACGTGTGGATATCTTAGAGAAAATTGAGCTATTCACACTAAAGTAAAATGGAAATTAGGAGCTTTTCTTTTTTTTTTCCAATGGGTTTGCTTTGTTTAAATACAGCCCCGTATTAGCTGGTTAATAATACTGTATGCCTATCTTTGCCTTTCCACTGCAAGTGTAGTTTCTTCCAGAAACTGACAGAACAGGATGAATATAAACCCCAGCCTCTGGTGTGACTTCTGTGGTAGATGCCTATTAGCAGTGCCATTATATATGTCCACACTGCAGTGTAATTTATGGGCTGTGGAAAGCACATATTTGTATTATTTCTTGCCCTTCAGGTGTTTCGTAAGTGACAACTGGAGCTTCCTGTTGTGAGGAGCCAGCCCTGCTAGGCATGCTCAGCAGCTCCTCAGGGAGGAATACGTGCAGCCTGGGGTGCAGTCCTGAGGTGGGTGCTGACACTGTTCAGGAGCTTCAAACAGCTGATGGAAAGAGAAATACTTAAGGTAATTTAAGGGCCAGGCTTCATTATTAGCTAGAGGAGAAGGCAGCTTAACTTCTCCAGAAGTAACCCCTTTTCCCTACAGACTTGCTGTGAAATGTACGCATGCAAGTTTGAGAAACACCACTTGCAATGAAAACAGCTGTGACAACTCCTAAGATTAGGACTGTGGACCTGGAGGAAGGAGGTCTGGAAGTGCTACTATCATCCAGTTACGGTAAGGAAATGAAAAAGATGGCAGCATATATTTTTTTTTCCAAAGGACTTTTATTATTAAACACCTGGAACGTTTACAAGTTACCATGGGCCTTACGCAGCATGGAAGTACTGCTTTATTTGCCCTGCCTAGTCTCCAAACTATCTACATGTCAGCCCAACTCCAGCTATTAGTTCTCTCCTCTCCCTTCCCCATGTCCTGGCAACAGTGGCACATTTACAATCCACATACTCAATACCTATGTCACGCCAGTGAGCACCATGCCACACACAACAGCTACCACCCTACCACCCTACCCCACCTCTGCCATGGCCTAGGACCTGGGCCATGGAATGAGGACCTGTGGGTGCTCCTGAGTGCTGCTGCTGTGCGATTTCAAGTCAGGTACAGGACTATCAGCTTCTCACAATAAATAAAATTTGTCTTCTAATAGGTTCCAGTGTAGATTTAGGTTCTGAAGATAAATAAAAGGAAGACTTTCAAAATGAAGATTGGCCCTTTACCAAAACTGCAAGATGAACAAGGCTTTCCATTTAAACCATTTATAAAGGTAATACTTGAAGCAGACAAGAAAACACTCCCTTGTTAGGCATGTACTGTGGAGGGAAGCACAGAAGAGGTACTGGTTATTGTGTATACCTACTGACTGTGTGTGTGACAGACACATGCACATTCTTTGGACAAGTGAGGATGTCGCCACAGGATGTGCTGCAGTTAACCACTGTTTCCTCACTTGCTGGAGGGGGCCTTGCTTACACTGTGTTATTACCCCTTCACTTTAAATGGAGTCTTCACCTGAAGTCAGACTTAAGTCAGAAAGACTACACCAATATGATCTTAGATTTACTCATGTCTAAATCACGTTTAGCTTCCTTCATCTGCAACAGAAAAGGAGTTAAGAGAATCTAAATGAGAAGTCAAGCCTTGTTCCCTTTGGTACCGGCACAAGCTTAACATCAAATAAACAAAATCAGCATGCTGCCAGGGCAAACTGTTTTACATACACACATTTAACGTTAAATACTCAGGCCTCCGCATTCATTAGAGGATTATACTTTTAGACACAGGGGTTAGTGAAAGGATAAAGC
The DNA here is from genome assembly GCA_030625065.1 of Alectoris magna. Classification (NCBI taxonomy): domain Eukaryota; kingdom Metazoa; phylum Chordata; class Aves; order Galliformes; family Phasianidae; genus Alectoris; species Alectoris magna. Next base: position 31,519,838 of record CM060563.1, on the reverse strand, counting down.
TCATTTCCCTTCCAGTTTCCAAATCTGAATACAGAAAGACCGCCATTACAAGAACACTGACTCCTTTCTTCCTCCTTCAGAGGCTACGGATGAACAAGCTCTGAAGGGTAAGTGTAATTCCAAACAAGTGCCTACAAGAATGTTTAGTCAATGGTATTTCCTCATCCTTAATAGCTTCCAGCCTCAGAAGTCTTCAGTAACACAAAACAGTGGTGAATTAAGACACGGTAATACCGGGTGGCATTCCAACCAATTATAACAGTCTGTCAGGGTCTTGGTTAAAACTAAAGTCACACACCAAAGACAGGTGATCTGATGGGTAATTGAATGAGGGCAGCCTGTTGGGCCCAATTTGCTCTTCAGTCAGCAAGCCCAGGGCTGAGTTCACATTCAAGGCATGCTGGGAATACCAGATATAATCCAGTGTATGCCGGCACTCTCCCGAGGGCCGGATCTTCCAGGTGGTGTATGGGGGCTCTGACTGCCCATCAGGGCTCAGCAGCTTGTATGCGCTGTTTAAGTTGAGGCTGGAGTTGGAGAATTCTCTGTAGACCTCCTCGGTTGGCTCTGCATTGAAGTCTCCACAGATGATCAGAGGGATCTTTGCACCCTGGGTAATGCTCTTCAGGTTCTGGAGAAGGTCGCAGCCCTGCGCAGACCGAAACCTCTCCCAGCCAGTACGAGCTTTCAGGTGGGTGACGGCGATGCAGAACAGTCTTCCAGTTTCACTGCACTTCAGTGTCTGAGCTATGGCTACTTGGTTGGTCTTCAGCTTCATGGCGGTGAGCCGGATGTTTGCACTGTTGATGAGCTCGAAGCGTTCTTTGAGGAAAAACAAGGCGCAGCCATCCGGCCCGTTGTTCTGCTCCACATCTAGGCATGGCGACCACGGCTTTGGGAAGAAGGTACATTGATAGCCCAGACGACTGAGGAGTGGCTCGAAGGTGTCAAAGTAGTGGTCGACTTCTTGCAGGCACAAGATATCCGGCTTGTAGGCAAGGATTTCCTCCAGGATGAGGCACTTCCTTTCCTCCCACTTCAGAGCTTCCATGGGGCACTGAACAAAGTTGTCTTTGCCTTCTCCAAGAGCTGAAATTAGAGGTGTGAAAGAAATTATCAGTGGCAAAAGTAACTCCGATTCGAGGCTTCTTCCCTCTCTTCTCAAAGGTCACCTCACTGTCCTCCACCTGTGGCTGCCACAGCTTACCTGAGACAAAATGCAGCACTGCAGGGGTTACTTAAGTACAGAATACGAGGGCAGTTCTTACATACAGGATTGCCCTCTCCCAACCCAAAGGTGAGGCTGTTGCGTACAACTTACAGTCCTGACTTTAGGGCTCTGAAAAAAATCAATAGTGATTATTTGGAAGAACTAAGAATTCCTGTAACCCACCTGAATCCCCAAATAGTTCAGCGGCGCGCCAATTAGAAAACAGTAGAGCTTTACAAAGAAATTTACAGAGACATGGGTCTCTCTTCTGGGAGCTGACAACTAAAAGTGACAGGCATGGCTTTTTTGGACATAGCATGTTCTAAGACAGGCATTCAGAACAACGAAGGCAGGAGAGGGAGACCTTTCTTCTTTCCTTCCAAACAGAAGACAAGCTGCCATTTCAAGTGCTGCAGATCGCCCTGTCAGCTGGGCCTTGCATCATTCCTCTCTCTCCCTTTACCCTGTCAGCCCCAGACATGTCTAACTGCACGGACACACCTGCATTTAAAACTTCTGGCTGCATTTGGTCTCCAGGTTCCAACCTGGCTCCTACCTTGGGCGAGGATGTTCCACTGCATGACCCGGATGGGGCGGTGGTTACTGGCTGTGTTTTTCTTCAGGTCCACAAAGTCCCTCTGGAAGCGAGGTGGCCGTTTCTGCAGAACATGCTGGCATTCCTCCAGCAGATCCTTGGGGTCTATGGGCTCCAGCTGCGCTGAGTCTGGGTGCTCCAGGCAGTCCTGGTGCTGGGACACAGCGCTGCTGCTCAGCGTCTTGGCGAGCGCACTGTAGAGCCGGCTGGTGCTGTTTCCCATGGAACAAGCTGCAGAGGAAAAACTGGCATGAGCGATGACCATGTGCTGTGCCTTACAGATAATCTCGTTACACATGAGTAACATGGGGTTTGTGCAGGAAACTTGCTCCCAAGACAAAACAAATAGGGTGCAGAGATAGGTATTAGCTCTGCTCACAGCCCTGTCTTGCTCTGCTTGTTACTGGGCGCCGCAACCTGCATGCAAACCCTCTTGTTTAAGACAGCGTGCAGGCATCCCATAAGGGGAGAAAGGAGGCTTTCATTCAGAATGGGAGGGCTATGATTAACTTCTGCACGCTTTGTGAAAAGCAGAACGAAGTGTACTTTTTTCCTTTTCACCAAGGAGAACCCAGCAGGTAAACATACACTGCCTGCTCCCTGTTCCATGCACAGCACTAATGAAGGCAACGCACTGCACAGCCCAGTACCCTGTTCCCTATGTGGATGGCTGCAGGCCCACGGAGCAGCAAGCAGCTGACTCACTACCTCAGGTTAATATTTAATAGCAATCTCCAACTGAGACTTCATTTCCCCCTTACAGCAGCAACTTTCCCCGAGTGCTCCAGCAGGCTTACACCTTGGGGTGGGGAGATGTGGTTCACAGCACTGCCTTCTGTGTGGGCTGGTGACAGGCATGTGGCAGAGCCAGGCCTGGCAGGAGGGGAGGCAGCAGGACAGGAGCCTGAGCAGCTCAGGGAATGAGGGGAGGCAAGAAATGAATGATCTTGCAGCAGGAGACTCACAGCCTTGTAGAAGAGGTGCTTTTAAAGACACTAAAAAAAATACTTAAAGATGTTCCAGATGTGTAAGCCAATGGAATAGTACACCTATTATGCTCAGTTAGGGCTTTCTTAGAGCTGTTTGAAGGCAGTAAGTTGAGAAACTGGATGTAGGAAGTCCTCCTTCCTCACTCCATCTCCACCCAGGAGAGGTACCAGGAGCTCCCCAGGCTGAGAGGTGAGCTTCTAGGGGACTGCTTACAGCACTTCAATTCCAGAGACTTGGTCAGTTTAAACTATTGTCCAGAAGCCAAGCACAAGCAGAAGAGATGCCATTTAATGGCCAGGGAATGGGGCACAGCCATGAAGCCCCTGAGTAGGACCCCAACACAGCTGTACCGGGATGGGGAGCACACCAGGAAACAGACACTCTCCCGAGGTTGCCCTTTAGCAGCAGGGAGTGAGCACAGATAGCTTCCCACTGTGTGACGTTGCAATGGGAAATGCCAGCTCAGCACTGCCTGCGATTACGCAGTGTGTGTAAAAGAGGAAGGAAGAGAAAGGGACAAGAAGGCACCTTGTCAGTCAAGGTGTGGTCTTGGTCTTTTGAAGAACACAGCACAAAGTCCAAGGCTTCTTTTGTCACCTAGTGACAGGACCATGCAGTTTATCGTGAAGGCTCTGCTTCATAGCCAAGGGCTGTGAGACGGCCGCCCGAGTGAAGCAGAGAGCTGTCCCGGTGCGACACACCGGCTGCCGGCTGTCACACTATGCATGCGGCCCTTGCTGCCGCTTGCTGTTCAAGCCCTGATTTTGGCAGTGAGTGGGAATGCCACGGTGGGACTCAGTGCCAGTCACAGCCAGAGCTGAAACCTTGCCCAAGTGACACTCTGCAGAGCCCTCGGGCCCGGTCAGGCGATGGCTTTAGCGCTGGGCCCTGACCTCGTGTCAGGACACGGGGCCTGCCAGGGGAGCGACCTCGGGCAGCCTTCGCACCCAGGGCCGTGGGGCCGGGTCGCCGCCAGCTCTCGTATAGGGCGGGAGGAGCGGGGCACGGCCACGGGCACCCACGACGCGGTCAGCCTAGGACCTCGACCTCGACCGTCACCCGCGCTCGACCGCAGCCGGCCGTGCCGTGCCCAGCGCCCACCTTAGGGCGCGGAGTGCTGCCGGTGCGCAGCTCCTCGGAGCACCTCGGGCACCGGGGAGCCAAAACCAGCCAACGGGGGGCTCAGTTCCGCCCAGCGCCGCCACACCGGGACTCGGGTGGACCCGGGCCACGCCCCCACGCCCCTCGGTCCCGCCCAGCCGTACGGGATCGCGCTTCCCCCCATCCCCTCCCGGCACCCACCTGCGCGGGGCGGCGCGGCCCCCGCTGTAGCCCGCGGGGCGGCGGGACCGAGGGCCGGCGGGTGGCGGGGCCGTAAGGGCGGCGAGGCGGCGGCGGGTGCGCGGCGGAGGGCGGGCAGCGCCGAGCAGACGCAGCGCGCGGGGCCCTGGTACATGCTCCCGGCGGGGCGGCTCCTGCGGCGGCTCCGCACCCGCCCCGCGGCGGCGCTTTTACGGGCGGCGGTGGCGGCGCGTCCGGCACCTACCAGCTCCGCCGGGCGGGGGAGCGCCGCGCGGGCCCGCTTCACGTTCCCCGCCGAGCTCGGGGCGAGGACCGGCGGTGGGGTCTCCCCGATACCGCTCCGCGACTGTCGGTGCCGCGAGCGGGGCCGCACGGCGCAAGGTCGCGCAGTGCGGGTCGCCTCGTTCCCCCCGCGCTGCCGCGAAGTGGGCTCGCCCGGCGGAGGTGTCGCCGCGGGCCCCGCGGTGACGGCAGCGGCGCCGCGTGACGTCCTCGAGCGCGTCTGAGCACGGGGGGCGGTGCCGCTCGCGTCCCACGCGGGGCGCTGCGAGGCGGCGGCGGGCGGTGTATGGCACGTGGAGCTGAGCCGCTGTGTACCTGCTCGGCGCTGCCCTGTACCGGCCTGGGAGCGCCCGCGTGCCGGTGCGCCTCCGTTATGCCCATAAGCGTACGCTTCGGTGCTGCCCGCTTTTGCATTAGCCTCCAGCAGCCCTTTAGTGGCAGTGCTTTTTCTCTCTCTGCCGCTCGAAGAGAGCCGGCCTGGGCGTGCAGGCAGCAGCCCGGGGGCAGCTCAGCCCGCTGCGGGGTGCTGCTTGTTCTGAGGAGTAACTGGTAAAAACAGAGGTAACTAAAGAAGGGTAACTGAGCAGCGGCGGTCAGTCCCCGTTTTACGGTAGGCAGTTAGCACTCTGCCAGCTTTTTTGTTTCCCTGTAACCTGCCCTCCCTTCCCCTTTCCAGAAGGGTGGATGCTCTCTGAGCAGGAAGCTGTTTTCCCCACCGACTGCTTTGCACCAGGGTCGGGCAGGTTGTGGCTTAACTCCCCGGTGTGAACCGGTGCTTGGCTGGCATGCTGCAGAGTGACTCACACGGCCCGATGGCCTGGAAAGGAAAATGCAAGTCCTGGAAATGCACAGAGTGTGCTGTTCACTTAGGGTATGTGTGACTCAGCTTCCCAAAGCATCTCACGTCTCTTCCCCTTGGCTGCCGTGTTGTGCCTGGCTCTGTTTCCTCAACCACAAGGATTCCCATACCACCTGTAACCTGAGAGAGAGCAGTAGGATGCTCACAGTTTAGGTCATTGAGCGGCACTTAGGCGTTATCTCCTGGGCACCTGTGGGATGTGGTGTGGCTTTGGGAGGCCTGCAGGCAAGCTGGGGGCTCTTTGGGCACCGCAGGGCCATCTGTGCTGACCTGATGGAATTCCACTACATGCTGGTTTTTGGAGGGGCAGTGAGGTTGGAGTGGCCCACGTGGAGGTAGTAGAGCGGGTGCCATGACAGGGCCAGGCTTTGGTTGTAGCCAGTGCTTTCCCTTGCAGGGCAACAGTGGTGGAGGTGCTGGCCCTGCAGTGTGCAGGACTCACAGCAGCCACACGCTTGATGGCCCATGGACATATAAGGCTGGGGAGTAGGCTGGGGTTGCCCAAAGCAAGGGGGCAGCTTGGGGATGAGGGTTTCATACACTGTAGCTGTATCTGTGGAAGCTGCCCTGCAAATGGTGAGCAAGGTGTTTATGTACTGAATAACACTGCTGTCTGGCTCCACTTGAGAAGCAAAGCGATGGTGCTGACCAGGGCCTGCCATCGTTGAAGTGGGAAGGCCAGGGATTCAGAGCCTCAGGAGAAATAACCTCCGGAGTGCTAATGTTCCGGCTGGAGAATAACCACAACCTCAGCTTTTCACACTTTATTTCCTCAGTTTCATGGTACCCTGGTGTCCTGGTGACCGACCTCTCCAGTGGTTGGGTTCCAGCTGGCACGTTCCTCACAGAGGCGGTGTTGGCAGCTGGGCAGCTCTGGACTTTCCCCGGGGGTGTGCTGGGCCATGTGCGGTGATTGGGCTGCCCCAGAGGCAGGGCTGCTGCCGCTCCCACATCCATCCCGCTGTCCTGTCTGCTCAGAGTGCAGCCCATCCAGTGCCACCTGTCCTTGTGGTTATGCAAGCACTCGGTGCCAGCTTGTACCAGCTGAGTGCCAGGGGTGAATGTTCAGCTCCCTCTGCACTTGACATGTACCAAGCCCAGGTTGTGCAAAAGCCTCTCTGCTTGGGATGAAGTGCGCATCCCACAAATGGTTGTATTTATAGCAAATTCCTCTGAGTTGCCTATCTGTATTGCTTCAAACACAAAATGACATTCTGCAGTTGTAGGGCAGATTTACAAGGTGTGGAAAGCTCTCTCTACACTCCTTCTTTTTTTTTTTCCTGCATGAGCGACTCTCGGGCTCATCCAGTAGCTTTCTTCCCCATTTGTTTCCACCAAACTAGTCTTTTATTTGCTCATATGTGCTTGAGTTTGGGTGAACCTGCTGACATTTTTTTGGTAGAGCAGCTGGGCTTTCTGAATTCATCATATTCTCATTGTTTTCTTTAAAAGGAATTCTGATTTTCACTCTTTATTTCAAGGATATTGGGATATTTGTATGGCCTCTCAGGAACAGACTTTCATTAGCTGCAAGTCCAGAAGGGAATTTACAGAGGAAGGCAAAGCCAGAAGCTGCTCCTGATGAGCCTGACTTTAAAGGGAAAACCAAATCCCCACGTTGGCACGTGTGAATCCCCCTCCCGCGGTTCTGCTGAAGTTTCACAGCCAGAAGAGGGACGTGTGACACAGCGGCATTGCCTTTTTCGTATGAAGTAGTGATGCGCCCACTGCTGACAAAAAGAAGGTAGGAAAAGAGCTGTGTGATAGATGCAGGAATGTGATTTCTTTAAAATAGTATTTTAGGTGATTTCAGTACAGCGGACAAACCAGAGACAGCTTTGACCAGGTTATCCTTCATGTTGAAACAGGGACTGCCCTCTGAAAGTCCCTTCACCTGGACCTTGGCAAGATAGAATCACAGAATGATAGAATGGCTTGGGCTGAAAAGGACCTCAAAGATCATCTGATTTCAACCCCTCTGCCATGTGCAGGGTCGCCAACCACTAGACCAGGCTGCCCAGAGCCACATCTAGCCTAGCCTTGAATGCCTCCAGGGATGGGGCATTCACAACGTCTCTGGGCAACCTGTTCCAGTGCTTCACCACCCTCTGTGTGAAAAACTTACTCCTAACATCTAACCTAAACCTCCTGTCTCAGTTTAAAACCATTCCCCCTTGTCCTATCACTATGCACCCTCGTTAACAGCCATTTCTCCTCCTGTATATATGCTCCCTTCAAGTACTGGAAGGCCACAATGAGGTCTCCCCGGAGCCTTCTCTTCTCCAAGCTAAACAAGCCCAGTTCCCTTAACCTTTCCTCATAGGAGAGGTGCTCCAGCCCTCTGATCATCTTAGTGACCCTTCTCTGGATCTGTTCCAAGAGCTCCACATCCTTCTTGTGCTGGGGGCCCCAGGCCTGGACGCAGTACTCCAGAGGGGGCCTCACAGATGGGGCCTCACAGTACTCCAGGTAGGACCTTGTTCAGGGCTCAACCTGCTGCCCCTGGACAGCAGCCAGCACCCCCAGGAGAGCAGTGAGCCCCAGGCATGTGAAGGTGGCACAGAGGCCCCCACAGGAGTAGGGGATTTTTGGCTCCCGGGGGGCTGTCGCTGGAATAAAAGGCTTCATGAAATATATGGGGATAGGGAGGTGTGATGGAGGGGCCCTCCTGTTTTGCTAGTGTTTGGAAATACCTTGTGAAAGGTTAAGCAGGGATGCTCAGTGACCTGGTCTGGCAGTGACGTGGCATGGAGCAAACCCGTGGACCAGAAAACACACTTTGTGAGCATGGTGAAACTGGGGTGGTTGATCATTGCTGGCTCCAGGAGGTCTGACTGTGTCTTGTGGGGAGAGGTCACCCCTCAGCACAGCCCCCTGCAGTGCTGCCTGGGGCTCAAGGGCTAGCGCAGTCAGGGTTTTGTACTGGTGAGGGGATTTTGTGCTTGAGTCCAGGCTCCCACTGCCTCCCCGCACTTGGCCTTTGGGCTCTATGAGGTGGGTGTATGCAGGAATTAAAGCATGTTCACAGCCATAGACCCAAACCCCATCTAGCTCCTGCTGGTAGGAGCAGCCAGCATCACCTTTGTCCCATAACCATCTGCAGTGGCAATTCTGGCTTTTCTGGCAAATGCAGGAAATTACAGCTCCCCTGTACCCAGGCACTGTCACACCACTGTGAGATGCAGTGACTTCTCTCCTCTTGAAGGAAACTTTACCTATGTTATCACCTTAATTTGAACGTTCAAGAATGAACATAAAGGCCAGCTCCAGCCCTCCAGTCCTAACTGCTAGCAGGATAAATAAAATCCCACTGCAAAGAGCTTGGGAAATTGCAGGTAGGCTCTGTCCATTCTTCTTGCCCAGAAAGCAGTGGAGTTTGATTGAAAAGCAAATATAGCCGTATTAAAGGGATGCTACCAACTTGGAGACCACCATCCTCTGTGAAAAAGCAATGCTGATCAGTGTTACAAGAAATACTGAAGCAAGAGGAAATGTATATGGAAAAAGCCACCTCTCCCTGGCTCTTACAAGATCTATGGGTTTCACAGAGGTCCCTGTGCAGGCAGGCTTGCTGGGCCTGGTTGTGCATTGTGTCCTTGTTTCGACCATTGGGCTGGTCCCTATCACACCAGACTGCCCAGAGGGGCTTCCTGTGATCCCAGTATCCCTGTGCTGGATGTGCAAGGCTCAAATTATAGCAATTGCCCATGGAATTGAAAGTGGTCAGCCTTAGCATTTGTCTCCATGCAGCTCAGAGGGTAGGCTAGCTTTGGCTTCATGGCTCTGTGTTTTTCTTGTGGTGGGATCCCCAGACTTGGACACAGAACTCCACGTGGGGCATCATGAGAGAAGTGTAGAGGGAGACAATTCCCTCCCTCTCCCTGCTGCCCACCCCTCTTGATGCAGCCCAAAATACTGTTGGCCTTTGTTATGGTTTTGTGTTTTGTAATTTTTGCTATTGGTATTCCACATCACAACATCATGTGGAGCATAGAGAAGAAGTACTACACATCCCAGGGGACCTCGCGGCCAGAGAGGGAAAATACGTCACAGAAGTGACGCTCACTCTCTCTCTCACTGCCTGGCAGCGAGTGTGGGTGTGCTTCCAAGCCGCGGCGCCTTCAACTTCAAAGTAGGCTTCTCGGTCTTCGGAAACCTCTCTCTCTCTCATTATATTTGATTTATTAGCTTCAATTCTAATTATATTGTATTATAGTGTGTTATCTTGCATTCCGATATCATAGTTAGTAAATAAGTTTTACTCCTCAGATCGTTGCCGCTGTCCCGTTTGTTCCCTTTAACTCCCATCTCCCTACCCCTTTCCCCTTTTTTCCCTTTTTTCGAGGGGGCCGGGGGGCTACGGGCCTACTGCCCCCTCTCCTGTCACGGACCCAGATTGATCTTGATAACCCCGTGACAGTTCTTGGTGGAGAATGCGGGCATAGATAAGATAAGATATTAAGATAAGATATTGGGGCTTGTTTTCTGGTTTTTGAAATAATCCCTCTCTGCTCTTAAAAAGTTGCTTTTTAGCTTGTTAGAATGAATCTCTGCTCTCGGAGAGTTTTCGTTAGCTGTGTAGGGAAAGTTTATCTCTTTTGCAGGTGCTCACTGAGAGCTTGACCTTGAAAGTCCAGGCGGACTGCCAATATTCTGGTGATATTTGTAAACTTTGAGCACTGATATTTTGCTTCTGTAAAGAGAAAAAAAAAATGCTTTCTCTTGTAAAACTGCTTTTCAAGGGACTGCATGCCATTGGTGTTTCTTTTTTGATGCTCAAAACATACTGGGCCCTGATTAAGTTTGCCACTTTTCTCTATGGAGCTACAAGTATATATAGTCAATTGAAAACACTGTTAGAAATACCTACCTGGTACCTGCATACAATGTGGGGTACAACTGCAGAGGGAGCTGCTAATTTTACAGAACTTGTGATTTTTAAGCAGGCTCCCAGTCTCCCCTTTGAATCCTTTATGCAGTTTTTGAATGCCCATTTGACCACAGTGTCAGTCGTGTCAGTCTCCCTGAATGTATTGCTCATTATTTTACTTATCTCACTCAGCATCTGGACTTGTAACGCTCTGAGGAAGTCTTCCCCAGAACCAGAGAGTGCTGAGTGGCAGGGTGTGTGGAAAGGCTTGGGAGAGGCTTTAAAGAGATGGCCATCCTCGGTGTCATGGAGCTTTACTCCTGAACACCTGGAAGACCCTGAGTGCTTAAACAATTATTTAAGACAGGAATGTTGTGGCTCAGGCAGATCTGAGGAGGCACAAATGGCACAAATGATCTGGGGCCTGGCTAATGCCTATCGGGCCTTATTCAATACTATCCCAGAAAGCGATAGAGTTTCTGAAATTGATAGAGAGAGTCTCCAAATTGAGAGAGAGAGTCTCCAAGCTGAAAGGGAGAGTCTCCAGAAGACAATACAAGCTGAAAGAGAGTGTCTCAGAGCTGATAGAGAGAATCTACAGGTACAGAGAGACAGTCTCCAAGCCGAAAAGGAGAGTTTCCAGGAGAGAGTCCAAGCCGAGAGGGACAATCTCCAGGTCCAGAAGGAGAGTCTCCTAGTCGAGAAACAGAGTCTCCAAATCCAAAGAGAGAGTCTCCAAACCGAGGCGGAGAATCTCCAGGTCCAGAAAGAAAGTCTTCTAGTCGAGAGAAAAGACCTCCAATCTGAGCGAGACACACTCCAGTCTGAGAGAGATGCCCTCCAAAATGAGAAAGACTCCCTGCAATCCAAACTTGACAACCTCCAACTACAGCAAGACACCCTCCGAACTGAGCGAGACACCCTCCAAAATGAACTAAGCAGAATTCAGTTTTCTCAGGCCATGCTTGAATCTGAACTAAAAATCCTCACAGTTGAAAGAGATGGACTTCGAGCCAAATTGGAGAGGGAGAGCGTCAGAACCGACCAACCTGCCATCGTCCTTCAACCACAGGAGGTACCGGAATCGATGTCAGTTGCCCCTGTAAGAGGACGGAAAACGAAACGAGTCTCAACTCAGCTAGAGAAGAAGGAAGAGGAGGAAGGAAAAGTAGAGGAGGAGAAGAAAGTAGAGGAAGAGGAGGAGGAGAAAGTAGAGGAAGCAGACGCTGTAAGAGAAGAGGAGGAAAGAGGTCCAGAGTGGCTCGATCCATGGAAAGCGGCCCTGAGTCTAGGGGAGGGGCCTTCAGTAAGATCACGGTCACCTACTCCCAGAAGGGTAACAAGAAGTCCTGAAAGAGCAGGAGGTGGAGGTGAGCAAGACATTGTTACTGTTGTTGAACGATCTCTAAAAATGAGTGAAATTAGAGGTCTGAGAAAAGACTTTTCACGACACCCAAAAGAGCCTATCGTCACCTGGTTACTCCGCTGTTGGGACAGTGGGGCCAACAGTGTGTGGCTAGATGGTAGAGAAGCTCGCCAACTGGGTAGCATTAGTAGAGACTCAGCCATTGACAGGGGTATTGGCACATGCCAGGATGGATCCTTCACCCTCTGGAAGTGAATGCTGTTAGCCGTAAGAGAAAGATACCCCTTCAAAGATGATCTGATGCCTGAGAAAAAGAAATGGACTGATATGGAAAGAGGTATCGGTTATCTGAGAGAGCATGCCGTAGTGGAAATGTTATACAGTTCCGACTTCATCCCTGACGAGCCAGACCAAAAGCATGACCCTGAGAAAGTCAGGTGTACACCAAATATGTGGCGTACATTCACAAAGACTGCACCAGAAAGGTATGCCAGTACACTCGCAGCAATGTATGGCAAAGGGGTAAGAAGACCCCTTGTAAATGAACTGGTTAATAGACTTCAAGACTTTGAGTTACATTTAGCCCCTCTACGGGCTTGTGTTTCAGCCATCACAAAGGTAGTTGAAAAGCTAGACAGAGTGGAGAGTAAACAAGAAGATATGAGGGACGAACTGTCTACCATGCTTAATGCAGATGGATCCATGGTGGTACCAGATACATCTGATGGGAACCAGAATTCCCAAAACTGTCTACCGGAAGAGCTGATCAACTTGGTTTCCTCCCAACCTTCATCATCCAATATCTCAGCCATCAGAAGGAGGCGTCCTCGTGCTCAGGCAAATGACAACCGTAAGACTACATCGCGTCTTGCCTTGTGGCGCTACCTGCGCGACCATGGGGAGAATATGAAGAAGTGGGATAAGCAGCCCACTCCTGTACTTCAAGCACGAGTGAAAGAATTACAAAACACAAAACCATAACAGCCTTCTGGGCTGCAAGAGCATGCTTACCCCTTTTATTCTGCTATGCAATGAGATTTTGGGCTGAAGGGTGCTGGCTGCATCCGTACCACCAGCTGTGCAGGGCGTCTTCTCTGCCTGGTCATCTGCTGTTCCTTCTGGCCAAGTGTAGCTATGTGTGGTGGGCAGTTTTTACTGTCTGCATTCACCTCTGTGCTTGTGTTGTCTTATCTGGAAAGAATAAACAGTTCTTGCACAGCAGTGTCATTTTTCCTTCTCTTTTTCCTCCAGATTTTTAATCAGTTCTAGGGTTGCTGCCACTGGCTAGTTATGGCAGTAATAAACTGTGCTTTAGGCAGAGTGGATAACAAGGCAAGCCTGGCTTCTGCTGCTATTTATTTATATTTTGGTGTGAGTTCAGTGTTGCAGATATCTTCTAAATTATAGAATTTGCTTCCTTCAAGATTTTAATTTGGAACAGAATGTTGAGAGCTGTGCTTTGGGAATATTGCTTCTTTTCAGGTTGGCAGGCATTGCAGCTTATAAACACGCTGCCTGTGCCAGACCTGCCTCTATTTCACCCTGTGGCCATTTTTTTTCCTTAAGGGATGACACATACACACTCTTGTGCATTCTGCTGTTTTCTTGTGATTTTGGAGCTCAGTAATAGGAGTAGGAAGGAATGAGCTGCTCTCATCCAGCTCCTGGTGGTTGAATTCTATGAAATTTGGGAATGGTCATTGCTGGCACCCATGGGAGGATCCTGTGTGAAGGGTGATGATGGGCTCCCTGGGAAGTAGAACTACGACAGCAGCCCCAGATTCCTCTTGGGGCTCTCCACAGGGTTCAATTAGACCCCAAGAGAAATGGGAAGAGCAGCTCCCTGTCGGATGATTATCAGTTAAAGCTTTTGAAAACATGCCTGGATGGCCCTTGGGTGAAGATACTGGGTGGCAAGGAAGCCAGCAGCCACAAGTGGGGAATGGAGGAAAAGAAACTGAGCAATCTTTGTGTGGTTTGGAATGTGTAGTCAAAGGGAGAACTGCCATTTTGACTGGAGGTGGAAAATCGCCTGATGGTTGTTAGTTTTTACATGTCTGTGTAGGGAAGGGTTTCTCTGCTATTTGAAGTGAGGGAAAATACAGAAAGGAGAGGACGTAGAGGGGATGTAAAATACTGCTTTTGTTACTGCTTGATATTCTGCTGGCCATATTAGCAAACAGCACTGTTTGTTTCAAAGCTGCTCTCCCATGTGTGTATGGCCTCCCCAGGGATACAGCAAGGCACCGCTGTCAGCAGCTGGAGTCTGGCTGAGCTCCTGGCTCTTCTGCAGCTTCCTCTGTTCTCTCGGGATCCAGTTTGTTTGCTGTCTGTTTAGCCACATTAACTGCAAAATGGGACGCTTCATTTTGTAGGGGATGGAGAAAGTTTGGAAACAGAAAGGTGTGCTGTTGTCTCGCTGACGGTGGAGCTTTGCTCCCGTCATGGAGCCTTCTGCAGCCGTCTGCCGCTCAGCTCCCTCTGCCGATGAGTGAGTGAAGTTTTGGTTCGTCCTTCATGGCAATGGCTCCTTAAAACCCATCGCGATTTTGGCAGATCTCTCTGTCTCCTGGTGTTTTTTTGTTCCCTTATCTTGTTCACAAAACTGTATTACGTGAGACAAAACTCATTTGTTGGAGAGGAAGGGACATTGTACTCAATGGGATATTTACTGTGTACTCGAGCTATAATCTATCCTCTGCAGTAATACAGACTCCAAAATGAATGGGTATTTATTTATAATCATACAGCAGACAGTCCATAGGGAGGTGTCATCCTGTTTGTAATCAATCCCGGTGCGTTGCTCCGGCTGCAGCACAATAATGCTTTGCATTAAGTGATGAATTGGTTTAGTTGCCTTATTGCAGCTGTCATTTTTCTCCACCGAAGATGCATTGCCTCCATTATGCAACTCTTGTCGCTGAGCATCAAATATCCACAGACTCTTGAAAGGCAGTACTGGGACGGTGTATGGGGAGGGAGGAACGTGGCCCCAGCCCTACTCCGATGGGCAGCCATGGGTCCAGCTGGGCAGCTGGGCACAGTGGATTTGTTCCACCAGAATGGATCGTTATTGAACTAACATTGTGTTTCTGGATTGATTTCAACTCCAAACCTGATGACAGAGCGTATGTTTTACTGCCAGAGAAATAGACCATCCATGATATCGAATAAGAGAGATATATTTTAAAAGAGACATTCTTGCTGTGCTGGGAAGAACAACAACAGAACTATTAAAAGGACTGAATTTGGGTGCTGCAGAGATGCAATCAGTGTTTCTGTGTCATGACTGTTACCATCACTGCCCATTGCTCAGCAACTCGTGAGTGAGAAGCCAGGAAAGCAATAGCCTGCTTTATGAAAGGCAGCATGGAAAATGCAGCCGTGTAGGCTAAAGGTCGTCCTGTCCAAGGCTGGCTGCTCTGCCAGGCAATGCTGCCGGCAGAGGGAGGGCCAGGCTTTGCCTTCCAGGGTGCTCCAGGGTGGGCAAGGGTGCGGGGCTGGCTGTTTTCCTTGGTCCCACTTCCTTTCCCTCCCATTCTTGGCCAAGCCCACAGGTGGGTGACCTGCCCAGGTCTCTTGTCCACTGGATCTGGACATTAGGATGTCCTTCAATGCACGGCAGGCTGTGCTGCCCCTGTGTGTCTTGAGCTGTCCCTGGAGCCTCAAGGGTTTTGAGGGCTGAGAGGGCAGAGTGGGCAGGCAAAACGGATCTGTGTTTGGTCCTTTCTGCTCCCAGGGATGGGGCATCAGCAACTTTTCTGGGCAGCCTGCTCCAGGGCCTCACCACCCTCGTTTAGTTTAAACCTTGTCCTGTCATTACCTACCCTTGTAAAAAGCTTCTCTCTATCATTCTCTTGTGCTAGGGAGAAAGGGGCAGGTTTGAAAGAGGCTCGAGAACATCCGTGCACCCTTTTATACACCTTGGAACTGCTTTTCCTTCTTTTGTGGAGCATTAAAGTCAGAAAAGCCCCACCTTGGTGCAGTTGCCCCCTCCCCAGCGGCAGAAGCCTGTAGCAGAGCAAAGATGACAAAAAAAAAAAAGGCCTTAGAATCAGTTATTCTTCTGAAGTCAGAGCTCCCACTGGGAGCTGAACTGGCAGCTAGCAGGTGTGGGGGATCAATGGGCTGGCAGTGCCAGTCCGATGTCGAACTGCCTTGTAGACCTCAGGCTCAGCTGTAGCTTTGCAGCGCTTGGGATAAAGTGAAGGCAGATGTGTGCATGGTGGCTGTGGGTTCAGGCATCCTCTTTGTCCTTAGGTTGCTCCTGTATGCATCTACCAATTGCCTCAGCCTGGGTGGAGGCTTTCAAGGTCCGTCCAAGTTCCTGTGACTCCTCTGCATGTGATGGTATTATTTCCAAGCATATGCAATGCTGTCTGAGCTTGCAGCTAGAAGCCAGGGTCCTATCTTATTGCTGCATGACACAAATTCCTATTAAAGCAAATGGGATTTATATCCTACAGTGAAGAAAGTAGACCCCAGGATTTTTTACTTGTCTGTCCTTCTTATTCCTATAGCCCTAAGGAGACCAGTAGGGCCTTTGTTTTCACCTCTCTCTGAGCTCCTTTGACTTTTCTGAGGTGCTGAAGACTGCTGCCATCCACTGTCCTTGCTAGGAACTGGAAGCGGGCAGCACATCCTCGTATGCGTGTTTAAATATCTGACTGTATGCATCTGTGTTAGCTCTGGCTACTTCTGCATTAGCTCATTCATCAACAGAGTTGATCTAGTAGTAATTGTGTGCTAGCCAGAGCTGTGGTGAGGGTGAGAGGCTGTGCTATGAAGTGCTTTGATGACCGTGAGCATTCTTGAGACCTATGTACTTGTAGGTCTTAGAATGGAACTGAGCTCATGGTCCTTCTCCATGCCAGTTTGCCTGTGGCTGAGCTCAGTGCCCAGCTCACTGTTGGTAAATGTGTGCTCACTGAGGTCTGAAGGGCTGCTGTCCATGTGCCATAGTCACACAGTGCAGCAGGTGGGCACCTGCTGGTGACTGAGAGGTGAGAAGTCTGGGATGTCTCTCTCAGACCAGAAGTTTGGGCTAATATAGGGCAGCCTTCGAGGATGCTGTGGGCAGGGTATGTGCATATGTTGGTCCTTCTTCCTTGACTCCCAGCACTGGAGAAGATGGCTGCCCACGAGACTGGCTTTTGCTGCTGGGATTTTCACCTCTGAACAGTTGTTTTATGGTATAACAGCACCCTAATAAATTCATAGAATGGCTTGGGTTGGAAGGGATCTTAAAGACCATCTAATTACAACCCCGTGCCATGGGCAGGGCTGCCTCCCACCAGCTCAGGCTGCCCAGAGACCCACCCAACCTGGCCTTGAGCACCTCCAAGGATGGAGCATCCACAGCTTCTCTGGGCAGTTGTGCCACTGCCTCAGCACCTTCTGAGTAAAGGATTTCCTCCTAACATCTGACCTAAATTTCCCCTCTTTTAGTTTAAAGCCGTTCTCCCTTGTTTTATCACTATCAGACTGTGTAAAAAGTCAGTCTCCATCTTTTTTTATAAGCTCCCTTTACCTGCAGAACAACGTAGTCCTTCTCTGAGGCACGTTGCTGTGCCATTCTGGGAATTGCTAATGGCCAAGCTGTATTTTGAACAGAGATTTATGATCACCTTCCCAGTCAATTAAAATTCTAGATATTGCTAAGGCAGAATTCAATTAAGGTTAATTGGAGCTTCTGAAAACTGCTTTTCCAAAGGGAAACAATGGTGGGATTGCGGATCCTAGAGGGTTTCTATTACTTTTAAATAACTTTCAGTTCTTTTCCTCCCTGATGCTGCTGTAGTCTTTCCTCAAGCCCCAAGCTCACGCTATTATCAAGCAATTCAAATGTTGATTTTTTTTTTTTTCTGTCATAATTTATCATTTTGACTTATTTGTTCTTTATACGTCTTCTTCTAAAGGCAGGAAAAAAATCTACAGATGCCTGGAAATGTTTTTGTATCAGTCCCAGTGGCCTGCCATGAAAGATATATAGCCACTTCTAAGAATTTGACAACACTTCAGCAACAATTATCCAGACAGGTACAATAACAACTCCCTTTTCTTTTGCTGTTGAGAGGGATGCTAATGCTTTAATGAATTGTCAATAAAGATTAAAAAAGAATAAAATAAACAAAGGGTAGGGAAAACAGGTGCAAATGAAATTCCATTAAAATGCAGCTCAGGTTTACCGTTCTACCCTAAATTTTATTTTCTTGGCATCAGGGACTGTTGTGACAGTTCCTCGCACACTTGATTGAACCGGGAAAACACATGGGACTGTATCTTAGTCACAGAATGCAGAACGTGCAGCTCTCAGCTCTCAGAGCAATCTCTTGGAGGGATGAATAATCATTTCAGCCATTCCTTTTGTCAGAATTTGCAACCCATTGTTTACTGCGTGGGGACTAATAACCAAATGCCAGCGAGGAATTAAAGGAGAGGGAAGCAGCAATGTAGAAAGAGAGAGCTGCAGCAGCTTGCAGGTCCGTGGCCCCGTGGCCGTGCCTTTCCCACTTGCTGGCTGGGGCATTTTGTTGAACTCTGCTCTCTGCTGCTTTGGGAGTAGATTAACGCTTCTGACTGCACATGCCCTGCACTCGGCTGTTTAAAGGGAAGCAGAACAACTCTCAACACAAGTATTTTTCAGAGTTTCCCTCTCTTTGTGGGAGATAAAGGGAAGCAAAGCCATGGGCAATTATTGTGTGGAAGTTAAAGGGAAAAATTTCTTTGATAAGAAATGATTGTGTAATTATACAATTGCCAAAGGAGAGGAACATGTAGGTGGATGCACTCTCTGATGTGTGATTACTAATGAATTCTCTATATCCCTTGTGGAAAAGAGCCACAACTGTAAAATTAAATAGTCAATGGTTCTCTGATGAAAGGATTCACGGGCACTGATGGCCTTTATCAAAATACAGCAAGCTTTGAAGGAAGAGCAGGAGCAGCAAGGCTCAGCTTTAAGTACAGCGATTGGAATGGAGAAACTCGGCAGAAGTCTTTTTGTCTAGGAAGCTTGCGTACCATGTTTCTAGTGGCAGAATCGTTTTGTCTGGGGAAGTGACGGGTAAGCTGTGACCAGGAGGCGGGCAGCAGCTGAAGCTGTGGCCAGTGCCATACAGCTGGTGGGCAGGAGATACTAGGTTTGATGTCACACTGGGGTGCGTGTACTGACAGATATGGAGACTTTGGAAACATCCTTGCTTTGAAAGGTGAAAAGTGCCGTATAACTACTCAGTGAAGCGTGCATCTGCTTGACAGTCCAGGGATCACTCGCATGCAACTCTGCCTCTCTCTCTTTTCTCCTTCCCCTTTTCTTTCCCCTTCCCTTTCCTCTTCTGACTCTCCATATAGATGCACTCAAACATAACCTTTTGGAAGATACCCTCCTTTCATGAAGTTTACTCTTTTTGGTCTTGCAGTTCATGCAGGGTATTATTTCAGGGAGAGGTGATAGTCCTATGTAGGAACGTAGGTCATGAGATGGAAATGGGACTCTTGAAGACCTCCAGAAAGAGGCAAAAGGGGCAGAAGGGCTGCTGGGGCACTACTTGCAACACTATGGCTCTGAAGCTCTCAAGTGAGAAGACACCATGAGCACAGAGATATCCCTTGGAAAATAAAGAGATACTCAGCCCTGGGCTGCCCAGTGCTGGGGGTTTCTCAAGCTGGAGACAGCAAGAGGGTGGGTAGGGAGTTGTGTGTGTGGTTCTCCTGCCCTGCTATGATGAGGTGGATGTCCTCGGCACTAATGTTAGTGCGCGTGGCTGTAAATAGCTCGTTGTTGACAGCATCCCTTGCACCTCCATGGTGGGACATGGTGCGGAGGGCTCTGTGGTTCCCTGGAGAACGGGGAGTAGCTGGATATTTTTATTTGCTAAAAAATAGCTGAGAAGACCTCTTAATACAGAGCTCTAGCCATAAAATCAGAATTTGTTCTCCCCGCTCTTATCTTCCTAGGAAACAAATTTTGCTGCAAAGCTTTTCCTGGACCTTTTTAAAGCTGTAGCATTAAATACATTAAAGGCTTCTTATTTTGAATTCAGATAGAGCTGAGACATGTTACGACTCTATAACTAAATGGAAAACCTAGTAAAAAAAAAAAAGCATTTTTGCGCAGACTGAATACGACTACTGCTGCTTAGGTAGATTATTCTCAAGAGAAGATCCATGGGCTGAAAATAGTCCATTGCTGTCCACAGGGACACTGTGAAGAAGATTTAAGAGGATCTAGGTGAGCCCAGCGTCCTTGAAAAAATAATGACAGGAAGGCTAGCTAGCCCAAGGCTATCTACAGCAATCTCCTCAAACGTTAAAAAAGTGCAAAAGGCCACACAACACATACCTGAGATCGTGAAAAGAGAGGGAAATAATAGCTTGAAATAATACTTGAATAAACAACAGGAATAAATGTGTGACTAAGTAGGCATATTTTCCTGTAGATACAATCCAGGGAATATGCCGAGCTGAGGGAAACGCTCTGCAGTCTTTGTAGAGGAAGGAGTACAGGCTGGTGCCTAAGATTAGTTATTGCAAGGCTGGTGATCAGGAGTCACAGAGCCTTCCTCTTTCTCTGCCTTTGTTTTTCAGACTGGAAATGCTTTTTCATGTGGGCTTGTACTAGAGAAGCTCAGAAACGCTTCTGTCATTACAGCACATTTGTCTTGGATCATGCAGGATGTATTCGTGTGTAGCTCAAATTCCTGCTAGGTACTGAAAATGCAGGGAGATTATTTTATTATCCCTTTACTGCACGGTATATTAAAGGTTTCAAGAAAATCCAGCCAATTGATCACAGAGCATGCTGTCCTTGAAAGTTATGCTAGTCTTTCCAGTACATTAATCAATGAGGCAACTGAAGGCAATTCCACGTTGGCATCCGATTTCACATCCACAGGTTTATAACCAGTGCTTATATCCACGTTTATTTACATTCATCTCAGCTCCTGTGTTGAGAATTCAATGTGTGTGTGTATGTGTGTGTGTGTGTTTACATCCAGAGATGACTGAACTGTTCATTTTTTTTTGCTCTACATCATAAAGGTTCAGTTTTCTTCCTTCTGCAGTCTTTGTTTCCTGGCTCTGATGATGTTTCCTTAAAGAGGATGCCGTGTGCTTGTTCTACAGCTGCCTGTGGCAATCAGGAATGGATGCACACGGAAGAGTCTGGGCAAACACACATCTGTAAGTAAGTTTGTGATTTAAACAAATCACTCTTGTGTTTCTGTTTGTGCCTCTAAACGGTAGGCTTCCTTTTGTAATTTTGGCCTGAAAAATATGGTTATTTTGGGCTGTGTTGGTAGTTATCTGTATAATATTATAAGATACCCTGTTGAGAGCTGCTGTACCATTCATTTGATAGGCCTTATGAGTCCATCCAGTTATCAAACACAGATTTGCCTGAAAGTATTTTAATGGAGAGACAAAGCAATATTCCAGCAATGGGCACAAACTGGAATGTCCTTGGAAATTGGTTCAAACACAGCTCTTATATACGAAGGGAGAGTTGTAAGTATGCTAAGAGGAGATTCTCTTAATTCACTGGTACAGTCACTGATAGTATTGGTCAATGAGATATTCCCAACTGAGAAAGCTATCATAAAGAGTTGTGAAGCAAATGGAAATTGGGACTCTCTGCTGCCCTTTGTAAAGACAGGAAGGTCTTTTATACAAAGTATTTCACTGCACCGTGCCTTGATTCTTCTGCTTGTGGGCTGTAGACAGGGGTGTCAGCTTTCCAAGAATATAAACAAGTTATTGCCATCTGCAAGATGTGCTGAGATCCTCAGCAAATGCTATGGATGTGCACACTACAGAAGCGTCTTAATTACAGGTTAACTAACAGCACAGTACCGGACCAGCAAGAAAATGACCAAATATTGTCCTCATATCTATACTAGAAGCAGATATTAGCTGACATGATGTTTGAGTATCTTCTTTCCATTAGTGACTTCTAATTTCAAAGTGAAATCATTTAAACTTATCCGTTTCCTTCTTATTTATGTTGATATGATAATACCATTCTGGGTTACATCCCTTCCATGCTCGTATCTGTGAATCTCCAGACTGATGAGCAACCTGATCTGGTGCTTGATTTGTTGGTCAGCAGCACTGCCTATGGCAGGGGGGTTGGAACTAGATGATCTCTGAGGTCACTTCCAACCCAAATCATTCTTCCATTCTATGATTTTACCTGAAAAAAGAATATGATGTTACTTAGACATTAAATGATGATACTAATGAGGCAGCAATTCTTTTGTTTCTTTTTTCTTCCTGGATTTGATGAGGTTATTCATTTCAGACCTTGAAAACTGAAAGAAGACAGTTGTGAACACAGCATAGTTTTGTGTTTTATAGGCCTCCTGTTCTATTTTTGTGCATTTACATTCTCATTTAGGGCCCTTGGATTCAGTCGTGCTCCCCGCAGATCTTTCCTGACTAGTTGATGGCTTTTGTTAAGCACTCTGCTCCATAGCTGTTTGTATTATGTGCTTTTATGCAGCTTACCAGAGAAACATCTTGTTACAGCTTTTTCTCTTGGAAATATGTATTTAGATGACAGTTGCTTCCAGACTTTCTGCTATTCTAATTTTTCAGCATTGCTACCCTGAAATTACACTTAACCCAGTCAAGGTTAAACAAAAAGTTCAGAGAAGTGATTGTCTGGATAAATCCCAAAGAGAACCCAGCTGCAGAATTGCAGGCACAGCCACAGAGCAGCTACAGGGACATGGTCACCCAGAGATGGGCTCTGCACGGAGGCAGCCTGCCTCTCATCTGGTCCCTACCTCTGAGCATCACTCCTGGGCGATGGTCCCTACCCGGGGCATTTGTGTTTCTCTCCATAACTCTGTCCAGCTTTACAGCCGCTTCTTTTCTCCACCGTTTGACAGAGGCAGAGCTGGCCCCTTGCTTTCTGCCGTCCTAGCGGTGGGTGCCCCATCCCGCCCAACGCGCTGGTCTTTGGTCTCGGAGAGAAGCCGCGAAAAACCAGCGCCGTGCAGACTGCAGCAAGAGCCATTAGATGGCAGTAAAGCCTTTCGGAAAGGGCGGTGGGGGAGCGTTTGTGCAGCGAGCTCGTAGCTCGGAGAGCCTCGTAGAAGAGGGACCCCGGTCATAAATCCAGCGTGCAACAAGGGGTTCTTCATGCGTCCTGCAGAGTGCGTGTCGTACCGCTCCCCAGATCTGCTGTTATTTGCAATAGAGACGGCCCTTTCTTTATTTTCTTATTTCTTTTCTTCTCCCTCCCCCTCCCCCAACCCCCCTGTTTGTTTTAACCATGTAGCATATTCCCACTGTTTAATTTCCTTTGCAAGAAATGCATATCCTAAGCCTTTAATGTGAGCTGACCAAGACACCTGTGTGATGTTCACGGGGAAGTGCAGGGCTGATTGCACACGGGTGCCAATCTATAAGGTGCAGTTTTGGCAGGCCGGACAGAGAGCGTTATTTCTTGCCTATAAAGGAACATTACCCTTGTCAAAAATGTATTTGTGCTGAACCACTGAGACAGAGTGGCCAGGCACAGAAAGGGATTTTGCGGAGATTTGCTTCATTATGGCAAAATAGTTAAGGAGGAAGGTGAAACATGATTTTGCCTTGTTTTGTCATCATCCGTTGCTATCGGGTAAGAATTTGGATATAAAAAACAGGTGGGAAGAGGAACAGAAATTATTTTCTGCCACACAGTGACATTATATATTCCCCTGATAATAATGTAATCAGAAAAGAATTACTGATTCTCGTGAAGGTGAAGAAAAACAGACTTATACCTGCCACGCACCCACACTTCAGCCTGTTCCTATCACTGGTATTATGCTTTGTGCATTCTTCTCAGCAACAGTAATAAAAAATAGGTTAAAAGCCATTAGTGATATTTCCTCTTTTCATCCTACACGAGAATGGTGTGAAATGCAGTGTTATACATGGTTTCCTTGAAAACAGCCTTTCTAAAAGCATTGCTTACAGTTTGGGATTTGGGAGCTGCAGTGCAGGGAGGCAATTTTAGATTCTTTAAGCTGGTTCTGTGAACTGCTGTTGGTAGAGCTGGTGAGGGAATGTATGCAAAGGCCGTCACAATTTCAAACGTGCTAATGGACAAAATGGATGAGAGAAAACAGTAAAAGCTTTGGCTTGCACAGCCACCCAGGAGCATTCCTTGGTATCAGAGTGTGCTGCCTCAGATCTGAAATGCAAGGATGGGGATCTCATCAGAAGAAGCTGATCCATGGCATTCCTCATACTTGCATTGCTGCTGGTGTAGTGGGCTGTTGGTGGCTGCCCTCTACTGTAAGATGAGCCAGTCGTACTTCACTTCTAGAGTTTGGACAAGGACAGAAGAGTGTCTCCTCACTCAGTCTGCTCTGAATTAACCCAAACCCCTGGATTTCAGCTGGGCTGAAAGCATAACTGTCTTGCCAGGGTTTTGGACTGTTTTGAAGGCTGAACTTGATAAGTAGGATTGTTGAGGCTAGGACAATTTTAATGTTATTCCCTTCTCTCAATTTTGTGTGAGTACTTGATGTTCCCTACCTGACGCTTCTAAATGTTTTTCCAGGATTCTGTAACTCTTGGTGTTTTATTTTGTTTTGTTTTGTTTTTCCTGTGAGAGAGTTGCATGGAAAGGAGATGCACAGAGAAGAATTTACCAAGTCTTATTCAAGATGTAGACATTTCAGGATTGAGTGTTATTAGGAGAATGTGCAAGGGAGATTTGCATGAACAATTCTTATTTCAATGATGTACCTTTCCTGAATGCCTTATTAAGAGCCAATGCAATTTTTTATACTGACTTTGGCTAATTATAAGCTTTGGGGTAGGAATTGTCTGATGGCCCGGATTAGTTCTAGTTATCTGGTTTTAAAGTTCTGTGTATGTTCTTTGTTTTAACAGCACATGATAAGAGTCTAGGGCCAAGTCCTACCCTCAGTTCCTCCCAAGCAACACTGTATTTTGACTAATGTATATAACTTGATTTGCCTTTAGGACTACAATCTTGGAAGCCTTAAACTTTGAATTTGTGCTGTCACACTGAAGGATAGAAAGGGGAACAAGATAACTTTACAGCCTCTTTGTTTCTCTTCCCATCCTGCTCTTCTTGAGCCCTTCTGTGATGCTAGCGCAGGGCCCAAGAGGTCCCTTGGGCCACCCTTTTGGTTGCATTGACCCAGCTATGGATTCCCCTTGCAAGAGTTCTGGTAGATGTCTTTTGTCACTCTGGCTCAGTTCATGGAGAGAGCCTCACTGCTGAGGGGCATGCGGGGAGCCTGGGCATGAGGCTCCCAGCTCCCTGCAGCCCCGTGCAAGAACATGAGCCTGAAGCCATGTGGCAACCAAGAATCCTTCAGATTTCACCTCCTTTTCCCTCTGTCCCTGGCAGGTCTTCTGCTTCTTTCTATAATAGGAGATACTGTTCTCTGCGGATAACACCTACCTACTCTGCCTGCAGGCCAGTAGGTATCGTATAATGTTACTTTCCTGCTACCTGAGTTTATGATTGACAGAAGCTTTAGCTTTTTTTTGAGCTTGACATGCAATTTGTCCCCAAACCATTTGTGATGTTCTAGAAAATAATTTCCTTTTTTTTTCAGTCACTTTAAAAATCTTTTGGTGTGCGGGAATTGGTTGGGAAGCAAGGACTTCAGGACCCCATTGTTTTTAGAGCCCGTGGTCAGGTTTTTGACCTGGCAGCAGGAGGCAGCTGGTAAGGGATACTTCCTGAGAAATTCATTTGGTAACATGTCAGGGTGCTCTTTGTGCTAGCAAAAGTGAGATAGGCATGAGTTCTGTGACTACTTATTGCTCCCCTAAGTTTATGTCACAGAGCATTATCGGTTGTGCAGAGTTGCATCATTCTTGGTTGTTGGTGTCTTTCTCGATCCCCTTTCACTGATTTCACACTTGGGTACACAGTTCCTGTGCTATTATTCTGGAAACTGTAGGCATAAAGAACACAAAGTACTTCACAGCTCTCTGACTACCAAGAAAAAAGTCCTCCATGGCTCCATTTGATTTAGTTTTCACAGTACTTTACACCTTTGGTGGTGTTCTTTTTTTTTTTTTTTCTTTCTTTCTTTTTTTTTTTTTTTTTGTATCCAGGGAGACTGAGGTACACAGAAAACACGAGTGTCATGGGGTCACAGGTTTCACCACAAACACACAGGCAACCTACTTTTTGCTAGAAGCGGAATATTTGAGGTAGATTAAAAATATATTTTGCAATTTGAAATTTAATTGGATTTGTGCTCAGAAGAGGCATCCAGATGAATGAAAGAGATCTCAGGATGTTCATTTTCAAGCTGAAAATGTGATTGTTTCTATGAAATGGAGGTCCTTGAGCATTAGCATATTTCCTTGGTGAATGTTTGCTGTTGCTCTGCTCAGAACTGAGGCAAATCCTGTTGGCCTTTTCAGTCTTGTCAGCATTTAGTTACCTTTAAACCCACTTAGAGGTCTACACCTAGTTATTGCTTATTGAAATTTAGCAAATCTAACTCTGTTTCCTAAATGTATTTGCAGCTCCAGAGGAAGGGCAATGTTATCATCAGCATTCATGCTGCTGTCCACCTCTCCTCGTGCATAGAGTTTATTTTCTCAGTGGGGCTAGGTGGTACTGACCTATCAGAACAGAACTGGAGAAAGGTACTCATTGCCTGCGTGATGGTAAAAACACTGCAGTTATCACAAAATGAGGCTTGCGTTTTGTTTTCTGCTGTTGGTGGGCAAGGTGATTGCTGGGCATCTGAGTCCAGCAAATCAGTGTGAGGCTGCTCAGACCGCATTTTGGGGGCAGTGTCAGAAGAAGAAATCTCTGCTTCTGCTCTGTCCCTTCTCTGAGGCAGAACTGCTTTTGCAGCTGCTCAGGAAACTGGGTTGAGCATGCTGAAACACAGTATTTATTTTTCTTTAGTGTGGGTTTTTCAGTGTATTGTCAAGAGGGGAGCAGGGAAAAGCAAGCGGGGATTGGAAGACTTCAGCTGCTTTAAAACCTGCAGCTTCTGAATATCTAACCATGGGCAGACATAGGCTCTAGGCAGCTTCCTTCCCACTGGAGGCTCTCTCGTGCTGTCTGTCCAGTTTTCAGTCCTCTGTTCTGCAAAGTCTGTAGGCATTTGCAATCCCAGTTGATGAGGACTCGCTGTGCCCTGCAGAATCCAGCCTTACACCTCTGGGTACAGGCTTGCAGTGTGTCCTCAGGCAAAGCTAAAGCATACAGCTGCGGTGCAGAGATATGCAGAAGAAATAACATAATTATTTGCAGTGTAAATGCTGTGTTCCCTTTGTGTTGTTTCCAATATTCCCAACACACCTTGCTGGTTCCCCTTGTAATACAAAAAATAACATGGCAGTTATAGCAAGCTCTTTCCATGAATGGCACATAGTTTCACTGAAGTATTTCTCTTTCTCGTCTTCATCTAAAAACGAAAACCAAGCAAACAATGTTTCTACGACACAGTAAGAGAGCTGGTATGAGGGAATTTGTCTCAAGAGACCGCAGTGCATTCTCAGCTATCAACTCGAGGCATTTTTTGCTCAGTGGAAGCTGTTTTTGCAATTCATCTCCTGTCCGTTCCTCGGCTTTTATGTTGTTATAGGACCCAATTCTGCAAGCGGTTATGTGGGAGGTGAACTTGCTCATAAATGGGCTCATTGATTGAACTCATTGGAATTATGTGCCTAATCAGACATGCACTTCTCTCTGCTGGATCAGGTCTCTCCCCCTTCTCCCCCCAAAGAGAGAATATTCTGTCTTCATAAATTGATGCAGTGAGGAAAACCTCCTGGCTTGTACATTTGTAACACAGAACTGTAAGAAAACCCATGTTTTTTTCCCTGAAGATTTGCATTGCCTAGGATAGAAATCCCCTCACAGCTGCAACAATCTATATTTTAAACATTTCCCCTTCTTGTGCCTCCCAGTTAAAATATCGTATGAGGTACAGCTGGAAAATCTCTTGTAGAAAGAATAATTCCTTTTCCTTTCTGTTTTCTGGCTATTTCTGAGCATTTTACCTTACATCCACTTTTCCTCAGGCCCAGACAATGCTCTGTAATTTATGGATGCCCTTTGCCTGTGTCAGCTGCACAGGAGTTTGCAGAGCTTCTCCTGCCTCAAGAAACGCTGGGAAGCATTTGATGGCATCCTCATGCACAGCTAACACTGTGATTCCTGTGTGTGGAGGGAAAATGATGGGAACAGCCATGGGGCTCCATGGATGGAGTGATTAAAAGCAGGCTGGGATGGGGAGAGGGGATTGACAGGAAGATAATGAGAAATGAGCCTGCAACCTTAGCGTTCTTCATTTTACGCTTGATTTCTTCCCTTAATGTCTATGTCACATCTTATTCTTGCCATAGCCATTTCACCCATGTTAAAACTGAGGCACAAATGGAGTGGCTGCGAAGCTCATCCATGCTAGGGCTAGACAAAGGAACCACAAGACCTTCTCTCAAAGTCTTGAAGCCTTCCAGAATTGGAAGGGAATGGTGGCTGAAAGCTGCTACTTGGTCACAGGGGGCTGTTGCTGCGGGGCTGCGTGCCTGCAGCCACAAGCACCCAGGAAGCTGCTTTCTATGGCAGGAGGTCAGGATGTGACCCAAATGAGAGAAGTATGTGTGATGGGACTCATGAATTTTGACTGCATGGTGGTGTAGGCAGACGGTGGGCTGTCTGTAAGCTGAGTGCCAGCCTGAGCACTGCTAGCTGTGCAGCCACAGTAGTGTGGCTGACATGGCTGGAGTGTTCATCCAGCTTGTTGGGAACTTCTTGCCTCTGTGCTAAGCTTGGTGGAGCTGCCGCACCACTGTTCAGCCCAGCGCAGGTTTGCCACCCCAATGCTCTTCCAGCCCCGATCGCACCACTGTGTGCCCACCACGGCTATGGTGTGGGGTGCGGTGCCTGGCTGATGTTGCTGATATCTCTTTAATGTTTCTAAAATGAAATTCAAAACTGCAGTGTTTTTACTGCTGCCCCATCAGCAAATTGACCTGACCCAGGCTGGCAACTAAAGCAGAGGCCAGGCAGAAGCTGGCATCTGGGAGCACCGCTGTCAGCTCTTGGAAGAGTTTTGCTGCATGCTAGCAGAGAGGGAGCTCAGGAGCCTGACCAGCGAGGAGGGTCTGCTTCCAGTGCAATAGGAAGATAATCAATCATGCTACTCGCTTGTGTCTTGGCAAAGGTATTTAGCTATCAGCCAGCTGGTTAGCTGCCTCAAGGCCACCTGCCTGACTGAAAAACAGAGAATCAGTTTCTTTCCCTTGCAAAGGGAAGCAGGGAATATTGACTTGTGTGATAATTTTAGGTGGATGATTAAATTTGGCCTCCTAGGTCCCGGTTGAAAATCCAATTCAGATGACTAGTTTTCTGTTCATACACTGCTGAGCAATCTCGTATTCTGCCACCACTAATGTTCCTGATGTTGATTGTCCTTTCACTCTAACAAAGCGCAGAAAAGCCCAGCCTGCTCTCTATTTCCTGTGGCTTTGGGCTATCAAAACATAATGAGAAGACTGCTTTCAGTTTATGTTAAGGACATAGAGTCTACCCTTAGACGAACTGACTGTCTACCTTGTAAAGTCACATACCAGTGCTGTGACAGGTGCAGTGGTCAGAAAGATTGTGAATTTTCTACTGACTAAGGTTGTTCTCAAATATTCTAATTAAAGCTGCCCAGATCCCGAATGCAAATTTAATGGGGGAAAAAAAAACAACAACCCCAAACCACAACTGGAATGAACCTAGTGCTGTTACAACCCATGTGAACAGTAGGGCTGCAGGATAAAACCCTCTGTAAGCAGGTGTGTGCTAGGTGGGGCACACAAGGAGGGCAAAGGAAAAATGGGGAAGAATGTTTTACTCATAGTATGTTCCTATGGATATACACATGCAAACATCAATCCCATTTTCATTAGGATCACCAGACTGCTCCTATATGCTAGGAAATTACACAGTTTCTGGGGAGTTTTGCTACACCAGATCTTTTCAGGAAGTCTGTTCTCTCAAACAAACACGGATTCACTTAAGAAGGCTCCATTGTGGCAAGCACAACTTATTTTCCTGAGTTAATGAATGCGGGTGCTCAAAAAGTGCTTTCAGGTGACAGATTCAAAGAAGAGTGCTCATATCACAAAGGGATCCTGAACAGTAGCAAAGGCCTCTGAAGAAAAGAGTACAAAAAGGGCAGTTTGGAGTGTGTTACCCGAAAAGTTGCATTAGGAAGTGAGCTTCTGATTGCTGAAGATAAACTGCTTGGAAGGTATTAATGGAGGTAGAATACAGCTGAGTTTGGGTTTAACAGATAAAGCAGATATAGATAATAGGATTAGGAAATAAGAGAAAGATAAATTCATACACTGTAAAGCAGAGGCCTTTGCCCTTAGTGATGCTTTCTTGTTCTAAAAGCAAGGAGTGGATGACATTTCAAATGTTGTCTTGAAAGAAGGCACACGCTGCACGATATCTTTAAGCTTAGTGAGGGTGGAGAGGGGACAATCTACATTGCCTTGCAGTAGTCGTATTTATTGCCCTTCAGTAGGCACATTTGAGAGATATATTAATGCAGCAAGCACAGGTGCAATTACAGTACAGGTAGGTATAATGTAGTTTTAATTTGCCAGCCATAACCTCTGTAATGTTGCACAAAGCAGGCTTTATTATGCCGTGGGCAACTGTAGCATAAGCTCTGCAGAAACCTTGTACATGTGGCGCAGTTTTTAGGAGGTGCCACTGTGTCTTTGTTAGCATTCTTACTGAACGATGGCCAAGACCTGTAGCTATCACTTGGCTTCCATCAAAACAGTGCTTCCTACTGGTGTAAACTGTACAAGGAATGGGAAAATAAAGAACACACCTCAGTATCTCTCTAAAGGCAGATGAAAATGCTTAATTTCACTCTTCAAGCCTTTGAACTTAGCTGAAGATAAATCTGTGTCTGAAAGAAGAAATGCACAGCTGAGTAAAAAATAATTGCAGGTCATAGTGAACAGGACAGATCGTACTAAAGCATTACATTAGATGCTTTTTATGTTATCGGTGGTGCCAGTAAGTTGCACTTAGTATTTTGCCCAATGCATCACATGATATATCACAATTATCTGACAGGCAATATAAGACTGTGGTCATTAGGAGTGAAAACGTGAAAACAAATGGGTAACAACACAGGAGAGGAGAGAGATAGTTAGCTGGGTTGTTACCAATTTGTGTAGAAGGCTTTGTAGCCGCAGTAAATACTCTAATGTGGGTATTTATGACTACTTGTAACATAATGCGAACGTACTGCAAATGTAAGCGCAGTTTATAAGATTTGTAGGAGGTCAGCTAGCCCTCCTTTGGGTTTGCTCTTTGCTGAAGAGCAGCCATCAGGCTGAGGGTATGATTACCATGTTTTTGTAGCGCACAAGCACCTAGTAGAAACGAGCAGAAATTTGGTCATGTACTCTGACAGACTGGTCTTATTTTCCAGGGAAATAACAAAGCCATTGCTATCGGAACAAATAATAAAGCATAAGCAGCTAAAGCAATACAATGATATGACTGTACAGCGGAGCTGAAAATGCAAGCCTGGCACACTCAGTGCTGGCACACAAACTTTAATTTCTTCCAGCCTCATGATGAATACATTATCAGCCCTTAGGATGATGACTGTACATAGGATTACCTTTATGAGCTAGGAATGACTTTCAGACAGCCTTGGTGCGAACTTTCCCTGCGGTACGTCACTGTGCTTTTTCCCCTGGCTGCTGCTGATTCTGGAGAGCAGTAGCAGCTCCTCATGTCCCTTCTGAAAGGCACTGTGTACTTTGCAGTGTTTGGGCAGAGTGGGGAGATTTTGTAGTTAAGTTTCTCAGTATTCCCTCAATCAGATATAAGCTTTTCAGCTCTGCCTCGAAAGATCTGGCTGCGCTAATGAAGCCAGAGAGATGGCAGGGGTAGGGATGCTGTTGATTTGGGAGATTACTCAGTTAGCTGAGCGTAAGCAGAGAGGCTGTGACAAGAGAGCCTGTTTCTCTAAGCAAAGGGCACAGGAAATGTATCTGGAGTTAATAAAGTTGTCAGGTTGTGTTCTCTATTGGTAGTTTTCCCTGGCTGACATTTTACCATTTCTTTCTTATATTTTGTCGGTTTTGTACGAGAGTCTGTTCATTTGCGCTCCTTTTCCCCTCCTCATCCTTCCTCAGATGTATAAATAAATAATGAACATTTTCATCATTTACATGTGGTGAGCATTTCCCCCCATCTTAGGCTGTAACCAAGTCTGGCACTGGGACTTGGCAAAATTACGAGGGAAAAAGAAGTCAAAACATACTCAGCCTTCTTCTATGGGCTGCTTACCACCAGCAAAGAAGAGGATGGGCAGTCCCTGGCAGGCAGTGGGCACGAGAGAAGGCAAGGCAGAGCCCTGCCTGCCATGCTGAGACCACTCTGTGGTGGCACAGTGCCACTTGGTATAGCCATGGGGGCAGGAGGTGGCCATCACTGCAGATACAGGAGAAGTTAGAAAGTGAAGAACAGGGAAATAAAAATCTACTGGGGATACTGTGCCCTGACTGAATTTTCTCTGCAAGAAACTCAAGCAGATAAACAAGCTAAGAACCCACAAGATGAAAAAAATGTACTCAGGCATACTCACGTCACATATATCATTAACCACTGGAAAGAAAACCTACCAAGTTTCCTCACAGCAAGAGAGTGTATGGCTTGGGCTCAGCAAACTGATGACACAGTTCATGGAGCGGTATTGGATAGTAACAAATTTTGGTCAGTAGGGCATTCTCTCTTTCTGAGATAGTTTTTAAAACAAATGGGTTTTGCTTAATATTTTAGGAAAGTAAGTAACATTTTGAAATTTCTCAGCAGCAGCCAGTTGTATTTTATTTTTACTGCTGTATGTGCTGGGAGCACAGGGAAAGGGTTTTCTTTCTGCTGCCCAATAGTGTTGCTGGGGTAGGAGTGATGGATGCCCACATCTGAGGAAGACCGTGTGATTCCAATCTTGAGATTGTCATGATGAGATAGGATTGATTCCCAGCCCTTTTCTCATTACAATTTGTGGCACTGGAATGAATCTATTTTGTACCACAAAGTGCTCTTGTTGCAGTCTTCATCACAGGCTCCGGAACAAGCAAGGAGAGTGAAAGGAAGGCAAAATGTGTTGCTCAGAGCCAACCAGCCCTTATGACTGATGTGTTAATGGGAGAGGAAAATGGGGAAAAATAGGGCTTGCTTCTGTGTGGAATGTTTGCATA
This sequence comes from Alectoris magna, assembly GCA_030625065.1. NCBI lineage: Eukaryota > Metazoa > Chordata > Aves > Galliformes > Phasianidae > Alectoris > Alectoris magna. The sequence continues at coordinate 31,487,121 of CM060563.1, read as the reverse complement.
GACAGCATGCAGCTGAGACAGTATGGCCTTAATTGAAGAGACTGGTGTAAGGTGGTAGATTGCAAATGTAAAGACCCCAGTGAGGATGACTGCTGGGGTATTCTCTAGGAATATCAGGAATTTTTTCTTATCAAAGGGAAATTAAAAACAACCAAACAAAAAGAGGGGAAAAAAAAAAAAGGCCGTTAGTTTAACAAAGTGCAGAATGCAGAACAGGGTGTCGGTGTGTTGAACTTCTGCTGCAGCGAGTGAATACATGTCCTCTGTCCTGTGAACATTTTTAGTATGTCTCTTGTCTCAGCCCAGCACCATTCCCTGGTGTGGAAGTAATGATGAGAGCTGAAATTTGTCCAGACAACGACTGAAGGTGTAACTATGAGGACAGACAAGGTGGGAGGTGAGAACCGTGTGTATGGAAACCAAAGGGAAAACCTCTGCACAGCATCCTGGGGAGCAGCAGGGCTGCACTGGCACATTTCCAGTTAAAACTTACCCAGCTCACACTGGTACCACATTCAAGTAGCCGGTAGCAGTCCTATGTACAGACAGAGAGTGAAGTGAGGTAAGACAGCTTAGTCTAGCTGGAGGAGAGTCCTTTCCCTTTTTCTATTTATACTGACCTGCAGCAGAGTAATTGTCCATCAATACGGAGTTTGATTGAGTTGGCATTTTGAACCCCTTTTGTATGCTTTTTGCTTCAAGAAATATTGAAGTCTAGATAAAATTGGAATCGCTGACTAGTAATGAGATCATTATGTATAAATTTGGAATTGCTCACAGGGGGTATAATGATTCCTCAGCCCAGGTATGCAGCACATAACTATTAACTACGAAGCACAGCCTGCCTTAGAGATATGTTTCCAGTGCTAACACACGTAACACCCTTCAGCATAAAGTTCAAGTCAGAGAATATGAATGACTGGGAGTATGTTATTTACAGCTCGTATCGCGGGGTGAAATGAGCTGGGGCTGGTTATTTACTTTTCGCATGGAATTTTAAAGAATTCTGATGGACTGAAAAGACAAAAAAGCAAGAGAGGGAGATGGTAAAGGATGAAAACCACATCAATTCACGGTGTGAAGTCAGCTTCCTTTCAGCAGCTATCCCTTTGCGTAGCACTAGGCATGCTGTATGTAGGGAATTAACAGTGAATAATTATGCTGCCTGAGATGGATCTGTGGTGAAATGTGCTGTGAAGGCTGAGCCCCTCCTGCCTCTGAGCAGCAGAAATGCTCGGTGCTTGTTTGGTGGTTGGTGCTCTGTGCTTATGCTTGACCTGGGGTTGGGGCAGAAGCCCCATACCCCAATCACAGGGTTTGCATATGGAGCTGGGGGACATCTGTGGCTGCTGTTGTAGGCTGGGAAGGGGGCCTGATTGTCTGATCTGCCGCAGGTTTCTGAAGGGATTTGGTCTCTAATTTACAAACAGAGAGTGGGAGATAAAGAGAGGGTGAGACACCAAGCCTGTGTGCATCCCTCTCCTTGAGTTTTCACCTGTGAGATAAAAACAACAGAACTGCCTTGGAGAGCGTGAGGGCAAATATATTACAGATTATGAGATGTTGCGATGCGAGGATGATGGGGGATGAGTAAATACCGATGACAGATTCATTATGTCTTATGTCTACCCGGAGAGGTGAGGACCAATAAAAATAATGGGCAACTTTGGACTTGTCAGCGTGGCTGATACGCTGTGTCTCCGCTGAAATCAGTGAAGTTACAGCTACTATACAAGTAACAGATAGTCCTGATGCTCTTCATAATAACAAGAGGGATCAAATCCCATCAAAAAAGCATATGTCAACCGCATGCAGAAAAGCTGCAGAAGAGGCATTTTCTGTTGAGGTACTTGCTTTTGTGACTTTTATATAGGACCCTATGCTGTCTGGTTATTATTTCTCTGTGCCAAAAGACAAATTTGGAGTGTCCTGTTTGCTCTCTGATGCACTCTTGTATGTTTCCTGATGTCTGTGAGGTTTTTTTTTTCCTGAGTTGATAAAACAAACCCGCTCTGCATGTTCTAGAACAAAAGTAGTCTTGGAAAATATTGATAAAGTATGCATCTAAGTTGCTTGGCTTATGCAAGCCTTGTCATACCAGTAAAATAGATGGCTGCCTAGAATAACAAACTAGCAGAGGTACATGGATGACTAAAGGCTGGGAAGGAGAAGACATCTGTCTGATTGTCTTGAGCTGCCAAACTCCTACACCCAGCCCTAGGGAATGAAATCCTGCTGTCACTGTCAATATAAAACTCTTTAGGCTGGCATTTAATATGCCTTAACCTGGAAAGCTATATTTAAGCTAATAATCCAAATTTTTGTGTGTGTGTGAACTAAGTGGATTTTAGGATCACTTGCAGCTGCCTGCCATTATGGATGCAGAATGAATTTCTGTCAGCAAATTCAAAGGGTTCATAGGACTCTGCTCCTTGAAGGGAGCTGCTGTGAGTCCACAGAAAAAAAAATATTTGATAAAGCCGGAAGAATTGTAGTGGCCTGTTTCAGGTGCTGTGTCCCACAACGGTGGTGACACGGGTACAGCCACCCTGAGCTGCATGAAGGGAGGCATTGAAAAACATTAAGGGGTGCTTTGTAACTTCAGAGAAATCAAAAAGGGCATGGCTTTTCCTTAACAGAATCTTTTCCTTTAAGGGTTTTCTTCTCTTCTAATTTCCTTTTTACTCCTTTTTGTGGTAGCTCAGACCATCTCAATGGACCTGCTTCAAAGCCTGAAAAATGAACTTGACCCCTTCCGGCAAAGGCTGGGCCAAGCCAATAAGAAAGCTGCTTCTTTGCTTTGGTCCACAAACCAAAAGCTGGGTTAAAATATAAATGCACATCAGTGGGTTAATGGGTCATTAGACCATTCTGCTTTTCCCCTTCTGTTTATTTGAGAAAGCTTCGCAGGGTTAATTAGGCTACTCCAAGGGTTAGGAGATGACATGTGCAGCATTCCCCTGGTAATGTGGCACCTGAGGCACTGCAGCATACCCTGTAGCTTCTCTGTCAGGCTGCTCTTCACTTTCTCTCTTTCCTCAGCTGTCATCCTGTTGGCTCATCTTGGAGCAGGGGAGAACTGCCCTGGCTGAAGACGTGGCACACCCTGTTATGCACCAGCTGCTCAAGTCTTGGCTAATGCATTCTGTGCCTCATGTCAGTTTTTTCTTCCTTTTGTCTTGTGACTTTATGCAAACATGATAAGAGATGAAAATTAGGGTTACTTATTTTTTGTTAATCATTAATAGCCTTTCCGTTTTGTTCTCCTTTCTCTTTGGGAGAGGCTTGCATTGCCATAGGACTGCTGCAGTAGTGTCTACTTTGTTTTTGTTTGTATGTTTATCTGCCTGACATTGTCCCAAAATTAATTGTAAGGGAGGTAAATGATGTGAAGGAAGTTTACTTGGATTAAACTGTGGGGAGATTTCAGAGTCATGTTTTTTGCTTCCCTTGCCTGATGGAGGAACTGAGGTCTTAACATCCAAATGACTGTGGTTCAAGTAAATTAAAAGCCGCTATCTGACCTATGCTCATTATAGAGTTAAAATGTGGCCTATCATCACCACAGCACTTTCTGGTCTTCTATACAGCCAAAGTGTTTTAATGTGTCTATTTGGCTATATAATTTATTATCCACAGGGCTTCTCAAAAACAATCCATTTGGCTGAGACAGGGTCATGAGACCTAAAACAGTTTTGTACTATTGCTCTCCTGGTTGGTCAATAGCTTCTGAACTGTTGACCATCTAGCAATTGGCAAAGCAAGGTCTCCTGACCCTGTGAACTAAAAATAGATAAAGCTCTCTAGAAGGTAAGTCTGAAGTTTGAAGGGCATTTAGAGGAAAAGTGCTTTTTTAAATTGAAATATTTAGACTTCTTCCATACTTTGAACCTGCCATGGCTTGTTTTTTTTTTTTTCTCTCTGCATGCTTTGTGGGATTGCCAGACAGATTACAAGAAAAAGTAATTTTAAACAACAACAACAAAACCCCAAAAACCAAACTAAGTTGAATCACCAGGGAAAAAAAGAGTAAATATAAATCTTGCAGATACTTCCAGGGAAGTCAAGAAGCATTTGTGAGGCTGTCCTGACTAAAACGAGATTTTAGATTTGATGTGCCTGACGGTACCTATATAAATACCTATATAAACATAGTTGAGGAGAAATGCCATTTGTATTAATCCAAGATGGAGGGTTCATTCATTAGGGGCTCTTTCCACTGATGTGGCAATTGTACATGACAGAGAGAGAGTAAAAAACACCTGACACACACAAAATATAAAAGTATATCTTTTTAAGCAGCAGATGAAAATGTCTGTAGTCTGGACTTTAGATTTCCCACAGAAAGGCTGTCTCCTTTATCACAGTGGGGATACCAGATGGCAGTGGTAATCCCTGCTATCAAAATTTCTCTCCTCTTTCTACTTTTGCTGTCTTTTGGTGTCTTTTTCTTTTTCTTTTCTTTTTTTTTTTTTCCTTTTTTTTTCTGGAAGTGAGGAAAAGTTCTTTCCTAGATGTTCTGACATGATTAATGTCCAGGTACAGATAGGACTGTCTATCACAGCTGCCATTTCCCCCCTTTTTTTTTTCCTCAATTTTGTTTCTTTGGGAAGAAAGAGACTGGGCTGATATGGGAGCAGTTTTGTCTTCTTGCAGAATAAAACTGGCTAGTACAGAATGGCCTTACCTTTCCAGATAAGCACTGTTTAGCTGGAATAATGTTCAGACTGTCAGGAGACTTTTTGGCAGAAAACTCAGTGAAACTGCTAATGGTGGGCCAAAATGCGTATTTTTCTCTCCGGTAAGTGTGGCTGACCAGTTGCAAAACCAATGCCCTGAATATCAGTGTGTTCACGGTGTGGTGTAAGCATAAGACTCTTTTAGACGAGCAGAAGATCTCTTCTCTCCCATTTCAAAATACAGGACCAGACCCCTATGCAACTAGGATCTGTAGCTATTCTGCCAGTTGCTGCAGGATGAATGCTGCAGGTGTGGGGTTTGAGCTCCAGCTTGGTGTAGGGAATTCTCTGAATTCATTTTTGTTTTTATTTCTGGTCTTTAAAATGCCTTGTGCTTGAGACAAGCTGGGTAGCAGTGCTCCTGTGCTAGCTGTAGGGTTGAGATGATCTGCGGCAGCTGATCTGCATGCTTAATACAATTCCATTTTTCCTTGTCCCTCCAACACATTGCCTGCTGTGTATTGAGATCTGAAAGTCTTGGATTTCTGCAAAAGCATCCTTGCAGAGTCTCAGGATGTGCTTTGGCATATGCAAAATCAAGCAGTCACTGAACCCCTGATAATCTCTGCTCTACAGAGGTATCCTTCCATTTATCTGCTTCTCCATGTGGCAGGAAATGAAACTATTGCTTTCTAAGCATAAATGAGTGTTTGTAACAATGCCCCACTGTAGTTGCTGTATAAGTGTCATTCACTGGGATGTTGACAGGGTGCCAGGGAGCCTCCAGACAAAGACTGAGCTGATATTGACCGGGGCAGGTCTCTTACTAGAGTGGCTTAGCCACTTGTTCTCTTTTTGGATGGTAGGCAACTCTTTATTAATTATTCCCCTCTTGCAAAGTAACTATGTGTGTGTACATCTATCTATCTATCTATGGATAAGAGGGCCACACCTGTTACTCCCTTAATTGCATAAGCCCTGCCCAGATCCACCTTGGACTGCTCTGCCCAGGCCCCATTTCAGCCCAGCTGGTGCCTAGAGCAGCAGTGCAGTGTTACAGTGGAGAGGAGCACCTCTTGCAGAGCCTGATAGATAGGAGCAACTGGTGTGCAAAGCTGAGCTGGGCAGTGAGGGACACCCCTTGTCCTTGGAACTCCTTCAGGTAAAACCTGGAGTTGAGGAAGTGGGGGAAAGTAGTGTGTATTCATCTCTAATAGAAATAGGAAGTGGTGTGGATAGGGAGAAGTACAGGTGGTACTGGTGTGCCTGGGTGAATGAGGTGGTCAGGGTGTAAGCATCACTGGGGAGTGGCTGAGTTCCTTGCCTGGGCTGGTTTTTTTTCTTTAAAAGCCTGGGGAGTGGAGGCCTTATGGCATGCCTGCAGAAGTGGGCAGGTACCCACAGCTGCAGCTTTGGAAGTAGGCGATGTCAAAAAGTACTCTGTCCTGGACAGAAATAATCCAGGAAGTCCTTTGATGACTTAAGTTGAAGGGATGCTCCTGTGTCTGGGGCTGCCCAGGGTTCCAGGGTGACCTTCTCCCCATTGAGCAGTGGGCCTGGAACCTCCAGTGTCTTTAGTCTCCCTGCAAGAGATCTTTGCTTGCTGATGGTTATAAGTAATGGGTCGAAGAGTATGCGTGTGGTGTCCTGGCTCAGTGGGCCTTGTTATTTTACCTGGCAATACACAGAGAAATGCTTTTGAATTGTGTGGTGTCTTGGATTGGCCAAAGCTGTGCTACTTTAACAACTCCACCTGACAGAGAAGGTCCAAGGCTGAGGTATGCTGAGGATGTTTCCAGGTATTTTTGTTGAAAGGGATTTCAAGCAGTAAGCTTTGGCTAATATATTCCTAGCCAAAGCCTTCCACTCTTGTGTAGGCAAACCCACTGTGGGAGTTACGGCTTTTGTCTGATGAAAGGCACCGAGATTTGGCTCTGTATTGCAGGCTCAGTAGTAGTGCAGATACTCACACTCTGCTTTTCTCAGAAACAGGGCAGAAAAGGCCATGTCTCTGTGAGGGACCGAGTATGACTGGCTTATAATTATAAACATCTGAATACTAAACCCGAGTAACATGGCTTGCACCCTAAATTTTAAATGCCAGCTTAGCTATTCATTTGACCATTTTTAACTGAAAAACATTTTGAATGTTATTAATGCTGATTTTTTTTTCTTTTTTCTTTTTTTCCCTCAAGCAGGATCATTATATTGGCTTTGTGTCTTGGTTTCCTGCTTGTATCAAAGATTGTGTTCCAGTCAGTGCAGCTTACTTGGGGTACAGTAATCACAGCAAGTGTTGCTGAAGACATGCATTTATAGATGAGATTTCTAAGACACAGAAAGAGTCTTATTCCATAACGCAGGGCAATCGGTTTGAAATGTCTCCTGGTGAATCAATAGAAGACCATGCAGACCCTCCCCACTTGAGTAAGCAAGAACACTTTGGGCTTGAGGCATTTTAGTGAGGAAAGTATCTGCTGATGCTTTTATGTACTAGTAGTGTAACAGAATACTAAATGAAGACATGTTATATCCATGGCTTCAAAACTACCCATGCAACTAGTAGAAAACAACGTAAATAACTTACTGGTATTCTGTGTTTTCTGCACTGTATGCATCAGTACTTATCTCAGCTGCACTATGCTGACAGCAGATGTGTGGCAGCAGTGGACAATACTGGTCTGTGTGAATTTTGGGTCCAGAGGTACTCCATGAGTGCCTGGTTTATGATACCTAGATACGTGGCTATCATTCAAAAAAGCTGTGCTGTGAATACCTGCTATCAATGTCCTGGCTATTAAAACTAGCCAGTCTTCCAGGTCTCTTACAGTAAAAACTATTCTATGATTACTGTTTGTAAAGTTGTCTGTATACCTTGACTAATGTTCAAAAGTTTAATATGTTAAACCAAAGCTAAATGGAGGCACAGCCTGTACCTGTGGATTGCTGTAGCAATCTATAATATGAGTTTACTGTTAGTCATTGCAATCAAAAGAATGATTTGTTATTCCAAATCTTGTGTTTTCTATTAAAAAAAACCAAAAAACAAAAACAACCCAAAAACCATCTACAAACAAACAAAGCCCATAAATCAACTCCTTCCTGGCTGGAGTAAGAAGAATATCTCTGCATAGAGAAACTTAGGTAATAAAGAACTAAATCAGTCAAACTGAGTGGCATAAATGAATCAATGAGGTACTTGAATAAGGATGAGTTATCCTATGTCATTACAAGGTTTTCTTTAAGGCATATGCCTACTTGAACTGTAGCTACATATGTTACATTGAAACCATTGATGGCAGACCATGTTTGGCCTTCCTAGACGTGTTGTACTAAATGTTATGCCTTTTGGATGGGAAGGGGTCCTTCTATTAAGTGAAAGGAAGTTTTATAATGTGTGGTGATTGGCATACCTACTGTTTGTGTTAAGTGCAGCTGACAGCAATTAATGTAAACAGCACAAACTGCAGCATTCCAGTTCTACAGCAGTGAGAGGATGCCTGTTTGCACAGCTCTTCACTCAAAGCAGTGAGGACTTGACTCCTTAGTGCTAATGGTGCAGCTAGCATGTTTTTCTGCAATGAAAGGTCATTTTCCCTCTAAGGAAAAAAAAACATTAGAAGTGGTCCTTTTTTTTTTTTTTTTTTTTCTTTTTTCTCCTTAAAGTGAGCAGGATGGACATAACCTTTAAGGATGACATTATGCCTTGGACCACATACCTGTGGTGGGAAGCAGTAGCTATGGGGGATTGATTCAAATGTGCTAGGTGCCTTTCTTCTCCAGAGCTGATGGGTGAGAAATGTGAGAGGATGCTGGAGTAAAGAGGAAAGACTGCTTTCCTTACTGGCTGCAGAAAGTACTGTGAGGCAGCCGTAAACTACTGTCCTGTACTACAAAGCTGATGTCAAAGAGAAACTGTGTGTGAGGGCACATCTGAGGGCAAGGTTACTCCTTCATGCGGAATAAACACATCACACCCGCGTAGCTTAGATGCTGGAAGCAGGCTAACTGCAGCAATATGGAGCTCTGAGCAGGCTAATTGACTTGCAGACCTCTACACTGCTGTAACTAGGGAGCTTTTGTTGGAATATTTTTTGGCAAGGTAACTAAGTACATCTGCTGGTTCAACCTGCTAGCAGGGTTTCCAAGTCCTGGTATTAGGTTGTGGCTGGTACAGCTGTAGTTCCTATGTTAGTTAAAGAGAGGCGACTGTCTAAAAGGTCAGATTATGGGGAGAGTTGTGAGCACTGCCCTGTTTGCTTTTGTCTTCCAAAGTACTAAGTGACTTGGTTTGTCTGACACCTGACATTTAACTAGAAGGTCATAGCCGAGTCCTCAGAAATGTTCTCTCAGCCTAAGAGAATGGTGGAAGCTATTCACACTGCTGCATATATTCTTTGGTATTTAACATGTAGTGGAAAGGCTAAATCATGGCCTGAAGCAGTGATTGAGAACCTGGTGGGAAGGCAGGGCCAACACAGGGGAGCTCAGGTGCATGCAATGTTCTTGAGTGTCCAGAAGGGGCGGAGCCAGGATCTACCCCTTTCCAGACCTCATGTAAGGGTTGGCTGTGGAGGCAAAAGTATTTTGCTGGTGATCCCTGCCTACTTGAGGCCTTCCAAGGGTAAGCAGCTTTTTTAATTTTTTTTTTTTTTAATTATTATTATTTTTCCCACCGTTTTCTCTCTCTCCATTTGTTTTTGTGTCCATGGCTGCTGTGTTTGGGCTTGTCCTCACTTTTCTGCAGCCAAAGACTTTGCCACCCTGCTATTTTCACTGTCCTTTCCATCTCATTATAATGTTGCACGTGTCTATCTCACTGTATGAACTTGTAAGTGAAAAAGAATCCCACTGAAAATGAAGTGTACAGCCTTTTGATCTGAGTGAGGAGATAGAGCTTGTACAAATATGTAAATCCGAGGATGAGGATGTTGGTTTGTGTAGGCCAGTATACATTGTGTTCAGTGGCATTCATCAGCTGAGGGGCACCCCCTGGCTTTTTGTGACTGTTGGGGTAGGAAACTATTGGTGCACAAACTTGGGACATGTGACTTTGATGTGCTGTGTCTTTGAAATATCTAATCCTGAATTTCATCACTCATCTCTGATTCTGAAATGTCAGCCCTCTTCTTTCTTTTGTTCTTGTTAATTAAAGCTCCCTTTGTGTTCTGTTGCAGAAGATATGGCAAACAATTTTCTGCTTTAAGTTCTTTTGAACAGTTCTTACGCTTTGTTTTCATGTTTAGTGTCCTAAAAACCATAAAAACATTACCATCAAAGAACAACTTGCACAAATTCTAAGAAAGGTGCTAAATCAGAAGCAAAAGACTTGTGGTACAGTACATCAAATACCGTGTGGGAGATCTTCCCAGTGTCTGGTCCTGTAGCTCCTTGGTGGGAGCAGAGCTTGCTTGCAATAACAAAGCGTGCACAGTGCAACATGTTTTTAAAAGTAACAGACCAACAGTGAATGAATAATTAATATGCCTTGCATTGGTTTCCAATTGAGATGAGTTTCTTGCATTACGTAATATACTTCTGCAGGGCTGCAGATGCTGGTAGTGAAGAGGATGTTACTAGATGTGGGGAGAGAAGTGAGTTTCCAGTCATGCTAGGACTGGGCTTCTCAGTGAGATGCAAGCCGCAATTGTGCAGCTGTAACATTATGTATGTCTGGAAAATTTGTGCTAGAGAAGGTAGCAATTAGGGCCAAGAAGATGTTGCTTTTGGTGGATGACCATCTAGGCCTGAAGTGTACTTCTTGAGGCCAAAGAGTGGGAAATAAGTGTGCTAGGACAAGAGCTTGTGGTGTGTTAACCAGAGGCAGTCATCAGCATGTTCACTTGCCCCAGATGGATGAGGCACAGGGTGAGGAGAGGCTGCTGCAGCACTGTATTCAGTTTGCAAAAAAGAATGCAGCAGTGCAGTCTTTGCATGCCTGAGATGAGTTCTACTGATACCTGTGTGTTACTGACACTGAAATGCAGCTGCATTTGCTCCCATGTTTATCTGATTACCTTTAATTGTCAGGCAGGTGGTATGGTGTGCAGACCCTGGTGTCTGGTGGGCAGCTTCCGGCTGCTTCTTAACCTGTTTGTGCTGTCAGCCTTCAAATTTTGCTCCAAACATCTCTTGCAGAACTGATGGAGTGCATTAAGCTCCTTCCAGGACGTCAGTGGGGGGGGGGGAATCTCTGATACAGCTGATCATGCTAATCCCATAGTGACAGCGTGAATGACAGATGATGCTCAGAGGAGCGCCTTCCTCATCTCCAGCCATGGTGACCTATGCTGCAATCACATCAGCTCTGCTCCCAGCCCTGCCCTGGCTGTGTGCAGGCAGGAGGGGACCCTGGTGGGATGGGGCAGAGCTGGAGCTGCCCTGCTCCTCCAGCTGCTTTGCAGATCTGTCCTGCTGTCAGGGAAAACCAGCAGTGGGTAACCTCAGGGCTGCAGCAGCAATCTGGAAGCTGTTCAGAGTAACTGGGTTTTATAAGCAATGCTCCCCACCTACACTGCATCTCTGACTTACCTGCTATTCTGTTTGGCCTTAAGTATTGGTTAAAATAATACAGAGATTTGTTGACTGTTGTTTGTACATTACATATCTTTTTTTTTATCTGTTCATTTTTTTCCTGAGGTCACCTTGTTTGGGCAACTTAGTAAGCTGAGCCACTGCTGTGTCAAATATTGTGCTAAAAGCAGAGTGAGCTGGCTGACAGGCAGCCTCAGAGATGCTGAAGATGAAAAATCAGTGAAGCCGAAAAAGGAATCATTTGCTGCATTGTCACCTATAGTGCTTCAAGATCCCAAAGCCCACCTGGAGTCTCTCAGTACCGAGGCTGCTGCAGCCTCTGGCTGCTGCTCTGCCAGGCTCCCAGCCTGTGTAGGTACTGTGGCTTCTCAGCAGGGAGTGGGGACAGCAGACTGCTCTGCTGTCACACCCCAGCTCTACAGTTAGTGGCCAGATAAATACAGTAACGCGGTGCCATGCAACACACGTAAATAACGCTTAATGAAATGCAAGCTGATGAAAATTAGCATGAGCAAAAGAATCCCTTCAGGTTTAATTTCTTGTCTATCAGCTTAGGCCTGCAAGTGAAAGTATACCAGCAGCACTGGTTTAGATACTAAGTAGATTTGTTCAGATGCTGGAGAAGCCGTCATTGCTCCATTCCATGCCTGTACTCCTGTGCAGCCCATTGCGAAGGTCTAAGGGAGGCAGCTTGTTCCTCCTCTGTTCCTGTGTTGCCTCGCTAGCTCTTTCTGCACTCCTAAGTTGTATCCCACTCCAAATGGGTGACAGAATTCTGTTTGGTTCCTTCAGTGGTTGCAGTCTGAAGGGTAACTTCCAGCTGAACTATGTACCACCTTCACTTCCCCGGCTGATAGCATCTCAACCCTTGACAGTCTGAGAACATACTACCCAGCACAACTATTACAAAGCAACCAAACTTTGTGTGTCTTACTCTGCCAGTCCAAACTGAGGCAGAGAGGTGCTGAAGATTCCTTCGCTGGCAAGGTCACAGAGAGAGTTTGTGGCACGGCACAGTGTTTAGTTGTTCCAAGTCTCTGAGGCTGCCCGTCCCCTTATTCATCTTCCTTTTTTGTATTGGCTTCTGATTATGTAAGGCAAAAAAGTCTTACTGAAAATGGCTGCAATATTAGCTTTTGTTCTTAGACCATTGTAAGATAGGATAAAATGCAGTCTTCTCATATATAGTTTTTAGATTTTTAAATGCAAATTTCCATTTTTTTTTTCTTTCCCCTCTGATAATATTTGAATTGGAAATAAACCAAAACGATCGCTAGAATGTTTGAGGGAATGGCCCATCTGTTTTTGCTCCCTCTGCTGGCTTAGCTGCATCATTAACTTTGAAGAGGATGAAAATGGAAGTGTGGCATTTCCAAAAGAAACTCAAAACCATTAAATAATCAATAGTATGCGACTGTTTGTTGAACATAGGTAGGGAGACATGGAGATGGAGTGCAAACATTTTTGCTCTTAGTAATAAATAATTTCTAGATTACAGAAATAATACAGCTGAAATAGTCATGATGGCGAGGGAATAATTTTGGACAGAAGAGATGCATTTTGCTAAAACGTTAGGGTTGGCACCAGAATTGCCTGAATTTTGTACCTGTGTTAGGTGTTTGGATCTGAGGTAGCAGGCTAGTCTGTTTCTTTTACTGCAGGAAAAAATTAAATATAATATGATTTCACTGCTCACCACATTGTTATATTGCACTAATGTGAAAAATAAGGACTACCACTTCTGAAATTTGTAGCAGAAGAATATTTAACCTTTCATTAAGTCTTATGGATCCAAGTCTTCAAACAGGAACTTCCAGGATGGCTGCTTGTGTTGCTAAATATCTTCTGGTTTGTGTTACTACCCCACTTAGCATTTCCCAAGTTGTTGCCATCCAGGGTGTTTGCTTTGTTTTCTCCTGATGTGTTCGAAGCTTTTGCAGTTGCTCATCTGTTGAGGGTTAGAATGTCAGTTTCTAATTTCTAGTCTTTACGTAGTTGAGTTTTCCTTCCTAAAAATTGGCACTTTATTTTCTTCACTGCAGCCTTCTGAGACTTGGCCTGTGCTCAAAGACTTTTAGGAAGTCATTGCTGCTAGTGATTTCTTCTAGTAGCTCTTGAAAAACTGTAGAATCCTTCTAGCACCTGCTTCCTGATTTTACACACTTTAATCTTGGCTTTTTCCTATCATTATCCATTCATTGCTTTATGCAAATCATCTTTGGCCTTGGATTTGATAAGTCGCCATGTTTCTTACTGGTGTGCACACACAAGTAACAGGCTGAAAATGCCAGTTGTTTCAGGCTCTCTGCTAATTGCTTCCCTGCTTGACTATTTGGGTGCTGAAACCTTCTTGAGAGATGCTGTGTGCTGTCACATACTATGAGGCCACCTGCAGCTGAACCCCATTAATGACAGTGGGACCTGCGATGTACAGTGCTTCCCTGGAGATGCAGGGAGCCTGAGTAAGTGCTGCTCAGATTCTAGTGCTCTACTAGACAATGTTTTCTTAGTAAACCTTCTTTTCCTTTTTGCCTTTTAGCTATGTCTGTTTCATTCTGCTTCAGTATTTTCCCCTGCTGGATTTTAATGTGAGAATAATGGCACGACAAGCAAGGAACAACTGGAGAAATGCCTCTCTCAGCCAGAGCCTGATCATTTGCTTTGACAGGGCTGTCAGCCTTCAAATTCCTGATTGTCTTTTCTCATTGGTCAACACATGGACGAAATTACCTCACCTCTACCTGGTTTTTTTTTCTTTTTTTTCTTTTTTTCTGCTGGAACATAAGATACTGTTCTCAGCCCAACCCCATATTTGATTTCTGCTTTACTGTGGAAAAGATCACAGGAAACTTGAGAAAACAGAATCATCCCAACAGTCTTAGGCACAGTGGCCTGTTGCCTGTATTTGTCACGCAGGGTTATATGCAAGTGCTGCGGTACTGGTTTGATGGTTACATACTCTCCACCATGCAGCTGCACTCTGGGGCCCTCCCTGCAAGGAGGAAGGTCTTCTCCATAAGATAAGGGAGCAGCTGATGAAAAAGGAGGCTGATTGTAATAGTGGGAATATCCATGAAGTTGCATGCATTTTAAAGGATTTCCTGAATGAGACAGCTAGACTTAGGTTTCAGCACAGATATGTCTAGTGGTTACAAGATTTTTATTTTCAACTTTTAGCATTGATAGTAAAAAGAATAGCAAGTGTTTTCCTAGAGTGGCTAGATAAGCTTTTCTCCAGTTTCAGAGAAAGAGATATCACACTGGGATGACCTCTGCAAGATCCAAAACATGAGATTTTGGGAGTGCTGAACACAGACACATCAATGTGGACACGAAAGCAGGCGCTTGGAGGGAAGCCTACTTAGCTTCAAGTGGCCATCTTGGGCCTACTGCTAGGTTTATCTCACTCTCACCTTCTGTGCTTGCCCATTTTGTGTAGTTGGTTGCATGGAAAATGTGGCAAAATGTTCTATACAGATGTCATTCTTTCAGTGCAATAGGGCTTTAGGAAACTTGCTGACTGATGTTTGAATTTAATGAAGTACATTAATCTCCAGCTGAGCTGGTTTATTGGTGAAATTTTTTTTAACAGCAAGCTAATCTTCCCAAAATATTGATTTCCAGGAAGATAAAAATGCAATAGAAGAGTACAAGGTCTAGAAAATTCATTTTGTTGTCTTTGAGATTATGTACATTTGACCATGAAACCTTGAAGACGGTGCATTGAGGAGGTACAGCTGAATAGCCGTTGGAAAAGTCCCTCTGCCACTGTAAAGTCTTTGTCATTTTTTTTTAACAATTGGATTTTCAGAAGTAAAAAGAAATGATGCTTGGGAGGGTGGTGAGGATCCCTTCTTAATCAGAACGCCTGACTTTTTGGGTTAACAGCTGTGAGGACTTTCTCTGTCTAGTTAATGCCAGAGTAAAATTTAAGGTGAATTTTCCCTTCAGACCCTCTCTCTGCTGGTAGCCTTGTTTCTTCTGGTCCTGTTCTCTGGTAGCCTGCTGCCTTCTTCTCAGTGTTTCCATACTCTCTCTGATCCCCTCTGCCTCTGGTTTTGTGTGAGTTATCTGAAAGCGCGCGTTACTGGAAGGCTTCTCTTCAAATAGCCCTTTAAACAGATGTTGCCAAGTTCTGAGTTAGACTTTAAAATACAGTGGCTGAAATAGCCAAGTAGTTCTGTGTTTGGGAATAATAATAACAAAAAGGTCTTGCAGCTACTGAGATGTGAAAGCTAATTTTTTTTTTCCCCCTCCCCCAATAGCTGAAGTACTCAGGGGTTTGCTTAAGTTTCATTGTTTATCGTGTGGAGGTAGAGCGCAGATTTAGGAGGATCAGATGCACATAAGAGAAAATGTGAAGATGGAAAAAGAATTACTGTGAAATGTATGAAGAAAATACTGAAAAATGGTAGGAACAGCTGTCTATGAGACTTTCAAATACCTAAACAAATATACACAGCTGTTAAAAGAAAACTTTGAAATCTAGGACTGGGGCTGAAAGATATAAGAACAGAAATAATTGGGAAGGGTCAAAATATTTTACTTTCAAATAATTTTGGAGAGAAAAGTAGAAACAAAAAATTAAAACATCGTTTAAAAATGGCACCGAATCAGCAAATTAAATTTCCTAGGAAAAAGATAGTGAATTTCCAAAAAGTCCAGGCTGTTTACTGAGTATCAGTGACCAGCATGCATTTTCGCTTGTTGGAATGGCTATAATGAATGCACAGAGCAGAAAAATGTTTTGCTTCCTACATTAGGAGTGCATTTAATTGGCTTTATATAGCTTCAGCATTTGCTAAATACTTATAGGTGAGCTCGTGTTTTAGCCAAGATTACTTTTTGAGAGAGAATTGCATTCTTTAGCCGGTGTGTTCTTTGGGCTAATTCTCCAGACATGGACTTTACGAAAGCAAGGGGACCTCTGCATGCTGGGCAACTGTGATGAGAGGCGTGTATGTTCTTTTTATTCTTATTTTGATCCAGATTTCTTCTGTGACTTTAGTCAAGCAAATCCAATTAAGCTTCAGTGTCTAATATGAATAGTGATGCTTAGTTAAAAAATCTGAATGTTTTATGCAGGTGGCCAACGAGGGTGCTAGAAAGCTTTGTTTGCAAATGCAGGCAGAATAAAATAAGGCAGAAAGAGATCAGCGCCCCTCATCTGTGCGGCAATTAGAGCTGGACCGACTGTGGGGCAGCGACTAATGTACCCTATGGAAATCAGTGTTGATTGCCTTAATACACGCTAGTGTGCAATGCAGTGTTTGACCCTTCCCTGTTGCAGGGGTGAGACCTGTGAGATGAGGAGCAGCAAACAGGCTGCAGATGGTGGAGAATTCCCAGTGGAGGCAGTCCTGCTTGTGAGCCAGAGTTCTGCTTTACAGGTACTGCATTTAGAAAAAATTGGTCTGCGTCTCCCTTATATTAGTGCATTAACCCATGGGGAAAAAAGATAATCATTGTAATATGTGAAGTGCTTTGAAGTCTTTTCTGACCTAGTGGATCAGAGTGTTTAGTACCTATTCCTGTGATGGGTCTCTGATACTTAAGCATGCAGTGGTGAGTCAGAAGAATCAATTTGTTGCTTCTGTGAGGACCATATTTCATCCTCCCTGATTGAAATGATCAAAGATGCAGAGGCGGCTCTCTGCTTCCAAGTAAACACTCCTTTTATGTTCCTTTAACACAAATACCTGACACTAAGCAGGGATGCACAAAAGGAAGTCAGGCTGCGGGCTTTTTCCTGAAGTAGGTGTTTTGTGATGGATTAATGGCAAATCTTGATGCATTATTTATCAGATAATAAGTGTGATAATTGTTCTTATTTATCATGAGTCTAGCTCAGCTCATTCTCCCGTCATTCCTTCAGTCAATCTGCCCCTGGGGAATTTGCCAGATAAAAAATGGTCTAAAGGTCATTTCAACAATTTTTAGTCATAATGGCATGCTGATTACTTCCTAATTGAAAAGTGTAAACTACAGACACTGTAAGTAATGCAAGTGACCCTTTCCTCACAGCATAATGTGGAGAATCCCCGTGTATCTCACAGCCAGCCTGCTGAGAATGGGGGAAGAAATCCAAACATTTTCCTTAATAGAGGAAGATGACATGGATGTGTAGGTATAACATTGTGGAAGTAGTGCAGATGTGTTTGGAGCTTAATACTGGGGTGTGTGTTAGCACAGCCCTTTGGATATCAGTAAAAAATCTAGCTCTCTTTGATGAGATGATGCGCAAATAATTATCGCAGTATTTACACGTGTTGTCATAAGGAAGTGCAAAAAGGTCATGTGCAGGGCAAGATCATAACTGTAAGAGTGGAAATAAAAGGCCGAGTCTCTGTAAAGTTTTTTCAAAAATTAATTTTCCAAAAAGCACAAATTACAATGCAGGAAACTCACTGATTTCATTCTTTTATATCTTTAAGATAATCTAGCAGTGTCATGTTAATACAAAATTCGAAAGTACTGCCAAGAACAAATACCATATTGGCATTACTTGGTTCTACAGTTTCTCCTTAGAGCCCACGCTATGCATTCTTTTTTTCCACTAGATGATTTTTCTTCCCCCCCCCCCCAAATTCTTATCACGTATTCTTCATACACCTATCTCTTGTCAACCCCACAATTCTGCATGTGGGATTTGTCTGATTAGAGTCTGCAAACATCAAGATTTTATATTGCAGCTGTATAATCATTAGTTACTTAGAACTTAGATTATTTCACCTCTCAACCTCCTAAACAGCATTACTATTAAAAAAAGTGTAAAAGACACCTCTCTATATAGCTTGCATTGGTACAAAAGGAGTGACAAACTACAGAAAGCATTTCTAAGCAGCAGCTAGAGCAACACACCTGTGGTTTCCATTCTGCAGCATTCCCTATGGAAATAATATTGGGCTGCTGGCCAACGTTTATCCCACTGAGCTAATAACTTCACATTTTCGTGCCAAAGTGATCTTCTCTGGAAGCCTGGGAAAGATTATGAGCATACCAAGACTCAGAAGTAAGTCACCCTAATGCCAGAGCATGACTTTAGGGCAGGACACCAACTACACCATTGTTCAGGAGCTATAGTTCTTGAGATAAGCTGTTAGGTTACACAATGCCTGTTGTCTTCTCCATTGGTTATTCACTGAGGTATGTTCCCTCTTTACAAATACTAGAAGAGCTTTAGGTTACCCGCACCAGGGAGAACAGATGATTCAATGCATGCAGCAATGACTTTTTGTTTCTATTTAGAATAGGCCTGAGTAAATATTATGTCTAAGCAGTATAAAGCAGCTGTTCCACACTATGTGTTTTTATAACTCTTCATAAGCAGTGCTTTGTACACCACAGATCTTATCTGGGAGGGATTTAATTTTATTGGCTTTACACATATAGGAGGCAGTTGTCTACATTTGAGTTAACTTGTCTTTCCGAGAGGAGAAAGGTGTTCTTCACCCAACTTCAGATGCCTGCTTCAATCTGAGTTTAATTTTGTCCTAGAAGTCTCAGTTTAATTATCATTGCTTATAAAAAGACCAGCATCAACCAAGTTGAACACAAATGTTTACATGTGATTGGATGAGTCCCAGTCTTTTAGTCCAAGCTAAGTGTGTTGTACAGAAGTGAGTATGAAATTTAGGCTACTCTAAGATCCATATTTCCTATTTTTTCCAGGAAAAAATAAAAGTTATTTGACTAAAGGAACCCTTCATTTCAGATGTAGAGGTTGTTCAAGGTAAGCTACATTTCTGCGTGAGCAGTGCAGGTTAGTCCTTTTTAACCACTAGATTTATTATTTTGCAAAGCTTTATAATGATGACACCATTTAAAAGAATCCACAAAGATAAAACCCACAGTGCCCTGCCAGGAAGGGGAAACAGTGAGCAGTTCCAGGTCTGTGTAACTGCTCCCAGATGTGGTCACCACAAATGATCTGGTCAAGCTTAGCAGCTTGAGAAGCAGTATCTGACCTTGTCTGCTCGTAGCTCATTGCAAAGAGGAAATACTACAGGCAAGCCTAAAGCACAGTAGAGATTACTGACACAATTAATTTTTTTTTTTTCCCCCCCCCCCCACAACATGATCTCCATTACTTTATCATTTGGAGTATATGCCTCAAGGTTTCCTCTTACCTGAGACTGGTAATTTCCAAAGAGAGGGCAGTAGTTTCCTTGTGGTGCATTAATTTAAATCTTGACAATAGTGTGCTCTGTCCTCAGCTTCCTGGGGGTCTAAGGGGATGTGATAGGAGCGCACAAACTTGTACTATTCTGAATTCACACTTCAGAAAAAGGATGGATGGCATAAGCTGAGTCCGTGCTAAGTTATTTTTTATGAAGAAGTTAAAGGATTTTATCGGTAGCCTGTGAAGCTGAAAAGAAGGCTTTTGAATAAGTGAGTACAAATTTGTGTCTTTTCTGAATGCTTTTTTTTTTGTGAAGAAAAGAGATTCTTCAGGTTTCCGAAGTGGCATCTAATCTGTTTTAGGAATGAACTTTGCATTTACAGCTACATCATTCTGAGAATAAATGCATCTGTTTTGCTGACTCTCAGTTAAGTTTAACAGCAATAACACCTGTTAACATTAATGTGCTTTTTCCTTATCAGTGCAATTACTGAAGAATCTTGCAGGCTAACTTTGGTAGAAATCAAGTTTTCTACTTGAAAATGCAAGGTGTCTACCTTATTTTTCTTAAAAAGCATATATCTAGAAACTTCATAACTGAAGAAGCTCTAAGGAACTGCAGCTGTTAAAGTGTCTTTATAGCTTAATCTATTTCACATTTTAGTATTTTATTAGCGCTTCTTGAGCGTGCTGATTAAAATATACACACAAAAATTCATTTCCTATACATGTTATTAAATAAGGCAAATCAGCACTTTTTCTCGTTATTGCTTTAGTGCTGTTATATTGATACACTTCATTTACCCTTGCTCTTCCTTACTAAGCAGTAATGGACCTAAAATAAATAAATAAAAGGTCTGGGACATAACCCTGTGAGAACCCCCAGGCCTGTGGGCAGTGTTCTGTAAATTTTCACAGCTTTGTTGCTTTTGAATAGCTAAATATTACTGCCTCCCACAGCTGAAGGTTATCTGCCTGCTGGGGGATACCCCAGGAATTTTTCTTTCCAGTGGCTTATTCTCTGCAACAAATGTAATAGCGGCCTTAAGGACCACATCCAGCTGACCTAAATTTGGTAATGCTTATTCAGTCGTTGCTTCCCTGAGCTTGGCTGATGCACCCTTTTCTTATGGTGAAGGTATGTTAGAGGTTTGTATCTGAAAACCGGGACTCATATTCACTTGTTGCTGGGCTCACTGGCAGCAACTGGTAGCCCAAATTCAGGGTGTGATTTGGAACTGTGCTTTAGGAGCTCTTGTAAGATGCCTTTGCTATTCCTTAGTAGAGATTAGTGATACCAGCTGATGTAAACAAAGCTGATCTGTGAGTAAAAGCTGCAGGTTATTAAACAGGTCGTGTGACTCAGTGGAGAGTTGTGCAGGATGAGGGAAATAGATGTCGTGCTTTGTTGAGGTGTAAATGTTTCTCACTATTCTCTGCTAAGCAGCTGCATTGTAATAGCCGTTGTTGGATCCCCTGAGTTTCAGAAAAACCTGGATTATTATCAGATAATACCCTTTATCTCTGATCCAAGTTCAAAGGCATGCCCTTCTATTTTTTGTCTCTTGAAAAGTTAATGATATCTCTCTGTGAAAGAACTATGCGAACCGAGCAAGAGAGATGTATTCATGCGAGCTGGAAATGTAAGGAACAATGCCCTCTCAAAGGGAGACGTGTTGCTAATGCATCTATTATCTTGCTTCACTTACCTACTGTAGCTTGTGCCTGGGCTCAGAGAGAACCCAATGCTGCAGACCATGGGCAGCTGCCTCTGAAACCTCTCCTTTTTACCTTGCAAACATTAAAGGTAATATAAAGGTGACCTTCAAACTTGGGTTTAACCCTGAAGTAATTTTCAAACTATTTGGTTTTAAAGCAGTCTCTGACTGATCTGCACTTTCTGTTGTTTGTTAATTCTTTAGGGGCTTAGGAAATGGGGTGGAGGATCTGTGTGGTGTGCAGAAAAGCCTCTGGACCATGTGTCCAGGGGAGGGGTTTGGCTTCTCTCATGTATGCCTGGTCTGAGAGAAGAAGGCATGAATGAACTACAAAAAGGACTGGAAATTGGAGCTGATGTGGGCCTGGGCACAACTGTAGGGAGTGTAAAGTGTTGCATATTAATTCTAAAAATCAACTGCTGTGCCTGGATCTTTGTTTGCAGAGGATGTGTTTTCTTCAGTCTTGCATAACTAGCAACCTCAAATCCCAGTTTCTTGGGTTTTGTGTGCACTTTCAGAAATGTGCTGCCAAAGGACCAGTTCAGTATATTTACAATAGTCAGCTCAAACTAAAGAAGCGTAAATGTATGTGAATGCAAGTTGAGCGTGATGGACTTGTGACTTCTAGTAAACCCAGCGACTGGTGTGCTTCAAGCAGATAATTTGATGCTGTAAGCTCCTTCTCTGGATAACTGAGAGATTTTTGAGGATCAGGAGGAATTTCTAAACAAAGTTTGGTTTTGATCACATTCAGTTCTGGGTCTTCAGAGTGTCCTTTTAAGCTGCTCTCCCTCTCATCTCCAAACCCTGCTTTCAGTCCTCAGAGTTCTCCACCAAAGGGTGGTTGGCATTTCAAGCCAGGCTGTTTCATCTCAATGCTAATCATCTTCACTTCCTCCCTGTGAGTTAGGCAGAAACATGTCTTGGTGAGGGGGGGGGGAAAAAAGTGTGTTGTTTTGATAACTAAGACTTGCAAACAAAAAATGGGGTTCTGTAAGGCACAGTTGTAATTTTGTATGTAACTGTTTGCAGACAAACATTCTTTTGGTGTTTGTTTGCATAGTACTGTAAAGAAAGGAGTGTTCTTCAGCCATCATCCTAGGTGGGACCAATGTGAGACAGTTCAGACTGGGAGAGCGAAGCTTATCCAGGCTGTTGCTTTGCACCCACTGAATGAGTAGGGAGGATTGTCCCTTTCCTAGTGCATCTTGCAGCTCTTTTTTTCTCCCTTTGCCGTTTTCTTTACGAAGTGGGGTAAATCCTGCTGACTTCCTGCATTGCCTGGTTCACTCTATGATGTACTATGGCCTCCTCCTGCCCTGCAGGGATACTGGTGGCTGCACTACTGGCAGAATTCTGCACCAAGTGCTTCTTATCACAGTAACCCCCAAGGGGGAGTTTGACTAGACTTCTTCCTGCTGGCTTCTGCAGCTGAATCCAGCAGACCCAGGATTCCACTTGCAATTGGCACTTCCTTTAAGGTAGTGTTAGATCATGTTTGATACTGTTGTAGGTGTATCAGACAAATTGCAAAGAACGGGAAGTTCCTCGTATCATTTTTAATAGTGCTAAAATAGTTTTAGTCAGAAGAAAATGTACATTTACTGCATTTAATGAGAAGCCTGGCAGATGAGTGAGGATCTTGTGAGATTTCCTCCTGTGCTGTATAGTCAGCTGGCAAGTTGGGTCCATAGTTCTTAGATGTAGGTTGTTGGAGATGCTGATAGCAAACAACAGGGGAAAGTGTGCTGATTTGTCACAAGAGAGATAATACCAAATAAATAGAAGCTAAGACCAACTTCTCAGTACTTTTCTGCCAGTCTTGGTGAGGAACGTTTTCTTAAACATAACACCACATGCATACAGACCAACTAATGAGAAGAGAAACAGTCCTCAGCAGTACAAAGAAATAATGATCTCTTGCTGAGTTGCTTGCAGATGGATTTGCACTTCCTGGTGGCAGTCTACCAATCTAACTGTTAAACTTCACCTGGTTTTAGCTTTTACTACTTGATGTATGGAAACTGCTTCTGTGGGCTTTGTCCTAGGGACCCATCACTGACTTGCATTTTTCTTGTTGGAGCGGTCGTGTTTGGCTGAAAGGCTACTGATTTCTCAGTGGGATCTGCAAAGGTCTGTGTAAATCTCAGAATGTCACCTGGCTGTAGAAACAGGTTCCTGTGCTTGTCAGAGTAATTTGATTTCAGCCCACACTCTTGCAGTACGCTTAGATCGAGCTTAATCTTTGCTAATCTAGTGAGGGTTTCAGTGGAGAAGGCAGGAGGGAAATGTAATTGATTCTCTTTAAATGAGCTTAGTAGTAACTAGCAGTGCAGCAAATGGATTCAGTTGTCTTCGTGTGCCAGAGAGCTTTACATTTTGGTGATGGTATGGAGTTTTCCTAGATGCTGATGTTTAAGGTGCTTCTTTGCTTCCTCAAGGAGGTGTGTGAAGAGGAAAGAGACTCAAAATTGCCAGAGGGATAGTGTCAGAAGTTAATGTCTTCCAGAACAAACCACTGGTAATTGCTGGCAAAAAGGAAAGAAAACCAGGGCAAAGAAGTGTACCCGCCTCTCATGAAAAGTATGTTGCTCTGAAGGGAGAAGATAAAAGAAACACTAAGTTTTGTGCTTCTGTATTAAACGTGCATCGGAACCAAGAGAATTAAAGTCTTGGGGGATGACTTAAATAACCAAGTTCAGACATGTTTGGCTAACAGTATTGATTTCATAACTGATGGTGCATGTCTCTTTTGGTTGCTGGTACTTAGGAACTGTTGTAAAAATTTGGCACTTGTTTTTAAAATCATAGTTGCCTATATTTGAGGAAATTTTCCTCATCTTTTCCTGTGAAAGATGAAGAAAAAAAAGATGCCCCAGACAGGACAAAAACAACAAATGACAACAACAAACCAAACAAAAAAATCCACGGGGAAAAAAGCAGCAAGAAACCAAATTGCTGAATTGAGAGCGTGGAAGAAATGTATCAGTAGGTATCATGCAATTGCTTAACTGGCATTGAGTATTGGTCCTAGAAGTGCCAACATCCCACTGGTAGCACATACATTTTTGTTAGGCATGTTTATGTGTACGTGCCTTCTGTATAAGTCTCTTCAGTGCTGTCTTTTTCTCCTGTTCCTTCCCTGCATAAATTATCTGTGGCTTTGGTGCTAACAACAGTGTAAGTCAATCAAATTCCACAAGTTTTCCCCCTAATGTGTGATATTTCAATTCAGAGCAGGCTTTAGGGTAGGAGAGATTGATACGGCATGTGTACGTTTCCAAGGAAGGAAGGGGGAAAGCCAGGACAGGACTGATAAGTAACCCAGGTAACTTTCCTCACTGTATACAACCCTTGCTTTTTTTTTTTTTTTTCTTCAATACGGCCTCTTTTAAAGCAATCTCAATCTTTCATCAAAGAGCTTTCCAGTGCACTCCCAATGGGTTTACATAAATCTCACTGTTCTCGCTCTTTTTTTCTTTCACAGCCCCCACAAGTCCTTGTGTTTCCATTTCTTTAAAACTTTTATCCTCAGGTTGCTACTGATGGCAATACGGATTACCTATCAGCACCTCCGAATATCCGCAAAGCCCTTGCCTGTTCTCACCCTGCAGTGCTTACAGTCACAGTTGTGATGAAAGAAATGTGAAAGGCACAGCTAGGCAGTCCTGAACCAGGCTGAGTGCATTCCCCCTTTTACAGCTTATTGCTTTCTGGATGTTTCTTTTGACCGGTCATCAATCATTGTGGTGGTAACTCTGAAGCGATTCCTGAAATATCTGTTCCTCTGATAAAAGTTAACAATAGCACATACAGTGTGAGGAAAGAACGGTACGTTGGGTTTCAAGTTAAACAAGTGCTTTGTTCTGACTCTGGGTTTTTTTTTCTTTTTTTTTTTCCTCCCTTTTTTAAAAGTAAAAGATTTTCCTCAGCAGAACCCTACTAGTTAGCCTGAGAGACTGCTATGTGCATAAGCAGCAATTAGAAGCAGCGGAGAAACGGGTCTGAAGGCAAATAGAGGTACATACGGTCTACTACAGAAGAGCTCCAGGGAATGGGAGAGAGAAGCAAGACACTGGCTTAGAGCTTCCTTTCAGGCTCCAAAGTTTACCTTTTCTGGGAGGGTTTTTAAAGAGTACTTCAGCTTTGGAAGCCTGGCAAGCTTGCTAGCTGTGGCAGAACGTTGCCTTGCTGGTGAAACAGGCCCTCAAACTGGGGGCTTAATTTGCCAAAAGTCAAAGCAGTGCGAGGAGCCCCATGTAGCCTTATCCAGGGGCTCAGATGCAGTTTTGTGGGAGCATGCCAGTGCCTCTGCCTGACCCTATGCTATTGCACTGAGGGCAGCAGGGAGGCTGATACTGTGGGACAAGGCAGTAATTTGTGTGGCCTTAGGTTTCTGGGCTACGATCCTACACGTTCACTTAAACATTCTCTCTCTGTTTGAGTTGTATTTAATTTTTATGGGCTGGGAGTTAGAAACGAGTAAAAATAACTCCTGTCTTTACCCTGCTTCTGCACTGATAGCGTTCTTCCCAGAGCTTTGATTTGCTTCTTTCCTTTGCTTGGGTTCTTTCCATTTTAAGGCCTTGTACACTTAGAAGTGAATCACCCTTGTAATTGAACTGCAAGCTGTGAGCTTTTCTCCGTTCTTTGATTAATCTGGTCCATTGATCAGAAGCATTTCTGGGAAACTCTGGAAATTTCTGAGTCACTCTTGGAGTTTAAGATATTCCTGTGCTTTTGATTAACTTGAATAAAAGAGCCCTGGCAGGATTGACATATTCTTTTGCCTCAGTATCGATGCTGACAGTTCATTCTTGTCTATCAGCTCCACTCTTCGCAGAGAACTTGCAAATGAAGACATTTTTGTCACTAGTGGATAGAAAGGCAATAGAAAGGGGTCCAGATTAGTCAGACTTCAGTGGCTATTTGCAGCAAAAGGCAGAAAGTTCAACAACCAGCTGGGAAGTGAGAAAACTGATTTTTCAGATGCCAAAGGAACCACTCATCCATCCTTAACCTTGAGAGTAAAACACATCTCTGCTGTAAATACAGAGTTAGCCACAAGTTTAGGAGAGGCAACTGAGAGGATTGGCATTATGTAAACACTTCATATACAGCCCGCAGAAACTTGTTGAAGGACTTGCCAAGTTTTGTAGTTCTTTAAAAGTTCAGACTATGTCCTTTTTGTTGGAAATGTTTAATTTACCTCCTTCCAGTCTGTTTGTCAAGAGAGTTCTTCAGATGTTGCAGATCCTGTTGCGGCTGTCAGTATAAAAAAAAGCCTAGGTAGAAAGGCTTCGTCTGTTAGTAATTCATTGTAATAGAGCTTAAGCTTATAATGGATTTGATATAAAAATAGGCAGGACAAAAATGGGCTTAAATTGCAGTGGGAGAAATTTGGATAAAATTAAGAAAAAATTCTCAAAGATAATGGACCACTGGAAAATAATGCCATGGACTCTTTCTTGCTGGAGGCCTTGAGGAAGAGTCTTGATAAACACCTGTAAGGAATAACAGTCTGATGGAGGCAGTAGATTGGAGCCAATACCTTCCAGCACTGTGACTGGTCCCGACTGAGAGAAGCTCCTGTAGGGTGTAAATTGTGAGCCTGCTGCAAGTTTCCTTGGCTGAAGCAGAAGAAAAGCGGAAAGGTGCTAAGACTTGTTTTGTGTGCTTTCTTGTCTGCTGCAATGCATTGGCAGTATGTATTTTGTGCATTAATCACAAAGAATAGGAAAGACAGATATAGAAGTCTTAAGTCTGGATTCATTTGAAGTAACCACAAGGTAAGATGAGTTAAAGAAACGTTTGGACAATGCTCTCAGAAATGTGGTTTGAATTTTTGGAGGTCCTGCATGGAGCCAGGAAGTGAAGTTGATGATCCTTGTGGGTCCCTGTCAGCTCAGGGTATTCTGTGAGTTTAATATATAGGCACTGTTCCTCACATTGCGTTTTAGTAGCTTTAGCTAAATGCAGTGCTCCAGATTGTAAGGTAGTGCATATTTTTATTTGCCCAATCCCAGACACAAACAATTAGGCATTTGTGATTTCATGCTCAAAAATGAGAAGCTGGAGATAACTGCAGTCATTTCTGAGAACTCCTGAATGGCAGTGCCAAATACTGTGCTTATATTGGAACAGAAGATAAAGGCAGTTCCTTGCTACATTTTGCAGATTATTTTGGGTGATGAGCTGTGAGAGATGAGTAAATGATTGTCACTAATTAACTCAACCTGGAGTGCTACAGGAGCAATACCCATTGCCCTGGGGAAGGCAGCACACAGAGTGCCCTGCACTCTGGAAAGGGGCCCTGTTCCTGCTTTCTGTGCTTATTTGATAACATGGAGTTTCAGTATAGGTCTCAGAGAAGGATTCATGGACAGTGGTCGGGATTATGGGCAGGGTAAAGACTTGAACATCTTCCCCCGTGACACTGGGCCACCAGTCTGTGAGGCACATACTTTGCGTCTCCTGATGCATTTGCAGCTCTCTCATCTGTACAACTACCACCATCTGCTCAATGATAGGCTTTGTTCAGAATTTGAGCAGAAGAGATTGTGTATGTGTTGGTTTCCACGTGGACATTTCTCAAGTCTCATTATTATTATTTTTTTTTTTATATCTGGTATCAGAGCTGGAGATATGATTCTTGACATCACTAACACCTAGTGTGTCTTTGTGGTTCTAGCATTAAACCAGCCCATATCTTGTTTTCTCTTGTTTTCCTGCATTTCAGCTGCTTGCTTTTTGCTGGCCAGGCTAGTTCAGTAACTGCTTGCAGCATACTTGTTTCAGTAGTTAAAGATTTATTTCTTTTAAAGACAACTCTTTTTACAATGTTCTTTTTCTTCAGGAACACATCCAGGTAGTACAGACAAATACTAATTGATTGATTGTATCTTCAAGGCTGGGAGAGCAGAATTACTGCATTAATTTGGCTCTCTAAATGGTACTGTGGACCTTGTACAGTATCTCATCAGCAGGCAAAGCAGTTTCTCCCATGTCTTACAACTTGAGATAAGGGTCAGGCTTTCTGTTTATGCTGTTTACACTCTTTCTGAGCTTTGGATTTACCACTGCTGTAAACAGAATTTACTCATTGTCCCCAGTGGAGCAGTGTCTACTAGAGGTTAATCCAGTGGTGAATATCCTCTGTAGTATGTTTGCAGCAGCACAGATCTTACGGATTTCTGCTTTCCTTCTTGTCTGTTGTGCTTCTGCTTTAAATGATGAGAGGGGATTTTAAACCTGTGCAGAAAATGGAATCCTTGCTGAGGGCACAGTGGATCATGCGATTTATGGGACAAATCTGTCCCAGGCTTGTAAAGCTTGGGAGCTGCCTGCTAGAAGGACCCCCTTCCTTATGGGGTGTTGCAGCAGTTGAGTCAGCAGGTAGGGCTGAACCTTTAAGTCTGTCAGATTGATGAAGCAGAGGAATGCTAAGAAGCAGCCATTCATGGCCTTCCAGCTTTTTAAGACAAATGTTTCAGCACCATCTCTTTGAATAAAAGTTCAGTTTTGTATTAAATCAGGTTTTACCAATGTCACCAGATTTTAACTGGTTTGTGGAAGCTTGGCAGAGGACAATGTTAAGATGTACAAAAGTAATCATTAACTTACAGGCTGTGCATTTGGTGGGTTTGCGATTTGTGAGATTAGAGCCAAAGTGTATGTTAGTCTATTAGATAGGCAAAATAATTAAAAGAAATGAACTTAAAATTATAGCCTGTGCAGATTACCTTGCCACTGGGTTGTTTTATGTTACTTCTGTAGTAAAGTCTTGTCAGCTGTACTTTTTGTATTGTATTTCTTCCACTACATTTGCCTGAAAGCCTATCCTAGAACAAGAGAGGCAGAGCGTTTGCTTTCCATGTAAGTAATGAAAACACTTTTTAAAAGCAGAACAAGTATTATAATATTGTTTGTGGATAAAAGAGCTATTGTTTCCTCAGACAAAGCGTCATTTCTTTTAGACAGCTCTAGGTTTAGCACCTAGGTGCCAGAAAATAAAGGAATGGTCTCTGCGGTCTTTACTCATTTGGTCTTACTAATAATCAAAGTTAGGCATCTCTTGTAATTACTGTCTCTTTCTCAAGAGAAATTGAAGAGGGGAAACACCTGAAGGGCTCTGTCCATCTGAAGAGAGGTTTCTAAGATAAAATGGCTTCTAAGATGTGATTTGCTTTTGGAACCATCTCTTTCCAGTGACTACAGAGGTCAGATAGTTGGTTAACAGTAAATACCATTTAAATGATTAAATGGGTAAATTCAGTGCTCATTATGAAAATTCTCTGTTCTAGGAAAGTTGAAATAAACAAAGTAATTTCATTTAAACTTCCTAATAGATTGTGAGTTCTGAGCAAAATCAAACTGAGGTGTTTTCTTGAAATAGTCCATGGAAATTCTTCTGCACTGTGTCCTTTTGCAGCATAACATGAGCTCTCCCTGGTCCAGTTTTTGAGATTGAGTTCGGGGAATAAAGGCAGGAAATAACCAGGTTAGTCTTTTTTTCAAAATAAAACCTAGAAGATCCAATAGAAGTGCCCCTCCTATGCCACTTCAGTGTCTTACTGGTGGAAAACTAAAGCACGCTGTGGAAAGGGACTCTGGGTCTAAAAGCAGAAGCCTTGGTGTTTTTTTTTTGTCACAGTGAGTTAGATTTTTTTTTTTTTTTTTTTTTTTTTTTTTTTAAGTCTGCCTCACAAATGAAACTTGGTGTCTCTGGAATACAAATGCTGTGGTTTGTGTTTGGTTTTAAGGTATAAATTCAGGCTTGTGTGACTGACTTGTAATTCAAGGAGTTTGCAAGGAAAGAGTGAGGCTTGGCAATGCCCATCTGCATGAAAAAATGACAAGCTCTGCGCTGCAGACCTGCAGGTTTTGTTTGTCTCTCTTCCTTGGTCTGTAGCTTGCGGAAAGGGTGATGGCTCTGCGTGCCTGTTGCCCAGCCAGCCTCTCTTAAGGGAGGGACTTGCTGGTGAGCTGCTGCGGGCCAGTCTTGAGGACACCAGTTACCATGCAGGCATTGACTGGTTCAGGCAGCTGGCTGAAGATCAAAGGAAAAGAAGGTACCCCTCCTGCAAGAAACTTTGGTACTTAATTAGGAGTATGGAGAAAACAAGGCTACTCTGTAGCCTGCTACAGTTGCAGCAAATTAGGCTAGCAGTTCTTCCCAGCTTCCATCCTTCTGTGAGATACTTCTTTGTTAGTGGAGGTGGTGTGTCCATGACGCACAAGAAGTGCCATTGTGCATATGACAGACATGTCAGAAAGCATGTCTGCAGTAAATGTGAAGTGCAGATAACTTAATTAAAGAAACAAAAGATAAAGAAATGCCAGCATCTGGGCAGTTTGACGCTCAGCCTTAGTGGAGCTCAGGGATGTTGGATATCCTGTTCCACATAATTGCATAAATAGACTTCATCACCTCCTCCCCAGGCAGGTCCTATAAAAGTAGTGTAGATGAGTGAAGCATTGAAAGGTGGCAGGCATATGACTTTCCATCTCTCCTTTTTTTTTCTTTTTTCCTTTTTGTAATGAATAGGCGTGTTGTCAGCTGCCTGCATTGTGTTCGTCACTGTCAGGGCTGGCAGTGTAACAGATAAGTGGATGGATTCAAGGCCACCCAGGGAATGGAGCCTGACAGGACCTCATTCATCACTTCCATTTCAGAGGTCTCTGTGGAAGAGCTGGCATCAAAGAAGTAATCAAGGCTCACAAGACCATGGGGGGGAGCATGGGAGGAGTGCTCTGCATTGCAAACAAACTGAGCTGTCAAATCTGTTTTGTAAATGAAGTGTTTTTCTGGAGACCGTGTTTATAACCGTCACCCTAAGCATACTCCTCATGATATACAACTGCCATGGGAGCCTGGAGCCACAGCCCGGGCTTCTCCTAGCCTCCAAATAAAAAATTGCGATTGCAGGGAGAAGTCAAAAGGTGTATGTGGGGAGGCAGGGACATTTAAGATATGGCTCATCCTAGCGGTTTGTTTCATCAGGTAGCCTCTCCATCTTCAGCTCTACTGTTGACACCCCAGCTCCATTCATCTCGAGTAATTGGCCCGCTAAGTATGATGCCTTGCCTATTGCAGATGAGACTTGTGGTGCAATTTGCCACTGGCTATGCAAACTTTGTGACAGCAAATGAGCCTGCTCTAAAGATTAAAAAAATAAAAAAATCCTGTTAATATGGACCTAGGGGACAAAGGAGAATGCATTTACTAGCAGTGTGAGGCCTGAATAGGTAGCCCTTGCATATAAAATCATGCTGAAAGCCTTTTTTTTTTTTTCTAGAAAAAAAGCAGGTGAGCGGTGTGCTCCGCTGGGTGGCTGCTTAGCTGTCAGTCTATTCTGACAGGCAAGATACCCAGCTGTCTGCGCATACGGAGTGCAGGGCTGGATGAGCTGGTGAAAGGAAGACATCTGCACTAAAATGTTAGAGTACAGTTACCTTGTTTGCTTGTCTTTAATATTTTCTTTTTCGGTTTTGTTCTTGCAGCCTCACAGATGATGCCTGGCCAGGTGTGCTTGGTCACTTGGCGGCTGTGGCTGGGACTGTTACCCACTGACCTTGTGCCCATTCCCTGCATGCGACCAGCCTTGCTGGTGCCCAATGACCACAGCCGCTTGGTTTGGGGGCAGAGTTTATTTAGGTGTGACAAACTGAGCATGCCGATGTTACATGACTTTGCACACAGGGTCTAGGCTTGTCTTTGATCCCTCAGGTTACCAGATTCCTATTAAGTGCAAGCAGTTTAACGTGAACTTGCGTGCTTTGGACTTTCAGAGTAGAAATTTCCTATTGGATTACCATTTTTCTTATTAAACACTTTAAAGCACTCACTGTGACTTATGTTACTTGGAAGTTATGTGTATGTGCTAAGAATACCTTTACATAATGGATTGGATATTTTCTTTTAAGTTGCCAAGCTTGCTTCTGAGTTCTAAGCTCTCTTGAGGCAGTGAAAGCTTAGTAAATCCTGGAAATAATACTGATTGAATGCAGCTTTAGGTGACAGAAAAAAACAGCCAGAGGTTGTTCAGAGCCTTCCCCTGCTTTGGTAGCCTGGGTTACAGTCAGTGTTGGGTGCCTGAACCAATCTTAAAGGGCATCCTGTTGCAAAACATTTGCCACGATGAGAAGAATTTCATAAAATGGCAATGATCTTTATTTGTATAGCACTCTTCACACAGGAGAAAAACATAGTGCTTCACAAAATGATTTTTTACAGGCTGCACCAGCACTGAAAAACAAGCTCCTCCAGGATGAAATACACCAGCTGTTAAGCAGTGGCACTGCTGCATGAATAAAATAATAAAGCTATTTGGAGAGGAGTTAATGACTGCCATCGAGCAAGTCTGATCGACAAGCAGTGGTAGGTTTTACTGAAGGTGATGGGAGTTTGAACTCCTCTGTTTCCAGGAGAGCAGAGGATGCAATTCAATATCCCTTTGCAGAGAGGCGTCTGGTAGGAGCAGCAAGCTCTCCCCTGGTAGCAAGGGGCTTCTTGGATGTTGAGAATGCGGTTGGAAGACCAGGTGACAGAAGGAAAGGGGGAGCAGGATGGGTAGGTCATTTACTGTGTGCGTGTCTGGTGTGGCCCCGTTGCCTACTGGCATCAGCTTCTGTGTCCCCTGGCAGTTTCTGTTGTGACTGCAGCTAGGAGTGTGTCAGACCAGCTGGGAGCTGGTAGCCTGGGGAAAGTCCGTTGGTCTGACCAGATTAGTTGGCTGATCTGGACAACTCAATATAGAGGAAGGTAACTTGCTGCACTTG
The DNA here is from genome assembly GCA_030625065.1 of Alectoris magna. Lineage (NCBI taxonomy): Eukaryota > Metazoa > Chordata > Aves > Galliformes > Phasianidae > Alectoris > Alectoris magna. The sequence continues at coordinate 31,454,287 of CM060563.1, read as the reverse complement.
TTGACAGTAGAGGAGTGATACAGCTTTTCTATAATACGTACTAGATGATGGGGGATTTCTGTCGGAGTTGTTGCAAACTCAGGGCAGGGTGTGGAGGAGTTACCATACTAGCTGTGTCTTTACATCTGGGTCTCAGAGCTTTGTCTTTGGCATCTTCTGTACTGGATTGTGTGAGCGGTATTTGTAGACAAAGGTTACAACAAAGTGTACTTGAGTGCCATTACCCCTTTCAAGACCTGACAAGTCTTGCAAGGAGAACTAGGTGCTCAGGCCAAAGGGTTATCAATGAATCTAGCTCAGTAAAATGGCACAAAGTCAATTGAGCGATGGCATTTGATAAGACTAAATTACTGTGAAAAGTGTTATGAGATTATATGTTTCATAGCCCTCAACATGTTCATTCTTTGCGTGTGTTTTAGGACTGGCACTCTCAGGGACAAGTCATCCCCCATTCCTGGAGTGTGGAAAGATTCTTCAGTGCAGGGAAAGAGTGTGTTCCTGACCAGACTTCCAAGAGAACCTGACCTGTTTCCCAGAAGTAAAATCATAAAGTCATTTGTTTTTAATAACTCTGATTAAACATAAACTTTGGCAGTCAGATTGTGAGAATTTAGAAAGCTTAAACAACATACAGAATGGTGTATGAACCACTTATGAACCACTTGCAAGGTTCAGGTACAATTGAATTTGTTTCTAGAAGTAAAGAGAGTGCAGACCCAACGCTGTAATTTAGGATTGTCTTTTGTTTACAGATGTATTTGTTACTGGCATAAAAACCTCAGGAATTTCCTGTGCCGCAGTGGAAGTCTCTGGGAGAATCATTGTGTGAAGGTCAAAATGACCGTTAGAGAAATTTGAAGACAAATTAGGATCTGAGAGGAAAGAAATGAATCATGAGGTCTCACCATGAAAGATGTAGATTCCTAGGTAATGGCTTCTGTGATCACTTTGTTACATGAACAGTTCTGTCTGTACCAGCTATGTATACAGTGATACATAAAGTAAAAAATAACTTGCAGTTAAGATGCTGTGGAAGTTCTTGTTATCCCTTACTTCCACTTGTCACACAAACATGTCTTTTTGCTATGAATAATCAGGTTCACTGCTATAGAACTAGTAAGAAATGCACGTATTTCATTTTATTCAACATGTATGGTCCTGGAAATATCCACAAAATGTTTCAGGCCATGCTAATCAAGTCAAATATAGTAGAAACAGATATCAGAATTTGTCTGTTTAAAACCAAAGCCATGGAGCTTTAAACAGCTAGCCCAATTGTGCGGCTCCATGGAGAACATGGAAGCAATATCTGTGTTATATATCAAGAGGCAATCTTCAAAGGGCATGAAAGTTCCACAGCAGGTAAGTGCTTCAGCCTTAGAGAATTTGAAAACAACAAAATATTTTAATTTAGATGACATGCTTCCTTCTCACGTTTATGCAGCCAAGAAAACCAAAGTTTCAATTGCTTTATTGGCAGTTGGGAGTTTTGTAAAGAACCCATCTTCCATTTTAGAATCACTGTTTCCTAAAATGTGCTCTCTTATGCTGAGTTAAGGGATTAACTGATTTGGCATTAAAAATGGAGGAAAGATGAATCTTTGCTCCTCTTTATTGCAGTAGAGCCTAGAGCTCTGCTTGTACAAAAATAGCAGCACAAAACAGTAAAAGCAAGCTGTCAGTTGGTAGCAACTTGTTACCAAACTGGATTTGATGCTTATGGTATGTGGGGTAGAAGGGAGAAAAGACCGGCTGTTTCTCCTACTATGGAAGGCAGGGCTGATGGTGTTGAAGGCAATGTGACTTTATAGTCTCTCTTATGAAGTAAGCCATGAGCAAGCAAGTAAAAAAGACTTTGTATCCCCTAAAGAAAATGGTGCAATCTAATTAGCATAGCCTGTTTTTAATTAGTGTGTAAGATCAGCTATGATAGTGGAAGAAGGCTGAATAGAGTTTACTGGATGGAGTTCAGCTATGCAAAAATATTTATGATAGAGCAGCCCTTAAAACATCAATAATTTGAAGCAATTCCTTTTGATAGAAAGTATGCTAAAGATATGCAAAATAGGAATGCGTGGTAACAGCTGAAGTCCATATTAAGGACTTCAGATTAACGTTTGCTTTTATCAGAAGGGTAATAGATTTATTTATATTTTCTGAAATTTATAATTTTTATCTACTGAAGCTGAAGAAATGGTTGTAGACCATGAACAATAGCTGCAAAGATGGTGCTTTGGTTATAATTCATTTTTCTGACTGTAGCTGAAATGGGCCATTCCTTGCTAGAGTGTCTGATTCAACCAGCCTCAGCTGAAGGAGGCAGCTCTTGTATGTGGTGATTCTTTGTGGTCTTCAAATGAAATTTCCCTTATCTTTTCCTCAGTGCTGGTGAGCTTCCCGTAGGTGCTATTGTGTAGTGAGAGAATAGTAGTTCAGCTGCCCTGATTTTAAAGCATGCTGAGAAAAGGGTTAGAGAGTATGGTGTGAATCCCCTGCAGCTCCCATCATTAGTGGTGCCTCGACACTATTCCAGTATTCCATGACAAAGTGTTTTTTGCCAGGCAGTGCTGAGGAGGGATCTGCAGAACAACATTTCTGACTTCCGTACCAGATGCTACACCACTGCACAAAGATCTCACATGGGCAGAACTGACCTTTAGGGCATGGTGAAGCTCCACTGTCAACAACTCCCTGCGTAGCAGCGCAAGCTCTGTGCCAGCTAGCAAGCATTGTCAGTGCCTGTGTGTGTCAGCAGAACCTCATGGTCGTAGACTAGTCAGCCATAACACTGTGTCAAACCATTTCCTCATTACCTTTCATTGTTTTTCCTTTTTAGTGTTATGGTATGGATTAATCTTCCTTCCTCAGGTTTGCTTTAACCATAACCAACTTCTGCATCTTCCTTTAATCTGTTTTTATCTAGTAGCCTGATAGAGGGAATAGGCTGGGCTCTCGGATGGGTGGCAGTGGCCTCTAAATAATGAAAGGATGTGGCTGGAGTATTTGTGATTGAGAGGTAAACACAAAAACAAGGTGTCAGTCAGCAGCAGGATTTGTACTTGCTCTCTACTCTGCTGCCAGCCTTAGCTTTTGGGCCCTCTGTACAGTGAGTGAAAAAAAATTTCTGGCTGTCTTGATTCATCTTTTTAAAGATGCTTTAAAAAGAGAACGGAAAGCATTCCATGCAGAGAGAATGAGGAAGGAAGAGAAGAGAGAGCTGTAAATATAGTGATTATTTAAAAAACATAGTCCTCTTCTTGGAGATGGAGGGATCATATTCAGTAGAAGATGTGGGGGAAAAGCTGAGACTAAGCATAATTCAATGCAGTGCTCCATGTGTTCAAGGTGATAGCCATATCCTCCACTGCAAAGCACCAAACCTCTGATTTTTTTTTTTTTTTTTTTTTTGTCCCCAAATGTTCATATTGCATTATGAATACATTAATGCCTAAATAATGTCCGTGCAGCTCTTCTTTTCCCGATAATGTGTTTTCAAGTGCCCATAGCTGGCAGATCTGGGATGCTGCAAACATAATAGAAATAGAACTAGACTCAGTGGCCCAGAACATCAACCACTCTAATAAAAATCACAACAAAAAGGAAAACAAGCAAGCAGTCTGGAGAACTATGAGCAACTGAAAAGAGTGAAAGCAGGATAAGGAGGTGCTATTCTGGTGCAGCAGACTGTTCGGGGGGAAATCTAGGACAGAGAAGAAAAATAAATGGCAGTCTCAGTCATGTTGGCCTAGGGATCTTGTCACTCGAATAATTCAGGGTTAACTATTAACTTCATAGGCTATAGCGAAACCTTGTGTCAGTATGCCTTATACTAGTGTATTGCCAATTCCTTCTGATTAACATGGAAAGTGAGGTATGCGTTTGTAAGTACCAGGAGAGAAATCTTGATTTCCAAGTTTTATTTCTCTGTTTTTCTATTAAAATTTGTGGTTGGATCCATGTATTACAGAAACATAAATATAGGAACGTGGTGAACTGGATCATCAATACATTTCATGGTACCGGTGACATAATAACCCACATGAATTTTGCTCTTGTGGTTTGTTATGCTGGTTCCAGGACTGTGGGAAATATTTATGATCTTCACAATTCATTGATTATATTTATAATCACTGGAAAGAGTCCTTTGTATTTGGTAAGAAGATGATTTTTTTTTGTTTCAGATTTATTGTTTTTATTTCTCCAGACTACACTTTGAGTTTAATGCTGAAGTTCGGAAGTTTATAAGTGGTTTTCTGTCATAGATCCAAATAGGATCTATCTTCCTCTGCAGTGAGCAATTTGTTTGTGTCCTGAACAGGTCTGAATGCTCTGGCAGTGGCTGAGCTGGGGGAGGAGAAATGTTGGTTGGTTTGTTTGATGCAGTCAATGGTGTGTGAAAGAAATATTGCGTGCTGAAGGTCACACTGGCAAGACTGCATCACATAGCATGAGTACTGCCATTTGAAATTTTACGTGGCAGTTGAGTTGCCCGAAATAAGAGGCTCCGGAATAGCATTTGTTCAGCTTTATTCTTCAGTTGTCAATGATCTCCTTGCTTATTAAACCCTTTTGTGTCTGGCTTTCTGTTGGTCTCCCAGCAGGTGTGTTGGAGTGGTCATAAACTTGGAGTAGCTGTAAGCCCCTTGGTGGGCAACTTCTGGTTGTTGCTTAACACTTCTCTTTCCCTGCAGTGATTTAGAACTGGACCCTAAATGAGATCTGTAAGACTCTGGCAACTTCTGTGGGTTTTAGACAAAATCTTCATATGCATAGATCCACTTTCTCTATATGAATGATTTTCTTTAAGCAGAGTACACTTTCAACTTAAGTTAGCCTTTGTCTTTCTGCAGTGTCACTGTTGAATACTGATCTAAATATTCTGGTTTTCTTATGCAGTACACAGGAGAAAGCGTAGTAAATAAGAGGGAAAGTGTTTGTTTTTGGAGGGGAGTCTTATCACTTGATGCTGGAGTGGCCACTGCTCTGCTTTCATTCAATTTGATTTCTGGGAAAGAAATGAAACTTTTTAAGGAGGTTACTCCCTCAAAGTCAACAATAATCACAGAGTCACAGAATTGTAGGGGTTGGAAGGGACCTCCAGAGATCATCGAGTCCAACCCCGAGTCCATAAGGATATATTTATCCTACTTATTTATTTATTTATTTAATCCTTATTTATTTATTTAATACATCCATAAGGATGTATTTTGAATAAATAGGCTATAGGAAAGAGGTGTAATTAAAGAACAAATGGGGTGAGGGCCCAACCTCTTTGTTTGAAATCCAGGTTAGTGACCAGTTTTTCACTGGAGAGGAGGTTGCTGGCCATACAAGGTTGGAATCCTCTATTTCTAGATTTAAAAAAAAAAAAAAAAGCTTTTTTTTTTTTTTACTATGTATAGCTTTGCCATGTCCTATTTTCCAGCTGCACTTGTACCTACTGTCTCTGAGAGAAGACGAGAGAAGAATTTTTTTCAGTTCAACAGGCTTTCAGGTAGAGGGGTCGTGCTTTGAGTCTCCTTATATGGACTTAGTTCTTCTTGTCACCTTTTGAGCTTGATGACTGGGTTAGTTGCATTCTTGATTAAAAATATACACATATTTGTGTAAGTACAAAATGTCTTGACATTGCTGAGGTGTGTGATGAGAACTGTCAGCTGTTTTTTCTTCTCAAACCAATCTGTTCCTTTGAGCCGGCAGGTAAGAAAGAATGCTGCTCTGAAGAAGTCTTCTCTTCCGAAGTAACAATTAAAAAAATGATTTTGCTGCGCTGTATTTGCCTAGTAATTTTGCCTTTGTTAATTCTAAGAGCAAACCCTCTACAGGCATTAGTGATCTTGAACGTAAGAAGGATTTATACTAAAATCCCACTTCCTAATCTTATGCAGACTGAAGTGTTTAATGTTTGATGAGGTTTGTTTTCTGAAGTTTGATATCTGTGCTTCTGGGAGTTTAAATGGTGTTGTAGTCCCTTCAAAATCAGGAATTCAGAGAATTAGGTCACAATACAGTCAGCAACTTTTCTACAGTTCTTATTTTCTTCACCTTGTGCTGTCCTATTTAAATTCCTGTGAAGTAGCCATGAAAAGCCTTCTCTTTGCTTCTAAAGAGTCTTCTTACATTGTAATATCTAAGATATAAAATATCCCGAAGTGAAATCACAAGGAAGGCTTCTTAGTAGTATCAGACGCTAAGCAAACAAAATTGACCCATGATTGGATAAGTATTGCTGACCTTCTCTGCTTTTAAAGTTTTCAACTTCTTCTGTAGTAAAACCAACTTATTCTACCTTTGTTTTTCAGTATATTTAGTTATCCTGAAGTACTATGTTCTCAATAGCGAGAGGAAGGTCTTGCGTTTAGGTTTGAGTCCAAGCCTTAAAAAACAGATGTTTCAGCCTACTTTTGTAACATCATAAAAAAGGGGAATCATGAATTGAAAACTTTTCTGACACTGGGGACCTGAAATATTGCTAAGAAAATTTGCTTTGAGTGGGCCTTCAGGAGGTTGTGTAGCAGTTGAGGTAATACTCCATTGAGAGGTTTCAGTCTCTTTTTGCTGTCCTCTGTGGGAAGTCTGATCAACTAACTGTAAGTCAGCAAACCGTAGTGAGCACATGATCCAGGTTAGCAACTGTTGAAATAGCATAACGAATGCAATCTTTGTATAAGACAGTTTTTGAGGTTTGGGTCTGAATGTCCTTTGCTTTCTTATTCTGCCTAGTAATCTAAAGAAATTTGGTAAAAAGATTTCTAGTGTCATGTTGATTGCTGGCATAGATGTCACCATGTATCCCAGAAGAGTGGAGAATGTGCTCCTTTATTTCTTTCTGTCTATTCAGGTTTCTCATTTACTAATTAGCCTAAGCATTCTTTTCACCTTTTTGCACTTGATCTCTTGATTACCCTTTTGCAGCCCTACAACATGAGCTGTTACGTTTCTGTGTAAGATTTTTCCTTATCGCTCAGGCTGACCACTCTTTGGGGCTGACAGGTCTTATTCAGTGCATGCATACATAGACTGGCCTGGGAGGCATTGCATTTTGGATCAGAAAGTTCCTGAAGGTGTGTAAATGTTAAGCTAGATAAAGCTAACTAAGTCTCTTTAGATATGGAAGAAAGTTTTTTTCAGGAGGAGGTTTTCAGCGACTGCAAAGAGATTATCATTCAATGAGAATGAGATTGATTGTGAACGTTCTTTTGTTGCCCTACTTAAGTAAGCTGTTTTTAAGTGGACAAAATAATTTGGAGAATAAAGACATCCTCTCATACATACCCTGGAGTTGGTGCAACACAAGAGTCTGATCCTACTCAAGTTGTATGAAGCCAAGGGGTTGCTCTGTGGGTTGGTCTCCAGATGCTATGCTGTTCGAGGACTAGCAAATGCACTAATACTAAGAATTTTAAATCTTACTTAGAATTGTCAGTTTATCGTGCCAGTTTATCTTCGTTTCCAAGCTTGGGCTTGTGGCAATTTATTCTGTCTCTGAGTGAGGCAATCAGTGGTCTGGTTGCAGAAAGACTGGAGAAAGTGGGGATAAACTGTGAAGGCTGTGCAAAAAAGCCCACTGGCTTGCTTGGTCTAGAAAACTTCTGTATTGTTTTCCTTCTAGATATTTAACAAAGAGGGAAGCCACACCTTCATTAAACTTTAACGGTATTCAACACATGCTTCTCTGATCTTTCCTTCCTCGGATGTGTTTGTGCATTTGCCTTGTTAGCTGTCTCTTCTTGTGAATAGTTGATCTGTGAGTAGGTGTGCGACAAAGTTCATTGTAATTACAGTGACTTCATCTTGTGACAGGATGCTATCAGAACATTGCTAATGCAGGAATTTAATGTCTCTTTATTCTGCTTTGTTTTATGAAGTTTTGCCAGGGTTTAAGAGAAGATCACCCATTTCAAATGCTTCATGTGCTCACAGAAAGTTTTAAGTATTAATTAGATAAAACTTTCAAAACTTATTTAATTTTAGTAGCAATTAAATGCACTTTGGCTCTCAATAACTTGAACAGGTATCTCATACCTTCTATGTTTAATGCTGTGGCTGGATAAGTATTTTCAGGTAGCTAGTTTCGTAACTTTAACCTTAGAGGATCTCTTGTATTAGCTGCCACTTGCAGTAATGTTTACAAGCATATATGTGCTTTTGATACAGAGAAGCTGCCATATGCAATCCTTTCTTTAGATGAAAAATATTTGCAAATAGGTCTTAAAGAAATTAAGCCATCTTCAGTGTCTAAGGAGGAAATGAGATCTTCATGTTTCAGTGCAACTTTTCATATTTAAACAGAACAAAAACCAATTTAGAAGCAATGAAGAACTACAAATCATTTGAAATCATTTTACTGCTTTGATATTGGAAGAAGAAACATTTTCAAATTACTATAACAGAAATGACTTTTTGTGCAAACTTTTATGGGAATTTATGTAGGGATTTCCTGGGAAAAGAAGAGGCGCTTTTTAACTGAATATTTGAAGATTGGCTCTGGAGAAATGCGGATTTCAACCCAAACACCTCCTTGAAGTATTCTGAGCACAATGCAATTTCTTTTAAAAGCACAAAAGGGCTTTTCTAAAATGTCTTATCAAATTTGTTTTTTAGAAATAATTTATATTTATACCAAACTTGTATCTGAAAATGATCTCTTTTCATGCCCTGGTTGAGCTTAAGATGATTTCATTTTTTTCCTTTGTTTTTTCTCTAAAAACAGAATTCCTTAGACGCTTTATTTGTCACTTGCAGTAGAAGAGCCTTATATGATACAGGCTTTATAAAATAAATGTTAACATCGTCTTTCAGTATACACTAGAACAATAAATAATATAAAATTTTAAAAAAGAACTTGTCAGCCACTGTAAGAGTTTTTCTCTAAGCTGCTTGTTATGGCTGCTAAGTCTTACCCTCTGATGTGTGAGGTGATCTTTGAAAGGAGAAATCTCCAGGAGTGCCTTTAATTTGCCTGAGCATTTTGTTAAACAAAATATATAACTGCAAACATCAGCAGAAGGTTGCACCATCTCTCACCATCTGTGTATAATTGTAGATAACCTATTAAGAGTGTGGTGGTGGTGATTACAGGTGGGACTGGAAGCTTTACTTTTTCCTAGGGTTGCCTGGCATTTCCCATTATAAGTCTATTTTCTGTTCCATTTAATAGCTTTCTAGGATTTGAGCTCATTTTCCATGCTGGGTGACTGCCTCCAGCTCTTGCATTTTTTTATTTGTTTAGAAGATTTTCTTAGTTCTTTTTTTTTTTTTTTTTTCCATTTTATTTTTGATATTTTGGAGGAAAAACAGAGAAAATGCTTTTTCTTAAGGAAATAATTATAGGTTTTTTTTTTTTTTTTTTTTTTTTTTTTTTTTTTTTCCTTAGAGGCACAGCTCTCTTTGCTCAGCCCTTCAGAATAGCTTCCTGCAGGAGATCTGCCCTTGCGTATGTGAGTGCGGTATTTTTGTTGTGCCAGTGAAATCCCTGTCTGCCTGGACACACTGCAAACCCTAAACCCAGACAGCCCACTGTGGCTTCGCAGCCCAGACCTTGAAAGTTCGGGGTGCCTGTGGGCCACTGCTTTGTGAGTGGAGGACATGGCTATCAAGGCTGTTGAGGTGCATGGTATCCCCATCTGTGTTATGAGATGCTAGCTGCCCTGCAGGGGAAAAAAACATTGGGCATATAAAAAGGGTACAAGTGGCAGGGTTGCATAGAGACAGAAGTAGCTGTAAAATGGCAGGATGAAGGCTCTCATGGATTTTCTTGACAAAGGCATGACTTCTTCCTCACGTCCCTTCTTTCTCATGACACATTTGCTACCTCTGCAGTAAGTGCAGTAGTTTGGCTGACAACAATATTTGACTCTGTTTTTAATCCTGAAGTGACCATCTATCTCATTCAAGGGGTGCACAGTGCTGGCAGAGATAGATTTGCCATTGAAGTTCATTTTGTTTCTAAATGTGGGATCTAGTGATGCTAAATTTTGCAACATTAGAGAGGAATGCTTGGTTTGCATCTCCAGGGCAAGCCCAGAAACTGATGACAACTGAGTGATTAGGTTCTGGGATCTGAACAGAGAATCAAGAGAACCAAAAGGCTCCTTGTTGTCCTGTGGCAGTAGTCTTCAAAGGAGGCAAGAGCTATGCTGAAAATTGCTTTATTTGCTCATCATACATGCTGGTTGCCTGCAGTGTGTTGAAAGGTCCAGTTAGTTGTGCGCTATTCCTGTGTCAGAGTAACTCCATAGCATAGCTGGTAACTGCCAAACTTCTGCACCTCAGTTAGCAGTACCCAGAAAGTACAAGCCTAGCTAATGCTCTGACTGTACCCAATCCTTCATATTCCTTGGTGTGAAACAAAATATGCACTTACTAAGCCCTACAATGTTATATTTCTTATTTCCATTGGTAAAAGGGAAAACAAACAGTTTAAGTGTGATTGCAGAATTCAGTATGCAGCATGTATTATTCATGACTCCCCAGCGCTCTTCTCTCCTCCCTTGCTGTGCTAATGTGGCCAGTCCATAAGGCATGATATTTGGCAAACAATTTCTACATGGTCTGTTCTGAGCTTTATGGCCTGCGTTATGTACTGTTTTCTTTTGAACCATTTGTTACGTAACCAGAAATCAAAAGAAGACAATTTCTCTGTGTAGAAAGGAAAATGACAGAAGTGATCTGTTTTGCAGGGCATCTGCATCTGAGGACCTAAGAATCATAGAATCATTAAGGTTGGAAAAGACCTTCAAGATCACCTAGTCCAACTGTCTACCTACCACCAATATTTCCCACTAACTTATGCCCCTCAGTGCCAGATCCACATATTTCTTGAACAACTCCGGGGACGGTGACTCCCCCACTTCCCTAGTCAGCCTGTTCCAATGCTTGACTGCTCTTTCTGAGAAGTTTTTCCTAATATCCAACCTGGACCAATGGAGCATCATAGGACAAGGGAAGAATGGCCTCCATTGATGGAGCTGGGGCATGGTGTTGTGCCCAGGCCAGCAGCCAATGTTGCTTGCTTCTGGCAGCTGGAAGAGGCCTCCGGGGGTTCTTGTACCAGTACATAGCAGTAGATTGACGCCCTCAGGAACACTGCATGGCTCTGCCCTGAGTTACACATGCTCCCTGCAGCTCAGGATTTTGCTAGAGGTGAACAAGAATTACTGAGGAATGAACTGAACAGGGGAGTAAATAATAAAGGCAATGACTCGTGGGCTTTGTTCTACTGACCTGTGTAATTTACCTTGTGTACTGAATGTAGCTAGGTTCTTGTTGAAAGTGATTTAGTTATCTGGTAGCTTGAGCGCAGACAGTCTCAGAGATTAAAGCACAGTTAACACACAAAATGAATTAAGTTTGCGAGGAGCCAGGGCCATAAGATGAGACCAAAGCAGGGATTTCCCCAAGAATGCCAATCTAAGGAAAGCACAGAGAAATAGTCCGTACCAGCATACCTTAATGCTTTCATACTGCTGGAGGAAATGGTATGCGGCGCTCTGAAGGAAGGAAAACACCTCACAACCTGTGGAGGTGATTACCCGCTTTCATCACCTGCTGATGGTTATATTATCCAAGGCTGATCCCCGTGGTCTGTGGAGTTGACTGAAAACTGTAAATATTCATGATATCTACCTGAGATCTAGAGAGAGTTCAGCAGGAGGAGAGTGTTTCTTCATCTCTTTCAGGTTGTGCAGCAGCATAGTGTTCTGATGCTGGTATGCTGGACTGATACAGAAATGTGAGCTGCAGCCCAGTGGAACGGCAGCTTCCCTGCGAAGTGCAGGGCTGTTAGGAGGGCTGCAGAGGTGACCAGAAGTGCCAACTCCTCACAGAGATGTGTTGAATTTCTGGCCTGTTCCTCAGTCCAGAAATGGCAGTTTAAGAAAAAGTTACCTTGAACACTGCTTTTCGCTTTATCTTTGGCTTTCTGCCCTAACAGTAGTGAAGAATTATCTTTGCTATCTCAGTTGACTGTGCTAACAGCAATCCTCGGTACGCACTAAATTTGGATCTCCCAATTCCTTTAAAGTGCTATTAGGGTAATGACAGTGAGTATGTAAATAGACTCCTTGCTCAGTACAGCTTCTTCCTCACTGAACACTGGCCAGAGGTCATAGCTACTTACCTGAAGGATAAAAAAAATTTGTTTTTTTTTTTAAGAAGTATTTTAATACTCTGAAGCCGGCACAGTTTAGGGCATACAAGCCTGTCTCTTCTGATTTCCTGAAACCTCAGCCAAATTGCTAACAAGGTTCCACTAAGATAAATTTAATCCTTGCTAAAGTCTGAAATGGGAAGAAGCTGGTTTGACTCATGATACCATTTCTTGATTGAAAAGAACAGCTCATACTTCAGAACTGTAACTCATTCCCTTTGTATCTGCCCCATCGATTTGTTTTAACTCAGTTGTGACTTGTCTTATGTATGTAAAACTGTTTTTGGCTTATGTTTTTTTGTGTGTGGGTGCCAGACTTGACTGAACTGCAGGCAACAAAAATGTTAAAGATGTAATAGCAAATTCGACTCCTGGATTCTACATACTGAATGCAGAACTAGCAGGTTTTTTTTGTTTTGTTGTTTTTCATTTGAAAAATCTCTTGCTGTTCTTTGATCTACCAAGGTGTTTGCTCCTACCAGAATCTCTACTCATCCAAAATATGTTCCTGAGAATGTTTTGAGAGTTGCTGAATGACAACGAATAGAAATGTTAATCAGAATGTCATTTTTTTTCAGATGATAGACACCTTAAAATAAAAATGGATTCATCATTATGCACCACAACCATTGCTTCCCTAAAATAAAAAATGACTAAGTCACCAAAATTAATCACTGAGTGGCTTGGTATTTCAACTAGATAGCACAGGCATGTAGCTATGGGTTAAGTGAGTGGGCTTCCGGAATAATGTTTTTTATGCCATTGCCAGTCAGGGCAATTTATTCTGGAATTGTTGTCAGAGGAGAGAGTGTGAATAGGGTCACCCTAGAGTATGAAGCAGTCACTCATGTCTATCAATCACAGATCTAAGCACACTTAAACTTGCTTGAGAAGTTCATTCTCCTGCTCAGGATTTATCTGATTCTTAATGCAGAAGCACTTTAAATACCAAATTGCATACAGAGCACTATCCTGTACCTGATTAATCTTTTATGCTCTCCTGTAGCTGTTGTGCAGCTGTTTCCAAGAGATTGCTCTGCAGAGGGCTTGGGCTGTGTGGAAGGGTTCAGGGAAGGAAGCTGCACTAGTACCTGGTTTTAAAATAGCAGTGGAAGTAGGAGGAAGACTTTGGGTGCATTGGGGAAAACCAGAGGAAACAGCAGAGAAACAAATGCTGCTTATCTATCTTGTCCCAAAATCTAAATGAGAAGACTTGGGGAGTTATGGTGTCAGGGATGAGCTGTTGCTGGTCTCGCAGTCAGGTGGTTCAGCCTACTTCACTTTAGTTGATGAGGTTGCTGATGCTGGTTGATGGTTTTATGAATGCTGACTGGAATGTCACCTGGGGTTTCAGCAGTGGCCAGCTGTGTGCAATTGGCATAGGCAGTGCCCAGTGCTGGTAACAGCAGTCCACCTCTGGGTAAACACATAATAAGTCCTCTCATGAGCTTCCTGCTAGTGGTGTTACTAATGTTTGCGGTTGTATTCCATAGTAGTTCCTGTCCCCAGAGAGTCTGAGCCTTGGTTTTTCCACTTTTAATGGTTTTCTTCTCTTCTGCAAAGTGTCGTTTGCTGTCCTGGTCCCTGAGTGGACATGAGGCTGTGTGGGGAGTATAAGAGATTTTGCACACCTTACTTTTCTGTTTAGTCTTCAGATCAAGCAGTCTTTTCTTTGAACTAACTACAGTTCATTCCTTTTAAACATCTAGGAAGCTCTCCTTTGCTTTGTTGCCTCCTCACAACTTCTGTTGCTGCTTCAGGAAGGTGGCAGAAGGGCCTAAGTGATGTGGCATAGTAAGCGATACCTGTGACTACATTGCTGTTAGAAGCTATAGACTGACTCAGAAGAGACTTTCTAATTGTGGCAGCCCTTGTGTAAGGACAGAGCATGACATTTTGCATTCACAAACACTGAAGTAGTTGCTGTTTCAGGTTGAAGGCTAAAGGGGATAATTTTGTTTGTAACCATGTACCTGCACAATTACCTGTACTTGTGTAACATGTCTTTTGAACATATAGTAGCAGAGGGAAGAGGAAAGTGGGACTAAGTGAAATAACAGCTTGCTTTTAAAATATTTGGAATTTTTGGGTATCTGTGTGCCATTAATGTTTCTATCTTTTATCAGGTAGGTTTTCTTTCAAAGGGAATTTATTTGTCTTCTTGCACTGGCCCAGCAGCATGTGGTTCCTGTTTCCAAGGTGAGGGAGGTCAGCAGGAATGCTGACTGATGTGGTAATAAATGAGAGATGGAGAAGATGGGCTGCCCGGTTCTGCCCACTCACCTCTATCCTTTAGACAACGATAGACCAGATAGACTCCAGGACATGCAAGGGCTGCCAAGTAGTTAACCTGCTGGAAAAAAAGAAAAAAGAGTGCAGCTGCAATGAACGAACTGTCCTTCGGTGAAAACATCTTAATGCTTACTTAATTACACCCCTGTAGGGCATGTACATCTTAATAGCTAGCAGTGTCCACATGGAGATGGCAATTTAAACTTAACTCTTGCAAAGTTGCAGAGAGAACAGATAAATAACTCTTTTACCGTGTTTTTGAGAAGCCTTAAGGGGAAAGAAATTGAAGTGGATTGGAGAATTGGGGCCTTAAGTGTCTGATATTACTGTATTACATTTCCTTTCTGCTCCCACTGAAATAGCGAAGTGCAGCATAAACCATCTCCTTACCAAGCATATTCTCACAGCTTGACTATTTGCATGGGATAGTTTTACAAGTTATTTCAGCAAAGCTGTACTAGAAAATTGCCTTCTTTGAACGATTCTTCTCCAGTGCGAGCGCATCTGCATGAGGAGGCAAATACAACTGGCTTTATTTAAATCCCTGCTTCTGGCTCCACTAATACTTGTCCCCCTTTGGGCAAGACTGAATATAGATCAGATTTTCAGCTGAAATGGAGGTTGTAAGGAAAGAGTGATCACTGAATATATCTAGACTGTTTTTTCCCTTTCATGTCTCACTGATGATCAGTATCACTGAGATCAAATCTCTTGTGATGCTTTCCAGTATGGGGACACCTAACAATTAGTCTAATCCCTCAAACTATGTAATTCAAAAGTTTCTCAGCTTTCAGATAATTAAAAAAAATTAAAATGCTCTTGCCTAAATGTATCCAGATTTTCTTGCAAGTCACTGGAATATGCCTGTGAGATACTGCTGTACTGCCTTCAGACAGCTGGCTAAATGACTTTTGAGTAGAAAACTGACAGTTTTCTTGCATCTCACGCAGTTATATGTTACACCTCCTGTTTAGAGGTGTCTGAGTATGTAATTAAGTGACATGTTGAGGATCTCTCTTTATATTTATATGCAAGTAGGAGAGATTGAATCTGGAAGCAATAAGATGCAGAGTTATTGGAACCTGAAAGCGAAGCTAGTTCTCTGCTTTGGCAGATGCTCAGCCAGCTGTTTGTTTGGGTCCTGTGCTTTGGGACCCCACTGTACTCTTCAGTTTCTCTTGTTCAAGATGCTGCGGTACTGGCTGGCTCTCATTTGGTCTTTTGCGTGCTGCCGTGGGAGTCAGCAGTCTGGATGCCCTGGGCTATAGCAGCTTATCCTTATCCCTCCTCTCTCATCTTTCTTAATTCTCTCTCAAATTCCCAAGTGGACCAGTGAAAAATTGACTTTGTTGAAGAGAGTGAAAAGCCGAAGGGGGAAGAGATGTTTTTGGATCAAGTGTTGTCTTTGGGAATTGTTTCATTCCAGAAATGTTTTTCCTTCTAAGCATTCACACCTCAGTGCATCTTTAAGTGAAATGCTTCCAAACGTTTGGTTGATGTCAAAATGAAAAATCTTAGATGTCAGACAAATTTTCAGCAAAATTTGCCACACTTGCTAAATTTGGCATTAAAATAATCATTAGTCACAGTTACCTTAAACCCACACTTCTCTGGAGCGCAGTACGTATGACTGCAGCATTGCTCAGCAACTCAACACCTTCAAGGCCTCAACATGGGGCAGCATGTGACCTTCTGGGCAATCTCTCCAGAAAAGCCTGGTGGTTGATATGAGTGAAGATTTGAAAAAGACCATGCACTTATGCTAAATTAAGAGTTTAGTCCATCTAGCAAAACTGTAGCCTGCTTGCTAAATTCTCTGGAGGCTTTTGTGTGTCCTTCACTCTGAATGCCCTGAGAAGACACGTGACAAGTCCATGCCTTCAGGAAGCTCATCAGCTCTAACTCATTTTATGGCTGAGTTGTCGTGTAAGTACTGAGTTTGGGGATAAGGCGCATCCCAGCTACTCTGGAGGATGCTTTGATGCCTTGTGCATCTCACAGAAATTCAGGTGAGTCCATAGTTTGACCATTCTCTGGAAGGACTGCATCATCCTTTTCCTTTGCACCATTCTTTTCCCTGTAAGCATTGCCACAGTTTGAACCCTCTTTTTAACAGAACCATTAGCAATTTGGTTTTCCTCCTTTGTTAAAAATCTTATAGGCATGCCTTCTGCCCAAGGCAGTGGGGTTTCAACCTCAGAAGGCAGAAAAGCCAAAAACTATATAAATATTTATAGGGGCTGTACTGTCACTGCTAGTGGAAAATAAAATTAACTAGAGAGACAGAGGAGTTTAAGGCACAAACTTAAGTAATGTGAACATGGCAGTGGTCAGCATCTCTACTAATATCCTCTGAGAGTGAAGAACAAACTTCTTGAAAGTCCATCTGAGACCAGAGGAGTGAAATTTGTGGTCTGCTAGTGGATTCTCCTTTTCAGTGACTGGAATGTGGGCTGCAAAGTGGCTTATTCCTGTTAATGAGAAAATGGGTAGGAAGGAAGCTTGCATCAGGTTGCACGTGGCATGCCTGGCTACCTGCTGGTAATACCTCTCGAAGCACTGCCCAGCGGAAAGACACTGATGTCAAAAGTTTTTTTTTCCTTTTTTTCTCATCTTCAAAAGAACTTCAGGTAGGTACAGTCAGCAAGTGATAATCACTGCTGAACTGCTAATTAGATTGGAGTGACTCTTAGTAAGCTTTGTAAATTATACAGCTAAGGCTGAGAGCTGGAGTAAACCCTTTGAATTTAATTTGAATGTTGGCAGTCATCACTGGATGAAAGATTTCAGGACATCTGAGCTTTAATTCTTTTAATTTTTTTCTTGAGGAAATGAAAGAGAGGGAAGAAGAGGCTTCTGATACACATGTAAAAAGTTGGCCTTTAGTAGGCCTTTTAGAACAGTTGGCACGTTAAAATGGATGTAATATCAATGTTATAATCAAGGCACGTAAACCTCAGAACGTGCAAGCTCACTTTTTTTTTCTTCTGACTCATTATTTATACACATCTATGCTGCCATTCTGCAGTGCTTACCACAGAAATTCCAGTTTCCCCCGTAGCGCTGGTTTGCAGCCCTCTGCATGCTAATGCAGTATTCTATTTCTAACTTGATGGGAATAGATTAGCGAGTACATGAGGCTATTGTTTCTGTGCTAATGTGACTCCAGCCATGCAGAAAACTTGAAATTTGTCTTAAACAGGCTGGCTGCTGAGCATTTTTCATATAAAATTCAATTTAAATAATTTCTAATTTAAGTGTCTACTTTGTTTTCTGCCTTTCAGCTTTTTTTTTTCTTCTGGAAAACTTGAAACTGTTTGCTGTTAGTGGAGGAGGGGGGAAGCTAGTGCAGTTTGCCTTAGTCAGCTAGTAGTTTCAACCTTTGTTATCCTCTCCTTGAAGTTGAGATGTATTTTAATTATTGTATGGAAGAGATGTCTCAATTAGATCTGGAACGCTTCAGTGCCTTTTCCAGAGGGGGAATGGCACTTCTACAGGTGTTTTGCTTTTGGCTCCTGTTCTTTCCAGTACATCTGCACAGATAGAGGTGCAGTCCAAGAAACTGATGAAGAAATGCACGTACCATGCTGATTATATTGTAATTCCCCTTGTTCCTGAGTGCTGGGTTGTGGGTGGCATTGTGAAACTCTGCATACAGCCTGCTGAGCTGAAGAGCTCAAACTCAGAGAAATTGAGGTAATTTTATTATTGCTTGCAGAGCAAAAGAAGAAGGGAGAAAGGTCTTCTAAGAGGGAAAGTGAGCTATTTTGTTGAAGTAATCAAACTAGATCTGCATAGCTCCTTAAGTGCCACGGTGTGGGATGTGGATAGGGTATTAATAATGCTTCTCTCTGGCCCTTAAGCTTGGATGTAAAAATCAGCATACCCAACTTTCCATGCCCAGGTAGCAAAGCACTCCCACGAGCAGGCATCACCTGACTCTTATGGCAGAGTCCCAGAGAATCTACAAAAAGAGAACTTGCTGAACATGCCTAAGGGTGGATGATGGCCATGACACCACAATTGCCTTGCCCACTGGGAGTGGGGTGGGATAGGCTGGGTGTACAGGGCATCCCTGGCACTGGCACGTGCTGGCCAGAGTGACCCTTGCTCTCTTGAATCTCGCATTGTCAGTGATGTTGAAGATTCAGTGGCCAGGATCTACATCTAAGGTGGTTCAGGTGTTTCTGCATTGTGCGATCTGGAGATACTATATCACGGCTCTGAGGTCTTTGAGTTCTTCTGGAGATATATGGGATGCTATTGAAATTTGTGATAGACTCAGGATGTAAAGGGGAGCCCTTCTGAAAAATTTGTATTTTTCAGGCACATTCTGTTATACCACGTCAGTCATCTAGGGTACAAACATTTCCCTGCTTTATATTTTATAGCTTTTAGACTTTGTGTTTCTATGGTTAATTTTTTTTTTTCCTTTGGATTGCTTTGCTGAGGAAAAATTATATTTTAAAAATGTATATCTATTTGCTCTGGGCTAATCTCAGGATGAGATACAATAGCTAAGGGATCTGGGAAATGAGATATTAGTCAATGCTATCTTTCAGTTCCTTTGTGTGACATAAGCAGATTCACTTCACTAGTAAAATATCCTCATACACTTGTATTTTAAAGATGATTTTCTCTTTGTCTGCCTATTTCTATTATTCACATTGCTTTGATATCTCTGTGCCAAAGCTTTCCAGAAAAAAATAACCTTAGAGCTGAAAGCAAGTGTAGAACATTTTAGATCAAAAAGAGAATTTTTCATTAAGATATGAATAAATAAGAATATGGATTATATTTGAAGGTAGTTCTTATTTATTCATCATCTACAGTTATGGTTGTGTTTTACAGAATAATGTGAAACTTATTCCTTTGTTTTATAGGACAGTTTCTCTTTGCCTCTGTAGACATCAGCATTCAGAGCGAATAACATTAATTTAATCCTGTCCTTTTTCACATTCATGGGAGCTTTTCCATTGACAACAGTGAAGCCAAAGCCTGTTCTAATACTTCTGAAGTTATGTGTCAGACAGAGCTTAAACCTGGGTAGTGCTGTTTTCTGCCAGAGCTGTATCACTTTATTTTTCACTTGTGTGATTCTCCAGCGTGTAATGGGATGTTTACCCAGACTTCCAGGTGCCTACATGAGAGTTATAGAAACAGGAGCTGTTTGATCTTACTCTTCTCTCGAAAGGTCTCTCACCCTATTCAAAGCATGATAAGAAAGGTTTTCTTCCCTATGTCAAACTCTAGCCCAAGAGGGACTGCATGAAACCATGCTGGAAAAACATTCCTCAGGTTTCCAATGCACACTGGCATTCTGGATGCTACAGTAGAAAGAATGTGCCACCACTTGAACAAAAGGTGCAACGTGTGGATGTATGGATGCATGTGCACTGTGAGGAAGCAGAATGGGGTAGCAACCATCACAGTGTGCAAACGCTGGGGTAGCTGACTATAGGACTAAGAACAGCTTAAAGGAAGATTTGATTTTCTCATGTTTCTTCAAGTTACCTTTTGGTTACATTCAGCATCTTGAGAAAGCAGGATGGTGTAGAGGGTTGTACATCCATTTGTAAAACATGCGGGTTTTCAGCAGTAAGATGCTGACCCACACAAGTGACCAGCATCTTACTTGCAGCTGCTGACATTTGCTATGTTTAGCAGGGCATGTGGCTCTGCATATGAGAATGGGACTCATACCTGAGCATAGACCGCAACCTGTTTTTTCACTTCAGCTGCTGCCACATGTTGTAGCTACCCAGAGGAGAGGTAAGAGAAAGCCGCTGGTCCTCCTGTATATCCACAGGCTTAACCAGTGGCCCTTCAGCATACGTGCTAATCAACCTGCGGAGGGACGCATGAGCTGCTTCAGTATGTATGAGGTGGGATTTAGGCTGGTCAGGCTTGGTATGGTGCTGCATGCCATCTAGATGTGCATACTAGGGTTCTACAAAAGCGTGCAGGGTTCTAGTGTCCCATCAAAACCAGCAGTATTGATTATAAATCTCAGTAGCTTATTTCTATGTTCAAGAGAAGGAATTCAAACTCAAGGCGTTCTGGTTACCAAAAGACTTCCAAACTCTAAAAGGCTGGAGGTTTTGAGAATCTGAATAAACTTCCCTGGAGTGCTTGCAGGCCTAAGGTCTTGTATCTTGTCTCTCAGATGGAGAAGTGGATTGAGGCTTGACTTGAAATGTTAATATCACAACTGAGAAAGCTGCTATATCATTCAGTCTGGCTCCAGAGGGAAAAGACCAATCACTTTAGCGTTAAGATGCATGAGTGAGAAAGTGCACACGGGCCAGGAATGATTGACGTTGGGAGAGATTTTTTTTGCTCCGTTGGATGATACCTGAGAAGCTCCCTGGGCTCAGAATAAATAAGGGTCACTGAAGAACACTACTCAAGGCTGCTGCTGCCACATAATCTATGGGTATGATAACGAGTTTCCGTGCCCTGGAGAATGGGATGCTATGTTTAAACTGTTTAAACCATGAACTGGTTTATACAACAGCGGCTTCCTTTTAGCTAGCAGCAGCATAGAATCTTCCATGAAATTTGCTGGAAAGAGTAGGTTAAGTAGTAGGCTTAAAAGAAAAGAAAAAAGACCAGCAGTCCCCTAATCTCCACAAGCAGCCACCCCATAATTTAGGCAATTGAATCTGTCATTCCAGAACCTAATGTGATGGCACAGTGGGAATTCTGCCCTGATACAGCCATGCATCCAGAGTACAGTCTGCAGAGTCTGGGTTTATTATTGGGTTATGTTCAATAAAACATGTCAGAATAGATTTCTGTTTGGGAGATGATGTGTAGGTCTAAGCCTGGGTTTTGTAGCTATTTCATGAAATTGGTGCTTGAAAGAATCTTAAAAACTTAATGCAGTTAAGATTTTGCTCAGCCAGTTTATGGTGTCTCTGAAAATAAATAGAGTTGCAATAGAATGACATCTCTCATGAGAGCTGAATCAGTCTGTCTTGAAATTTAGTTTTAAAATGAGAGCTGACAATTGCTTGGACCATCAAACTATCTTTGCTGGGGTAGTCCGAGGACAGTCACTGTGTCACTTTTCTGTTTTAGACTGTGGAAGCGAAAGGTCACAGAGAGGACTGTATTTCTTCAGCATCAGGGCTGGCACTAACTCTCATTAGGAAATTCTCTTTGTATTCACATCTTTGCTTTGGCAAGGCCAGCTTCAGGCTGTGTAATTAATCTATACCAGGGCTATTGGGAAGGAAAGTAGTATGGAGTGGAAATGAAAGATAATAGTGTTAAAGCCCTGAAGAGTCACCTGGTGCATGAGTATCATCTGTCTGAATGAAATGTCTTTATTTGGTCATTCTGTACTGGAATGGCATTTTGGGCTCTGGTCATACAGCCAGTGAGGTATCAAACTGCTATCTGGACAGCAAACAAAAATCAGAACTGGCACCTAGCTTTGCTTGGATGGCTTCAGTCTCTTCGATGAATTCTTACTGCCTTTTCACCATGTTTCTTCTAAGAACATCTGTGTGTGTTTTTTTCTTTAATTGAAAATATTCATATTGGTAGGTATTAATGATGATATGACTCATTTTAGCTACAGTGCTAGAGGGATATCTGAAAAACGATGCGCTCCCCAAACCCAGTTTCCTCATTGTTATTATGTTAACCCGCATCTCAGAATCTGAAACAATGACTTGTTTGTAAGAAAAACAAAACATTACCAAAGTAGAAAGTTGAATCTGTACATGTTTCTCAAGTTCTCCAATAGCAGTTGCAGGAAAATCCTGTGACTTCCTATAAGAAATAAGGTTTTAATGTCAAGCTTGATCAAATATATAGCCTACAAAATGCTGTATTCAGTTGCTATTGTAATTTGGTTTCCAAGTCAGCAGTTAAGCATTTATTTTCAAAATTGTTTGTGAAGGACTGAATGGAAAAGTAAAAGGAAAAATATTATTTGCATTGTTTTAGCATATGTGAAAGTGGAAATTAAGGCATTTGTTTAATATTAACAATATTTTCTTCTTCGCTTGCAGTGCTTAAGTATCAAAATATATAGATTCTCTTTCATGCCTGGATTTCTGACCATGCTGAGGAACTATTGTGCTGTTTGTGCATCAAGAAACATACACATATGCATCTCATGAGAGCAGAAAGAAGGGGTCTGTGGGGTCTCTTAGCACTCCCAGCGCAGTTAAACCTCTCAGAACACCGTGCTGTAGGTGTCATCAGAAAAGCAGGTGGCTGGCTTTTGATGGAGAAAACTTAGCTTGAAATAACCACAAATCCTATTTGAATCAGTTGAAATTGTATTTGTTAGTATTTTTATAGATACTGTACACCTCAGAAAGAATCTTACTGAACAAGCATGTAAAAACACTTGAGAGCTTACCACTGTGGTAGTCATGTTACTAGGGAGTGCAGCACTTTGAGTTACAGAATTGCGATTGCAGTGTTATGATAATTATGAACATTATTTATATTATTTATAAGCATTACTTATACATTTTAATTTTGCTACATTTCTGAAGAGTAATCATACTCAAAAGGTTAGCAAGGCACTACTTAAGGCACAGTTCCATGTCCAAATTCTATAGCAGGTTCTTGCAGTTTCCATTTTGTTTTGGCATGTTAGTGCTTTTTACACCTATCATATGAGACATGGCTAGTTTTCAAATGCTGGTGTTGCAAGCAGCTTGTGCCAGATAGAAATCATGCATAAATAGTGTGCGAGGTTAGATCTGTAGTTTTGCAACCAGCGTGTGGACTAAGAACAGCAGTATTGAGACCAATCGCTTTTGTGTAACAAGCTGTATTAGTTGAGCATTGCATTCATGATATATTTGATATGCTCTTTGCCTTGTATTTGAAGCATGGTGCCAGGCATTCCTTGGAAGTGGATTTTCTTTTTTGAGGTGACAGCCAATTTGCAGTAATTAATGCGATAAGGACAGCAGCTGTAGCAGTCTCTAATTCCTTAATCTTAGAGTAAGAGCTAGAAATGCATTAGTTAGAGATAAATATAGCTTATGACGTTTTCTCCTGAGAATAAGCCCTATAAAAATATTGCCTTCTTGTAGCAGGACTAGCCAACACAGTGATGAAAGCAATTTTCCTTTGCTGGAAGGAATTCTCCATGCTGTACTGAATGGAAAGAATAAATGTTGGCTTACTTTAAGGAAGGCAAATAGAATTTTGACTGTAGGCTATGAAAATAGTTCCGTGGGCTGATCTTGAGGGAGCCAGTAAGAAGTGTGGTGTAGGTGTGGAGGAACTTAATACAGGTCAAACACTGGTTAGAAAAAGGGAGAGGAATAAACTGGGGAAGAGCTGCTGCTGTCAGCCCATCTGCTGAGAGGCTGCTGTCCTTCAGTGCTCAAAGGAATGAACAGAAACTTCACAAGATGAATATTCTTAATTAACCAGTCTATATTCTCAATTCATTTATTTGTTTCCAAATGTCACATAGAATTTTTTCTCCATTAAAGAAATTGCTGAATGCATAATTGACATTAATTTCTAGGATGTTTGATTTAAATGAGTGTAGTGATGAAAGCCCTAAACTGACTGTAACTGAGGTGCCTTGTTAGACATACCTGACTTTATCATTTGCGACTTGAGTGTATTTGTACATCTCATCTGGGGGACAAGCTGATTTGTTCTCTCTGCGTTTTGTGACCTATGCTAAGGCAACCAAGAAGGCTGTTGGGAAGCAGTTTGGCTGTTTCATTGGTGTAGGTGTTGTCCTCTGGAGAATAAGTGTGAGATTGCTATCTCCAACAAATGAAATCAGATTCATTTTTGGTCTCTGGATGAAGGAGTTAAAGCATGCTCAAAGTAAGCATTCAGCAATTTCTAGTGGCTTTAAAAAGGGCTGTGATTGTAAAATCTTTACTAATTGAAAAGAAATTAGATCCTTAAAAGTAGCTGTGCAGTTAACCTGGTTTATTATCCTTGCCAGGAAGCATAACATTTACTCTGTCAGAAAATCGCTAGTAATTTAGTGTGCGTAGACTTGAGGATAGTAAAGCTTTGTGCTGGTCTGTGCTGACCTTTCTGCCTGATTTAAAGACCGTTGTGAAAGAGCTCTGAGGAGAATCCCAACATCTTTCACTGTGAAGGTGAAAGCTTTGATGTGAGTGCTCAAGTTAAAGGCTGCTGCGAGGAAAGAATTGAACAGCTAATTCATGCTGTGTTTGCTTTGGGGAAAAAATAAAGACTCTGAGCACGACTCTGTCAGGGCGTTATGGATGCTAGGTATAATTTTTGTTGTTTTGTAATTGTATTTGTGTAAATTGAGAGAGAGAGCTTCTGAGGAACATCAACATGCATTTTAAACTCAGTTTCCTGTAACTTTTGGGGAGCCAGTCTGTGTCCTGCTGGAGATATCCGAAAGCACTGAGGAGGTTAGATCAGTATTTGGAATCATTTCTCATTACATCCACCTGCAAGGTTTGTGTGCTGGCACTTGGCAGGCTTAATTCCCCATGCACCCCTCTCCAGCAGGGTTGCTTCTTCACTAAGGAGCCAGAGAGCCACTGTGCAGCCCCCACCCCTGTGGCCTGGTCCTGTGCGTACAGCTGCACTCTGGCACCTTCCTGTGACTCTGGGAGAAGGGTGGGTGATGGTGCTCCAGCAGAGCAGCTCCTTACTATCTGAATTTTAGGTGATCATGGTGTAGGTCTCGTAGCAAGTGGAGACTGTCAACCTCCGTCCTGCCCAGATAGGATATGAGGCTTGTATGAGTGTGTATATTGCCATATGCTTCTGTGCTGTGCTTTTTTATGGCTATATGTGGTCATTTCTTTGAAATGTATTTCAGTATTTTGTATCTTAGAAACAAATGGATTCCCCTCCCCCAATTCCTATTCAATAAGAACCTTAAGAAAGCGTTCAGGATGGGGTGATATTCTCTCCTCATTCTTCTGGTGTGCTGGAACACTGTTCAGCTATTTCCAGCCTGAAGATGTTTATGTGAAAAGTTGCAAAGCTTCTGTTCTCACTCATGTGGAGTAATAGTTTTGCAGAAATCAGCTGGACTATTATTGAGGCAAAATGCTGCCCAGCATGAGGAAGGCTGGTAGGAGCGGGCGGTGTGTGGCACTGAGCTTTAGGTAGGCCTGATAATAACTGGATTGTTTGTTCTCCACGCTGGCGGCTGTGCTGTGGCAGAACACAGGAGCATCTGTGATTGAAAAATGATGGCATGTGGCGATGGATACGCCGGCCGGCTCTGAGGACACATTTGACATGGTGAGCCTTGTCTGTGAGGCAGCAATGAAGCAGTTAAGATAGATGGGAATCATGTGGCTAAAAATCCTGCATTTACTTTGAAAACTCATCCAAAGTACTTACAGGAGGCTTTTATTGCCGTCTCTCAGGATTTGTGCACGGTTTCTGGAAAACACAGTGTATGCTGCTGATAGAGATACGTCTCCTTTTTCTGCCATCCAAATGCCAAACAAAGAGGAATGGAAACCAAATGGAAGGAGAGTGCTTTTGTTTGTGAACTGAAAAATTTATGGCTATTTGTAAAAATGCAGAAGAACTCGGTCTGCTGCTGAAAAGCAAAGATAAGTAAAACCTGTCACAGGCAGGGTATTGCAGGGTCAGTGTCAGGCAGGGCACATCATTCCCTAGATGCCCATGTGGTGAGTAGATTCCTGCTGAACAGCAGACCTGGGGTGCCGCCTCCTTAGCAGGCGCTTGACTTGACAGGGCTGGTCATTATTTGACCTCTGAAATGACAGAAGGTTCATGGACCTTCTGCCCGGTAATAAATAATGAGTCTGGTTTCATTGTGATACAGCGTCTGGGCTTGTGATTTACAAAATGAGTGCTACTATTGTATAGTTTTAGAATTACTTAATTGTGAATGCTTATGTAGAGACTCAGTTCCTTCACTGCACGGAGGACTGCTGTGCTTGAAACAAATGATCAGCTTCTAAACCCATAGACTTCATCTTCATTTGCCAACTTGATGCAGCAGCCCTCTTCCCTTGCATCCCAGGGCCCTGCATGACTGCTGTGAGAGGAGTCCTCTTGCAATTCTGATCTTGATGACCTTTTTGAAAGCAGCAGGAGGATATACCCTTCCCTCTGACATCTTTGGAAGAGCTTGGATGAGATTGATTGGAATTGCTCACTCTGCTACTGCTCTTTTGTTTTCTGGTATCAGCATTACACTTCACTGTTCCCCATACCTTCCTTCATCATTAGTGTTCTCCAGGGATGTCCTTGGGGACTTCTTACTTTTGAGAAGCAACGGGAAATCTGTTTGTAGGAGATTTTACAAAATGCAATGATTGAAAAAAGTATTTGTGACCAGTTATCTCTTCCAGAAGAGTCAGTTATTTGCAGGATGTATCGAAGAATGATCATTGGTTGTGCTCTATAATTTGTAAGAAACAAATAGCAACACAGCAAGGTCCTAAAGCTTGTCTGGCAGTTACCTGTAGCTAGAAGTACAAAGATCCGTACGTATGTGTTGTTTTTTGCATACACTTATTTTTTTTTTCTTACATTCCCAGTCACATCAGATATACTGGATGGAACCAGTGTTCTCAGTTACATAGCAACCAAAAATACACTCTTAGCATTCCTGGATATTGTAATTATAAGATTAATGAATTACTATTGGATGCCTTCTCAGTCTGTGTAATGCCTTTTATAATCAAGTACATTCAGTACTCTTGTATCTGCAATTGTCTGAAGTGGGGAAACGCTTGTAGAAGAAAGTTTGGCTTTTTGTTAGCTAGAAAAATCAGAGAAGCTTTCAGGTACTTATGTCAGCTACATTTTTTTCTTTTTCTTTTTCTTCTTCTTTTTTTTTTTTTTTTTTTTCTGCTTCAGCAAGAAGGTCACAGTAATCAAAGTATCTAAAAAGCACATTGCAATAATGCCCCGAATGTTAGCAGAAATCTGATTGTGTGAACTCCAAGTGCGATCATTTTGTATTAAGCAATACTTCCTGCATCACCAGATAAATAGCCCTTGGTTATGTGCTATTCTTTTTCAAAATGTAAGAGCATTTGAAGTCTTGTTGGGACAGACCAGGGGTGGCTGGCTGGAGGGACATTAATTTAATGTGAATGGAGGCACTTCTGATGTTCATATCCCTTTTACAGCATCAGTAATAAGGGCTGGAACAGGGCCTTGCTGGGAAGGTTATAATGATTGGCTGAAGCATTGTCGTTCTCATTTGCCATTGTGATCTGGTCCCACTAACTGGGCTGGAGAGCTTTAAGACTCCATTCGTTCTTTGAATTAGTGCCACAGTGGCAGCACTCTTCAGGAATCTTTCATTGCCACCTCTTTCTACATCTATTTGCAGCTTTCCCATCACAACGAAAGAGATCAACAAACACAGAGAAAATTACAAAGTCCATTGTATTAGAACATATTACTATTCACAAAATATATAGGGCAATAAAATTGGTTACTTGTTTTCATTACAAGGACTCTATGGCTAATATTATATTATACAAATTAGACCATTCTTTTAACAGTGACTGTAATGAGGATGATGTACTGAAAGCCATAGTTGGTTCTTCTAACAGCATAAATACTGGAAGTTTATATCCTCCTCTTAATAGTTATTTTACTAAACAGAAGCTTGCAGTTGAATCACAAAGATTTCCTTAATTTTACTGTGCTAATTAGAAATGACATGACAGTATGAGTGTACAGATGTCATGCAGCTGGGCATGGGCGGGCTACTTGTGGTATAAAGGATGTTTAGTAGTGTGGCATTTCCAGGTTATGTTTGTAAAAGAGTTCTTTTCTTATGTTGTGCTGAAAGTCTTTTTTTTTTTTTTTTTTTGGTAGGAATGATCAGGTTTTGAGGGAAGAAAGCTTATATGTTTTAGCAGAAGGGATTTACTTGATTAAGATGATGATGGATTTTCAGGGGACGGCCAAGAGAAGAGGGGAAGAAAATTAGGCTACCATATAAGAGGAGTTAAGAAACAAAGAAGAATGCTGACAGTGGTATGGAGGGTGAAGACTCAAATGGTTATGGTCACTAAGGTTATGATTTGCATGTGTTGGAGACTATCTTTTTGGACATATGCTCCTTAGCTTTGTTTTCATTATGTGAAAGAGTACATCTTCAGAAAAAGGTATTGAAAGTTTTTGGGTTGTAGTGACTAGATTGCTGCTTTCCATCTTGTTGGACTGGATGGCATGATGCTTATTTTAACTGAAATTTACCAGTTAAATATTTACTGTTTGGTGACTGTTGTCTTCCAACAGTGTTGATGTCTGATCAGTTTAAACTTCTCTTTCCACTGCACTTGGTCCTCCAAGCAATTACAGGGATATTTTTGCACGTTGTAATTTTTTTTTACACAAATTTTAAATCAGATCTTCTATGTAGAGGATTTAGATGTAGGTGCATACACAGGCTTTGGTAAGAAGCAAGGATAAATGTGCATTCTACTGAAAACTGAAATGCATGAGATCTCACATTCTTTTTGTGGAAAAAATACCCCCATACCTTAATTCTCCATTCCAGGAAAGCCTTCAGCTTTCTCCTTGCTGCTCCAGTTACTCAGGATTCAGGCCGTGTCCAGTTATTGTTGGGAGCTCTCACAACTGACAAAACCTTTATCTAAAACTCCATATGGCACATCACTGAAGTACCTAGACATGTGCACTTTTGTCTTTGGTCATTTCATACAGAAAACACAATTAGACTTGGCTGTCAAGCTGATGAAATCTGTCATATTCCTTCTCTAGGAGCTGAACATGGTCCAATAAATATAAAAAATACTTGCCCATAAAATTGCAAGTGTAGCCTGCAATTTCAATGCGTGTGGGCTAAGATTCTCCAGAATCTGGCATGCACTGAATTCTGGCTGAGCAGCTTGTTTCTGTGATCAGTACCGCTTCCCTGCTCCACCACATAAAAAAACATTGTCATAAAGCAGCAGATAGCTTTGTCACACCTTCCCTAAAAGGGTAGTTTCCTACAGAAAATGGGACCTCATATGTTACTGAGGAAGGACCTTAAAATCATGATTTGTTCAAACGGCCCTACTAGAATTGCCTTAATGATCTGCTTTTTTTGTTTGTGTTCCTTGTTGTATCTTCATAGCTTTCCATATGCCCTGTTTAATTCAGGCATGTCAAAGATGAAGAAAAAAATTACAACTCGGTCGGAAGTTTCTTCATGTCTTGATTTTGTGCTCCTGAAATATCCCAGAACACCCTGTATTTTACAGACCTTTTTGTTATTTGCAGTGGCTGAAGTCTTCTGGCTGATGTTGGACTGGCTTGTTACCCTCAGGCAGCAGTCCCAGGTAGCTATGTGCTGGGAACTGTGTGTTGGGTTTTGGGGGTTTGGGTGGTGAGGGCTTGTGCCAGTTCCTTGACTGCCTGGCTGTTAGAGCCTGTCTTGCAAGGATGGAGGGTTTCAGGTGCCTTTTACTGACAGCTGCAGGGGGAAAAACGCCCCTTGTTTGCAGAGTAATTATTACCAGTGGTATAACAGACAGTGTATCATTCATTTCTTTGATTATTTCTGACAAAATGCCTGTATGTGTGTATGTGACAATTTTATTTTCAAAAGGGCGCAGCCTTTTATCATTGCATTTCCCAGGGCAGCAGCTTCTGCATTAGAATGTCTGCCAAGGGGGATTGTGGTATTGCCTGTATTTTTCTTGACACAACATTGTAATTCATACTGTAAACCTAACAAGTAGGTGGAATTAACTGATCTTCGCTTGTATTATGGCTGTGTGTTATCCAACTTTATTATTGCCTGAGTGGACAAAATCCATTTTGTAAAGTTGTCCTTTACAACAATGTATGTCAACATAGCATTAAATGCTCCTTTCTTGTCCTGTACTGTACGGAAACTGTATGATGGTTAGCAACTACTTGAATTTTACTGGTCTGTCTTCTGTTTGCATCTCTGCAGTCATCCTCTTATTGCAAACAGTTCAGAAATCGTGCTGGCTGCTCCCAGTGCTTTCAGATCTGTGCATAGTTGGTTTCATGTAGAATCAGGCACAGAATAGATGAGGTTGACAGGGATCTCTGGAGGTCACCTGGACCATCTCTTGTTCAAGTGGGGATGCCTACAGCAGGTGGCCCAGAGCCAGTGCTCTGTCACTCTCACAATTAGAAGTTCTTCCTTGTATTCAGATGGAACTTCCCGTCTTTCAGTTTATGCCTTTTGCCTCTGAAAATGGTCTGTCCCCATTTTTCTGACACCCTCCCTTAAGTTATCTGTATACATTTAACTAAATACATGGAGCCTTGTACTCATGGGGCCTTGGGTATATCTATCAAGTGGACTTTCCAAACATTGCTCTTCACCTGGCTGCTGGAACCAGTCAATTCCATGCTGTGCTACCAAAGTGAAACACTGGTTCTTGGTTGTGGTACTAAGCAGTGTGCCAAGGGCTTGTGCTTAACAGGCATGGGACCACGTTCACGGTTGCCTGCTGCTGATCACAGTTGTGTTTGTGTGAAGGCACAAACGTGAACAAGAACTTAAGGAGAGGTGTGGTGAGCGTGAGTGTTGGACTCTTTTGCAGTCTTGGGAGTACTTGCTTGTAATGTTACTGGCTCCAACTTCAGATTTATTTTATTCTTTGCATCTTGGTTACTGAATGGTCATTTGCTCCTACGTTTAACTCTAGGGAACTGTCTGGGAGATTTGTTGTTAAAAACTACTCCTTAGAGGCTTTCCCAGGCACTAGCTTCACAACTTGTTTTTGAGTACACAAGTGCCTGGACTACAAGCAATAGCTGCTCTTGTTAGGGTCAAAGGAGCAAACCCCAGTGGGGGGACATGGGCAATGGACTGAACAGGCATGATGTTATTGCTGTTCCACTTCTAAGTATTCAGGACTGAAGTCTCCTGGAACGACAGTAGGATGTAAAGTCTGACCTTCCGTGTAGGTGTTGTACAGCCTCTGTGGAAATTTTTGATTCATTTTCATTCATTTTTCATGTACTGTTAATAATTTCCTAAAACCATATTCAATAATAAGAATGGGAAAAAAATCATATTTTAGAGGATGTCTTGCATCCCAATTCCCTTTTCTTGCATTGTGTTCTTATTGCCTAGTGTTCATGCTCTTGACAATATAGTCTTGAACTGCGAACATGTTCATTTGCAGTACTTATGTTCATTATGAGCTGTTACTTGGACACGAGACCATGCAGGACTTCCATATTGCATCAGAGTCAAAGATTGACCTATAATGGCATTTAGAGATTCCTTAAGAGCAGTGCATCTCAGTACTGACGTGGTAAAAGTCAAAGAATAGTAGGGTGCTCTAAGCTGGTGATACATGCAGGTGCAGCTAATCTGTGGGCTTTGTCCAGTATTTTCTTCAGTTTATAACAGAGCGCACTGAAACTGAAAGGCAGCTCCCTGCAATCATTTGAAGCCTTTGCTACTGTACAGAAACAACTTCAGCAAAACTGAGAGGATGAGAGAACAGTTCAGTGGTAAATGGAATGCAGGGCAAGCGTTAAGGGTATGACTGTAATGAACTGTCTGGGGCACTAAGTCCTGTACAAAGACTCTTAGGCAACAATATAGTAAGCAAAATCAAACGTTTCTAGAAGGGTTTCTCTGATAAGCTAATAAGTGTGCTTCATGTTTTGCCTTGAAGTCTGATTTCTGTTTTTTCTTTCTGCTCTATGTTTCATATATTTTTTTAAAGCAGTAACTTGACTCTGACTTGCAGTGAAACTGAGCTGATGGCTTCTTCCCCATCAGGAAGACACTTGCAAACAATTGCTCTCCTGTGCCTTTCTTGCTGCTGGAAACTTTTTTAAAGATTATTAGTCTACAGTGCCATTTCAAGATTCAGACGTTCATTCCATGCACCATTACCCATGGAAGAAGGAAAAATAGACTATTATAACTGTAAGTGCAATACTCCAAGCTAATGGACAGTATAAGAGATGTGTACTTTGCACATGCACGCTATTAGTTTAGAGAGAGTGCATGACTTTGACATGCCTTCCTCTAATGGAAAAGCAGTTAATAACATAGAATATTCTTTGTTGAAAGAGACATGATTGCCACCCACCTATCCTACGTGGGTAGAACAGATTGAATAAGGTTTATGAGAGAGAAATATCTTTAGGTTCAGTTAAGAGACTTTTTGACACTAGAGAGCCATTTGCTTTTTATTGCGGACCAATTAAGATGGGAAGTGTGTGAGTTGAATGTCCTTGCAAAACAGCAGCACGAGAGCATGTCTCCTGTGTGATAATTGCAAGCAGAGAAGAGGATACTCTTATGGGTGTTTTTTTTTTTTTTTGCATACAGACTCTGGCTTTCAAGGCAGTAGCATGTAGTTCATAAGCATGTCTGTGTGTGTATACGCTCACGTGTGTATATATGTGCACATACTGTATATAAAAATATGTAAAATATTTGTAAAGAAAAACAAGTCAACTGACAAACTGTTCGGTTATGCTCACATCAGTGTTCTGTGAGATTTGCTTTCACATCATGAGTCCTTTTTCCCAAAGCTCTTTTTAGCTTCTTTAATTTACATGAAAACTGTCTAGTTACAACTTTTGAATATTGTTTTTAGTTGAAAATCTTCAGTCCTATGCAGATTTTTCTCCACTATCTCATGCTACAGACAAAGCTAATTTTTCTGAGTGATACTTAGAAGTGTCTGCTTTTAACTAATGGTATGTGTCGGAACAGTAAAACTGGAATATTTTAAATGATTGGGGCCTGTCAGCCAACTGTTCAGTCTTTGACTATACATTTATTTCTTTGCTCATCTGCTTATTGATGACCACAGTTGATGCGTGTCCTGCCTCTTTCCAGAGATGTTGGAACTGAATTCAGTTGTCTCCTGGTGCCATATGGAAGAGTATCCCTACAGGCATTCTGTCTGTTCTGGACTGGATCAAAAGGTGTAAATAAGTCTACCTTCCTTGCAGAAGGGCAATGTAAAGGAAACCAGATGTACAGCTTTAATGTGAAATTCTTAATGCACAGAATCTTTGTAACACCCTTTCTAGGGTAACTCAGGGATGCAATTGTATGTCCTTCATTTAAAAAACTTTGTCTGACCTTAATAATGACTGAAAAGCTTAAAAGCCTTTGGACCACAATAACCAAAAGTATACTCCAAAAGGGAGTTAAATAGTGACATTTTAAAAAGGCCTAAGTGATTTTGGTCTTTGAATTTTCATTTCCTTTTAAGCTCTCTTCACTACTCAGAAAGTTCTCCTTGATCTGCTTACTGACTTCTCCTTTCCCTTACACATTCACAGTCTGCCTAGATCTGTGTCTTTCTCCGAGTCATCTCGATTTACTTCAGTCACATTCTCAGGTTCTTGGTCCCGAGTTCACTTCCTTGCCAATTGTAAACTCTTTGGTTCCTTGGTTCTGTTTCCTTCCCAAAAGATTTTGATTCTTTAGTTCCTCTCCTTATCCTGACCAGGTCTCTCTGGATGTCTCAATTATTTCTCCAGCAAATCCTTTACAACCTTGTGATGTTGCATTTGTAACAGAAGGATGCCTCGGCAGGTCACTAGTTTCCTCCGACAACAAAAGATCTTGCATGATCT
This sequence comes from Alectoris magna, assembly GCA_030625065.1. Classification (NCBI taxonomy): domain Eukaryota; kingdom Metazoa; phylum Chordata; class Aves; order Galliformes; family Phasianidae; genus Alectoris; species Alectoris magna. The sequence continues at coordinate 31,420,293 of CM060563.1, read as the reverse complement.
TATCTTCCATTGAGTCAGTGGACTCAGATCTGTGGCATGCTTAATGCAAGGCACCGTTCAAATCTCTGTTAGGATGAAAAGGCAAATTGACTCAAGTGAGATTGCTATGCCATGCTGGGATCTTCATAATTTTTAGCAAAAGCAGTGTGGAGAGGTAGACTGTCTTGTGTAACAGAGGGTGAGCTGTAGCTAGAGGACCTAGCTTGTGTCATACTTGGTTGGAGGCAGTGGTTCAATTAATGTGATTAATAACAATACTTGATCATACAAAATCAAATAGCTTTTATTTTCCAACGCGATATAAAAAACTGTCTGACTCGCACAGTTTATCACTGTATTTAATTGATAAGCATGGTTGGAATACTGATAAAACAGCAGGCTGTAGCCTCTGAGGCCCCTGTGAATTATATTAATGAATTCTGACACATGAATTATGTTCACTTTTAAAATTTGTTATACATTATACTCCACGTATATTTGGACTTGGGGAAAAAACGAAACAAAAAAAGCTGAACACAAATATCATCTCCAAACCATCCTGCACATACAGAACTGAATTTTTCTTTTTTTTTTTTTTTTTTTTTTTTTTGTAGTACACAAATCTTGTTTCTTTCTGCTTCATTTGAAATAATTTGGAAACTTCCTGTTGACCGGGATAGGAACAGAGATTTTTCCTGCACTGAATGCATTTGAAAACTCCATTGTCCATGTCTATAGCTGGAGTGTTCTAAGAGAAAAGTCTAGGAATTGTAAGAGCTGAGGATGTGGTTGTGTCATCATCGCCTGATAGGGTTTTCTTTTAAGTGGATGGAAGTGTAAAGATATTGGGGATTACTGCAAATCATAAGGTTATTAATTATATGGCTAATTAATTATTATTATTAGATGGCTAAGACTTATTAATTATGTGTGCACAGAGAATTATGCTCTGAGCTTATGCTATGCACACATGTGTAGCAGACCAAACAACGGAGTTAATGTGCCTTCAGATTCACTTCCATCTCTAAAAACACTGACTTTCAGTTCTTCCTCTGGCTGTGACCACTGTGATCCTTGTTTCTGATGATCAGCTGCCTCATCTGGCTGTGGCATCTCTCTCTTTACACCCCTGCTCAGCCAACAGTTTTGGGCAATTGCTGTAATGCATAAGGTGAGCTTTGGTCAGAAACATCACTCCAGCAGATTCCCCTGCCCTGGGGACACACGGGAGCACTGAACCTCAGAGATGAGTGTATTTTCCCAGCACGCTGTGTGTTCCTCTTCCATTGCAGTGGGTAGCAGGGAGTAGCTGTGTCTGCTGAGCTGCATTGCTGCAGCTGCTCCAGAAGAGCCAAGGGTGAGATAATTGAGTCTAAGTCCTGTGTCTAGGACTTCTCAGCAGTAACCAGGCTGAATGCCTGTTCCCAGGAGAAGGTAGTATTATTGCACTTAATTAAAACAAACCAAAACCCCTAAAATCACCCCAATAGTTAAAAATAGTTTTAAAGTATTTCCATTAAAAAAAAAACAACAACAAACAAATGAACAAACTTTACCAGTTGCTTTCTCTTCCCTAGGATCAATCAGTCCCTAGCTCTCAGTAGTGCTCCTTGGCAGTTTTCCTAGTTAATCTTTAGGTATTGCAGATTCAGTGCAAGTGGTATCTTTCTAGTTTCCAAGTCCTCACCACAATAATTGGCGGGAGTGGAGGGAAGCAAGATTTTTCGTTTAGATATGTAATTACCAATGCAAGTCAGAATTCAGCTAGTTAAACAGTAATACACGAGAGGGAATTTGACTAAGAGAAAGAATGAGTACTATGCAAATACATTTGAGAAACACATCAACAAAATACAATTAGCTACAAATACATCTACAAAATACCATTAGATACCCTTTGCTTAACATAAATATGGCTTCACCTAAACCTTTAGCAGGTCTGTAGCCATGGTATTTAATTGCCATCTGCCTTTATACCTTGAGCAGGTCAGCAGAGACACAATGCTATCAGGGATAATTTGTCATTTATGTATTTCCATGGAGTGATATATAATGTCTTGCTGAGAAGGGTCCTTGTGGGTGTCAAATACTGCTGCTGTCTGTAATGGAAATAGAAGAAAAAAATAAAAGGCTAGCAAATAGATGTTTCTCTAAATGTAACTTTTAGTTTGCAAGTAACCTTGAGGCTAAAAGATAATTCCACCTCTGCTGGGGGGCAGTAATGAGGTGGCAGGTGAACAATTCAACCTCTGTGTTATTTATTGATTGAAAACAACTCTCAGCATGTGTGCTGCTTCTGAAATTTATTGAAGCCAATTGAACATACAGTGTGTGATATATACAGACTTACTCTCTTCTTCCCTTTCCTCATTTCAATTTTTAAGTGCTTCCTAGAGACAGATATAGAACCAGTCATCATGTCTGGCATGCAGTGTGCATTCAGGGCTGGAGCCAAAACCTATTGAAATCATCGGTTGTCTTTCAATTGACTTCAACTGGCTTTGGCTCAAGACTTCAAGACAAGAGGGGAAAAAATGAAAAGGAAAAAATAAAGGGGAAAAATATGTTGCTCTATTTAAAAGAGCTGAAGTTCCTGATCAAAACTCAGGCTCTGATCCTTGCTTAAACTCAAAATAAGAGATATGCAGATACACATGGAAAGATGGAGCAAGGGAGAATAATGCTGTGCATAGTTCTGGTACCATGTAAGCCAGTTTATGTGGATACTTGAATCACAGACCTTACTTAGAGACCTGCTTTTTGTCTGTGTTGCTGATAGAGACATGGTTTATTTCTCTGTGCATTCAGAATTACACTGGGATACCACATTTTGTCCTCATGTGCTGGGCATGTGGTACCAGGGGAGCTCAGCTGCACAGGTGGGCTCAGTCAGAGCCTCTGCTCAGGTGTTGACTGCTTCTCATGCCTGTACTGATTCAACTCTACCAGATGCCTCAAATTCTGTGTTATGCATCATGGAGATCTTTCACATTTGAGCTGATTGCTTTGGTCATAGGCAATTTGTTCTACAAAGGAGGGGGCTTTCATGGAATTTAGGCAAATAATCATCCTACTGTTATAAGGAACTCCTGCCTGTGGTGAAATAACACTAATTGGTGCTCCTAATGGCTTTCACTTAGATGAGAGGCCTTCATAATATGGATATATTTTAATCTGTCTTTCCTTGGTCTCAAGTTGTTTTTCAAGATGAGGGGATGGATTTTGAAAAAAGATGGGCTCTTTTCTAATAAAACAAAAATTAAAGAAAGCCCAGTTATATACTGAGTGCTGTTCTAAGTACCTGCCTCTTAATCTGGGTCTTCTTTTGCTTGCACTTGCTCCAAGGGACTTTCTTAGGTTTCCTCTCTGCATGTGCCTGCTCATCTCTGCAAGCTCTGCTGGTGCCACTTGTTTCAGCTGAGGAGGGCCAATGCTGTCCTTGCTGAAATGCCACCACAAACAGCCTGGGAGGAATGAGCCTGAGCATGGGTTTCGGACAGGGCTCTGGGTCCTATACTCAGTGTGTGTAGTACCAGCCTTTGCAGGGGGAGAAGGTAAAAGTGCAGAGGAGCTGAGCACAGGGCAGTGATGCCCACTGCAGCAACTGGGAATGGAGGGCTGGAGTTAGCTCAAGGAGATGCTGTTAGTTGATACCATTTTGGATGAAATATTTAAATTATTACAATCCGAAAATACATGGTATAGAGTACTTCCTTCTATGTTCTGCAGTGATGGAGAAGCTCTCCTGTGGTGAAGAATTTTAATTCTTTTTTGTCTCAACTATTTTTCTATTTCTGTAACCTTCTAACTTCTTCACCGTCCCTCTGCCTCTGAGATAATGTTTCTCCTCCACAGTGACAAACTGTGCTGCTTGTCTCAGTCCTTGGTGTTCCGCACTTGCTTTAAGCCAGGACAAAGATCTGCTAAACCATTTTTCTTCTATGGCCAGCAGATGTAGGCTGGCCTCAGGTTACTAAGCATCAATAGGCCTTCAGTATCAGATGCTATTTTATTTTTTTCTATCACATTCATGAAGAGTGCACTTTCTTGTGTTAAGAATAAAGTAATAAAAGCCCCCCATTTGGCTTTGGCAACTCATGAGAGATGACTCTGAATGATTTATTTTGCTTATTCCTAATGGAATTAGCACTACATCATCTACTTATTGTTCAGATAGATTCAAGAAATTTATCTCTTCCTGCATCTCAGTGACAGAGAGGATGTGCTGTGCTGATTTCGTACTTGGCAGGTTGTATGGGACATAAGGCTTTTGCATTGCATTATTGCTGCTGGCAGAGCAGAGCCAAAAAGATGGATGATTTGTTTGTAGTTTTTGCCTTCTCTTCATTTCTTTCTCTCTCATCCAGCCCCATTTTCTTACTTGCTCCCATCATTATGGACCTGCTTCAGTTTGAGCACCTCCTCTGGTTAAAAAAAAAGAAGTGTTACACCTAAAAATTTCCTTAGGCATCTTTTAAGAAGGCTTTCACATAGTCTGCAGAACAAAATTCCTGAAAGCTACTTTGTGCCTTTCTGACTGACAGGGCTGTATTTATGCATTGGTATGATCTTATTAAGGAAACGATGAGGCTTTGCCTTTCTGATTCAGGGCTTTTGGTTTGGTGTAGGAAAGCCCTGCCAAGTGTCACCTTGCTGCTGTTTGGGCCTTGCATTGTTTCATTGCTTACAGCCCCGCTTGGCTTCTGAATGTGCGTTGCTGTAAGTTATGAATGCCAGAAATGCTGAATCTTGAAACCCTGGCACTACAAAGCCTTATGCTTTATAGCACACGCTGATCCCACATGCTTTCAGGCTGCCACCTCTGCTCCTTTATATCCACTCTCTCTTTCTGTTTGTCATGCATTGCAAAGGTGTACTGCCTTATCGCAGCTGAGGCAGGTGGACCAAGGCTTTAAGTAGGAAGGAGAAATTTGTTAATGGTTAACTCCACTTCATTAACTCCCATATTCAATCACTTTTAATCACAGTGAGGATGTCTAATTATCCTTGTGTTCTGCTGTTGTAGTCCTTGATCACTTCTCTGTGGCAGTCCTTCAGGCATGCTCATTGGCGTTGTTTTTGGAGGTTGTCTGCTGGCTCTGCTCTGGCTGCAGTAGATGCACATTGTAACTCTGGGTAAACATGAATGGCTGGTAAAGAGCCATTGGCATGGTCTCTCCCAGTTCCAGACTGTTTTGTGGCTGCAGTGTATGCTTTTGTGTGAGCCCAAGTGAGTTGTGGCCCTGCTGCTCCTCCCAGAGCCGAGAGATCAGGCCATGCTTGGTCCAAAGCTGAGGAGTCCTGGGTGGATCTCAGTGGCGTTCCACTACCTAACTACCAACCTGCTTTTGGGGTTGTAGGTACCTTGACTTGGGGATTTGGTGACCCCTGAGTACCCTATCCAACCCCAGCAGTCCTGGGATCTTCAGCATGAGAAAGCAGAGGGGATCAGATCTGCTGTTTTGTCTGCTTGTTCTCTCTGATGCCCCCCTGAAAGTATCCTTGTGTATTCCTAGTCACGTGTGGTATTGGTGCTCATGTGCCCTTGAACTTTCCAGAAGTTTTCCAGAAAACTGTGGTGTGACTGCTGACTCCAGAGCTTCAGGAACTTGGGGTTTTAAAGAGCTGATTGCTAAGGCTCACTTACTGTGCTGATATGGAAGAGGCTTCATGCCAATATATACCTTACTATTCAGTCCCTTCATCAGCCTTTGGATCATTTAGTTTTCCTAGCTGCAGATGCCCAGCTTTTCTCTTGTCTATGCTTGGATTATCTTCTGGGGAATCCATCAATTATCAGCTAAGAACCATAGTATACGGTGCGACCTGTTCTCAGAAACTGAATGTGTCTCACAGAAGAGGTATTTTTTAAAGAGCTGCCGCAGGTTGATTTTTCTATTATGTGGCTCACAAAATCATATGGTTTGGAAGGGACCACTGGAGATCATCTAGTCCAACTCTCTGCTCGAGCAGGTTCCCTACTGTATGTTGCACAGGAAATCATCCAGTCAGGACTTCAGTATCATCTCCATACGTTTCTTCTCTGATTGGCTTTAAGGTGCTATTGAAACTTGTTATGGAAAAAAGACATCCACTTCCTTTTCTTTTTTTTTTTTTCCCCAGTAAAGTGTCCTATATAGGGTCAACAAAATCAATGCTAATATTTTATCTGAAATGGAAAGCCAAGAGGCAAACCAGATGAAGCTCAGGCACTGCTAGAAACAGTTCAGAATCCATTAATGCAGATGGGGTAACAATATTGGTCCATGATTATCTAACATAATGCCAACTGAAATAAACAAGCATTCCTTTTCATTGAATTATTCCTACTGGAAGCAGTTTATATTTTTACAAATTTAAGAGCTTTCTGGAGAAAACCACTGCAAAGCCCTCAGCGAAGGGACTAGGTAAATTGGCTTTAAAATTCTACCATCTGGAGACAATCTGGAAAACTGGTCTTTAAAACAGATAATAATAATTGAGAAAGCTGTCATCTATTTTTCAACTCCAACTGTTGTTCTCAGTGGAGTCAGGTTGGAATATGGCACATACCTTAGTTGAATACTTGTCCCTCTATGCTAAATATGCAGCCTTTGGTGCATGTGCTTGATTTGTGGTTTTACAGATGAGCATATTTCGCCATGCAGTATTTTAAGATTCTGCAGCTAACAGAAATGTCTAAAACAGGGCAAGAGAGATCTAACAATTGTATGAGGTGAGCAAAAATTTGAAATTAAGTAAAAATAGAGAAAAAGTATGATGAGAGTAAACATGACTGTGTCTAAACTTTAGTGTTACAGTCATAAAAAGGTTCTCAGAGAGCTATCAGCTTTGTCTTGTTGCCCAAAGCTATGGGTAAATTGCCTTCCCATAACATTGATTAAAATCTTTGTATTAAAGTTGATTGCATGTACTTCTAGATCCTAATTGGTTACAGTATCTAGTGTGCAGGTACAGAGGACGAAATATCTATTAGGAGGAAGTGACAAAAAGGCATAAGGGAGGTAAATTACAGTGTGCGAAACCCTCAGAGCTTGAAAAACTGGTATCTGCATTAAAATTTAGCAGAAACTGTGTTCCTTGATAGATTATTGACAATGAAGACATCCTGCTGCTCTTGCTATTTCTCTTCCAGGTCTGCTTATTTAATAGTTTTGAGACCCTTGTGGTGTGCTGTGGAGGCTGTATAAGTAACAAGCATTTTTTCTCCATTTTTGAAGATGGGAAAATGGAACTGCAAAATGCAGAATAGTTAATCCTGGGTCACCAAGCAGCTCAGTGGTTAGCTGGAAGGGGACTGACTGCTCCCAGTGCTGTGCTCTGCCTGTTGCAGAGTGGGGCATCCCTTCCACTCCTGGTGAGCTGGGGCCCTTCCCAGGCTTCTCACTCTGCTTGGCATTTAAATTCAGGAATAAGTGTAGGAATCATAAAAAGCCTACACTGAGGTCAGTGTGTAAATCTGGCCTCCAGGGTATCTGTTGCAGGGTAGCTCAGATCACCTTCTAGAAGCCCTCTGCATTGGCGCTGCATCCATGTATCAGGTTGTTTCTACCCCTACGTGAAAAGCTGAGTATTCACCAGGGTTGAACACTTGCTGGGAATGATAAAAATGGTCTAGATGCACTTAGTTCAAAACATTAGAGAGCAGTGTTTGGTCAGGACTACACCTTTCTTTGGTAAAGCAGGTGGGGCCATATTCCCACTTGCCATAAGCAGACTGTTTCTGTTGAATTGAGCAGTTCCATGCTAGTGAGGGCCTAAGCCATCGCAGCCTGAGTGTGAAGGGGTTGAGAGCATCTGCAATCTGATGCGAGAGCTAAACTGCGGAGCTTTGGGGTTGGTGGTGTCACAAGGAGGAAGGTGGCTGCTATACCCTACCCAGTGAGAATTCTTTTCTTTCCCCTGCCCCCCAGCTGGTAGCCCTGAACAGGCATTCCTCGGACTGGAGGAGTTCTGAGCTTTGGAAGAGTTCAGGTAAATCCCTGCAATGATTTTTCCTGTAGCCTTCTAAGGCATGATGGTTGTGTACAGTCATGCTCCAATTTCTCCGCAGTGGGAAGGGAGGGCTTGGAATCCACTGTATATTGATTTTTAAGCCCCTCTCTAAACTTCTTTTCATCAGACTTCAGAGATGAGAGAAAACAGTTTGGAGATCATCTTATCTGTTATTGCTGTTGCCTCCTGGAAGCCATTAGGAAGTGATATTAATGAATAGGGGAGGGAGGGCTGTTTTTTTTGAGGTGATGTATCTTTTAAGTTAGTGAAAATTGCTGACTTGGAACCTGGTGTTACAGAAAATGAAAGCTCCTTGCAAGCTGTACATTATGGTTTTGCAGATGATAAACAAGGCAGCTCTTCCAGGCAGAACTTTAACAATATTGTTCCAGTTGTGCATTTTTTCATTATAAATCACTGCAGTAATTTTATTCTTCAATTATAGCCAAAATTTTATCCATGTAGAAAACAAATTTCTGATATGATATGAGACAGCACCAGAACCATCATTTTCGGAACTGTCAGTAGGAGCATCTATTCCCAATGCTAAGATTAAAGAATGATCTAAAATCAAATACTTGTTTTTGGTAACTGAATTCGTGTCATTCCCCCCCACTGATTGTTCTGGAGCTTGTCCTTCTCAGTTAATATCTTCTAAATGAACCTTGCAGTCATGATTTGAAAAGTTATATGGTCATTTCTTATTTTGAGTGACTCGAAGAAGTGATAACAGAATTTATTTGTTAGAGTTTTCCCACAATTTTACACAGGAGAGAAGTCCTCTGTTTGCTTTGCAATCAGTGCACAGATCATATATTTGGATGAGCTGGCAAAATGATTGTCAGTAAACCAGGCTCAGCCAGATAACATGTCTGTGCAGACTGGTTTTCAATCCAGAGAATAAATATGAGACTAGATCCAGCAATCTCATTTGAAGGACTGCGGTTTACTCTGGGATGGTTTTGTGTTTCATAAAGTAATTTTCTTCCAGACAGCTCTGGAGGGCAGCATTGCACTTTGAAAGGGAGAACGCTTGCTCTTTATTCCCTTGTTAATGGAAAAAAATGAAAAAGTAAGTTAAATAAAAAATAGAGTGTTGGGGGCAGGGGTACAGGGTCAAAAAGAATGAGAGAAGAAAAAGCAAAAGAAACCATCTGAGAATACTGCAATACTGGTCAGAATAGAGGGGAAAAAAAGGTGTTTGTGGGTTTTTTTTCCTATTTTGTTTGATTTTTTTTTTTATTATTATTATTTTTATATGGAGTATTCCTTGTCACACAGTATAAGGTTTAGAGCTAAATCATTGAGATATTCCAGACGTTATACCGGACAATTAATCCCCTTCTGGAATGAAAAACTGCTGTTTTTCTCCTTCTTCCACATGATCTCCTATTATTTCTTGTTTATCCATCTCCTTCTCACCTTTCCTGTTTCTAAACAGCTGCCTGGAGTATTCATTTAAAACAACTGCTTTAAGATTAAATTGGAAGCATGCTTTGCCTGCAAGTTACCTCCTACAGCAGCTGAAGAACCCTGAAAGTCAAGCTGTGCGTGCTAGGATCTGTACAAGCAACAGTTCAAGGCTACAGGGAGAAGTTTTAAAGCCCTTCTTTTCTTTCCCTCTATTTCTTTCCCCCATCTTTTGTCTACTACAGTCAACCTTATCTCATTCAAATCTGAGCTGTATCTTCAGTCAAGGAAAATAAACCCGCAGCCCCAATGCCAGATAAGATAGGTGAGGGCTTGCTGTGGTCTGTGCTGCATTCCAGCAGGTCGGCTGATGCAATGTGTTGGCGACCTTTTCCTCCAGTTCTTTGTTACTCGCTTTCTTAATAGCATTTGTGGTCCAAGATAGGCTCAGACTTTCTTCAAGTAGGCTTATGTGACAAGGAGCTGTAGCATCTCACAAAGAGGTGGCTAAAGTGCTCATAAACTAAACGCTGATGCTGAAAGCTGCTTTTGTACAAAGTTTGCCTTGATATTGTAGCTGACATTAAATGGAGATTCTTCTCTTAATATGTGATTATGAACCCCTGTTTCGACTCAGGGCATTTCGTGTTATTGTCTTTATAGTCTAACACTCAAGAGTGTTTGAGTGCAACATAGGACTTGCTGTTGCTGGGAACAAGCAGTGGAATGAGCCCTGGGATATGACACTGTCTCAGTATTGCCCATTATGTTGTGTTTATGGAGCCAGGAATTTAGATGAGCAGGTTTTGTCTAAAAACAAAAACCCCCCAAACCCTATCACCAACAACCAAATAATAACAAAAAAGAAAACAAAACAAAAAAAGCCTTCAAAGCTAGAAATCCAAAACTTTTTTGGGAAACTTGTCTCATTCTACAGTATTCCAAAGCTGGAACTAACAGGAAAGAAAGAATCAGCTTGGCTGAGTGCATGGTTTACCAATTCAGCAAGGTGACTTGGATCTGGTATCCCACACGACAGGTGGGGACTTAAGGCTTGGACTGTTGACCGTTTCCTGCTTTTTCCCCGCTTTTTGTATGTTCATGGGAAAAAAATTCCAGAGGTTGAGACTTGTCCTGACCTGGTAGAGGAAATCTTTTGAAACTGTCAGTACTTTTTCAGGAAGAACACTATAGTACTCATCCAGTATAAAGCTCATGTGTGAAAACTCACACAAGGACAAGCCTTTATGTTTGAATAGCAACCTTGTAAATGGCATTGATTTAATTTAAATGAGAAGTTATTCTTTCCTCATATATTTATACCTTTCGGAAAGAAACAGGCAACATGAGGAAATGTTTTACTTTGGCTGAAAGTACAGATAGGGCAGGGTATAAAAGACCACATGAAGATTAATTACTCCTGTTGAAATTTAGCTTGACTGCACAAGGTGAGATGGTTTAATTATTTAATCATAGTGCTGCCTTTGGCTTTCGAGGCCAGGAATGTAGTGATTTTGTTCCCTTCCGCACCTTCCTGCATTTAATTTATGTGACTTCATGTACCTAACCTTCCTGCTCCCTGTTTGAGTTGGAATAGGGATTAAAATTTATTTCTTGGAGTGATGGTTTATCCTTGTGCCTTTTGTGTGTCTCATGTCAGTCCTAACTGATGGACTATACTCATTACGATTGATGGAGTGCAGTGATTTATTGAAGGCTTTGGCAGTTGTGGTAATTGTTTATTCACTCAAATTCCTGAAGAGTCTAGAAGCTTTGAAATGGACTCAAGGTCTGGTTTGAAAGAGCTATATAAAACTGCTGTGTGATTCTTCTCTGTTTGAATGCCTTTTCTCTTCTTTAGTAGATGCCTCAGACAACCAATACAGATAACACAAGCTCTCTTGTGATTTGACTCAAGCCTTTGGATTTCTTTCCTTCTGTTCCAAATCTATTTCAATGTTTCATTAGAAGGACGAAAAGCATTCTTTTAAACCCAGTGAGAATTAAGGGGAGATTGTGCTGAACTAGCAGCAACCTTCCCACTGACTTTAGTTGGCCTAGAGGTTATGTGCCAGGCGGATGCTTAACAGAGGACAGCATTTTTGCATGTGTAATTCATTGCAATCTATGTTGGCTGGTCAGTCTAGCTTGCTCTCATGTTTTCCCAATGACTGCCTATTCCCTTTCTGTGAGCTTTCTTGCCACTTGGTCTAGTCCTTGTGCTGCAGCTTGTTTTGCTTGATGATATATTTGACAATGGTGCCCTAAACCTCTTGTTTCCAGGACTGTCAATAATGCATGGCAGTGTTGTGAAGTTATCACAACTGTGCAGCATGCTGCTAGTTGGTTGTAACACTCTCTCCTCTCATTGTATAGTGTTTCCTTGTAATTACTTGTGTAGTTTCACGGGGGTTATTTCAAAATCTTGGCTTAAGTACCAACAGAAAATTAACTGATGTTAAAGAAGAGAGTGGTTTGAAGCCATGTTCTTAATATGCAACTCATCTATGGGCTGTTGCTTGCCAGGACTGAAGTGACCTGGCAGCGCAGCTTGCTGTGGTGATGGTGCTGTTCACTACTTCAGGAGGAGGAGGAAAGCATACTGCTGCTCCAGCTGCTGTGCTAGGCTGAGTGCTGTAGGGAGGCAAGGGAGATGGTCTGAAGCCCTTTGTGTGGTTAAACCTCTGCTAGGGCACACCTTGCTTTTCTCTGGTTACAACAGCCAATTTTATTTCATTTTTTTTTCCCCCCCTGAGTAGCTTTCTGCCTGCATGTCAGTCTTGGGTTGTGCATTCTAGCTGATCACACATAACTCAGAGTGCTTTTCCCCTTTGTGACTACTTTTAAGATCCAGGGTTTGAACTTCGTTTGCTATTCCCCATCATCTCATGAAATATCAGCGGTGCTGTGTGCAAAGCTTTATTGGTTCCTTGGCTGCCTTCATAACTTAGAAGTGATCTAGAGATTTGCTGGCACCTTGAGAGTCAGGAAAAAGAAGGGAACGAAGCAATCCAATTTCTATGACACTGTATTAGTAATATTTATTGCATCTTAACTTGCATGGCATTGTTCATTCATCAAGCTTGTGCTGAGTGATGATGGCTGCAGGAATATATCAGTCCAAAAAGGTAAAATTTGGTTTCTTTGTTTAATAATTGGTTTTCCATTTACAACTTACCTTTAGAATAGGCTTTCTGGTCTCATCAGCATGAAGCATGTTATTTTTGCATTGATCTTATTGATCTCATTTTATTTAACTTCCAGAGAAATGGCATTTTTAGCTAAGTGACGATGCTTATTGATAGTTGGTGCCCTAAGGATTCAAACAGTGCACTTCATTACAGGATTTCAGCGTACTGCTTCAACATGTTGGAGATTTTCTCAGGATTTCAGTCTGCTATGCAAAGCAGATTTGTTTTACAGATGAACACAGCATTTCCTGAAGTGAGATAATGACTAGCTATTGGCAGCTAGTGTCTAAAATTATCCCTGTACAATGGACAGAGGTGAAAATATAGAGCCCGCATTCAAATCTAAGGAGGATTATTATTCTCTGTATGTATTCTGGTTGCTGGGGCAATACTTGTCTGTCACACAGGTAAAAGCTCCATTCAGAGGGCTTTGGAAGCAATAGCAAGGTAAGCTACCTCCAGGGCTCATCTCAAAGCATCGATGAATGTCAGTGGGTATCATTTTTTCTACGTGGAAGAATTCAGTGATACACCTTTGCTTCATACCCACTTCCACATCTGATTTCATTCTGTCAGACTGCTCTTCTGCCACAGCCTGTAACACAGCAGCAAACTGTAATGGAATAATGGTGGGAAGGTTCAACCTCTACTGTCATACCACCAACATCTGCCTCTGATGTCGTGGGCCAATATAATAAAATAGGAGGCATTACTTTTGGAGCAGCCCTCTATTCAGTTCTCATGAGTATTGATGCTGTGGGAAGGCAAGCAAAAATGTTCTTGCGGAGGGAATGGTACATAGTCAACAGCAATACAGCAGCACTGCATTGTCAACAGTAACACCTCCCTCTCCCTGTAACTATGGGGTTGGCATGGATCAGATGTCTAGTTGCCTGCTTGCACTTCAGTATGCTTACATGGCATTTTTTGGGCAGACGGGAGTTCACTCCTGGACTCTGAATGGATACAGATCATTAATTTGGTCACAGAACGATGCTTGTGTTATTTGATGCAGAAAAGGCTCTTTCGTAATTTTTGACACAGCACTTGCCCACCTTGCTGATGGGCTTCACTTGCTGCTTACTACCAACTGATAGCGATATCCCAAATGGATCTGGCAAGTCTACCTCCAGATTCTATGGGTAACTTTTGTGTGCATGCTGTGAATGGTGGCGTTTAAGTGCTTGGCTGTGTTGTGTTGGTGCCTCAGGATATCCTCTGTGCAACTCTTTTGCTGCCTTTGAGCCCAGGGTGAAGTCTTGCAATGCTGCAGTCTTGCAACACTGTTGTTCCAGCTCTTTCCTGCCAGCTATCTGAGTAGTAAAAAAGGGGGATCCTTGCACCCTCAGCTTCATTGACATTTTCTGTGGCTTCAGAGACAACCCCAGATTCCCAGATTTTATCACCATCTGTCCCGGATGACAGCTTCACTGTTCCTGCCTTGCTGTTATGATAGGGAACTGGGGGTGAGGGCATTTGATGGATAATTGAGGCTACTAGAAATTCCTCCCTGCAAAATGACAGCTCTCCTCCTATATCTCCCCTTGTGATGAATGTGCAGTTTCCAGACTGCTGGAAAAAAACATTTTCCTTTAGGAAGGTGTTTCATTTCAGAGAGATTAGGTACAGTTCTGTTCTCATTTTTGTACTGTGTGAGGGCTTTGCAGTACTCCGCACTCAAATTTAAACGCATTGTGACTAAAAGATGCATCTCTCAGGAGTAGATTATAAACATACAGAGCAATTCTTTGCCTTTCCCAAGGAATGAAACTTCCTGTTGGTTTTTACTGCCAATGCCAGATGTCAGAGAGCTTCTTGCCTATGTAACCCTTAGAGCATGGGACTGCAGGGAAAGTCACGGTGTGTTTGAAGGCTGAAGACTTTTAGAGATTTCCTCTAGTTTATTACATTTAGTTTCTACTTCTGAAACTCCTGGAGTGAAATATTTTATGATTATTTACTCCAATTTGAATAACAAAATGTTTCTGCATTGTGGATGCAAAAGTGTGGGTTATATTTAGGTGCAGAGCAGAGTCCATACAAATGAAGCTTATTTGAAAATGGATTTTTTTTTTTTTAATAGATAATGAGTAGGACTGTTTCTTTGGAGTTCTGTGTCTTTCTTTTCGCCAGGTCAAAGTATGATCTGAAACTGTGTATCAGGGTTTTGTGATCCAGAAGTTGGGGAAACAAGGTTAGATCTTGGTAGATTTACAGTCCTAGGAGGCAATAAAGGCAAGAAAAAAACTGTTCTCTGCTGCAGAGGTACTTCCCTCCTGTCACTTAGACCCATCAAGGTTAAAAAGATTACCCCATCTGAAAGAACATGGAGCCATTTCTGCTGTCCACACACACAGAGGGTAGGCAGCTGGGTTGAGAATAAGAGGACTAGAGGCAATTTCTCTGCTCCAGATAAATGGATAATAAATCAGAAACCAGTAACCAGAGCCTGTAGCAGAGGATGAAGGTTTATTTTAATCTTCAGAAAGCGTCCAGCAGCTGAGCAGATATTCTTCTGAAAACCTGAACCAGAAACCAGCTTGTTACTTGAGTGGCATGCCCTTGTTAAAATATGATGCTTCTCTAAAGCTCAAGTCTTGTTTCATTTCTGGGTCTGTTTTGCTATATTATACCTTGAGCTCAGATGGTACAGGAGATTTTCTGGAAGGAAATTCCTTAGTTCCTGGGGATTTTTGACTTTGTGAAACTTAAATTGGACATCAGACTCCCCTCTCTGTTGGCCTGCTCAACAGCAAACAAGATGGTTGGTGGCATATAAACCAGGTTACCAGAATTCTGTATGGCTGGTAGGAGGGCTGTCCCCAGGGACTGGCAGATTTGTGTAATATATCTGTTACAAAATTTGTTGAACCTTTTAATGAATGTGCTTGAAGTGTCTGTCAATAAAACAACGGGAACAAATGGAGCGTGTCATTAATTAAAAATTCAGACAAGTCTATACTTTAATTATTATTCCTTTGCTTCCTGTGGGAGTTTGGCACAGAAATAGAAGCATTACCACCAGAGTGGTAGGATGTGTTTAAAAAATGTATTTTGAAGATTTGCATAGGAAAAGAATCTGGGGAATAGAAAGTGACCAAATTACTTTTATTTATAATCAAACCAATTGCTCCAGGAGAGCTATGAACAGAATTTCATCTGTCAATTCCATTAGTTTATTGTGAATAAACTCCATCAAAAGTCACTTGCTAGATTGAAGGATTTTTCATAATAACTACCATGTGAATGGGATATGTATATTTGCTGTAGTTTTGCAGCTGCTTGCATGAGTAAGAACAGCATGGGGAAATACGTATGAAAAACTGCAGATATAACATTTAGCAGTTTTTGCTTAAAAGTGATGGCAAGGTTCTTCAAATCCTGTTTCCTGTTTGCTTTGCCAAAAGATGTGCAGTATCTTTTTGAAGGTGCCTGATGTTAACTCCTCTGTCAGAGCTCAGCTCCAAGGTTTGGCACCATGATGTTTCTTTGATGGGCCCATGGGTGACAGTTCTCTGCTGCTGGAGGTGTAACTTGCTGCCGTGTTCCTGCAGTACCTTCTTGCTTACTAGAAAAGCGCTGCCTTTCATTACCCATGTCCTATGATCTCAGAATGCTCCATTTCTTCTATTGTCTAACTGGTTTGCTCAGGAATCAGTCTTGTGCTGTCCTGCCAGGCACATGGGCATATTCCTCATTGTTGAGCCCCATGACCTATCAACATGCTCACAATGGTAGATTGAGAGGGCTCTCACACTTGATGACGAGATGCCAGGCTAGTGAAGAGTCGCACTGCTGGACTCCATGTGCACGTGTACTTACTGATGTTTTGAAATAGCCCAGTGCTGAGGTGTGTTCCTCATTTTGCTAATATTGATCCTGAATGTATAGTTCACTGATTGCTTGTTAATTACAAGTCATTAATAAGTCAATAAACTGCTTAGATCCTGTTTTGATTTAACTGCAAGATGAGCAGCTTTTCCCTGCGACAAGCTGTGCTGCATCTCTTAGTATGTATGTGGCCAGGGCGCAGTGTCATATCTCATGAGTGATGGAAGAAAAATGAATGACTGCGGTCTCCACGGTTGCATAAACCTTGCAAAAACACCTTCTTATATGGAACAAGGCTGTTATTGGGCACAGGGCAGCATTTCCTCTAATCTGCTTCTGCTGGTTCTTGAAAGACTTGATGCTCCAGTGACTTGTATTTGAGATTTATCCCAGCCATTGGGGGAACCAATTCCCTCCTGTAACTTCTGAATAGTTGTGTGGCTTAAATTGTGAGCCAGAATATTTGAAGAAATTTGTGAAGTATGCTCTGACGTGTTGTTCCCAAAATGCTCACTAAACTTGGGCAAACGGCTAAAACTCACAGAAGTTAGTCTGAAAAAAATCATCACCTCAGTTCTTCATTTGAGACACAGGACCTTGTTGCCTAGGGAGGATGCGGACACTTCCTGGAGATGTTCAAGGCCAGGTTGGATGGGGCCCTGACCAGCCTGATCTACTGGAAAGTGTCTCTACTCATGGAAGGGATGTTGGAACTAGATGAGCTTTAAGGTCCCTTTCAACCCAAACTGTTCTATGATTCTATAATAGGGGATTAAATAAGCTAAATCATCACATGTTGCTGATTTATTTTTCTCCTACTGTGCAGTTAGGAATGTTTAGATCATGCTAATGTATCTCTTCTTGCATTAGAATTTTCTGTCATTGCAGTGGTTCTTATGTTCTGTGTGCACAAGACAGCTGAAAGCATTCTTGTCGACTTGACAGACGCTGAAGCCAGAATGCCATGAAACTTGTACATTCCCATACAACATGCATATGCATGTGCAGAGCTGCACTGAAGTGCCAGTGAGAGCAACTCATTGTCTCTGCTGTGCTGTCACCTAATGAAATTGCCTGTAATCTTCAGCGTAGCAATTTTGCTTATCAAGAGGTTTTGACGTTTCCGTAAATCGATCAACTTTCTACTTGAAGTATTCTGATCCATCTCCTCTTTTTTCTCTGCTTCTGTGGTAGGACAGATAAAGTCAAATCCCACTATTCAGGCCGTGATATTGCAGTGGCAGTTCCCTTTGAGCCTTTTGGCAATACGAGTATTTGCTTTAGAGCTCTACATCATATTAGAATCTATGGAGAGCCATTTTGTGCCTGACAGGAGATTTATAAAAGGCAGCATTAGCTGCAGCTTCCAGTCAATATGTTTCCTTCTCATTGACACAAATAAAACAATAGTTTTGAAATATTTAAGTACAACTTTGCCTTTAAAAAAATCGTTAGTATTTCTATCACTGCTGAAAGTGATAATCTGATGAAAATGGATTTGAATAGGACAGCAGGACCTGGCTGAAATTACTGCTTAATTTTAGCCATCAAATTAGAAATATCAGAGTAGAATGAAAAAGAGAGATGTACGTGTATATAGTATTTGTGAGAAAGACAAATGCCCTCAGTTCAGCTTCAAAATACCTTCCTTTCTTGAAGTCAGGCCTCTGAGTCTTAGTAAAGTTGAATCACTGCTTTGTGTTTTGAAGGACTTCATAAGCTTTTAAGTTTCTCAAAGGAGTCTTTACAAATGTATAATCTTAAGGAAAAGGTAACACTTTTCAAAAAGAGCAGAAGCTTCCAAAAGGGCAGGACCTTCTTTTTCACTCTCCCGCAGCTGGTGCAGCGGCTCTTTCCATTGCTTGCCATGGGGTCCCACCAGTGGCTGTGTTTAAACCATACAGTACCAGATAAAGGAAAATGTAGTCCTGTAACCTGGAAAGACTTTCTAGTCATGAGAAAACAACACGGGTTGTCAGTCTCTTGAATTAGGATATTCACTGCCCCTCCTTGTGAACTAGCACACGATAAGAACTCCATAGATTCACTGTTTTTTTTTCTGACTGCAGCTAAGTTTTGAGTTGGGCTGTTCTACAGTCTAAGTGATTTTAGAAACAACTGGCAGTCCTGCATGTTTTGTGAATGGCTCAAGATTTTGCTAGGATTAATTTTAAATTATGTATCTGGGTTTCAGTGGGTGTTGCTCACTTGATTGCCTCAGTGTACTTTTTGGTTTGGACTTGAGTTGAGGAATGCATGTGAGCACAACACTGGTTCCCTTGGAGTTCTCATCCTTGTGGCCAGACTAGTCAGAGCTGTGCACCTGAGCACAAGTGCTGGAGTGCCCCACTTACCATGACTGCCAGATCTCCCAGCTGGTAGCCTTTTGCTCATCCGTGAGTTGCACCATGCTGGCAAATGGTGCAAATTTTACTGCTGGTAAAGACGAAATGTAGGTATCATAAAATCATAGAGTGGTTTTAGTTTGGAAGGGACCTTTAAAGTTCATCTTATCCAACTCCCAGTATGATATTACAAACAACAGATGGCTGCAGATTGTACCTTGCTTGTGCCCTCATTACCAGTTGGTACTGCAGGTCTACCTTTTATTTCAAAAGAGGCACCAGCTGGAATGTTGACAACTATAGTTTGGTTTTTATCAATATATCAGAACTTTTTCTAAGACATTTTTGAATTAATTGCAGTCATTTCCTGGATGTTAAACATCAGATGTTTTTAAAAATGTGTGTTGGTATTTTGTTTTGGTGGTTCTTATGATACAGCATATTTATTTTTCTGTTTTAGTGAGAGAACTGTTTGGAGACATCTTCTGTTGTTGGTTGGACCACTGGTATTTCATATGATAGTGCTGGAGTCACTTTGAACGCACTTCATCACCTGCTGGGAGAAGGCAGAATTCCACCTAGTAGTAATATATTTGTAGCAGCACCTCCATCTGTGCCCACTGAATGTGTTTGTGGTCTGCAACAGCCTTTAATTTGCGAGTACTTTACATGCTTGTCAGTTGGAGTTCTTGTAAGAAGAGTCCTAGTGTTTGTGGGGATAAATCTGGACAACTGGATATTGATAAGCACTTTCAGAACAAACACTTGTCCTGGATTTCTGTAATGGATTATTGATGGTAGCAAAAAGATGTCTTTTAACTGTGGCAGAGGAAAAGTGAATTCTTAAATAAGAAAACATCAGTGTTCAAGCTGACAGCGGTGCTATTCCATTTCCATGCTGTGTGTCTAAGGTGATCTCTGTGGGTAGGGAAAATGTGCTAGACTCCTCTGTATGTAGTATTTAGACAGCTAAAGGCAGAGTTTTGTAACTAAGGATTAACCTTAGATAACCAAGATATTTCAAGGCTGTTACACATTTTGATTAGGTGTGCAACAAACTTTACTTCTTACAGAGGAACTGACCAAAACGATGAGACCGATCAGTGTTTAAAAGCAGAGTAGTAGAGTTACTCACCTTCTTCCTATACTGCTGGGAACATTTGGACTTGTCAGTGCTGTTCCTCAAAGTGACTGGTGATGAACCATTTAGATTTCGAGCTGTGGGTAGTCAGAGAAATCCAGCAGATTTCTGTGAACTCTAATGTACTGTCTGGTATGACTTTTTTGCCGACATTTTTCAAGTCTACTTTGAACACAGAAAACAGGATAAATGTTATAATTTGCCCACTAGATTTATTCTGTTGATCTTGTTGTCCTTCTCTTTGAATTCACCTTTGATTTAATATCACTCAGGCTGGGCACGTGTATATCCTGTCTGCTTTGATCAGACTCTTTCTGTCATCCATCCTTGCTTTTATTGAGGAGCAGCAACCAATGTCTGCGGTGAAACTAAGACAGGTTATACATAAATGTTTTATATGTGTTTCCTTGGAAAATAAACCTTCATTTGATGGTGCAAATTGTATGTTTTTTGCCTTCCCCTGTTAAATTTTGAATGGAGGCCAACTGCAACAAAGTTAGAAAAGAGTAGGTATGTTAAAGGCATGTTGTTCTTCTGAGGTTCATTTCAAAACCGGCATTGGTCAAGTGGAGAGTTGTGTGTTAGTGCTGCTGCTAAGGAAGAGAGAACTAGCCTGGCCAGAGTGTGGTCAGCTTCAGGCTGGTCTCTGGTAGGAGTGTTGGGAGGAAGCTGGTGTGTGCAGAAATAGTAGAGAACAGAGAGGAAGGGGAAGGAGGATAAGGATGCGTCGCGTTCATTAGTTCTCAGAGAATAAAGTGGTGCTGTGTTTTTTTTGCACTTGGTAAAAAAGGTCATATCCTTCACTGTATCACAAGCTGTAAGGTTGCTCTGAACTGTGCTGAGGACAGAGCCAGTGTGAAATTCAGACAGCCATAAACATTTTCTTTTCCTCTTCTCCCCCATCTGTTCTCATGCTTGCTAATGCAGAATGTTCCCAAGTCCAACCACAGATGTAATGAGCATTGCCTCATTGCACGACAGAGCAATCATGTTGTCATTAACACTAGTTATGGTTTTCTTGTTTAGCTTTCATTAACCCAAGCACTGACAGTGGTACCAACAGGACGACAATTTATACCTTATTAGCAATACTGCTGCAAATGGTAACTGTGACAGAGAGCAGTGTGGCTCTTCTGAGGACTACAAGAGCAGATTACATCTTCACTTCCACGCTACCTCACCTGGCCTGAGTTGCTTGTTATGGGTTTCACCATTACTGGTTGCCTCAGAGTGCACAAAAAAAAACAAACAAAAAAACCATAACAGGACCAAAACAAACTTCTTTCCTTTCCCTTCCTACAAAAGAGCCTTGTGTTCTTCTTGCCTCCCTTTTTACGTTCATTTGTTTCTATTCTTCCCACTTGAGCTACCTCTGGCTCTTGCAATTTCAGACCGTCCCACTGTGTTGTACAGAGTGCTCTTTGTTTTTGCTTTTTCTTACGGCCAACCTCCAGCTGCTTGGAAATTTTTGTCTGAGACCTGTTGTTGCTGCAGCCTGAGTTTGCTACACAGCACATCAGAACCAGTGGATCTGAGTTGTTCAAGTGAGCCTCTAGGTAGAAATTAAACAAAAATTTCCACTGAAAGGCTTGAAAGTTTTTTTTGGTAAATGTTGTCCCACAATAACTGTGAAGCATTTTTCGATTAACAGAAGTCTCAGTCGTGCTTTTTCTGTCGATACTGCTCATCTCCTGACTGCTGACCACCAGCAGCAGTGCTAATTAAAGAGGACAGTGTGGGCAGGCAGAGTGCTGCCATGAAGCACAATGAGCCGCAGTGTGTCAGTACTGCTGTCTAGAAGGCGCAACAGAGAGAAGCACAACATGAAAGCAAATAACTTGTAAAAGGCAACTGGATTTTTTTTTTTTTTTTTTCTGGAAATATTTTTAGAGAAATTGCATCAGTTACTGCTCCAAGAGTAACCCTGATGCTCCTTCAGGCTGCTGGGGTTTGGGGAATCTGTTTCACTCAATGTGCAAGCTGCAGTGAGGGTTGGTGGTGATGGCCTTATCAACACACATTCTGTAACATCTGCACCTAGTCAGGTTTATTACCTATTTCACCTACTGCACTCAGTACTGATGTACCTCTTGGGCTGTTGCCCTAGCAAACATTAAACAGAATATAGAACTTGAACTGCATTTTCTGGAGAAAATGGAATACAAACGGGGCAGTTGTGGCTGTACTTTTGTCATGTCTTCAAAGCAGTGCTGAATATGGGATTTCACAACTCCTTATCCTGTAAAGCCCTGAGATGAAGCCAGCAGAAAATTAAAAGTTGAAAGATGAATATGTAGGAAACTGAGAACGTAATTTAAGATTCTTGTGATTGTTACAAAAACCTTTATCAGTGAATTGATCTAGATGCTTCTGTGTTACTGTTAGCAGGCAAATCTGCTAGGAGCTCATGCAGTATGAATAGTAAGCAATAATTAATAATGCATTACAAAGATAAAACACATTTTCCAATCCTGTTTTAGAAAGAACAACGTGATTATCACAATATTTACTTCAGCGCAAGCGCCCATCTTTGGTTTCCGAATGGTATTTGCATTTTTTCAAGAGTCCAGGCAAACTGTTATGTCTGATACTTCGTATTTTTTTCTGAACAGTTCCTCTGATTTCTTTTTTAAAAGCAAATGTTTTTATTTCTGGAAACACACTAATACCTTTTTGACCCATCAGTTAATAATGGATTTAAAATTAACTGTATTGTTAGTAAGAAGTAAAAAGACATGAAACAATTGCAGACTTAAATAAGAATTTGTATGGCAGGTTCAACTGTTTTGGGTCTGCTGTGGTACTACTTTCCTTATGTGGCATATATGAAAATCTAACAGATCCGTGGATTCATAGTTCTGTCTCTTCCCTTATTTTGAAATGAAGTTATGTGCCTAGTTCAGGAGGTCACAATCATATTTATTATTTATATTCATTAGAAAATAATTTTCTAAGTCATTTTTCTTCAGTAAATGTGACAAATTCATTTGTGCTTAGAAATTTTTTTCCTCATTAATCTCAGGCAGATGGTGCAACTGGTTTTGACAAAGCTAACCTGTGAGATCATTCATTTTCCTGCATAATTAATGGGGGCTTTAAGTTTAGACTTTGAATATTGATTCAGTCACATAGGAAATGAATTAATAATCAATCATAATGTAATCTTGATAAATATATTAACAGCTTGTTTAGAAATCTGTGTGCTGGCCAAGTACTTACTGTCACAACTGTGCTATATTGTGCATAAATGGGAAGATTTGGGGCTAGCTATTCCAGGTTCAGCTGGTGTTCCCGTGTTTTAAGAAGCAACTCATATGCTAATAATTACTGTAAAGCTGTGATTTCTTATGTAGCAGGCTTTGTGCAGTACAGTACACAAAATCCTTTTTCTAGTGGGCGGATACTTCTCTTGCAGAAAAATAAATCAAAAGTAAACTGTTTGCTATCCTTGAAGTGTTTACTCAATTTACTGAATCTGTCATCAGACATAAGAAAGAAGGCATTTATACAAGTTGTCACTAACAAGTTACACTTGTAATGTACCCAGGAATCTCCAGAGATGTGAGGAAATCTGCTTAGATGTCATCTCAACTTTGCACCCTGGAAGATTGGATTTCATCATTGTGCAAAGCAGTGCAAGAATCTTATATCTTTGTGTTTACTGTTGATGTTCCAAATTTATACTGAGCATGCATTGATCCTCAGGAAATCTTCATCAGTGCCATCCCAGACTGCTTTGAACTATTGCAGAAATCCATGTAAATAGATCAGTGTCTCTCATTTTCAGCTGATCTTTCCCTTTGAGTTGAATGAGACTGCTCGAAATGTGAAACTGTGCAATTTTCTTCAGGTTCAAGGCTACCTGGGGGAAAGGTTTGGAAGGCAGAGGCTGGAAGTGTTAGTGCAGCAAACTATTAATTAAAATATTAATAGAAGATTTTGAATCATCTCTTTTCTTTTATGTTAATTGTTTCTTACTGCTTCTCCTTGTTCAGTTCCCTTTGCTTTTCTAGCCTTTTGAAAACACTTTTGTTAAAATAATTTTTGTATTGTAATATTAAAACTAGGAAAAAAAGTCCATCTTTATTTTTTTGTTTCAGTTCAAGAGCAAACTTGGACTAAGAGCACTTGTTGCAATCCTGCTTCTTCTGTGTAAACTCCAATGAAAGCTTAATCTTAAAGGGCCCCCTCCCCCCCGATATCCTAAATCTTCAGCTCTTGGGATAACTGGGAAATAATAGACCTGGTCTGTATAAGAGCTATAGGCTTCCAAGCCTCATATTAGCAAGATTGAAGATTCTATGGGGCTCTAACAACCTGGGAGGTGTAAGGCAGCGCTGGGGGAATGATGATGGCTGTGTAGGAATTTGCCTGGGTTTTGACTAATGCAGCCTGCAGATTTTGTTCTTGCTCAGTTTTTGCTTGATGTGGTGGACCCAGTGATCAAAGCAAGGCACTTTCCAGAAACAGACACTGGTAACTAAGTGTAAGGAGGGAATATCTTTTCTGTTTCCATTGCTTCTCTAATGAATGAGGTAAAGCATTCAGAAAAAGAACTTGCTAAAACACTTCTTGTTTTCAGTAATATTGCTAAGGGGATAGATAATATGCAGTCAGTTTGCTAAACGGGCATGGATAGCGTTATCTGTTGTGTTTTGTGTTTGGTTGCTTTTTTATTATTTTTTTTATTCTTTTATCATGAAGTAGAATATTTTTCTTTGTTCTGTGGTGAGCATTGGTCTACGTCTGCTTTACGCTGCTAGTAGTACCCTGAATTGCTGTGTGTATGTTCCAAGATAGGGTAGTTACCCTAAGGGTTCTGGAGGAGCGATCAGATTTGGCAAAAAAAAATCTGTAAAATATATGTTTTTTTTTTCCTTGGCATTGACCACCACAAGAGATGCTCCTCTGCGGAGCAACGATTTCTGGAGTTTGGAGTCTCTGGGAATTTGTAGACTGCAGGATCTCCCTTCTGAACTGTCTGCGCTGGCTGCAGTACCCCAGCAGCCTGATGTTGCTGCACGTGGAAGTTCTGAAGTTGTGCTGGCCTTCTTTGCTTTCTCCCATGTCTTGTCAGTGTGCTGTCATGTCCGTTTTGGGACAAATTACTCTCTTTTGAAATGTCCTTGAGCCTTTAGTAGGTTTTGCAACAAGTCATTATAGTATCTTATGCAAGTGCATCAAGGGTTAGCTAGTGACTTCTCTTACCTTCCACGGTTATGAACGTCATCAAAACCAAGCCAAGCTGCTCATTTCATAGCTGCATTTACAGCCTATAAATCAGGCATACGCTTTTTACCCAGCTGAGGTGTATTTTGGAAACCAGCCTAGAGCCTGCAGTAACATCTGATGACCAGGTGCTGCCATCCACATGGCAAATGCAGTACAGAACTCCTGTTTGAGAAGGAAACTGAAATAAAGCCACAACCATTAAATAACCCTTGTTTTGTTTGTATTTTCTGCTTGAGGGCATGGATTCTCTCTGTTCTCCCTTAAATGTTGTAATGGCATGTTTAAAAGGTAGTCATGTAAAGCTGCTTCCCTCCCTCTTTAATTACAGATGCTTATAAAGAGCATACATGGGAGAACCAAGTGTGACTTTCTCACACATCCAAAGTCTTACTGGAGTTGAAGGATTGGTCTGAACATGAGGAAAGATTCTGAAACATGTTTATTTTCAGAGATCAGCCTGTGCACCCTGCAAGCCAACTGACTTCAAACCTTGAAAGATCTGTATAAGAAGTAGTTAAGCTGCTTATAAAGGTTTTAGTTTTGATCTTCTCTTCCCGTGAGTTTTTTTTTTTTTTTTAATGAAGCATGAGAGCAGATGATTTACAGTAAAAGAACAATAAATCTGAGAGTAAAGATGAAATAATTGCTATAATTCTATTAAAGTTAGTCTAAACTGTTGTCTAACTGATTAGATCTAGGGCAAACAAAAACTAGCTCTTACAGATTGTGTATGAGAAATGCTTTGGAACTTTTTGCCTAAATATTTTCAGAACTATTTTTAATGATGCTTCATGGAAAAGACTCCAGTTCCCTCGAGGCACTTCAGAAAGTCCTTGATTTCATTTATTTAATTATTCTAGCACACAAGGAATCAATTACTTTCCAGGTCTGACTTGATCTTCTGAACAGGTAAATTATCACTGAAAGAGTGCCTGGGGTGTGTTGGCAGGAGGCACATGGCAGGCTTCAGCTGGCGTTGGATATGGCCAGAGTTGCATCCAGAAACACTGCAGTGTGTAAATACCCTCTGGAGCCCTGTAACTCTTGGCAGAGAAACTGCTTTTTTGTTGTTGTTTTCTTGCTTAATCCTGAGTAGTGAAACCTGTTGCCTTAAAGTTGGTCTACATTGTAAATTCAACTGAATGAATGTAACTGTACGAATGAAGCCAGGGAGGAGGGGGGGAATCGACTGTTGTACGACAGTTACTCTTCTAATTGCAACATCAATTATATTAATAAAAGACAATAGGCTCATTTAGCAATGTGGCTGAGATGGGGACGACCTTGTTTCATGTTATAGCAGTAGAGAGGACATGCTCTTTCACAGCTCCTTGCTTCTCAACCCTGAGTGCCTTTCAAAAGTAAAACTCCAAAACAAGTTCTGTAGAATTAACTCTTGACATGAGAAGACCTTTTCTTTAGCAGACGATAGCTTGAAAGGATTTCTACAAAAGGAAGGATATGAGGGGAATGGATACAGTGCTGGAGCCTTCTAACCAGTGCTGTTGTAGCCAGTTTTGTCTGACAGTGATATGCTGCAGACTGGAGTAAAAGCAGTTTGGGAGAGAAATGAGATCTCAAAAAGAAGAACAATGTTGAACTGGAGAAACAGTCTTCAGTCAGTAATGTACAAATAGATCTGTTGAACATTGGGAAAAGCTTGAGAAGAATGTGAAAGCCATGGCACTATTGATTTTGAAATCGAGACTACTGAATCTGATATACTATGGACATTTTGACCTTACTTTGATGTAAAACACTCTGTCCTACATGTGTAAATCTTCATTAACAAAGTCCTTAACAGACTAATAAAGGCTTGACAGACTTTCCTCATTTTTGAGCTGAAGGTACCCCATGATATGAAGGTGTGAATGGAAAGGAAAAGCATCTTCTTGGAGTTTGTACAGACATGAGTATGCCCTAGTAGGTGCGAGTTGGGCTGGGGTGATCCAAACTGGAGGGACTGTTAGGGAGATGTAAGGGGCTGTTTGGCTACATGAATTTTGAAATTTGCAAGAAATTTCCTTATTTGTTTTTTTTTTTTTTTAAGTAGCAAAAATATGTTCATGTGTGATGAAATTGATAGAATCATAGAATGGCTTGGATTGAAATGGATCTGTAAGATCACCTAGTTCCAACCCCCTGCTATAGGTAAGGACACCTCCCACTAGACCAGGCTCCTCACAGGCCCTTCCAACCTGGCCTTGAATGACTCCAGGGTGGGGACATCCACAGCCTTACTGGGCAACGTGTTCCGGTGTCTCACCACCCTCACAGTAAAGAGTTTCTTCCTAAAAGCTAGTCGAAATCTACCCTCTTTGAGTTTAAAGCCATTTCCCCTTTTCCTGTGACTACAAGCCCCTATAAAACAAACTGTGACGTGAATAGGCCAAATGCTCTGTGCACGTGCTGTACCTGTGAAGGAAGCTAGAGCTGTAACTTCAGTAGGACTGCAGATCTTTGGCAGACAGACCCGTGTAGGCAGACCCCATAGTGCACACTGTACAAGACCATGTTGTGTCACACCCACTGCCTAAACAACAGTGGCCATTTTTCTGGGATGCTAATTGATCTTCTGGATCTTGGAAAATCCTGAACAGCACTGCTAAGGACACTGTGCACAGATAGTAAATCAATACTTGCAATGTATCTAGTATTGACCTCTGCAGACTTTATTACCACTGTTCCAAACTTTTTCAGTTGCTGTTTTTTATTTTTGTTTTGTTTTGTTTTTTGTTTTTTGAGAGGGAGCTCTTTGAGTGGCGGATAGATATCAGTGTTGAGAGACTGAAACTGATACCTGCATGAAAACCTTTTTCTTCTCAGCAATTTTGCTTGATAGGTTCAGTTCTGGAAGAGATGGAAACTGCTCTAATTAGCTGAGCCCTGGTGACCTAACAAAGCACGCTCTCTTTGGGAAGTGAAAGGCCTTTTCAGTCATCTGGTGAAATTAATTTCTTATGAATTGCTCCACTTCTCTGCTTAGGTCAGATCTGTAACAGTGTTAAGCTTATAATGGCACGTCTGATACATGGCAAGGGTATGGTAAAGCTGTACTTCTGTCAACCTGTCTTATTCCTACTCTCTAAGGGAGTAAACTTTGGTGGCCTGAGTGGAATTTTGCTGTAGCTTGTGTCCTTGCTGACAGCTTTTCCTGATGCTCACCTTCTGGCTCCAGATCACATTCCTGATAGACACAGATATGTTGGCAAAAAGAGTGGGGAGAAGAATTGGCTGAAAAACGGTGATGAAGGGCGTGGATAGCAGAGTGACTGGTTTGGTCATGTAGCCTAGTTTTAGAGAAGGGTTCCAGCTTCAGCCTGAATAATGCACTTTATGCCCCGCACCCCCCATAGGTTGGCATGTGTGTTAAAGCTATTTAGCTAAAATTCTTTGAAGTTATGCCTTTTGATTTTAACTGAATGTATGTACCAGACTGCCTTAAGTCATGTACCACACTAGTTAAGAAAACAGTACTGTCTGTATATAGTATTAGATAGATAAACACACACATATTTAAACCACTGTAAGTAAAGAATGATTTCTGGCTCGGACTGTTTGACTGTATTGATGAAGCATTGCACATGTGACATTGAAAACCCAGTGTCTCTGGGACAGGGGATGCTCTTATGTTTTAATAGATATTATAGGAATAGGATTACCTCAGTTATCTTTAATGCAGTCAACTTTGGGTACTAGTTCTATTCTAGAACTTCCTTCTCTCCCTGGAACACTGGGTACTAGGTGTGCAGCCTGTTTTGGTGCCTCCTCTTCTCATGGTATAATAATGCTAACACAGAAAATCTTTGTACCCGCTCTTTTCCTTCCCGGCATAGTGCGTAGCTGCAGAATACCTACTGTGCTACCTGATCAGTGATGTCTATGGTGAGCTGAGCCAGTTTAATTTGGTGTTGCTGCGTATTCCCCTCACCTTTGCTGGTGGGACCAAACCCAACAAAGGGACAAGGAATGAGCAGAACATAGGAGGGGAAGACATCCGCCTCTTCTTCCCCCATGTGAGTGTGCATGCAATGGTGATGATAAGTCCTTAAAGCTAGCATAACTCCTGTGCTTTGGAACTGAAATTTCTGTGGATTGAATGCATTTTCAGTACCATTTCAACAGTGTATTCAATCTCTGTTCCCAGAGCTTACAGATAACGCTTGCTTGGACTTAGATGCTGTTTTGTCACTGTAT
Organism: Alectoris magna; assembly: GCA_030625065.1. NCBI lineage: Eukaryota > Metazoa > Chordata > Aves > Galliformes > Phasianidae > Alectoris > Alectoris magna. The sequence goes on along the minus strand of CM060563.1, from coordinate 31,390,972 downwards.
ATGCTCTCTCCTCCATTTTGTCCTCAAATTTGACTGCTTTTCAGCAGTGTGGTTGTAGGTACCATGCAAAGTATTTGCAATCAGCTGTTGGGTTTCCCTTTTTCCTCTTTGATAATGCCATGATTTTAAAGCTGCAGTTTTGTGGATACAAACATGCTATTTGTTCAGTTGGTTCTGAAGCACTGAACTGGTTCAGAGGGTGGACCGTATTCGTGGAAACCTTATCTTTCACTTCCTCAATCGTTTTGGTAGACTCTCAACTGGATTAACTGAGCTGATAATAACAGCTGTTATAAAAATGTCTGGCAGTGATAGGGGTATTTTTTTCATAGCTTCTCTTGTCAGTACTGCTGGCAATAATTGATGCTCAGTACTGAGGTGCAAATTAATGACTTATCACTTAAATAGTGATTTTATCCCCCATCCTCCCCAACAGTATTTTGCACTAGGCAGCTATAAGTTTCAAATGGCACTACTCCCTTTTTAGTCAGCAAATCTTTCATATAAATGCACTTTCAGTCTCCTGAAGAGGGATATGTTGCTTAAAAATATCATTAGAAAATATTACTCTGTCATCTGCAGAACTGTGTTTACATTTACTCTCCTATGGCTGCTGGCAACGACCTATCTGCATAATGCTGTGAGAGCTCTTAAAAGTAAGTACTGAAAGCTCTAATCTTTATTAAATGTAAACTGTGACCAAAGACTTAGTAAGTGTGTGCTAGGGAATAACCCTGCTGGCTGGATAGGGATACTAGTCATGGTTTTCTTGCTCACACATCATCCTTTGGGATCACCTTCTTTCTTGCAAGAAATGCTTTCCTGGGTTTTCATCTGGCTAGGCCTGGCCAGATGGCAGCTTTCGTGTTCATGTATCTACCTTTTGTGATTCATGAATAAACCTTAACCAGGATGATTTCTGCTTTATTACAAATAGAAGCTGTGAGAATAATCTCCAAGCTGAATTTTGGATCCTCAGCCAAATGCAATTGGGCTGAGAATGGAGTGATTCCTGTGCTTGAGAACAGCCCCATGAGTTCTGAGAACCGTTGCTTAGCTTTCTGGTGTTGTTAGTCAATGGTGAAAAATGGGGACCGTTCTTCTCAGAGCTTTTTTGCTGCACTAGACCTATATGAAGGCAGCCTAGCTTGCCGGATGGAATATGTTGCATTGTTATTCAACCTGGTGTGCTAGTTTTTTTTTCTTGTTTACAAAATGTGTCACAATAATAAGTAAAACAACTTTCCTCTATCCCCTTGGAGTTTAAATAAAACTTAAAAGAATAGAGACAGAACTATAGGTCACCAGTCAGTGATACGATCAAGCTTAATTAACTTGATGTCTTATTGTGGAGCTGTCCCCATGTGAGATTATTCCGAGCATGCTCCCTAGCAATGCGCTGGATGCTCTTTTCTTGCTGCTGCTTGTGAGATTATATCTTTTGAGAGACTATTTAGATGGCACAGTCTCTGCCTGGTGGGAAAAGCTTTTCAGCGCTTGTCTATTGATCTTATAGTTTTGTTGCAGTGGGGAATGAAACAGTGAGCGTGTTTATAGCCTTAGAAGCAAAGAGCAGTCTCCTTCCCCCTGCTTGCCTAAGATGTCATATCTTGAAGGAAAGCAAAGCAGAAAAGGAGCAAATTTATTCTCAGAGCTTGGAAAACCATGAATTATTTATCCTTTGAAAGCCTCCGCTATCTTTGCATGAAAGGAAGACCTATTATTAAAAGCAAGGGTTTCTTTTTCTGCATGTCAATAAGATGGAGATCAGAGTTGACTGATGATTAAGATGTCTTTTTTCCTTAGAGAACTGGGCATCTCTAGCTGGTTGGCACCAAGAAGCTCTTCTTAAAACAACAAAGTTGTTAGATTTGATATTCATGTGAGATGGAGCCCTGCTAAAAGGCCTACAAGGATCAAAAGATGAAACAGAGCCTTGGAGGGGTTTATGCATGACCACATAACTTAAGTTTTTCTCCATCAATGTATTCAATGTATTTTCCTTGTGTATCCCAAGTTTTTGGTTTACTTTTTTAGACAGGTTGTTTTTATTCAAAATTCCTTCCTGAATGTCTACATATACTATAACACTTGAAAATAATACTTTTCTGCTCTAAAGTGACTAGTATTCCACCCTGATGCTGTCTCTTTTTCTATCTCAGCTCCATGAACTGAGAAGATCCTTTTGTACTTGTGCGAACCAAGTCCTATAGACTTGACGGATACCCACTTTTTATTCTTGGGCATATCACACTTCAGTATATGTTATTGAGTGGGCATAAAATGAGATGCTACCATTCTTGCATTCAGACATTTCTTGTCTATTTTGGCCAGTAAAACATCCATTTGTGTTCGGACGGGTAAGATAAAAGTAAATACACTCATTATTTTTCATAATCTTGTTTGTGACTGTAATTTGTCACATGTAATAGCCTGAAATCAAAGCATTAGACTGAGGAAGTGTTTTCTTTGGACAGGTTTTTACTTTTGGAGCTGGCATCTTTTGTCTGTGGTGTGTGCAGAGGATCAGAATTCCTGAGTTGGGAAAGCTGTGCCACAGGTAAACCCAACAGCAGAAACTGAGTTTTACACCTGACTTCACTAATGTTCTTATGCAGGTAATGAAGTAATTTGATCTCAACAACATGGAAATTTTGAGAGGAAAATGTGCTTGTGCAATCTTAGATCAGGATGTTGATGTTATTGAAATTACTAGCTTCTCAGAGCTCTTCCTTGGGTGTATGACATAAGACTTCTTTCTGTTCCTGCTCCTAAATTTTTGGAAAACAAGATAACTCATCAATTTTGTGATATCACCACAATAGGAGAGCAGTCATAACAGAAGTCTCCAGCAGACCCGGTGCTTTTTCATGGCCATGGGTCTCAAATTTCCTCCAATTTTTGTGTGATCTCAATTCCACCATCCTGTCTTCTGTGCTGTAGTGGGGACTCACAACACAGTGAGTTGTGTGCATATTTTGATATTCAACTGGGATAGGATTCAATTGCCCTACTAACTAGAAATTAACCTTTTTCTTTTTTAATTTATTTTTATTTCACATCAGAGTGCTAGTAATGGATGTAGATAGCAGAACTTTATGTTTCCTTATGTCTCTCCTCATATTGATCAAGAGATGGAGGTAGGCTTTTCATTTGAAAGCCTTCTCTTTCCAACCATACCTTACCACATGCTTGCACCACTTTTCCATCTCTGCCAATCCGTCTTTCTGTTCTAATGACAGAGAGTGTAGCTGAACTAAATAGGAATAATCTTGGCGATGAGAATTTATTTGAATGGAATTGCTTAATTTTAAGCAATATGCCTGTATATTGCAAAATGCAATGAAAGCTATTGTGACTTTGTAGGCGAGATTTATATAAAAGAGTTTAATATACAGATAGATATTCCCAGCACATGGTGTAAAACAGAAGGTGGGGACATTTCCATGGCTGTCATTTACTGAGCGATAAACTCAGTCTCAGCATATTGCCCCATGTATGTTCCCTGCACTGCAGCACCTTGCCAGCTTTTTCTAAGTAATTCTGAAAGGTAGCCATGGGTCTGTGACAAAGTGGGAGTTTCTTTTTGCAGATTAGAGAGTGTCCAAAGGGGAGCTACAAGTAGTAGTCCCATAGGTGCTGCAGTCCCATTTCCAACTGCAGAGTGTATGTGTATAATCATTGTGTATTGCATCTTCACTGCATAGGAGTGTACGGCACTTAATGCTTTTGAAGAAAACGAGTCAACTTGAAACTTAGTTCATTTAATTTTATTTATTTACAGAGAAAAACAAAAAAAGAAGAAAGGTAAAAATTAATTTCAGATGTTGGGGGCTTGGCTGCTTTTCCCCAGGCATCTCCTCCTCTTTCTGGGAAGCGCATATTTGTCCTGCCTGGGCTCCCATTTCAGGACATCTATTAGTTGTACTTCATGTCAAACTTGAATAAAAAGGAAAAATCCCTTCAGTGATCATCAGCTAAGGAAATAAGAGAAAGCCTTGGCAATTTTAGTACTGGGTAGCATTCAACTCTATTTAGCAAGGTGACTCTCTTGCTGTAGTTAGATATCCTGATCATCACCAGGTCTTATATGTTGTTTCACTGAGCAGGCACTGTAAAAGTGTCTCCTTTACTGCTTGGATTTCTGCTCTTGCTAGACTCAAATGGTCTTAAATGTCACTAATATGAGCTTACCTCATTTTTTTTGTTGAGTGACTGCAGATTATGACAGGCCTGTCAAATCTCCCACAGTTTTCAGGAAAAAAATCCAATAATGAAGAATAATCACAGTGTTAATTATAAGCATATGTGGAGCTATTAAAAGCTGCAGCTTGGCAAAACATTTTTGCATACGCTAAGCTTTAAGCATGTGACAATACTCAACCTCTTAAGATTCTTTGCTGGATTAAGATCAGAATTCTACTGAAGAGTCCAGTGCTCATTTAACCATTCTTTAAGGCAAAAACCAACCTTCTCTAAGTGCTATTAATAATGCTTGCACAAAAAATCATTCTTATGCAGTCATTCTCAAGCACTATATGTAGGATATGATGTATAATCAAATAACACTAGAATTCAGCTGAAGCTGACAAAAATAGGTCCCTGAAGTGTTAATCTCACATCACGTTATGTGCCATACAGCAGGTAATGCAGCTCAACCTTATTTGGCTTGTTTGTCTTTACTTGAGCAGAAAGGCGGCTCCTGATGTCTAGGGATTCAAGCTGCTTATACCTGATTCTTGTATCTTTGTGGCAGCATAATGTTCTCTGGGGCTGGAACATTCAGCTGCCCTTGTTTTCTAACAAATGAAGAAGTGAAGACGAGATGAAATCGATGAAGAAGGTATTTGCTACCCCACAAAATGGAGGATGCAATTCAACCTGTGCAATGTGTATATATCACATTGATTTCTATCAGAAGACAGGCAGAGAAGAGGTGCCCTGAAGGCCCATTCTTAATGTGGCTCAATACCTGAACCAGTGTGCAAATTGTTACTTGCTGGAAAAAATATTTAAGTCTCATGACCTTAAATGTGTCTTTCTAAGAACACGTGCTTCCCATTTTTCTCCTGTTTTCTGGTGCTCACCCCTTGTTACCTTGAATAGCAAATGCCAGGGCACTCTGTGGGGCTCAGGAGAAGCAGTGAAACCCTGGTTTTAATCTCTCTGGGGGAGTCAAGCACATACCCATGACATAGCTGATTGATTGACTCTTGGTACTATGTAGGTGCTGCACAACTGCCATGTGATAGGTGCACTCAAGCATCCTTACAGGACACGGATTTTGTAATACTTAATCTGTGGATATCTGGTTTACAGAGAAGATGGTAATGGGGAAATTCACCTCTAGGCAATGTAAGTATCTCTGCAATTGTGGCTGTTTACAGATTAACAGTAAGATGAAATACCTACGTTGCATTTAAATACAGAAGTAATGCTGTTTGTGGTTTTTGAGGATTGATAATGGTAGTGACAGGTAGAAAGCCCTGCTGTACTACAGTGCTGAGAAGGACAAAGAATGGAAGGAAAAACAGATCCACTTTGATTACTCCAAAATGCACAGGTGGATTCTGGGAGCTTTTCTCTGTCTTTTCAAGATCAGAGTAAAGCTAGATGGATCACGAAAGAGAAAACGGAGGCAAGGAGAAATGGGCTTAATTTTTATTACCAACTATGTGCTTATAGAGAAGTGGTCAAATATTTATGATCAAAAGAGATATAAATCAATTAGCATTATTTAGAAAACTGCCCATTGCAAGGAGAGAGAAAAAAAGGAAACTGGTGGGATATGAGATCTCTGGATATTCTGGGAACAAATTCATGACTGATGTGGACTTGTGTGACATTCTGTAGTTATTTATGTGAGTTCAAATGTGTAGATTTCTCAACATGACGTATTAGCTTAAAGTAATCACCCATTTCTTGCTGTTTTAAAAATGTTGGTATATCAAAATAAGTGTTTCCTATTGGTAGGATCCTGATCATGAAAAGAGGCATATGTTTAAGACTTCAAATAGTACCCTTCTCTTGATTCATCTGGCTGCGAGGTCGGGTGAGATCTTGACTTTTTAAGATAGCATGGGAAATATAATTTGTTTTGGATTTTGGAATAAATGTGAAAGGAAAGAGAAGTAGCCTTGTCTAGTAGCAGTCATATTAGCATCTCCTTTGGCTGTGGAAAACAGTAATGTGAATTTTAGCTTTCTGTTGTGAAAGTTACTATTGACCATGGATTCTGAAAGTAAATGGTGGTGGGAAGTTGTAAACTCAAGAACTCCTCTTACTGTACACTACAGACATCTTCTGCGCCTTATAGCCTAACTGTGACTATTCATCAAATTAACAAATTCAGTCCTGCTAACAGTGTGGTGTAACACCTACACATTTCTCTTTATTTACTTGGAATTCTTTTTGGTCAGAACAAACTTCTTTTTAAGCATCACTGTAGCATTTGAAAAGGAAAGAGGAAATTGCTTTTCTTTCAAAGTGTGTTTCTGACAGATTTGAATTTGGAGGTCCTAAAAAGTCATAAGCTAATAATTGTAAATTGTAAAAGATTTATCTCTAGAAATCTGATCTCTCTAGCTATATGGTATTTTAAGGAGGTAAGGTTCTGTTGCATTAAATCATTTAACTATAGAATCTCAAGTTGTTTCCAGAATGAAAAGCAAAGAAACCCCAAAAGTAACCTGTGTGATTTCACATTCTAGCACTGAAACATGGCTGACTGCCCCTCTGCTGCCATCCATTGCACAGCAACAAAATGGAGCTAAATATTGGTGGGAAGGTTCAGCGTCTACTGCCATACCACCAACATCCATCTCTGAAATTGTGGGCTAACATAATAAAATAGGAGGCATTACTTTCAGAGCAGCCCTTGTATAACTCAGTCTAGTTTGTGCTCAGACTATATGGCTATTGTTGTACTCAGGTATTTAATTATTTTTTTCTCAATTAGCCTTTTATAAGGTTTTAGAATTGCTTTGTGTATCTGTTTCTACAAGAAACATGTTTGGCTTTTTTTTCTGTTTGCTCTCTGTTTTGTTTGTGGAATAAAGCAAAGGTATAATTTGGTCGAACAAGACATATATTGGCATTTTCCATAACACTAAGGGTTCATAGGGCTGCTGTTCTCACAGGTGTCCTTGCCTTCTCCCTGGGATTTGAGTCCTTTGTTGCCATTTGTGTGAGAGGTGGTAGGGTGACCTTTCAGGGAGCTTTGTAAGTGTCTCGGAGACCTTCAGGACAGTATTGTCAGAGGAAGGAAACATTTTTTGCTGATATTGTTATTTCATTTCAAAGGGATGGTGTCAAATGTGAGTTTGAGCCACAGAGAAGGAACTGATCACCGCAGTTCTTAGCATTGTGGCAAGGAACAGAAGGCAAGTGTTCAGGTAACAGGGCAATTTACAGTGGCAGACGTAAAAATCAGTATGCAAGCAGAGTGTATCTAATAGGTGTATTTTCCTAGGATGAGAAAAATGATGTCCTTGCTACAGTATGTCCCATCACTGTATGAAATTTTTGTTCAAAAAACTGTTCTTCACAAAAGTGTCAGTTTTATTTCTTGCCTTGCTTGTTTGGAAAGAAAGAAACAAACAAAACACCCCTGCAGCCAAAAAACCCCGTGTTGGTGGCTTACTATCCCACTCCAATCTTATTTGTGTACCAGTTTTGCCATTTTTAATTCTCTACTTGATGCCGGAGTGTATCTTTAATAGGCAGATGTTACATGCGGTGGCCACTTTTAGAAGCACAAGCTCTCAGTTTTAATGAATCAGCCCCTGTAGTTAAACCTTTTCAAAAATCTTCAATACAGTGCCCTTGGACAATATCCTTGGTAGCTTGGTGAGGAGCTGGACAGAAGGCGTTAATCTAAAATGGGTAAGCCTATGACCTAGTTCTGTGTCACAGAAAAATTGCCTAGAAAGAGTGAGAGTGTATATTTAGATCTCCTGTGGCTGTACACAAAGGCTCCTGTTGCATGGAGTTTGTGCTGTTCTTACTTTTGCATAGACACACACAGAAAATGGATTCCATCACAGTATGCTGGATTTTTGTATGTCTTTAAGTTGCCCATACCCCTGTGCAGAAGACATATTCAGTGCAATGAAAAAATAGTGGTCATTGTAACTGTTGATTATGCTGCCAAATCTTTGAATGAGTAGTTGGCCTTTGTGATGCACTGAGGTTATAAAGTGTATACACGTATATGCTTGCACGTGCACTGTTAGCCTGTGGCCACTTCTCTGTGTGTTCTCCCTCAGTGTTTAATTCTGTGTTGTCCTCATCTGTTCCACTGAAGCTGGGAGTAAACTTTGTAATGCGTGAAAGATCAGTGCGTTAAACTCCATTGGGATTGATGCTCATCATAAAGGGGGAAATGTATTTCATTGTTTTGATATGCTGTTCAGTAAAAGAGAAATCTGCTGCCAGAGCTTTTAATGCATTTGCACTTGGCTCTGCACGAGGAGTATCTTCAGTATGCACAAGAACATGCTCTCTATTTATGGAATTGAAGAACCAGGGGACGCTGTATAGGGCACTGCGTTGGGTGGGCATCCTTGCCAGTATCAGCTGTTGTTTCTTCTTGATTTGCAGAAGAGGCTCCCTGCTAAAGGGGAATATGATTCATTCTGTGATTATTAGCTGACTGTAATTTTCTGAATCTAGATGAAAGATGATGAAATTTTATCCCAAATTCTTTTCATCTTTCCAGTTGTGCTCATTTGCAGTAGTCTCTAGAGCAAACAGTGTGCTTTCATTAGCTAGGAGTGGGATTCCTCTGTTAGGGCAGGTTATAAAGGGCTTTTTATTTATTTATTTATTTTTTTAAGGAGTTTACATAGGAGTGTTGTGTGGGTTTTGTAGATACTGAGCTGCATGTGACTACCTACGGCTCAAAGACCTGTCTCTGAAAACATTGGGATTGCTTTGTCTCATCAGTTTTCTTTCATAAAGTTTATGTAGTGTCTTCTTATAAATATTGCAGTTCTCCAACATCCCAGAGGCAAACATATATAATTATACCTCTGCTTTTACTTGGAAAATATTTTATAAATTTATAATAATTCCAGATTATCTCTGTTAATACTTAGCCCATGATTTCTGCCAGAGGGTAAAGTACAGAAATTTTGTCCAGGATTTTTCAGGTGCTATGTGAACTATACGACAAAGTGTTTCCTACTCTGGACTTAGAAAGGCAATGATCACACACGGCCTCAGGACTGCAGAAGCAGAATACACTCCACCGTTCCTCCTTGCTTGCTCTTTTGATAATAGTTATTTGATGGAAAAAGTAAGAGACGTGGAAACAAACTCTGGAGAATGCAAAAGCTTGGTTGCTGCAGAATGACCTCCTTGCTGTTCTGATATCCGAGAAGCTGGTGTCAGTATGTCATGCTTTGACTCTTTTGGATGTTTGACAAGAGTGTTCTGGAGCACTGGCTGCTCTACACTGTGCATGTGAACAGCTCATACCTGTGTGCCTTCAGATGCCTGGTTCCCAAAACCTAGGGTCACTGAAGCAGCACTCACTCTACAGGGGAACATGGTGTGGCATGTAACTGGCATGGCAGAGCCTGGAGCAGGTGCTTGCCCCGTGTGTTCTCCCCAGCTCCTCTCTGCTGCCTCCAGGGATCCTCCCATTGACACCATCCCCACTCCCTTTGCAGGGGGCAGGGGCAGCCAGCCAACAGGTGATATTCCTACAGGTACCAAGGTGTGCGTTTTTGTTACTGGGAGGAGCAGCTAGTAAGTATTTTAAATGTGCTTTATGACAAAGCCTGCTTCAAACCTCCTTAAGCCTCTTCAGCTATAATTATTATATAGTTTTGTCTTATTCTTAACCAAAGAGCACTTGTATGGAATTGATATCCTATTCCTAAATATAACATTGAGCATTATTATGTTTGTACTGTGAATGCTTTTAAGAGATTGTGCTATTTACTGCAACTTTTAATTGATCTGCTGCTACTGTTTAGCGAAGCCATCTCCTGCCGCATTGTGAGGATCTTGTGATACAGCCTATCACTGGAGTTAAATTTGGTACTGAAGCTTTATAGAAGTTTTTACAGCATTACATCTTAGCCTTGTGGTGAACTTTCTGCAATTTATTGCTGTGTTTTTCAGCAAGAAACTGGAAAAAGAGATTGATGTTGGAATCATGTTATCTCCTAACTTCTGCATAGACATAGTTAACCAGTGGCATTGGCTTGACTGTGGTTTTACAGCGCTTTTAAAAATGATGCATGGAAAGTGAATAAATCAGTCAAAACCACTGATTCCCATTCTGGGAATGGCTGAGGAGCCTTTTCATATAACTTCTCAAAAAGATCGAGCTATTCCATGCTTAGTAGGGAATTTAAGTTAGTTTCCCTGTTTGATTTTTCTTGCTCCATTTCAGTAGGCTTCCTTGTACTGGGAAGTGGTCTGAACTTTCCCATTCTTGGTGTTTGGCAGCTGTGGTCAGCTTCTAAGTTTTGCCTCTCCCAACAGGACTCAAAGTGTTTGGCTTCACTGGGCTTTTTTTTAACCTGGCAGGATCTTTGGGTCTGTTTCTTTACTTTCTTTAAGACAATGAGGCACAGGTTTTAGCTCCAAAGATTTCTAAATGATAGGAGACCTGGTGGACCACATCTTGCTAGGCAGTAACACCAGCAGAGCAGCTCCTCTGTGGTGAACTACTCACAGGGCAAGCTGGGAGTCCATGTCAAATGGGCAATACCTAATTGCACCTGTTGCAAGTTATTGTACTACAAGGGCAGCTTCAAAAACAATGTCTCCTATTTTATTATGTTGGCCCATGGCATCGGAGGTGGATTTTGGTAGTGTGGCAGTAGAGGTTGAACCTTCCCACCAATATTTAGTTCTATTTTGTTGCTGTACGAGGGATGGCAGCAGAGGGGCAGTCTGACTAAATGGCATCTGACATGGAAGTGCATGTGAAACAAAGGTGTGCCACTGAGTCCCGCTGTGGGTAAAAATGTCACTCACTGATATTCATTGACACTCTCTGAACAGTGATGGAAATCAAGCAGTGGAGGTGAGCACAGTGAGGTGGAGTTTCAGCAGTTTTGTCAGAAGGTTTCCTCCGCTGGTACACATTTTTATGAGCATGGCATGCAGGCTCTTGTTCATGGCTGGTGAAAATGCATAGCTAATGGTGGTGATTGTGTTGAAAACCAGTGTTCTGTAGCTGTGAATTTGATCTATCAATTAGAGTTATTGTTCTCTTGTATCTGTTGTAGTTTCCCTGGAAATAAATAGGAGGCATTACTTTCAGAACGACTTTTGTATATGAAATTGTAATATATTGTATCGTACCATATTATATTTTGGAGAGAAGGTCCAGTTAGATGGTCCAGTAGGCATAATTTCCTATGGGGAATCAACCTGGATGAGAAAAAACATGAAAGACAAGACGTTCTTTACATCTTATCCTTCTCACTATCAAATAATTTGCAGTGGCTGCTTGACAGGAAATTAGCAACCATCCTGGATACTAATGGTAGATTTTTTTGTAAGAGGAAGCCTGTGACAGGTGGCTAGAGGGAAAGGAGAACAATATGGGAATTCTTGCTGCTGTGTATTTCAGCGTAGTAGCAGTTGAAGAACCTGTGCTCCAGCTCACACGGTGCAATCATGCCAGGAAAGAGCAGGCAGTAGGAGAAACACACCTACGGGCTCAATATATTTTTACCATCATATCTGAGAGATTCTGAAAGTTATATACTAGAAGCTTGTATTTGTAAATGAAACTTGTCTTTTATTTATTGCAAGGCTATTTCTGGTTTGAATAAAATAAGTTCTTTTACTAAATTGTTTTTATCTTCCTCACGGCACTGGTGGCTTATCCTTTTATTTGATATTGCTGTGATTTAGGTAATGAATGCAGCTCTTTAACTGTAAAAGTTATTATTCCAGAGATAGTTAAAATCCCAAGGATAAGAGGCTGATGCCACAAAATCATATATTGATGAGAACATTTAAACCTTGTGGCACCTTTGAAATGTTTCAATAGGATATTGTGTCAAGAAAGGAAGAACATCCCTGTGAAGAATGTAAGAATAAATAATAAATGGGAGACAAAGAAATATTCCCAGTTTTCTCACACTGTGCTCTCGATAGAGCAATTTTTCTTGTCTTGATTCTTCATATTAAATAGAAAAAAAAATGGAGAGGTGGTACTTTTATGTAGCTAACTGAAAAGCTGAAGATTAGACAACTGCTTCTTAGATAAAAGCAAGGTGGGTGAATTATTAAAATATGGGCATTTATAGTTCTACCTCATGAGGAGGTATTGAACCTTTTCATAAATATAGGTCTTGGGGCATGCATTTCTATATTTCCTTCCAAGTAAACAATCAACACCAGCTAACTACTACGTTTATTCCTACAGTACTTTGTTTTCAGTCATTGTTACCTTAAAACATGATCCTGAGGTAGAAAGAGAGATAGGACTTCCTCTCTCTCTCTCTTTTAAAAATGTCTTTGTATTCCAGATTTTTATTTTTATTTTTATACTGGTTCCCAACCTCAAGGAGTTCCTAGATGCTTTAAAACTTAACTTATTTGTTTTAAGATAAGTGAGTACTTTTTATTCTCCTACTTTCTGGAGGAAGGCACACGGGTTGCAAAAGGTGTAGTTCAAATGAAAATGCCAGAGTGACTGCAAAATGCTGAATGTTAGCATTTTGTAAAAATTTTTTGCTGACAAGACTCAGCAGTCTTGGAAAGAATATGAACAAATCTGATTAGAGGACTTCCAATAGCGCAGCAGTGACTGCCTCAGCAAAGAAGAGACTGCTGCGCTTTCCATCTACTAGTTTGCTTTAGAGGTGCTGATAGCAGACCTGTGGAGGGTGTTTTCATTTGTCCTTTATGCACTAAAGATGCCTTTATGCTGCATGTGGCAGTCAGTTCCACTAAACTGGTGACTTCTGTTGAGTCTCTCTGAGCAAGAGATGAAGTAACTCATAATAATTATAAAAAGAAATGAAGTAGAAAACAGCTTTTACTTTTTTTTCTTTTTTTTTTTCTTTTATTATTATTTTTTTTCCCTTTATAGAAGTTGAGGTGTGAGAATTTGAGCTGCTTCTATATCTAATTCAGACCCAGGACTATGAACACAAAATGTATTCTTACAGTTAGGTGAGAAGTTGCAGCAAATTCAACAGCTTGCCTGTTACTTGGAGCTGAAAGTCCAACAAAAGTGGATCTGCATCCAGAAATACAGTTGCTAATACATAATTTTGAGTTGACATGAGCTGGCTTTCCAAAATTGGCCACAAATTTCAGCCACGTTTGAGCTACTGGCTGTGCAACTATAGCATGTGTTACTGAGAAATGAACATGGATTACCTTACGCTGTGCATGGCTGTTTCTTTGACTCAGCCACAGATATCAAGGCAAGTGTTTCCCTGGAGGGTTGGACCTTCACCACCGAATCTCATGTCCTTGTCCTGTCTCCTGGTAGGTGTCATGGCAGACCCTGCTGTCTGTACAGCAATGCTTGCACACAGTAAATTAAGAATTTTTGCCTTTTTTAGCAACCTTGTGGCAATGGCAGATTTCAGTAGTTTTCTCAGAAAAACTTTGTGACCACAGCTGGCTTTGAAAATCCATTTATTGAATGTAAAATCTTGTAGACCTTAGAAGTAAGAGTAACGCAAATAGTAAAAAGATTTTTTATATGAAAGAATTTATGTAAATAGTATCTTCTGTGAATTCGTTACACTGTTTTCCCACCTGTGAAACATATAATGTGTTTACCAAGAATGCTTATGTTTATTCTGTGGCAAAATCTTTTCTATAATGAGAATTTGATTGTATGAACAGCTGATATTCTCAGTGGGAAATTTAGATGTGGCATGCTGGAGTTCAGCTCAGTTCCATCAAGCATTGCTGTCTCTAAACTAGAACAAATCCTGTATCTTGAAGGATGCTGCAGTGGTGCGGTGATGCTTCTTACAGGTTTTTACATACAAACATAAATATAATTAAACATTTGAGGCTAAATCCTCAAGTAGATTTTATAACACATAGCAGCATAAAACCTTAGTTTTGTAAAAGTAAAATGATATCATTTAAACATTTCCTTTTTTTAATGGATAGACTAAAACATCACTTGTATAATCGCATTATGAGTCATGGGTATGAAAACGGGAGATAAGATATGGTTCCTGTTTTATTGTTTTCCCCATGTGCCTGTATATAAAGATCAAAAGTAATTGCTCTGCTTATACAACAAGCATATGTGCAGAGACTGAGTAACATCAGCATTGTTTAAAATACAAAGATTCAAGAGGCACTTGCAGTCAAGTTCTCCTCTCTCAGCTTTTCTGCTCAGTCTCCTGTGTTCACACAACTGTCAGGCATGCCGGAGCTCCAGAGAGGTTGGGACTAAAACCCAGAGCCTCAGGGAACCACCAGTGCCCACCTTTATCTCCCTTCCCCTTAATTAGGATAGGAAGCTAAGCTTACATCAAAACAGTATGCCTGTTCCTAAAGCCTTTATTGATGAAGGTTAAAGACAAAAAATCTCCCAGTAAGGTGGGAGCTTTCCTGGCATTTGTGAAGGTAGCAATATTGCCATAGGAGGCTCCTGTGTAATGAACACATGGAGAGAAAGGTGTTATTCAGTTTCAAATGTCATTGCACATTGCTAAAGGCATTAAAGGTCTGCCTTTATTACACAGCTCCAAGAAATGAGGAGGAGCCATTTGGGGTGCCCAGCCTTTGATATTTTTGTTCTCTGTTCATGGGCTCGTTTGTCAAACTCTGGGAACCCAGATTGGTCCAAGATTTTAAATCATACTTGGATAGCCATTTGTTGCTTACATTTCTGTTGGAATGCACGGTAAGGTGTTCGGCGAGAATTGCTGTACAAATATAATTCTCATTATTATTCCTCTAGGATGTGTAATCTATGAAGAAAATGTTGTTTCAGCTGGAAATCCTCCCCATCTGCTGATGTGAGGATAATTTTTTCCTCACTTCTTTATATGTCAGATCCCTGGCTGGAATCAGCAGTGAGGGAATTGGCTGAACTGGGAAAGGATGATTGTTGGCTCCAGAGCTTCTTTCTTTTTCTCTCTTTGTGAATATAACCTCAGAAGCTTGGAAATATAGTTAGAAAAGTGGGAAGGATTCATTTCAAGTGTAGGGTTTTTTTTTCCCCCCCATTTTTTTTCTCTTATCTCAGTATTCAACTCATTAGTCCATAGATTCAGTAATGCCACAAGATATCATTTAAGTTGTTGATCAAAATACAGTTCCTGATACATGCAATAGCTTTCTAAGCTCACTTGCAGCTGTGGTGCCCCCAGAAAACAAGTCAGCCCCAAGGAGGGTTTAAGGCTGTTGGGAGCTTTGGTGGAGGGAAAAATTAGAAATAGGAATAGAAGTGTCTCCTTGAGCGTATAATCTTCATTTCAAGGCTACAGCACTTGATTTATTAGACTGTCTAGCTTTTTCTGTGTGGGCAAACAGAGGACAGGTATCTTTTAACAACTGTTGGGATAAATTAAATAAGAAATAAAAACAAAGATAAATTCATAGAAATCTAGCTTAGAGCCAGATTTGGCTCTGAAATGTAATTAAGACAAACCAGTAACACTCATACAGAAACATACTGTCATTTCATAGACCTAAGTCTACCCAAAGGAAACAACAGTCTACATGTCTCAACTGAAGGAAATTCTACATATTTTGTGGGAAGAATAGAGATTTCTGTTAGATTCTATGGAGAGACCAATAGAATTTATGTTCTGTACAATTTTTTCCACGAAGCGAAAAGAGAGAAGGTAATATTGATGATATATTGAATCATTTTGTTTTTTATACAGCTTAATATACAATTAAATAAAACAAAGCTGCAACTGGATTAGACCAGAAAGAACTGTGATGTCTGGTAATAGGATGATGCTGACTCTCCCAAGAATTTAAATATGAAATATCTCTGTGTGTGTCCCGGGTGCTGTCAGATCCTGTGTGAAGGCTGGGAGTTAAACAAAGACCTTAATAGACAGAGAAGTGTAGGCCTTCACATTGCAATCCAAACAACTCCTCTCCACAGAAGTACCGCCATCTATTTGAGATTACTTGAAGCACACAAACCCAAACGGGATTGAGTCAAAAGGAAGTGAGTAAAATGCAGTATCTTGTTGACATTTATATTTTCCTTGCTTGACTTGCACGGTAGAGCAGGCTGAAGAGACATCAAAAATGCAGAAGTCACATAGCCCAGCAGGGATATACCTTCACATTTCTCTGATCAATGGTACCTGAGATGCCAGGGTAATTCTGTTTTATCCATTGTTTTTGTGCCCAAGACTAAACAAAACAATAGGAAATGACAGCTCTCTCCTTTCTTTCTAAGAGTGTGTGTATGAAATATATCCAATCTGATGCTGTTTTTTAACAGGAACTTAAGTTGCCCCTTCTAGAAGGAGGTGAGAACTGGAGGAAGAAAAGAAAGAGGAATGTTAACACTATATAATTTTAAATATTTCTCATGTCTAAACCTCCTTATTTAGGAGCTATTTCTATTCAGTAGTAACAAAAGAAGAAAGCTGCCAGATTTGGAAACAGAAATTAAATACCTAAAGTTAGATGTGAATACAGCCCTAACCTCTATTTGAATAAGTGATTTTCAAAAGCGCTGGGCGTCTGGTTGCTTCCTCTGACAATTTGCGTCCTCTGATGGCTGCTTACCCACCACAGCTAAAAGCTATTAGTAAGGAGGCCTCCAAAACCTTACTCTCCCCATGGGCTTTTGTCATCTTTGAAGGCAGAAGAAGGCGGCTCCGCAAAAAGGAGCTTCAGAAAACAAGGTCCAGAGGTAGATTAAGCACTGTGTCTGTGTATCATGTTTGTAATATATCACATGCATGAAACGTATGACTTTAGATGTATATATATTCCTGCATGTATTAATGTAATATTGTTTAAAGTTGGTATTTTTGAAATGAGTTTTCATGAAATAGTTAGATATTTGGGGAAAGAATGTTAAGGAAAAGTTGGCTTACATCCCTGCTACCTGAGCTCTCTAAGAATGCCTCTGCCTCTGTGTGGTGATTAAATCTGAGGCAGCAGAGGAGCAGGAAAACACTTGTGTGAGCTCTTTGGATTCTTGAACACAGGTGTATACAATATTGAGTGCTGCTTTAAATTTGGAAGAATGAGTTAGTTACTCTTAAGCATAAATGTCATACAGTCCAGCACGTCAATCACAAATTTTATAGAACCAACTTCAGAAGGGGCTTGACAGCCATTGGGAGCAGGAAACAAGGCCATATGCGTGTGTCCTGCAGTTCTATTTGTGGGAGCTCCCTACCTGGTGGTGAAAATGGTAGAGCTTCCTGCAGGGTGCATACTTCGTGTATGTTTTAACACAAATACTTCCTGGTTGGACAGCTGCCAGAACAGTGCAAGGTACAATCACTGTGAGAGAAGCTTTTAACTGCTTTGATTTCTCTTCCTCCTTAGGAGCAAGGTGGAGAAGGGTGTGGAAACCACATTAGGTATTTCTGTGCAAGTGAACATGAGGAATACCAGAAGACTTTTGTGATATTTGTCTCATTAAGCTGACTTAGGTAGAAGTTCCTTTTAAGTCTGGAGATCACCAGGAACAAATACTGTGTTCTTGTCCAGACACCAGTAGCTTTTGGTAAATGGGTGAAGGATATGCTTTTTGAACAGCTGTCTATAGCATACTAGTACCACTGAGTTGAGAGAGTCAGATGGCCAAAGGTAATGCAAGGACATAGGAGGATTTTACACTGCCTACATAACTTCTTTACTGTGCTTTATGTTTAAGCATACATATATATATTCTAATTGCTACAGGGCTCTGGCATACAAATTAGCGAGGAAATTTCTTCCATGTACTGTGCATTTAGGAAGGGTATTTTATTTTCCAAGTTTGTTAAACTTATTTATATGAGAAGTATCCTAAACACAGACAAGTTGTATTTTGACTGGTCTCCTGATAGCCTGTGATCAGCTGATGGTATTTGTCTCTCAGTGATGGAAATGGTCCTACTTTGGAGTATGCACCAGATTTTCCTATGAATATTCATATTCCTATGTGTTCCTGATGATTAGTTTGACATCCCATTGTATGAGTTAACCTTGTGAAAATAGCTATGGAATAATAATGACAATACGGTGTTTGGAGCAAAGAAAGCAGTGCAGATTTGCAGGTGATAAATGTGAATAAAAAATTACCATAGAACAAGTTCAAAATTAATTATTTGTTCAAAGTAGTTTATGTTTGCACTGAAGCCTGAAAGACTCTGTGTTTTTTAACCTGTGTCACTCGTACCACATCTTCCTGGGGGTCTTGCTGCAGGGGAGGCACCGTCTACATAGGATTGTGGTGACTGTTCAGGAGCTTGTGAAAAAAACTTTAGAAGCAGTCATTTGGAAGGCGAGCCTTTACTTCTGTTGTTAAAATGTAGATGCAGTGTCAGGGCTGGCTACCAAATACTGTCGTGCTTTGAACACTTCTCTTAAGCTTCCACAGCTTCTTTCTGAAGCTCACTGACTACCTTTTTTTGTGCTTGAGAACCTCCTCCGTGGCTCAGCATCACTGTCAATATTTTCTTCTCTGCTTTGCTAGGCTTATGCCTGCAATGTTTTTTCCCCAGATAGCTTATTGAGTGGATTACTCTTGAATCCTTAAGTTGGCTTGGAAGAGCCAATGCAGGATTTTCGGATGAACGTGAGGGAAAACACCAGAAGAGGTACAAGCATATTGCAAGGAACATGTAGGATCTCCTGGGGACACTTAAGAAACTTGGTGTATATGGGCTCTTGGGGCAGAGCCCTCCTCACATTCTTTCTAGAGGCTGAGCTGGCATCTGCTGGCACAACTTGAGAGTTCCTGGAGGGTATCAACTGCTGTGAGAGTAAGCCCCTCTTTCTACCTGGAATTTCGTATACTCCATATGGAATACTGTACCGCGTATTTCCGAGTTCTTCAACATCGTACTCGATGGTCATTTGCTGTCTTGTTTGTAATGGGAACTCCTGGGAGGTTGTGTGGCTCAGCCCAGCCCTGTGTCAGTGTCCCCAGTCATGTGGTGTTAGACTGTGTGGAATTGTGGATATCAGACATCCTTTATTTTCACTGAATCCTATGAATGTCTCCGTGTTTAGGGAGGAAACAATGTCTTCCAGCGAAGGCAGGGCCAGGGCTGGTAAACAGTGTGATGCAGGCCACGTAGGAGGGCAGAGACTCCGAGCTGATTCATGCCACCCGCAGCTTGTGTTTGCATGGCGATGAGCATCAACTCCAGCCTAAGGACTTTTGGTGAGCAAACAAACAAGTGCAGCTTCAGGCATGGCAGCAACCTGCTTCTCACAACTGCACCTCTGTGCTTCCTCTGTGTGAGTCAGGCTGCTATTCCAGCTTGGCTTTGCCGATCTCTCATTTCTGCCCACGCGAGGGGACAATTTCATGTACAAATGCTTGTAGAGGCACATACAGCCAGCAGACCTGAGTCATCTGGGATCAGGAGTACTAAGCAGGTTGTAACTTCCCCGGGCCAGTTAAACAACTCGTTTAGAGATTTCTGTCAGCTGTGACGACTCTTTGCAGAGCTTGATCTCCTGCTGTCACGCTCACCTGGGGTTGGCTGCCCATGGAGAGCTTGTAGAGCTGCGTGCAAATAAACATGCCGCTCCTCCTGAGTTACACAGCCATATGCTTTGAAAACAGTACCTGGTGTCAGTGCTTCACAGGTTTTCTGCTTTTTCATGTGTGATGTTTTTCATTTGTCAGTGGAAGAGAAAGGAGTATTTTTCGGGGCAGTGGAGGGAAACTGAAACGTGCACCTGCCAAATGCAGCACATGGGTACAGATCTTCATCCCATCCCACAGCGCTGTGCTCCATACCCACTGCAGTGCTCCACTCTGCTTTCTTGCAGTTCTGCTGCCAGCTTTGCCTCTGCTTCATTATCTATAGATGGGTATATTTCTCCCCATTTCTTCTGTTGTTTCACATTTCATCTCTTTTTCCCTTTTCCTCTCCTGCTTTATTTTTGGAGTGAAATGAGAGGGAACTTTGTTCCCACTGAAAGTGAACCTAAAGAGGAGATGGAGAATAAGATAGGTAATGGAGAGGAAAATGGAGAAAGTGGGAAGAGAGATTTGGTTAGAAAAGTGGGGTAGAAAGCGGCTTAGAGGGGCTGGAAACAGCCTGGATTTGAAAGTGTAGTAAATGAAGAATCAGATGAGGGAGAATTATTTCCTCTCCATTACAGTGGAATAGACTCCATGCTGTATAAGTAGTTGCTGTCAGATGGAGGCAGACATTTTAAACATCTTACTTTTTTTTTTTTTTTGTGTGTGTGTGTGTATGTTTGTAGATATGCTGGCAAAAATAGAAATGACACCTTAGCAACTCAGTGTATTGAAGATTTACCTCATCCTTTCAATAGACAGTAGAAAGCAAGCAACTGTGCAATCCTGGTGGGTCTCCAAGCCCACTCGCAGCCCACAGTGTGTGAAGAACAGAGGGGTTTTTCATGCTTGTGTTCTTTTATTCAATGGTCTCTCTGCAGTCAGGAAAAGACACAACAGGCAAAAGTACAGCTGGCACACAGCACAATAAATGACTAATTTTCACTCAGCAAAGTTCTCTAAATGCTGCCATGTGCCAGACTCTGTGGAGCCATTTCTAAGATCTCAGAAGAAAGATTAAAAACATCTCAAATACACAGAATTGACAGGAAAGCAAACTTTTCTGTGGAAGGGACACAAGAAGCCAGATGGTAAGTGTTGCACAAAGCCAAACAAATCCAGACTCTGAATTCCTAAGGAGTATAAACCTCTGCAGAGAAATTAAATTTCTCTGAAGGAAAGTGAACTTTATGCAAATTCACACCCTGTCATAATTCTGTCATGCAGAACAAAGATCTTGTAATTTCCCAAAGTTGTCCTTTCCGTACTCTTCTGAAAATGTGTTCAAAAGCATAACATAAGCAACATTTTCACTGAAGCAAACTGGTAAGGAAGGGGAGCAATTACATTTAGCAAAGGGGAATCAATTAGTGGTTAACTGTGTTCCTTTTGTTATGAGTTGAAATAATTCTGTATCCAAACAATGGTTTGTCTTTTGTTGCTGCTTTTTACGGTCCTGTTATGGTTGTACTATGATGCAGCCAGCTCTTAAAAGGAGAATGTGATGGATGGTCTATGGCTTGAATTCACAGAATTTCAAATATGTTTGTACATGCTTAAGAAGAAATTGATTGAGGTGCATTAATACACACGTTATTTAAATTCCTTGACCAGTGAGCAGCAGTAATAAAGTTTAATAAGATGTTGGCTTGCATAAAGTGGGCTGTATGTCTAAGAGTGTTATGCTGTCACTTCATAGAACTCATTTTGTCTTCATCTGACATTTATTGCCCAACTTAGCTCATTCTATTTTGAAGAAAGATGTACTAAAATTGTAGAGCATGTGTCCTAGAGCATCTACATGACAAACAGAGTGGAAGGATTTATGTACGAGGAAAGGGATTATGCAAGTTTAGAGGGCTGTGAAGAAACCATCTGTAGGGACATAATTGACATAAAGGTAGAGGGATTATAAACTTAAGAGATTGTATTTAAACATTTGTTATTACGTTCTGATTTTGGCTTAGCATCTAGGACCCCGTGATGGTTTCTCTATGCATGATATGGCACACTGTGAGAAGATTAATGAATCAGAGTGGAAGTTGGGAAAATGAATTAGCTGTAAGCAATTTGAATTGTTCTAATCACTCACAACTAAACTGGCAATTATCTTTATCTGCTTTTCTGTCTATATATTAAAGTTCATTTTTCTGACTTAGAATTGAGTGTAAAAGTAGCTTTTTTTTTTTTTTTTTTTTTTTTTTTTTTTTCTGGGTGTAACGGAATCAGCTGTTAGGGTAAGAATGAATAGATTTGGGAATAGAAGCAAGTATTTGCTTTATTTGAGACTGGGGCCTTAAATAATTATAGGAAGTAATCAAGCCACTTTTTTTTTTTTAAATCCTTGAAGCTGGAAGCATGGAACATATTGCAGTATTTCAGGAATTTTCATGTTGGTTTCACCCCCTTCTGGCACAAAATTTATTTAAGGAAAAGTTAAATGTGAATTTACAGAAACTCAACAGTGGGTGGCTGGGCAGTTATCTAACAGTTTCTTGAGGTAACTTGTAGTTATGATCGAGAACCCCATATGGTATTGCATTTTTTTGATGGTCTGATGATTTCTGTTAACACTTGATAAAGATGATGTCCCCAGCCAGGTTAACGTTGACCTTGGGCTATAGATGTTTTGCTTACTATATCTATTATATTGCCATTGTGTCTTCTCCATGATGCTCTTTTATGTCTTCATCAATGACATTGACAGTAGGGTTGAGTGCACCCTCAGCAAGCTTGTGGATGACACCAAGCTGTAGGGTGCAGTCAACACACCCAAGGGATGGAATGCCATGCAGAGGGACCTAGAAGTCTTGAGCAGTGGGCCCAGGTGAACCTCATGAGGATCAACAAAGCCACGTGCAAGATCTTGCACCTGGGTTGCAGCAACCCTGAATACTGATACAAGGTGGCGGATGAAAGGATAGAGCATAGCCCTGCCAAAAAGGACCTGGGGGTACCAGTGGATGGCAAGCTGGACATGGACCATCAGTGTCTGTAGTTTTTCCCATCATCAGTTGAATAAAGCTTAAGGAAGTCAGTCCAGGTGTTAGATGCAGCATAAATGAATATGCAGGAAGAACTATGGTGGATTGAGTGAAAAAGCATATCAGAACAAAAAGGGAGATAGTTGTGATTCTTTGTTCTTGGTTTGAAAAAACAGATTATCACCATTTTGATATGCTGTACCAGTAGCACAGGAGTGCATGTTCATTGTCCTGGATAGATGATGAAATTTGCAGTGAAGCCAACAAATGATGAGTGATGAGAAGCAATTAAAAGCACAACCTAAGATATTTATAGTTCATTGGTGCTGCCATACAATCACTGATAAGCAGTTAATGCTCATGAAATAAAGCTGCAATTATTCTGTAACAGGTGACCTCCAGCTGTAAACAGCTACATGCAGAAGACAGTTCAAGAAAAGCTCTTTTGGAAGTGTGGATCTGATTTTTCTTTCTTCTGTTATGCTTGGGATATTCTTTAGTTACAGCTGAGAAGACAGGTGCTGAATCAAACAACGGGTTCTTGAGAATGAGGGCCAGATCCCAGAGCTCTCTATGACAGCTCAGGTTCTCTTCACCAGTGAGAGAAATGGAAGGAGCGTGGGTTAATGGCTCTGTAACCATGCATGGAGAAAAGTGTAGGAAAATGCTAACTTTTTTTGCTTAGCTTGTTACTTACCTTTTGTGAAAGGTCTTCTATGAGGCAACTGGTAGATGTGTTACTCCCAGTTTTCACAAGTGTATTAGCTAGCAACTTAAAACTCCTTAGAAATGTTACTTTGTTTCCTTTCGTGTTCATTTGCTATTTATGAAATGACATGAAGGAATACAGATTTTACTGGTATCCCTGGGGGTGGTACTGACGTACAAGGAAGCGTGTCGACTCTTCCTTCGCAATCTGAGCGATGTAAAAACATTTACTTTGTCAGAGGAATTGTGGGGATGGGAGCAAACTTAACCCGATGGAGAACTGTTTGGCTCTAATCATTAGGCTTACTTGTTCTGTATGCATGATCTGTCCCCCACGTGGGACCTTCTCACACATCAGAGCTGTTGGACATCAGATCTGTTTTTGTAAGACCTGATGTTGTACTAGTGTAACAATAATAGATTGCTTTCTTGCTGCCTTTTGCAGCAAAGCACTTTTCTCCTTTCTACTCCTCTGCATAAATCTAGAATTAAAATAACTGGAATAGATTAGTTCAGATTAGCGGGGGGGAAAAAAAGCGACACAGATTTTGTGATACCGAAAACTAAAATAGATTAAGCAAGTCGCTTCCTCCAGGGCCTCGTCACCATGATTCTGCAACACAGTAAAAGGATAAAACACAAAGCAGTAATAGAAGGCCAAAAAATAAAATTGCCAAGTCCTTGTGAAGCAAAATTACTGTACAAAAGAAGTCTATAGTTGTGGGAGCACCAATAACATATTGTAATCCTAGGAAACTACAATAAAAATATAACTGCAGTAAAATAATCATTGTTGATTGATTTCAGAGACACTTATTACTAGCTCTGTGGGTGTTTTTTCACATGTAATGTAGGAAGGACCTCCGCAGAAAAGTATCCTGGTGAGAGTGAGTTGTTCAGCCTTAGAGACCTGTTAACGCTTTTTAGTAGTTTGGTTTCTTAAATATTTTAAGTGCCTTCTCTGTGGATTTGCTGACAAATTCCTTTGGGAGTTTTTGTCAACATGTTAAAATTGTTGAAAAACACTCTTTTTGGAGCAGCTTTTGTTTCATGCCTTTTTGTATAAAAATCTTTTTGATGTCCTACGTTCCAGTATCCCCGCTATGTCCGTTTTATCATTAATTGTTAAGAGGCTTATGAGGTCATCTTCTTTTGCTAGCCAGTTGCATGATTTGATTGCCCAAGTTCAGTATGTTGCAAATGAATGCATTTAGTCAATTTAAGAAATAAGAAAACTTCAGAAGTCAAGACTGATCCAGAGTGTATTTCAGAAAATACCCGGCGTAGTATATAATGGAAAAGTAACCTCGCTTAGAAATTAAAGGCATGAGGTTTGGAACTGAGAAATAGAACAGTTGTACAGGAGCTTTAATGCCTGCAGTTATCTCATACAAAAGAATCAATGAACATTCATCACAAGTTAAGCCAGCAAAGTAAAATAGAAAAAACATATACGTAGGTGACCTTTGTAGCATGCGATGTCTTTCATCTGGGAATCACAGAGGACTATAGGCACTGATGAGCATTGTGTATAACGCTGGTACAAGGAAATGTTTTCACTTGGAACTCATAGGATTTAACACAACTTGTCCAGTCAGATGAGAAATGAAACATATAATTCAAGTCTCTTGGTTTTCAGTCATATTTTTATTACTAGACCATGTTTTCTTTCTATCCAATTTAATAGAAGGCTCTCCCTCACTAATCTTGGATGAACTTTTTCCTTGAGTTAGTTTGTATCTACACAGAGTTTAAAAAGTAGGAAACATACGAAAAAACAAAAATCCCTAAAAACAAACAAACGAAAACTCTTAAACATGAACAATTTGAACCTACATATGCATAAATGACATTGTTGTCACTTGGTTGATGGAGAGGTGTCCCAGATCAGTGAAATCACCCCACTGAAGTTTTAAACCTCCAAACGAAAAACAATTGGATGGGGATATATGTTTTGGACCATCAGCCACAAATAATTAAATTTAAACAACTGAGGGAGCTTTGCACTGCACTATGGGGCACCTGTGAGTGGTGAGCTCCAGTCTTTTCCTTAGGATGGCTTTATGCCAGCTTTGATATCAGAGAAATCACAAAGTATTATAGAAGGAGTGGATAGTGTGAACGTATTTCTGAACTGAAAAAAATGAAGTGAAAGTGACAGGAAACCTTCAAGATTCCCTGTGAGCTTTCTGTGGGGTGACTTTTTCCCCTGCCTTCTTGCTATTTCCTGTTTATAAGTACTTCAGTAGGTCCCCTGATGGTAGTGGGGGGGAAAAAAAAAGAAAAAGGAAAAAAATTTAGTTTTGGAAAGGGAGGTTGTTTGAACATTGTCCACAAACCAGCTTGCAATGGTAGCACTGCAGCTTGACCTGAGTTCTAGCACATACATATCTCCTGTGACGCTTTGGGGTATTGATTATAGCACTTAAATCAATATAACACTTCTCTCCACACTCCCTGAAATGGGCTGAGACCAGCCTGAGCAAAACATCCTCCTGCATTCATTCCTTCCTCTTCCATACAATGCCTTTAATTGCTTGTGCATTGCTGTTTGCTCTTATTCTTCTTTTTGCACTGAACTGTCTTTCTCCACGTGAACCATATGTTTTGGAATGTACCCTGAAGCACACGGAATTTGAGTTACGCTGCTATCTCTGTATAAAGGCTCTAGAAGGGTATCTCTTTTAGTGCTAGCTTTATGAGTTTATTTGGTGCCTGTAGCCTGTAATGAAAAGAAAAATGAGCTTAGTTGTTCTTGAGACACTGTTATTCTACTGAGTCTGTATAAGAAGAGCCTATAAGGAGAAGGTGCATCCTGCTGGTTGAGACCTCTCTAAAGACATGCTTCTGGGTCAGGATTCATGGAGCCTGGCATGCTGTGGGGTGAAAGACCTGCTGACATGCAAGAACTATTTTATGGCAGCGCTTGCAATATTGTCACCATCCTTGGAGGTGTTCAAGAAATGTTTAGATGTTGTACTGTGGTACATGGTTTAGGGGGAAATATTGGTGATAGGTGGATGGTTAGACTGGATCAGCTTAGAGGTCTTTTCCAACCTTGCTGATTCTATGATTTGAAACCATCAGGTTTCACACTGGAAAACAAATCAAGAAACATTTGTGTATACAAGTATGTGTGCTTGCAATCTGTGTCCTTAAAAGACATCTGGAGACTGTGGTTCAAGCATTTTGGCATGCAGTTGGGGTGAGGCTAGTCAGGGCCCAGGCTCTGAGTCCTCACTGCAATGGAGAATCAACTATACTGTGTAAAATCTCGGATTTTAGAGCTCACAGTTTTTACTTTTACTAAACCTTGGCTTTACTTGGGTTGATGAATTTGGAATTGAGGCAGGATAGAGCCCTTCAAACTGTGGATGAGATTTACTGGTTTACATGGTGAAGCAGCAAGCCACCTGTCCTCTGGTAGTGGCCTTCTACTTGTGTGCACTTTCCTCGATCATGAGTTTGGTGCATGGTGAACAGCTGCTCTGTGGGTGCTAATGAGCGTGGGTATTTCTGGCATAAAATACAAAACTGGTTGGGGTGACCTAACGGGATAGTTTGTCGCTGTATTTCAATTTTAAACTTTTGTTAGCAATAAGTGCTAAATATCATTGGTTTTGGTCAGATGTTATATTTTAGTTTAGAATCTTTCTGATGGAGGAATATCATTTTTAAAGAGATCAGAAAACCTGAACATTGAGGCTCTGGCTTGGTCAGCTGAAATGTTCTTATTAATGATTTTTTTCTATTTGAAGTGATACCGGTCATATAAAAGCAGAAGCTAGATTTGTAATCTGATGGTACAGCTGTATCAGTTGATAATTTAGTTGTACTTTTCCTGTTGCTTCATAGTCCCAGACACCAGTAATGCTCATATGCTTTTAGTGAAGCTGTAACAAATGTTGAATATTGTGTACAGCTATATTAAGACCAACAGTTTGCAAAAACAAAATCAAAGATAAACTGCATTTTCCATTGTGAAAAACAGGTATTTTGTTCTTACTTCATGATAGCATTTAAAATAAACTGAAATCAGCAGTGGAGCCTGTCAAAACTCACTGATCTTTATTTGAGGTTATATTGAGTTTTTGCTTTATGCTTTTCTTGGGGATTGAACATAGGCGTAGTTCTAAAGCTGTATACATTTGAATACACAAATTAATGAAAATGCCTGTTACAGTTTGCCAGAAAATTCTGTGACAGTTTTAAGGGACCTAATTCAATCTGGCAGAGTAGTAGGCAGCAGCAACAACGATATTTTTGAAACTTTGAGTAATAAAAATATGCTCAATGAAATAAAACCTGCACCTATAAGGGATATACATTGGCATTATGTGTTTCTGTAGAACTAGCCTTACAGCAAGATGTTTTTCTCCATCTTGCTATTTAATAATAATAAAAAAATTAGCTCTGTTTGCTTATGATCCTTATGGTGTGTTCAGATACACCAAAGACTGAACTGCAGTCTGCATGCTACACTTGAACAGTCTCAGCAGGTAGAGGCTTTGAATATGAAATGTTTTCATAGGTATTATTACAGCATCGCTATTGCCTGTGATTAATTATCCCAAATGGCATTTAGAATCCCTTTGAACCAATGATCAGTGACCATTCACAGCATGGTGTTTCCAAATGCCAAACAGATATGCTACGTAGACACAATGCAAACAGCAAGAAATATGTTTCTGGGAGAAAAAAAGAAAAAGTGAAAAAGAAACCCACACAAAACAAAACAAAAACAAAGTAGGGGAGTGGGGAGAAGTAAGTAACAATCACTATAACTTCATCAACATCTGAAATTCACTGAAAGGGAAGATTATTGGGAGATTTGTTTGAAAGGGCACTTGTGGTCTGGACTCAAATGCTAAAAGAGATGCGTCGGGGCTAACTTGACAATAAAAACACCATACTAGGATGTGAAACTTTAAGTGAAGAACTGCGAATACAAGTGAAACTGAAGTTAACGACTGCTTATGAACATTTTGCCCTGCTCTGAGAAGATAAATGAATCTAATGTCTGATTTGATGGTTGTTTTTATGTGCTTTTCATTTCAATAATGTTTGCCAAGTAGTTGTGATCTGAATGTAGTTCGGAGCCAGCACAAGATACACTTGCTTACATAAGAGACCGTCAATGTGGAGATACCTTTCTGATACCTGGTGAGAGGACAATGAAAAGAGATCAGAGGGCATTCTAGAAGTAAAATTGACTTTTTTTTTTTTTTTTTTTTTTTTTTTTACAACTCAAGTTTAAATTCTACCAGGTAATTACTTTTGTCTAGGCTTTTCTCTCTTTTTTTTTTCCCCCCTTTTTTTTCAGACCCAGCCTTTTTGTCTTCTTTCAGCTGCTCTTCCTGTGACCAAGCTAAAAGTTGGGAATGGGAAATCCTTCACTGCCCACAGTGAGTGAAGTTTTTCATTGAATTTACTGGTCTGGGCACTGAATGCTGATTTTCAAAAATGAGGGGTTTGACACTCTCTGGAAAGCAGTTTTCTATTAAACGCCTCAGGTTTGGTACCCAGAAATGATGGTGCTGGTATTACTAGCTGTACTTAAAAAAATCTGGCCTTGAAATTTTCAGTTGAAGTGAGTTAAGATTCCATGAGGACATTAATCGGTGACATTTTTTGTTTGTGTAATACAGTACGCTCCAATTAGTTTTGGAAATGGGTAATTGAGGAGTATGTTTAAAGGGATTTTCTTCAAACAGCCAGTTTTTTTCCATTGACATTCAGTGGATAATTCTTTGTTTAATGGGGATGACAATATCTCTTTTGTGGGACGTAGATTTTCTGATTAGATGCACTAAGCTGCTTTAATTTGCAAGCAGAGATAGCCTTTTAAGCTTTGAAAGAGGTTTATCTTAGGTATTAAGCTCAGTGTTAAGCTACTTTAACAGTTTATGGTGGACATGACACTGAAAACATACTCTGTACTGCAAAGGATCCAGTTAGGAAGCTGGTGGGTATACTCTATATAGAGACTGTATCCACTCACAGATGATTACTGAGCAATGCTGAAGAACTTGGCAGGTGCTAGCAAAAATCCGTGTGATGCAAAAAGAAGAGGATAACTTCTGTAATCAATGTAAACTTCCATAAGGGAGGTTGAAGGCAGGAAAGTTTGCCTTCACTCTTGTTCGACTAAGATGGCAATCTCAGTCAAGACTGGAGAAAGACCCACTAGAACTTTAATAGCCAGGGACTGTCAGTGCTCCGTGCTCCATTTCTGCTGGCAGAATTCCAACTTTGCTGAATTTTTGCTCAGGACAGCAGCACACTCCCCCTTCTTTCCATAACTTTTCTGTTATTCTCTGATTTATATTTCTTGCTATCTTTCATGTCAGAAGAATTTGCATTTCAGGTACGAATCTTCCAAGCAAAGTGTTTTACATCCAAAATAAAGTCAGCACTTTGGCACAGATCTTTAGAAATGCCATCTCCAAATGTGTATTAGGTCTAATGTAAGAAAAGGTGCAGTTCCAGTAGCATGTGACCTGCTTTTGTATGACTTCATCTTCTAAATAATCTCTGTGCCTACGGTGACCCAGGCTGATCACTTATCTGGAAGACTGGGACAGTTAAATGCATGTGGCATAAAAGTCTGGGAGCTGCTTTCCATTTGTTTATGTGGTTATTGCATGTTTGCTGAGAGAAAGGAGCCTTGTGTTCTCTGGGGAATTGTGATTATACAGATCTGTACCATGAAGGGCAGAATTTGGCCCTCTTTGATCATCGCTTTTATTGATGGCCTTGCTAAAAAGGTTAAAGGGAGCTTCTTGCTTTGAAAGCTTGGAAACAGCCCATCTGTCAAAGAACCACCTTTATTTGTTAAAAGCTTTTCAAGCTTAGAGACCTGGAAGAGCCCCAGTAAAATCAATGAAAAACTATCCAAGATAAACAGGATTATAGATGAATAAATGCTTAGTACTATTTTTAGTCTGAGCTCACAAAATCTCTTTCTGACTGCCTGGCCTTTTTTTCTAATAAAACAACTAATTCTCCAAATATTAATAGAGGCCTATTGTCAGGCTTGGGGCTTGCAATTCTTCCTGAGCTTAAACAGAACTGCAGTTAGAAAAAACCTTTTCCAAATTGTCCTGGAAATACTTGCTGAGCAAAGTTCCTGTCTCACCAAAGACTGATCTTTCCACAAACTCTAGGCAGTGATGCATTAGAGAAATGGCTAGCAATAGTGCAGCAAATGAAAGCTTTGCTCATTCATTATTGTAGCCAGCAGGAAGGATTTCTGTACAAGCAGACATAAACAATCCCCTAATTTACTGGTGCAATTTTCCAGGGTGTTGAGCACTCAGAGCTGTAGTAAAACATATGGTTTAAATGAAGATGGAAAGCCATGGGAAGAGGGGATAGAGAGTCTCTGGGACAATCAAACCTTTCTCTGAAACCATGCTTTCTGATCTGCTTTATTGGTGTTACGGTATATAGATTTATGCACTAAACATGGGGAAAAACCACTCTGCTGTATTTACGTATGCTAGATGTGGCTTATTTGAATGGCTAGGCGTAAGCATCTTCAGTACAGAAGATCTTTGCTCTTATCTCTGATGTATCTCAGAACAACAGAGTTCTGGGTTAGTTTGCTTCTTCATCTTCCTCTTGACCTGTGCATCAAAAAAACTGAGGGGTTGTTTATTCAAGTTTCTTCTTAAACTGTGTTGCTTTGATGTTGAAAAGCCTCAGCCTGCAGAATGCAGCTCCTTGCTGAGGCACACAGTCAGGAGTATATTTAAAAATTTGACTTCCCTTTGAAGTGGGTATAATTTTGCCTCAAACCAGCTCACTACATAGCTGTGTTTACTGGTGTGTCCCTTTGTACCGAAGTAATTGGTGGTCTAGTGATGGGCTAGCATGACTTTCAGTAAAAGGAACAGACTTGTGCTTTGGGAATGCTTTGTAATGGAGTTTTTATGTCTGTGGAGTAGTGAGACATCTGTGATGTACTAGCACAGTTAGATTGTCTATGTATGCTTGAGGCCTTGACCTGCATGTGGCTAGGGCTTCTACCTGTTTGAATGAAAGCCAAGAATACCTTCCTGGATTTGCCCAACCCTTTTGTGGCCTGCATCTGCATTTTTGTTGCATGCAAAAGGACAGCTTATAGGGACTTTCTGGTTTTCACTTGTTCAAGAAGGAATTTTTTGGTTTGAGGCTCTTGGCCTGTGGTGTGTGCCTAGGAAGTCAGCCAAGAGGAACAGAAGGGCATGGAGCTGACACAATGCCTGCCTTGTGTCTCACACTGTAAAGCTGCTCTTTGCAACTTGCCTTCTTGTGGAGTCTTCACCTCATAGCCTACATCCTCCTTTTATTAAATGACCGACTTCATGATACCTCAGGAGTATTTGTATTTTTGACTAGTAAACCCTTGCCATACTCATCGTTTGCATTTACATTTGTGCATCTCTGATTATAGCCCAGTTCCCCCTGTAAGTTTGACTGAAAGACTGAAAGCCCTCAGGGCTGCAATGAGCAGCAGATCAGAGACAGGATGACACTGCTCACAAGGGAGTTGGACAGGGTCTTGGCATGAAGCTCTACACTAAACTTCTTGTCTGGAATAGTGTGAAGATAGCCTGGAAATAATTAAGATGAATGGAAAATGTGTCTGAGTGCCTGGAGGGGGTGTGTTGTGGTCAACAGCCCAGGAGAGGGCCTGGGGGCCTGGGGGCTCAGGCCTTGATACTGAAGCTACAAGCAGTCATGAAGGGACTATAAGCAAGCAAGCATGCTTGTGCTTGTGTTGGCTATTAGAGCTATTGCATACTCCTCTTTACTGGCATTGTTTTTCATTGTCTTGGGCAAATGTGAACAAATAGAGTTTAGAGTCAGCATGTCTTTCTCCATGTAGAAGCCCTTTCCAATGAATACTCAAAATGTCAACTTCTGCAATATTTTCTCCATTCTCTTGTGTTGTTGCTTCTTAAAATGCTGTCCTGTTGCTATTTCCCTTTGCATTTCTGTCCCACTTCTCTGCATGACTTAATTAGCTGTTATCCAACTGTCTTAGGCTCAGGCTAAGATTTTCTCAGCAAAGATCTCTTTACTGAGCAGGAGTGGTCCAAACACCTGCTACATGTTGATGGAGAGGGGATAACAATCAGGGAAAATTTGGCAAGGCTGCTGTCCAAGGGCTTGTACAAATTTAAATATCCATAAATCTCAGTCATTTTCCTAAATGACTTTTATTTAAAAGTATATTTCATATTCTAAAAGAGGCTTTAGCAGAAATGTAACTCTCAAAGGTCTTTAAATATTAATCCCAAATCAGTTAAGATATTAGCTGTGAGCTGCTTTCCCTGCCTTGCCTGCAACAGAGTCCGGGACTGTTTTAAAGACAAATTACCAACATTTATGCCTGCTCTCCTCTGCTGTGTTGTAACAGCCAAAAGGCTTGGTGGTCATCTTGTAGGACAGGGTGGCCTTCCTCCAGGTTCCCGTGTGTTCTGCAGAGCTCTGGAAGCACCTTGCTGGTGCATGTTGCTCCCAAAGTATTTATGGCTGGGTGTTGTCTTCATCCTTAACCTGGCTGGAGATTCTCAGGGTGAGGTTGATGTTTCTGGATTTACTACTTAGATGAAAAACCACTTGTTGCTCTGAGGAAAATCCTATCACGTAGACAAGCCCCATGCAGTTCTGGTAGCTCTGTGACATTTTTTCTTTATTCTGTTGACAGACGTTACTGGAATGTTGTGACAGAACTGTCTCTGTCCTGGTGGTGCTTCAGTGAGGTGAGGTGCACTTGGTAACAGATTGTACTACCAAAACCAATTAATGTGCTCACTGACCTGGATGGTGTTCAGTCTTCATTTTTCAAAGTGTGAGAGCACTTGACCTCATGTACCTTTTCTCCTTTTTGGTGTGAAAAAAGCAAATACCAAGAGCACAGGGCAGGATAGGGAGAGATATATTCTGAACTTTTTCTGAGTCATTGTGTTTCCTTTGTGTTTGGGTGGCTTTGGGTCACAAGGTGGTGCAAAGACCTTTCTTTTTAGATCAGCTGCTGCAAGGTTGGTGCAACAAGAGACAGACTCAATATTAATAACAGAAGTTTGCTTGTTATTCTGCTGTACTTTGAGGTGCAGAGTAGTTGTTGCAAGTCCTTATGTCTTTGAATGTAAATATCTGCATTTTGTGTGAGGCATTATTTTGATTTTTCATGATTTATCACTAAACAGCTGACACTGTATAATTGAAAGTCGCCCCCCCCCCGTAAACAGATTGAAAAAAAAAAGAAAAGTTGTGAGAAGAATTCTGAGAATTTTTCCCTCCTTTGGTAATACCAGATCTAGTGAATGGAATGTCACATCATTGTATACTGTCCTGCAGGCTGAGAAGATGCTCTTCACAGACATACTTCTGAGGTTGTAAAAACATTTAAGACAAAGAAAACCCTTTACTAAAGCACTAAAACCATTGAGAGAAGGATTGCAAGTCTTCAAAAAGAAGCCACTGGGCTGCAGGCAACACAGTCGCACAGTCGGAAGCACAACAAAAGACTTCTGAGGCTTAGCAAAGCCATGCAGGAGATGGGTTGGTTTGCCTGCCTGCACAGGGTTGGGAGAAAAGGGTATTGGAACAAGATTAAAACATTGTTCATTGTAGGATTTCTACATGGTTTGCACAGCTGACTGGGAAGGCAGAACAAGCCTCAGCTATCAGCAGTTATCTTTCCCCAAGTGGTGCTGGGGTGGGGAGATTGGGAGGGTTGCTGCTGGCTGTGAGATCAAGAGGTGCATGCCTGGCTTTGCAGCTTTCCACAGCAGGATGCATAAATGACTTCAAATAGCTGCTCAGTTTCTTACAGCTACAAGAACACTTCTGCTTACATTTAAAATCTCAGGAATATGTAATACAATGTAGATAGTAATATCTGTAATGCGTGAAATGAATGGCAACATAGGGAATTCTTGCATCCCTCCATAGTGGCATAGATTGCGAAGTGAAGAAAGTACAGAGGCTAATCTGAAAGCTAGCTGAAACAGAAATGTTTTAAACCCTGAACTATCCAAGCACTTTGGCTTGAATGCAGTTTTAAACTTGTATTCAGCAGGACAATTCACCTGAAACTGCATTGGCCCTGCTCCACAGGGCTTTCTGAAGCAAAACTGGAGCATCAATCCTGAGCATTCTGACTTTGTACCTAAATTGTTCTCTCCTTGTAAAAGATATGTTATACAGATGCAAAGTCTTAATCCTACAAAATAGTACTGGTACTTCCAGTATTAAAATAGCTTGGCTTTGTGCCAGCATTACAATGCACATCAGTGAAAAGTCGTGCGAGATGGTGACTAAAAACCATTTTCATCAATGTGCTGGTAGTGTTCTTGAAGCAGAGACCCCCGAACTCCTGTCATATGAGATGTAACCCATGATTCTAATTGTGTATGGTCACTAGAAGTTCCTCAATATAAAGTTTAATAACTCTGATATATGAATAGAGTCCTGTTTGAATAATGTGTGCTCTAGCTACATGAGATATTGTGCCATAGTAGCGCCTGTTGATAGCTCTTTCTTTTCTCATGCTAAAATACAGTATGGTGGTCGGTGTTCACAGTTTTCTTCTGTAGTGTTTAAATTTACTTTGTCTGCTTCAGTAAAGCTCAGGCCCATGATTTGCACTTCTTCATCTTGCCAAGATCGTGTGCTACTTGGGCTTTATCAGTAGTGCTGGGTAAAGGTACTGTGGGTGTTGGGTTGAGAAATGGGCAATCTGAGAGAGTGAATGATGTGGAGGCTGTCCTGTGACTTTCATTGCCATGTCACAGCCTCCTTTGCCTCTTCTGAAACTAGACATGACTTTGCCTCTGAAATATAGTCATTAATCAGTGTGGATATGCCTAAGAGGGAGTGGAGAGTTCTTTGTATTTCACCACTTCCCCATTTCAAGTTTTAGTCTTATGACTTTCTTCAGTAAATCAAGTTGTTCAGTTAACTTACCCACATCCTGCCTTCTCTGAAACCTCTGTGACCCTATGAGGTACCTCACAGCTGACAGAAACATGTGGCAGGTTCTGAAAATTGATGCTGAGTATCTCTGGCTGTTTCTTGAGTTTGCAAAATCAAAGACCAGGAAAACACAGTGGTGTGTGATTGATTATTCAGAGTATAACAGGGTGACTTTGTGGCTTCATAGCAGGAGCCTGCAGTACTCCTTTTCTGTTTCTGAAAGTGATCATCTTGACTGCTGAACCCATGTTGGCTCCAGACTATCAGCAGAGTTATGAAAGAGGGAAGCATGAGGTAGTGTTTGCAGCTCTTAAAACTTGAAGTGTTGGAACCAGTGAAGACTGCTGGTCTGTAAACCAGCATCTAGTTGTGTATTGCACTCAGGTGCTGCTGTAGGTGAAAAAGATAGCTTTAATTGTGAATGCCAGTGGGCAGAGGATAATTGGGTGTTTGTGTGGGTGAGTGTCTGAAATCAAACTTTAGAATCTCAAGGAGAGGCTTGCTTCTTGCTAACCATAGCTGATAAGGGCTGGCTGTAATTTTGATATTGTCAAAGGTTAAAAACAAAAACAAAAACAAACAATCGTGACACATCTTCAGTCCTCCAAATGGAAAAGAAACCTGAGTACCACCAGCCTGATACTGAATATTTACAGTGCTTCTGCACATTGACTTTTCAGACGTGGCAATCAGGACCATGGTGTTCCATGGTCCTTGAAAAGAATGTGAAGATCTTGGCTGGAAGAGAGATCCTAGAAATGAGGGTGAGAGGGTAGCTGCATGGAGATGAGTGCTGAGGTATGCCCAGGCACCCTGACTGGCACTGATGAGCTACCCATGAAGGGAAGACCTAAGCTAGGGAACATCATGGTGTATGACTATCGGAGGCCTTGCAGGGCATCTAATATGTTGGTAACTGGGTTGCTCATGGGATGGTGAGCGTGCCAGGCTGTTGGCAGACTGGGGCCTTTTGAGCTGGGGGAGCCTTGCTGGGGATGCAGCATGCACATAACCCTGTACTATGATTGTGCTTAGCCCTTGGCTGTCTTGTAAAGTAGCCTGAACCTCACCAAGGTGTTTAAATGATGCCCCTGAGTTCTGAAGGCTGCTCCACACAACCACTCCTCCTTAACATGACATCTTGGTTGGGAGCATTACCAAATCCATGGGGACAGAGGCCCTGAGTGAGAGAATGTGAAGTCTATACTTTTGCAAATGTGCCAAAAACATTACATCCGATAATGAATGTACTCACCGAAGGGGGTATATTAAGGAATACTCCAACTTCTGAGCCAGCGAGCTATTGAGCCCATCAAGTGTGGAACAGGTGAGGGCTCAAGGAGTTAGTGAGCTGTGGTTAAATCCTCTGCATGCTGCTCCCTGGAGGAGAGTTGGATTAGGATACTGTATGCCTGAAGAATCAAGATCCATTATAGCATTTTCTCTTGCAAGCAACAACTGGCATGGAGTAAAACACATACTTTGACATTAAACATAGATCTTGAACATCCTATAGCTTCAGAAATGTTGGATTCTAAATCTGGTTTTTCTGAGCCTGTGTTTTTCTGAGGCCTTCAGGGAGGAGCATTGAATCCAAACAACCCATTTCCTTACCTCCAGCTTTGTATTGGTGCATGGCCTGCAGTCCTATTCTGATCTCAAAAGGAAAATTGGATAAAACAGCTGGTTGTAGGTGAAAAAAGGAGAAGCATAACATGATTTTAAGGCAATGAGAGAAGAAATGTCTATGAAAATATATTTGAGAATTGTTCACACACAGACTCTAAAATTGGACTGTGCGATAATTTTGGCATTCATTGTTGTCCATACTGGCAGAGAAAGGATAGCAAGAAGAGCAAAGAAACCAAGATCTTTCTTTGCCTCAGAGAAGAGTACCAAAATCCAACAGACAGCCTGTATGCATGGAAAACTGAATCTAGGGATTAGGAACAGGAGTGAAAAAGAGGGAAAAGAGGAGATTAACTGAAAAAAATATGGAAATGAGAAAAATCCAAATGAAAAAATGATGAACTGGGAGGCAAAGAAATGGATTTAGACTGGGGAGGAGTGAGGGAACCAGAATTAAAAAGCCATTGAGGTGCTTCGGATGCAATTAGCACACTATAAAATGTATATTACTTACTTATGCCACCCCTCTGTGGCATACGTATGTTTGAAATTCAAATGACAAAGAAGTTACTTTGCTTTTCTCCTGTAATCTCCCTTCAAGGAAAAATAACAGTGCCTTTTTGGGGGGGATCGGGAGTGCGACCTCTTCAATAGTACAGGTTACAGATTCACACTTTTAACATTCTCCATCAAGTCCAGTCTATTTTTCTTCCACTGAGGAGAAGATATCGTAATGCAGAAAGTGTAGTAATATCACAGCACCACTGCATTGAGCCAGATAATTTCTTTACATGACACAAATAGAGAATATGCTTCAGGTTCTGCTTCTCTAAGGTGCTCTATTTCAGAATCCTCTTTTAGCTGGGTTACTCGGAATCCTGGTTCTCCTTTCGGTCTCATTTAGCACCAGCCTCCTCACAATACATTATTTATCTTTCTTTGTTTCAGGTGCAAACGTAAAATGTGATTTATTTATTTGTTGTGGGACAGTCTGAGCAACACAGCCTTCACTTAACACATAAAATGCTCAGATTCCACCCCTGCTTGCTGTGACCATTTGCCCAATGTGGGTAACACACCTGCAAAGCAGTTTCTTTAGAAATCAGTTGTTTGGTTTCCAAGCAGTCTGTTTCTTACACTGGAAAAGTGACTGTACTTTCTATTTTAATCATGCTCTCAAAGAAGCCTGTCCCCTACAAAGCAGTTGGAAGGTGGGTAGTGAGGCCAGCAAGGACGTACTTGACAGCACATATGCTATCCTGGCCACCACCTCCAGTGGCACTGGCAAGCCCTCAGTTGCCATGTCCTTCTGGGATTGAAAAGAACTCATGGAGGGAAGAGGGTGACTTAAACAGAAATGAAGGCAAATGAAGAGAGCCGGAAGGTGAGCTTGTCAAAACCAAGGGAGCAGGCTTCTCTTTCCCACAAATATGGGAGAACAAGAGCACAGGTAATTAGAGACAAAATCTACATCCTTGTAAATTCACTTTCTTCCATCAGGGACCTTTTATTCCCTGCTGCAAATGTATTATCTTTCCTATCTGTGCTGTTGCATGGCTGTCCTGTCTCCCATTTGTTTCTGGTCTGTGTGACAGCTCTTGATGAAACATTGAAAAATGCCCCGGCAAGAGTACATCCAGATTGGAATCACCTCATCACCCATAAGCGTGACAAGAAGCAAACCAGAATATGATAATGTGTGGAAATAACCAGGCTAGATGATACTGAAGAGAAACTTGCTAGCAGTGGCTGGAATTTTCCCTCCTGTGAAGAAGCTGGGAGATCCCCTGAGATTTCTTTTAAGGTTATGTTGCTGTTTTTAGGAAAGTGTTGGTGTGACTTGCAGTTTGTGGCCCTCTGGCTTCCCTGCAGCTTTCAGGACTTGTTTTTCTGGGACTACCAGGCAGTGGTTACTTCTTGGATAATGGCTTGGAGGTAATTCCCGTAGCACAGGGAGCTGTAAGCTTGGCATTATGGGTCAAAGAGAGAATTTGAAAAGGTCCTGTTGTCTCCCCTCCTTCCTGCTTTCTCCTCTCAATTTGTTCACGATGGAAACTGAAAGTCAGGGAAGCTACAGATTGAGTTGCAAAATGCTGTATGGATTTAGGGTGATCAGAATTAGTCTGAAATAACAAGAAATATGTTGGACATTTGAAATACAGTAGACAGGAAAGAGGTACTTGGAGGCAAACTAGCCTTGTAGTTTAATATAACAGCCATTTTAACAGAAGTGTTTTTCTAACGTGTTTTTGCTACCTGGACTGTCTTTTGTGAAGAATTCTAGATTTTCAAGTTCATTTCTGTCTGGCTTCAGAGACGTGGCAAACCTCCACTTGTGTTTAATGCAGTGCAGGTTCTCCTGACGAAGTCCTCGGCTCACTTACACTGATACGGGTCCTATGAGTTAGTGGAGTGGGACTTCTGCCATTTGCTGGCTGAGCTTTGTTTCATTGCACAGCAGCCTCCAGCATCTCCAAACACGGACAGCAGGATGGCACCCAGTACTTTCAAGTAGTAAAAAAAGCCATTTATCGAATACGTGTAAAGAAATTATGATCTAGTATGCTTCACAAGAATTAAATCCCTTACTTGTTTTGTGGGTTTGTTTTTAGTGTTGTTTTTTTTTGTGTTTTTTTTTTTTTAAATTCTTTTTAAAGAACATCGACTTTATTTTTCTCGCAGTCATTGGAGGGAAACGTCTACCATATGCTGAAGCTATAACTGTAGTTTCAAGTAAGGTGCCTTTTAGAGCTGCTTTTAATATCTGCTGTCAGGGTTATTGCTCTTTGTGGTTTTACTCAGCCCTGAAGAGGTAATACTTAATATTGTCAGGGCATGAGTTTGGATTCCACCTCAGGCCTGAGCCTGTAGTTCTCTGTCCTTCCCTTGAATTTTTTTTTTTTTTAATCTCCCTTTGTTTTGCCCCACAAAGGCAATTACTGTGGCTCTCATTAGAAGTGGGACATGATGGCGTTGTCCAGCTGGGTGAGGCACAGATCACAGGACTTTTCCTTCCAGGTGTATTTTGTGGATTGCAAAAGCTATGGATCAGTTTCAAGTGTTCAGAGAAAACTTATTAAGATATTTAACAGCCTTCACTTACATGCTCAGAAGTGACTCATTAGAACCACTATCATGATGATTCAGGCTGTGTTAACAAGCTGAAATAAGTGGGTCGTGATCAGACATATAGGTGTATTTAGATTTATTAGGAGATTTCTTTTTAGAGTCCTTCCATTAGACAGTATAGTTACAAGTGTAACAGGGTTAGAGTGAGTCTAGCACAGAGGTATGTAGTCAGCTTTTTACTGTACTGTTTTATTTTGGTAAAATCTGTAAAAACCTAGGCTGTCTCTTTGGCATGTGGTATCGCTGATGTATTCTCAAGCATGACAGCCTTAGTTTAAAATTCTACGTGGAAAAAAAAAAAAAAAAAAGATCTTCCTAAGAGTAACTTCTGAGCTCATAAAAGCCCTCAAGACACCAGTGGAAAGTCATTCCTGCTTTTTTGTTGTTGTTTTTTGCATGATTTTGATTGAAGACCACCAACAACAAAAATCAGATTGTGACCTTTCCTTATAAATTAATATTCCAGTCCTTGTTGGGGGTACTGTGTTCTGGAGCCAAAAACTGGCAAAGGGCTTTTGCTTCAGAAGAAAAATAAACCAGACCCATATCTCTGAAGATCCCCTAGATGCATCAGAAATACAGTTTCAAGCCCTTTGGGGTAGTCTGTGCCAAGCTTGTGTCTCCTGAACAGCCCATAAATGTTGACACCCTCTCTTGTCCTGCAGTTGTGCCTAATACCCCCCTAGTCTTTACGGTAGGAAATTGCCAGCACTGTAGCTACTGGTCTGTTCTGCCTCACCTGTAGATTTTGAAGGAAAACAGGATGATGTCCTGCTCCCATCCAGCCCTTTTGCATACTGTTATGAGCCTGTTAAAATCCTTCAGAAGAACAAATTTTGTTAGATCTGTCACAACAAAAAGCAGTCACCTCCTTTGATGCCCCTTCAGAGCGGCAGCTTCAAATGAAGAAGGATGTAGGAACCAACACTCTTTTCAGAGGCTGGGTGATTTGAATTTTTCTTTTTTCTTCTTTGGTAGAAAATGAGGATGCAGTACTGACACCCAGCAGCAGTCATGAGGATAGGATTCAGTTTTCAGCTGTGTCTACTGTAGTCCTGCAGAAGTGCAGCTTTCCTTCAAAATTCTGTCAAGGAGCAAAACATGCTGATTTTTAATAGCATACCTTATAATTTATGATAGTGAACAGTCACTGTGAGATGCTTTGGTTTTGTCTGCTGCGTCCTGTGACTTCAGTGTTACATCTTATGCTGCACAGTCACTTGTGCAGGGTGCATTCCACTTTAAGTTCTACAAAAAACATTAAGATTGCCCAGTAGGTGTAGGTCTGCTCTGCAATATTGTGCTGCTCTATGTTGAGTTTTCTAGTTGCAGTTCACACATACATGCTCTGGATACACAGTAATGTCAGGAAGCTAATGCTGATTGTGTATCACCTTGCAGCTGATGCCTGTAGCAGTTGAAGCTGATGCAGTCTCTAGACAGATCAGGCAGAGACTTTCTTTCTCTTTTAGTGTAGTACGTTGTGAGGCATGTAAATGATGTGTTATCTATTAATTGATTAGCAGGAAAGGATTAAGAATGCTAAGGAAAAACAGGCTGCACTTTTGTTTTCCATTCCACAGTGTTTTTGCAACTCCTTGTGTCCTTTCTTCTCTCCTGTCTGCAAATGCACTTTTTTTTTTTTTTTATTAGAATAAGTTACATAAGTTGCTCTATTTCTTCTCCTTTGCTTATGAAATGCTTTCAATTGAAATGATTTTCTAATAGACAGGCATCAAAGTGAAGAAAAATGAACGTGTCTAAAATGGTCAGTTCACCTGACAGTTCCTGTGACCTGGGTAATGGTAGGCCTGCTGTGTCTCTAAAGGGTCCAGATGCTCTCAGGTGGGTCAGCGTCATTCTTGGCACCTGCCTCCTCTTCCTTGCTGTGTGCTTCAAGGCATGTGCCATCCCATTCACATGACTTATGAGCACTGAGGGGCAGTGTGGATGGTCCCCTTCCTCAACATGAAAGGGAACATTACTAGGCTGGTTCTTGTGTCTGCTTGCAGCCCCCATTGAGATGTCTTCTGAAGTGTTTCCTTCCTCATAGCTGGGCTTGCAGTGTCTTTGCTCACCTCTGATCCCCTTCCCATTATGAGACCTCCTGGTTTCCTTTCTTGATTTCTCTCCTCCAGGCAGGAGTGTAGGACATAGGTGCTGTTTTTCCTCCTGTAGGTGAAGCATAAGCTATTTGCTTGTCAATGCATGAGAATAGGGAAAGAGCTCCTTTACCACCACCCTGAGGCCTTCATGCTGGAGCTGTGGAGGTGGCAGTGGGTCAGGCTGACTGGGAGCAGCGATCCTTATCTGGAGGCCAACATGCCCTGGGTAGTCTGTGAGCCATGCAGTGGGACTGCTGGGCACTGGCTCTATTGCCACTGACAAGGCCACTGGCCTGCCCAACATAGCTACCATGCAGCACAGTGTGGTGCCACCTGCCTTGCCTTTGTCTGATGGTGCTGTGGGGTATTCTTATGTGAATTGCATTTCTCTTTGGCAGTGGAAGTGATAAGTAAAGCTGCTTTCTTGTAAGGCTTTCATAGCATAGCTTAAATGACCAGAAATGTGAATGGGATCTGAGCAGGGCATTGTGGGAAAATCCATCCACGTTCTGACTGACGCCTCATGATTGTGGGGTTCCCATCATAATATTTACTCACTATGTATATTCTTCTTCTCTCTCATTCTACCGTATTAAAATATCTGTTATTAAGCCTTTTGTGTCAAACCTTTCTGACAGATCGAGGAGGAGCCCTGCACCATCTCTCTCTCACCTCACCCAGCGGATTGTGAAATAGTGGAGGCTGTGGAAGTGAGTGTACGATGGGATCAGATCTGGAGTACAGCCAGCCACCAACACAGAAATGAGAGGCAATATCTGAAGTGTGCAGACTTCATATTGTTTCCAGACACCTACATCTGATGTATGCCTTGACTGTGTCCC
Source organism: Alectoris magna (assembly GCA_030625065.1). Lineage (NCBI taxonomy): Eukaryota > Metazoa > Chordata > Aves > Galliformes > Phasianidae > Alectoris > Alectoris magna. The sequence goes on along the minus strand of CM060563.1, from coordinate 31,347,915 downwards.
AACTAGCCTTCCCTGTGCCATGCTTTCCTTAAGAAGAAAACTCAGGCAAGTGAACCAAAAAGAAATCATGGCCCATTCCAGTCATGTCCAGTCACACCAATCGCTCTTGTGACTGGGACAGCAAGGCTGCAGAGTGTGGTGTGGAATTCATTTGCTATGCAGTACAGAGAAGCTGTTGTCACTGCAGTGATATTTTGGTGGTAGTTATCTGTTAGCTGAGGACTTGTGGTTTTTAAGGACATGATATTGCTGTTAAAAAAAAAAAAATAATGGAGTTTACCTGGCTTACACTGAGTGTCTGCACATAAATCTCCAGTGGTAAAAACTGTTACAGAGACAAAGCTTAATAGTCTAAGTGAAGGCTGCAATTTTAGAGACGGGTAGGCTGTGACCTTTATCAATCATAACAATGAATCATTTATTAAATATCAAGGAATGAAGGGCTGAGCTTAGGAGTTTGGTATGCTTTACTATGAATGTTCACACAGTGTATACAGCAGTTCTTGTTTTATTTTGAGCTATCAGTAAGATAATTTTTTTTTCAAACACTAATTATTCTTGTGTGCTCTGTTTTCTTCTTTTACAGCCTGTACTTCACAAAGATATTTCTGGTCTTGCAAAACACATGAAGGCACTTGCTATTTTAAATCTCTGCCTACAACAAGAGTGTAAGGTTAGTATTGTTTATATTCCACAAAGTCAGTCTGATTTTACATAGACGCTTCGTTTGGTTTTGTTTTTCGGTGTTACTGCCTTGCATTGAAACTTCAGAAACTACAAAATGTCCAGCCTATGTCCAGGAGAAAATGTCTTCAAAAGCTTTATTGTCTCATTGTTGTAGGATTTTTTTCAGCCAAATAATTATCCACCAAAAGAAATTCTAGAATGAGAACCAGTATAAATGACAATAACTACTTGTTTGTGTGAGATTTTGTTACTTAGCCTCTTAGGCACTGTTCTGAACATAACACATTTTACTCTGAAGAAAACTACAAGCTATTAACATTCCATATTTAGAACATCGTTCTAAATGTTTAGAAGTTGAGAACTGTGCTAAATATTTGCTTAGATTTCACTGAGATTTTCACTGCTCTTAGGAGATGAATGTTGTGCTGAAAAAACATTATGTAAAGCTCAGCTTCTTGAAAGAGAGGTGAAAATTGTAGGGATTTCCCTTTTTCTTTTTCTTTTTCCTTTTCCTTTTTCCTTTTCCTTTTCCTTTTCTTTCTTTTTTTTTTTTTTTTTTTCACTTTTTCCTCCCATCTGGGACCCCTTGGTTCTACTCTGTAATCACTTGTGCACAAGCACAATAGTTCGTGAGACCACTTGTGCAGATCCATTTCAGAAAACTGGACAAGACCCAAGATAATACCAGAAATGCTGAGATTGCTGGTTCACTGTATTATGTGGTCCAACAAAGAGCTACGAGAGATGGTACAACTGAGGGAAAGGTCTGTGCAGCCCCAGGAATGAAGTCCTTCAATGCCCACATTGGCTCTGGTGAAAGCAAATGATATCTTGATGGTTCAGTAGACAGAATTGTGTGTTTTGATGAAGTTGAATATTGTCTTCACATACTTCTTGGGGAAATCTACCATGGAATTTTTTCTCTGTGCATTAGGTAGAGGATAGAGGACCACACTGTTTGTTGTCAGTAAGATTATTCTGGGATTTTATAACCTACAAATTATGTTGGCTCATACAAGGTAAGTTTTATACTCAGGCTTCACACTACTATTGAGCAGAATTGCTTTGGAGTTATGAGAAAAACTTGAGTATCAGCATCTCATTCTGGATCTATGTGTTAACTTCTTTTGGCTCTCATGCTGAACTTCAAGATGAGAGTAGCTCTTAAGCATTCTGGAAGAGTGGGGGTGCTTTTGATGATATAGGAAAAACTGCAGTACCGGCAAGAACCATAAAGAATCTCTAAAAGCATTAGAACTGATGTTTGATGTTTTATTTAGGGTGAAACTTGGAATTTCTCTGTGCCCTGGTTTATTTCTTATTCCCCAGATAACTTGATCTCTCAAATAGGGACTGAGAAAGATTTAATTCTGTGTTGGCAGCTGGACCACACTGGCATGCTGAGCTACCATCCTTTCGCTTATCTCTCACAGGTGACTACCCAAATGAAATACCTTTGTCTCTCAGGATACAGAGAATTTCTGCATATCACACAGGGTTAGATGCCAAGACAAGAGTGCTGCTGTGTTGGTACCATCAGTGTTGCTAATTTGTCCATCATGTTGTATTTTCTACATCAAGAATTTAAATACCTCCAAAGAAATATCAAGAAATGACATCCTATGTATATGTATCCTATGTAAGGTTCTCCTATGAGAGCCTTAGGAAGACTACATGGGGACAAAGATCAGATGGTGCTGTCTTGCAGGAGATCCATCTTTTCCCTTTGTTCCAATTAAAATCTGATTGTTGTGACCTCGTTGTAAGTTGTGTCAGGATATTGTTGGATTTTATTTAGAAGGGCAAAGTTGAGGCAGTGTCACCACAGTCTCAAGCGCAAGCTCTACAGTACTGCTCAGGTCTGGAGTTAAATGAGGTGCTCCAAGGGATAGAGAAAAGCAAGTGTGGAGTATTATCTTCTGAGTGGCCCAATTTCCAGAGGAAGAAAGGTCAAGAAAGCTTCAGAAAGTAACAATTGCTATTATTTTCTATAATTTGCCCAGAATCATATCAAGTCTTATACCTCAAGGACTACCATCCATTTACAAGCCACTTGACTGAAATGGCATTCATCTGATTATTCATCTGCTACCATTTTACTGTGAACTGAAGGGTAATTAGTTGTTTTCACTTAGCAAGTTTAACTTTTTTTTTCTTTTGTCTAGGAATTATAACAACAGCAATATCATTGCCCATTTGTTTTATGATAGAGTAATTGAATGTTCAGTGGCTGAGTTATGAGACTGAAGAACAGGTAGTTTATCACAAGTGAATTGGATTACTGCTTTGCAGAACACAGGGGCAATGATGGTATCACTTAATTATAAACTTCTGAGGCAATCTGCTCAGTGTTTCTTGGGAAGCCTTCAGAGGTGCAGGGCCAAACATGACCTTGAGATCAGTTGCTTAAGAGTTTCACGGACTCTTGGGATGCACTTCCTGTGCTTTGTACCACTTTCAAGAAACACGGCTCATCCGTAACAAATTAAGATCTCTTACTTTCATCATTTTATTGCTGGGAGACCATAAGAAAGTGCTGTGTGCTCCAGAACCTGTGATTCAACAGGAGAAAAGTAAATGCTGAGATGAGTTTTAATCATCCAGTGGCCTTGAAAAAAATCAGAAACATTTGAGATCCATTATAATTACAGTATAGAGAATGGGAGCAATGCTGGAAACGCCCCACTGACCTTTAGAGTAAATAATGGAAAAAACTGAGCCCTAAATAAGAACGTAAACTTTTCTTGATTGTTAGCAGTTATTTTTTATGAAGAATTATGAACACACATGCACACAATCACCCCACATAATGAATAGGCATAATTATTAAATGGTCATTGGCACGCTGTCACTTTCAGGTGCTTTCCTTTAGCTATCTTTTCCTATGATTTCTTTCTCCCAGCAATTATGGATGTTTTTATAATCTTAACAACAATGGCAATTTATTCTCTTCCAATTAAGGTACTTGCTGTAACTTTTTATTCACTCTGTAGGAATTTTAAAAAAGTTACCTGTGTTAAACAAAACTACAGCAGGTACTTTTTATATATTCCATTTATTAGAAAGCACTGATTATCCAGATTTTAAGGGACGTAAGGCTAGGAATATACTATATAATATAATAAAAAGAGTCTTCTGTTTTCAGACCAGGGTAGTAAAATCATGTATACATCACAAGGACAGATGCTATCTTAATGTAAGATGAGGCTATGGTCGTAAGAATACCTTCCTCTTGAGCCCTTTGCCCACCTCTTTACTGTGGTGTAGTAATTCTGGTTTCTGTCTGGCATGTGTACAAATATACTTGGTAGTTCACGTGGTTCTACAGTAAATGAGTGCAATCATAAGGACTTTATGAACTTGCGTGGTGATTCACAGTCATGGGTCTGGTTTAGAAAGAGCAGAAAGACTGAAGGAGAGGGATCTCACCATAAACATATCCTGCAGCTCTTGAGAGAATGCCATGTGAGGGTAAATCTTCAAAGCTTAGATTAACTCCTTTGATGACAGAAGTTTTTAGAAGCTTTTTAAATTCCTTTTTGATCTTTTGATGCATTTTGGAGCTTCACATCAAAATCCTTTTCCCTCTCAGCCCCCTGCAAAAATACAAACAAACAACAAAAAAAACCAACCCACGAAAAAGCAACCACCAAAAAAACACAACAACACAAAAAACCAACCTTGCTAAGGACAGAGATGCTGTGAGGGTAACTAACCCGTGTGTGAGGGGTTGGCATAGTGTACAAGAGCACCTTCATTCCAGCTTGACAGCAGCATCTGAAACAGCTGTTTGACAGTATTTGGCACTATGTCAGGCTACTACAGATAGCATTTTTTCAGCCCACTGGGAACATGCTTAGAAAATTCTGCTATCCAGTGATGTATCTGAATGTCTTTTTCAATAGTATTTAGCGTGGTGGATGCTGTCAGCTGTATTAGTTGGCACAGCTGCTTCCTGTAGATTATCTTAGGAGGAGGGCAAGCATCACAAGTTTTGCAAAGGAAAGGCTGGACGCTCATTGAGTGGGATCTGCCTGGCAAAAGGCACATTGGTGGTGACCTGGGGGAGCAGAATATTTGTTACTGCCAATTCTATTGAGAGCAGCTGAAGTGCCTATTCTTTCTTTTTTTTTTTTTTTTTTCATGAATGAATGTTGTCTTCTAAAATTCTTACATTTTATAAAAGACATTGGCTTCCGTGCAAAGGCTGAAATGTAGGAGAAAGGATTTATTAGCAATATAAAATATATAGCAAAATGGAAAGCAAATGCTACTCAGATGGTGTTTTTACAGATGTTACATTGCTGCTGGAGAACTAGAACAGATTACACTTGTGCATACAAACCCTTGTTAAATCTTTTAAGCAGTGCACAAGCTTGCTCATGATTTATTCTGTTGGTTATTTTTATTTTCTCTTTTCCCTGCAACTGTGATGGATTGCCTGGTTAATAGTGCCTGGAACTCTGCCAGCATCAAATATAAAGTACACCTTTTTCTTTTTTTTTTTTTTTTAACTTGCAAATTTATAAAGATTTACAAACTTGTTAGATGACAGCAGAATGTGCAACAAATTGATTCTGTTTTGAATTCTTTCTGCTGTATAGAATTAACTTGAAAGGAATTCAGGAACAAACATTTTTCTATTACTAATTCCTGAATACTCTAGCTGGCAGATACTCTATTCAGTTTATTCCCATGTTTTTCTATTGTAATAGGTCATATGGTCTTTTTACTTTTAAGAACAGGCTTCAGGGGGAGCAAGTTTCTTGAATAGGCGTGATCCTAGATGTGCTCAAATTTACAAACTTTCTAGAATCTTCAATACTCCTTTATCCTCCTCCAAATAAATGAAATAGAATGCTGAAAATACTTGGTGGGATGACTGCAGGATGGGGGGGACACTTTGTTAAGCAAAGCAATTGGCTCTCTTATGTATTCTCTTTCTTCAGGATATTTGTTCCTGCTGGAAACCAAAAGAAACCACAAACCAATCTGTCAGGAATGATTGCGTGCTGAATAAAATGTGTGAGGTGTGATAGGGACAGAGCTTTGAGCAACCTGATCCAGTGAAACGTATCCCTGCCCATGGTGATGGGGGGAATGACTAAATGATCTTTAATGGTTGCTTCCAACCCCCAAATTATGTATGTTTAGTAGCCATATGAGTAGTAAATTCATTCATAGAATGTTAAAGATTGAAATAGTCATGTATTTAGCATCACCTAAGGTCATGTGGTGGAAAATAGAATGAAAGAGTTATGGGTACTAAGCTGGGACTTGTAGAGTACTGTTACTATGTCACTATTAAAGCTTCGAACAAAACCATACTGCTTTCTATCTTACGAATTTGGATCTTTTTTTTCCAGAGAAAACTGTCAATTCCCTCTCAGATAACAAAGGTTTACGTATAGCGGGAAAGTCTGAAGTTTTTGTATCAGTACAGCACAGAAATTCATGTTTGCTTCTGTTACAAAGTGATACATTTCTTGTCCTCTTTAATCTGTAAAGCTGCTTCACAGACTGAAATCACTGGAACTATGCACGCCAGCCCAGTACCAATTATTCCAGTTACTAATGCAAATACAATGATTTCTCTGTAATCTTAGTATTTTCAAATTCATATGCTAAAGATGGCGTTGGTCAGCCTAGCGCACTGGCATCACCACTACATGGCTGATGTTGCTATTGTGCGTGTGCAGGCTCCATAGGACAGCGCTGATTGCTGAGGGACTCAACCCAGTGTTGCTCCAAGGAAAATTTTGCACGCATGGAAACTGGAGTTTGCTTAGTGTCAAGCTGTGAAAATTAGGCTAGTGAACAATGACATCAAAAATGTTTGTTGTCGCTGTCAAAAACTTTTCCAGTGAAGCACCAGCGCATGACAGCATCTCTTTCCTATTCTTGTTGTAATCATTTTCAAGTTTCCTAATTTCTAGGAACAAATATGCCTTTTGTTTTGTCTTATATGACATGATTCTAATGTTCCCTTACGAGAAGCCATTTTTCTCCTTGTTAATTACAAAAAAGCAATTCTAGTGACTATTTTCCAAGTTATCCAGCAATTAAGCAACAAAATGTTTTTCTCTCTAGTGCTTGTTTTCAGAAGCAATAGGAGAGCTGAAGATGGCTATTAATCTTTTCTGTTATTTGCAAAGATACAGTGCCCTCCCCCACCCTCTTTGATCTTTTTCTGTAGTACTGAGGATGCCATTTTCCTTTTATTTTGTGGATTGGAATGCTGATGATATTCTTTGAGACTTAGCAAATAGATGTATTGGGCTAGCTGCAGCATTTCTCTTTAGATTACATCCCTTAATTTGCATGGAAAAATGTACTTTGTGTGGGAAGATATTTGTCTAATGCTTCCAAGGCCTCCGGCCCTTTACTGTACCTTTTAGCTACCACTTGCTTTTTAGCATAGTTTGGGTCATTGATCAAAAGAATCACTAAGAGTGCTAAATGAACACTTCAGAAACATGAAAGAAGAAGGCAAAGAGCTTTTTTTTTTTTTTTTTTTAAATTAGTTATCTGTTTTTCTTTAATGATAGTTCCAGAGCTTATACTTCTGTCTGGCATCCAGTCCACGGAACTGTCCTTGAATGGGCTGGTGTGACTTATTCAGTGTAAACTATGCAGGTCAGCTTTCTCAAAGTGAAGCAAAATGTTTATGGCAGCCTGCTGAGAGGACACTTTCAAATCCTGTTAAGATCTTATGGCACAGCACTGCTGGCTGCCTAAATAACAATTTAAGAGGACAACTCAGTTTATTATTTTCTTGGCATTAGTATTGTATCCTTGATGATTTAACATAAGTGATAGATGGACTCAGAAAACCTATGACATTTTTCAAGTGGCAGAGCTCAGTCTTTGCAAGGCTAGTATTATGCTGATGTGATGGGTGAAGATGCCTCAGTCATTAGTGGAATGAGAGAGAATTTCAGAATGGTAATTCACGTTGTCTTGAGCTTCCTCAGCTAATTGTCTAGTATACACATCTGCTTTTGAACTTTTCTCTGCATTGTTTTTCTTCTCTTTTCAGTAAGCCCACCACTCTGGGTGCTAGAGGAGCAAGTTAGGAGCCAGGAATGGTGTGAACAATACATATGAACACTGTGTACTGGAGGCTGATATTCATAGATGGGGGACAAAGAGAGATTGGCTAAGGCAGTCTTAACTACATGTCAGGTATATCCAGAACTGTGAGCCTGAAAAACCTGTGTTCACCTCCTGACTCTGCCAGTCAGGGCTAAATTCCTGTAGATTCCCCACTTTATGGCTGCCCTAAGGTTTCCCTTGGCCACAGTCACAGTCCGTATCACAGAATTGCAGGTTCCCTAGAGTAGGTTGCTCTGGTAGACATCCAGGAGGGTTTTGAATATTTCAGGAGAAGGAGACTTTGTGATCTCTCTGGGCAGCCTGTTCCAGAGCACTGTCACTGTCACAGTAAAGAATTTATTTCTCGTGTTCATATGGAACTTCCTGTGTTCCAGTTTGTGCCCACTGCTCCTTGTTCTGTCACTGGGCATCACTGGAAACTGCCTGGCTTTGTCCACTTGACTCCCACCCTTTAGATATCTATAAGCACTGATAAGATCTCCTCTCAGTCTTCTTTTCTCCAGACTGAACATTCACAGGTCTCTCAGTTTTCACAAGGGAGAAGCTCCAGGCTCCTCATTCTCTTGGTGGCCCTATGCCCAAGAGCACTTTGTTCCTATCACTTTTTAGCAACTTGTGTCTAAGGCCTGTCTCCTTGAAGATGTTTTATTTGTGAGGCAGATGAAGAACATGAAAGCTATCCCAAACATGTTAGCATTGGCTAAATCAATACACAGCCAAGGGAGCAGTGGGAATGCTGCCTCACCCCACCAGTGAGGGCTGATCTGAAGTAGCTACAAATGATATGGGAGATGCTGCATGGCACAAAGTCTAACAGTGATTTTTGAGGAAAGGAAATTAGAAGGAATCCTATGAGTTTCAGACTTTGGGAAACTGTTCCAGCTGTAACTTCAATAGACTGATAAGAGCAAACAAGAGTGAGAAGCCTCTGTCATATTGGCTGGGGTGTCCTCATGGGAGTCACTGGATGGCCTCAATACCAGCTTGTGCCTGTAATAGAAGTTCAAGATGCAGAGCTATAATATTCTTCTTTTCCTGCTGACCTGCTTTGAGGTTTTATTCTTGCTCACAGGCATAGGACAGGGATCTGTAACGTGTACTTTTCCTAGGATTGATCATTCACATTAAATGTATCCTGGGTGTGAGGTATCTTCACCATTGTTCCACTTGGGCACATACTGAGTCTTTTGCATGGTGTGACACACTTCTGGAGAGTGCACCTACCTACTTATTACAAAGGCTTTAATGCTAAGGGGGAGTTAACATCAACCCTTGATGATGGAGCTGGCATTTAGTTTGGGTCACTACATTAGCTGTTCTTGCCTTTTCAAGTGTATTATAAGCAAAACATTTCTGATTAAGGCTAACCCTGCTGTTGCAGAAAAATAATTTAAAGACAAAGAATGATTTGTTTGTACTTTTTGGACAGTACTGTGTACAATCTCCCTGTTGGGTGAGGTATTCTCTGGCTGTATAAGGTCGTCTTGCACTGCTAAAGCCTTTGCATTCTAGCACTTCAACCGTGCACAGAGAAAGCCCATCTTATTTGACACAGCTGCTGTTATTGGTTTAAAACTGACTAGTATTTAAGTTTCTTCTTTAGGAAAGGCATTAAAAAAAATCCAGATTGCTGCTATTAATAAGATATGATCTACTCCAGCACATTTCAGAGATTCGGTTCACTAATCCATTACATTACACTCCCTTATGTTGCAGTATTCTGCAAGTGGAAAAGTAAAGTATGAGATGAACTTTTAAGTAAGGTTTACTTAAGTACAAGGAGCTTAATGTGAATGGATTTTATGTGCATATATGTATCCTGCTTTTATTTGCCTAGCAGAGCCCTCAGCCAGGACTTAGGAAGGCGTTGTTCTTGCAGTTGTACAAATGCAATGTGAGAGATGAGGAGCATATGCTGGGAGGTGGATGTCAGGGTTGTGTGCAGAGGGGGAATTCAAAGCAATGGCAGGGCTTTACGCTCACCCAGATAGCTGTCAGCTGACTTGTGGTTGCAACACTGTGGTTTTGGGATAACAGTTCTTGTTAAGTCTCATTCCAGGTACTTCTGTCTTCTTTATAATGTAGGACTTTGTTTGTGTGTAGTGTAAGTACACGTTAGATTTTCTATATGCTATAATTAACCCTTTCTTTGAAGGAGCAGAGAGCAGGAGGAACATGTGTTGAACTGGCTCTGATGTATACATTTTAAATAAAAAAGATTTCATTAAAATGAATACTGTGACCCAGAGGAGAGGTAATTTCTATCTGGGGAAGCTAATTATCTCATTTTGCAAAACTGAGAGCATAACTTGGAGTGGATGTGTTTGGGTTGTTTTTTTTTGTTTGTTTCTTATTTCCTGTGAAAGCCTATGTACAGGATTTCACCAAGGGCAGAAGCTCTAACAGCCAATGGACAATCTTGGTGAATGAAAGAACATATGAGGACACGCTCATAGGGTGCTGGAAGGTGCCCTTCTGTGTATCATCTTGCCTTCTTTGTTGTTGTTTTGTGAAGGATTCAAGAAAGTTTTGGTTAGGTAGGAGGAGGAGGAGACTGTTTTGGTTTTTAGCTTAAATTCTGAGGCAGATTGCTTTATTGCATATTAAAAAGTAGTTCTTTCAAGCTGTAATCAAAGATATGAAAGTTTAATTCATAGCTGAAACGTAGTTTAGGGCCAGAAGGGACCATTAAGATAGTAATTTCCAACCTCCTGCATAATTACTACTTGCTGTTGTGGAGTGAAAGAAAAAAGCTGTTGTGTTTTTTTTTTTTGAGAAAGATCATTAAAAGCCAAACACATTTTAAACTAATTATAAATACATTCTGAAGTACCTCTAATGAAACTGAAAACATTAATGTGCTCTGTCCTGGTCACCCATACAAAAAATATGTGAGGTGTGTCTTTACTTTTTCAAGATTGCATCAGAATAGTTTATATAATGATCAACGAACGGAAGGCAGGAAAAGGCTTGACATTCTTAATCCCTTTTTGCTGCTAACATTTGTGGCTTTTTGAAACTTTAAGTTCTATCAGAAGGTAAATATTATTCACAAACTTGGGCTAAAAAGAGAAGAATGTGAGATTTGCATGATATAAGCTGATGCCATATCATGCACACTGAGTGTTGTAGCTCATTCTAAACACTTTACAGAATGATATTTCTCTTTTTTAACTCATAAAATGTTGAACTCGAAGATTCCTGCTACTAAATATTTATCATAAAATCAGTATACTAATGTATCACTTCCACTAGGTAAACATTAAAAACAAATGTCCAACCAGAATTCTTAACGCCTTACCCTGTAAATACTGATTTATGTATTGTCAGTTACAGCTGAATATATCTTCTCTAATAATGCAAAAAGTGCTGTAAGATAACTGTATCATCTGTGCATACTGCCAAGTAGCACAGATTAAATTTTCATGCACGCAATAGAATTTAGGAAGATTTGTGATGTCACTGCATTAAATTAAGGTCAAGGTTTATTCTGGGCCATCGTCTTCTCTTACAGTGTTTTCAGTGGGCTGATTTTCATTAAAGTAAGATTTTTGGCTTGGTACTCTGAATTTGAGGAATACAATAAAATATTTCTTTTCATCCTTATAAGCCATTTAAGTTATAGTGCATCCCTACGTGGCTGTTTTCTGTCAATAAATTAAGGACATGTGCATTAATTTCCCATAAGATCTGTAGATATGACTTGGGACTTACGGGCTGAAATTTTCAAGTGGAAGGACAGTAAGAAAACAGGAGATTTTCTTGATTATTCCAAGGTTTGGCTTCAAAGGTATGTTTCTCTATGAAGTTAATATTCAAGTGAAAGGTCAGTGGCATCTGCACTAGGGACTGTATTTTATGAAACTTAATTGAACCATTCCTTCTCAGATGTAAATCTTCATTTAGCAGTGTCACCTATGGTAGGAAATTGTGTGTGGGTAGATTTACAACCAGTTTTTTCTTTTTCCCTGATCATGGTTTCCACCAGAGTTAGCTGTGGATTTGATGGGAGGTGGTGGAGAGAGGTGGTCAGTTGTTGCAGTTGTTACAGGTGGCAGTGAGACCATAAGGGTCTCACAATCTGTCTCTTTGCAGAAAGGAGAAAAAAAAGTTGGAACAACGTGATCTAGAGAACAAAATCAGATAATGTGAAGACAGAGGGAAGAAGAAGGCCAGGAGACACCACTGTACTCAGAAAGAGCACCACAGGGACACAACGGGAAGGACTGATTTATCTGGATCCCATTTAAAGGGTGATTTGACACCGTAGCATGAGAATTGGTTGTATAATGTGTAGTCTACTCAGGTCCATGTTTTCAGATCCACGCAGCAGCCTATCATCTTAATGCAGTTTTCTGTAAGGGTGGATCTTGAAAGGCAGCTTCTAAAGTGAGTCCCTTTTTTTCCTCATGAAGGTTTCCACCTTCTCTTTTATGAAGGCCCACCTGATCAGTAGCTGGCTTGCATTTGTGTAAGTGCTTACCTCAGTCAAAGCAGGATCCCTGGCAGTGCTCAAATCCTTTCCTTCCTGAGTTGCCTTTGCTGAAGTTATTGAAATCCTGACAGCTGTAAGCCTGACCTAAAGCCCCTCACAGATGGTGTGAGTCAGTGGGGTTGGGATCAGTATCCTTGAAATACTGGTGAAAAACTGTGAGATTGGCTTAGCTGCCAACTGCAACTCTGATTTAGAGCAAAGTTGTATGTCTAGGTTTAATTATCCCAAACGCAATCCATTATAAATCAGATAGATGCAACTTAAAGAAGATGATATAAGAAGTTATAACTCAAATGAAATCTGAGGTTATACCCCACTGTGAATGGATCCAGAGAGCCTTAATTCTGCTCTGTGGTGACCACAGAAATAGCTGCAGTGTCTCACAGCAAATACTCTCCTTTAAACAACTTGCAAGCAAATGTGTGTAGTCACTCTGCTGTCTCTGTACACCCTTTGCTTGGGTGTCCATGAGAAGGAAAGGTTCTGGGACCATTTCATTCACCTAACAACATCATCTGCCAGCATTCAGAACAGTCTAAGCATGAACATACACAGTACTGAACACGTATGAAAACCAAAGAAAAAATAAAACAGAGAAAACCTACAAAAAGAACAACCCCTTCCAAATGCATTAAATAATAAATAGTTTGTATATGCTGTCATCTCTCTGTGTTCCAGCCTGAAATTCATTTCCTCTTTAGTGTCTTCCCAGGATTTACTTTGCAGATAGATATTTGTATGTTCTGGCAAACAGTTTAAGAACCCATTTTCCCCACTGGAGATTATACTTTCTGAAAGCGTTTATTTGACCAGTCAGGTTTCTGAAATGCTGAGCAATTTATTTTGACTTATTTATTAGAGAAATTGATAGCATAAGTGAAGCATTTTATTGTAAGCAGTTTCTTTATCACTGAAAAATGAATGAGGTACGACACATTGCTTTTGAATTCCACATACAAGTGTTAACCAGAACTGAAAATTAGCCTTTATGGTGCTTTTTTGATATTACTGGAAAGCAGAGGGAATGGATATATATATATATATATATATATATATATAAAACCTTTATTTTCCTGTGGAATTCTACACAGAGGTTTTCTGACAGTCTTGAGTACTAAAACAACATTTTGAGGCACTGCTGTGGTATTTGAAAATATGCATTGGTCTTGGAAACAAGTGCAGATTAAGTCAGTGGCATCAAGTTAGTCAAGAATGAAGCCACAACGTCCATGCAAAAGTTCAGCATCCTTGGCCTTTGCATTTCCAGTGGCTTAAGTGAACTAAATCAAGGAGATGAGGAAAAGAAGAGTATTGCAGAAGGAGTGCAGAGCAATGGTACGTTGCTTGTACTTTCTTTGGAAAATGATTTGCATCAGCTATGAAGCAGTTTGGTTAGTTGAGAAATGGAGCAAACTTTGTAGAGGTGTATGCAGCAGTGAATTGTTCTCTAGAATGCTTCCTGGAAAAGCAGGAAACAGCAGACAAAGGGGAATCCTGAGGATTACGGAGTAACATTCAGTGTCATCACAAGCTCTGTCACTTAATTCCTTCTAATCCCGTAATTAGTTTTCTTTTGTATTTAGAGGTTTCATTTTCCCACTAATTTGCTTAATTCATTGTTTGTCTCCCTGTCACTAATTCATTTATTACCATCTTATTTATATCATAGATACATTTTAGTTGTAACTGGTTTTGGGCTACTGGGGTTCATCCTCAAAGATCTCTGGTTAGTTTGTGTTCAGTATTTTTATCTCTGCCATAGCAGTCATCACTAGGAAGGATATGGAGAGGAGCTGTAGTGTCAGATGGAAGAACTGTAATGTCAAATAGGAGTTTTTTGTGTTCTGTAAGTTATTAATATAATATTTGATAAAGTAATTTTTTTTTTTATATACTTACCAGGTGATGTGCTGCATTGTTCTAGAGAAAATTTGATTGTATGGTACTTACTCTTGATATCTAGAAGTTCTATGTTATGGTTATCAGTTACTGTTTCGTCTCTGTCGTAAAGTTGCAGGTACTTTCTAAAGCCTTTAATTCATTTGCAGTGATTTTAAGGGTACCTAACCACAAAGGTGTAATGTGAAAATATTATCTGGAAGGTCTTTCTGTTTTTCTACTTAGAAGAAATAATTGTCCCAGATAATAAGTGCTGCAGTCACTGCTACCGCAGCACTGTGAAGGAGAAACAGCAGCTTATGAAGCAAAGCAATCAGTGACCGTGGTTTGTCCTTTTGTCGTGGGTCAGGGATGCTGCCAGGGCTGGAATCACAGAACCTGTTTTCCTTGCAGTAGCCCCTCAGTTCTGATTACTGAGCTGCTGTTGAGCAACGTTTGTGACACCGTTTCCACTTGACACCATTTCCACTTGTGGTTACTATTTGTCAAGAAAAGATCATTTCTATTTCTTGCTACTTGAAACTTAAAATTGTTTCCTGGCTGCTTTTCTACCCACTGCACTGATTTAAATACTGCAGTGAAATCAAGAGTACGAACAGAAAAATATGTCTGCTGAAAGCTGGTTTATCCATTTTCAGTTTTCTGATCATCGGTCAGCGGTCAGAGAGGCACTAATTATTTGATGATGGCTGACGACTGATGGAATGACGTTCAAAAGATGCAGAACATTGTAGGAAAGTGTTCATCAGTAAGTTAAGTAAGGAAAGAAGTAAGCAGTGTGAGGCTCTTTCAGGGTTCAGAAGGGTCAACCATAATCTGAACTGGCTGAGGCAAGGTCAGATGTCTCTGCTTAGTGATGTCCTAATTAGTAATGCTACTGATGAACTATGAGAGCAATACTGGCAGTCTGATGTTAATCATATGAACCTAACTCACTTAATTGGATTGTGTTTTGCCACTTTGCAAATCCTAATTATACAAAGAGGCTATTTAGCAGCAAACATGCTTTAACTCTACAGAAGATTTTTTCCCCTTGTCATACTGTTTTTCATTAAAAGAAGGTTTCTTTACTTTCAAGAAAGATTCTTTTACTTGAGTTAGAGAGCAGATTCAGGGTTTTTATTTTTTATTTTTAATCTTAAATCAATATTTAATGGTAAAATCCTGCCAGTTGGGAGTTTCTGCAGTTTCTAAAGAGATGATATAAATGGGAGAACATTGTCACAAAATAACAGTCTCCTGCTGATTCAGAAAAACCAAAGCAGAGCAAAGTTATTGACTGCAAAGTGGGGAGACATTGATTGTTTGACAGTGTTTCCTTACAATGAGGTTGTAAGTTACTCTTCCTTTCTGTTAGCCCAAATGAATAATATAGATTTATTTGTTTTGTAACGTGGGTGTTGGTGCAGCAATGAATACTGCGTTGCTGTCTAATTGTATTCTGTTTGAGCTATAAAACAAATCGACTGATCTGGGTTTCTAGAGGTAGAGGACCTCAGGCTCTCCTTCCCTACTGTGTTGTTCAGCAAATCAGGCTACCTCCTGCACAAGGTTGTATTGAGAACTATATTATCATGTTATCTCTCTGGGGTGGTACATTTCTGTGGCATTCAAGGACCAGAGAAAGTTTGTCTCTTCTACTTACTGGGAATGGCTCTTTCTTGCTTTAGCTATCTTTTCATCTGTGTATCTCGTCTTTAGCTCCTGGTCATCCTGACTAGCATCTCTTATATGGCAGGCAGAACAGGGACAGGCAGTAAACTTTCTCTTCCTGATGCCGAGTAAAACAAATTGGAGGGTTTTCCCAGTGCCTGCTGTATAGAAAAGATTGACTCCTGACAGCCAACATGAAACCTCATCTTCAAACGACTGCATTTGAAGAAATGTCCCACCTGGTTATTACTGCCTACATGGTGTCTGAGTTTGAGCAGTCTTCTTTATCTAATTCTTTTTAATTTTTTATTTGCTCCTGCTGAGATTGTTTACCCTGAAATATTTGTCTTTAGGGTGAATTGTTCAAAAGTACAAATGTTGGCCTAAACTGGCTCCCACTGAAAGCAGTGGTGGAGCTCCCATAATAGGAGTGGTTGAACTGAAACTGCATGGTAAATTATGCTAGTGCAGCTTCTCTCAAAATCACAATCTCTTTCTTTTATGAGATGTGAATACACCATACAGTGCTGCAGTGAATGGAGTTCCCTTGAAGCACTATAGGCATGTATGCCTAGTATTCAAGCAGAACTAATTAGTTTAGCTCATCAACACTGTTTCTATGTGCCCACATGATTTTAAGGAACCCCCTGTGTAGCTGTTGGTGTGTCACTTTGTGTACTAGCTTACTTGGCACTTCGCTGGAAGTCTTAAAAGTAATACAAGGTGAACACGCCCCCAGAAAGCTCTGTTTCATCACTTCAGTACCTGTTTGTTTCTAGATGGCAACTGTATGCTTATTTCCACAAAAGACAGATGTATTTTTCTTTTCCGGAAATACAAATGAAGATGACAGCTACCACAGACAGCAGCTCTGATAGGCTCCTTCTGTTCTCAGTAGTATCCAGATCTGTTTTCTTCACGTACAAATCCCAGAATTCCTCTTTTGGAGAATCAAAGACGACTTTAGTGGATTGGTGAGTAACTGCAAGTCACCAGGTAGAGAACCTCAGGAGGACTTGTGTTTTCTTAACGCACTTTTTTCCAAAAGAAAAACTATTCTGTGATTTCAAAAAATTGCTCTTGTACTTACTTCGATGGCTTTTTTTTTTCTTTTTCTTTTTTCTTTTTTTCCCTGAGAATATTTCCAGAAACAGGTATTGAAATATTTGTGAGTCAAACAAAAAAAACCTAATAAAATAAAACAAAAACAAACAAGCCAAATACTAAGATTCCTATCAGCTTAATTCTTGAGGTTTTTTTTGGAAAAAAAAAAAAAATGCTGCTTTTCCACGTGGGATCTTTAAATCTGTAAAGTAGCCCTACGCACACCTGTTGGATGTTACTTAGGTCCCTCTTTACTCTGATTTTGGCTCACAAAGCTGCTTCTAATGGAGTCATTAATGCTTTTGCTCATGGAGATCTGCAGCCTTCAGAGGCAGAGACCTAAACACACACCTTGTTGTGACCTGCAAGTAGGTTAGGCTAACGCAAAACTGTAAGTAATCCTGGGTAGGTAAAATAAATAAATGGTGCTTCTGCGGTGCACTCAGAAACCTTTGTGTCCTTTGTGGCAAGATAGGTTGCAAACCTGGTCAATGAGTGCTACTGATCATCCCGAGTAAAGGCACCTTTATTTCTTGTCACAGGAACCTGAACTAAGTGATGGGGTAGGGTAGAAGAAAAGTGTCTGTCTGACACAGTAAACCAGATACAAAATAGCCACTTAGATGTTGCCTTGCTACCTACTACCCTATTATCTGTTTCCTCTATTCTCGGACAGCTGGGGCGCCTGTATCTAATTGTATTTTCTTCTGCTTGGGCATCTGCCTTTAATTTTTCATTACATTACAGATCTAATTCAGCCTATGATATTTCAAAAGAACTTCTCACTATAGCATTTCAAATGCTTTACAAAAGAAAGGGCCATGAGAGGAAATGAAATATGGCCAAGGACTTTGTGCTTTCTTTTTTCTTTTTTTCTTTTTCTTTCTTTTTTTTTTTTCCTATTATGGTTAGCTTGTATTTCCAGGGAAGGTCTTCTCAAAAACAGTATGTGGATTTCATTCTCTGAGAATGAACTACAATAGAGCCAAGTGTGATATCTCTTGGCAGATTGCTCCATGCCTTCCTACTTTTGTAAATGATCTGTTGTCAGATGGTGAACATCTGATCATCTCCAGCTGTGGGATCTCAGAGGTGTATGACAATGTGTCTGAAACACAGTGGATTAGCTGCTTTTGAGGTACTGATGAACAAAAATACTAGAGAATCTATCACCTCCAAAAGAGAGAATTAAAACAAATAAAGTTCTAAATTTCAAATTGTATGTGTAGCATTTTGTAGATGTAGCATATTGTAAAATTGCTTAGAAAGCTGCTTTAGGTCTTAAGAACTGATCAGTTGAGGAAAGCTTCCAGTCTGTGTGGATCAGATGGGACAAGACACAGTTTCCATCCTCAAGTTTAGCTCTTGGCTTGCTGCAGGTATGAGTCTCACTATCCTGGTGGGCTACGCCCTGAGCTCTGGGTCAGTTTTCAGAACAGTGATCTACTGAATGTAAATACTGTGTCACAATATGTTTAGCAGAGGGCAGCAAAGGAGTTAAATGCAGCATACTATATATATTTCTAAGTTAATCTACAACACTGTGGGGAAATAAGATATGAATCAAAAATAAAATCAATCACCTTGAGAAAATATCTCCTAACCTAAAAGTAAACCCTACCAAATAAAACAATAAATACTTATGTGTTTTCCAGTACTGCAAGATTATTAGATTTTTTAAAAAAATCGGTGTTGAAAACTACTGGCATGATCGTAAGCTCTTCTTTTATTAGGTAAACAATCCTTTTCCCCTCTCTCTGAAGCAAACAGGCTCTTGAGAGTGATTAATAATTTATGGCAGAGAAACTGTGATTGTAGGTAGCATTTTTGCCCTGTTAGTGTTTAAAAAAACCCACAAACCTAACAAAAAACCTGACTAACCTATATGCTGAGGGAAATGGGCACCCTTCATAAAAGAAATAACCAGTACCTTAGGAAATGTTGCAAATAGATGGCTACCATATACTGTGCACAGGAATAGGTGATTAAAACTGAGAAACAGAAATAAATATGACCCTCACCTTAGCAGGCTTCTGGGCAGAAATATAACTTAATTCTTGTGAACACTGAACAAGTTTTTGCAAGGGCAGGGTCTTGGTTTGCAGTGCCTCCAGGGTGCTGTAATTGCTGTGCTTTTGCAGTGATGCTCAGGGACTGCAGTTACTGCCATGGGCTCTTTGTGTGAGGGGTGGTGGAACATGAGCTGCAGAGGATAGTGTGAGCTGGGGTGTTTTGTTGTCAGGCTTTGATCTCCAGACC
Organism: Alectoris magna; assembly: GCA_030625065.1. Lineage (NCBI taxonomy): Eukaryota > Metazoa > Chordata > Aves > Galliformes > Phasianidae > Alectoris > Alectoris magna. The sequence goes on along the minus strand of CM060563.1, from coordinate 31,328,702 downwards.
GAATTTATTGAAATATGTTGACTTACCAGGGCTATGAGGTGCATAGGGTCAGTGCAGTAGAGGTGGAGACAGGGTCTGCGGTAGCAGTAGGAGCAAGTAAAGTGATGGGGTATGTTAGACAGTGACACAAAATTACACAGGAAATATTTAATTGGCGTTATCTAAACGGCGGTACATCTTTCTCCTAACCTTGAATGTGCACTAGTTGAATTACTTGCAGAAGGACATGGCAGAAATAGAAGAGATTCAGAGGGCAAAGGAAATTAGTAGAAGCAGAGGGGCTAACAAGCAAAGGGGTATTAATAAGGCTTGCTTGACCTGGTGAAGGAAGGGGATGTTAGGGTTATATAAAATATGAACTGGTATGGAGAAGCTCAGTTTTTTTACTCTTTCTTACAATAAAAGAACAAAGGAACGTTGAAATTAAAAGGCAACAAGCTTAAAACAGATGAAGAGAAACATATTTTCATGCGACATTTATTCAATCTATAGGAATTGCTGAGGCAGGGTGATGCTGTTGCCAGTAGATTGGTTAGAAAATAAAAATGACAAGACATACATGAAAAGGATTTCAGTTACATAAGCCAGGAAAATAGTTACAGAATATAAGCAATTAATCAGCCTTCAAGGGAAAAATAATGATCAACTACTGGGTGCAGGAAGACTTCTCTGAGCCTTGAATTCTTAAAGAGGCAAAGTTTCTCTTTAATTCAATAGAATTTGGGCTAATTAAGGACTGTGTGGTGGGTTTAATCATTCCACCTTTTCCACATAATCACACAGTTAGCAAAAAGTATATTTAAATACATACTGCTTACTGTCCAGTGCCTAAATACAGGATAGAGTACTAAACCCCATCCCACTGTCCCTTATTCTTCTGGAATATGTTCTCATGAAACAGTCTGCTAACACTTGGACTTGGAATGTAGGAAGAATTCTACTCTGTAATGCTCAATCCAGGTTACTCTGATAGTCTCCATTGGGCCAGGCTTCAGCAAAGAATCCTTAAGCAAGGATAAAGTCTTGGCAAGAGTCACACCAAGAGGTGAGGCTTCATGCATGGGCACAGAAGTGCACGATAAGATATGAGTATTTATGAACATGCTTTTTTTTTAGGGTACACAAGCTCTATCATGTTAATACCCACATTCTACTTAAAAGATTCTAGAATGTAAAGTTTTAGCTGTTATGTACTCTTTGTTTTGTTAATGTCAAAAAAGGTGTTTACAACTGCCTGCCCATAATGCGAATTGAATGAATCTACATTGTGAAAATACAGAACTGCCTGCCTGCCATGTGTTATGAGTTTCTAATGTTAAGTATTATTCTGAAAGAAAAGCTGCAGTATTCCATAAGTTTTTGCATTCTTTACAGAACAAATCTTTAAGTCAAAAAGATGATCTCTTGCTGTCTCAGATCTCCTTTATATTAGAATCATAGAATCTTTAAGGGTGGAAAAGACCTCTAAGATCATCTAGTCCAAACATCCACCTACCACCATCATTGCCCGCTAGACCATGTCCCAAAATACTACATCTACCCTTTCCTTAAACATCGTCAGGGATGGTGACCTCCACCACCTCCCTGGGCTGCCTGTTCCAGTGCCTCACCACTCCTTCAGAGAGGAAATTCTTCCTAATATCCAACCTGAACCTCTGCTGGCACAACTTGAGGCCATTTCCTCTTGTCCTATAGTTTGCTACCTAGGAGAAGAGTTTACTTGGCTTAAAATTCATTTGGAAGATAATTGCTTCATATTTTTGAAGCTAACCTTGTTTCTGCAAATTATCTTTTACATTTTTAAGCATTTTTCTTGTAAGGATGTCACATTGGCTGCTTGTTTTGTATGCTATAACTTTCAGTAGCGATTTAGCTTTCTTCCTCTAAAAACAATTTTCAGGACCTAATTTTACATATACTTGTGGAGAGAATGGATATGAAAGTTGATGTGATTGCCTGTGTGTGTCTACTTCAATGGTAAAACAGTCCTCACTAGGTCCTCTTTGTCTGTAAATCAAGGAATCTCACATTTGATGGGCAAACTGACGGTGGCTGCTCCCAGCTCAGGCAAGTCCCCAAGCCTTTATTATCCTGATATTGTCTTGCAGGTCAGAGGCAGCACAGCAAATTATTGTGATAAATGTCAATAGTTAATTTAACTCCTATTAACATTTTCTGTGTTGTAAACCTGAAATTAAAGACTAAGGGCATCTCTTTTATTATTTTCCGTGCATTGTATCAGGCTTTGACTCACGGGAAAAGGAAGAAGTGACTTGAAAACATTTTGCAAAATATATGGCGGTCCACTGCTTTTCATTGTCACCTGTCACTCTGCATGAGGAAGTCTGCCCTGCTCAGCACGATGCTGACCCTGCCAACACGGATGCTCTCCTTTGCAGCTGGGAGGCATGGAAGCAGCCAAACCTGTCAGGGCTGTTTGAAGTTCCTGAGGTATGTCACTGTTAACTGCAGCCTGTGATAGTCAACCAAGTGGGAATCTTTCTTCTTTGTTCCCAGGTAGAGAAGGTTTTGTGGTTTTTTTTGTTTGGTTTTTTTTTTGTTTTAGATGACATGCATGAGCAGAATGGCCATCTTGTTTTACAGATGACACAATCACCTGATTTCATATTAGAGTTTCCTAAATCCCAGTGAAATTCTAACCCCAGTCATTGAGGCTGGGTGGGAATTCAGTTCTTAAATGATTTGTAGCTGTTTCCTTTGTGCGGCACCTGCCTCTGTTTTGAAGAGGTATGATATTAAACTTTTTCCTGCTTAAGGGGAAATCTGCTCTGAAAAGGTGATCTCCAAATCTTGTTTAGAATATGGACTAGAACTCTTCCATACGCAGGCAAACTCTATGAGAAGAAACAAAATTACGGAGCTGGAGGAGATGGGCAGGAAACAATTTCCCACTGAAACTTCTGATTTTGTGACCTCTCTGTACCTATGGCATATTTGGAGTTTTCAACAGTGACACATGGTTTCATTTTTGCTATTATTATTATTTTCAGTGTAGTAAACAATGGCTTTTAAATGTTGATGTTATGGTGAGTTGGTTTTATTGTTTGTGAGTCTAAGTGTGTGAGCAAGGTATTACCTAGCAATATCTGCTTGTTTTTCACAAAGTTTCATGCCCTGTGGGTACTGTGAAATAAGCACAAGTCCATGATTCAAAGGCTGAAATTTTAAGTATCACCACAGGCCACTTTCTTCAATTAGGAAATGTTTTCTCCTGGGAGCACAAGGACATAATTAAAGGGACGTGGATTTGCATGCCTTGCCCTCCCACGATCTTTCAGCAAAGAGAATGACAGTTTTGTTAGCAACTACAGTCGGATATTAATGTTCCTGCATAAAACCAACCAAGCAACCCCCACCCATCCCTCATGGAAATCAGATGTTTGGGGAAAAGCAAAAAAGGTATTCCCTTAATTTGCAGATGGCTAATTCTGACCTGATGTGAAGTGTCATGCTAACGAAATGGCCTGCGTGTCCCACTGTGACACTGCTCTTGTCCTGCCTACCTCCAGCCGCTTGTGCAGGCTGCAGTGGCGGAGACTTTCACACTGATGAATTCAAGGGCAAAGTGAATGTTTTAAAGAAGAGTTTCTTCATCATCTCTTGATTATATCATTAGATGAGAGATGAAGTACCTTGTGATTATGTTTTTAAGAAGATAAATTCAGTTATCTTTAATTGTTGACAGATGCAGGTATTTTTGTTAGCAATTAACTGCAATTCACAAGGAAAATTAAAGTTCTCTTTAAGTTCTGATTTGTTTGAAAGTTATTTTAGGACTTTTTTTTAATCATCATGGGTTTTAGGTTAAAGATCAATGTAGGCTTATGGTCTCGCCGGTTATTTCCTATTTTATTTTTATTTCCCATTTTATTTTCTTAAGCTTATCTTAAGAATATTTGGCATAGCTGAAATCTTCCTAGGCTTCTTGTGTTTAATGTCACAGATTACTAAGGACTTTAAGGGTGCCATGAAACTTTACTGAGGTTTTTTTTTTTAGAGAATAATAATAAAAACAAACAACTGAAAGCTGAGGAATGTTCTGCATTAATCCATCTATCATATTAGCCTTTAAAATAAGCTTTATTGGGTACCAAGAAATGAATTTTGGTGGATGTATCACTCAGTATGTACTGTGAAAATTTATTGCAAATTTCTTGAGGAAATCATACAAATTTTGCATTACAAGGCTTAACTCAGCATCATGCCATCTTGATTTTTCTCTCTCTGTTGGGATGGTTTGCTTAGCAAAGTGTATGAGTTCAAAGGTGAAGCAAACAGTGAGGAATACTACTGTGAATGGCCTTAATACCACAACTTTACTATAACCACCATTATGTCATTTTCTCGTTGGCTTTGCAAGTGCCCTGCAATGAAGCAAGGTTTCATTTTTCTCCTCTCCAAAACCACATGCTCTTTTTTGCCAAACTGCATTTCATGTTCATGAAATGAGAGTGAAGCTCTTGGTGGAATGTTGGTCCAAATTTGTTTTGTAAATCTGAGTGGTCTAAAAGAGAGGATCTTTATTTGGCTCCTTCCAATATCTCTACTGAGTTGCCAGCAGGTTTTTAGTCAATGTTTTTCCACGTCTTTTTACACCTTCAGCCTTCAGTCTGTTCAGAAGTTTGAGGTAACCACGCTGCTCCACTGGTTTAACTGATTCATTGTAGAGTCCTGGAAGAGTTGAAAACATGAACAAAAATCCATCCAAGAAAAACAATTACGGGATTTAGAGGAGACAGGTAGGGGACCTTGTTTCCTGTACGAGTATGTTCCATTGGCAACTCTACTACTACCATTTCCCTGTTATAAGGGAGAGCAACATTAACAGAGGCTCTTCAAGTTTTGGAAAATTTGAGCTCTTGAGTATATTGTCTGTGTAAGTCTGCGTTGCAACTGATCCAAAGCCTGGTCAGCTGTTTAAAATTCTTCTTTTTCCATTAGAATGCAGGAAATATTTTTATGAGGAAAAAAAAAAAGGCAGTGCATTCAACCACTTTTTTTTTCTCTTTGTTTTCCTATACAACGTTATGGTTTTATTCAATGTTCAGCATGCTTTGAACATTTGATCTGAAAATGAGAAAACCTCATACGCTTTGTAGTGGAAGCAACTGATACTGAAAGTGGGCAAAAATAAATGCTACAGAAATATTGTAAAATGTTTAAATTTTATGGATTATATGTTTTTGTGAGTAATAAATAGGACTAGGCTTCTCTTGGGGTTTCAGCCTTTCATTTCTAATGTTTCAATCCTTTCTTCTTTTGAAATGTACAGGGAAAGTGCTAAGGTAGCCACCTTATTCCACAATCCATTATTTCAAAATAGGCAATTAGGAGAGCAAATAATTTAATATTAGTTGACAGATCATTAGCCTGTAATACAAAAAGTAGATGAACAAGTAAGAAAAGTCAGGTGCCTAAGGAAGCAATAGCTAAATTTGGAATTAAGTGGGAGAAAAAAAAGATCTTAATAGTGAAGCATGGTAATAGCTAGAGGATAGGCACAAGAAAGCAGAAAATTGCTGGTACACAAAAACTTAGACTATCTTACTACTGCAGCTGAGTCAGCTTGAATCTGCACACTAATTGGCACTCATAGGCTGCTCTCTCTACTTCTCCTGCATGACCTGGACCTGTCTTGGGTGATGGTGTATGCTGAGTACCTTGGTGAATGACAGCTGTGATGAGCAAATTTGGGCCTCATTTCCCAGAGGACTGGGTCTTCATTAGGAAAATTGTTTTTTGAATGACTGAAAATAGAGTCAAGTCCTGGTGAAGAAGTAGCCCAAGTATTTAATTTGTTAAGATTAGGTTTATATGTCACCCTGAAATGGGAGGACGTGTTGCAGTGAGGAGGTACTGACTGGTGCATGAGATTGAAGTGGGAATTTCATGAGACTGAAATGGGGAGCTGGACAGCCCCAAGAGTAGTTTTGTAAAATAAAGATTTTCTTTTAAATGATGACTTAGGGCTGCCTCAAACCTAAAAGCTCCTTGGCTTTCTAGGTAATCTCATTCGTATTTGGGGGACAAATCTAGTTACAGATCTTCCATAATGAGGAAAGAAAGCTACAGGAAATGCCTACTCTGTATGTCAAACTGCTGCCAGACCTGTGCGTGGTAACACATTTATCACATTCAGAAAAGCATTTCAATAAACAACAACAGCAGCAGCAACAGGAGATGGATGTCCTAAGACAGAGAATAGCACATTCAGCAGGAAAAGAGGACAAGTGTTTTTCATTCAGGAATTTATAATGAGATCACAACAAAGACTGGGCAGGAACAAATAACTAGTTAATTTTTCACTCTAGGCAAATCAGTACAATGCATTCCATTGTTAATATATATATTTTGTTTTAATTTCATGTCTGATTAATCTCCAGCTAAACATTCACTGAAATTCAGTTTGCTAAATACTACATTGTGATTTTGGATAGATTTTAATAAAAAACATCTTTAGTTAGAACAGTGACCTTTCAAGGTATTCTTTGGTTCCCCATCTTTTATAAGGAAAAACCTGAAAAACTTTAAAGTAGAACAGAATTCTATTCTTCCCTTTCTAGTGTTCGTTTGTAATATTTACCTTTTGTTAAATTTTCTCTTCTCCCAATATTAATTGTTGTCTTTGCTCTCCATTTCTTCATGGCAAATTATTAAGAAACAGAAGTAGTAGTGGTGTCTAAAAATAAACACCAAGCTTGAAGTTTGCTGTATTCTCTCAGAAACATAGATCCTTAATAGCGTAGAATAGTTTGCAGTTCTTGAATATTATATAGATATTTTTGATTATAAAAAAATACACCTCAGGAGAATAGAATCACTGCACACTTTCACTGCAAGATTCATTAAGGGTTTTTTTTTTTTTTTTTTTTTTTTTTAAGTTAGGGGGACCCTACAAATATAAACTATGGCCACAGAACAGGGAACTGAGTTGCAGTTACAGCTGACTGAAATTTTCTAGTGAGTGGATATGAACAAACATATTTTGTAGTTTTAATTTCAATTCAGGATACTCAAAATCCTTGTTTGCTCATTGGTGAGGCATAGAATTATTATTATTATTTTTTCCTGAGAAAAGGTAAATAAGAAAACTGTGCTAAAGTACAGTCTCGATGCTGGATCTTCTTGAGCTAGTCTAGAAGTAAAACTTTAATTAGTTTTTATATGTGGAAAACTGATATTTCAGGCCATAGAGATTTACCCTTTGTGCCTAGAACTAGCTGAATAGTTTATACTTGAATTAGAGATATCTTGGTATTTGCTGTGGGTGTTTCTCACTGGTTTGTCTGAGAGTCTTTAATGTATAATTGTTTACAGTTCTCTACTTTTTCTCTGTTATACATGAAAATCAACTTCTTGTGTTTTAATTGTATCATGGATTCATCTAAAAACATTCCAAAACTCTAACGTGATCTAATGCTTCTTATGTATTTCACCCATAATAACACTCTTATCATCATGACTGGTTTCTCTCCACCATGTCACAGAAGTATATGTGGTGTTGTTGAGAACCAACATTTTCTCAGAGACCTCTGCAGTTTTCTGAAAACCCCGAATGCCGGAAGGGAGATTGTTATTAGAAAAAGAGGAGGATGTGTTTTAGATCTCTTGGCTCAGCTATTCCGCAGGGAAAGGCCAGAAAACAGGAGCTTAATTCTTCCTCAGTGTCTGGACAAAGGACAGCTCACCATGAGACAAAGGGATAAATCTTCAGAGAGAGATTTAAAAAAGACATTTGAGGAAAGGGATTGTTGTGGGAGAGATGAAGGCTCACTAATGGATTGATAATGCCAGGAACTGGCAAGACTGCATGTGTTCTGGAACTGAATCCTGCCCATGCAACCAGAGGCACAGAAATTACTTCTCTCTTTTATCTCATGTGTGACAGCTAACAATTTAATCTGCTCTGTTCATTATGCAGGTTGGCTTTTCTTCCTAGTTAGTGGATTATGGGAACAAAAAGCACTGTGGTTGTGAAACAATTACTCTGATCCTCCGATTGTTTGTGTGCTATAAAGCAAGATAATCTTTCAGATATTAAGCAAATACATTTAGGCTCTCAATAACTTGACATTCAGCAGCGTGCTAGGTATTCCGATAAGCAACTTGTAGGCTCAGGTTTCATCTGGAGGTCAACTTAACAAGAGGTGTCATGGGAACAATAACTCGGAGTCCCTCTTTGATCAATCGCTTATGTGGAGTTACTTGATTTCCCTTTCAAAGAACAATCTCCCTTGAGTCTGAGGTGAGAACTGTAGGAATCTTTGCTGATTCAGTGTTGGTTGCTGTGTAAAACAGCACTGGGGATGACTGCGGTCTCTTCTGATCCTTCCAAGCTCTTTATACCAGCTTTTAAAAATTGTGCAAAAGTGGGTGAGTGTGGGGAACGGGTGGACTGAACGGGATGGAAGCTGGGAATTCTTCAGTGCTTGTTTGTCTCTGATAGAATGGTTCTTTCTCTTGCAGAGACCCCATTTGTCACCTGAAGCAGACTCTTTCTAGGTCAAGGGACTTCCACCCTGGGGCATACTCTCAATCACGAGGTAAAAGTGGACAAGTTTCAACGCTTTGGCATGTACGGTGTGAGAAAGCAGGCAGTTTTTTTTAGTCGGCAGGAACCTCTGTCATTCTGTCATATCCTTTCCTCCTCTGTTTTTTGTCTGTGGCATGGATATGTGCAAAATGAGCTCTATCTTTTCCCCCTTTTCAAAGGTGAGGTAGTAAATACTACTATAATAAACATTTGTTTCCTTTGAACTAAATGTCTTCTTCACTTCAGTCACCCCTCCTCATGTTCATCTTCTTGAAAAGGTTTTGATTCTGTTTGGTTTCTGGTGGACAGAGGAGAGGAAATGAATTTTCTAAGAGGAGAAGGCTTATGGCATGCACATTACTGTTGGCAATACAGGTGTTTAGAGCGCAGGAACTTCTAGAGAGGCTAGTGCTGGGGGTGTTTTACTTTAGTCCAGATGGAGGTGGAATCCTTATGGATCCTTATAAATAAGAAAGGCATCTGAGTCTTATTCCTGGCCTGCTGTCCTCCTGCTTGAGGATATCTAAGAGTTGCTGGGGTGTAAACCAAACCTTTTTTCCATCCGCCTGCTCTACTTCCTGATGCCTGCCACAGAACAACTGCTCAGATTGGCTTGCACAGATGCGTTCATGAAGAAGCACAGGTTTTCCCTGTACCCTGTCACACCGTTTGGGGTTAGATGCTTCAAAGGTAGGTGTTTTCATTCATTTGCTCATTGTCTCTCCATCTCTTGATTTTTAAGAGCATCAGCTTGTATGAGAAAATGACAACTTGTCCCATTAGAATTACCCCACAGATTGACACAGTCTCATTTCCCTGTGTGTCCTCAGATAAATTTTGTTTCTGTCAGTTTTATAATTCAGGTGGTGTGAATAAAATCTGATGGCAGAGAACTGTTGAGATCTAAGTGCTTTAGATCTAGCGTGATTTCATTGGTTCGTTAAGTAAGGGATGAAGAGAATTTGCCAGTTCAAAATCTGCAGATTGTCATATTTTCTGTTATTTGAATGCTCTGTTGCCTTAGTGTCTCCATGTGCTTCTCACTAAGCTTTAAGTTGTACGAAACCCTTATCCTTTACCTGCCCACATCCTGGCTTCTCCATTGCTTTGCATTTCTAAGCCTGAGGTACTTGGAGTCTAACAAAACTCCTTGTCTCGGAACCTTTGTATCTTTTCATCTCTCTAGTATGTCTCAGATACAGATATGAGATATCACATGGTTAAAAAGAGAAGCAGCTTTATAAAAAGCTATTCCCTTTTCTTGAGGGATGCTGGATTAGTGTTGCTTAGCTCCTTGGCTGGCTCTGTGAACCAGCTCTTTATGTTTTCTCCTCCAGTGCTGCACTCTTTGAGAAGGGAGTGCAGCAGGAGTGTCACTGGTTGAGAACACTTAGCCCAGATAATTTTTGATTTTGTGTCTTAACATATAGCAGTTTTAGGGCTGTGCATAAAGCCAATGAAGCATAAAGCGCATTAGAGATTTGGAGAGTCTCAGGATGTAGCTTAATTGTTCTGGAAATGAATCAGTTGGGATATGATTGTAAATCTGTCTTCTCTGTCTCTGTAGTGTAGTCCTTCCGCTTCTGGGTAAAGTGTTTGACATTTCAAAAAAGAAAGAACTAGTGCGTAATGCAGGGCAGCCTCTTCTCCATATCTGTTGGGTGATGTTGAAGATACAGCAGCAACAGTTTCCTGATTTGCACATGCCATTGTATTCATATTGATTTGTTAGCGTTTATGAAGCAGTAATATCTTTAAAATAAGTGTAGTCTAATCTACAGTCTAAGTTCTAATCGTCTTATTTTTGTTTTATAATTGTCGTATACAAATCTATTTAGTTCTTCTCTTGAGTTTTTGTTCTTTTGCCTGAGACATTTTGCAGTGATGAATCTTGGTTTGATCTTTGAGACATCAGCAATTATAGCCAGGACAGACTTCTGACATAGTGTAGCAAATATAGTAGTTTTTGATTATACGGATAAGTCTTAGCTATTTTTAAAAGGTCCCAATCATAGTGCTGTGAAGTCTTTACTTCAGTAGCCTACAGTGAGTATCAGCTAAAATCACAAAACCAGGATCAGAGTTAAAGAGCGTTAGGAAATGGAATCTTTTGTTATCTTCCATATGTAGAAGATGCTGTGCAGAGGCTGCTTTCCCTACTACCTCACCAAAGCAGTTCTGAAATAATTTTTACTGTGTTGAACTTGAAGGCTGTGACTGAAGGTTTCTCTGTAAGTGTACTTAGTTAAGCAGTGAAAGAGAATGCAAGGCCACTGAATCTATTTTCCATTTTGTCATTGGTAAGAGAGGGAATTATTTAGCAAAAAGATTACTAACAGGCAGCTTTCCTACGCCCTGTCTTTTCTCTCTACAATTGCATACTTCCACCCACACACCCTTTTTTCCACAAGAATTGTCTGCATGCAACTGAACTGCAAAACCATTTCCAAAGCTGTTACCAGAAAGGAAAACAATTTTTCAATTCACTTTAACCTTGTAATTCCTTCATCCCAATCAGTGGCTTGTACCTCACATTTATTATTCATGTAAGGAATTGTAAAGTGAGCCACTTGTTCTTTATTATGAAAGACAGATTTTATTTTCTGATCATGGACTATAGATACAAAGGGCTGTTGATTATAAAAACCATTATTTAAACTCTGTGCCCTTCTTGTAGTTTACAGAAAATATTGCAATTATTTTTTTACTTACACAAGGCTTGGTCTGCTGTGACTGGACTACAATAGTGTAAGAGAAGAATTAGAGCGTACTTAGCTGTAAGAAAATGAAAGAGGTTTGCAGTTCACTAACATCTGGCATTATGCACCCCTGGAGCCTTAAAATTATTTGTGTCTGATACAATGATGTTTTCTTTGTCAGAATACTACTAATTCACTTTGTTTTGGAAATCAGAAGTCTGCAGCATTCAGACTTCAAACTTCCAAGTCTGTACCACAGTGGATTTGAAATGCAGTGCTGTCTGGAGAAAAGTAGAGTATATTAATTTTTTTCACAAAGGTCTTATGTACCAGCACCACTATGTCTGTGCTGCTTGTTTGTGGAGCTTTTGGATTTCCATTCCCAAGGTTGGCATTCCACTGCTCAGGGAAAGAAGATCTAGGTTTGAAGGCTATATCTGACATAGGTACAAGGTCATCATTATACACCAATAATGGCTGTGAAAATGCTGTTGAAATTGTATGTGTTTTGTATGTAGTTCTTCATAGATCTAGAAATGATGGGACATGGAGTTTTTTTTTCCTCACTGAAGTTGACTTTGTTAGCTGATAATAGCTTACTTCAGGAATCCTTTATGAGTCTTTTTGGCAATATCAATATCTATTTGTTAGACCAAAGGTTGAATTAGTGCACAGTCTAGTGAAACTGTTAGGGGTGACTGAATGCGATGGGAGGCATCAGCTGACAAATCCACCACAGTTGGTGTTGTTGTGGTTGGCAGGGAATCCTCCTCTCTGAGCTGCCTGAATGGCGCTTTTCTCAAGCTACCCTTCCTTGTGTTGTCTGTTCTGAGCGTGCAGGTCAGGGGCTGTTCAGGAAAGCCATCTAGTGAAATCATCCAAGCGTTGGTGTATGATAATAATGAAGTAAGAACATTAGTACATCTGCATTTGCCACCTCTGAGGGAAATATTTTGGGAGCAGAAGTAACTGAACACTTGGAAGGGCGTTCAGCTAACAACATTGCACCTTTTTCAGACCATCACTTCTCCAACTAGCATCTAGTCATTTCTTTCATGACCCCTTTATCGTCCTGGTCATCCTGGTATGTTTTTCTACCATTACTTGTCCACATAGTGCTCTTCTGTTGCATTATTAATGGTAACCTTTTCCCTGCATGCTGTCTTGTTAGTCAGCCATTGTTTTGACCTCCTGGCCTGAGTTATCCAGGAGGAAAATGTCAGTGGACAAGCTTGTAGCTTGTTTGGTGTCCCTTCAAGAAAGCTGCGGGTTTATTTTGTTTTATTTTATATATATATTTTTTATTTCCACCTGTGGAAATTTATAGCAGCTGCCACCCTTGAAAGTGCAGAGCACAAAGGTGAGGCTATAATTATGGCTAAAGGCAGATCCCTGAAATGTTGAGCTTTGCCCCAGTGCTGTGGATTGTATCAGAATTTCAAATAAGGTGAGTCTGTGTTATAGGAGAAGCAAAACAGCAGCAGGAAAAGCCCATAACTAACCGAGTAATACAACCTCCTGCTTGGCCCAACATGTGATTATAGAAAAGCAAACACAAAAGCTTTCTCTGGAGAAATGTTTGTGAATGGCAGGGTGTGTTTGTTTTGTGCCATCATATCTAAGCTCAACTGAATGATTAAAATTTGCTTTTCTTTTTTTTTTCTTTTTTCTTTCTTTCTTTTTTTTTTTTTTTCCAAAGGAAGTGTGTAATGATTGCCTGTTGATCAGTAGTGTTTCTTGCAAGGCAGCTATCAAACTGTGGGGAATTCCAGATCAGAGTAATAATTGCAGGATTATCATAGCTCTTCTAGACAATGTTACTTTCCTAAAGGTTCTTGGATTTCTTCTTAGACAGAGAAATGGAAATAAATACTTTTTTTGGTCTTCTAACAATCCCTAGACAGCAGAAAGATTATGGCTACTAGAGCTTTCTATCTGGACATGTTTTGTCCCATTCATTGTTTCCATTTTCAAGTAAACATTTAATTGTAATGAATGTTAATGGAGACTCTGGCATACGATTATTTGAGGTGACAATAAATATTTGGAGTTCAACGTTGAGCCAGTTGTAACATTTTTTTTTTTTTTCTTTTCTGTTGACTCCTGTAACTTTGGACCATGCCCAAAGTGCTCTTTTGACTTCTTATGTCTCCTTATCTTGCCAATGAAATCTGATGATCTTAGTGTAGCTGAGATGCTGAGAGTGTTTGAAGAGTGAGAATAAAAGGAGGAACTGAGTTATTTGACAGTAGATCTGATAGAGAAGGAAAAGAATAATGTTGTAGGAAAGAAGATGTAATCTTAAATATTTACCACTCTGTTGTCAATGTCTCTGGGCTGATTTAATATAGCATTATAAAAAAAAGTAAACTGTGTCAGACACACTTTCATTTTATATGAAAAAATAAATTTAGCTGCAATCCAGTAAATGTTTAGGAAAGTAACAGATATTGTCTTGTATAAAGAACCCAAGATCAATATCAGTAACTTTTTAAAAGGACCTAAAGTTGTGCCTTTATTGTATGTTATAAATAATACTGTCCTTAATATTGTGTCCTCAGGCAAACAGACCTGCAACTCTTTAAGGAGTAGAATTTCAGTGTTCAGTGTGCTTGGTTTTTGCAACCTGTGTCTAAGTTCCATATACTTATGGAACTTATTGTTTTTTTTTTTTTTCCCCTAGGAAAGTTTACTACCTTTTTTTTTTTTTTTTTTTTTTAAATGACTGTCTTTTCTACGATTACTTCGTTAGCCCTGGTTCAGACAGATAGAGCTAAAGAACAAAACGCTCAGAATATTCCTTTTACAGCTCATCAGGGATACAGTGCCTGGGATATCTGCAGAACTGTAATTTTTCACTTGTTTTACAGGAAAAAAACCACAACAAAGTATAACCAAAGTATAATGTACCTCTTGTTATTTTACGTGTAAATGTTCATATATGTGGAGTTACGTGGAAACCAGGCCCCTTGCTGCCTGCTCCACTGATGTCAGTTTGCCATAAAACGGTGGGCGAAGAAGTGATGGGGGTTCAGAGTTGATTCCTGGGTGGGTCAGACATCCCTGCCTCTGGGGAAGCAGCACTGGTCAGGCAGGTGGGGAAGGAAGGCTGGCAGCAGCCTCAGCTGTCTGGTTGTCGTCTGCCGCTGCATGCCTTCTGGGCCCTGTGACCTGGAATGAGGGTTGTTGCTTGTTCTTAGTGGGATGGTGCTTGGCACACTGTCAGCAGGCCTCTGGCAAAAGGGAACTCTTGCTATGAGGCGAGCCTCAGCTGGGCTGCATTCCCCAGGACCCAGCACAGACAGTGCGGGGAGACAGATGACCATAGTTTGAAACACCAGCAGTTGCCTTTTCCTCCTGCCTTTTCAATTTCTCTTGCATCTTTTGCACCTTTTCATATTCATTTGTACCTGCACTTTTACAAAACTCAATCATTTGCTCTGTCTCTCTTGCAGTATGCTTTTCTAATGCACCTGAGGAGTTATTTTGCTCTTTCAGATGTTAAATATGGTGTTCTTTTGGCTGCAAGTAGCAGCCACCCAAACACAGATTTAGCCTGGTGGGCAATATGTTCTGAATTGGTGTAACCCAGTTGCTTTTGATCCAAGGCCCACCTATCATGAGAAAAAATCCATGGACTGTCATAGGCTTTGTAGTCAAAATGGTTAACTTTAAAAATTTGGATATAATTTATACTTTCTTATGCTTTGTTTGGTGACTTGCTTTTGTCTATAGGAGTGTGTATGTGGTTTTATTAAAAAAGGTAACTATCATTTATGGTTTATTTCCGAATGTCTTGCAAACCACAGATGGAGGAACTTCTCAGTCACAGCCAAAATATTTATGAGTCAAGCAGAAGTTAATGTAACTTGTCAATTACACCTGTATTTTCTTGCCAAGCTCCCAAACCTAAGGAAGTTGGAAGGAATTGCATTTCCCAATGAAATTCATCTGGTGGCACAGTCCATAGCAGCCTCTAGGACTTTAGCTAAGCTGCACCTGGACTATGTGCAGGGATCAGCTATGATGTGTTCAGGTGTCCTTGGTGTAGAAGCTAGATTTCAGGAAAAAATATTGTACTTGCTTGGGTTGCATGCAGATGTTGAATTGAGGAGCAGGTATGCACTCCTGCCTTGTAGAGGGGAACTCTCTAAGGCTGGTAATAAAGATATAGCTCAAACAGCTTCTGTTTCTGCTAATGATGACAAAAATAGGGCTACTAAATAGCACTGCCTTTCCTTCTGGCATGAAATCCATGACAAATAAAAGACAGGCATTTGTTCTTGTCTTTTATGCTGAAGAAACTGGTGGCATTGGATCTTGTGCTGGAAAAAAAGGAACCACATTGTAGGATGCTCTGGAAGTGATTATTCAGGTGAGATGAATACTGGGGAGAGAATGAGAAAGGAGAGAATACATAATTCAGTCGGACAATGGGACTAAATCATTCCATGAGAGGTTTCATCAGAAACAGATTTTTTTTCTTCTTGTCTGGCTTTGCCTCTTCTTTTTTCCAGCCATGGGCTCTTATTTAGATGCATTAGTGAGGAGCACAGTAGTAGTACTGCTGGTGCTCAGTCCCTATTGAAGTGGAGCTCATCTCAATTGCCTTTTACTCCAAACATTAGGGAAAACAAAAATACCAGATTCCATAATAGGGGAAAAGCATCAATAATCAAAATGAAATGCAACCTCTTGCTCAAAATTTTGATCTGCCAAGAGCCCTGTGCTTTTTCTAAAGCCAGTTCCCATCCTATTATTCTACAGTTAAAGGAGTATTATTCTTCTAAAATGCTGGATTAGAATACATACCTTAAATTAAGAAAAAAGTAAGGCTGTTATATCTATCTGCTCATTTTTAGTCTGCAATAATGAGCTGAGATTGGCCTGACAAAGAACACATGCATGTCAGAGAAGTGCATATCTAACATGAATCTGTAGATTGATTAGATGTGCACTAAGTACTCTTACATGATAGGAATAACGTTTTCAGAGCTCCAAAATGAAGTTGCTAGTTCTCTGAGATAAAGCATTCCTCTTCTATATTTCCATTCACTCACTTTCTGTTCTTCCTTATGCACATCTCCTAAATGAATGAGGGATATTTTTTTCCCAGTTAATTAAGACTGTGATCTGGATGATTTCATTATCTCAGCTTTACTGGATCACTCTGTGTCTAGAGTGAGTAAGAAAAAAAAATTTGATCAAGTAAGTGTGTACAGTTTGGGAATGCTTCAGTTTCATGTAGGAGTTTGTGTGGGTTTGTGCCAAATTTTATTTTAGATTATTATTTTTTTCTTAGTACAAATGAGAATAAAGGTCATCAGATACTTAATCTGTTAGGATCTCTCTGAAGCGGGTGCCTGTGTTGCTCAGGTGTGGTGCTGGGTGTGTTCTTACTCATTTTATTGCTCTCGTGGGCAGACTGGAACCAGAGCCCAGCAGGCTACCAGAGCTGTGCAGCATAGCCCTTGCTGCACAGCACGTCCCAGCGTGTCTAATTGCACTATAATGAGGGATTAAAATCCACAGCTATGACCTGCCTCGGAAGGAGGGAAGGGGAAAGACATTGCCAGGCACAAGTCCTGAGGTGCCCAGCCTTTTGGACTCTCTGCTTCTTAGCCAGTCCTCCCAGCTCCTGTTTCTATATGATCAACTTTGCATTTTTTTCAGCTTTTACTCTAAGACCTGCTATTGAGAAGGTGCAAGTGAAGTCATCCACCAAATGTTTTCATTGTTACCTTTGATCATCTGCTATTATGAATGCATACCTCAGAGAAATGTTAAAACAGCAGATTAACTTCCACATTTCCTATCCCTTTCCTTTCTCTAACAAACCAGTACACTAACTGGGACCCAGACAGGATGCTCTGAATTATTTAGCGTCACTGGCACAGGTGGCACGTTGTTGTCTCCCTTCTTCTCAGACTATTTATCCATGCAGATGTTGGGGATGCAGAATAGGATGTAGCTCAGACCTCACCAGTAGCTTCCCTCTAGTGCAAAACCTGGCCATGTTTTTCACCTCTTTTATCTGGTTATTAATGCACGTTGTTAATTTCCCCCTCCTCCCTGGGTACTTTTGTTTTGAAGTAGACTGGAGGTTAGGGTGTAACTGAGGATAGAATGTGAACCTTTGGAGTCTTTGTATGGGAGGCTAATTAAGGAGGGGGAATTCTGGATTGTGCTCATCCTTTCTTCTTCGGGAATGAAGTTGTGAGTAGGGTAGAGCTCTCAGAAATCACAAAGGAACAAGAAGATACCCAGTGCAGGCAGAAAAGCAAGCCTCCTTTACATGGTTTGGTCTTTGTTGTGGTGCCTTAGGAATAGCATGGGTATTTCTGCTAAGCGCTCTGTATCATTAAATAGTGTAAGCTCTTTGCATTATTAATTGTTCTCATGTTCTGTGAAGCAGGGAAACAGCCATAGGTGCATAATCTTAATTCCCACTCTCCTTATATAATTTAAATAGTGTTCAGTGACCTTTAACTGGAAAATGATTTTTCAAAAGCTCTTTGCAAATCTATTTTTTACTTGACATCCATACTGTCAGCTATGCCTGAGATTTTGCCAAGCTTAAGGGAAGGTCAGAACATTATAGAAAACAGATCATCTTGCTTCCAGCCACACTCCAATAAAAAAATAAAATAGATCAATAAAGAGTGTTGAAGCCATATAATCCAAATTTTGGAAATTCCTGTTGGCAGAGGCACTTACAGGTATTAACAGAAAATATGTTTTCTTTAGGGATGAGTGGCTGCAATAGCTGCTGTCAGTCAATGACCGGGAGCTTTCTCTGCCTGCAGGTACCATGTCCAGCTCAAGAATGTATCATTCAGGTGGCGGCCTCCTTTTGGCCAGACTAGCAAAAGGAGAAACATGTCAGTACCCTGATCACTCTTCCAGCTAAGTTAACCCTTTTTTGGTAATTTGGAAATGACCACATTCAATAGTACGTCATAAGTGATCGAAACAGCAGGAAGGAGAATTCATTGCTCTTTTTAAATGTAGCATTTTTTTTTCCTGGGGCGTACCAGAGCTATAAAAAGTTCCAATAAAGACCTGATATATTTTCTAACTATTTTAGTTAGAAAATTCTAACTAAATTTATTCTAAAATAGTTAGAAAATATTTTTTTTCTTTCTAAGACATCTGACTTTTGTCTACGTAAATATTCAAGGCTAAATTCAAGAAGTTAAGATAGCAGCAGCCAAAAGAGATCAATAGTTAATATCTTTTTTAGAAAAGTTGTACTTGACTTGAATCGATCTGGTTGTAAACTTTGGCCCATGTGTTGCACAGTTTGAACTGCATCCCGGGATGATCATCCACATTTAAAAGAACTGGAGAAGGGCATAGATATGTTGGCACACGTGATTGATTTATTTATTTTTAGGGAAACTATTCAATCATGCCTTGTTAATGTTGGGAACAAAACACCGAGCTGGAAATGATGAAATGTGTTCACCTCCAAAATTTCAGGTTTTAAATGAACCTAATTTTTAATATAAGTTATTCTTCTGCTTCTTTTCCTTGTGTTGCACATACCAGCCAAGGCAAAACAGAATTATTCTGTCCTGAGAAGGCCAGGACAGAATAGTCAGCAAAACAAGTGACTAAAGGTCTGATTAATTCTAAAGGAGTGGAGATAAAGCTGCTGCAATGCAGTGTCTTTATTTGAACAGTTTATAATGATCCTAGCCTGGAGTGTTTTGCTAAGCACTGACATGTTGTGTTAACTGGTGTTGTAGGGCATGTGTTAGTTTTCTATAGTTCTGCTAATTATAAGTGTAACAGATCTATAAAACCGTAAAGTTGATTCTTCTGCCAGGTCAGGATTGTTTTCCAGGGTAGATGTAGTACTGTGTTAGGTATTTAACGTAGTAAGTGTTCAAGCTTCCAGAGCGTGTGAGTCTGCAACCATGGTCACCCTCTGAGCTTCTCTATGGAAGCAGAAGAAGCTCAGAAAACTGAATGGGAAGTTCACCAGCCCCCTGTGAACACATGGGATGTGGGCATTGAAGACTAATGTGTGCTTTCCTTTTCCCCACTTCATCCCATTATTCTATTTCTTATCTCTGATTATTCTCCAAAATGTAATCCTTAAAAATGCGACTAGTTAATCCTAATGGACTTCTGAAGGGCATGCTGACTTGAGGTGTCAGTGTCCAGGATTGTGTAACATCAAAGTATGATTCTGTCCCTCCTAGGGAGACAACAGGTGCACGCAATCCTTTTCAGTGGTTGTTGTTGTTGTGCTGGGAATAAAATACATGGCTTTTATGTCTGACTTCTAATGCCCAAGGCTAAATTTATAGGACTGACAGTTATAAATGTAGTGCTGTCTGTGGAATGATCGGGCTTGTTCTGGAAACTGCTGACAGGGAGCTCTAGCTCAACAGTTTCTGAGGTTAATTTTCTGAATAAAGTCTCAGCGTAACTGCTAGAGACATTAAATAACTTCCAAAGAGATTTTAACTTGCAAAAATTTCTTAGAATTTGGAGACCTGGATTTTATGTGATGTCTCAACCAGATATCCCTGAAAATAGACACACACTAATGCGAGGAAACCAGTCAGAGAATGGACCTTCTGTTCAGTGTTTATCAACAAAACTGAAACTTCAGAATGCAAGTACCTTTGTTTTCAAATGAAAACGCAACCTGTTCCAATAGCCATCCTCAAATAAGTCCTGCCTGACATCTGTTGTTCCTAGCCCTAGCATCACCTGAATGTGATGGAAATGAAGCTGCTAAGTGTTGCATCAGCAAAACCTTTTCTGGTGAAGGCACCAGTTAGAAAATCTTTCCTTTTAAGGCACACTCAATCATAAGAACTGTCTCTTTCTCAGTAGCTTACATAAGCTTTTCTTATTTGAAGTACTTTGTTTAATTGTGTAATATTAAAAGGTAATTTGATGTTCAACAGTACTTGTTTATAGGGGCTTCAATTACAGGAAAGTTCTTCGGTTTTGTGGGTGTTTTTTTTTTTTTTAATTTGTTTTCATTTTACTTCTTGAAGACTTTAAATATGAACTATTCTTAACTAAACTGTATTTTCACAAAGTAATGTCTATGATTTTAGGCCTGTTTTGGAAGGGAGGTATCAATGATCCATGGTTGTGAAGTTAACAAACTGTCAAGTATTAGGCCTTTAGAAAAATTAAACTGTCATTTACCATTAAGTTTCCAGTGGTACTGAAATACAGACTTTGCCCTAGTTTTTAAAAAGTCAGACTCTGCAGTACAAGGGACATTATGTTATTGTTGTTGCGTATTTTGTAGTATTATTAATAATATATTTTTTCTAGGCTTGTAAAATATGAACAATCATCTCAGACTGCAAATAATCATTTTACGTAGTGCATAGTGATAGGACAAAGGGGAATGGTTTTAAGCTCAAGGAGGGAAGGTTTAGGTTAGATGTTAGGGTGAAGTTCTTCACAGAGAGAGAAGTGAGGTGCTGGCATAGGCTGCCCAGAGATGCTGTGGGTGCCCCATCCCTGGAAGTGTTCAAGACCAGGTTGGATGGAGCTCTGGGCAACCTGGTCTAGTACCAGATGTGGAGGTTGGTGGCCCTGTCTGTGGTAGGGGGGTTGGAACTTGATGACCCTTACGGTCCCTTCCAACCTAGGCCGTTCTGCGGTTAGTGAGCTTCACTGAATTGTAGAGTCATAGAATGGCCTTGAAAAAATGGGTTGAAAAGGACCACAATGATCATCTAGTTTCAACCCCCCTGCTATGTGCAGGGTCGCCAACCACTGGACCAGGCTGCCCAGAGCCACATCCAGCGTGGCCTTGAACTCCTCAAGGGACAGGGCATCCACAACCTCCTTGAGTAACCTGTCTCAGTGCGTCACCACCCTCTGTGAAAAACTTCCTCCTTATACCTAACCTAAACCTCCTGTGTCAGTTTAAAACCATTCCCCCTTGTCCTATCGCTATCTACCCTCGTAAACAGTCATTCTCCCTACTGTTTATATGCTCCTTTCAAGTACTGGAAGGCCGCAACGAGGTCTCCCCAGAACCTTCTCTTCTCCAAGATAAATAAGACCAGTTCCCTCAACTCAATAGTATCTGATGGTTTATATTCAGCAAATAGGTATAAAATACTGTTTCCTGGTGTAAAGGAGTGTTTCTGCACTTCACGCTAAGGGTACTGAGTTCATACCCACAAAGTTGGCTTTGCAGAACTTTCTGTGTCCTGAATGCAGCACCCCACTGTTTCTGGGTCTTGGACTGATCTTGCTGTGGCTCTCAGCTGCTGTCATCATCAGCTTGAAGATCTCCACCCAGCCCTTTCTTTGCGGGACAAGGGACAATTTGCTCTTTGCCTCCTTGGCTGGGGCTCATTTGCTCGATTGCAGATACCTGTAGTGAGCCTCCACCTGTGGAAACCACTTGGCTTCATTTACAGTCAGTGGAATGAAGATGAATGTCTGGGGCAAGACTGGTCTTATTCTGCATGTAGTGATGTGAAACAGGTCATATGATCCTGACCTTAACATGCTTTTTTAACAGAGCCTATGGCAAAATCTATGGCTGATATGAAGCCTAACTTGTGTGACCTATGAAAGCTTAATCATCTAAACCTAGTAGTTGGCAGTTGTATAAATATATCTTTGGGGAAATTCAGAAATGTCTTAAACCAAGGAGCAGTAGTAGCATCAGGGTGAGAAGGCTGGGGATATGAATGCTCACCTAGTTGAAGTCTAGGCTTGCTTGGAAGTCTTGTTTTTTCTCAGTTTATCTTCTTGTAAAATGTAATAATAATACTTTTTGATTGCAAATGTTTTGGTGCTGTCCATAAGGTAAACTGGGGCCACAGCCACAGTTGTATAAGCTGTAGACCACGAAGATATGGCAAGTGTTTGTGATGACTTTACTGGAAAATCTGGTGAAGATAACTTGGTACAAAACCTGATGCTTAAGTCCTGATTTTTATGTGTTACTGTCTATACCTACGGGATAATATGATATGAATCCTACAGGATTTGGAGGTGCATGTGGAATTGATCGCAAACAGCAGACTCAAGGAAAAAGCATAGGGGTCCTCTGCTTCGGGATGTGTCTATGCACTAACATTGGCATTCATATGATGTTATTTACGTTATAGTGCAGCTCTTATGTATTGACTTTTTCCCTCTGGACAATGTTGAAAGTGCAGAACTATCTGTTATATGTAAAACACCAGGACTGTCTTGGATACACACCACAGGCATATCAGTAATAAACGATCGAGTGTTCCCTGATAACAGCAGCTGTCCAAGTCCCTACATCCAATTTAAGAGATGCCTGCAATAGAAATTCGCAGTTTGGCCATTGGAATTTAAATTACACAGGGTGAAAGCATGTTAAAATGGTGAACTAATATAGCTGCTTGGGTCTGTGAGAAAGAAAAATTAATAGGAGACCATGGGATCAAGGTTGGCTAGCTGTGATTGAAAATTAGAAGTGTTGAGCACTGTGTGATTTCTTCAGTGTAAATGGAATGAAAGCAATTTTGAAAGCTTAACAAGTCTGTCTCCCTATTGCTTTTTGTAATTCAAAGCAAGTGTCTGTGCTGGTAATTTCTGCCAGTCTCCTGAAACCCCAATAGTTGGAGACTATAATTTTGTTAGTTTTCTAAATTCTAATCTTTGTTTCTTCTTACAACTTCTGTATGTGGGGGTTAGTGTTTCTTCCAGGGAGGAAATGCAATTTGAGTATTACAAAGAGCGACATCTCTGCAACTTGCAGAGGAGCTCTGGTGCTATGCTCTGGAGTGCATTTTGGTGGAGCTGGGATGCAGCCTGGGCATAGATGTGGGAGCTGCAGTTTGATTCTTGAGATTCTGCCTTCTTCTAAACACTTTGCAATTTGTCCTGCCCCAGCCTTGTCCATTTGATGCATAAATTTGAATATTAAATATACTTATCTCAAGTGTTGTCTACCTTCCATCTGTTTAAAGGCTGCTCGTCTTCTTAGTACATGGTGTTATGTAAGTGTGATAGGGGGAAACCTGACCTTTTTTCTAAAACAAAGTACTGAGTGTCCCAGTGCCAATAGGTTGTGGTAGACAAAGCAGTGGCATTCAGGAGTAGCTGTATGTCATGTTGTCATGTATTTATGAGCTGATAGTTCCCAGACTGTCAACGACATGTAAGAGGGTAGTGATTCAGGTACTTAATTGTGGACTCCTAAAGCATTTTACATTGCTGATATAGCTCTGGTAGGATTGGCAGATGTGAAACTGGAAGAATGGGATACCCATGCCTACCTGTAACATCAGCTGAGGCAGAGGGACACCTGAAAGCATTGCAAGTGGCTGAAACACCAATATCTGGGCACGTGGATCAGTGTCAAAGTGGTGAGAGGTTAACAGTGACCTCCTGGCCCTTCTGCTTTGCTGAATTCATCAGTATGAAACATTCTGTTCTTCTCTTCCCTTAATGTATGGATGGTGCTCTCATGTCTACTGCAACTTATTTTTAATACTCAGCAAAGACCAATCTGGGGGTGTAAAATTTTGGCCACTGCAGCTGTCAAGAGAAAGATAGCTGGATTGACACGTCAGTTGTTACTTAATTCATATTCAGAACACATAATTTCTGTAATAAATATAATATTTTTATGCTGTATTTCCTTTCAGTTCACAAAGAGGAGCTACATGCTCTGTAAATTATTTTGTGCTTTTTTCCTTAGGTGACATTAAGTGAATAAATAGGAAAGGATCACAAGGTTTCCAGAATTTATTCAAACATGCAACTCTTCAGTTCCATGGTATATAAAATTTGCTTAGAAAATGACAGCTGCTACAGTATGTAAACAGTATGGTACAGAAAAAAGGTCTTAATTTCACTTACTGTCTTTGCAGTAGTTAATCACTAACTGAGAACTGGACTCTTATAGAGAGGCAGTTGTTTAGGTACATCACCAACACAATCATTAATGATGATGTAGTTAGCGCAAACCATTCTGTTATATTTTCAGAGAAAATATCTATGTACCTTCATGCCTATTTTCAAGTTAATTATTTTATTTTGAAATAAAAGCAGCAAACATATTGCTTCCCTAGACACAACATGATTTTTCCCATTAGGATATGTTGAACGTACAGAAGGGAGTGGGAGATGTGAGCTAGTAATGCGTCACTTAATTTCCATCAGTACCTAAAATGATGAGGATTTGGTCTTTGTAAAGCCTGAATTCTAATGAATTTAGATGAAATTTTTCAGTGAAAATGAGGGAAAAAGTGACATCTGTGACATTAGTAATTCCTGGTTTCAGACAAATTCTAACAATTGGGACTTCAGTAACGCACAATGTGGGAGGAAAACTGCATGTATTATAGCCTCATGAAAATATGGTTAGAAATTTGTTTCCAGACTTTGTTAGGATAGGCAGAATTCCTTGGGAGAATAACTGCTTGGAATAATACCTCAACAGTTCTGCTTGTTGATTAGGTATGCAGTTATTGGCAATTGTTGTTGCACTTCTCTTTTATATATATATTTTTTCTCCTTAAAACCTTCTTTGTACTTAGCAGTTTTTCCTTTTAATTAGTTCTCTTCTTTGGTCCTAACATGTAGGAGAATTAAGCAAGGCTCTCCAGGCTGCTAGTAAGATCAAAATCTGTAAAATGAAGTGGAAGATGGAAATGAAACTTTGTTTGAACATTAAACAAAGAAAAATAATTATGATGAAGATCATAATAATAAGATGACTCCTAAATTACTACAGAGCAGCCTGGCCACAAAACTATAAAAAGAAAAAATAATCCATCCTGACATTTTACATTTTAATTAAAATGTGTCACATTTAAGTGCTGTCATAAATTTTACCCCCAGGACAATGAATCCTGATGTTGGACCTAACTCTGATTTTGGATCAGGAGCTATGTTCACACAAGTTACCGTGGATTTACTTGAGAATAACTCTAGAGGAAAGGACTTTTGCCTCCTTTGTAGACCAAAACAAATATACAGTAAGGAAAACAGAGGTTTAAAGAAAACAGCTGCAGAATAATATCTGAGTCTGGATTTAGATGCAACAGTCGAACCTTTTCACTTTATGGACCTTTCATGCTTAGACACAAACATTCTGTGGAGTCCTCTGGAACTGGGATGTTCTAGGAACTCATGAACTCTTCTGTCTGAAGCCTGAAAAAATGCTATCTGTAAAATAAGATATGCAATATTACAAAAAATGTATGGTAAAAATTGATGTTAATTATCTTGTTGGGAATTTACTTTTCTTATTGAAAAGTTTTGATTTTCGTAAGAGGAAAGTTGTCCCCAGGACTGTCTGAAGATAAAATCATCTCTTCAAGTGTTTACGATGTCTTCAGAAAGAAAATATCATATTTGTGTGCTAACTTAAACTTACTGAGACTCCACCGCATACGGAAAGACCGAGCTTCACAAACTTACCTTTGCCCACAGCTGAAATGCAATAGTCTCTGAAGAGTGCTCAACTGCATTGAGTGGCTTTGTAGATGAAATGGAGAACCAGAAAGGTGGGTGGCTGGGGCCTGCAAGAGGCTGCTCATTGAATTGCAATTACCTGAGCAGAAATTTAATTAGGGCACTGGCACAACTGATCTTGTAAAGTTAGTACAAGATCTGTATTGATTGTAACTGCCTTTGAAAAACCAGCTAGTTTATGTAGCACCTGTGGCATCATGCCTTTTGGAATCTTGGTAGGTAGGGGCTTTGGGATGGGGAAATGCTGCTAAAACATGTGGTGGATTGGGGTCATTCGTTTACATGGTGGACAGCTTCAGTTTTCTCTCTCAGTAAGATACCATCCTTTCTTTTATTTTTATGGTAAGAAAACCTGCCTCTGTAATAGCAAAGAGATGCTGTTGGAAACTCTGCAGAGGTTGGGGAAATGCCTGAAGGTCAGCTCACGACTCACCACATCCCTCAGGTGTGCAGGCAATATTTCTTCAAAAATTGCTCCTGTGCTGTAATCAGCATGCTTGTGACCTTGCAAAATGAAAGAAGGCCTACCTACTTGTTCATCTTCAATAGGCTTTCATTTTTGCTGCAAGAAGAGGAGTCTTGCTGAGCCCAAATTACCATCTCTGGGCATGGTGAAAACTCTAGGGGATTCACTTGTTAAGTCAACCCTTCAATGAATATACATAAAAGTTGTTTTTTTTTTCTGCAGGTATGAGACTAGCACATTCATTTAGACCAGTGAGGGACCTTTGTTTTAGGAACAGCCTATTTCTCTTGTTCTCCACAGGGATTTTGTTGTGTTTATGCAGTATATTTCACTGGCTTAAAGTTACATTTAGTCTTCTATTATATGCCTGTTAATGAAACTTAGACTCATACAATGTCCTCTGTTTTTGTGCATTTGGGAATATTTGGATTTTTTCCACCTTTTCCTATTGAATTTGAGTGGCACCATTTTGCCCTCATGTCACTGCTGGGAAAAAAAAAAAAAAAGTTATGACAGCTGCAACTGCAGACTTGAATAATGACTTAATTATTCTTCTCCTTTTATATTATTGGAATAATGATATAACTTTACTATAACAAGATCCAATGGATGGAACACCTACCCCACAAGGACGGACTGAGAGAGCTGGAGCTGTTCAGCCTGACGAAGGGAAGGCTCCAGGAAGACCTGATAGTGGCCTTTCAGCATCTAAAGGGGGCTGTAAGAAAAAAGGGACACTCTTTAGTGGGGTTCACTGTAAAAGATCACAGGAAAATGGTTTCAAACTAGAAGAGGATAGATGTAGACTGGATTTAAGGAAGAAGTTTTTTTTTTTAAGGATGGTGAGGCACTGGAATGGGTTGGCCAGAGTTTTGGTGGAAATCCCATACCTGGAGACTTTCAAGGTCGGGCTGGATGGGGCTTTGAGCAACCTGGTGTAGTTGTAGGTGTCCCTGTTCATTGCAGGGGAGTTGGACTAAATTACTGTTATGGGTCCTTTCCAGTTCAAGTGATTCTATGTTTGTATGATGATTTTAGAAACTTACCAGTGGAATTAGAGACTAGCTCTATTTTGGCCAATGTGCAGTTTTCAGTGATACTTCACACCTTGCTGAAAGTTACTAATATGCAACATAAATGGTAAAATATATTATAAATAAAGTAAATGCTATAATCATTTGGCTCTGATGAAGGTGCTTTTGCTGTCACCTAACACTAATCTCAATACCACATTAAAGTGGAATGGAGATAGCTTTGTGGTCCTCTGTTGTCCTACAGGTAGAAGCACTGCTTCCAGCATTGCCTGATATCAGTGTGAACACATAAAAAAAAACCACTGTCCCTTGTAGTAAAAATAATACTAAAACATTCAGAGGGCATTAAAGGTTTAATTGTCAAAAGCTATTCATCAGAAATTGGATGAGAACTACATACTGTTATGTCCTTGCTACAAAGGCTGTGCTTTAGCAGTTTCCTATTCAGCAAAAGTCCTAGCATTGGCATTGCCTGCCATAGCACCAAGGTGACTGCACAGCTTAGCATTTTGCTCTGGTCATTTGTATGTGGTTGAAGATTCCCCTACAGTGGGTGTTTGCATGTATTTTTTTAATGTAGTTGTCACAAGTTTACAGCTGCTGCATGTTCCAACCCCAGTTGCAGCCCATGCTGATTCTCTTTGTATTCTGTTCTGGTGTTATTTTACTCCTCTTTTTTATACTGCTAGGCTTAGGGAGACAATTGTAAGTAATGAAAGATCAACAGCTGGGATTGTGGCCCTGATAATTTAATGTGCCCAAGATTTCCTCGTGTTATACTCTAAATAAGTGAAGATGTTTCAAGGAAAAAGAAAATATTAATCTTAAGGAATGCAAAGGACACTTAAAACTGAAGGAAAAAAAACATGAACAGTGTTGTGAGTGATTCAGTAACATCTTCATTTTGATTTTAAATGTATTTGAGTCCACGATGGACAAACTGCTAACAGCAAAGTCAGAGCGGGTAGAAATACTTCCTCTCAAATCTTTTTGACCTGACATACCTGACATGCAATGATATGCAATTTCCAGAAAGAAGACCTAAGTATGAGGCAGCTGTCAGGGGAGTGAGGAATGCAGGTACATATCATGGTATGTTTACAAAATGTCCACCTCCCACACTCCCTTATATAGAGTTTTCAGCAAAGGAATGATGCAGAAGCTATGCATTAAACTGCTGACTTGGTGGTAAAGGCTGTCTGCTGGTCTGTTTTATGTGTTGTTGTTGGAGTAGACTTTAAAGATAGGATGAGCCAAGTTTTAAGTGGAGGATCTGTTCCACAAGGTCGTTCTGTAGAAACGTGAGTAATAAGATGCTGGAATTGTGTCATCTTCTGTTAGATATTCAGAGTCATATGTTCTGTCTTTGGGGGAAAATGAAATAGAAGTCCTCTTCTAAAATAAAATCCTGCTAGCCCTGTGCAAGTGACACACTCAGGAAGCTGTGCTGTGTGGTCAAAGCAGTCAACAGGTTTGTTAACTGAGGGCTCCTTGCTGCCGACGTAGCTCTGTTGTCTTGGATCCCATACAACTCCTCTGAAGTCAGGGATGCTTGGCGCTGACTTCAGGTGTAATGGTGCTACACTCCAAGAGCCATGGGTTGGTGAAGGCAGAACTTCAGAAAAAGCTAGAGCCACAGAAAGTGTAAAGCTAAGAGCTGGGAAATTTGTGGTCGTGTATATGAGGTCACACTGTTACATGTCGAAGAGAGTGGAGCTCCACATCTTTGTAAAGCTACAAAATGTAATAAAAAGTGTATTCTCAGAAAATGCTCAGGAAGGATATTCTAAAATGTGTTATTGGACATTATTCCTCTGACCTCTTCTATGTGCTGAAGGCTCACTGTTGCACTTCCTCAGTAACCACATCGTTTTTGTATAATTTTGCATGGAGATGTTGCAACTGTACTAATTCATGAGAGGTTGCTGTTCATAGATGACCTTTAGTTAGACACAGTTTTAGCTGGAATGGTATTGCCCTATACTTCACAATTACCATGACTTTATTTTTTTCCCCTCATAATTCCTACCACTTCTGGGCATCAGCCCATTTTCTGTTTTACTCCGTTTCCTGCTTTGCTGATAAACAAAGCAAACAACATTAGAGTTTCTAAAATTCCATTATTTTGTAACTCAGAGATCTTCTGCCTGAAAAAGTGCTTTCAGTATTTAATCTATAATGCAACTTTCAATTTATTTACTTATTTATTACTGAATTTACTTTAATGTATTGAATGTGAAGCTTTCATAACACTCTTTAAAAATCTGAATCTGTTCCTTTTTTACAAATATCTTGGAGTTATCTAGAGGAGGAGAACAAATCTCATGGTCAGAGATTTTTAGTGAAAATTCTTCTGCAAGCATTTTCATGTGATCATTTGGCAAAATGGTTATTATCCCACTAATCTTAAGGAGTGTAAAATGTATATATATAATTATAATATGCTATATACAACACCAAGAATCAATCATCTTGGTAAAATTTAGTGCGCACATTGGGTTCCTTCTCTAAAAACAAAATTCAGAGAAGACTAATGATAAGAAATTTATCTCAACATCTACCCGCAGTGGTGAGAAACTCCACAATTGTCTGATACATTACAGTGCTTCTCACTGTCACCTCTTGTTTTTCTGAATAACTCTATGCACTGTTGTGAAACTCATTACAAAGCTGGGCTGTTTTTCAAAGCTGACTGCTTCTATGGGTGGGGGCAGTAATAACTTCTTTCTTCTGTGTTTCTTTTTATGTTTCCAGGGTCTGCTAGTCCCAAGTATGAGCAAATTGTTCATGGCCATGCTTACATGGGCAATAATATATATTTTTTGATCTCCAGCTTCTTGCGTTTTTCTGCCTTAAACAAGATTCTGCAAAATTTTGTCCGTCGCTGTGTGATCATAATACATAGCATTTCTTTTGTGTTGCTAGAGAGAAGCTTGTTGTAGCTTGGATCTAGCACAATATTATCTTGACATACACTAGAGTACACACAATTACTTAACTGATAGTTAACGTCCATGGGAAAAGCTTTTCCTAGATAGATGGAGCTTAAAAATAACCAGTGACCTCTGACTCTCCATCTGGCTGCACTTGGTTTAAAGCTGGGCTGTGTAATGCTAGATAAGCAGAGGAACTACACCACCTTTTGTTGTGAGAGCCTTTTATGGCCCAGGATTATATGAATGTGTCTGAAAAGCAGAGAAGCTCAGGGACAGGTCAGAGAGACAAGCAAGGAACGAGGGAGTGGAAAAGTGTGCTTTTTTTTTTTTTTTTTTTTAAGTTCCTCTTGGAGCAGGAGTGTACTCACAAACCCTCTTTGTCACTTTTCCTAGTGCTGTTTCCTCATTTATCAATGTTTTTTCTGCTCCCAAATGTGTCTGTGCAGGGATATTTGGTGTACTACTGGCTTTATTTCAATGCTGGGGGTTGTAACTTGAATGGGTGGTCCTGTTTCTTGTTTTTATGTTGCTGCCAGTGTTTGACCCTGGAGCACTGCAGAGGGGCATAGTAGCGGATATGCTCTGCTGTAAATTTGCCTCACCTATATGGCTCCTTTTACCCTGCTGGAGTGCTGTGTGGTAGTCTTTCTGGTAAAAACCTCAGTCTGCTGCCTCCTCAGCTGAAGGAGCCCATAATTTATGCCTCTCACTGATGCACATACACACACATCTTAAATGGGTTGGTAAGTAATCATTATCTTGAAGTGGCAGGCGGTAATTGCTGTATTAAAATTCTATGTAGCTTATTTGCTGTGTAGAACTACAGCAGAACTGTATGTACTTCGCCAAGCAAGTTGATTAGAGATGCCTTAGGCATCATCTTTTCCAATTTTTAAAAGATTAATCATGCATAGTTTTCATATTAACTTAGAACAGGGCAAGGGGTGAATATGAGACAGTTCTTGCAGCATGCTCTGCATGTTCTGTATCTTTTTATGAGCCCAGGCTAACCTCTGTCTGTCTCTGATGACCCATTCTTGAAAGAAGAAAAGAGAAATATTGTAATGAATCCACCTTCTCCAGGCAGGGTTTCTGTTCCCCCTGGAAAAAGATACAAATGAAAAGAAATGTTGGAGATGCTGAATGTTCCTGTTGACCTTGCCAGCACTAGAATAGCTATGGTAGTATACGCTAGCATATGTCACAGTGTTAACATAGTCAAGGTGGAGAAGCTGCCTAGCAGAGGTGCAGAGTGTTTGCATTGTACAAAAAATGACAAATGACATAAGCTAAGCTTGCAAAACTACTCAGCTGTTAGTGAATCTGTTTCTATGCCAGAGATTTTGCTATCTTTGTTTGGGCTGACAGTGATTTATTCTGCCTTCCAATGCCAGCTGATGTAGTTGTGATGGAAAACCTTGTTGTACAGTGTCCTGCAGTAAGTACAGGAATTATAACAGCCTAAAGAGTAAGTTTTAAACATCTAACAATATTTAGAGAAGAAACTGAGACTAGCAAGTGCTTTGGTGGTCACTTGTCTTTGTGCAAGTGAATGCAACAATTCTGCCTAAGCAGAGATATTCTTGTTCAGCTTCACATACTGTGAGGAAGTCTGGTTCTGGTCTAACAATAAAACTAGAAGAAGTATGTTGTACCATATGGCTTTATTTCCATTGTGATGGGTCCAGCTGAGTTTTGAGAATGGACTGAGTCTGTTGTTTATACTGCAGACTGGAAAGGCGCCTGCCTAAAATGAACTGGGGTGGATGGTGGAACCAGAGCAGACACAGAAGCGTGAATATCCCAGATGAGAAGATGCCCGTGCCTGTCCCTGTTCAAGCACTCTGAGGCAGTTCTGTTGTGTAGGTGGGTGTCCATGTGTAATTTAAAGACCCAAACCATGCAGTGAAGGCTTACAGCCCAAATCCCACTGAAATATGACTATTAATCAGATTAAAGTTAGGCATAGGAGGCACTGGATAAGCAGTGAGACCTGTGACGTTAGCTGTGGATACAAGAAATGGGAAGTGTGAGTGTAAGCTGATGATGAAAACAGAATTCTCAGGACCTGTTGTCCACAGTCATTTGGAGGCTAGGAGTTGTTTTCTTGGCTGAAAAGCAGTTTGAATAATTCCCTCTTGTTCATTACTCACAGGGGAGGAAATTTTGCAAAAATTAGCAAAACCTACATTAGAAAACTTGACGTACTCTAACAGAAGTAAAAAGCTCAATTTGATGTTTATAATTCACAAGTCTGTAGTGATTTCCACAGCAAACAGTGATATCAAAAGCACAAGATTATGAAGAAAGGTATGAAAAAGCAAATTTCATATTGATAATGGGTATACTGAACCCATGAGAAAAAGGAGGGTGTACTGCTTTCTCTTTAAAGCAATGGAGATTACTTGATTGCCGTGTAAAAATAAAATGTTTGGTACTGTCAGTGTCTCTGTGATTAGATGGTGAGGTTGGTCGGCGATTGTCATTGGATGAGATTCTGAAATAAGTGTAGTTAAATCACATAGACTTGGCTGTGCATTTCTTTCTGCACTGCTGTGCAAAAAGTAAGCGTGCACAGTTGCTTCCTTTTTACTTCTGTGCTGCTTGTGCAGTGTGATATATAAATTTACTGTGTTCCTGATTACTACTGCCAGCTGGTAGAGTTAATTTTGCAGTGAAGGTGGTTTATAGTATAGGGTTCGCATTTTCTTGATGGTTCATGACAGAGGTTGTTGTGCAGCTAACACACATTTCTTTCAACAACTGGATGCAAGAATGTACTTGTGGAACTTCCTCTCTGTCCCCTCAGGAGAACATGAAGCTGAATCTTTCTTCCTCTTAATTTGGCTTCTCTATTTTTCACATATAACCTGTGTGCTGGGGCTAGCAATTTAGTTAGCAATTTCAGTATACAAATGCTGTTTACTTTGAAATGAAGATCTGCCAAATTTTCTCCCTTGCATTATTGTGTTCCATTAAATCTGTTTGAATCTGTGTTGTTGTTTTAAAAAATTGCTGTTTGCCATTGAATAAGTATTTTAAAAGATCATCAAGCGAATATTCTGCTAAGCTGTCTTTCTTACATCTCGAAACCTCTAACCAAATAAGCAGGAGCTAAAGATCTCTCAGAGAACTGAATAGCATTCAGATAGTTAATGCCTTAAGTACTTTTAACAGGTATCCCATGAAGGGTATTTTGTCCTTGTTAAATTATGATACATAGATTATCTGGTTGAAGATCATTTAATAAAGACTATATGAATTAAAAGAAATAAAAAAAACTACAGTGGAA
Source organism: Alectoris magna (assembly GCA_030625065.1). NCBI lineage: Eukaryota > Metazoa > Chordata > Aves > Galliformes > Phasianidae > Alectoris > Alectoris magna. The sequence continues at coordinate 31,295,258 of CM060563.1, read as the reverse complement.
AATTATCATTCTTGTTTTATTTTGTCATCTAAACTACCCCCATTTTGGGCTGTCTCTGATAGCAGAGTTGGCCCACGTCAAGTTTTATCACTCATAAAAGGACACAGCAAGAGGAAGGTGCTGCACTGGAGCATCAGTCCAATGGTGTAAAGTCAATCTCTCACCATACTGATGTTCCACTTCTTCCCCACTGCAGGGCTCAGCCAACTTTGTACTTCAAGAGCATTTTACTAAAAAAAAGGGTGAATAAGAGATCATATGATGTTTTTTTCTGGGGGAATTAGTTTAAAATACTTAAACATTACAAAGGTTTCTGACCTAAATGAACAATGTAAGAGAACCAGGGGTCTACTTTACCTCTGGCTTTTTTTTTCCACCTGGAGAACACTCTACGTAATAGTTAAAATTCACTATAACCTGTTTCTCAGAGGTCTCATTTGGAAATTTATCTTCCTCGTCTTGGCGTTTAAATCTGACCACTACTTCCCAAGGAATTTAAAAGAGAAATTTTGAAATGTTTAAGTGCATATAGATGCCAAATTGCTCTTCTGAATTATATTCAACAACCTTAATGGAAAATATAATCCTGAGTTAGAAATTGGGAAGATCAGGGTTCACCGTTATTATTATCTTTTAAAAAATCTATTTCCTTAAAGTTGTTGAAAGGTACAGTCTTGAAATATTCACTCTAAAGTGGATCTGGAAGAATTTAAAAAAGAAAAATGGTTGTGGGATTTTTTTTTGGGGGGGGGAGGGGGCAGAGGTAGGTGGGTTTTGTGTTCATTTGTTTCTTGAGCATAGGCCTAAAACAAAAGAAAAATTTCGGATAGAAATAAAGAAAATACCTTTTTTCTCCATAGTGGAAGGATGTCTGAGAAGTGCTCGTGCAAATTCATGGCGGAGTCCATTGATACATTAACAATTCAGTTGCATCTTCTGCATCAAGAACCTGTGGACCCACAGCTGTTGCAGCGCTTTCTTGGGAGACCCAGTGAAGGGATGGCCTTAATCTGATGTACAGAAGTTAATAAGGTAAACAACTTGTTTGTTGTCAAAGAAATGTTGCTAGAGAAAAAAAAAGATGAATACTATTGACTCAGTATTAACCACAGTACTCTGGACCCACTTTTTTTCCACTGTACTGTGTTTGAATGGTGTTTACAGGACTGGACCAAGCCTTGATGTCACTCGTGTTTCAAAGGTGTAGGACAAGGCAAAAGCAGCCCAGCTGTTGGGATGAGGTGGACAACCTCCCTTCTCCTTCTGAGGAGATGTCACCCTGTGAAGACTGCTCTGCCCTGTGAAGACTGCAGTTTTGTTTGATTCATCCAAAACATTTCTATTCTGTTTCTGTCTGAAGTGGCTTTGGATGCAAAGCAAAAGGTGTTTTTCTGACTGAACAGGTTTTGTTGATATACGCACTGGGGGCTGGAGAGAATGCAGAGATAAGCATACAGCAGCTGAATTGTGTAAATGAGCAGTTGTGACCCTGAGTTGTTCCAGTAGTTCTGTGATTTAATACTCTCTGCTTCGAGTGCGATTTACTGCACAGTCTGCATCCGCAGAGTCTATAGCGCAGAATTTCGTTGTGCTAGATGCATCTATTAAATGGCTTCCAGCTTCCTTTATGCATTATTCCAAGAGGGGAAAATATATAGAATAGGAGGCAAGAAATGTTTTATTGCAAGATATAAAGAGAGGAGGATTAAAAAACTAGAAAGAAAGAAATTGGCAATTGCTAGTTGGCTGTTCACGTTAATCCTCTTTAACACCCACGTGACTTCAGCTGGAAAGCCTCTCACATTTTTCAATCTGTTGTGGAGCACCGAGCTTAGTGACAGCTATAAGAACCTTTAAAAATCTTTAAGCAGTTTGTATCCCCTCTCAGTGTCACTCTGTGCCTTGGCAGGCCGGCACTGCTCAGAGACCTAGAGCTGAATGATAAGTACAAACCCCGTTTCCATGTATTTCTAATAGTCTGTTGTGCCATGGCTAGTGGTTCAAAGTGACGTGTCAGACACTGATATGTGGATTTCAACAAAAATTTTTGGAAGAGGGTTTAAGCAGGATTTTTATGTTCAAAGTGCAATTTGATAATTTTTAGTGTGTGCCATAAAAACACACCCTGGAATTCCCTGATTTCAGAGGTATTTCAGAGGAACTGCCTGAGAGTGTAATTACGAATGCTTTCCTTCTTGAAAGAGGTAATAAATAAAAAAGGCAGAGTACAATAGATCATTTTTGTCTGTTGTACTGTCAAGGCCATGGCTCATATATCATTTGCAGTACTTATCCAGGTTGATTTTGATATTGCAAGAAGTTCAGTTTTGCTGCCACGTGTGCTGAGACCTACAGTCACAGGGTTATTTTTGTTTTTTGTTTTTTTTTTCTCTACTGGCAGGTCTCTTGCATGGATTATGGTGAGATATAGACTAACTGAGAACAATTTTACAAATATTTCTGGCATATGTGGCTTGACAGCGTGGAGAAACTCTATCATAATTTTTTCAGACCTTAAAATGTAATGTGTACATTCGGAAGAAATATCAAACAAGAAAATGGTCAGGCTTATGTTTTTTTTTTTTTTTCTGTTTTTGTTGTTGTTGTTGTTTGTTTGTCTGTTTCTCCAGCATTAATTTTTTCTGTATCATCTAAGCATGAGAACTGAATAGAAGAGCTGACTGTTTGAAATGCTGCTGATATACTGAACTGCAGTGGAGCTGATTTTTCTGTTTAGTAGTTTCATGCTGTCTTTATTTTGCTGAAATTTCAAACATGGTGATACTGATGAACTTTACTAATGATCCCTTTCATATTGTAAGAAATGAGATATGTCACAGCCTGGAAGCACCAAACAAGTCATTTAGCTATTCACAGACGTCATCCTTTATGAGAGCTTGGATTTTGCTGTGTAAATGCTTCAGTTAGTTTGGATCCTAATATACACAATAAACTTACAGAAATTGCATGAAGGGTAAATCAGAGACAATATATCTTAAAAGGTTTATCTTGCATAATGATTGTGTATATGTCAAAAAGGCATATGTGGATCTGTTTTGTTATACAAGGTATTATCCTGAAATCAAATTTTGATTCATTTACTCTTGCAGAGTCTTTCTCCTACTTGGTTTCCAGGTCCTATGTAGTATTAATGAGCACAGCAGCAATTTTAACACAGTGCTTTATAAACGTAAATGTTGCCATTATGGTTTCAGGCACAGCTTCTTTGTTAACTCAAAAAGTCTGAAAAAGTGCATGTAAATTAAAAACAAATAGATGGTATGATTTTAAAATGATGTGGTGAGGGTAATTAAAAATGAGACGTCACTGGCAGAGGGAAAGCCCTTAGGGAACGTGACCCCTACAAATCTGGGCACCTGCCCCACAGATCCTACCCTACCAGCCCTAAAGTTCTGATGGCAGGTAGTACAGCTCAGTGGGAATGCTGAATAGGATTTGAAGTGATTTTTCTAAATGAAGTAACAGTGGAGCAGTGTATGACTGCACTTATATAAACCTTCCACCAGGCGATATTTGAAAGATAAAACCTAGAAAGGGACAATGTATGAATGGAAGCAGCCAGGCAGGCTGGGGGAGTGGCCATCAGTTTATGCACACAACTGCATTTTCAACATAATTAGCTGTCTAATTGAGCATTATAATTTAACTGACACATTTAAACATGTAATTTATTTCAATGCACACTGCTTGTAATCTGTTTATAACGTTTTCCTCTTCAGGATGGTGTCGGACTCTAGAGGATAACAGATGATGAACAGAAAAATAACCAAAATGAATACATCAGAGAGCCCCAAATAGGAGTGAATTTCTACGATTTTGGATTTGAAGAGGAGTTAGGTAGCAGAAATGGCATGCAGGTAAAGTTAAACAAAATCTGGCTATCTGCTCAGCATAATTGTAAGCGGAAGCTGAATTTTATTATTTTAAATACCAGGGAGGTTGTACAGAACGTCATATCCTCAGGTTTTTGTGCAAAGCTGACTAGTTTGCCTGGCAGCTAGGTAGGAAGGACATTTTGGTAACTGAGAGGTTTAAACTGCACATCTGTCTTGTCTGGAGCAAAGAAGCATCCCTTTCTCGAGGTGATAGATATTGCCAATAGGCACAATTCAATTTGCTCAAAGAGGCAATTGAAAATGTTTGCCCTGGGTACTTCCCGCACAATCAGACCAATTTATATTTATTTTCAGGGGCAGATTCTAGACCTGAAGCTGATAGGCTCTGCCACAAGTAATCACACAGATACAGGTTTTTCTTCTGTACTGATGATGCTGGGGTTGTGCTGATGCCTGCCTGCCTGCTTGCAAGCCTGCCTGCCATTTTGGTGCTATTTCTTTTGGGCCTTACAGCAATGCTTTGGGTATGACTGGCTCTCTTCGTATCTGAGCAGGAAGAAAACCACATATTCCCTAGGCTCTGTTAAAATTCAGAGACCAGCCTGTCAACTGGTTAGAGAGGAATGAGCCAAAAGTCCTTTCATCTACCCTTGCACACTGGCTGATGAGCTGAAATATGCAGTTTCCCATGCACCTGGATGTTTATTTTCAAGGATTAAAACAAACTAATACATATTTATTTTTGTTCCCGTGATATTATTTTTACTTTCAGGCTATATTTGCTGAACAAAATAGTTGCAGGCTTCCTTTTAACCTAATAAACTTCTGTACTGTTACACCTCATTATATATTTTGTGGCGCTGAGATTTGAATCTGCTGCTTCAATTACAGAAACTGCCAACAGATGTGAAAATCCAGAAGACAGAGGCTGAAGTGTTCCTGCCTTTTAGCTTTGGAATTACTTTTGCATACCCTGACAGTTTTCCCTTATAAACGAGGTTGGTGATAGCTACAGTTATGGAATGCAAGAAAACTGATGCAAACTTTGCCACCAAAATTAAGAAGAGAATATTTTCTTCATACCAGAAGTTGGTACAATTCCTGTTTTTCTGTCTTCACCCTCCTCTCTGCTCTTCCAGGTCTGTTACTAATTGTAAGAAGTGGGGAAGAGGAAGTATATGCAAGGTCATGCAAGAGGAAATACAAATGTGCAGGTGTTTTGCCCTGAGGAGTTGCAGCTTGCTTTCTGAGAAGACACAGTAGGATCTCATGTCGTTTGAGTTTATTGTACTCAGAACAGGATAAGAGTTGATGTAAAAAGTTCTACCATTGGTGTCTGCAAGGCTAGGAATTTAAGCTTTGGCCTTTAGCCCAAGTGATTGAAAAGTGCATTTGTATTATTTGTTTAACTGACCAGAAAATGCACCGAGTGGATGACACATTGGACTGTGGGGAGGGAGAAGATTAATTCATTTTCAGATTGAAAAAGATGGATTGACTTATGAGGAGATGAAGTTTAAAGAGATGTTTTCTATATGTGTGTATAGGTTAGGCTGGGATAGGATAATCTCAACAGACGAAATTAAAACAGGGTATGTAAAAAGCTCTCCCAAGTCTTGGAGAGACTCACCAGTCACTGTGGCTATACTGTGTTGGTACATTGGTTCCCAAATACCTAGTTGCATGTGTGTCATGCAGAAGACTGGAGACTCAGAACTCATCCAGGAAAACTGAACTGGAGGAGATTAAAGGAGAGTTAGGAAGACAAATGGTTTCTTGGAGCATCATTTCTCATTTCCAGATCTCTGACAGAGCAATTGTCAAGAGATTGGACTCCTATTTTGTCACCTAGTGTGTTCAGAATAACTTTTGTCTTGGGAAGTAATGTTAGAAATATAAAGCCAAACACATTCTGTTAAGTAATATTATTTACTACTTTGACCTTTCAGTCCTTTGCGCTGTGGTTCACAAAGGTATCCTCCATTCTTTACAGCTTACCCAGGCTGTCTGTACAAGGATGACAGTCCATCAAAGCTACTCCTTTCTGGCATCAGGATCTGTTGGCACTTTTTTGGTGTTTTGACTGTTAGTGCCTGTTCTGCTTTTTTTTTTTTTTTTTTTTTTTTTTTGTGGTGATAAAGGAGCGGTGAAGCCTTTTCCATTTGAAAAAGGACCTGCTGAGCTTAGGGCACACCCCTCATTTGCCATTACCAGGAGAATGACCCCTGCAAGCCAGCTGCTCTAATTGTATGCTCACAGCCCAGGCAGAAAAATGCTCTGAGAATTTACATTTTTTAAGAGTTGGTATTGATAACGAGGCATATTAAAAAATTAAAATCTTCTTTTATTAGTGAGTAGGATGGTGCCTATGGAAGAATCAAAGGGAAGATGAAACAGTGAAGGGCATGGATAGCTTATGATAGAGCTACAAGAATCTACTTGCTATGTGTGTCAAGGTCCGAGCCCAGGACTTTAGTCCTAATTCACTAACCTTTCAGCCTGATAGCTCAGTTTCCTCAGATAATGAGGCTACTGGATGGAGAAGAAGTGTGCCACCTGTGGTTTATGCTAGTATGGTTGAGTCTGCACTGGAATAGATGTGGCTGCCTCCAGACTAGGTTAAGAAATGGCTGGTACCCTGGTAGTGGCTCACTGAGGTTTCTTTTTGACTGTGCACTAGTGTGGATGCACAAGTGTCATAGTTGGAAACAAGTACATTATGCACTTCACTGATGAGAGAGAAGCAGGAATATATTTATTGGTATGATATAGATATAATGTAGTGATTTAACAAGATTTCAGATGGCTGCATGCACTTGATTATTTACTGCATAGATGTTAGGGTTAAACACACACATACAGGAGACCCTCCCATTGAGACACAATGTTCAAAGTGGAACCCCTTGCTTTCTATAATCCTTGGACCACAGAGCCTAAGTGCAGCTGGATCAACTCCTAGTCCCAGGCTTGGTCAGTAGTTTATGCCCAAGGGATTGTATGTGCACAATCAGTCTAAAATGTGATTTTGGCAAAGCTAACAAAGCTTACAGTGAATCTAAGATATAATCTTAATGAAGCTAGCTAAACTTAAAAGAAACTATTAGTCACATACCCAGAATCTGCACTGGCAAGGTGTCTTGTCATCAAGGTGTAAGGGATCTCTGCATGACCTCAAAAGGCATCCCTACTTGATATGAGACTCTGTCTTGCAGCCCCAATGCTGTGCAGGAGAGCTCAACAAGCTCTTGGGCTGCTCACCATTTATGGAGTAAGATAAATGGATTCACAGGCATGCTTTGCTTTTAGGTGCCTTAGCTGTTGAACTAGGTATCTGCTATCAGTTCTTTAATCTTCCCAGTTTGAGACGGATTTGTGGTTGTTAATCTGTTTTAGTGAGAGTGCTATCAGTACTGTTGCTCATTGTCTTCCTGTGCAAGGCTGGCTGGAGGAGGAAGTTGGGAGAGAAAGGTCAAGGAGAGAACACCTTCACAGTGAGGCTGGCTCAGAGCTGGTTGGTCAAGTCCTCCTCAAATGAGCAATGCTGAAATAGCCTCGTGGTCAAGCAGGACAAGAAAATAACCCTGAGATAAGCTGTTTGTTTTCTTGATACAGGTTTAATAAGCTATCTGCATTCATGATGGATGCTGAGATCAAAGAATGAATGAGACTTTGTTCACAGAGATTCATTTTTTGCCCCGGGAAGGGGCATTGAAAAGTATGGAAAAATAAGAAATTTCTGAATAGCTCCTACTTCAGCTCAGAATTTATAGAGTGTACTTAAAGTGAGAGAAAAGGTGAGAAATGAAAAAGGAAAATGAAAGTAAAGGATCAACAAATGGTGAAATACCCCAGGCATACCAAACTTGTTACTATGGTGTATGAGAATGTGTCTTTAAATCTATGTAGTTTTCAGAAAGCCAAATTGGGATACTGTACTTAACCTATTTTCTCTGAAGGAAATTAATAAACTGAAGTTAATTATTAGTAAATATCTTCAAATGATTATCTCGATCTGTCTGCTTAGACTATCTTCTTGTCAAATAAATACTTATTCCAATTTTTTAAAATTAAGCGTAAAAAAGTCTGCATTATGTAACCTGGACAAAAATTGATACAGGAGAAGGCCAGGCTTCCCCCAGCTTAAGTTTCTGCTATACTTAAGTATTCATGTGATTTACAGTACAGCATTGTTTAGTACCTTCTAGTCCTAACTGGATGGACAGTACCTCTGAAGAGTATATTGTGAATGTGGAAAAGTGGAACTCCACTTTCAAAGAAGAAACAAAAGCTGACCTCAGCACTAAAATGCTCTTCCCTATTGAAATGTAGGAATAATATATGGAGCAGCACTAGCACAAACTGCTGAACTGCCTTGGCAGCACTCCAAACGACTGCTCTTTCTGATGGAGTTTTTAATACTTCAAGAAGACATAGTGTGCACATTTAGATGCCAATAAAACAATTCCCTGTAGGATCCATAGGCCACATTTCATTGCTAAATTATGATGCCAGTGTGAATGATTGACCACCAATCACCAGTGAAGCATTTCTGCACACCCACGTTGAGTAGTGCTTTTGCTTTTCTCTGTTTAATCCCGCCTTTTGGTAAACTCTGTCACTGCTTCAGCCCTTGATTGAGAAGATTTCCTCCATCTCTAAATGCACATGTTGTGCCATTGCTGCCGATGTTAAAGAAGTGCTAACTACCTGACAATTCATTGACTGGAGCCTGACCTTGTTGTGTTCATGAGCGGCAAAATGCTGTGGCCAGGACTTGGTTGGTCTCCAGACAAAAAGCTATATTAAATGAACCAAAGAAGAAATCCACAGGTGCAATTCTATTGCTGCATCTGGCAATTGAGAGAGGAATGAGAAGGGAACTAAAAATCCCATTACAATTATTCTTGGGTGCTTGGGTGAGAGTTTCTGTTTCAGAAGAATCAAATAACTTTGAATCTATGCTCCATCTAGTCTAAGTTGTATGCAACAGGAGGGGAATGAGCTCATTAAACTTGACAAGAAGGAAGGGTGACCTTCTTTTGGGGAGTTTAAGGAATTGGAGTTCAGATTAAGAAAAGTGATCTGAAAGATTTCCCTGTGGAGTGGTCAGTACATTGAAATTGTGCTCAAGTTTTTGAAAACTCCCCTTTCCAAGATTTAGTATTGATTATTTTAGTAACAGGATTCAGTGGCTGGATTTTGTTGTCCCACCTGTGATTTGGGATAAGTATCGTTAACTCATGAAAAGGATTTCATGGAAAATTTGACTCATTATGGGAGAATGTGATTTGCATGAAGTACAGGACCTGGCCAAATAGAGGAAGGTAAGTGCCCCAGTATCGTATTTCTTGTGTATATAATACAGGATAAATTGCATGAAAAATGCAGTAAAAGCAAATATGGATTAGTTAAACAGCCAAGTCTCAGTATGATAATCTGAGCAACTGTTACACGATTTCTTCACATTATAAGCTTTTTACCTAGTGTGAAGAATTCTCATAAAAAAATGGAGAAATGAACTAGGAAAGAAGATCCTTCCTGTGATAATTACCTGTCTTTATTTTTTAGAAACCCTAATTTTTCAGAAGCACCAATTAATTTTGTTGACACACTCAGCCTGTGTTAAGACATCTCAAGTAAAATCTCAGCTTCCCGAAGACAACAATAAACTTGTATTTGTGCCAGGAATCTGTGCATTTTTGACAGAAATTTACCACAAAGTCTTGATTCTTGAAAGCCATGGGATATCTCAGTGTGTGTATCCAAAAGATGAGGAAGGATAACATAGTGACTCTGAAAGTTATTGTCTCATTCTGCTGACAAGAAACATAGAAAAATTAAGAATAATATTTATGTACAGCATTGCTTAAGCTATAATTTTATAGATTCCAAATATGAAAAATGAGATGGTATAAAGCACAATCCTTTATCTACGTATGTAGGGCTTCAGTAAAAATTGGCTTTTTTTTTCATTTGAAGTTTTCTTGCTTGGCACAAGGCATTAATGATTTTTGTCCATTTGAAAAAAAAAAGGCATTAAAATGTCCAGCTGTTCAGTTGGAATTATCATGGTTGCAGCTGGAAATAAAGCTCTAGTAGTAAAAAATACAGGAAGGATTTCTGAAAAGCTTTGTTTTTTCTTTTCTATCTGCAAATTGATAGGCAGATATCAGCTAATTGAATCATAGAATCCTTTCAGTTGGAAGGGACCTTTAAAGGTCATGTAGCCCAACTCCCCTGCAATGAACAGGGACACCTACAGCTACAGCAGGTTGCTCAGAGCCTTGTCCAGCCTAACCTTGAATGTCTCCAGGGATGGGACATCCACTACCTCTCTGGCCGACCCCTTCCAGTGCCTCAACAACCCCATGGTAAAAAGAACAACAACACCCTCTTTCTTACATCCATGCAAAGTCTCCCCTCTTTTAGTTTGAAACCATTTCCCCTAGTTCTATCACAGCAAACCCCTCTAAAGAGTCTTTCCTCTTCTTTCTTACAGCCCCCCTTTAGATACTGAAAGGCTGCTATCTGGTTTCCCCCGAGCCGTCTCTTCTCTAGGCTGAACAGACCTGGAAATGGAGATGGAATCTTTCTGAAGTATTTGCTTTCTAAACTGCTGTTGTTTGTAGTCTTCTTGGAAGCAGATTTCTATTTGCTGACCGCATAGGCATTTTGTTGGAAGTCTTTTGCTGAAAATTCATGAAATAACACTTGAATTGCTTTTGGATTTCTTCTAGGTTTTTGTTTGATTTTTAAAACCTATGAACTGGGAAACTATTTCATTCCTTCTTTTCTTTTTTTTTTTTTTTTTCCTTTCCTTTCTTCTAAGTATCTTTGTATCCAGCACAAAGTGGAATGCAAAATAATTGAGTAATTTGTGAGAACGACTACAAAATAACATCCCCAGCTTTCTCTGTAATTCCCTTTTTTAACTAAAACTTCGGTTTGCAGTAGAGATCATAGCATCTTCTTACAGTTCCAGGTTTTCTTTATAACATTAAAACCCATCTTGATCTACTGGGATTTCTGTATATGATGATGCTTTTCTCACTTAATTCCCAGTAACACCTGAGCATTTAAATTGCTTACAGAGAAACACATATATATATTTTTCCCAGAGTTAGTTAAAATATTTCTTAACATTACAAAAGGAACAGAAAATCCCCAGTCACAAGTTTTTACTGCTAGGTAGTCTACTTGAAACAAAGACTTGTAGGTATTTTGTCCTCCTTTGACGTGTGAAACCAGACTACCACTTTCCTACAGAACTGCTTTCTGAGGCTCACAAGCAGTTTGGGATTATGCAGAGAAGATTCAGCCCAGTTTTCTAAACAACTTTTTCATGCCATACCACCCACACAGAGAAGTTTGGGGTTTTCCTTGCCTCACCATTCTTCCTTTTATTCTGTGTCTCCAGTGGCTCTGGCAATGTGTGGCCTGGAGTCTTGACTTGTGACTCTTGAGTTGCTTGATGCAATGAGCTGATATACAAATGCCTGGAAGGATTATCAAAACATACTTGCTACACCCCAAAATCAAGGAGTTTATGTGGGCTTGAGAAGTTGAAACTCAAGTCTGGACTTGAATTTTAAGGTGTGTGTGTGTGTGTGTTTGTGTTTGGTAGCATTTTTCAGGGGAAATATCCGCATTGTAGCTTCTTCAGAGTTAAGGTTAATGCAGGGGAGATTCAGGCTGGACATTAGGAAATATTACTTCTCAGAAAGGGTGGTCAGGCACTGGAATGGCCTGCCCAGGGAGGTGGTGGAGTCACCGACCCTGGGGGTGTTCAAGGAATGATTGGATGTTGTGTTGAGGGACATGGTTTACTGGGAGCTATTGGTGATAGGTGAATGGTTGGACTGGATGATCTTGTAGGTCTTTTCCAACCTTGGTGGTTCTATGATTCTATGATTCTAAGGTTTACTGGTGTCCAGGAATCTGGCACAAGCCCTGCTAGTACCAACTCTGCATCAAGGCTTTTTCAGCCTGTGGAACACTGTCCCAGGGCTGATGGTGCATTTCAGAAGGAAGTCATCTCACTGTAAGGATCTCTGTTTGAAAATGTTTGTTCAGGAGAAAATGTCTGGGGAGTGAGGGGGAAAAGAGGGAGAAACAATAAAAATCCATGCACAATGCCAGCTGCCATCGGGGGCTGAAGGTTTATTTTCAGAGCGTTGTCTTTAGAAACATTGCTTCCAATAATTTCATCAGTTTAAAGAAAATTGTACCTTTTATCTTTTTGCTCTGCTTCCAGTGCAGGTTTTTATGGAAGAAGAGGGCTTTTCTTGAATGTCAGGCAGGTTAAGCCCTGTGCCTTCGGAAGAGCTCTCTGAAAAAGGCTGAGTGCTGTGCTGTGGTTGCCCAGAGATGGTACCACAGCCCATGGTGGGCTGCAGGTGATGGAAACAGGTTTGGCACATGCTGTGTACCGTGGGCAGCAGTGGGCATTCTCGGCAGAAGATTCCCATGAAATTTCCAGAAAACCACAAACCATCCCCGAGCACCAAATAAGTATTCTCTGTTCTGATAGTTTGAAGTAAGCTTTGAATGTAGGAACTTGTTTGATATTAATGGATAGCATAGAGAAATGCTGTACACTGCAGTGCTCACTAGGAAGGCTGCAAATAGAGTAATCATGAGCAAGCTGCCAATAGTTCAGAAAAAGGGTTTTCTGCGTCTATTCCTCCTTGATTATTCACTCTTTGGACAGTTTGGTGGGAGTTCTACATAGTCTTAAGCTTTCCATACCCACTATCCTCCCCTAATAGAAGCAGCAAGTACCCTTTTCCCTGTGTGGGGGAATGTTACTAGAGATGTCCAAAGGGCAATTGTGGATTCAGAACATTTTTGCATTCTTTTGGCTAGGGATCAAATGAAATTAGAAAGCCATTTGACTGCCCAGCGCTTGTACTGATGCAGATAGCTGGGTGGTGGGGAACTGCCTGGGGATCAGCCGGGAGCCCACTGAGCTTTGATGTGATCCTGGAGCCATCTTTCTACTGAAACAGAGGGTAATCGTTAGGTAAGAATGACTACATTATGCTATTAGATGTTTCAAGATGTCATGTGTCTCTTCTGTAAACAGCCTTCGGAAATGAGAATAAAGATCATGAGCCCACCCGTTCTGTGGTTAATGCTTTTTCCTGGTTAGATCTGGTTATTTACTTCAGGCATTAATAAACTTGTGGAGGGACTGCCTAACAAATGTACACCAAGGGAAAACAGTTCTGTGTAGTATGACACCTCCTCGTGGCCTCATGTGTGACCAGTACTGGGAGAGTCAGCTCGGTTCAGACCCAGCAGTGCTGCATGAGGAGCAGGCGTGTCCCGAGGTCAGGTGCAAGCTGTGCTGGGGCAGGCAGGGCAGGATTTGTTCAGAAAACAGGCAGTGCCAGCCTGCAGTCAAAAGCTGAAATGCCTTCTGTTTTTACCTGCGTGCATTTAAACCAGATAAGCTTTTAGCATGCCTTGTTTCACCTCAGTGCAAATTATTACAGGTGAGTGATAACTGAAAATGTGAGCCTTTAAAATCACTGTAATTTTACAGCTGCAGTGTTTTAGTACTCCAGCATCTCCTGTTCCCCAAATAAATGTGAAAGCACAGTTGTGCTCAGAGCTCAGTGTCTGTTTTTCACATGATAAAATGCTGCTTTATTGCTATCCTTCCCCACCCCAATCCTGGGTCCCAATTAAACAGCAACCTCAGGAATCACTTCTCTGTGCACTGATCTGTTCTGAAGCCACGAGCAGCTGCAGAAGTTAAGCTGGGCAGGATTTTTCCCTTTGGCACATACTGCATGCCCCTTAATTAGCTGACAAGCCCTTGAAGGCTAGTGATTTTCATTCTGCTTTAGGAGACAGTGCTTCTTTTTAAGATTTTAATTTCTTAGGTCGGAATTTGAGGAATCAGGCAGTGAAACAGAAGTTTGTAGGGTCTAGCAGTCCGACTGCTCTGAGGGGCTTTGTGAGAGGGAACACTTGGATTGCTGAGTGGCCGGAGACCCCGTGCTCCCTGCAGCTCTCCTCCTGCCAGAGCATGGCATCTGCAGACAGGGATGGTGTTTCCAAAGGGGAAGTGTCACTGTTCAGTTGCTACCAACATCCAGAAATGCTGTCTGTATGAAAATTACTGTACTGTGGAAATAACCTAGATTTCCATGAGTCTGATTTGGGTGTGTTGCCAGGCAACACGGGCTAAAAGGGGTTTGTATGTGTTCTTTAGGTAGGTGGAGGCAGTCCCCCTAAGCTTGAAGGTAGGCAGAGGCTGACCCGCTGCAGCAGGACGAGGAGTTCAGCCCTGAGCGCTGAACTTTCACTAAGAGAGCTGAGAGAAAAAGCAGCTGGATCAGACCCAGAGCTGACGTATCCTGTTTGATTTCTTTTCCCCTCGCGCTCCGACACGCTTTGTGTTTCGGCAGGCTTTTGTTTCTGCATACAAGTTGCTGTAACAAACTGGGGAGCGTGTCTGGGGGTGCCGGCGGCGATGTGCTGAGCTCGATGGGCTGGGTTTCCTGTGAGGGCTTTGTTCCTCCTACCATGCTCAGGTCGGTTGTGCAACATGCCCCTACGCTTTGAGAAGAAAAAAAAAAAGTGCTGAGTAATGCCAGAGGTTTCTCAAATGGCTGATGCAAACCTGGAGAATTTGCATCATCATTCAGCTGGACTAACTTGGTACGACAAGAGCTTAAATACAGGTCCACGCGGAAACTGAGCTGGTTCCCAACGATAGGGCAGTGCCCGTGGGCAGGGTGAGGGTGCAGGTGCTGCGAGCGCTGGCAGGCAGCAGGGCAGAGCAGAGCTCTACCTGCACGTAGGAGCAACCTCGCCGATAAGAGGCGGCGGAGGAAGAGGCTGAGAGAGGAAAAAGCCTTGAGTTGCTGCTGGGAACTTTTTGGCTGCTCTCGCCATCGGCACGCTGGTGGCACGGTAGCATGGTGAGGAAAGCTGCTGTCATGACGGTGTCTAATGGGAGCTACTTGCAGGGGCAGCCGAATGGCAGGCTGCCCTCCATGGACAGCAGGCAGCCACAAGAGAAGGTGGTGCTGAAGAAGAAAGTCACGCTGCTGAGGGGGATCTCCATCATCATTGGCACTATCATTGGGGCTGGCATCTTCATCTCACCCAAGGGGATCCTGAAGAACACGGGCAGTGTTGGCATGTCCTTGATGGTCTGGACAGCATGCGGCATCCTCTCGCTTTTCGGTAAGTCTGCTCAACGCTTCCAATTGGTCTGGAGGGGCAGCCGGTGGATTATTCCTATTTTTTGTCTGATTTTCCATTGGATATCAAGGCTCAGTATGGAGCCTGAGGACCAATGGGGCCGCGGAAGGCTTTTGCTCTGCAGCAAGCTGTGTGCAAGGCACAGCAGTCCACAATCCCTGTCATCCAGCACTGTGTCAGTGCGGGTTGTGAATGCAGGTTGTTTCTCATGGGTTCCTAAAGAAAAAAAGCAAGTGCCCGCTTTCTGCTGTTAGCTGTGCTGTACGTAATATGCTGTTCTTCTGGCTGTAAGAAGTAGCTCACAGCTTGCTTGTGAGGCCCCTGGCAGCTGGTGTGCAGGGCAAAGCGCTGAGGCAGCTTTGCTTGGTTCCCTGGAGGCTCGGTCAAGGTCTCAGGGAATAACTCCCACCGGGTGTAATCTGTGTTGGTATGAGAGGGAGCAGAGCAGTAACACCAACAGCCCCTCTCCCCTGTATCATGTTACCGCTTTTCACTTTATTCCCTGCTCACAGTGTGCCTTGAAAAATTCAGGTTGCAAGGATGAATGCAGCAGAAACAAATGTGTAAAATGAGTTTTATTGTTGGCCTGCCTGTTGTGACAGTTTTTACTAATTTTTCTGTGTTTCTTTTTAACAATATTACATTCTGAAGAATGCTGGGTGGTTTGTTCTGTTCACAAAGCCCCATTCAGAGCAGAAAACCCCACCCTGGCTCCTAGGGGACAGAGGGTCCATTGACCTCCTTAATGAGTTAATCTCAAAGAAGCGGAGGAACTAACATGAGTATTGGCTTTATTTAAAACAGAGACAACTTGTTTTCTGGCACGAGGTAGGGAGGACAAATAGGGGCTAACACGCGTCTGTTTAATAGGTGGAATGTGCAAATGCCACCCTGTGTAACTTGGCTCTGAGCTTAAAAGCAGCATTGAGTGTTTGGAGGCTAAGTCCACCCAAGCCAAACAGACATTTCAAGAAAGTTAGGACCTGTTCTGGTCAAATGTTAATTGTACTGACACAATGTGCAACATGTTCTGTTGTCCAAACGTTTAAGTCCTGCCTGTAACAAAAATTCCCGTATAAAGAAACACCTCAAATACAATTTGTAACCCTGTTGTAGGACCCTGGTCTTTAGGTGTAGCCAAAACAGAATTTGCATAAGCATCTCCTATTTAGCTTTCTCTTCAATAGTAGTAATTTTCTGACTGTGAAGTAAAGTCTGTGGAAAAAAATCAGATGGCTTTTCCTGGTCATTTTCCAGATCTCAACATGTAGAGATCTGCCTAATTTGGTCCAGTAAAAGATATTACCTCTTGCCTCTACATGGACCTGCTACAGTTGTTATTTCATGATATTTTTGTCATTAATGTTTTTAATTTCCTACAAGGCTTAATTACGGTAAGACCTTTCACAAAGGTCACCTAGGCTCTTGCTGAGGCTGGCTGTGTAATATGTACCAAAGCATGGTTTGATTTCATTCAGAATCATGCCAGAGCCGGTTGGCAAGAGAAAGCCCATCAATAGACCTTTTATATATATATATATTTTAAATGTGGCTCTAAGAATTTCTGTAAGTACATTTCCAGGAAAGCTAAAGATGATTGGATAAAAGCTGTTGTGTTTTTGCAAATCCCCAAACAAAGCAAAAGAATGAGGATGTAACGTGTTGTAAAGTCTTATGGCTTCATAGGGCTTAGTACATGTCAGGTGGTCTTGACAACTGTAGCTTTCACCTTAACATGTAACAGCATAAAAGCAGGTGGGGAAAAGGCTTTGCATATGTTGCTGATCTGTATAATGCTCTGTGTAATGCGGTGCTTACAAACTGGTTTTCTTGTGGCTCCTCCAAAAAGGGCTGCCTGCCTTGTGCAGACCCAGTGCCCTCTTTGCCCATGGAGCTAAGAATCCACTGGCTATAAGGCTGGATGATGGCTGTCAATGCAGTGCTAGCAGGTGGTTTGTGCAGGCCTTCATGGTCACAGTGTGCTGTTGCTGCTCTGTAAGGTGACACACCATGCTGACAGCAGCCTTGAGGATCTCCCTGGGAGCTGTTCTTTGCTGGGAAAACCAATACTGCCTCAATGCTGATAGAGCTAAGCCATTCCCTGAGTTTGGTGTGCAAGACGTTAGGGGTACCAGTGAGGAAAATCCTCCATCTGTGATTCCTGATTCCAAATGTAAGCCAGTTGCTTGCTCTCCCCATGGCTGTGGAGGGAGGGGAATACCATATTCAGGCTTTCCTCCAAGGATGAGGTGGGTTTTCTGAAGCTGGAGGGTGCTGGGCAATATTTGCTCACAACTGTGTGTCAGAGGGCTTTGCACTGTTGGCATGATGCAGCACTTTGTGCCACGCCAGTGTGGGTGAGTAAGAAGCACCTTGCTTGTAAACACTTTGTTCCACTGCTTACACGTAAATGTAACCAGCTACATTTGCAGCTTGGCTAATTGCAAGTCCAGTGACATCAAACTTCTAACCCTCTTGAAAAAAATAAGTACATGGAGGATTAGAATGTATCAGAAGCTGTTTTGTTACCAGAGTAGCTCGGTTGTTCACCTTACAGATGTTTGGAAAGGTGTTTCTGGGTATCTCTTGTGATGCCTCTGTTTCATTCTCACAGGTGCCCTCTGCTATGCTGAGCTGGGAACGTGCATTAAGAAATCTGGTGGTCACTACACGTATATCCTGGAGGCCTTCGGCCCGCTGCCTGCTTTTGTGAGAGTCTGGGTGGAACTGCTCGTTATTCGGTAAGTGTGTTCCTTCTCTTGTGGCATGAAACTTCTCAGTCACCATGAAAACTCTCCACTATGTGAAACGCAAAGATATCTTGGTCTGTCTTTTCCAACCTGAGAAATTCTACGATTCTACGATATCAGCTAAGTTTTTTAGCATGGCTGCTTCTAACAATTTAACAGTGCTATTTTGCTTCTCACTGTTGAGACATTCAAAAAGACATGTGTGTGCATGGAAAAAAAGGGATTCTCTAAAAGCTGTCTGTCACACAAATTTGGCGACTTGTTTTGATTTTGCTAAGCTTACTACATCTGTTGATGTTAATGCCCATGCCTATGAGAAGTCTAGTGGAAGAGGAATGTCACCTTTTCATTTTCTAAGCCTAGGTGCTGGCTTTTGGAGCAGTCTCTATTGTCTGTGGATACAGAAATAACACCTGGCACAGTTGTCACCCAGTAGATTTCAGATCTGCGGGTGCTGTGTCTTCTCTAGATGTCAATTCTGGTCCCCATCTTTTGTTATCATGGTGTGTTGGAGAAGTTACTACAGAAAGCTGGCCAAATAAAGCAACAATAAGTCCTAATGTATCTGAAATGCCCAAAGTACTGATGTGGTGTGTAAGTTTGTGGTTGCTACAGCCCTTGGTATTTATAGGGAAATTACAACATGAAAATGCAGATTCACTAGATCGTAGCAAATAAATTTGCATAAAGTAAATGGATCTTATTGTCAAAATAAAATGTGGCCCTTTTTTAAAAAAAGTTATTATTTTACAGTGTTACTGGAACTGGAGAGCTTGTTGCTTGTAGAATAGGGCAGTTCATTTGTGTGAAATAAACTCAGGAATGCTGCGTTCCTGCCCTAGGCCAATCAGCACTCCTCTGCCTTCTCTTCTGATATGAGCAAATGAGTCACCGACACACAAGCCTCATCACAAATCGCAGCTATGTTTACATAATATTGACGAGTTCTAGCATAGACTGTTGAGTTTAAAATCACTAACAGTGCTGGCTGACTCATTATGAAACCGTAAATCCTTATCTAATTTCCAGAGGAAATGATTGTGCATATCAGATGGCCCCTTGCATCCTCCCCACCCATACGTAACCTTTGAATAAACTCCATCAAATGTGACGTAAGAGTGGATCCCTTAATCGTATTAAGTGTTTTCTGAAAAGAAAACCAGAAAGAGGAAACGGGGTTACGGATTTCATCGAGGGAAACAGTGGTGTGAACATAGTTATACCCTTGCACAATCATGAAAGGAGAGTCATGAGAAATCCCCTTGTTAACCTGCACCCTAGTAGGTGGGGAGATGCTGTTCCTAGGCATGAATACCTGCAAGAAACCAGACCTTGTAAATTCCTCTCCTCGATTATTTTTTTCATTTTTTTTGTACACACGACAGTGTCCCAGGAGTGTCATCAAAACACTCTTAGTCACTGCACTCTGCCCCACACCCAGTAAATAATCATGTTGCATGGGAAAGAACATCAGTGGGTCCTTTAATCATACAACCCAAGAGGCAGCGAGGGAGACAGACTTGTTGTAACTTGTGATCAGAGCAGCACTGCCAGAACTCTGGGCACAGTTTTAGGTCTGACTCTGGCATGGCAAACTAGTTGGCTGCAGCTACCAAAGGGGCTGAGTCTCAGTGCGCAGCGGTGTTATTGTCAGGGGGCCGAGTTGCACGCACACTTCTCACTTCAGCCTTTTTTTCCTCTGAATGATTGCAGGATTTTCATGCCCACAACCAAAATTAACATTTCCTGTTTTCATATATACTTACAGCCACTATTTTATGGTCTAAGACATATTTAGCTGTGCCCTCATACTGAGTAAACCATGCTAGCATCGCCTGTAAAAGCGCCCCATGCTCCTCACCCAGTACAGGTGGGAACACCTTTTCTCTCAGGAGTCAGGTGTACTATATACCTAAAAACAGGAAAATTAAAAAAAAGAAGGCAGGTTCTCAAACAAGTGAGGATGACTGAAGGAGTTGTCTGCAGCACTTGGATCTGGTGGTTGCTCCCCGCAGGTTGGGTAGGAGCACGCTGCCGAAGAGGTGACTCACGTGCCTGCTGCGTGTGCTGCCAGCCCTCTGCCTGCCCCTGCCCTCTGGCTTTCTTCTTCAAGCTTTTTCTTTTCTCGTTGCCTTTAAATGAAAGCTGCTAATTTGCTTTGTGTGCGTTTGTGAGCACACAGCTGTTAGGAGCCTGCTGATCCTTATGATTGCAGTCAAAAGGAAAATGCCCCATTCCCTCCGCCTCGGCCTCAACTGGCTGAGCACACTGCCAGCAGCATCTCTCCAATTGTGTGAGAAGCCAGGAAACCTAGCTATTTATTAAAGGTATAACCTTAGGAGCTTTGTTTTTAAAAGTGAATGGTGTGGAGCTAGATTTTCCTTAAAACAAGAGGGAAAAATCCACATTTTGGAGGAAGGAGCTGAGACTGAAGAAACAAGCCAGGGAAAGCTTCCGAGATCCGCTCTTCTGTCTGACCTAGGTCAGTTCAAACTGGGCAGGTAAGAGTATAAGAGCTGGAGGCTGGTGAGCTGCCTATGTCAGTTAGATAGGTAAAGGCAGCAAATGGATAGGTAGAATAAGTGCCCAGGCCATCGTCTGCCTTCAGTTGTTGTAGTTGTCTCGTAGGAAGATGATTCAGGTCTTTGCTCTCTGTGGTTTTGTCCAACACAGTGTGTGATACTTTGGTTGGGTTGTGGTTCTTTTTGGTTCAAAAGCAAAACTCTCTGGTGGGAAATCCCTTTAGCATTCCAATGAACAATAAGAACTTCTCTGCAGTATTTTCACACAGTTCTTAGCAACTGTATTTTAGTTAAAATTCAGCTGGGAGAGGTATATTCTGTACTTAAGGCATTGTTTTATTAAATGCTGTAGATTTTTCATGACAAATTTGCAGGGACTCTTGTTTCACTCAAAAATCCTTTGAGGCCCCCTTTCTCCTTGCTGTGTGTAGCGGTATGATGGAGCTCAGATCCTGTGATCTGTCCAGTGGAAGGTAACATGTGAAGGCTTCTGGCAAATACTTAGCTTGCCTCAAAGAGAAAGGCTGTAGGGATGCCATTTCAGATTGGGAAATGCAACAGGCTTGCCTGCCTTTCATTACGTTCTTCTGTTGCACAGAATGGGCTTTCCGTGCTTTAAGGATACTCCCTGTCGCAGTGCTGGAAAGTTGTCAGTAAAAATAACACACATTTTAAATAGCGTTTGCATTTTAGGAGATGCCATTTTCGTTCATCTTTTATATTGTCTCAGATTTTAGTAACAGACTCGGGTTAATTTTGTGATTCCTATTTCAGTGAAGCAGAATTCTCATCTTCATTGAAATTAATATGCTTGTCTGTGAGGGGTGAGATGTATCTCACCACCACAGTTCAGTCTTCAACAACTTTTAAACTTTTAATTTGCCTATACAAATTAAATCTGGCCATGACCACTGCAGGCATGGGAATGAATATTTGCACTGTTGCATCTCCTTTCTGTGTATGGCTGCTTCACACCATTTAGAAATAGTAGAACCCCATGGGGTATGAATTGTCACTGGCAGGATCAGAGCCACTGAGCAAAGCCAAACAGTTTCTGGTTGTCTGTTATGCTCAGAAATCACAGCACATGGTGCCATAATCACCAACAGGCACCAAAGCTGGGTGCACCTTGTAGTTCTGTGCTAATAATGTTACAGCGTGATCCCAAATGAGTATTGTTCACATGCTATTGTAGAGTAATTTTGTGTTTTTTCTTTTCTATTCTTTCTTTTCACTCTAGCCCTGCTGCCACAGCAGTGATATCTTTGGCATTTGGACGCTACATTTTGGAACCTTTCTTTATGCAGTGCGAAATCCCAGAACTTGCGATTAAACTTATTACAGCTGTTGGCATCAGTAAGTATCCGATTTTAGTCTTCAGAAAGAGTAAAGATGATGGAAATTAAAAATAAACAAAGAAAAGTTAATCAGACACTGAACAGGTAGTTGTTTGCTGGGAATTGTTGCAGAATGAGTGTGCATCCAGTGCCAAGGGCATCGGCATGATTTTTTGCCTGAGTGTGTGTTTCTGAAGGTACGCAACAGTAAAAAAAAAGAAGAGCAGACTTTATTAATGGCAGAAAAAAAATCTATTGATAAGCCTGATTCTGTTGCCACTTGAATTAATGGCAGAACTCTTATTACTTTTGTGGAAGCAATTTCAGTCCCTGGGAGATGACGAGCTGGTGCCAGAGATACGGAAGAATGATTACTTGATTTTAAGTGTATTGCTCTACCTCTGTTTTAGCAGGCAAGCACTTGCCAAGTATGATGCCATGAAAAAATGTAGCGCTTCTGACTGGAGCACAGGCAACATGAGATCATCCTTAGTCCCTCACTGTCCTGTGCAGTAATAAAACTTACTGAGGTACTCACAGCTTGGGAAGTAGGAACCCAAATGACTTTGGGAGCAGGGTGTGCGGTTGGCTTGAAATGCTCATTTATGAAGAGTAGCTTCTTCTCCTCTTTCCAACTTTACAATTAGTGTAAAGGGATTGTTTTGGGACACTGAGAAGCAAAACGTGCTGATGGCAGGAAGGAGGGTAGCCCTGGGCAGGGGCTTCTTGGTGTGCCTGGACAGTGTGTGAAGTTGTGTGAAATGGAAGGCACGGTCCTGATGCGAAACAGGCTTGGAGCCATGCAGCAGTAGGGGTTTTGTTTCCAGTTTTGTGCAGTGATCATGGATGATGCTCCTCACTCTCTCAAACACACACACTCACTCAGCTGTGCTGGGAGGGGCGTGCAGAGCAGATCGGAGTAATTAGTAACAGACTGTTCCTTTCAGTTCGGCCAGTGCACATATCAGAAACAAAAGGGCTGGAAAAAGGAATTAAGACATGCAAAATGATCAAAGGCTTGCAGGGGACCACTTCAATTTTGCACAATAATAGGTTCAGATGACTTTTTCTTTCTTTGGGGTAGAGAGTTCAATTGACATGGAAATTTTCGGTCTCCAGGTTACTGGGGCTTTTTGTAGGAGCTCTCTTGATAAGAGCTCTCTTCTGCCAGGAGTGTTAAAAAATCAGTGTGTGACCGCATTTCTTTCTGACTTAATTATGCACAAACTATAGGTTTCATAGGAATAATTGAATTAAGGGCTTGAATTTCGAGGTCAATGACTTTTTATGGCTACATCTGTCTAAAATATTTCAGTGAAAGATAAGGATGAAACAGATGTTCAGTAACTTCAAGGTCACTGAGACAGAAGGAATGTTAAGTGAGGACTCCATTAAAAGTGTTTTGTTAAGTGCATTGCGATTCAAGCACAATAAGTGAACAATTTGAAATAGATTTTTATTGCTTTTAATTTAATTGAAAATCTGTGGGATAAGCCGGGGCTACACAAAGTAATTAAACAAAGAAGTAGCATTGCAGGTGGGGGGAGGGGGGGGGGGGGGGGGGAGGGGGGGAGGGGGTGAGATTCGCTGGAATAATTACACCCTGAAGGGAGATGGGAGTTCACAGCAGCCTGTTCCTATGGTGACCGAGGGTCTGTGCAGAGCAGGTAAGATGTGCTGCTGTCTCACTGAAGCGAGATTCTGGTAGAAAGTTTGTAATTGTGAATGGGATGGTGCTGAGAAGAGCAGGGGACCTGTCAGACTGAGGCTTCATTTTAATTCTTCGCACTGTGCTTTGTAGTGGATTTTCATTTGTGGTGGTTTTTGAGCCGATGCTACACTCTGAGCTAAGCTATCTGAGAACATACAGCTGTTATTCTTGCACTGTGAGAATTAGCTGGTGTGGTGACTGTGATGAATGTTCCGCGTTGTGCTGGTAGGCAGAATGATAGGTGAGATTAAGATGTTGAGCTGCACAGACACATTGGAGCCCTGAAGATCTTATAATCCAATTTAACAGTGGCAAAGGTAGTGTTTACTTCCACCGAAGATTTTGTTAAGTTAATGAAAATATGAGCTTATGAGCTTTTTGTCATCTTATCCACTCTCGGTCCCTTCTACCGCCTACATCTGCAGAGTGCTCACTACGTATCTACTGCGTGGGGAGAAAAGTAGTAAGAAGCATCACCAACTTGTATCCTTGAAAGAAACTTTACTTTGTAGTGTTATCTTGTATTTTCTGATCATACTACAAAGGGAAGGAAGAGATTTTGGAAAATCTCCAGGCAGTCCCCGGCCCCAAACACAATCAGTGCATTTCTAAACAGCTCCCAACAGATGTTTGTCTACAATGGTTTTCACAGTTCCAGGGGTGAGTTCCTACACCTTACCCAGCGCTGTAGCCCAGTTTTTCCAGTCCTTTTCACAGGAAAATTTTTCTTCTTCTTCTTATTTTTTTAATCTAAACATTCTGTTCTGCAATTTAAGCCTATTATTCCTTGTGTTATATAGAGTGAATATGGAGGGCAGTTCTTCCTTTCCTCTTTATGGTCAGCAAGACAGGTTTGTGAAGAGACAAAATGAGGGGGAGTAGTGAAATACCGTGTACCAACATTGTGTATGGCCAAGAATGATATTCATGAGAGTTCCTTTTGAACTGCAGTGCAAAGGTTGCCTGAGATGGATGCAGGCAGGATTAAGATGGCAGTGGCAGACACTGCTGTCTCTCACCTAGCTGCAGAAAAGCAATGCTTGTAGAGTGGCCATAGCTCACTCCTCTCCCCACCGTTCCACCTCAGTGTCTCTGTGACGCAAAAGGAAAAAGGGTGCTGTAGAGGAGATGGAGATCATATGAAAACTAAAAAGGAACCATGGGAGATGGTGACCTTTAAAAATATTTCCATCTTTATTCGTTATTTATAGGAGCAAAGGTGTGCTGGGCATAAAATTCCCCCTGAAATCACCCATCCTGAGCTGTAGATGCAAATTTTCTGTTCCAGGGTATGGTGCTTTTGACATGGGTACTTTTTTATTTCTTACTTTCTTTTTAAAACAAAAAGTCTTCTCCATATTTATTGCTTTTCCCAATGAAGAAAACATTTGAAAAGCATGGAGATAGGCAATGCAAAAGAAAAATAAAAATCTACATTCAAATGTTGCTTTATTGCTATCTTTTAACTCTTTTCATAATGTTAAGCTTATTTGTAATAGTGAGTGAGAGGTTATGCTGCGTTAATGTGTTGAACTGTATTGCTGATGTATAGCCTTAACTGAGCCAGTTCTAATGTTTTCACTCAGTCTAAATATCAGAAGTCAAATAAACAGGATTCAACTATAAAAAACTGAAGCTGAAAGCAGGATACCAACTCTAAAATTCATAAAGTTTTTCAACTCAAGCACATTTAGGGTAAAATGTGTAATTTTTCCTCTCTTTTTGTGTTCGGAGGTCTGCCAAAAAACCTAATTACCCAAGTTGTGCCTGCTAGACAGAAGCCATATTGTGCTTGGAAATCAAGGTCGACTCTATGGATCTGTCAGGGCTTGCTGGCAGATACTCTGGGAAGTGTTGTTGGCATCAATTGGATATACATGGGAGCCAATAGCTGCTTTTTCTACCTTCATGGCGGATGCTGTGGACACTGCTCTCTCCCACTGACAGTTTTCAGACAAGTGGTTTAAATTAAGACATCACTTGCCTGTAGGAATAGCAAAAGCTGCTCCGATGGGTGCTCTTCTGCCTCCTGTGATTTCATTTTAATTGATGCATTAAAAGCCACAACCTAAGGATACTTTTTGCTTTGTGTAAATGTCTTGACCCTAAAAGCCTGACAAGGCAGGGGAAGGCAACTCCCTTGGCTTCCCGCTGAGGCAATGGTACACTTATTCCTGAAAAGTAGGCTGGGATGCTTGCTGCTGCTTCTCCCATCAGGTGTTGTTATCCATTTATAGCTGTGGCTATGTGAAGGGTAAGGATTGTGAAAAGCAACGTGATTAGTGTTACCAATTGTTCACAAACCCTGTTACCCTGTTTGTTCTCTCTCCATAGATTAAGATTCAACTCACTTTTAGTTAGGTATTTAGTTATAGCCAGGTATTTAGTTATAGCCCCTGCTCCCTGTAAAATTAGTGAAGAAAGGCGGGGGGGGGGGGAGGAGTATCCTTCCTGAAGGCAACTGTTCTCTTTGCTAGGTGTCTGAAAGATGGGTGATTAATCATCCTGTGGAGGTAAATGTCTTTTCATGGAGGATGCAGGCAGACTAGCCACATGACTTTTAGCTAGCCAATTTAGAGGTGAGTCCTGCTTTTACTGTCCTTTTGTCTGGGGACTTGCTGTGTCCTTCTGATCTTTGCTGTGATTCTGTATCAAAGTCTCCGCAATCTTGAAATATCTCCACAAGAGATAGAGTAGAAGTGTGCTGTTGATAATGACTACAGACCCAAGATAAAATTTCCATCTTCATTTGTGCAGTTGCTCAACTCTGCAAGGGACTTCCTTTTCTGGAGGCCCATCCAAACTAATGGCACTGTGGACTGGACTGGCTGCAAGCATAGCCTTTCTTTACCTTCCCAATCAAATGAAGATCCTTGCTGTGTCCATTTTGCTTTCTCCATTTCATTAAGAAACCTCAGCTGAAGCACTTTGCTGGTTTGAGTTCACGGGCAGGGATGGGAAAAGTTTATCAGCCTGCTCACATGGAGGTTGTCTTCACAGAAACATTGCTTTAGGTGCTTTTCTTTCAAGCCAGTGTGGCTCTTAGGTAGATTTGTGGTTAGTGATTTGTGTGTGGCTGACGAGCAAGCAAGGTGATGAGTAGATCAAAATTAGTGTTCATTTTAGTTTGCTATCTGATGACATTCTCATATGTGTATCTGGAGGGTAAAAGCAATGCATTAACGACACTTGAGGAGGGTGAGGATGCTCACATAACCTGTTCTGCTACAGGTAAGGTAGCAGAGTGATTGCTGCAGGGGTCTTGAACTCTGAATATGCTAGATGTCAAGTCACGGATCTTTTCCTGAGAGTGGAACTCTTTGGTGACATTTTTTCATATCCTGGTCCCTTCCTGAGCTTGTCCTGTGGAATAAAGAAAGGCAATACAGTGAACTTTGCAAGAAATCTGAAAAGAGTCAGTGCTTGTTTATGGCACGGGATCTCTTCATAGCTTAATCACTGTTGGTTATATTAACTATGTTAATATACTATGCTTGAATGACAGCTGCTAGGCTTTTCTACCCTATTTTCCTGGTGATCAAGCCTTAAGAAAGAGGGGGAGCCTCAGTAAGCACTGCTATTTGGCAGTGACTTAAGGGGAA
The DNA here is from genome assembly GCA_030625065.1 of Alectoris magna. NCBI lineage: Eukaryota > Metazoa > Chordata > Aves > Galliformes > Phasianidae > Alectoris > Alectoris magna. Next base: position 31,268,259 of record CM060563.1, on the reverse strand, counting down.
CTTTCAACATCTCAGTGAGTGAAGTTTCATCAGGGTAATATTGGGAAAGTAGAGTAAGGAGTCGGGCCCCATGGATTTTCTGTTTCCTGCCAAATATACACACACAAGGATTTAATAAAGCAAAAAAAAGTGTTTGGGTCTGAAGTGATACTTTCCGTAAGTCCAAGTGATATTTTGGTGACTCAGAAAATGACATCTCAGTTCTAAAATATGGTAAAATACAGAACTGGAAAAATATCGTAACCTTTAAGATCATTTTTTTGTTTGTTTGTTTTTGTGTGTGAATGTAAAACTAAGTGATAGTGTGAGTTTGTGTTGACTTTGGTCAGCCATATTGGTTGATTTTGGTAAATTGTTCAAATTGTTCACTTGAGTGTGGGGCCTGCAATTTTGCAAATACAAATTCCAGAAAATGCTGTTTACTTTTTTTTTTTTTCTGGATTGCTTGTAGTTTTCTCACTTTTCCATGAAAACCCAACTCTTTTTTGATTTAAACAGAGAATTGCTTATAATACATTTTGGCCTTGCCACTGGCCAAAATCAATACAGAAGGCGTGGGACAGCCCAGCTGTTTCTGCAGTCAGAGCCCCGTGCTGTGCCAGGTTTGTGATGCCAGCTCCCACAAACCTGCAGGGTCTGGTGGGAGACAGCGCCTCACAATTGTATGCATCCTGTGGTGCGCTGTGTGGCTGATGAGGCAGATAGAGCAGCGCTCTTGGGAGGGCTGGAGGAAAGGAAGAGCTGTGATGAAGGACTAATTCATTAGTTCCACACGATGGAAGGAGCGAGATGATCAATGAGCAGGCTTGTTGTGCCACACTCACCTTTCCCTGCGGCAGAAGGGAAAAAGGAATTTTTATCTAGTGAAATGACTCACATTTTCCGTTCAGTTAGTAAATATTTTTTTTTCAGGTGAACTATTTTATTGATTCTGTTTTGCCAGGGTAATTGTTTATGTAAACTGGAATGAGTGGCACTCGAGCTGTAGGACCTCCTCTCATTGAGCTCTAGCGGGGGGGCCAGTGGGATGTGTGTCGGGCAGGCAGGGCAGGGAAGCTCCTCTCCCTTGGCTCCTTGGCTTGGCAAGGTGTGAACCTGGGTTTTGGTTTCCTCAACGGTTCCCAATGCGGGCGGGAATGCTGCTTGCACTCTGGCCTTCCTGTGTCACCAGGGAATGGCTGCACAGGAGGGGAAGTAGCAAGAGAAAGGAGGAGGTGTAAACAAGGCAGTGAGTGACAAATTCACACAGGGCCTAAAAGGGGGTGAGAAAGTTTTATGTCATTATTAATTGTTACTGTTTTCTGAAAATGCAAATTTCTAATCAAACTGGCACTGGTACAGAAATCTGGAGTGACAGGGCTTATGCAATTATTTTTTTTTCATCTGAGGCAGCTTCTGTCAGCCCGTCACCTACCAACAGCTAACAGTCCTGGGTAAACTAACCTTTAATTTGGTGCGGAAGGAGCTAAGTGGAGAACGGAGAAGTGGAAGGGTCTGAGAAGGGCTCAGCTCCAGCATTTAGCATGGAGACTGTAAGGGAAACATGAGAGGGGTGGGAGGGCAGCAGATAGAGAAGGCTATCAGGGTGTTATTTCCTTCGGCGCTGCAGAGTCTAGTATCTCTGCAGCCTCAGAGAGTTTTGTGGTGATTGCAGTGGAATGAATATTTCTTTCTGACTTTTCTTTTTCCTCTTGCAGCGCTAGTGATGGTCCTGAATAGCACAAGTGTCAGCTGGAGTGCCCGCATTCAGATTTTCCTTACCTTTTGCAAGCTTGTAGCAATTCTGATAATTATAGTCCCTGGAGTTATCCAGCTAATTAAAGGTATGAAATGAAAAGTAAATGCTTTTAAAGTGCTTTTATCTTTACCCTCCCCAGTCTCCCCTCACCTGCCTCCACCAAATAATGCTTATAGCAGCAAAATCTCTTAATTAGTCTCTGCTTGTTCAACTGGAGCTCTGTACTGTCATGTAATTGATTAGAGGTGGAACTACACTGGGATGAACTGGTATTTCCTTCTGCATGCCAATGAGACTATTCAGATAGAGTTGGTTTTCGAGCCAGTGACAGGATTGCCCTTCTCTGTAAATTGCATTCTGCATGAACTTTGGAAACTGTGCTCGTACCCACTTCTCTGCAGCACAGAGGTGTGGTGGTGTTAGAGGCTCAGCTTTGGGGATGTATGAAAGAAATGTTATATTGGAGGCTGTTCTAATTGCAGGTGCTAATCTTTAACCAATCGGCAGGAATGGTTGTGATGATTCATTATCAGAAAGAAATGAATGATGTAGGGGTGCTGTCTTGGAAGATGAGATAGCTAGCTGCTGTTTTCATAGGCTTCCTGCCTGCAGCTCTCTGGGATGCTCAGCTGCATGCGTGCTTTACTTCTTCCAATTGAAAAACAAAAGCATGCAACCATATTGTAGACTAGAATCACAGAATCATTAAGGTTGGAAAAGACCTTTAAGAACATCTAGTCCAAACGTCAACCCAACACATCCATGCCCACTAGCCATGTCCCTCAGTGCCACATCTCCACATTTGTTAAACACCTGCAGGGACAGTGACTCCACCATCTCTGTGGGCAGCCCATTCCAACTTCTCTTTCTGAGAAGTTTTTCCTAATGTCCAACCTAAATACAATGGTGTGGGCCTATCCAAGAGTTAGGAAGGAAAGCAGGCCAGATCATTGCTGCCTAAGCAAGGAGTGTGAAAATATCCTGCATGGATATGATGTGCAGCATTTTCCTGCTGACAGTGAAGCTCTTCTGGTCCCCACAGAGCCATCTGAGTGGAGACTTCCATTAGAGCCCTGATGGCCATGAGTAAGATGGGGACAAGCCACAACACTCTCTCAGTACAATAAAGCTAGATGATAATTACACAAAGGAGCATTCAGCACAGTGCGCACAATGGCACAAGGAGCCATTCAGCACAGTGCGTCAGAAAGGAGGACAGATTTAATGAATTGGTGGCAGATTTTATCTAGCAAAAATGATGGCAGTGGTTGGCCCAGCTCCTGGGACTGCTCTTTGGCCCCACAAGGCTCCCTCCCACCTGAGGTAGCTGCATAGCACTGGGCCCGGCCATGAGCATAGCGCCTGACAGGGACAGGCAGCTCACTGCCCTTAGCTATAGCCTCTGAAATAAATGTGACCCTCTGCAGCACTCTGCTAATTCACTATTTCTATTTGCATGTTTTTCACTTGCTTTCTGGCCATTACCATGCCTTCCCTTACCTCCTTTCATGCACAAACATTTTCTCTGTTTCTATCTGCCCCTTTTCCTCTAGGCCTTTGGAGCAGGTGGACCCAAGTTTGGACCAGCCTTGCCCCTCTTATACAGCTCAGAGAGTGTTCCCAATTCCTTTATCTAAATGCCTCCACTCCAGTGGAGGTTCTGCCTGAGGAGTCACTAAAAATGAGTAAAGAGGAGAGGAGAGGGGAGGGTGGTTTTTTTTGTTGTTTTTTGTTTTTTGTTTGGTTTTGTTGTTGTTGTTGCAGAGGATCATTGCTTCTCAAGAAATCTGGGTCTTGTGGGTTGGTCTTTTGAACCATAGGGGACCTTGCAGATGGGTAATGAAATAGCACAACCCACTGACTATGTCAAAGGCACACAGATAAAGCTCATGATGTGGTCTTAGAATTCCCAGAATTCCCAGTTGTTTCTGTTACAATTTTTGGAGGGCTATATCCTTAATCAGGCTTTGTTCCTGCGTGGGTCCTCCACATTGCATTGTTCAGCTGTAGATATCCATCCACGAGGAAAGATGAATGCCTGGTGTTCTTTAGTGGCAGTGCATTTACACCAGCAGGAAGACTACTGGCTTTGTCAGCACCTTCCTCTATTATCAAAGGATTGGAAAGATCTTTACTGAATATTCAGTCTCATGGTATATATAGTGTTTTTTGGACAGAGACTTTGGCTCTCATGCACTCATTTTGTCACTAATCTTTGGCACCCAACTATTCCTACGACTTTTCTGCTATCTGCCTTACACTTTTTTTCAAAATTTCTAAACGTTTGCATTTAGAGAAGCATAACTCTCGCTATAACATAAGCTACAGTGCTGCCTATAATGCAGAAGAGAAACTTACTAAATACTGAGAACTTCAGTCACAGGAAGGCTTAAGATACTCGGTTTGTTTGCGAACGTTTCTTATAAGTGAAATGATATTAATGCTCTATCTGAAGAAAATGTTAACAAACAAGGAAAACATTTATAGCAAAAACCCCAGAGCTCATTTTGTTCTTCAGTGTTGATATAAGTCACTGCTGGAGACAGCAGTGTGGTGAGTGTCATCAAACTCAGAACGCTTTACAAAAACTAACAGGTCAAATTCTGCTGTGACATGGCTAAGTACACTACAAGAACCTTTTACAATTGCAGGCAGAATTTGGCTGTGAGGTTTGGGTCAGAAATTAAAGTCAAGGGCAGAACTTGATGTCAGTGAACTACTGGGTGATTAAATGTTCCATGGTGCGATATATTTATTTGTTTTAAAGCAGGAGGTGACCAAAGAGCCTGTTTTTCAATTTTTATTTATTTATTTATTTATTTTTATTTTTTGATGTTTCAGGAGAAACACAGCACTTTAAAAATGCCTTTTCAGGGAATGATGCCAGTATTATGGGATTACCACTTGCTTTCTATTCAGGAATGTACGCCTATTCGGGCTGGTAAGTTGTTGAAAACTATAAGCATTTGTCCTGAAAGCAAACACTAATATGAACTAACACAGGCATTTATTTATACAACAGATTGACTCGCACATTCTGACTCTTTTGCCAAACTACATCATGTAGTAAGGATAGCTTTTGCTGCTGTCGCATGTGCTCGGTAGCTTCTCTGCAAGCATCTCTGAGAAGGAAGGATTATTCTTCTTTGATATGCAGTATGTGAGCACCCACTGAACACTAAAAAAATCAGGCATATTTCTGTTGTCAAGGCTAGAAATAAAAGCAAAAAGAAATGAATGCTCTTAAATTCTTACTAAGTATTTTAATAGAAGGCTAAAAGGGATAATAATACTTTAGATTTTGTTGAAGAAGACAATGATTACATGAAAAAGATAGCTCTGAACTGATACAAAGTTGTAGATCTCCATCCCACTTGTGTGGACCTCAGCCTTTGCTTTGTAAAAGCAGAGTTTTTGAATCAGAAGGAAATTCTGATAAGGCCAATGTAGACCACAAAACAAGAGGAAAACACTGATTCTTGTGGCTTCTGCTCTGACAGAATTGGACCTCACTTAACAAGAAGTGCAACTGGCTTCCACAAAAGTTAAGTGCTATTCAAAAAGTAATGAGAATCTGCCTTCAAGTATCTGGCTCAGAACTTTCTTTTAAGTTCTCCCCACCAAAGTACACTCGGCTGGTTTGAAAGAAGCTTCTACACTTCAAATCTACCTTACCATTTATTTGTGCTTAGCGAGGGCTCCACTCTGTGCAGTGCTGATGTGCTTTGCAGCAGTGGCTTGAAAAAAAGACTACAATATACAACAAAAAGACTGCAGAGCGTGGGCTTATTTTTGAGATAGCTTTGTCTGGAGGTCTTCCCTTTCCCTTCCATAGCCTTCACAGACAGTAAAGTTCTTTCCCTTGTACAAAAGCTGGGGAACGAACGATAAGGGATTTATTTATTTCATTCAGAGTGACAATGGGACCAGCATCTGAGTTCTCTGTTGGCCTGTAACTCCCCCATTGCAGGAGCACTATAAACATGCACACTAAAGCACTGAACAGCACTTTTGTATTAAATGGTGGTGGTGTTTGGGGGGGAGGGGGAGGGGAGGGGTAACCTGAGCGAGTCCACAGTTTTATCTGTGATAGATATGTAAGAAAAGAGCCTGGCATTTTGAAGGCTCAAAGAAATTGAACTCATTATAGGGACAGTCTCTCCCTTCTTCCTTCTCTGATACAGCCACCTCTGTCTCATACATCCATGCACATGATGGTTTCTCACTTTTAAAACATTGCCCTTGGTGTACACATTTCTATGGTGGCAACTTTAAAAGGTCTTTAATATTATTCATTGCCAAAGCAGAGCTGGTTTACTGTGAAATCTCACATCAAGAAGATTGCTATTCTGCTGTTGTTTCTTTCCCATTTCTTTCCTTTTTCCACATGATGTTCCAAACCTCCTAAAATAAAAATCATCTCTGTTTTTTCCTTACACCTTCTGACTTTTATTTCATGGTCCTGATTTGCCACTTATAGGAGAAATTAGCAGGAAAAGATCTCGTTTGGCTAGTGCTTCTCCTAAGCTGCCTATTTGTCTTTGTCACCAGCTCAAATTGATTGCCTCAGAGCACAGAAGAGCAGACCATTAAGTGGAGTGTCAATACCCTTGCACTATCAGTTTCATGGGGCTAAATCAATCCAATAAGCTGGATGTGAAGGAGTGCTGCAAGTGCTGGTGATGTGTCCCAGGATGGAGGCAGAAATTTATGCATAGCCTGTGACACTATTATCTTTTAATGATACAGCTTTAAAGTACAAAACAAAGGCGGTATTGCTTATGTATGTGGGCTCATCCTGCCAAGAGCAAGTTTAGACTACTGGGTATAAAATGCTGGGAGAAAAAGGACAAATAGAGAAAAGAATGCAAGGAAACATGCCTTTGCATTAATAAAATGACTAATACAGGACCACCAAATTACTTCTACCTGGTAGCAGCACTCAGACAAGAAAAAATTTCCTAGGGGTCCCGTAACAGAAGCCATCTCTCTTTGGAACTATCCTGTGCTGCACACACTAGCAAGTCTAGAAACAAATGCTGAAGAGGTTGGATGAGATGGAAAACCTGGCTGTGTGGAATTTCATGTTGGGTCACAACATGGTGAAAGACTTGAGGGTGCATGTCTTTGGGTGTGTCTGTGTAGCATTAGGATGAGCATAGTTGGCCTAGTGTGTCAAAGCAACAGATGTGATTTCATCCCACAGTGACATGACATAGCTGTCATTTCTGAGAATTCCCTTCCTGAGCATGAGAAGCCTGCCAGAATTAACAGCACTGCTTAACTAAATGCATCTTCTTGATTCTCTATAAAATAAATACAGAATTAAAATCTACCAAGGTCTCATGATATATTTATGACTCTTTCCTAGGTTTTACCTCAATTTTGTTACTGAAGAAGTGGAAAACCCTGAAAAGTATGTACCTATTTTATTTTTTTTTTAACTTTTGAAGGGTATTTGTAAAACACAAAATGCCGTAAAAGTAGTGATCTTCAGAAATTCTGCATGCTGGTCAAATTGCTTACTTTCCAGCAGATCTGATATCTGTTTGAATTGCAACTACTTGAAGATTTGCTATTTTTGGCCTGTCGTGACCTTATTATGTGTTCTGCTTTCATGTGCATGGAGAGCAGAAAACTAAGCAGCTCTCCAGGGCTCCAATCTCCCCTCAGGATACAAGTAACTATCAGTGGCTCCTTTCAGTGAAAGTTCCTGGTATCCTGTCAGGGAAATTTTACCCGAGAAACTTCTCTGCTGCAATATTTGGCAGTTTTGCTGTGTTTAAATATTAATCCAATACTTAGTTCTTCTTGCTTTAGATGTCTCTATGTTGCAGGAGCTTGAATGCGTGCAGAACAGCATCCCATCCAATTAAGCCTAACATGGAGTATTGGTGGGAGTCTATTTCAAACCAGAGATGAGATCTCTCACAGCACCTGTCTGCAAAATGTGGAAAGAAAAGCTCTCCTGTTACGGACAGCTTGACTTGGCGGGTCTGCTTTGATAGATACATCTTGGTAAAAGTGGCCAATAGTAAAACAATATTAACCTTTTCTGCAATTAAAGAAAACATCTTGCCAAATCAAATTGGGTTATTTGAAGGAAAATGTAACTACTTACTTGTTTAAAAGTGATCAGATAGATGTCATTTCCTTAATTTTTTTTTTTTTTTTTTAAATGAGACACGTGGCTGTGTACCAAATAACTCTGTTTAAAAAGATCTCCAGCACTGTATGATCATATAAAGCTGTACATCTGAGATGTGTAAAGAAAAATACAACACACAGCCATCAGTGGGGAGTGTGCTGAAGGGCTTTAGGTGGCTTCTTCAAAGCCTCAGCTGAGCCTGGTGCCATTTGGTATTTTTAGAGAGACCTAAAAATAATTATACAAAAAAAAAAAAAAAGAAAAAAAAAAAAGATGTTAAACATGAGAGTGGCAGAAAGACTGACAGATTTCTATTGTCTCAGTGTCTTTGAGGGGTCCTGGGTGTTAACAGGCTCTTCAGTGCGATAAGGATGTGCATACCAAGGCATTTATGACTGTGAGCTGAAGCCAGACAAATGCAGGTAGAAATAGCATTAATATTTAACAAGGTTGACTAATCATTAGAACAAATACCTATGTAAACATTGGATGCCTCATCGTCAGTCTTCCATTCAGACAGAACACCTTTTTAGAAGCTTTGCTTTAGTGAAATCCAAGTCATTTGGCTCCATGTCAAGCAGCTGGCTGACACTTCCCATCCTGCGACACACAGGGAATCAGGTTAGAGGATCTCATAGCAGATCTGGGTTTAACTGCCAGGAATCTGTGTACTTTTTAAAGTTAAGGGAGGCAGAGCTGTGGATATTTATGCTTTTAAAAAATCACTTTTATGGCAGCCTGATTTAAAAAGAAATGTGAAACTAAATGAAATGAGTTCAGTGATTCTGGTCCAAGTCTGCTTCAGGAAATTCTGGGAGATGGCTTGGGAGTCAGTCTTGGTGACAGGATCAAAAGCATTTGCTAGATGCAGTGTAAGTTAGGAATTATCATGTGGTTACCATCAGTACTGTACAACGTTTTTAAACACACACATGCCTACCACCCTTTGGGACTTTTCATACACGTATGTGTCTCTGCCATCCTGCCAGCTGTATGATGATTGACTGAAGTGATTGGCGATTTTTGTTAGAGCTAGTTTGGTTTGTGTTGTGGTTTTGTTTCATGTGGTCTGAGATAGAGGAGTGCATATTTTTGATTGTGTTGCCCTCTGCTGCTTAGGACAGAAAGGCATTGCTGTCCCACCCCCCAGGTCAAAGCAGGGCCGGTCTTACCCACCTGGTTTGATTTCTTTCCAGGCAGCTGTAGAAAACCAGCTCCTGTTTTCCTGTGCGGTGCTCTCACAAAGCTGTTAGGGCTTCTCTGCATTACTCTGCTTGTTGGGTTGCACTTGGAGACCAAGATAAAGGAAAGAGCACAGTACTTGCAGCAGGGTGCCTGAGATCACAACCTCCAGGTGCCAGGACAAATAAACAATGGAGAAGGCTGGGATTGTACACCCTGTTTAGTAATTGCCAAGTGGGAATAGGGCGAGTGGCTCCTTGCCTGCTGTGCTGGGAAAGTCCTCTGCACCCCCTGGAAATGGGGATGCAGGACTCCCTTCACCCAAAAAGGCAAAATGAAACAGTGGTGATATTTTTCAGCCATTTACCACCTGTGAATGGCAAAAAACCCCAAGCAAGCCAAAACCGCACAGGCATCGTGCAAGCCACTGATCACATTCAGTGTCACAAGCATTTTTATAATTTATTTTGAGCTAAGATACTGTCTGACTCTTGTAGTGTTCCTTATTCTAAAGATTACACAGAGTGCTGTGGTGATACTCCAGGTGTTCTTGAAATGGAAGAAGAAGTGCAGCTTTGAGCCGCTTGGGGCTTGTAACAGCTCCAGGTGTGCAATTTGTAATATTTGTCAGTGTTAGGGATGCAAATTGCTTACAGCGACAGAGGCGAATGCGAGGATTCCTTCTGCACTGTGCATGCCAAGGTAAATGTTTGTCAGAGAATCAGTCACAGTTGCCTGTTTCCAGGTGTGCGGCAGCTTTAGAGTAACAGACAGCAGGAGCTTGGGCAGTCAGCCTGAGCCATCCCCTCCTGCTGCAAACATGCAGGGAAATGTGCTGAGAGGGTTCAGGGGGCAGCAGCGCCCTTACATGAGTGGGAATGCAGAAATACTCCTTTCTGCTGGGTAAGTTGTGGGCTGCCTCTGCATTCTTGTGTTGTGGAGAGGGAGAGAGAAGGACCAGAGCCCTCAGTTATATCATAAAATGCACAGGAAGATGCGAACATCTTCTGGGTCATCTTTTAGATGGTGCAGTTTTCCAGATAAGGATTTCTATGATGTTATGTGTGGTGCACCGGGAAGCTTGTTGGAGTGTAGTAATTGACTCTGAAAGGGCAATGGGGTAGGAGAGATGCAGGGATAGAGGGTGCTCTTAGCCTTACCCAGTGGAAAGCTGCCCTCGTGCTCTGGCAGAGAGGCTGTTTATATGGGCAGAAAGGGCTCCTGAGCGCCTGGGAGTCTATGTGGGTGCAAGACTCTGCCTAGGCACAGTAAATTGCTGAGTTAGGTGTATAAATAGGATAAAATATTATGGGCCTGAGGCACTGAGATACCCAGGTGATATGAAATCCTGGACAGAGAGAGTGGAAATGAGCCAAGTGGTAAGGAAGTGCCATTTAAGTTACAGAAAGGAAAATGGGAAAGGGAAGGAAACAACTTGAAAGTGAATGCTGTTGCTGTCTTTCCAGACTTTTGAAGCAGCAATGATTCTCGCTTTGGAAATGGTACAGTCTCTTCTTTTGTAAACTAAAAAGGACATTAATATAGTGTGAGCTATCATAAGATGTAAAAGCAGCTGTTTCTGTCTCCTGCTAAACCCCCTTTTGATGTCTCATTTTTAAGCCTAAACTTCTTTCTTTTATTCCTTTCTGTTAAAGAGCTTCCCCCGATCAGTGCCAGAGGGCCCTGAAGCAACACCAAGTCGGTGTTTGTTCCACTGGGAGCTGTGGTTGCAGCGCTCAGCTTCTTTAATGTGCAGTATTTTTAAAAGGAGCCTGAAATAACTTTATTAACATGAGTAAGTGGAACAACACAGAAATGTAATAATGCATTCCTTTTTTACTTTTTAAAATCATGCTTTGCATATGTGTGCTGGCTCAATCGTGACTGCTGTTTGAAATGGAATCTCTGACTAATCCCCGAGGCAGAGCTTCCCTACAATAACCTCATGCAGCCACATCACGTGCGGCTTTGATCTTTTCGATTTTCTTACATTATAAGGATCAGCCCTACTCAGACTGAGGTCATATTGTATTGTCTAAATAATAAGTGAGCGAAGGAACAGCCAGGTCTCTGAAAGAGTATTTGTCACCTGAAAATTGACAGGAGCTGTGTTGCCTGGAGCAGTAAATTTAGAGGACTGGAAATCAAGCGTGTTGAACTTTCAGACTCATTCCTTATACATAGTCTTTGAGCTCATCTGTATTCTTGAGCCTCTGTTCTGTACTTCCAAGAAACAGACCGAGTTATTTCAATCAAGACCCCAGAAGCAGCAGGTGCCTGGCCAGCACTTCCTTCCTCCCTTTGCAGGTGGAGCAGGCTCTGAGGCCGGTGCTCGACTCTGTCAGGAAATTTGACAAGCTGCAGAGGAGGAAATGGTACAGCAGTGTTTTACATTACAGTGCTGCCTTCAGAGCCTCGTCAAAGTTGGGGCCAGCTCATGTCAGGTGCTGGCCAAAGAGAACCCTGCATTAAAAAATTCATGAGCCACGTCCTCAATGTGAGCAGAGGATGAGCCTGAAGGCTTCATGTTATAAAGATTAGGCTCTTGGCGGAAGAGAGAAAATATTATTTCAGTTTAAGAGAAAGGAAACTAAGACTTGAACTCATTAACGACTTGAGGGAAGTCTGTGATCAAGTGGGCAACTGTTGATTCACAATCCTTCTGGAACCCCAATACCTATTTTTATTTTGGCAATGTAATTTTTGTTAGTGCTGTTGGACTTCAGAAGTATTTTTGCTTTAGTGGTCTTCAGTTTCAGTTGCATAAAATGATGAACAGGAGATTTTTTAAAGGATGTGGAGCTTGAAAATATTTTACAGCAGATAGTTAGATTCCTTACCAGTTACAGTTAAGTAAATCTACTATCTGGCCTCATCTCTTTTTTTTAATTTTCATTTTTTTTCTTTCTTTTTTTTTTTTTTCCCCCTCCCTGTTGAACTATTTCATTTGCAAAAATTCTATTTCTGTTTGTAAAATAACTTTGGTCCAGCCCAAGCAATCTATCATTGTTTAAAAAGTTACACAGTGCAAAGAACATATTATTGAGATGTATAGTGTTTATAAGCCTGGTCTCAGATTGATAAATCATGTCTTGTGCTGTTGAAAAGCCAAGAAATGAATTGCTTTGCTATGACCTTGGGGTCTGAGATTAGTCAGTTTGTCTATTAGATTTTTCCAGTGTTCTTCTCACTTCATTTATTCCTTCTTTTCTAAGGAAGCAAGAAACAGTAGATGTATAGCAAGTCACCAAGGCTTGATGTCATTAGACATTTTGTAAAATGAGGGTTTCAAAGTGTTTGCTGTAATCTGTTTTTATATTGGATTTAAATAATGTGAGTGTCGTGTCTAATTAATCTAAAGTGTACCACCCATTTGTATTAATTAAAGTTGAAAGTCACACTTGGCATCTAGGAGGACCGAGTGAGGCTTTTTCAGGGTGTCTGAGCACCATAGGGATGCAGATGGATGGGAGGAGAATTGTGGCTGAGGCACTGAAACTCCCCCAGTTCCCTTGTTTGTAGCTGTCTGATTTTGGTACTTCACGTGAGGATAAACCTCCCCTTCCAAAATCAATATCAGAAACTTGAATTGTGCTGCTGCTCACCACCAGTCTAGACCGCCAGTAGTTACTCCATGTGCGTGATGCACTCAGTAATCACAATGATAAATAGTTTAAATGTTCATTGAGAGGACAAAAACCACTGCTACCTCTGTGCTTCTCTCTTCACTTTTGTTATTTTATAATTTAATGCCAAGCTCCATTCTGAAGCAGAATATTGAGGATTATAATCTTAGGAACCAGAAAATGAATGAAGTCAGAGGCTGACCTCCCTCCAGCTATCCTGTCTGTAATTTGTAACCCGCCTCAGCACTGCTTTTTATTTGGGAAAGAAAGACAATGTAGTTAAAAGCACCAAACGGGGACTCACGAGATCTGGTCAGGCACAGACTTGCTTGGAAAGTGAAGGCTGGGTTACTTCATTTTTTCTTCTCCCATTTCCCTGCTTTCTCTCCTCCCTTCTTTTTCGTATCTGCCTTATGGTGTGAGAGGTACCGTGTCCATGCTGCAGTTTGGGAGTATGTATGTTGTTCCAAAGTTGGAGAACCCAAAAACTTTCTTTGGATTTAAAACTGCATCTCCTGCCTGACCCGAAGGCTTTAGCAGGTGGATTAAGCCCTGTGTGTGGCTTCTTTAGGGCACAGTCCTGTAGGGCTCATGTGGTATCAGCAGAACAAGGGAGCGTGTAGGTATGTACACAAACCTGACAGCAATTAGCACCTGAGGGTTTTCCCCATGGGGCTACAATCTTTTTTTTTCAAATGAACTTTGAACAAGATTTCTCACAAAGTAGCTGGGTATGAGCAGAAATCCGTCTGAAGCTGGATTCAGGTATCCTGCCTTTATGTAGGGGAAGCAGCTTCTCCACCTAGAGATTGAAACCTTTCTTGTTTTATTCTGTTCCATTTACTCATAAAAGACGCATTTGACTGCAAGTTGTTCTGTTCGTGTCAGGCCACAGTGCCAAATATTCAGTGCAGAAATTATAGGATTACATCTGGAGATAATCGGGAGAGACAAATGCTAATCTTTCAGCTATTTTGCAAAGCCCATTTACTCATGTGAATTCATCAGATTTCCTTAAAGTGAAACTCAGGTCAGTACATTACTTGTGTATTGAGTTATTTTTCTCTTTGAATATTTTCTCTCCATCGTAGAATGAGAATGTTCTATTTAAAACTGTCCAGCTACTTCTAAGTCATTCTTAAAGAAATCTTACTTTTTCTAATTTTCCTTACACCCAACAGCGTAGTAAACTGCCTAAATTCCATCAGTTCTCTGCTAAGCATCTCAGAAGACAAGTTGTCCAAACACCAGTGATTCTAATCTCCCTTTCCAGAGTTTAACTGTGCCCTGTGTCAGGGGTAAAATGATAGATTCACAACCTTCAGACCTATAAGGACCTTTAATGGGGGAAGTGAATCTCCTGAATGCAGAAAACAATTTACCAGACCAAATATTGTACTTACACAGAATCAAGAATGGGTTTTGCTATTTGTGAAGTATATAAAAAAGAATTTAATTAAGTCTGTGATTCAGTAGCATTTGTGTGTTTTTGAGAGGGAGAAAGAGATCATTATTAGATCATAGGGGAGCTAGTTCACCGGCATGAAATTGGTCTTGATAAAATGAACTTGCTTTTACTCTTGCTCTTTCTCTAAGCTTATTAACTGCTCACTGCTTGCGTGCCTCACATCATCAACTCATTCATTATAGTTTCTTATTATAAGGCTGATAATTCATTTCTGAAGCTAAGCTTTTCAGTCTTGGATGCATGTTTTTTTTGATGGGTTCAGATTTCTGAAATCTCAGTATGGAAATAAATTTTTGCACTTTTTGTTCTCTAATTTTTGATGCTCCTTCTTTTGCTGCAAGCTGGAGATTCTCCTAGGGTGGGACCCAAATATTCTGAGTTGCTTTTGTTCCTATTTATCATCTTTTTTTTTTTTTTTCTTTTTTGTCAGTAAGCATCTAATTTGGAAGAAGTTAATTAACAGATAACTCGATAGTTTTTTCCTGATTTCTAAAGCATCTGCACTGCTATGTGCTGTGCTTCAGTGGTACCTGTGAAGCTCAGCTCTGGGGCTGGGTCTGCAGTGTCTGTGGCTCAACCTGGCAGACTATGCAGGCTGCATTGCTCAGCCCCTGACTCCTGCCAAGCTTCCCAATGTGTAATACCCAAAGGCCCCAGGTACAGCATCAGGCTAAGAAATGCCTGACAAAATATTATGTGGGAGGCAATGCAGTTGTTAGCCGTGACATGATATGCTTCATAAATACAATTCATCGTTAGGAAGGAGTAATTATTACTTAATTTGTAGTTGATTCCAGCTAATTTTTGCTGATGGTTTGGGGCAGCTTGGATTCTAAGCTAATTGCAGAGTGTGGGGGACTGAACAAGCTGCTTGGCCAGCTGTGATGTCAGCCTAGGAATGGCAGTATTGCAGTGGGGAAAATTTTCTTGCAATTGCTTCCTAATTCCTAGTGGGAATGGCAGTAAATCAATAAGGAATAATGCACTTTTATAAAAGCAGCCTGACTTCCTTCGGGACATACTGCTGCGCAGTCCTGCACATCAGTGAGTGGAGATTTTAGAGTCGCAAGTGAAAGGATCTGGAAGAAATTGTCCATGCTGGAGCAGTAGATGCTGTGGTAGGTTCAGCTGAGTTCTGCTTTCAGCTTTTACTTCTCTCTCTTCTCCAGCCCCCCCAGGAGACCTGCTGTAGATGGCCTAGCCTTCACAAGCTGTTACTTCTCTGAGGGTGGATGCAATTAAGCGATTTATGAGACGTACAAATGTTTGAAGGCCTTCAGTGTGCTTGTGAGCCATGCTTGGGGGCCGTCTGTGATGGGGTTTGGTGGGAGTTACTGAATCCCCAGAGTGTTTTCAACCACCTGGAGTGAAGAAGGGAAACTGTGACTGTAATTGTTGGTAGCTTGAATTAAAACAGGGGAAAGGTCAGGATGGAGTTGAGATTGGTGACTCAAATTAAAATCCAAGTGATTTTTTTGTTTTAAGCTTCAGTTGCACTGAACTAGATTTTTAGATTGGGAAACATGATTTACCCCACAGTCTTGCAGCACAGGTGTTTCTTTGGCACTGCAGTTTTCAAGTGTTCCAGCACAGTAGCTACTGTAAGTAATACCTCATAACAAGTGAGGATGTGAATTCAGCCCTTTAATTTTTGTTTTCCCTGTTAGAGGCTACTGAATGCAAATTTCTCCTACCATACCTGGGTGACCCTTGCCCTAGGGATGCCGTGTTGCCTTCTGGATAGCAGTCAAGAGAGAGTAAACAGGGAGCACACCTGGAAAACAGGATGTGCCACGCAACATGAGCTTGCAGTGGTTGACACCACATACACAAAGACTCTGCCAGGCTGGATCCCCTACTTTGTCTCTGACACATGCACTTTTTGCTTCAAATTCACCTGAGTAGTGCAAGCAGACAGCTGAAGGACTGGGAGGATGACTCACAGCATCAGCTCACCTGCCATCTGGAATAGGGATCAGAGGGAGAAAAGGCTTTAGCAGCAGGGATAACACATACTGTCCATTTCACTGGGCATTATCAGGCAGCTGCTGCACGCGTGCATTGCTTTCCAGAGTGTGCACATTTCCCTTGTACATTTAGTTAGGGACTGACCTCATGGGTGCTGTCACCATTTGTAATGCCTAGGAACGTGCGTGTAACATGCATTCAACAAACACTGCTATTTCTTTTTCCTTTTCCCTTGTGTGTTTCTGTTTCTTTCCCCAGCCCATCTTTAATGGTGCTTATATGAATGCTGAGTCCTCTGGGGCAATTCCATGCCATGAAGAGGAGAAATGATCTTTGCCTACAGTTTTCAGGCCCTGGCACCTGTGTAATTCATGGCTGCTTTCTAAACACCAGTTTAGCATTTGAACTGGTTCAAGGGACTTCCAGTCTTTCTGTCCTCTGCTTCCACTTCATTAGAGCTACCTGTGACAGGTCAGGAAGTGTAAATGAGAAAAGAGACTGATGTAATCTGTGGTGTCTGTAAAGGCTTCAAAGATATACCTTGATCATTAATTAAGGCAATAAGGATGTCTCATAAAATTGCAGTTGGGAAGACTAATAATTCACTATTGAATGAAGAAAGGCAAGGTCACTTGTATAATTACCTCTTCTAACATTTATATTCCTGGTACGAAATGCTCCTACTCACACAAAAGTTGAGGTGACAGCTGTGGAAATATTCAGGACTGGGAGACGTAACTTTGACAGCTTAAGCTTTGAGGTCATAATAAAGGAAAGCATAGTTGTCTTTTCTGTTCATTTGTTCTGCTTTATTTTTGTAGTGTGAGCATTTCAAACAGCCAGAGCTAACTTAGAGCACATGGATGCCTAAGGAAGGGTGATGGGCAAAATGGAAGAAGAACAAAGATGAATGTTATGGATGTAGGGTTCAGTATTGCTGTGCTGTCTTTTAGCTGTGGATATTTGTATTGAAATTAATAGAGCAATTTCTATTCACTTTCTCCTAATTGTCTGATGTAGTATCCAATTCTAATCCCTTCTATGTTTTAAGAATGTAATAAAGATATTGTAAATGGTTTTAGCAATGAAAGCAGAAAGGTAGGCAGCTGCTTGAGAAATCAGAAAAATTCAGCAAACATCACTGGAGGATGAAAGGAAAAATAGAAGGTGAAAGGTATTTAGGGAGGTCAAGGCCATACTGCCATGCTGACACAGCTGGTGATGACTGTACTTCTCTGGGGCGTGAGAGGGGTGATGCGAACATCTTTCTGCTAAGGCATCATCTACATTAAGGAAATGCTTCCTTTGCTAGATTTGCTCATGTTTACATAGATTCTGTGGTTTAAGACAAAAGCCCAACTTGAAATGAGAATGACTGAAATCTCTCAGTATTCTGGAAACAGTAAAAACTTTCTGAAGATTATTTGTAGTCCTGCAAATGCATCAGTGTGGGGTAATCTCTTCTGTGTGTGTGTGGGGGGGGGGGGGGAGGGGACCGGGGGGGGGGGCGGGGGGGGGGAGAAGTGGGTCTGAAGATATTGTGACATCCTGATTTTAACAAGTAACTTTCCTTGTCAGTTTGATGCTGAGGATGTAAGTTGTTGTGACCAGGCAGAGGTGAAGCTATTGTCCTGAGGCAAATATTCACACTGTGGTGGATACTGAAGAGGTGAGCCCTCAGCCTGGGCTCTCATCTTCTGCTGAGCTCTTTAGAGGAAGCAGAACTCAAGGAGCTCAGCTGGTGCTGTTGGGCCTCTCCTTGCCTTGCTAGGGGGCTCTTGGGTGGCACAGAGCACCAAGAGCCTCCAAGAGCTTTGCTTCATTCCCAAGAGTTTTACAAAGTTTTGGCATCTCTGAGCACAACAACATGGCATGTGTCCATGTTTGCATCAGCGCTGGGAGGCGGCTGCCCAGCCTGCTGCTGTGGCCGTGCTGCGTTTGCTTTGCCCCATGTCACATTGCTGCAGAGCAGGTTGCCTGCTCCAAGCCCTGTCGGCCCACTTGGCGTGCTGATATGATAACCTGCTGAGTGCAAGGTGTGTTTGCTTTGCTTTTTGCCTTCTCTGTTTGTTTATGTGAATCATTGTTACTGTGAATCAGCCCTGCTAGAGAAGTAAAACAAATGTTTATTCACAAGCTCCCTGGGTAGTTGGCAATATCCTAATCTGCCTTAACAGCAGGCTCGTGTAATGTAACAACTAAACAATGTAACCTTCTGAGTTTCCACTGCCTTGCATTTTCCTTCATTTTCCCCGCTTTGGCACCCAAAATACATGCAAGACTATTGGAACATCTCCTCTTTCTCTGGGGAACACGCAGCCCCAAATCCATAGCTGTGCATGTATAGGAGGATGACGGCACATGGGAACTCAGAGCTGCTTTGCAGAATATTCACTGCAGGAAGAAAAACCACTTGCAAGACTGATGCTGTCTTAAAGCTCTAAAGGTGTAAAACCAATTCAGTTTTACTGGAGAGATCACAACTCAGGTTTAAGCTAGTGAAAGCCCTGGACTTTTGTTGGCCCCTTTTGTTGATTTTTGGGGTTCTTAAGCAGGTTTGTCTTGGTGGCCTGGCTGAATTCACCAGAGAAGAGGTGAGAGGGCAGTGCATTTATGGTAGATATGAAAGTGAGTATACTCACCACATCAGCTAACCAGACAAAACCAAACAGTGTCCCAGTAGGAATCAGATAAACTTAAGTCTATAGACTTACAGCGTCAGCTACAGCATGGTGATGTGATTTGTTAACGTCAAACATACCAGCCCAAATCAACAAGTGCTTTGACTATCTAAGAACTACTGGTTTGGGAACCAGTTTTTCATTCAGCTGTGATGACCTGCATGTTTGTATACTAGTGCAATGCAGGAATACCTCGATTGTGCCAGCTGATAACTGCTATCAGGTTGCACTTCAGGCTGGCAGCCAGATAAGGTAACAAAGCATATGGGGACTTGGCATGTTTCGGAGCCTGCCCTTTGATATAGAGTGCAATTTTGCAACTCTCCAACTCTCTTCTTGCTGTTGAGTACTACTATGTAGATTGCATAGATAAGAGGAGACCTGTGACCTAGGCTAACAACTGTTTTTCCTGTTATTTGCAAAAGCAAGCCAACCCCTGCTACCTAAGGGTAGCAGAGACTGCTGGGTTAATTCAGCTTAATGGTCTCTGCCTGATACAGCTTTTCCTGGTTGTAGAATTGGAAGAGTTTCTTTGTGCTCCCCTTGTTCCCCTTTCCTTTTAGTGCTGAGCCTCAGAAAGGATAACATGTGGAGGCCTAAGCCAATGTTCAGTGTTATGTCAGAATCAGTAGCAGCCTCTCGTATGCCATTAATAGCAACCTTTTACTAGAGCACCATCTTAGACATCTATCTGATGTTTATGAACATCAGGCTGATTCCAGCAACTGACTGAAAGTGCAGTAGCATTTCTTTGTATAAAAACCAAGTTGCAGAACACAGCACAAATAAAGGAAATAACTACTAAAATACCGAGGGTATTATGTTCTTTATTGTCCCTAGGTGTATGAGAAGTGACTTACAGAACTTCACAGTCTGTAATTACCATGTACAATGTCATCAAGGGTATTTATCCTTTAGTCAAAGCATCAGTAGCAATGGTATCATCATACATGAGAAACGATGTATATTTCACTTACATCAGCTAGCAACTTACTCAACGTTTATGCTGTTTTATTTGTTCGCATTTACTGAGCAGTGGAATTGCTGACTTGTATTTAAGTTATACTGCAGTTGTATCAAAACAAGACCATTTGGCTTTGTGCATCTTTCCTGTAGATGAACGTCTCCCACTCTGTGTGATGGCAGAATTTCCATCAGAGAAGGCTGTAGGCTCCTCTTACCCAGTGAGTGTTGAGATTCATGTTCCTCTGCATACCTCTTCCCTACACGGTAGCTGTTTTGTGTGTATGCCTATGGGTTTGCTGATACTTTGGAAGTGGGTTGCTAACTGTGTAGCTTGTGTTTTGATATTTGGCTTTGTGTGTGCTGGAAATTTAAATATGCAATGACAGTGATATTTTATTTAAGTGAAGGAAGTGGTTAACTAACATCCCATAAGGGTTTTCAATCATTTAAATTACAGCGTAGCCTGTATCCATGAACTGTAAACTAAGTGGATTTATATAAGACTATAATGGCTTCAGAGGATCTGTGAAGTGAATAATCTGCATTTTACAAGTTGCACTGCTGTGGTCTATTATGTCAATCCTCATTCACTTGTAGCGCTTGTTGTTGAGCAAGTACTGTTATTTGCATCTTCGCCTTGTCATTATGTTTTCTTCATTGCAAAAAATATGGAGTATATAATAACAGTATTTAATTTTTGAAGTACTATAGAATGAAGTGTCCCTTAGAAGGATAGTTTTGATATCATCATTTGAAAAGATCTAACAGCAATGGAGAAACTCCCACCATAGGTCATGAGAATGGATAGAGAATAGCAGCACTCCAGTATGACAAGAGGTTTAACTTGTGTTGGGATTATTTTAGTGAAAAAAGAATCAGGCTCATCCTATCACGACGGACAAGCGCTTCTATTTTTTTTCATATTTGCTTACTACAGAACAACAACAGCAACAACAAAAACAGCTGCTAAATAAGAGCAGATGAATGTAAATATTTATCCATAAAGATCATGAAATTGCATTTCCTTGAGTGAAATGTCATTGCAGAATGAGCTTCTTGTGGGGCTAAGGTGTTTTTTCTAGGCTTGTTTTTAGGTGTGAATGTTAGAGAGGCTGGCGCTGGCCGGTGTTCTATGAAGTGCTGGGGCACAGGGCTTCTTGGTGGCACGGTTACACAGCTTTTTAATGGATTGATATTGAGTGAGACTAAGAGACGACATAGAAAGGTCTGAAAAAAACATCATTGTCACTTTGTTTTAAGATTTTAGCTTGAAAGAGTAGCACTTATTGACAGAAGGTACATTGGACTGTGCAATTGCAAAGATCCATCTTAAAAAAATATCCTAAGCCTCACTGACCATACTGTCTGAGATCACTGAAAAAGAATAATTCTGGATATTTCATGTCACGATCTGATTTGAAAGACCTTGAAGGAGCTGGTCTTTCAGAAGGGTTTTAATACCTTAATGTACTTTATACCTTAAGTAGCTTCAGTACCTTACACCTTAAATATAAGCCTTTAAGGCTTAGACTTGAGAGTCCCAGCTTGAACACAGGAAATGAAAATTGAGCTTCACCACTGATTTTGAAAATTTTGTATGCATACGCTTTTCTTCTCCTATGCATGTGATTGTAGTTCAATTATTATGAATTTTTAGAGAGAAGCAATCAAGCTAATAAAATAGAAAAGTAGAGATTCCCATTTGAAGTCTGTTCAGTTGCCTCCGGGTACTGTACTCAGCAAAGGCACAATTCAGCTCACACTTGGAATTGGATGGATTTCTCTTCTGTGTCAGAACTCTGTCATTTTGTGGAGTTGTTTCATTGTGCTATCCCATGTCTGGGGCCCGTCTGTTGAGCTGTCCTTAGCTGGAGCCTCATCTCCTTTCTTTCTGCACAGCAAAATACCTGTCTGCCGGACAGCCCCTTCTTAGCAATGCAGTATTGTTAAGAGCTCTCCTTTTAATTTCATTTAAACCCTTTTATAGCTTTAAAATTTTAATGCTGCAAGGCACCCGCAGTTGCCATTTTTCTCATTTTGAATTCCTTCAGCAGAAGAGCCTGCCTTGGTAAATGATATTTCAGTTTCCATGGTGCTCCTTATTACAAGTAGCTGCTCTTTTCATCACCGAACAGCGCAATTTCCATTCATGCCGAAATATCAATGGTAACATACAGCAGCAAATTGTTCCTTCATGATCTTTGGCATTGTGGAAACTCTCCTGCTCAAAATTAAATGTCAGGGAATTCAACAAGTATGAAAAATCTGATTCCTTTCAGAGACACACATGCAGACGTGCATTCCTCCCTCCACCCCTCTGTGCTTCTCAGCGTTTGTCTTATGTTGCTCCCATAAGGCGTCATTAATACGCTAATGGCAGTGCTTCATTAGAAGTTCAGATGCTGGATGAGGGGCAGAGTTCTCTCTTGTACCCACACCAGGAGCTGGGCGAGGTGCTTGGTATGCAGGCTGCTTGTCATGGGCTCTGAACCCCCGTGGTTCATTTCCAGAATGATAGCAAACGCACCAGCCTTTTCCCTTGCATTACTCACAGTGTCGCTTTGCCATTTACTGTTCCATAAATCAGAAACATATGTCCTCAGTATAGACAATAGAAATACATACAGAGTAAGCGCTCTGCTTTCACCCCAGCCCCAATACCTGCAATTACTTGGGTACCTGTGGGAGTACGGGAAGGGTGCCGTGACAGGTGGTTTTAGTGGGAATCCAGTTGCAAGAACCATAATCTCTTTCCTGGCATTAACATTATTGTTACTTGGTAGCTGCACCATGCTGGCTTAGCTTTCTGAGCTATGGGGCCTGGTCAGCCCATTTCCCATCTCTAGTGCCTTGTTTGCACTGCTAAATCCCACTTCAGCTACTGCCAGCTCTGCCTGCTGCTTGTGGTGCTTTATGAGAAATGGTTCTGTAGGACCATAGCTCTGCAGGCTAGGAAATGTGCAGGAGCTTCAGGAGATGCCTCCTTTCCTGCTGTAAGTGATTCTGCCTGGGGAAAGTCGACCCCATTCATAAATCAGATGCTCAGAGATTTAATAGTTTCAGACTTCCAGGACAGCCTCCTGTAATAGATAAAACCACTTTTAATAGGCAATTATCTCTTGACACCCTTCTTATTACATTTATTTTAAGTCTGGCAGTGAGATATGTTTCTGTGTGGAAGAGTTAAGAGGAAGTTAGAGCTGAGATCCTGTGCTAGATAATGCAGGTTGGAGGGAGAGCCTGGAAGTGCTGCCCGGCTCCACTCCCCTTCATTTCCATATGTGATGGAAATAATAGTCCCATCCGATTGTTTTATTTTTAGCATCTCATGTCAGTTTGGTGGTTATAGCTCCCTTGCCTCCAAGCAAGCACTGTGATTTACTATTGCTTCTCATCATAACCTCCATGACTGGCAGGGCTGTAAGCACTACCGGCAAATAGGCCTCAGAAGAAAATACAAAGCCAGAGTGTGTGAAAGAGCAGAGGTGCTCCCTTCATCTCCTGTCTGAATGTGAGCTAAGCAATACAAATAAAATCTGAGTTTTGGGGCCTGAAGTGGAAAAGGTTCCAAGCTTCCTAGAGTACATGAAAGTTTCCTACCAGTGAAATAAACAGAGCATGTCAAAATACTGACACTTGATAGGGAACAAGGAAGTCATTTATCAAAATCATGATTGAGAGCCCGGTAGTGACAATATATTTGTATTTGAATTCTCCGAGCCTAGACTTTTTTTTTTTTTTTAAAGACAAGCTTCTGTGGAAGAGAGTGGCAGACACTGTTTTAATTATGGGTCCAACCTAAAGCACACCTTTCTTGCCATACCCTAGATTGCTGACGCTGTCTCTAAAGGTGAGCAACCACCATACATGAAAGGTCTGAGGATCATCACTCATTTTGGGCTGTGAAATGCTGAGCATGGATCCCTCAGAGATCCTGCTCAGCTGCTGCCAGGTTTTTCAGGCACCTGACTTTCCTCCAGTGCTGAGCTCCCAGGGGCAAGACTGGCCCATGTAGGGGTGAGCAGGACTGACTGTTAGAAGAGGAAAGAAAAGCTAGCTCAGTTCCTTTGGACCTGTAGGTCCTCGAGAAGGATGTGATTTGTAGTCAAGTTACAGTGCAAAATAAAAGCCAGGTCTGTTTATTTATACATCTCTTGGAAATGGTCATAAACTTTGTACAGTAAGATTGCAAATGGAGCAATCTAGAAACACTAGATACTGATACTCAAGGGATACATGGAGATGGTTTATCAAAGAGCTGAGTGAGAAGTCACAGGAGGATGATTTATATCTTAGGTTTCAAGTCTATTTTATTTCTTTTTTTTAGATATATATTTCTTTAAATTTAGGCCCTGTTTTACTTGCATTCCGTACCATGTTAGCAGCTCTGTTTTCCTCCTCTTGTGCTTATTTCTTGGTTAAGAATACCTAATGCTTACTGTAAAGGAAATGTGTATAGCAAAGCAGAGCCAGGGTATCTAATATTTAGTGTTGCAATCTCAAAAGTCCTGTGGATTTTGCTATTATCCTTAATACCTGCTGTGTTGCACCAGTTTTCCTTGGGACGAATAGGAGCTATCCACAATATGGGAAATGACTCAGGATCCTGCTTGAATGTCCAATGTCTCCTTAGCTAGCAGTCCAAGTTTCAGATGAATCAATTCTGTTCCTCAAAGAAAGTTATTTTGTAAAAGACATTGGCTTCGCAAGTTAGGACTTGGGCCTGGATGTAAATGATTTCCATGCTCTGGTGAGATTTGGCTCAACATAGCCTGAGTGGGTATGTGGTATGATTGCAGCCAAGTTCAAATCTCTGTTTAAAGAAAACAAATCACACTGCTAGTGTAACAATTAGCCTTAGGCTCTCCAGGGCTGTCACCAGGTTGGCTGGAATAAGATGTTATGGAGAACAGTGCTAGTCTGTGCAGTTGGTACCTTTCTAGGTCTTAAGTTTTAGTCAAGAGAGTATTTATGCTAATTCACATTTTAGGAAACCCTGCTGGAAGGGCTACTGAAAACATCTGAGAAGCTAATAAAATCTCCTGTCCTTTCCAGCACACTTACATCACAGTTTGACCCCTCAAAGTCAGTTGGCCATAGAAGACCCCTTTTATGAACCGTAACCAATTATAATCCAAACCTGTGAAGTCAAACACCAGGAAGAAAGCAAGTAATTAGACACTGCAGAAACCCTTTTCTTCTCTTGCAAGGTGATGGAAACTGAGATGGGCTTTAAATGCAGACTGCAGCTTGATTCTTCACTCTATTATGCCGACGTCATGCTGCTGCATCTCTGCAGATGTCAGAGGTACAGAACCAGGGCATTGGAATGGAGACGGAAGCCCTTTGACTGGCACCCCAGCAAGAGAAAGGAGAGTGCGGCTAATAGCCACTCTCTCCTTTTTCATTTCTCTCCTGGGAAATTGCAATCAAAAGAAGATAAAGAGAAGTCGCATAATTTAATAGTGGCTGCACTGCAAGCCCATTGACAGCAGTTCCAGTCTGGAACAGAAGGCTGGGGGGCAGTGAAGGGAGAGACACAGGGATCTGTTGAGGAGAACACTTGGTGCAATAAACAAAATAACAATAGATAGTTTCTAAAACTGGTCATTGCTGAGAACTGTGTTAGCCTTTACAGATGCATGGACTCAAGTTGTGATATGGTGGTCCCATACTTTCTGCCTCTATATTCCTGCCTTTGATTCTGTCCTGGGAGGTGGCCTCTATTTATATGCTGAATCTTCCTTTTGCTCCATTTCTTGTAACTGATGGGTGTGAGGTTGTAATTTTCCCCCACACCGATGTGTTGAGAACCATTTGATCCCTCCAGTGTGACGGGATGTCTTGTAGGCACTGCTTTTGACATGAAAAGGCAAGTAAGCATGTGTCAGATCCTACTGCTGTGTTGCCCAGGATTCAGGGTTGCTATTGTTCAAGATCACCTGGGAATGCTTGCAGATGTAGGTCAGTGCCGGTACACAGTATTTACTAAGTTGTATGCTTTCTTCCCTTGCACTGAAGTCCTCGGAACATTAAATTACCAGGGTTCTCCTTGCTGCCTTCTGTACCGTCTGAGGTTTTTTTTTCTTCCAGTATTGGGATGTACTTGTGACTTATTCTGCCAAGCTTTGGCCCTATGGACTGTGCGATGGATGATTAGATTTTAGGAGTGCCAAAATCTGGAAACAATTCAATTGGAAAATTGCTTAACAGATTGCAAATGGTGAATAAATTATTGCACAAGGGAACTTTTGAGAAGGATCTTGAAATTCCCATGGTTGTAAATTTTTGACTAAAGAAATGCAGAATATATAGGCTCGTGCTCATGAAAACCAAATCCCTTCCTGGAATCCATGTGAAAGAATTAGGACTTTTCCACTCTTCTTTTAAATTTAAATGCAACAGAAATTCACAATTATCACAATGCAGTAAGGATGCGGTTGATCAAATCTAACTTTACCAGCAATTATTTCATTTGTTTAGACCCTCTTACTTAGGTTTGCTGATCGGGTCCCATCAATGCAGTTTTTTTTCTAGGGCAGCCGCCTCAGACCAAGCATTTGTAAAACTCAGATTTAAAGTGCATGCAGGGGAATGATTTTGTCATGGCCTCTAAACAGCACAGGATGTGGTGACAATGTATTTGGTACTTGTGACCTCAGCTGAATCTGTGGGGCATATTTTGGCAGTGTGCTTGTCGTTTCATAGAAAGATCAGTCTGCAGTGGTCACAGCTCTTAGCACTTACTGTTTGTTGTTATAAAATTTGTCATTAAGCTGAGCTATGAGCTGTAAACTTCTGGGAATGTTCCTCAGCTGATTTATTGACATTGTTCTTCTTATCCCCAGGTTCTCACTTTCGATTTCTTTTTATTTTCCCCCACCTTTTATTTATTTATTTATTTGTTTGTTTGTTTTCCCTTCTTACTCAATCTTCCCTGTGTGTTTCTCTCAAAAATATGTGTGTGAGGTAGTGTGGTGTCAGAGCAGATTATCAGAAGATCTATGGTTCTGCAACACCTGGGGTCAAACCCAAACCGCGGTGGATATCCTGATTGACTGAACCTGTGCCCTGGCTCTGGGGCCCTTTCAGACTTGAGAAGGAGAGAATTTATTTCCAGGCCATAGAGCAGAGCTCAGCAGTACACAGCAATGCATTTCAGCCCCGCACAGTCACAGGTGGGACTGGCTGTATTGCTAATGATACATTTCTTTGTGATGGTGGACACCTCTGTGACTTTTGTTCTGGGGAGCAAAAGGTAGATGTGACCTGTGCTTAAACTGTCATGATCTTTCATCACAATTACTTTGTATATAGGGTAGGAAGGGAAGATTTGGCTTTGAACAGTAGCTAGGGGTGGTGAATCTGAAAATGTGTAGAGATTCAATTCAGTTTTAATTACCATTTAAAAACTTCCTTCACTATCTAAACCTCATCTGATTTGAAAAAGATTTCTAGTGATGTTGTCAATACTTTCCCAGCTCAGGTCTCCCCAGAATTCCTTCCTTTTGATACTGATTTTCTTTGAAGTACTAGAGAAGCAGCCTGCCTGAATGCCATCTTGGTGGTAACGCACGGGCTGGTTCCAAGGCATCCACACTTGAAGTTCTACTCAGAAAAACAGCTACCTTGAGAATGATTTCTCTTGATTTTGAAATGCATTGAGATTTTACTCTGAGATGAAATGCAAAAGGAAAACGCTGTCCTGCAGTAACCAGTGAATACTTCAGTGCAAGTTCAAGTCCTGGGTCAGCTTTGTACAAAACAAATATGTCAGTCGTCCATGTCTGAGCATAATGTTGTGGTTTTTAAGCCACAGGCCATCCTGAGGTGTGTATGGGTTGGACAAGAATTTGTCTTGGCTCTAAGACTTTTTTTCCAAAGAAATGCCATACTGAAATGGTTAGGTTTCCTGTCAAAACTTTTAGCTTCAATGAATGAAAAACTTCATTCAAAAGTGAGAAATACTTTCTTCCTTGAATTTCCTGACTCGCTCTAGTCCTTAACTGTTGTCTAGCGATATGACAGTAATGAATTCACAGTGTATCAGAAATGTGACTTACTGGCTTGCTAATGCCTCGTTGTTGCATTTGGTTCATAGGACAGAGAACTGAAAAGGTGAATTCTATATAGTTAGAGGTAATTTAATGGAGAATAGACTTGGGTCTGATTTTTCCTGATTTGGAGAGAGGATTTGGAAGCCTAGGAGAGCAGATAAAATACTAGAAAACCAATACAGTGATCTTCAGTGCTAATGGCATTACAGTTTTTACCCCAGTGTAGTGCCTGTAGTTGATAGCTGTGAATTTGATGGTATCCTGCTGCAGATTGGGAACTACCTCTTGAACTGGCAGGATAGGAAAGGCATGGTCAGAGCTCTCACTTACCAGTAATGCAAAGGGTTCGCACCTCTCTCTGTGTCTTCAGATGACTCAAGAACCAAGTATAAATCTGAAGTGTCACTGGGAAGCAAGCCATGCTATACGCCTCACTCCTGAAGTCTTGCATGTGGCCTTTAATTTTCCTGAAATCTGTCATGGGGGGCAGCTACCAAACAGCCTTGTGCTGGCTGTGTGCAAATGTGCTGCGTCCCTCCCAGAGGCACTCATGCCGGGGGAAAAAGGGAGCCACAACCTGAGTGTGCTTCTCTCAGAAACTCGCAAGCTGCAACACTTGTGCTGCTCCAGGCATGAGTTGGGATCTCTGGGCTTCTTAATGAGCTGACTACTTCAGGCTTGTTTTGTTATTCTGCTTTACTTTTTCTCCTCTTTTTTTTTTTTTTTTAATTGTGGATTTTTTTGTTGCTGTGGTTACTATCAGCATGCAGTAGTGCTCCTCAGCATTGCGAGGCAGGACTCTGTGCTGGGAATGTTTGCATTTGGAAGCAAGTGGCTTTTTTGCACTTTGTTTTGAACTGCCATTTTATTTTAGAGGAAATGAGGCTGTGATTTAAGTCAGAAGAAAGTACAGAGACTGGATTTTGGAAATGGTTATAATAGACAGTTTCTTAAGTTTGAAACGGTGTACTTCAGTAATTCAAATGGTATTTGTGAAAATAGTGCAAATTTGCTGGTTTTGGTTAGATGCACATTTTAAGGCCGGAGTGAGTGCTGACTTATTCAACAGCACCATGGTTGAAGCACTGGTGGTGCAAAAGATAGTAAAATGCCTTTTTCGAGAGGGCTTCAAACCACACATTCCTACTTTGAATCAGATACTAAGCAGATTTAATTTGATTTATACTAAGATCGAGTTAGAAACATAACCAAGCTGGCTGCAGAATATCTGGCAACTGAGCTACAAAAACTTTGCACAGCTGTGTTATGAACACACAGTTCTGCAGTATTTCTTGAGTTGGTAACTCGGTGTTTTTTTCTGGCAATAAAGCACTGCTATTCTGGTCTTTGCCATGGCCTAGTCCATCATTAATAAGCATATGTTACAAACTGATTCCTTCCAGCTTCTTTACCTGAGAGCATGGGTCTGAGGTAGCACTGATATCATGTCTGCCCAGATTTGATACTGCAGTACAGCGTGATCTTGTGTAACTGGGTTAGCTACAGGGGTTTGCACCGTGATTGCTAAGGCGGGCATGATTTGCAACTGTGATGCTACCCCGCTTTATTTATATATTCAGTTTAGAGCTTCTTTTCCAGCTTTATTCAGGCATGCTAATGGCAAGGGGTTTCTCTGAGAAGTAAGGACTAGGAGTGAAGAGGATCATTAAATTTTGACCCTGCTGTTTTTCTTTAGGGAAAAAAAAAGTGTGAAAATAAATAAGAATAATCTTCTTAGTATTGGCTTTCAAACTGCCTTCTCCTTTAGGTAAATACACTAGTCCTTTTGCACTGTACTTCTCTTCTGGTATACTGCAGTTCCCTCTTCTTCCTCTTCCTACTTCTAGCTGGTCAGATGACCTTCACAGCAAAGTTTGCTAGCTGTTGCAGCCTTAACACCTCTTCAGCCTCTTGGAATAGGTAGCCAAAGTGAACTGGCTGTGAGGCAGCAGCTCTCACCTCAGCTCTGGGGGAGTGAATGCACTGGGTCTTTCAAACTGCACCCTGTGGCCTTGGAATCAAAGGACCTGGCATTGGTTTCTGATCTGAATTCATGCAGATATCATCTCGGCCTAGTGATGGCGTTAAGTGGAAAGAAACTTGAGTACACTTGAAACATCTAGTTTGTCTTCCTAACCTGATCATTTACCTGCAGTGTGCTTTGGATCAATTCAGTGTACCTTGCTCATGCCTCCATTTTTCTTCTTTAAAACAGAAATAATTCTGCTTTTCTATTTTGCTGAATGTGAGGATGTGCTCTGTACCAGTTTTAATTTATTATTTGTGTTACTGTTTTTGTTGTTGTTTTTTGGTTTTTTTTTTGGCTAAGATGTCAGAGGTTTTGTGCTGATCGATGCAAATAGTATGGAATGGCAAAAATTTTTGCCATTCCTATTTCTGTACCTCACTCTGCTCTCATGTATCCCTGAAAAAATGATGGGGAGAACAGAGGCGTGGTGAGGGGTGCAAGGGAAGAACTGCACAGAGAGGTGAGGGCAGATGTGCTAGATGTCTTGGCATGCAGGGGAAGGTATCAAACCAACCCCAAGTGTATTGCCAAATTTGGAAAGCAATGCCCACCTTGGGCACCTGTTGGAAATGGCACTGCAATTGCCTTCCTGACAGGCAAAGTGCTGGGTCACCCTGTCCATGTCATCCATGCAATTGCTGGTTCCAGCATTAAGACCTGCTGCTTTACTATTGGGCTCAGTCTGAAAAGAAAATGTGCCACGCATCTTATGTGGGAGATATGGAACAATGACCTCTTGGGATCCCCAAAGGATTCCTCCCTCAGAAAGGTGTCTCACCTCTTTTTTATGAAACTATTTACTTTGTCTAGATGGTTTTGTTTAGATATGTTATTTTCACTGGTAGTTTCTAATTATGGTATTGCAGGATCACCAAAAATGCACTCACCACCATTAGTGGCTGCTTCTTATGCTTTTTTTTTTTGTTTCATGTTCAGGAGATAGCAACCAGATTGCAAAATAATGAGCTACCTTGTGTATTTCAGAAACATACCCCTCGCAATATGCATTTCAATGATTATCGTCACAGTTGGCTATGTGTTAACAAACGTGGCTTATTTCACTACAATCAGTGCTGGGGAATTGCTGCTTTCAAAAGCTGTAGCAGTGGTAAGTTACAGAAGAAGAACACAAAGCTATATCCCTGCTGCAGTTGTGTTTGTCCATATATTCTTATTTCCAAGGGGAAAAAGGTGGGGTGGGACATACCCAATCATGCTTTGTATGGCTCCTCTGTTACACGATAGAGTAGCAACCAGGCGAACTTTGATTATTGTCTGGTGAGTGGGATTGCATTTAAGGTCATAGCATATGTAATAGTAATGTTAGACCATATCTATTTACTTGATATAAGAAAGTCAACATGACTTGAATTGTCCAATATGTACTTAACTATAAATTTTTTTTACTAAATCATGGGCTGAACTCCTGGGAAGCAGAAAATACAGATACTTGAGAAAGTGGGGGGTCTAGCCTATTTAGTGTAGCATGAAGCTGCAATGCTGTCTCTGCACATCGTGTATCCTGGGTACTTAGTAAGGGGGTTGCTGTGAATACTGGAGCTTATTTGGAAAGGAGCTGTAAGGCACCTGGCTTGGAAATACTGCTGTGATTGGTCTTGCTGAATTGTGGTGATGACACTGATTTTTATATGTGATATCGGACTTGCAATGAGGAAAGAAAAATTTCCATTTACTTTGCAGTAGTGACACAGCCTGTGACTTTTTCAATTGATGTGTCATTTAAAAAATGGCCAATTCAGTAGCTCCTGGGAGATCTAGAAAAAAAACCCATTTTGCAGATCTCCAGAAAATTGTGCAGGTCTCCTGTGGTGCCCCAAACACCAAGTAAGGCTCTTTCAGTGACCTTGAACAACGAAGCGTGAGTGGGTGGAATGCAGTGTTGAGTAGCATCAGCTAAGGAAAATGAAGGCTGTGGAAAGAAATACCAGCTCTGCAGATCAGAATCTGATCTGTTCAGTGTGAGTCTTCTTTTTGGAGGCATAATGATCTGAAACAACAAAGTCAAGGCCTGATTCCACCTCAACAGCACTGCCTCAGCTGGAGGCCTACCACGGACAGTCAGAAGTAAGAATGGAAGACCTCATCTGCAGCAGTCTTGTGTTGGAGAGGGTGGAGTCATAAATGCACAGCACAAGTTTCAATGAGGGAAGCAAAGAGGGTTATAAATAAAATTAAAATGCTTATTAATGATTTGTTAATAAAGCAAAATTGCTTTCATGTTTTATGAGGGAAAAGTCATAGTATGTTCTTCTCTCCTCCAACAGACCTTTGCTGAACGATTAATGGGAAGCTTTTCTTTAGCTGTACCAGTGTTTGTTGCTCTCTCCTGCTTTGGATCTATGAATGGTGGCATTTTTGCAGTCTCCAGGTAAGCATATGTTAATATTACTTCCAGTAATATTACTTCCAGTAATATTAACATAAGGAAGGATATACACTGTAAGTAAGGAAGCAAGTAGAGGGAAGAAAAGGCCTTATTCCTTTAGTAGGAAATTGAAAATGACTGAAAAGTTTATAAAGTGTGTTTTTTTTCCCCCCTCACTTTGCTCCTGTTGAGTTTAGTATCATTGCTAAAACCCTTTGAACAGTTTGGAAACTGATCCCTTTGAGTGTAGCACTTCATTAATGGCTGTTTTGTTTCATGTAAAGGAGGTAAATTGGAGGGAAAACATTAACTACTTCTAAACACTGATCATAGTGTAAGATAACGGGGGGACACAAACAGAGATTACTTTGATTTCTGCTTATGGGCCTCTCCTGCTACTCTTTTCATTCTGAGCACCTCAAACGAACCTAAGAAGTGCTGCTGTGTTGTGTGACTTTCATGAGCTGCTTTGCCTTGTCACAGTAATGAGCACATTTAAAGTCTGTCCACATTTATTTCCCACCAGGATGTTCTTCGTTGCCTCCCGTGAGGGTCACCTTCCGGAAATTCTCTCCATGATTCATGTCCGCAAGCACACTCCTCTGCCAGCTGTCATTGTTTTGGTAAATCATACAAACAAATGTTCCTGCACAAGAATTCATATTATGGGCTTGCTCTGGAGGATTCAAACAGAATTTGGGCACTGCTTGAGTCTCATTTATTAATGTATATGCAGGCTTTGGGCAGGGCAGAGGACAGTAAAGAGAGGAATGAGATCTGGGAGTTGTTCTTATTCTATCATCTCCTCCTTGCTATCTTGTTGGTAGCGCCTGACTGCCTTTCGCTGGAACCGAATTCATGTCTTATTGCCCTTTTTTTTCTAAGGATGTGCTGGAGATGAGCTAGCTCCCTTTCAGAGAGACAAATTCTGGTTAAACAAACAAACAAAAAAAGGTCTTCGTTTAACTGGAAGTGCAGCTAAACACGGCGTCTGGGGGCACCCTAAAAGCTCATTATACCACCTTACAGTGAAAAATGCAAACAATTATGCACTACGATAATGGAAAGCAAACCCTCAGCAGTGTGGTGTAGTGGTGATTAAAAAAAGAGAGTATGTGTGCCTGGGCAGTAGTCTGTGAATCGTCTGAGGAGAAGCACCAGTATTATAGTGGAAGTCCTATTACTGCGTTCTAACATAGAGGCAGAGCTAAATGTTGGCCATGTGTTTGCATTGCAGTCTAATTTGTGTAGTAAACTGTTAGGACAAAATGTCAAAATACAAGCTTCACACCAATTTGCATAGTGCCAAGTAGATTTCCACTTAACTTGCAGACTTGTTCATAGCTGTGGGTGTTCAGCCACTCTTTTGGGACCCATGACTGTAATGTGTTTGGACAGACCTCTGCATCTGTGGGAGTTCTAACTACAGCAGGAGATGTGTGTACATATGTGTCTACGCAAGCAAGATCACTTGCTTGTACTGGAATTTAAATCAGTTTTTTGCTAGGCATGCCTTGAGCTCACTTTTGAAGTGCCAGCTGAAGTACTGAATCTTATATATGGCCATGCAGCTGTAGGCATCCAAGTTTGCAAAGCTAGACAGCATAATTATGGTGAAAAGTTTTAAGGGAATTCATTTTAATTAAATGTTTACTTTGCATTTTATTTCTTTGGGCTGAAATATTCATAATCATCAGGTAAATTGTACTGACTTTTTCCGTGGAAAGAAATGCCCTAAATATACTAAAGTATACATATGTATGTGTGTATATATATATATATATGTATTTCCCCCTGAAAAATGCTTTCTTCTGTTGCATCTGGTCCCATTACTAGTGCATTGATCTCCTTTAAAAAAAGTCATATTCTCATATGAAGATGGTTTTCATTCAAGGATTGTGTTTCTCTTGCCTCAGTGCAAGCAGAGTAGTTGCAGGATATATTCTGTGTCAGTAGTCTGCAGTTCAGCATTTTCTTCTTTTATTTCTCCTTTCAAGTTATACATGCTATACAAAAGGGAAGGGATCTTGAGGAGAAACTGAGAAAATGAGCATGTTCAGTGTTTGAGGCCTGAAAAAAAACAAAAAACAAACATGTAGGAATTAAGAAATTTGCATATTATTTTGTATCTCCTGATATTTGATGGATGTGTATGTAACAATTCAAAGAAACCATGCAGTATGGTTCCGTTTCTCTTAGCTCTCTTTCACTGGCTGTGGCCCTCTGTTGCAATATCACTCCCATAACTGAGATTTACTCTAGGGACTGAGTCTATATAGTAGAATTCTGGCCCAGTATAATTCAGTGGGAAAATTTCCTTTGACCTTTACAGAGAGGTTTGCTTAATATCCATGAGTAAAGAACCAAGTGCTTTGTAAGTCATTAGAGTTTGGAAGCCAGATACCCATATTTGAAATATTGATCCTTCTGATTCAAATCCACACAGTCCTCTCTGCTTTAAAAAAAACAAAACATAGAGGCTGTGACTCTAGATCTCTAATGCAAATGTTCTTTATACAAAGATTTAGCCTGGCTAAATCTTTAGGGAGCTGCATTTCACCTGTTGCCTTGTTATAAACCTCGAGGGGCTGTCACCACTAGGACATTCTCTTTTTCTGAAGAATTGCACAGTAGTGATGCTTGCGGGTGCCTTCATCCCCAAATGCAAGGGCTGTGTCATTGCAGGTATAGACTGTCTCATATGGGAAGTGTGGACTACCCTTTATAGTTGGTCCAAGCTACAGATATTCTGCTTTTGTCCAGAGATAACGCTGAAGCAGATCCATGTAGCCTACACTAATCATCTAACCCCAGGTACAGCACTCTGATTTATGCTTTAGCTTTCACCCATCTCACAGACACCTTATACCTCAAAACATTTAATGAAGAATTGTATTTATTTTACTGTTGTTTTCCCTTTTTACTGTTCAGCAATGTCTTGAGTGAGCTAATTGCTTTTCTCTGCTTAGAAATGTTTGTATTTCCAATGTACAGTAAGTCTACACCCCTCAAGCCCACAGGGCATGCTGCTGATACAAGCTGGTGTCAACCTGGTGTGCCCAGCCACCATCCCATGGCGTGTAGCCAACCTGTAACATGCTCCCTTTGTCATGAGCAAGCAGAGGAGTGGTGGGTAGGTCCTGTGAGAACAAAGCACAGGATGCACATGTGTTGTGGTGCCTGTGTATTTGTCACTGGGGACAGGTGTGGATGGCTCACATGTGGTCAGCCAAGGTAGAAAATATTGATTAAACATTGATCAAACATCTGGTTGCATGAGCTGGCCTGCTTGAAGTCTGTGGCCCTCATGTATCTCTGGATAAGACTGTGTTGCTTCTCTCCATGGCGATGGATTTTGCATCGCTGCTGTAGAATAACAGAGATCAAACAATTAAAAGCCTCTTACACTCTGAATTTCTTTTGCAGCACCCTCTCACAATGATAATGTTATTCAGTGGGGATCTCTACAGCCTCCTGAATTTCCTCAGTTTTGCCAGGTGGCTTTTTATTGGACTGGTAGTTGCTGGCTTGATTTATCTCAGATATAAACGTCCCGATATGCCTCGTCCTTTCAAGGTAACCTTCTCTCTATGCTGTTCTACATGAATATTTCTCCCTTGTATCCATTGTCTAGTCAGATAGCAAAGCAGCATTTGCTGATGTAAAAAGTTAGGCTATTTTGAGAAAAAAACAGGATTTAATAGAAAATAATCTTTTACATTGAAGAGTCTCCTCGTGTTTTCCTTCAAGTTCTCCAGTGCTATCCTGGCTGAGCTCTCTTCTGAAAGACAATTTTTATTAATTCCCTGGTGGCTGTAGGGGAGCGATTGAGCTTGCTGTGCAAAAGGCAAGGTGTTTGCTCAGTTTTGCCTGTCATGTTGAGGCAGTGTGAGGCAAACTAAGGTCTTTCTGCTCTGCCAAGTTGTGTGAAAATACCTCCAGTCTGGTGTAGTTTCATAAGCTTCAAACTCAAAATACCGGGTCTAGTCATCTAGTCCTCAATCCAATCTATATTTTGTTAAAGATTTGAATAATTTTTCCACCAAAATTCATGCCAGGTATGAGCATTAAATTTAAATATCTATATTTAAATAAATATGTTTCATTGTCTATTCAATATAAATTATACCAAATATAATGTGCAGGTAAATCAGTAGTGGTATTATTGTGATATTTTGAACTCACAAGTGGTTTGCAGGCACAGTTACTGTGAAGCCAGAAAGAAAATAACAATAGTTTGGCCCACTGAACTATAGTTACTTTGAACTTAGTTCTGTCGCTGATCTTGTTTCATTTAACATCTCACAGAGTGAGTTTTCCTATTATGTGTCTGGAAAGGTAACGTGATGAAAAATGTGGAGGATTCTAGCCCTATTTATGTATTCCTAAGAAATTTATTTTATGAAGAACTCAGAATGCACACTGTTGCATTCTTGCAGGCATAACAGCAAATAAGAAGGTCAAAAGCACAGCCCATTTTGCTTTGATTAAAAAAATGCTTTGACAGTACAGAAAAGAGGAACAGTAATGTTTCAAGGCATGAAAGGAAGAAAATAGTCTCCAGGGGAATTCTCCAGTCCTCCATTGCACCAAACATTTCACAAGCCATGGCACAGGGAGGTGGTAACATAGTGACTGTGGTAGTATTCTTTAAAATTGAGAGAATTAATGTGATATTGCTATTTTTTTGTCCTTTCAACAGAGACACTGATAATGCTACCAGTCATATTGTCAGAAAAGTGCTTTTCCAGAAGCTATCGGTTTCATAATGGTATCAAATATCTTTATCAGTAGTCAAATGGGTGTTTAACTTGCTCTCTTCCTGCCAGATTTTGATTTTTACCTTAGGAAGAAAATCAATATCTTCTTAATAGTTTTAAAAGGTGGCTTGAGCTCTGTGTTGTGTTTTAAAATGTTTTCTAATAGGTAATTATCAAAGAGGAAATCTTTACTGCAGTTACTGCTGCTTACTTATCTACTGGAGGATTAGAGAAAGGAATTTTGTAATGTAACATATTTACAACCCTTACATTTTAAAGGGCATAAAACACTCTAGTGTTTTAGTGTGTAATTAAAAGACTTCTGTGGTGCTTACTGCGTAGCACTTGGCTTAGCTTGGTTCCTGC
Organism: Alectoris magna; assembly: GCA_030625065.1. Classification (NCBI taxonomy): domain Eukaryota; kingdom Metazoa; phylum Chordata; class Aves; order Galliformes; family Phasianidae; genus Alectoris; species Alectoris magna. The sequence continues at coordinate 31,230,884 of CM060563.1, read as the reverse complement.
AGTCACTGGCATTTTGTGTGCCTCTTCTAGAGACCTGAATTTCTCCAGGACTATCCTGTACTGCTGAGTTTTATCTGGTTTACATTTCATGGAACATTAAATACCATTATCATTCAACAGCAAGGTCAATGCCAAGTAATGATTCTTTGTGTGGTTTTATTCCAGGTGCCTCTATTTATTCCAGCATTGTTTTCCTTCACCTGCCTCTTCATGGTTGCACTGTCACTTTACTCCGATCCAGTCAATACAGGGATTGGATTCGCAATAACCCTGACTGGAGTTCCTGCCTACTACCTCTTTATTGTATGGGACAAGAAACCAAAGTGGTTCAGAAAGCTCTTAGGTAAGTCCCCAGGGGCCTTCCCCCCTTGATCTGACTCCAGAACTTTCTCAGGGCTCAGGGTGTTAAGAAATCCTTCCTATCGATTCCCTTGGCTGCTCTGCTCCGGGCATGACAGTGTAAGTTTCTTTGTGGAGTGTGCTGTAGCACTGGTTACAATCAATGTCAGCTAACTAAACAGAGATGTTTACAGCAAGCCTATTCTTCAGCCAAAGAGAGTGACTTCAAATGTCTGCATGCCTCTTTTCCTGCTTCCTTTTTCCCCTTCTTGCCCTTACCACCACGTGATTCCTTTTAAGTTCAATCTCCCTCTCTTCTACACTGCTAGAGACAGTATCTCACTCGTAGCAGAATTGGTTTGGAAACTTAAATGTCACAGTTGTGATGGCCGGATGGGCTTGGTACTCACTGTTGGCACAACACATCTGTGAGGAATGTGTGAAAATGGGATAGGCTTGGTCAAATTTGGTGGGGGTGTATTGTCCTTGAAGATGGCTTCCAACCAAGTGAGGGAAAATTCACCAAACCTGACACACCTCTGTGGAAATGGTTTCTGTTCTTTGTGACAAACAGCTTCCCAAGTGACATGTAAAATACACAAAGAATCATTTTTGTGCCATTTCTGAATGTTTATAAAAGTATTTGTGAAAGTTCTGTTATGCCTGAGAAGGGTTATTTGGAACATTTCTACTAGGAAGAAATCATTGTCATTTATTATTCTCTTCTTTTCTCACTGAGAGGAAGTTAGCAAAATGCAGGTAATTTTCAAAAAATGAATTAAGAATATAGGCAAAATACTCGAGAGAGAAGGGAGAAATGAAACTAAAAGAAAATCTCTGCTGCAAAACAGAAAACTCAACCCCTGAAAAATTTCAACTACAAATAGTTTTAGTATATATACTTCGTTGTGTATACTGTCCTATAATATAGGTGGTGAACTGAAAATCTCTATTAATAGTCTTTTGTGCTGCACTGTTAAAAGATGCTTTAAAACAAGATGCTCGCAATAAGAGTATCTCAGTATTTATATGTATTGCACTATAACCTATTATACATGTTTTTATATATGTATAGATAATAAAAAATTAGTCTTTGTATTTATATCTCATCTATTGTAAAATCTATGAATTTTTCAATTAATTCCGGGAAATCCATAGATAATAAAGCAGAAAATATTTACATTAAAAAGGTGTTAGTTTAAGGCTATTGGTTTCTGGTCTACTTAATTTTGTATCAGGAAAGTTGTAAATTACATAAAATACACTGGGAATGAGTAGAAAATTCCAGTGCAAATGAAAATAATTGTGTGCAAAAAGGCATTCTATTAAATAGTTGTTTGTCTGTTTGTAATTTCTCAGACAAATAGACATTTAGGGACTAGGAGATTTTCCCTTATGATACCCTGGAGATTTTTAGCATTTTCTGTGAAGACTCAGAGGTTTTGGAATATAGTTACTTGAATCTCTGGCCACAGGATGCCAGTGTTGAACCACATTACTTGGATGAGAGAAAAAATGTTCTCTTTAAGGTAGTCTGGGTGTATGTGAAGCTCATTCTGCCAGCTGTGACAATGAAGGTAAATCTTCTAGCTTTTGAGATAACACAAAATTCTCCTCCTAGAAAGAAGGCCGGGTACCTGCGTAATGTGTGTGGACACAGTGCGCTGGCTCAGGGGGGAGAGCAGCGGGTGCCAGGCAGTGGGTGAAACAGCTTGTTTGCTCTGCAATTATTATTCCCAAAATAACAACAGTAATGATGGAAAAGCGATGTTGACAGTTTTTAGGTGGAGTGGAGAGGCGATTTTCTTGTTAAATATAAAGATATTTTTTTTTTTTTTACCCCTCAGAGTAAGCAGTAAACATTCAGCACGGGGTCATTATTAAACTGGCATGACATTTTAAAAACTAAGGGTGCTTTTCTGTGTAGTTTGAGAGCATTTTTCAAAGGCACTAAATGAGGATGAATTCACTTAAGGTACCTCTGTGAGATACAGGAAGGAATAGTCATGGCACAGCTGAGAGATTGTTATTCCTGCTTCAAAACCATATGCATTATATGAGTTTAGGCACGAAAGAGTAATTCTGGACACAGTGTAGGTGGACACCATGAAAAAAATTGATTGCAATTTACCAAAGGCAGATTTTTGCCGGATCAGCTGGGTAGCTGTCTTTGAGAAGATAACTGATTTTTCCAGACAGAAGGAAAATGCAATAGATCTAGTGTACTTAGACTTGAATGGAGCATTCTATGCAGTACTGCTGGGGGTCAGAGCTGGTTGGTTGGAGCACAGTGTCCTGCTGGCAAGGCTGTGCCCAGTGTGCCAGAGGTATGAGTCTCTCTCTGCCCATTTGCAGTCACCTTGTTGGGGTGAATGTCACTAGCTTATCAACCCAGACATGCCTTGGGACATGTTGCAAGATCCCAGAGGTACAAACCAGCCCCACATAAGATTAGTCTGGATATTAAGTATAGATTTTATAATGATCAGAGGAGAGGAATGTTGGACAGCCAGGAGTAGTGAGTTCAAATACCGAGCCTGAAGATGAGTATGCATTACCCAAGAAATCCCCACCAAGACTGAATGTCTTTGTTCTTTGGATAAGCACATTTTGACTCCTTAATGGCATTTACATTGCCTATTCTCTTTACCAAATTACTGTATTGAACAAAAGATTACTTCATAGTTGGAGAGGTTAATAGGGTCTGGGTGATATTTTGCAGTGGGAATAACATTCTGTTCTTTTCCAAAGGAATTTTGCTGTAGCACCAAATGTGCCTGGACAAATCATTTTCAGCTAGTACAGGTTTCATTTGACCTCTGCTTGCTTGCTTTTTGTACAACTAATGTGAAAATGAAAAAGTCAAGTCTAGCAAATCCTTTGAAGCAGATGAATGTGTAAAAGGGTGCGGCACCAGCACCAGGACTCTTCCAGTTGGACTTCTCAGTTGAAAACCCAACCTTAGATTCATGCTTTATTTCTTTACATTGGATTGAATTGGAAGGTCTTTAAACGTTGAATGCTGCTTTCTTCATAGCCTGAGCCTGTACTAGAAGAGAGATTGTCTGTTTATATAACGAAATGTCTCCTTCGGGATTATGTACAAACACCAGAGGATGATGCTTCCTCACTCAGGACACAGTATCATATATTGGGCTTTTCTCTTTTTTGAGTATGTGATGCTATGATCCACAGGAAATTTCCTCAGTGCAGATCTTATGTCCAGTCTTATAAATATGCAAGAAATTACTGCTTTCTTTACTCTTTCATGCTCTATGTGGCACTCATAGGGCTAACAGCCCAGGGCTTTTTTTTGGTACAGGTTGCTGGGCCTTATTCACAGTGACTTCTACTGTTGAAATGGGAAATAAGTGTTGAAAGTAGAAACAAAAGGTGTCTTTGCTGATGATTCTTTGTCTCATTACGAATGGAAAGGTGGTCATGTGAATCCAGATACCCTTAAAGCCAACAATCCAAATACTGACCGATGACAGAATGAAATATTCTTACACTGTCTTACCTTAGAATCATAGAATCACCAAGGTTGGAAAAGACCTAAAAGATCATGCAGTCCAACTGTTCACCTATCACCAATACCTCCCACTAAACCATGTCCCTCAACACGACATCCAAGCATTCCTTGAACACCCCCAGGGTCAGTGACTCCACCACCTCCCTGGGCAGTCCATTCCAGTGCCTGACCACCCTTTCTGAGAAGTAATATTTCCTAATGTCCAGCCTGAATCTCCCCTGCTGCAGCTTGAAACCATTCCCTCTAGTCCTATCACTAATGACACGAGAGGAGAGGCCGACCCCCAGCTCACTACAACCTCCCTTCAGGGAGTTATAGAGAGCAACAAGGTCTCCCCTGAGCCTCCTCTTCTCCAGGCTGAACATTCCCAGCTCCTTCAGCCTCTCCTCATATGGCCTGTGCTCCAGACCCCTCACCAGCTTTGTTGCCCTTCTTTGAACACGTTCCATGTATATAGTGCAACCAGAAACAGCCAAACAAGCAACTCAACCCCCTCATCCCCATGCTTGTGTGATTGCCCCTCCATTTGCTACTACTGCGTGGAGGTAGAAGAGGGGTGGCTGCCTCCCACCACACAAGGGCAAGGCCTGGCTGCAGGTGGCTGGGCCTGGTTAGTCTAACAGGATATTGATGTCCGAGACAGCTCGCGAGGTGCCTTGACTCTCTCTCTACTGCTGTGCCCTTTCTCCAAGAATGGTTACACCTCAGCTCAGCTTGAGAGAAAGTCTCTTTCTTCTTACTCCTTTGCTCATCTTCAAGTCTGGAACGAGTGGACCAACCAGGGCAAACCCCTGCTGGCTTCCCACTGCTGGCTGTCCTGCCCTTCACCCCAGATCCACACAGCCTAGATCTGAAGTCCCTGCTGCTGGAAGGGAGGGAGATGGAAGCAAATGCTGTCCCTGTTGAATCTCAGCCTCTCTGACTCCATCAGTGTGTAGTCTGAGGGCACGCTGGCTTTATGCTGTGCTGCTGACCTCCAGAGGGAAGAGCAGAAGATGGCAGAGGCTGTTAGACAGCAAAGCAGGGAAGCAGTTCTGGTTCATGTCTTCTGAGAGCTGCACTTCTTTACCCTTCTCATTCCACATTGGTGTAGATGTTGACACATAGTACTAGACAGGGAAACAAGAACTTTCTCTCACAATAAATCCTGCTAGCTGAAAATGTGTTGCTGAACATGAAAAAAAAAAAAAAAAAAGACAAAGAAGTGGTAAAAGAATGCTCTTTTACTCTTCAATATATAAATGAACTGTGCCATTTATGAATCAGTTCTTTAGAAAGGAAACCTCTAAATACACAGGATGGAACTGTGTCCACGGTGACAAAGAATGTAAAGTTTCTTTATACGTGTGACATCCTTAGGTCTATGAAGCATTATAATAATTTTCTTTCTTCCATAGTTTCTTTGTTTTGTTTCCTTTTTTGATTAGGCAGAACTTGGCACAGCTGAATTAACTTGTTTGAACCCTTCCAGAGTTTTATTTTAACATTACAACTGTGTTAAAACTAAGCAGTTGCAGAGAGAAGTCGTGTTTTATGGTAGTCCTTAAATGCATGCATACCTTTATTGAACAAGTGTATACCTATATACCCTTCTGTTGTTATTTCATATAAATATCATTGGATGAGAGGAAAAGAACACATAGTTAAAAAGACAATAAAATAAGCCAGGCGTTTAAATGATATGTGCACCAGGTATATGTAACACATGAACACTATCTGCAAGCAGGCTGTGTAGCAGATGAGGTAGTTTTCCTGGCTGCTTCTTCCTTCTCCATCCACCAAAAAAATCTCCCACATGTATGCTTTTGTTTTTGCAGACACTGTAACGGAAGCATTGCAAATCCTCTTGGAAGTTGTCCCGTCAGAGGAGGACCAGAAATCATGATCTGCATCTAACTGAAAATGCAGCCTTTGGCTTGGTGTTTCATTTCAACCTGAGGAAGAGCATGCAGAGATGTCTTCCTCCTCCTACTGCTCTGCAAAATGGAGGAACAAATCACAGTTGAGATGGATACTGAGTGTGTCAGTTACCAGAACTGTATTTTATGATGTTGCAATTTTTTTTTTTGTTTTTAATGTGGATGGTTTATATGTAGAGAGCAGGAACTGATGCCACAAGGGCTCTTTACTATTTTTTGCTAGTGTTATGTTTTAATGAAACATAGGTTCTTCAAACAAGGATTTTTGTTGCATTGTCACTGAAAATAAGTTTAAGCATTGTGTAAGTAGTAGTCAGGTGTACTGCGAAGAATGTATCCTACTTGCTGTCCTGAAGAACCTACTCTCACTAGGGAAAGGGGGAGATAAAGCTGCTGAGTATCATTTAATAATGTTCTTCCTCTCCCTCTGTTTGGCAGCCCTAATTTACTTATGTCTTGCTTGGAGCACCAGTGCATTGATGCAGAAATACAGTGGTTTCCACTGTGTTTGTGGTAGCAAGATCAAGGTACAACATAACATATAAAAGCATCTTCTGAGAATTAGTATTTCTACTAGCGGGACAGGTAGATTTGAGCCTGGGGGCAGTAATTTCATACATGTTCAAGTTTCTACCAGTCAGGAAATTATGACTATTTTTGCTAACGTTTCTTTGTCTATGTGTGTATGGGAAATACAGCAACAGAGTAATTACCTTCAAATCGGTATTTGAATCCGATCTCCATTGGTATATGAATATTTCTATCTGGAAGCATACATACCTGCATTAATCAGTCAGGCAAACATGATTTTAGAGTTTTAGATAATTACTTGTGGGCAGCAAATGAATAATGGTCACTGGTTTTATAATCTGTGGGAATTTTGTATAGACACAGCAATAAATGCAATACTGTTATATGAGTAAGGTGTAAGGCAAGCTACAAAAGATTTGTTGATTTGAGTTGGAAACACACCTAATCTGTGGGTTTTTTATTCAAGCACACTCCAATTAATTGGGCTTTGAAACACCCAGGAACAGGTGCTCTGCCATCTTCTTCCTGGTTTTATCTCTGCTGAAACAGAGAAAAGCTATCAAAACTGATAAAATCAAACTAAATTGAAGTTTCACCTTCAGAATGATGTTTGATCTGAGAGTTGGCTCAAATATGAGCTGAAATTTTGCCCTTTAAAAACAAAAAAAAATGTAGATAAGGAATTTTTTTAATGCTTAAAAATTCAGTTTTATATGATTAATCAGAGACTACTCAACCTTAAGACTATGGTTTGTTATCACTCTGTTAAGAATATAATGCTTAAATATTGAATGCACTACTTTTTGAGCTGTTTGCTGTTAGCAAGTCTTACGTTTCATGAAAACTTTTGTGAAACTAAGCAACATTAGACTTCCTGAATAGGGAGGAAAGCACAACTAATAGCTAGACCACTACAGTAAAGGGAGACTGCATTTTGTACATGTGTTGTATATACTCAGAATATTTACCATTTTAAGGGTGTACAGTAAAATATCTTAAAATTCCTAAATGTTTTTCTTTCTTGTATTTCTATAGTGGAATTTCATAGAAGTAGGGAAATGGGAATAACTGATGATCTAGAAGAGTGGTAATTTAAGAGAGAACATTCTCCAAACTATTTTTACTTTAAATATTTGCTGTTTACGGTAACTTAAGTGTTATTTGAAACTTATTTTAGGCAAACATTTTGAGCTAGGTTTTTGTGCTGACAGTGCATGCGTTTAGTTGGTATTTACACATGGGGCAGAGGTGTGCTTTTGAGGCCATCTCCTGCCCATCCCAGTCCCCCACGTTTTGGCCTGCGTCAGCGTGGAGCACCTTAGGCATACACCATATTCATCAATTTCTCACGGAACCAAAGGCTTTTTGCCCTCCAGAAGCAGGGCTATCACATTCCTTGCTTGTGGAATCCCACCAGAGCAAAGCCTCCTTCACACTGATACTCTGGGCAGCAGGGCTTCCACATCAGTTGTTTAACTCCGTGTATTCATTCTTATAGTGCCGTTTTACTTGAAGATTTAGACATAGCCAGTGTTAATTTGTAGAAATAATGGCTCTGTAAGTATGACTGAATGTTACTTTATTTCTGTTGTTTTTGCCGTCGTGGACTTTAAAGTTTAGGAATGTTTCTGAAGTCTGATCCAATGACTGTATTTTACTGTATTTTCTGTTCATGTAAGGGCTTAATTTGTTCTGAGAGAGCTCCTTTGACTCATTGTTTGTGAAGATGTATATTTTGGGAGAAAAAATGTTACCTGAAAAATAAAAAAAACTAATTTTTTTTTTGAAAATGCCTATTGATTCTAATTTCTATTTTAGCTTCTTTAGCATACAGAATCACTACACAATGTTCTAATCAGATTTCCACTGTGTTATGAAAGTCAGTATTGAGGACTTTTATTATACATGGAAATGATGCGTATCATCACAAAAGAAGAGAAAACAGGTAACAATATATATGTATTTTAAAGATGTGGAGTTATTTTTTGAGACTTTTGAAAGTATTCTTTTCAGTCTTATAAAGGAAATTCTTCTAGGATAATAGATACATTATATATATGTTTTTCTTATTAGGGTCTGAGGTGATCATGCCAATGAGAGTGCTCTGTGAAGAATTTAAAGATCCTTAAATGTTTTGCTGTTTTTTCTTGCCCATACAACTATTAATCCACTGGACTCTGTCAGACCATTTCTTTCTTTGTTTTTATGTGGGTGCTGCTCTTTTTTTTTTTTTTCTTTGAACTTACTGCTCTTCTGGGGTGTCGGCTGAAATCTTACCAAAGGCAGCAGGAATGAACACATTATGCAAGTAGAGAATACATCTGAGGTTTAGTACATCTCTGAGAGAAGCAGGTCAGCATTTGAAGCCTCAGAAACCCTGACCTAACTTTGCTCCCCCTGATCCAGCCTGCTGTGTGGCCTGAGGCATGATCACATCAGCAGGGCCTGCTCTGGTCCCTGCAGCCTGCCCGCAGTACGGTGTGGATGCAATGTGCCCTCCTTCCCTTCCTGCTATAGGAACTGTGTCCCACCCTGGAGCCTGCCTTGTCTTTCAAGAGTCTATTGGGCAGATACCAGTTTTGTTTGTTTGTTTGTTGTTGTTGTTGTTTTTAAAAAACATTTTTATAAACTTCTCACACATCTAATATCTCCTAGAGGTGTTCGTGTGTGTTTGTGAAGCAACTTTCCTGTCTTGAGTTTTTGGTGCATTTTTCACTTTATACAGATATTGTCACTTACTTTTACTATCATTTGTGTATATCAAATGTTGCCTTTTAATGCTAACACACTGTAACAAAGGGATTTAATCTGATTTGATTTAAATATGCATCTGATCGTAATAAATTAAGGGCCAAGCTGGTTTAGGGAGAGACAAGCTTGAGAAAACTGAGCTGCCACAGGTCATGATGTGTCCTTTACTAAGACCTAAGATGCATCCTATGGGCTCTCACTACAAGAAAGACATGAAGGCCTCAGAGCTTGTTCTGAGAAAGGCAACAAAGCTGCTGAAGGGTCTGGAGCACAAGTCTTGTAGGAAGTAGCTGAGGGAGCAGGGATTGTTCAGTCTGGAGGAGAGGAGGCTCAGGGGTGACCCTATCGCTCTCTACAACTGCCTGAAAGGAAGTTGTGGCAAGGTGGGGCTTTGCCTCTTCTCCCAGGTAACTGTGATAGGATGAGAGGTAATGGCCCACGTTGCACCAGGGGAGATTCAGGTTGGATATTAGGAAGAATTTCTTCTCCAAAAGAGTGACCAGGTCCTGGAATGGGCAGCTGAGGGATGTGATGGAGTCACCACCCTGGAGATGTTCAAGAAAAGTGGAGATGTGGCACTTAGCGACATGGGTTAGTGGGCAATATTGGTGGTAGCTGGATGGCTGGACTAGGAGGTTATCTTAGAGGTCTTTTCTCAACTCGGTGATAATGTTTCTAAAACAAGTATTTAGAGTAGATGAGATGATTTCTTGAGTCATTTGCAGTTCTGTTCTTAAAGAAGGAGATGGGATGGCTAGTGTAGGCATGCTGAGCAAGAGTGAGATGAACCTGAAGTTACTGCAATCAGTATAAATAGAATTACTAAAAGCAGTTATAACATAAACCAATTGATACAGAGTATCACAATTTCCTCCTAAGAATTAGTTTCTTCTTCAATTCAAATTGCAATAGGTGTTTCTTTTGGCTGGAACACACTGCATTTTCCAGACTTTCTAATTTGAATCAAAGTCAAACGAAGCGACTTTTCCAGAAGGAAGTTCGGCTGTCTTTGACTATGTAGCCAGTTCACATCTCAGCATTCTGTGGAAGTGTTTTTGGAAGTAGCTTTAATATTTCAGTTGAATGTATATTCTTCTTTATTTCTGAGGAAAATCAACCTTCAATTGAAAGTATTTCAGGTATCCTAAAGAAAAAGATTAAGTTACCCTGTCTACAGGATAGGTAGCTAATTGTGTTGATACAACAAGATGCAACAGAGTAAAATGGACTTTCCGTAACATTTAGTGACTCCTGAAGTTTTGCTTCAAGCATCTGACAAATTCCAGAATTCAGACAGAATTTTATGAATCATGGTATTAGAAAACCAACTGTTGTTCTTCCTGCTCGCTGCCATGAGTAGGGAGCAGGGTACAGATTCCCCCGTGCTCGCACAGGAGCCATCCTCTGCACAGTGTGGCAGCTCTCGCTATGGTGTTTTTCTCCTTCTGACACCCCAACCTATGTTTCATTCAGTTTTCTGAGGGGACAAATCTGGAGTAATCCAGAAAGGTCTGCTTGCATGAAATGCCTCCTGCTGACTTGCTGGGACTTGGCAAGCTGGTGCTGGATTTCTTGTTGGTGTTCAGAAGCCTTTATTTTTTATTTTTTTCCCCTACATGTTAGACCATGTGTAATTTGATTTCTGCTATTGTCTTTTGCAAAGGAACTGCTGGGGAGCATGACTACAATTGACACACCAATTCAGTTTACAGTGGCTTTCTTCTTTTTTTTTTTCTTTCTTTTTTTTTCTATTCAAAGGAACTTTTGAAATACTCTTTTCCTTGAAGTGCAAAGACCCAAATGGATTAAACACCTTTCTCAACAAAGGCTTGACTTTATCAAGAAAGCTTTTGGATTCTCTTTAAATTCCTTGCAACAGGAATATCTACAACATTGTGATCTAAACCACAGCTTTGATATTTTCTAAATATCATGTTGGTGGTGATCCAACACGGTTATAAAAGGACTGTGGCTAGTATGGGTTTCATGCTTGCATAGCTCATTCTCTTTCCCACAGCGTGAGCTACAATACATTCCCACTGCTCAGATTTCCTGCAGGCCTTTTCCCACTCACAGGAATTCACCCAGACCTCCTCTGAAAGGGAACCCCCTCCCCTCCTCTGGGATGCACCTCTCCACACAGCAGGATGCTCTGGAAGCTAACACATGTTGGCTGCAGATGAATGCTTGGCAGAGCCCCGGGCTCGGTCTGACAGGGGGGAGCTGGAGTCCTCAGCCTGAGGAAGAAGCTGACTTTTACAATCACCACTCCCACTCTAAACATTTTAACATTGTTACCTAGGAATTTTGGCATTTTTTTTCCCTCCCTGTTTGTTATAAGAGGTTAAAATGTTATGGGATATTTTTCTAATTTTACCCCCTGCTATTGGCTCTGCCTCAAGAAAGCTATTTGATGCTGTTTTAGCTGCCAATATCTCTTTGCCACTCTGTCATTACAGTGTAATTGGATCTAAAGTAGATGTATAATTTGCTACTAGCAATGTTGGCTTGTCTTAATTATGATATCCAGCTGATTTCTAAGGATACTGATCAATGAGCACGCATAGCACAGCAGATAGACTTGTACATGCGGATGACTGAGTCTTTACAAGAACCTGAGCTTCCACGAAACCAGTATAAGACACTGCGAAAAAGTATGAGGGCAGGACCTCCGGTTTAAGGCAGATGACTACTTTGAAAATGCCCAGGAAACTGCACAAAGACCGATGTACTCTGGAATGTGTATCTGTGTGTGCTCTGGGAGGAAATGAGGAGTAAGTATGAACTCAGGCAGATGATTCCTCTGCACGTTTCCCCTGTGCTCTCTCCTGCATTCACCCTGGCTGAAGGTTACAAATAACTTTTCACTGAGAGTATTTCCTTTCAGAGCCTCCTCTGCAGGCCAGCTTTTCGAGACATCTGTATTTAATTTTAAGCTGGGTGCTATTCTTGCCCATGCACGTTCAATTTTTTTTTCTAAGGCTCATATTTTTCCTCATCTGAAAACTGTCATGTCATAGACAACCAGGTCTCCAGGCTATAACAGTAATTTTAAAACCTAAAACAATTGCAAGTTGTGGCCACACGAGTCTCACCCAGGAGCTCCTCTCTGCCGGGCTCCTACAGCTTTGCTTGCAGACTGCTAATGGAGGGCCTTGCAGCTGAGCACGCTGCACCCAGCTCTTGTGGTGCATCCACACCATTGGACTTCACACGTTCCAATGCCCCATTGGAGGCCCTGGCGTGGCTGCCTGCCCCGAGTGATCTGGGCACCTGACAAACCTTGCTGCAGGTTGTGAAAGCTCTGTGGGGGTACTGGTAGGTTTGTACAAATTGAGTGATGGTGTGCAGAATGGTGAATTCTGTGATTAGCCATCCGTGCATGCTTTATTACTTGCATAGATTCAATTACCAAGTGCTTTACTAAAAATTTCCTTTTACCATTTTCAGAGGAGTATTTTAGGTTTTCTGTGTTTTGATTACCAAAAACCTGCAGCAGGCAAAAAAGCTTCCAAGGGAGTTCTTGCTGTATTTTTGCTTGACATACTGCACCATGCAATTCAATATTCGTAAATTACTTTTGGCTGCTGTTAGTATTTCACAGCTCTGTTTGCTAATTCATGGGCCAGATATATTTAAAATGAATCATTAAATGCCAGGAGATTTGGTGCTCGTTGCACATTTAACAGTTCACTACTGAACAAAGCTCCAGCAGTTTGTACCAATGCTAAACTCCGGCTACCTTTGATTTTATAATAAATATCAGCGTCGGAAAGAGGCAGGATAAATCAGATCCTGCGCTGTCAACCTGGCAGAGATGATTGATCGCACCTTTCTGACAGCACAGCATTTGATTGCAAGTCCCATGCAGCTCTGCTTTAGATCATACAAAGGCATCTGGATGATGAAAAGCATGCTAGCTGGGAAGATAGCATACAGTGCTGCACCAGTGTCGTATTTATCCAGCAGTATGTGTACTCTAAAATGCTTCAGGCTGTAGCTCATGCTAATAATTATCTCTTGTGCTGAATCCACCTTGACCCATTTTTATTCTTTTACCCATATTTTAACCAGAAATTGTTTTCAAATTCCTTCCAAAAATGGAAATGTAAAGCCTTTATCTAAAACAGACACATGTGGGAAATAAAATACCGATCTCTGTGCTCACTGAGAGTTGCTACATTTAGAAATGAAATCATTATAAGGTTAGGTGGTCACCCAAACACTCCCCTTCTTCGTGCCTCAGAAAAAAACGGCCTTTGTCAAATGGTGCATCTGAAGGAAACCAATCCTGCAGATTCAGGTGTGATTTGTTTCTCTGTGGCTCTCAGCAATGGATGTCTGCTCCGAAGTGTGTACTTGAAATAGGCTTGGAAAGGGAGCAACCTCCCTGAATGGAGAGGGTGCAGGAAAGCAGCGTGGGGCTACTCTCCCTTCCTGCTTCCCCTCCCCCAGGAGCAGCATGGTTTGTTCAGATGCTGCCCATGGTGAAATTGTGTCATTTACCTTACAAATGTGCTGGTATACAAAACACAGGCTGATGCAATATGATGCTTTTTCTCACAACGGTTTTCAAGATGTCGTTTGAGATGTATTTATGTTCAACACGTATGCCTTTCATTTGGCTTCTTCTTACAGTGCACATGTGGTTTTATATATATACATATGTATGTATTGTTTAGGGCAAGCTGTGCAGTGATGCACTCCTGTGTTGTGAGTTTTAAGAAAATCAATAAAATATTATTTAATGCATGTCAACTTCATTTTTAATACTATTTCTAAAGTAAATTGCAGAAAGCATATAACCATACTCCATGGAATAATAAATTGATACAGAATGTGTGGGGAAAAGGCAATAAGCCAGAATCATTAGAGAGCTCAGCGTGCTGCTCCAGCAACACAAAGCAGCCATAAACCTGAGGTTGGAATTTCACGCAGCAAATGGTGTACACCAGTAAATCTGGCCCTGGTAATTTTATTGCAAATGACATACAAGCCAGAAAAATGTTTAGATAATTGAAATTAACACTTTTAACAGTGATCTATAAAACAGTGAATAATAATTAGAAGCTCCTTTCAAGCTCTCCACAATAAGCTTGCAGTCTCTCTGAATCTGTTTCTCACTATTATAAATGAGTGAAAATAAGATGGACCCTCTTTTCCTTATGCATAGTTAATGGAAACATCTTTGTGGGTAGGTTGTCCTATTGGCACCTTTTTGCCAAATACTGCAATCGCGCCTGAGGTGACGGCTTGTTCTTTTCAACTTGGAACAAAGCTAGATGGAAATGAAAATGGAAAAGATTAAAAAAAAGAGAGCTGCTGGAAAAGCATAACACAGACCATTATGATTATTATTTATGATTATTATTTATTGATGCAAATCTGCACCTGTCTTTACCCACAGAAAAGTGCCTGTGCATGTCAGTTTGTGCAAAAGCAGCTCTTGGATACGTATAAATGCTGCTGCTAACTTTTAGAATGTGAGAGGCATTTGGGTAGTTTTTTTCTAGTACTCTAAGGCTGAAAAAATTCTATTTTGTACTTCATCTGTACTGTATTTTTCAACATTGCTCTTAAGATATGACCATTTCCTTTCTTTCTTAGTAAACTGATGAATGAAAGGATTGGATCTGTTGGGTCATAAATCACCTTTTTGACGCTGGATCAGTTGTATGAATCATAGTATGATCAGGCGATCGGTCACCCTCTGCATTTATGCTGCCTCCCAACAGGCACGCACCCAAGACATGCCTTCAAAACAAGCCTGGGAATAGGTCCGTAGGGTCTGGGAATACTTCCTTCCATCAGGCTGGGCATGTGGGTAAAATCTTTCTTTCTGGTTGGGAACAAAAAACCCAGTGGACCCCCACTATAAGCTGATGTTCAAGAATTCCTTGCAGTGGCTCTGACACAGGTTTTGCTGGCTGGACTCTGTGTAAATCTGGCCACCACTTCCCAAGCTATCAATCTGAGTTCTTTCATGAATACCAAATTCATTTCAAAAAAATCAGATTCAATAAAACAATTTCTGTAAGGGAAGTGGCAGCGTTGGGAGAGTGACTGAAATACGGTTTTGCATTAAATTCCTCTTTTTGCTGGATAATATGGATGCTTCAGAAGCACTACTGCAAACATTTTAAAAATAACATCCAATTCTCCAGACTTATATAAAACCTTTTCCCTCTAATAAAAATGGATGGGTGTGTGTATATGAGCGTGTGTGAGAGGGGGAATACAGAATTACAGGTGGACTCAGCATCTAAAAGCGAATCTTTGGATGCCAGCACAGAACTGTAAGAGAGAGGGCTGTGCTGCCATGGTCTGTGGACAACGCTTTGGAATTAAGAGAGTCACAGCCTATTGGGGAGAAGTTTGGCTGTGATAGTTTCTCGTCTGGGTGGAGGAAATGGTTGTTTAGACCAAACTGTGGTCTGCTGGCCTTTGCCCTGGCTGCACCCATGGGTACTGCTGAAGCAGTGAAAATAAAGACTTGGGAGAAAAAGGTGGTATTTAGGACCCATCCAGAAATCGGTGTTTGTGACAAATGCAACCTGTCCGGACACTTGCCAGCTGTGAGGCCTTTTATACTGAGCAACAATAGGCTGACCCCAAAACTGAATGTATCAATGCTGCCAGCATCACGTGCATTTCTGTGCTCCTCTGTCCATAGCGGATAATTATTTCAACTCCCTGGAGAGCCAAGCACATCTCAAAAAAGAAATAAGAGCCTCATTACTGGAGGGCAGTTGCAAAGGCTGGCTTGTTTAAAGAGGCTAGAGAAAAGAAGAAAGTTCGCAATAGGGAGACAGACTGCATTGAGGATTAGGGCAATGCAGCGGCAGTCACTGCCTGTAAGAAGAAATGGGAAAAGTTTTGTCCACATGGCTTTCAAGACACGGTGCCTTGAAGGGGCAGCTACAGGCTTGAAGTCCTCTTAAAGAAGGCTGCCAAAGGGCCAGCCCTGCCTCGCCTTGCCAGAGAAAGGCTGATGAGTGAAACCTGAGGACCGGGGGAAGGATATCTGAGACAAGCTGCACTGACTAGCAGGGAGCTGAAAAGAGGTCAGAGCTGTTGTGTTCATTTGTACAAATGCAAAAGGAACACTCATAATCCTTTTGAGTTCTTTGATTTTCCTTCCATATTTCCCCGTTTATTTTCAGCCTGCAAATTATAAATTCGGACATTTTCCACCACTAGGCCTGATTTGGCTTAACGTGTCTGTCCCTTTAAAGATGTTCTCCCTCTCTTTTTGAGCCTATCTAGGAAGAAAATGGCCATTTTTGTGTGTGTGCGTGCTAGTACTGTAGGAAAGGTGATGGGTTTTTTTTGCATTTTGGTTTTGGAATGGGAGAAGGGAGCTGCAGTGGGAGAAGAGAGAAGCCATGAAGAGCTCACGGGTGGATACGAGCCAGGTGGATATAAGCCTTCAGCAAGTACTTACACGTAGCCCTCTGAGCCCAGAGGACCAAAATGACAAGGCTGTAAGAATGTAGTCTGATCAGATTCAAGGATCCCTAATGCAAATAATTTCCTGGAAAGGTTTGTCACCAATACACGGGCACACTTTTTCTAATGATTCATTTGAAAACTGCATCTCCTTTTTTTGTGAATATTGAATCTATGAAAAATTGTGGCTCCCTGAGACTCAGTTGATACTCGAGTGTTCCCAAGTAACATTATTTCGAGTTCTCTCGTCTACGATCGAAGCAGTACATCAATAAAACAACTGTGGTTGATTAGGATAGGAAAAAAAAAATATTGTTTCTGTTTCGCTAGGATACCCATTACAAACACTGCAGTTCAAATGATGATGAAAAGAACATGTACAAAGTGCTTCAGTTACAACTGTGTCTTTGAAGTAATAAGAAAAACATCTTAAGAAACAGTGACAGATTTTGGATGTCTCTGATTTGGAGTGTCTAATTTCAAATATTTTGAGCTTAATTTTCAGTCATAAGAGAAACTTTCACAGCCTTTACTTAGGAGCTTTATTTGATGCAGTATTTTTCTTTTTACTGAAAAGTGTAATGTGTTTCTTGTGCATAGCACTCGCTGTGTTACCAATGCACTTTGAAATTTTTGCCTGCAGAGCCTGCAATTAAACTTTCCATTAATAAAAGGTTTTGTTCTTGAGAGAAGAAAACAGAAAAGAGAGATAGACTTTGTTTTTATTATCTGTGCAATGGATGCAGTTTATATTCCTGTATTCTTGGCAGTGCTAGGAGCAGACCAGGGGCTATCATTCCAGAGACAGTTATCTGAAGTCTAGGCGCAGTTATGGATTTTACATTAACAGCCTATTTTGCAGAAATCCTTTACTCCTCATTAACAAAATATAGGCCTGATGGGTACCATGATACTGCTGCTCCTTTATTTATGTTTCTGCTATTTCAAAAATTGATTGTAACTCCATTTTAGTTTGTTTTCCCATATATTACAATATGTCATATTTTAATGCGTTTCTTTCAGAAAATTTATTTTCAGAAGTTCTGGTCGAGGAACTCTTTTTTTTTTTTTTTCCTGTCCTGTCTGCTTTGCATTATGTATATTTGTAGTAATTGGTAATTCTAGCAGTACTGCATTTAGTCTTCAGTTGTCTTTCCGTCAGGCATCATCACTATTAATCTATTTTTCTTGGTAGACATTGTCCTTCCCCACTGTATCATTACAGGGACTTACAGGCACCCCTTACTGTTACCAAACCGCACATACTCAAAACCTAGGTTTGTTTCCTTGTCTACATACATCAGTGTGCCTTTTTTTCACGTCCTATTGCACAAGAAGGTTTATTTTGTCAATTCCTTTTATTTTCTCTCTATTTTAGACAGAGAAATGCATAGCCGTGCAAGGTCTGCCTCATTTGTACATATATTCATTTACTCCTGGATAACAAAATAGAGAGTGCTTACTCTTTCACCTCAATTTTTTCTCCTTTAAATTGATCAACGTGCAGCAAAGTTATATTTCAATTGCAAGAACAGCCTTCCAGAAAAAAATAAAGGAGGAAAGAAAGGGATGAGATTAAGAGCTAACATCACCACTGTGGAGCTGATGTCTTCAAAGCTGGATTGATTACACCTACATCTAACTGTCTAAGAGCCAAGCACTTAGTCAGTGAGAGTCCTGAAGATCTCTGTAGGCCTGGGAGAGAAACTGCCCCTTCCTGGAAGTAGAATAAGCACCTCTGGTGCCTGCTATCTGCTTTCCCAGAGCATTTATTTCTTTGGGTCTGTTGTTGCCGTGCACCTGGCAACACATGTTCTTTTAGCTCTGTGCCTGTGCTGGACTATCGGGTAAAACCTACCCGGGCCAAAGAACTGCACGTGAATACCAATATGGTGAGCAGAAAAATGGCGTTTATTGCGTCGTGCGATTTACCTATATACCTATCCTACTTCGACACCGAGCAAGGGGAGAGTCCTACCACGTCACATCCCGAATCCTCGCTGTCGCCTACTACAACAGTCTGTAGTCATGCTGCTTTTCATGCTGGCATCTTCTGATGCATCTCAGTTTACAGCTGTTGGAGTATGACAGGTTTTCTCATTGCTCCCTCTGGAGGAGCCTGTTGCTCCTTGTTGACCACAGAGGGTAGTCCATAGAGGTAAGGTAAGCTGTGTATGTGACTGCAAGTCAGCTGCTGTCAGTGGCTCACAACCATTCTACAAAAGGTGTCTTGACGCCTGTCTCTGGGATGGAGGCAGCAATCTGCTTGTTATGGGTTTTACACCTAAGGAGTAAGAGAAAAGGTAGCTTTTCCCCTTTCTCACAGGTAACCTCAGAACCGAAATGTTGACTGTTCAGTGGTCTGATGAATTGATGGGAGATACAGTTCAGGTCTCCCCTTTTAGGCACTGCATTGTTGCTAGAGATACCCTCTGTTCCCTCTCCTGAGCCTGCTCCCCTCCACCTGCAGCCCTCATGTAGGCATTGCAGCAGGAAAGGACATGAGGGCACCAAGAGGAATGCCTTTATATTCTGCCTCGAAGAGGATTTTGCTCCATATGCTTTCTCTCAGGTACCATTCAGAGCAAAGTAGTTCAGCAGATGACCCGGCAGTCTGCATTTCGAAACAAATAAGCACTTGAAAGAGAAATCTAGTGTTTTGCACAGAAGAAAGTCAGCCTTAAAAACATGCAATCAGTGAGGATAAGAGGAAAACCTACTGCTTGTATAGAAGAAGAATGCTTTACAGCCCTAATCCATTACTAAAGGTTCCCATTCATCCTTGGCAATGTGATCAATTTGTGCTGAAAATTTAGTCCTATATGTGTGAATTGGATGCGATCTTATTAGTGTTTTACTGCATCAGGCCTGATAAACTCCCCAATCCATTTCAGTTAAGCTTCTATTGATCCACTTAAGAGATCAATTTAGCTTTGATTATTTTTTGAGGTGGGAGGTGGAATGGGGGATTTCATTTGTCTCAGATTGAAGTTATGGGAAAAAAAAAAGTAATTTAGCAATGGTAGTGTGTATGCACATGCCTGTACATGCTCTCTCTCATGTCCACCCCCATGGAAACGTTTATGTAGCAGAGCTGCCTGCATGATGCTTTGAATTTGCACTCTTGACTTTCTATAGTTCCTGATACTGCAGTTGAATCAGAGACTTCAGTGGCTGAACTGCAATACGGCTGAATAGTCAATGGGTAATGGAGCCTTTTTGAAGTTCAGCTTGAAGTCAGCTGGTAGGATAGGTTAGAGGATTCTTTTCTCTGGAAAGAAGCTGAGAGAGGCTGAAGAAGACTGACAGGTGATACATGAACCCTAGGTAAAAGCTAGCTGCAAATACAGTCATTTCTATCAGGAAGGAGGGTCCTATCTTCTTGCACTGTAAATTTTTATTGGGTATGTGTATGTTAGGGTATGCCCATCAGTGGAGGAAAACAGGGAGAGCAATACAATGAGAAAAACTCTTTACTCCAAAGTATCCATGGGTGGTTTTAGGTCTGCCTTACACTAATGACAGAGGGATGGCTCCTGGAGGTGTGGAATAGAGAACAGATTGGGGCCCACTGGATGGGTGACTGGGTAAATATCCCTGGCTTCCCATCAGTGTGTGCCTCTCACTGCCACCAACCTGGAGGAGGAAAAAAAATATTGGCACGTGCATATGTAGATACCCAAAACCATACTGATGGCAAATCTGAGAAAAATTTTAGTTAGTGCAATGGCAACCAGGCAGTGCTGCAATTCTTGTCTCAAGTGCTTGAAGTCAATGTCACTGAGTAATCAGAAAAAGAGGGGTGAGACAGGCTGTAAGAAGGATCTTGCCAAGTCATTATTTTCAATAGAGAAGTCATTGACTAGCTAAATTTAAATATATAAATGTAAATTCAACCCAAATTTTCAAAAGCAGTTTTGCTATGGTACTGCACTGCGTCTTTACCATTGCTGTTCACTTTCCGTAGTCAGATGAAGTTATTAACACAAGGCTAATAAATTCATCCTATTAAATTGAGAATGTCCCATTCATCTAAAAGTAACTCAGGACAATAAACTGGAGAGAGAGAGAAGAGGAAATAATAAAAACAAGCAACCAACACCACCCCAACACCCAAATTAAGAAAGAGAGAGATGCAAGGGCTGTTTGGAAAGCAATGCCTCCTGTTTTATTATGTTGGCCCATGACATCAGAGGTGGATGTTGGTGATATGGTAGTAGAGATTGAACCTTCCCACCAATATTTTGTTAAATTTTGTTGCTGTGCAACAGACGGCAGCAGAGGGGCAGTCTGACAAAATGGCATCTGACACGGAAGTGGGTATGAAGCAAAGGTGTGTCCTTGAATTCCTCCATGTGGAAAAAGTTACGCTCATTGATGCTTGCTGAATGCTTTGAGAGACAAAGTGGATGTGAACACAGTGAAGTGGTGGCTGTTGCATTTCAACAGTGGCAACAGTGACATGAAAGACAAGTCACGTTCTGGACGGCCATGCAAACCTGTCACACCATGAAATGAAGAGCGTCTCAATATGCTGATAGAAATGGCAAATGTGAGTCAACACGCATGACTTCTGAAAAGTTTCTAAGAGACTCGTGCGGTGAAGACATTCCCTGTGCTCAGCTTTCAGCATTTTCATGGATGGAAATATCCTGACTGTGATATGGTTGGGCTACTATTATCAGAAGGTTCATCTCAGAATATTTATTCAGATTTGCTGATAAACATGGAATTGGCAAATGCAATCCCCAGCTCTGTAGTTGGCTCCTAGATAGGAAGCTGTTTCTGCCACACTTCAAAAGTATGCACTTAAGTTCTTTTTTGAGTGTGAAGTATACAATATTGTACAAAGTGAGAGCCTAGCAGAAAGCATAATGTCTTAGTCTTCTGTACAGGAAGCCACCATTTATCTCTCTTGTGTGTAATGTTTCTTCTGGGGGCAGAACTTGTGTTTAGCATAAGTGACACACCATGTTAATAACAACCAAAAAGAATGCTTCTGTCATGTCTAGCACTGCTGCCACATTTAAACCTTGCAAAACTGGCTTTTTGTTTATCCAGAAAGAGATATGTTGGGGGATATAAGCATAAATGAGGAAAGGGAAGAAAGAATCATAGAAGAAAGAAACACTATGCAAAGTTAAGTCACACAGCTGTTATGAAAGAAGAGCTCTCTTGCTGGTATGTCAAATAAAAAAGAGGGAAAAAAAAATCAATGGAATCAATTCTAGAAGCCATCTATCTGGTCCCTACATGGGGGGAAATTAGAGTATCCATCTCCCTGAACCTTTCATCTCTGGGATAGGTGGAACTTTAAGCCATGATATCCTCCATTACTCATCTCATTAGTCATCTTGATATTGTAATTGGTATTGCTAAGGCTAGATGCTTGCATCCCAGATTTTAACCTACTCATGGTGAACAGGGAGTGGAATTAATCAGCTCACTAAGGGCTGGCTGTCCCTCTGTGAAATGTCATCAAAAGTCTGAGTATCAGAAAATCTGTTATTAGAAGGGGAAAGATGTTGTCCTGGAAAGTTTCTTTCAATGTCAGTGCATTTTATAAATAGGGCTCAGAACAGGACACTGTCATAGCTTTGTGAATGAAATAATTTACCATTTCAAATGGCAGAGGGAGGGATTCAGTTCTGGGTTAGAATTAGTCTGTTTTCTTTCCTTCTACTTCTGTCTGTTGCTTCATATGTTGCATCATTTCTCTGTAGGAATTTTAGATTAAATAACAGAAAAAAATTGGTCTGGCAGAGATGATTAGTCTGAGTATCTAAGCAGGGCAACTTCTGTGCTGGGCTAAGTTGCTCAGGGACATGCCCAGTGGAGTTCTGAGTGCCTCTAAGGATGGCAACTATACAGCCTTCTGCCAAGCCTGCTCTAGTGTTTGAACATCCTTGTGGTGAGATAGATAGTTTTTTTGTTAGAGCTCTTAGCCATTCTCATTTCACTCTTGTGAAATGCACAAATGCATGATGCAGAAAGCATCTTGTCCTTAAAACCACTCGCTGGACAGCTGAGGATTTAAGCCTTTACCATGCTGTGAAGTCCCTTAGCCTCTTCTTTCAGATATGTGCTCCAGACCCTCAGCTGGCTTTACAGCCCTTTAATGGATTCACTCCAGTATGTTCATGTCCTTCTGGTAGTGAGGAACCTATAACTGAGCACAGTATTCAGTACACGAAACTGCTGCAAAGACTTCATTGACTTGCTGTCTTCAGTCTTGCATATACAGCCCAGTCTGCAGTTAGCTGTCATCACCACAACTGCATGCATGTACCTCACGGTTGTAAGACAAGTAAATACTGCACAGATAAATGGAATTGGTATTACATGAGAGGAACGAACTTGATGCTGAACAAATGAATGTTTTCCATTCCAACATCCTAATTTCAGTTGGATGCAATTGTTTGAAGCTTTTAATTTAGGCTGAAACATTGGGGTAGTTATAAATATTAACAGTGGACTTCTAACTTGCTACAGACTTCTATAGTTAAGGGCAAATTCTGGAGGTGGGGCCCAGAATAAGTTTAAAATGTGAAATAGAGGTGCATTTATAGCGTTTGAGCAGTGCATTTGAGCTTAGTCCATCATTATATTTACAGACAGAACAAAGATAACTTCTTCCCATTAACTTGGATCCAAAGTTTAACGTGGATATCTATCACTTCAGAAATTTTAGGTGAAACTCGGTATGTATTTCTGCAATATGTTTTGACTCTTTTTCTCTTGAAAGATACAACAATGCCTCCTCTCAGACATTACTGTCCTTTCTTCTGCAGTGTATACATTTATAAGCAAAGGAAACTTTAGCTTTATATCACGCTTGCTGATATTTCTCTGTCTTAGCAATATGATGCTACAAATGACATTTTAAGAGGAAAAAACAAAGGGAAGGAAGGTCAGGATGCATTTAACATTTGCTCAAATACATTAGAAATACAGAAATCATCTGATCACTATCAAAGGCAACTGTTCTATTGATATCTAGGTTTGAAGGGCCTACAAAATATCTATCCCACTTGTCCCCAGCCTCACAGGTCACTAATCACTCTAATAGAGACAATAATCAACGTGAGATTTGAAGTAAGCAAATCAAAGACAAAAACAATCAATCACAGCAAGAGGCACAAGAGGAAAGTGGAAACAAAAATAGAGAAAGACTGAAGTTAGGCCATAAATATGTGTATTGACATATGCGCCAATGTCCTACATCTCCAAACCCAGCACGGTGTTTTGTTAGCTTAAGGTCAGCCCATCTGAACCTGTGAATCACTATATACACCACACAATAAGAGCTAAAACTCCCACCTTTTTGTCCTTGCCAATTCAGCAGGCCATCAGATCTGTCTAGACATGAGATCTGGCTTGTGTGTTGATACAGAGTGTGCACCTTTACATGGCATTTACAGCATGCCAGGGGAAAACAAGCCTCTCCCTTTGTGGGACATCTCACCATGCCTGGCAGGCAAATATGCCTAGCAAGTAAGAGGATAAAAATAGCAGCGAAAGCAATCCAGGCACCTCTCAAGTGCAGGATAACACTCAAATGAAATATTTATTTTAGAGTTTAGCATGTAGAGATAATCTTTTTTTTTTTTTTTTCCAAAAAAAGAAAAAAAAGGGTAGATGCTGCTGCCGATGAAAAAAAAAAGGTAGATGGCGCCTCCGATGAAATATTTAAGGCAATTGGATGTTAAAAAGGAAAGATAACAGAGCTTCAGTCTTAAATATGGCTATCAACACCCCACCACTCCTAGCTACAAGATACATCTTAATATCTCCCGAGTTTTTGGATTGTTTATATGGTTTTTGTTTTGTTTTGTTTTTGTTATTTTCTCCTGGCAAGAACACAATTAAGTGTATATGTACAAATGGTGAGTTGTTTTTATGAGCAACTGTTGCCCAGGAGTATTTAATTTACCCCCAAGCTCTACCATAATGACCAAACCCAACTCTGAGGTTAGAGAAATGTAGTTCTTAAACTTTTGTTATCCTAAGCAAGAAAATGTATGGATTTTATCACCCGTTGTTGAAATTTATGGCATTGAAATAAAGAGCTAGCTAAAGGCTGACTCAGCCAAATGTATTCAGAGCATGGGCAGAAGAGTGCCTAAGTTATTTTTGAGGGGGAGAGCATGTCATCTAAATTAATATAGAAAAATTGCCTCATAACTCATCTTCACAGTTGCGCTGCACTACACTGGTGAGAAGACCAGAGTTCAGTGCTGTACTCATTTTGCAGATGTAGCACTGATTCATCTGTTTTGGATCTTCATGTCGTTTCACACAGGCGAGTTGTAATGAGACTCAGATTAAGAAGAGGAGCAGCCTAGCTAGACCATTAAACTCACCATTAAATCTCAGCGAACCCTTCAAGAAGCCTAAGTCATGTTCTAATATGCTATATGCTATTGCTGATGACTCCAGTGGGGAAAAAAAAACTGAAATAGACTCTATTTTACCAAAAGGAATATTAGAAACAGAAGACTGGGCAACACTGCATAGCTATTAGGATGTGTCTAATCACTGTTTTTCCTGAACCTGCAGAGCAACCAAACCAAATATATTTTAAAGCATATGCTTACCACACGTGTTAAGTTTTGTAGACCTACATTTCACTCTTACAATGAGCACACTGGAGAAGTTACTATCACTGAACACAGCTAATGGGAAACAGCTTCCTTTTTGTATTCTGGAGATATCCAGGAGTCCTGGAGGTTTGGATATTTTTATTAGTATTTTAGGGAAAAGAAGAACTGTGTGCAAAGAACTTCAGTAGATGAAAACTAGGGAAAAAAAGTCCTTAAGAAATGCATGGTGGCCTCACCTGTTGCATCCTGCAGTCTGGATCTGTTCCTGGGCTCTGAACAGTGGGGTAATTGCTGGCTCCTCAATAGCAGGCATACTTCTGGACTCCTAAAAGCTGAAAACCAGGCATATTCCTTAGGGTCCCTCTCCCTGAAATCAACGTTGAACAGTTTGTATTTGAAGAATGCGGTGCCTTTCAATGACAGCCTGTTTGGCTTAAAATTTTCTGGCTCTTTGGGAATTCTCTTGGATGAGTGCTGGAGTTTACCAAGGCACTTCTTTTGCATGGCTTTTCTCCAGAAAGGCACTGCCTTGCTTCACTCTGCTGCTAATGACGGCATAGCAGAGAAACATACCAATCTGCTCATTAGAGAGCTGGAGAAACAGACAGCACAAAATAGCCTAATACCGATATGGAAAATGTAAACTTGACAGGGTTTACAAGGAAGCTAAACGTAGTCTGGCACAAAGAACTGTGAGAAGCGTAATGTAATCATATGTTCATGTTTTTTATTGAACGTGGAATTTATTTGAGAAAGAAAAGTGAAGGATGCTTCACTCATAAGTAGTATTGCTTGTAAGGAGATGATAGCTGATTTCTCAAGTAGATTGCCTGATGAAGGATTGATAGTTTTTTCTTCAGTTTTGTTGTTTATTTTATTTTTATTTTCTTTTCAAATAGAAACTTGTTCTGTTACAAATTATAACCTTTCTTTTCTAAGCAGATATTTCACTTTTTTTCTGATAGTTTTTCAAGGTTTTATTGCATTGTGACAACACTCTGTAAACTAAGAAAATGCCCTTTAGCTCCCAATATATCTGTTTTGAAATTCATTGTTTGCACTGTTTGTATACTAACTGCGACACTGCCAGAAGAGTATCGAGATGATGATGACACACTCCTGCAAAAGGAAATCATATAACCCAGGATATTCAGCACAGCTCTGAAAATGACAGAAGTGCACCAGAGAAAGCAACAAGCTGTGGCACTCTTTTAGAAATGGCTGGCTTTTGAGACAACTTTACTCAAAGGATTGAGCTGCCATGAGACCAGGAAAAACAGAGCTACGATTGAAAGCAAAGAAAACATCTCTACAGTATCTCCAAAAATGGAACTAATCCCTGTGCAGTGTGTGCTATTTTGTTGGCTAGGCTCATAACAAAACTTAGATGATACTTAAATACCATAAGGAATGCAGAGAAAGGCAAAATGTGTACTCCATGTGTGTGTGGAGGGGAAGAGGTGGGATTAAATGAATTTGTGTATGAAATAGGTTTAGGAAGTGTAATACCTCAAGGCCTAGAAAGGTGATAAAAGGGGGTCTAATTGCATTATATAGTCCATAAGGAGGTCTGCACAATAATATAGCAGAATGTGTTCACATTTGAAGGAAATGGATAAATAATCCATAGACCTCTTTTGAAAGGAAGGAATGAAAAGTTCAGAGTATCCATTAAATCCCTAGCATTCTTCTCAGAAGGCCTTTGATTATGTAAAAGCAGGCTAACAAATGAACTAATTGTGCCAAGAAATAGATTTACATATATACACGCACATTCACAGATGTATATAATGGACTGGATGTTTTTGATGAGTAGAGATGAAATACATTTGTTAATCTATCATCATAAACGATGCACAAGTATGCGGTTTTCCTCCCACTTTGTATTTACATTTCTTTTGCTGACGGGGTCAGTCTTTCTGAACAGAGACTTAGTCAAGTGTAAGGACCGTGGGGCTGGGGGATATTTTGTTATCTGCTTTTTTTGTTGTTGTTTACCTGAAAAGGAAAATTAAAAATCAAAGGTTCACAAATACATGGCTAACATGCTGCATGGAGGAACAGAACAGAGTAAAGACAGCCCCTGGCAGTGGGCTCACACCACTGCAAACTACAGATTTTTTACAAAGTTGTAGACAAATTGCTATTGTGATTATGAATAGCTGCAACAGTGACAGATATGCTTCCAGAAGAGATGACAACGGTTGCTGCAGGCGAAACACAGCTACGATTTTTTAGCTGTAAGACTCCCCTGACTCTGCACCTGCTTGTATACAGTCATGTGTAACCCCCATAGACCAGCTGTGCCCAGATGACCCGTGGTACAGCGTGTTTGAAGCACACCATCTCCTGTAGACAGAGGAGGTGACTGCACTTGACATGGCATTTCCCTACATTTGCTTTCTGTCTTCAGATGCCTTTTGAGTACAAAGCAGGTGAACGAGAATACTGCAGCAGTGACCACCCTCATGAGGATGAAAGAGGTTGTACAGAGATGCTTCTGTTAGAAGATTTGTTCCAGAATTACAAGGTGATTTATTTAGACCTATGGAAAATGCAGGCACGTTGAAGCATCTTGAATCTACAGCAGAATTTTCTGTGCTAACAGGCAATCTATTTTTTTCTGTTTAAGAGGCTCAATCGGGCCAAGCAGTTGAAATGACCTTGTCAGAACAAGACACTTAGACATCTTGAGAAATGTACAGAACAGGCTGCTAACTAGTGCACTTTATTAGGTAGCGTACCTAAGTTTGGAAAGCTCAGAACTAGATACTGAATCATGGAGGATTGCTCTCCTGTGCTTCCTGATTATGTATGTAACAAGGGCAGGCATTATAGCATCAGCAAATTAATTTTCCAGCACAGTCCCTTAAATGCTGCTTTAAACTATATATCGAAAGGAACCATATATTGTCTGCTGCTGATGTCCCCTTGCACTGAATTGCTTCTGTTTCTCACAGCTGTCACTGCCAAATGTGTCCATGTAGAACAAAGAGCAGACATGAGCCTGGCCGGCTGGCCATTGGCAGCACTTAAATTGTGTCACAAGTGCTAAGCATCAGATAAATTGCAGCCAGGTCAGTGGTTTGTGTGGCAAAACACAAGCGAGTTTTTTTTAGGACACCTGTAACACTTTTTCTGATTTAATCTCAGCCAATGTGCTGATTATCAGTGACTGGTAATGCAATGATTATTACTCTGAGTAACAAAAAGGAGGGACTGGTTTTTCCTCTGACAATGCAAATTCTGTGTGTATAACATGTGCTTTATCTCCAACTAGGTTTTCCTGGATGTGAGAACCATCGCTGTTGAGATCTGAAATCTTCAGATACTGCCCTTTTGAAAAAATTGAAATTCTCTGAAGTGCCTAAGCAATCACACGGTAGGAACACAACAAAACTAAGGACGTTTCATGTTTTTGGGGGAGTGCATTCCTAACACTGACTTTATGCCTTTCTGTTTGCTCTCTTCACAGTACAGATCTACACCCTTGGGAGAAAAATCAGCAAGGAAAAGGACAGCAAGATACCTGGGAATGAACTGGTAAGAATGTCTGCTCCTCATGGTGAGACTCAAGCCACTGTGTGAGGACCTTCTCTATCCAGTGCCCCTGGCTGCACTGAGAGAGCCCAAAGTGGATGACAACTCAGTCCTGGTGAGGAAACAAAGAAGTGGCTTTGTGTGGTGTGTTGGAAGGATGAGGTCGCTCCCATGTAACAAGCTATTGGTATGAGGATGCTCCTGGGAATGAGGGCCATAAAGATGAACAAAGAGAATCTCTGCCAGGATGTAACCTCCTAGGTACTGTAGCACTCATCCTACAGGCAGCCATGTCCTCCTGCCTGTCTTCTGCCTTTAATTCCCTTTTGGGTCCCCAAGACAGAACACACTTCCTCCCTCAAACATTTTTATAAGGTAGCATAGCTGAAACACACACTGAAGCGTATGTTTGAAATCCAAATAACACCGTACTGGGAAAACATCTAATTCAACATGTTTTAAAGACAGTCATGCTGCTGTAAAGTTTTGTCAGTCAGTCACATGGTGCAGAAAAGTGCACAGAATATTTAATTTTAATTTAGTAGAAGTCATTTTGGTTTGAGGTAGGCTGCACGCTCTCTAATGAAAAAAATAATTTAGAGGCATTAATTGTAAGAAAGAGAGAAGCTTTTTGCTTCAAAGAGCCCATCAGCAAGCTGTCTTTCCTGTTTTTTCAGTAAGCAAAGCTGAGAGCAAATAACAGATGGGTACATCCCTTAGCGCCAGCAATGAATGTTCATGAAATATAGCTCAATCTCCCTCCAGTGTGCTATGTTTTTTAACAGTAGTACTAGGTGTGGGGCAGGATGAATAACTAGCTCAGATCAAAGATCCTTTTTCTCCCACTGAGAACATGGCAGCAATTGGCATTTGGGCAACGACTGCATTATTTTGGTGTAGTTTTGGAACAAGTGACAAACAGCTTCAGCAGACAGGTGGAACGGATTTTACGGAGTGAGAGGAGCATGAAGAAAGTTTATAGGTCTGGGTTCAAAATCCCAAAAGACAACAAAATTTCAGTTTTCTTACTACTACATGAACAGTCAAACAAGCCCATTCCAGGCACAGAAAACTCAGACTAGATTACCAAGTGCACTTTGCACTGTGGTAGCAAACCTCATAGCCCAGGTATGAAGCAGAGAGAGAGTCAGCTGGCATCACTCAGTGAGCCAGTGGGTGGTTTGAGTACCAGGAGCACAGCTGTTAGTGAACAAACCTCCAGGCAAACACCAACTGGTTCTTGATGGTTGACAATGGTAATGTGTTGACATAGCATTTCTGATACCCACACTGACCTGCACACATTGCGGGACTAAGGCTGGGATCAGTAAAAACCAGCACCTTGAGGTGGGAGCTGCTTATCCTGGTCAGCAGAGAAAAAGAGAAGAGTTTAGAGGCCTTGTTTAAAAATGAGGGAGTGAAAGGCCTGTGCATATTTAAGGTTTGCAGCTGTGAAAGCTGGCTAGGAGATACGGGCTGAGGCTGGTTAACACCTCCCCACTCCAACAAAAAAATATAATGAATACTGGAGAGGCCACCAGCATAGCTCTGAGGGCTTGAGGGGATTTTTTTCCCTCACTCCTTCTGAACAATGTAAAAAAGAGATTATTTCTCCTGGAGCATAGGACTGAAGTTGCTTGTTGATTTAATTTTGAATCCATTTTTCCAAGTCAAGCCACTTCAACAGGGGAAATTCAGTATACCTCTAGGTGAGAGGGAAGTGCCTGCATGTGAGCTCTGCAGGGGATTGGCCATGGCACAAACATTAAGTAGGTCTGTGGGGGTTCAGCTGGGACTAGATCAGCACAGTACCAACAGGCAGAGTGAAGCTGAGTATTTTCAGCATCTAAATTTACAGTCAAGGCACTGACAGTGCTGGAGAGCCGTCCCTCTGCAGATCTCTTTCTTACTTTCCAATTACAATGGTTACAACTGTTGTGCATGAATTTGCTTTCTGTCAGTTTATGCTCAGCTACTCAGCTATTATTCTGGCTGTACTTGATAGAAAATGCCGAGGGCCAGATGGTTAAATAGTGTAAATTAACCAATTTCACTGATGTAAACTGATTTTCATAAGCAGAGATTCTAGGCCCCCTTGAGTTTATATGTCTGTATTCACACACCTGGCTTTGTTCAATAAAAAAGCAGCGCCGTGTATTTGCAAACCAGCAGAAACATGCAAATCACAGTTGTGCTTCAATTGTGATAGTTCAGGTTTTGACTGTGAAATAAGTTTTAGAGCCATGGGACTTATTCTGGCCTGCTATGTGAGTCATCTTACAGCTTACTGGTGTAAAGTAGGCTGTGCTTGTTTTACCACTTCCAGAGCTTCCCAAACACTTCACGTGTCCGGGCACTGCTACGTTAGGTTCAACGTGAGCTGAGTTTCATTTAATTTACAACATGGACTACGAAATCTGAAAGTGAAGAGCTTGAATAGAGGTAATGTGAACACAGTTTAAACTGAAGTTTGGATAGAAATTCAATAGGGTCAGATCCCTCATGTAGCTGGGAGCAGTAAAATTCAAAGGTATTACAGCCAGTCAGATTAGAGTTGAAGGAAAATTTTAAATCGCACTCTGAAATAAAAACACAGGTTTTTTTAGCACTCTTGAAATGGAAGAATGAAGAACATTCTACGGAGCCCATGCACCCATCAAACTGTAATCAGGATGATGCATTTCTATGAGCGGGACTGGCATGTTTCGAAGCACGGTGCTATAAGAAAAAGACTGTGGAAGAAAACAACCCCCCCCCCCCCCCCCCAAAAAAAAAAACCAGAAACCAATATAAGAATCAGTATCAAACAATGTAAATATAAGTTGCATACATAATTCTGGCCTGAAAATACTACTACAGGCAATTAACATGAAATGCTTGAATGACCATAATAAAAATATGCAAAAAGTTTAAAAGATATGGTGAATCTGATCAGCAAATATATGTAAAAAATACTTGGCCTTCATTTTTACAATGCTTTTTACACTTCCATTGTTGAACGCATATCAGAACAGATGTAATATTGCTGTAAATATGTAGAACCGGATTCCTTAGGGTATTGATCATCCTGCCAGGGGAAAATCCTTCCAAATTCGTTTTAACAGCTTTTTGGTTTGCTTCAAATTTTTTTGTCCATTCAAATGAATCTTCGCTTCTCAAGAGTGCACGCCACGAAGAAATCTGGATTAAATTAACCTGTCTAATGAAGAAGGAATAAAATCCGAGTATTTAGGTTACTGTACTACATAAACGAACACTACACCTCAGTTTGTAAGAGTTATTTTTATCCATTGTATACGAAGAACCAACTGAGAAAAAAAACTGGTGATAAAACACAGGAGGCATTATAGGGTTCTGATGGTAAAAAAGAGAAAAGCATGAGCAGTTTATGGTATCTTCAGACTCCCAAGACACACATATACCTGCATCATATTTTCTTGTTTCAGCACTTGCATTATACTACACTACTGTGAGGAGCAACATAATTTTCCTGCGTTTATGGCATATAGTGGCCAGTTTAGAGACAGGCTTCTGAGGATGAAGGTCCCCATCAGTGCAATATTCTGCATATTTTGCCCATAAAAATGTCTTATTCCCGCGTGCTAAATCCTAGCGTTGTGTGGGACTGGGGAGCCTGAAGATATTTCTTCTGGAGTAGCAGCACTCTGAAGTTTAAGAGAACTTCAGGGGAAATAAAGGAACTCTATATTTTATTTGAATTCAGTTTGGATGCCAATAAGAAGCGTTTATGTTGTTTGCATTTGCACTGGCAGCCTTTCAGAATGTTAGGGATAGCTGCAGCGCTAAGAAATACCGGGTTCTCCGTTTGTAAACTTAGGGCAGTTTCCCACAGACACCGAACACGGACCCTCCTTTGCTATCAGCAGATGGCAGAGTGCTGACTTTCACGGAGCCCTGACTTGCTTTTTCCCGAGGGACAGCACTTTCTATCAATTTTTACCATTCGGCTTCCTACGAATGCCCAAACACCAGGGCACGGCTGAGCCACGGCCCGTTTCTTGCGCGGTTTCGGCTCAGTGGGAGGCTCGTTAGATTTTTTTTTTTTAATTTATTTTTTATTTTTATTTTTTTTGCTGATCCGCCTCCCGCTGCCCTCAGCCGGCGGTCCGTTCCCGTTCCGCCCCACGCGGTGGCAGCAGCGGCACGACTGCGGACGCGGCAGGGTGGGAGTGCTGCAAAATGGCGCCGCGCCCCTCTCGGGGAGCGGGTCTGGCTGCGCTGCGTTGTTCTGCCGATCTGACTGGGGAAAGCGGCGAGAGCACCTGCTAGGGGATGAAGCTGAAGGCTATCGAGAGAAATATGAGTTCAGAGCAGCTCCTTCTTCCCCCCCCCCCCCCCACTTCAGTTTACAGGTACCTTGTGTATAGCAATATTTAAGGTAGATGGTGATGTCTCCTAGAGGAGGGTCACTAATTTCCAAGAGTGAGTTTAATTTTAGCAGTTACATCCTGTGACACGTGTTCCCTCTCAGTCTAAGATGCTGGTGTTTAAATGCGCTGCTTGGTTAGATATGCCATTGGGAAGGAAAACCTGGCACTAGTTCTGTATTTGCTTTATATATAAGCATAACTATTCCAAATTAGTATTCTTTCAGAACGCACAATTTAAAAGTTGAGGCATCCTGACCTCAGATACAACACGACAGTATGGAAAGGAGAGGGGTTGAAGCTTCCTGTGAGCTGAGCAGCAGCTGCTCAGAGGGGCAGGCAGGACTTTTGTTCATGGCCAAACGGGAAGAGGCAGTAATGCGCTGAAGACTCATGAGGGAGAAAGGAGGGCTGCTTGTGTGTTCAGTGTTTGTGTTGCACCGAGACTTGTGAATGAGATGTGGGTCACTGTGCGTTTTCCAGTTGTGGCATACTCAAGTATTTCAAATTACAGCATCTTCTTGTTTTCCAATATACTCTTCAGATACCTGGGAAATGACATAAAGGCTAACAGTGAGAGTGTTAAAGACCCAGATACATTGCTCAAAAGGCAAGTTAAGGCATTATCTCAGCCATACTAATGATATGCAATTGCATTGCTGTCTTCAATTACACAATCACTTGAACCAGATCTTCAATGCGTATAAATTGCTGTAGCTTTATTAAAATCTATGTCAGCATACACTAACAGAGAATTTGACTCCCTTTCTTGAATAGGGCAATTTTCTGGAGAAATACATTCAATGAGACAGATATTCTTTGCTTGAATTGAAAGGAGTGCCACATATAAAGTATTTTAATGGCTGTTTATCCACAGGTGTAGGCATTTACTGAGAGCAGTGCACCAGGAAATGTGTTGTTGTTATATTTCATCATTAAAGACTGATCATATACTTAGAGACTATATTATCATCCATATGCACAAGGGGCAGATCCCTGGAACCCCATTTTGGCAGGCAACTGCTTAACGATGCAGCTTCACCATTCCCTTAATGTGTAATTTTACTGGGCTGCCCTGGAGCCCTTTTTGAATATCATAGCAGCATTTCTTTCATTTATCTCTAACATGCCAGGATGCAAATACAATACTACTAATGCCTCAGCCTATTTTGTTTTGCATCAGCAGTTAAGGTGAAAGAAGCTAAATCCAATATTTCCAGCCCTCCCCATACAATTACCTTGATTATAAACACATAATGGTTTTGGATCTCTGTGCCTGTTTGCTGCAGGTTCCCTGTGAGGATTAAAGGCTGCTATTAAATGCTGACCAGTTTTCAATAGCCTAGTAGGCAACAACACGAGACAAAGCTGCCCACTCAGTCACAACTTCCCTCTGAGAGTACGGTCACACCTGGAGGTTGTGGTTTGGAGTTTCAGCAGCAGATGCCGCAGAGCAGACCCAGGTGAACCCTACATTTGCTTCCATATGCACACTCCTCCTCCATGTCTTGTTTTTGAATCAAAACTTTTGTTGTTGCTGTTTTTTAAACTTCCTGGAGCTTAATTAAGAAATACGACAGCTAAGTGAGAGTTGGCATGAACTCTCTTTCTCATCTAGCACATGGGCATAGTAGGGTAATTGTAGTTATTTACATTTGGCATCCAGCTGACTGAACTAACTGCACAGTATCTATTTTTTCCCCCTCTCTCTTGGAGTAGAGAGGCTATTAAATTAAACAGGTTAATGTGGCTGCAGCATTTCACCCCCTGCTATCCCCGCAGCCATAGTAAATCTGCCACCTGTTTATTTCCATAAAAATTCAATTACAGCACCACCAGTTTATTCTTCTTATGTGAGCTGTTAACTTCAGGCAGTATCAGACTCAAAGAAATGCGTGACCTGTTCTTTTCCAAAGCTGTTCTGTCTGAAGCTCCTCCTTAGCTAGAAGCTTTTTTTCTTTTGCTAAATCTGTGTCTCAGCCCCACGCTACTTGAAAATGGGAGTACACATTTCTGCCATGGCGCCTTGCCCTGATGGTGCAAAGAGAGTAGCTGCATGCATGCACGCACACACATGCACACAGAGCTCATCCCAAGCACTGGGTGTGCGCTGCAGGGCACAGCGGAGAAGAAGTGGTTTTAACAACAAGGCAACAGCAGTCAAAGGAGGTTAGAAAATCAGGCTAACAACTGCTATGGAAAATGAACAAACTTTTAAAATTATGCTTGTATACTCTTTTCCAACTTTCTTGTCTGAGAGATACAAAATCAAGTGACAATAGGAATAATGCCTCCCTTTAGAGTTTAGGCTGTGGTGGAAAAAAACCCCACAATATTTACCAGCTCATGCTTATGGCTCCTGTCCTTGAATCAGATGCAGTCAGGAAACGATGAGTTTGAGCATAATGTATTACCTAGAGCAATATATTTGCCTTACACAAGCAGGCTTTTCTGCTGGGGCAACCCTTGTGAGCAGGGCAGGCATGTGTTGGGATCTAGGCTGGCTCTGCTCTGCTTGGAGATGTTCATGTGGCTGCACTAGGAACCGAGGGGTGCAGCAGGATGGAGAGGGGAGGGGAAGGTGTGAAGCAAAGCTGTCTAGTAGACTTGTTTCTTTTTATCACTTCATCCTCCTAAGTGAACCAAAGCGATGATAATATGTCTCCATTTTATGCAAAGTTTAGAGAGTGCTGGACAAAATATGAGTACAACTGTGCTGTTTTCTGTTTTTTGTTTTTGTTTTTTATTTTGTTACCACAAATCCCACCGTTCCTGCAGCTTATGGTTTCAGAAGCGATCACAGCCCTTCTCTCCCATATTTCTGGTGGGAAAAATAACTAAGAAATGTTATTATTCCAGCGGTCTAAACTCTGGCAGATGTGTGATTTTTTCCATTTCATCACTGCTGCTTCCTCTCCCTTCTCCTTATTTTGTGGTCAAGAACTGTTGCTTCTGCCAAAAGCAACAGTTTTAATGGGGAGCTTGAAGGTCAAAACTCAGAAAGAAACAGCATGTGACTCAGAAACTGAGTATTTATGCTATCATCCTTGGTTCTGCTATTGCTTGTTAGCACAGACTTTGTGGAAACTAAGGACACTTTGATACATGCTGTTTGCTGGGGGAGCATCACACATTAAGGGGGTGAGAACCAGAGTGCTCTGACTGCAGAGAAGGGAAAAGCATTTGCTTAGGTTTCAAGGCCAGAGGATAGCATAGCTTCATTTTAAAAGTTGCAGTTGTACTTAACAAGAGATTCCGGGGCTGGATGTCTTCTGCCTCACATTGTGCTGTGCCCCAGGGCACTGCAAGCAGTCTCCAAGTCTGTGATTTCCCTGTCATTTCCTCAGTGACAGCATTTGGCAGTGATACAGGATACTCTGCACTGAACGAGGCAATGAAGACTCAGGCTTGTGGAGCTCCTATGGGAGACTAGACATATTAAACATACCACCATGGGAAAAAACAAAAGTTTTTCTCTATTTCCTGCTGCCAGAAGAATACAGATTTATAAAAATGTTGACTGCTGTTGTTTCCAGTTGCATTATTATTCTTGATTTTTACAATTGCAGACCCACTCACCTTGCAGATGTTCTCAGACTTGCTCATGCAGCCTGAAATGAGCCAATAGGTCTCACGCTCGTATACTGCCTTCTTGTTCTGCCTGCATATTGCCTTGATGGGTGCACCTGTCTGTAAGTGAGGATGCGCTCACTTGATCCTACTTTACATGAAAATATTAGTTATAAATCAATGGTGCTATATTTGTAAGGGAAATCTGGAGCACAGAGAAATACCAAATCATGCAGTTTTTTTGCTTCTGTTTTCAATAGCCATTAAAACAAAAAACGCATGTACTTTTATGTACTTTCTTGTGGTCTGCATCCTTACTTATTACTTACAAACAAGGCATTGCTCAGATAGTGTTACAGTAACAGTTTTTGGAGATCTCCATTCCCCCCCCCCCCCCCCCCCCCCCCCCCCCAAATTTAAATTTGATGTCGTAATGATACTGTCAAAGGACACGTGAAAGATTGGGCATGATTTTTATATCTATGTTACGGTATTTTGTCTGAATCAGAATCAGACACCTTGTCATTGGAAAGCAAACTGTTTATCTTAAATACAGCTGAAAAGTCAATTTTTTTTTTTTTTCTAATTCTAATGAATTTCTTCACTCCTGAGTATCTTTTTAGGCAGTATTCAGTAAGCAATTTGTGCCTATGTTTATATGTATAGGGGATTATTTACACACCAAAGTTCAAGTTTCCATGCCAGTTCAAGGATTTGCATAGGCACATTTAAGTCAGTATATTAGTGCAGGAAGGAGTTCTTGGCCGTAATCAAAGCAGAAGAGTCTAATCTTTCTGCAAAATATGGGATATTAATTTTTTTTCTGTACTTGTTGAACAATAAGGGCTCATTTAAAAAGGAAGATCCCAAATTGTCTTGCATGATATGACATAGACTTCTATAAAACTACTGGAATATTAAAGCTATGTTTTTTGTGTTTTACAGCAAGTTACATTAGAAAGAATTTCAGGAAAATCATTTAAAAAACATAAGGATAAAATATGACAACTAATCAATAAAAAAATGAATGACCATTTAACCGGGCTAATAAATAGCCAAAGGAGCCAGCTTCCCATTTTCTTCTACAGAAACTCTTTTTCACCGTGAGGAGTGATACAACTTTGGCTTGGCTTTTGTTTTTATTTAATGACGTTTTGTTGTGTTACATGGTGTTTTGTTTTAATCAATTTCTTCCAATAGAACACTATACTTTTGTGCTCTTTTGTGATTCCTTTATACACTTTTTTTTTTCTTTTCTTTTTTTTTTTTTCTTCCAGTCATTACCCTTTCATGTGGCCTATTCAATTATGGAAAACACTAATGCATTTAGTAGAAGTCCAGACTTTGTTATTATTTTTATCATAATTCCAGCAGCAACTCTGTGACAAAGGACACTGGATTCAGACGATCTGAATTTTACAAATTACCTCTCAGTTCTCTAGAAAAGGGGAATGCCAATTTATCATGCATAACTTCCTGGGGTAATAGTAATGGATGTTTCAAAATGGAAATATGTTACTGTTTGTTGACACTAACATTCCTTTGGCTGTCTGTAGGAGCCCTTCCTTCCCATATATTTATTATTTGCTGTCTGCAGCTTCTTCAGAAACAGAAATTTACTTTAACCTTTTTTTGAACATATTTGCTTTGAATTAATCCAAACTGAGTGCTTATTTATTTATTTATTTATTTATTATTCTTACCATACAGCCTAGATTTATTTATGTATAATTTATTGTTTTGTGGGTAAGCAAGATATGGTGTACAAGAAAGAAGATGTGATTATGCAAGCCCTGTTGTCATTATTCTAGGTACTGGCCTGGTGAATAGGTAGCCTTCATCCAGAAAAGAGTGACTAGGACAGCTAGAACGATAAACCTTATAACATCCTCGCTGGTTTTACATGGGAGGAGAAAAAAAATCCAAAATCATTTTGAGGTTGCTTCTTATCTCAAAACAGATTATTTGGAAAAGAGGACCGTTTTCTCTACCTTGACCATATTTACTAAACAAAGATTGATTTTCCCAGATTAGACAAAGAGAATACAATCAGCTGTCTTATCAAACTGGCTTATCAACTGTCCAGGAATAAAGGAAGTCTTGAAAGTGTTGCATTCACAAGTCAAGAGCTAGGCAGTAACTTGCAATGGTTCACTGATGGTCCTTAACTGTCCTGGCTGTCACAAAGGTGACCCAGTACTGAGAGAAGGATGTCTAATTATCTGGGAGCCACAGGACATCCCAGATAAACTCAGTAAAACCTCCTTGTTGAGGTGTAGCTGATAGGACAAAGAAACTCAATAGGCACAGAACAAAGAAACCGTGGTGATGAAGTGATGACCTCCAAGGAAAATGAAAGTCAGCAACAGGAGGCCTGCGGACTGATGTCCTGTGCCCGTTTATGTAAGTGCACCCCAAACAGTAGTAAAAAGTAACTCACTGTCTTCTGAAAATGAGCTTCTCTGCAGGAGATCCCACAGACAGACCTGATATTTGCTGAGGATGCCCAGCTGGGCTTCTTAATGTGAAATGTCTATGACATGAGACTTCTACTATTGGTGAGCCCTGCTCCTTTGAGTGCTTTGGAAAGTGTCGTACCAGTAACACCTTACATACAATATGTATGTATAGGCATGCATATATGTAAATATTCATAAATATGTGCTTGCTGCACTAGTTGGAATCCTGTAGTAACTTGTAACATATACTTGCTTTACTCTTGTAATATATAGTTGCTTTCACAGTGGTAATTTTGTGATACATGGAAGTGTCTATTTGTTCTGCTACTAGTAACTTGTAATGAGGAACTATGAGAAAGCCAGGGCTCCGTGTGCTTGTGCATTATGGATTCTTGCATATCATCTTCACATCAGCAAATTGGTTAATCTTCACTGATTGTGGTCCTCAAACATCCTTATACACATAATCCCAAACTCACATATATTAAAGTTGAAGCTCGAAGGACTTAGTACAAGCATTTTAAAATATAAAGTACATGCATGGGCGGAGAAGACATATTTCCTTAACTTTTTCTCAGTTTTAATTGCATTTGCTAGCATAGGTTAAAAGAATAGTCAAAATGTTTCCATTAGAAATATGTTTTCATTAGTAATGTTTCCTGATTTGATCCTTTTGAAGTCAATGAATCTTAAAGCAATAAAAGAAAGAATAGAGAAAAGGTGGAATTTCCAAACTGGTGTTGTCCTCTCTATTTCAAAAGTTATTTTTTGTTCACATTAGCTTGAAATTAACTTTTAAAACAGTTTAACAGTCAGAGAAGGAAAAAAAAACAAAAAAGCATTTACAGCATCACACAATCCGCACTGTCTTTTGGTGAGGAACAGATGCCACTGTTTTTCTTCTTAAAGAGTAGATGTTGTGAATGTACAGGTGAAAGGTTGCTTAGAAGATTGTCCAAACAGAGTATCTCATCCAAATAACTGTGGGATGGCTGTCAGCTCTAAAAAATAACCACTGACAGCCAGAATCTGGGGTAAACACAGCCAGCAACATCAAAGTGTCAGTGGCCTGGCAGAGCTTGTCTGTCACTCCACAGAGAGCTAATATGTTCTGAAACTTGTGAGCTCTAAGGGGGTAATGACAAAATAGACAGTCTAGGAGGTTAGTTCTCCTGAATGTCTGTCGGGACAATCTTTAGGCTAAGCACTGAGTTCTTGAAAGTTTTTGACCAGAACTTTATGGAGGTGTGAGGATAACCAGTGACACAGGAGACTGGAATTAGCAGTTTTCTGCTTTAAGACTTTGATTGACTTTTGCTATTTGAGAAGCCAGAGTGTACCTGACCTCAGAAATTTGGATAGTGCTTGGCAATCCCTTTGCTGCTCATTCTTACATTTCTTTAAAAGTTTTCTATCAACAGTACGATTCCTAGCATAATCAAACTAAATGAATGATGCCTGTGTGCTCTTTGGCAGCTGTGATGAGCTCTGCTGGTCAGCTGTGGGCTAATTATCCTCTCCCATCCCTGTGTGAAGTGAGGACTAAGTCCACTGACCCTGTGCACCTGTACAACTTAAATAATCCAAAGGGTAGATGATAGTCTCTGCTTTGAAATTGTCTAGGTGAGATGATAGTTAGCTGGGCTGATGATCTGTGTCTATGTATGTCAATGAAGGAGCTTATAAAGCTTTGGAGCATGCTTATTCACTCAGGTATTATGTCTGTTCCAGAAAGAAGTAATATCAAGGTACCATGACTTCTGATTTACAGGCTACATGGCAAGGTGATGGGTGAGAGGTGAGTGCTATTGTGGGGCAGAATTCTCTAGCGCTACGCGCAGGAGGGAGAATAGGAAATGATTACGTTGTGCATTGTGTTTGTTGTTAAGTTTGCTCTGTTGAAGGTAAACTTTAGGGAAGGAGTTCTCAAGTTTTTGGTTGGGCACCAGGGAAGGAATCAAACTAAAATGGGGGAGCTACTGTTTCACAGAGCAAATACAACTGAAAAATCCCTATCTGTTGTAACTTATAAGTGTTGTCAATGGTGAGGTCTTAAGGGTAGAATTAATGCCGAATCTTGTCAGGATTTTAAAGGGAGCATTTTTATTGATTTTAATTGCTTTAGTATACCGTATAGTTTAGCATTTACTTATTTCATTAAGTTTGTATGAGGTTGGGATGTGAATATGTTTTTTTTTTGTTTGATCTGGTCAACTTATTTTGCAGTGTCCAAAATGAAAGCTGATTATGGGTTGCAGGCTTTGAGGTACTCAGAATGAAGCGTTGAGGAACTGTAACTTTTGTCAGTGCTAAGACAACTGGAATGTTGTCCTCCAAGAGCTGCTTGGCTTCTCCATATCAAGCATGGGGCACCATGCTTCTTGTGCTTCACAGACATGCTTTGTATTAACATGATATGATTATTGTCCTTGTGGGACTATCCTGAAAACCACTGGAGGTGTTTCTCCCTGACAAGTTAATCTCAATGTGTAGCATGTTGTATATATTCATGTCTTAAGAATATGCTGTGGCTTTTGAACTTGAAGTGAGAATTGGTCCAATGGTGTTTTAGATAGGAATCTCTACAGTGTTGATTTTTTTTTTTTTTTTTTTTAAACTTCAAACTCTACTTTCTGAACAGATTTCTTGCATCATTCCTGTTAGTATCAGTGGCAAATCTGCTCTAACTCTGGTTGTTGTCCTTTTGTTCTAACACAGTAAAGTGTATTGGAAAAAATACCTTACAGGTGTATGAGTGTTTTTTAGACAGCTGCTACTGGGATCTGCTTCTTTCTCCTTGTAGTTCTTCATCTATGAAAGCTGACTGTCAGGCTGTATTTTGCTTCCGTTACATCCGTAAGACAAATGTGAAGCAAACTGAAGTAACTTATTACTCTTTGCAGAGTCCAGCTGACGGTCTCTTGCCATGAATGGAAGTTGCATGGGCTGGGCAGTTATGTCAGGCTGGAGGATCTCATGGTGCTGGCAGTAGAGCATGGTTTTGATGCTAGTATTTTGACAACTGTTTTTAATGGATTTTGAGAAGCTCTGAGGGAAATGAATTTTATTTGCATATACATGCATATTTTCAGAAACAAATTTATGACATGTTTGAACCTGAAATATTTTTGTAGGTGTTTTGATCAATCTTCATAGGCAACCAACAACTTGATTAAAAAATTAGAATAGAAAGCACTGGTTTGGCTCCAACTAAATCAATGCAAGTATTGTATTGCTATCTGCCAAATACTCAAAACCCTATTAAGCATTATCTGTTTTGCAGATCATTCAAACAGGTTCACTGGGGCTTTTAGGTGGTGTTAAGTGAATGCTTCCACAAAACAAAGGATGAAGGCTGCCAGTAATAGGTGATGGAAGAGAATGAATTTCTTTAGATACCTGGGGTGTCCTGAGTATCTTAAAGACACTACCCTACTTAAGATATTAAAGTATTTGTGACAATTTTATTGTTGGCTTCCTGATTTGAACTGGTGGCAGCACTTAAATGATTAAGGGTGGAAACTTATTTTAGGGAAGTCTTAGGGAATTTAAGTGACTGTAGAATTCAACCCCAAGCGCTGTTTTTAACTAGTTGGCTCTATGAAGCTTGACTTTTAAGATAAAATTAACCTTAGGTCTATGTGGATTTCTTTTCTTTTTCTTTTCTATTTAATCACTTATTAAAAGATGTAAATCCTTGCTTGAACAAATTCTACCTCAGGCTTATGAATTAAGGATCTGTAAATGAACAGATGAATGAGAGCTGACCTGACAAATGGCTTTTTTTTTCTTTTTTTTTTTCCGTTAACTTTTAAAATTCCGCTTAAGTGATCAAATAGATACTAAAACATTTTAGTTCGCTATGTTGATGGAGCAGCAGAATGAAAACTGACTTTAAAAAAAATATAATCTGAGGGCAAACAAGTACCTCAGATATGTCAATCTATTAATACAATATTAATGAAGTGCTTTAAGGTCAAATATTTATGTAATTGCTGACTATATAGAACACTGTTTAAGATATTGCTGAAGTTTTTTTAAGGCAAGGAATATAATGTTGTAGGATGTTGAGATATTTTAATTTTATAGGTAATTATGATGATCAGGTTAAAGGTGGAGAAGCTGATTATAAGACTTCCCCAGGAGATTGCTCTGTTCTGGTGTCAGGGAAGTGGGTTGGGGCAGGGATCTAAGCTGCTTTACAGCTTTGCAGGGCTATTTGGAGGAACAATTTGGAAGTTCTTGGAAGAGGGAAGGTTTTTTTATTTTTTATTTTTTTTCCCCCCTCAGATTATTTAGGCTGGAAGTTTTAGGAGACTGTAAAACAGTGTGAGGGAGCCTCTGGATGTCCTCTCTCCTGATCCCCGCACAGGTGATGCTGACTAGGAGATGTCTGGAGTGACAGGATAGTTCTGCTGGTTTGGAGCATGAACTAAAGATGGAAGCCAGCTTCTCCAGCAAACTTATTTCTGCATAATGTAGGTGCTGTTCCTTAAGATCCCTGTCAGAATGGCTATTTGCTCATTAATGCTCCAGACTGCAAATGCGAAGGACTTGCTCCTGAAATATGGCTAAGGTTCCTCAAAACCCAAGAAATAAAATGTGAAACTATCTTCCTCTTTAATCTTAGCCTTGAGGTCACTTCATGCTTGGACCCACATGTGCTGGGGAATCAAGTGCGCCTAATCTTTCAGAGGAAAGATGCGCCTGCCCTAAGAGATCTGTGTACATGGCATATTTTCTGTCTGTTTTCTCAAAGAGGTGCTGAACTGTGCGGGTGGATATCTTCCACTGCCCGTGTTGCATCTACTTTTCAGTTTTAAGAGTCTAGTCTCAATATCTGTACAGCTATATTTAACAGAAGCAACACATTTGCTTAGCAATCTTCAGTTCGACTAAAACAAGTGTTCTTTGTTTAAGCATACCACGTATTTTTCTTTCTCACTTGCAATTGCTTTAAACAGAAGCTTCTTGACAAATTAACGATAGTTATTCTTGTACATTAAAACTATGTTTATATGTCTATTTCTCAAAGAACTGTGATGTAGCCTTAAAAATGAATGGGCAGAGCACCTGCAAAATACCTGTTTCTAGTTTTAAAGCAAAATATTTGTGCTTTGTGTTATATCTAGTTCTTATATTACACTATTTATCACCTTGTCACTGCTGTTTAAAAGATATACTATACTGTATGTTCACATTTAGAATGAATTTTTCTATTCACTGAAATGCCTTAAAACATTCCATATCATTTCTATTCTGTGCAAATATTTTTAAAACTTCCCAAGGTGAAGAGTTCTTTAGAGTTATCTGAATTTTAAAGATTGGAAGATTAAGTGTGAATGATTACTTAGAATCTTAGAAAGTGTGATAAGAAAGTTAGAATTCAAACTTGAATTGAAACCTCCTTTGTTCAATGACAACAATTTTCTGTTGTCCCAATGTATTTGCCCATACAAAAATTTCCTCAATTTGGATGAGTTTGTGGTAATGGAGGGAAGGACAGGAGTGGGGATGAGTCCATAGAATTGGTGTAAGCAAATTAAGAACTTCTTGAGATCAACCTAACTTAGGTCATCTCACTTGGGTCAGCCTTGGTGATCTCTCATCACGTGTTTGTGTGTGCGAATTACTTGATGCCTACTAATTCAAGAGTATTTGGTAGATATGCAGAGCTTTTCTGTTTAGGATGTTAGCCACAAGTAAGCCTTCTGAGCTATTAATT
Source organism: Alectoris magna (assembly GCA_030625065.1). Lineage (NCBI taxonomy): Eukaryota > Metazoa > Chordata > Aves > Galliformes > Phasianidae > Alectoris > Alectoris magna. The sequence goes on along the minus strand of CM060563.1, from coordinate 31,186,078 downwards.
AGGAGTGCTTGAAGCTTGATTTGTGCATTTCTGCAGAATTTTACGTGTGCTACAGCTTGCACGTGGAACACGCACAATGTGACATAGTCTATTAAATGATCTATTATTAATATAGAGAGATTATTGTAAATAATGCCTGCAGTACACTCAGCTCAGATGTGCTGAGAAGGGGTGGCAGTGAGGTAGGTCAGGGAATTAAGTATGGAAACTGGTGTCCTTGCATACAAGATGCTTCAGGCTTCACAGCTTGAGAGCAAGCTAATGCCCAAGTATGAGAGGGAGATGGAGGAACCGTTACAAAGTGGAGATGTAGTCATTTTTCCTGTTGGTCTCTAGTGTGTGGACAGCATGCTGGGGTAGGAAAGATATAGAGGAGAGTATTTCACCACTCTGCGAAGAGGAAATTAAAGCATCCATGTGAGATTTTGCAGTAATGAAGAATTAGAAGAGGTTTGTACAGGTGATGATATGCCATAGGTGGCACATGTAGTTTCTAAATGAAAAATGAATCCTTTCATTTTAAGCAGAGCGGATGTTTTAATGCTTTTCTTATGGTGTGAATAAAGTCCAGCACTGTGTAATAACTTTGCTCTTCTGAGAGTTGTAGGAATGTGACAAGTAATTTATTTCTCAATCATATTTGGGTATTGATAACTTGGATCCAAAATACATTCTGGCTGATGATAAATGTTCATTAGTCCTTTTTTCAGTGCTTTGAGATTGATGTTACAAACACAGTTTAGTTACTGCCTGAGTATGAAAATAAGCTTAAACATTCTGAAATTATTCTGGTTATGAGAACTGCATACTTTTTCAAACATAAGAAGCAAATTAGCTGAGGTATTTTGCTAGACAAGGAAAAAAACCTTTTCAAATGAAAACTGTTTATAGTTATGTTCTCAGGTACTTTTTTTACTTGTTGTTAGCTAGCCTAATACATTCTTATGGTCAGAAGGTAAGTTTTGTACCTCCCTAAGTAGGTTATTTTATCATTTTTTTTTTTTTAAGCCTGTTTGGACATGGAAAAAGTGTGAGTCCCAGGAAGAAAAAGAATTGCAAAGTAGTACAGGCTTTTGCTACCAGACTGAAGTTAAAGTGATATTTTTTTTGTGAAGCAATTAATGGCTAAGACTGCAGGAAGTATTTAAGTGAGTATTGATTTAAGTGAGTACTAATTGTTGCTTCCTTAAGTAGTTAGAATTTGTTGAATGGACTTTATCTTGAGCTTAGTAGAAGCTTTTAGACAATCAGTATTTAATCTGTATTTAACCTTTTATTATTTTTTTTTAAGCAAAACACGTCTTGGAGGATCTAAATAAGGATTTTCTGGAAGATCAAAACGAAGTGTTTGGAAGATGCTAGCATAGGGCAGTAGCCATCTGTTATGATAATATAGTTTTGTCGTAGATGTATTAGAATAGCATCTGCATTACCTTCAAATGCCAATTGAAGGTCTTCTAGTCTTCAAGCATGTACTTAAAAGTTAAGATGTAATACAGATATATTTGAGTATGTGCTCCATGTGTACATAAAAGAAGACATTACCTAGGAACAGAGAATAACGACACTATTGAAGTTTTTGACTGTCCTGTTTTTCTAAGCTCCTGTTTTGGGACTTCTTCATAACAAGACACCAATGACATGTACTGCAGCAGCCTGATGTGATTAGCAAGGATGCATACAGGTAGATCAGGGAGCAGGCAGATATTTCTGTTTTCCTGCCTTAAACATACAGATATACGTAGTGGTTTAACCTGGCAGGCAGCCTTTCACTTGCTCTCCCCCTCCACCCAGTCAGACTGGGAAGAGAATTAGAGGCAGGGTGTGTGTGTGTGGGGGGAATAAATAGAACTTATAGATGGGGATAAAAACTATTTCCCAAGACAGGGAAGAGAGAGAAATAATAGTAGTTATTGTGTGTGTGTACAGGTGTTTACCAAAGAAGTGATGCGCAAAGCAATTGCTCACCACCTGCTGACTGATGCCCAGCCAGTCCCTGAGCAGTAGCTGCCCCTGCTGCTAACTCCCCACAGCATTCACATGATTTCATACAGTGTGGAATATGCCTTTGGCCACTTTAGGTCAGCTCTCCTGGTTCTGTTTCCTCCACAGTGTCTTGTGCTTTCCCAGCCCCTTGCTGATAGGACAGTAGAAGAAGCTGAAAAGATGACACATCCTTGGCTTTTTGGCAGCACTGCTCAGCAACAGCTAAAACATTGGTGTGTTATCAATATTGCTTTTCTCCTTCTGCTAAAATGTAGCATTATACCAGATGCTATGAGGAAAATCAACTCTGTCCCAACTGAACTAAGAATAGGGTATGGGAAAGGGAATCTCCAGATGGTTCCCTAGGAATGGACACATGGGAAACATCATCCTTGTGAATGAAAGCCTTCTATTCACTTATTGTGCACAAAGAGTATCTTCCAGATAAATGCCCTTTTTTTTTTTTCCAGAGAGAAAAGGAGCAGGTACCTCCCACTTTTGTGTGTGTGTGTAATGTGGTTATCTCCTTCAGTTTTTCATTGATGACTGTCAAATCATTTAACTTTTTTTCCACTTCCTTATCCCATGAAGCTAATCTTCTGCTTTCAGTTGAGAAATCGAACGGTGGTGATCTTAGTCATAAGCATTAAAACAAACATTAAAACAAGCATTAACTAATTCACTATAGTTATAATAAACATGTGAATCAAGAAAATATTTCTACAGTAAAATTTATACTTTTGGGAAACGTTCCCCAGTTGTTCTTGTCAAACAGGTTTGTAAGCTTTTTGTATGTCTCTTTATCTTTTCAGGGTCCAGATAGTTTTCTGACAAATTGATTGCACCATTCCTTTTGCTTCTGTTTTTCTGTAGATTTCATCCTCATTTTTAACAAAATTGACTTAGATGAAGTTGTGAAGTACGCCCCCAGGGAGAACTCTCTTAATTTTAGCTCTTTCCCTGAAACAAAAAGAAGGGTTAGAAATCATACATTCTATAAGAATGAAGTTAGTAATAATATGATATTACTCGCTTTGAAATTGAATTGTTGTATGCATGTGACTCACGCTGCCCTAACCAAATGGATTATGATACTTACCATTTCTTCCTCAATGGTTCCTAATTTATAGATGTTAAACTCAAAGTTTGTTGAATTTTGAGTCTCAATGTTGTGCGAAAAAGTTTAGTGTCATAGGTGCATACCTCTTTATCCTCTTGCCTTGAACACTTTGCAAAAGAAAAAACAAAACCAAACCCATGTGAGTTTCTGTAATGAGTTGTCACAGAACTGAGATTGGAACAGTGAGATTCTGGCTCTCAGACTTCTGCTGTAACTATTTTAAGCTTTCTTGTTAATAATAAGATGAATAGTTCAATGACTCTTCCTGTTGCTTGTAATTCAGCAGACGCTCTCTAATAAGATTAATGTTGCTAATGATGATGAATTGGTATTAGACCAATCATGTCTAAACTGGCAAGTCAAAAGATTGAAAAAGTGGAAATTATCTTTGAGATAGAGGACAGGCAGTTTAGCAAAAGGAAAAAGCCCAGACTTTTCTTCATATTGCATTAGTTTTTAGTAAGTGTACTTGAAAATAGTTCTTTTGTCTCCAAAAGCCCCATGAAACTAATTTGACATAGACTGAAATTACTTACAAAATCAGCTATGTGTTTGTATTTAATGCTTGCTGCCCTCCCTGTCGTTCTTGGTATTCCCGTGCTGAGGAGGGCTCTATGGAGACTTAACTACATGAATAGAATAATTGTAGGTATGTCATGATCCTAAATATGGAATAATTCCGTAAGCCTTTTACAAATGCAGCTTAAGAGCAGAAATGGTTTCTTTGCTTAGGTGTATCACTTTGATTTCATAGAAAATGTCTAGAATGCCTTACTTACGCAGATACATTTTCATGTTACTTGGGCTTTTTGATTTTGGTTAAAAAAAGATTATGCTGATACTCGCTCTGAAAGACTGCTCCGGTTACAAACGTAAGAAATACAGCCTATTTTGTACATGTCTCGGCAGACGGACATATGAATAGAAGCAAAGGTACTATTTGTTTTCTACCTAACTTCTGGAAACAGCTGTGCTGTCACATACAGATTGACAGGGAAGGAAAAGCCCCAGAGGAGGGCACGCCTGATGTCTTTAGATCATCAAGGATTGTCTTGCAAGTTAATGTGGGAGCAGATAAGAGCAGTGACCTGATGTTTCAGGAATGGCAATTCATAATTTATACTGGATGAACAAGCATGACAACTGGTTTCAATAATGCAAAGGTCACTTTGCTTTTAGAAGTACAATCTATTCCAAGTTTCTTCTCCATCTACACACCCTTGACATGCATAAGCACAAGCATCTGTGCATAAACACAGATAAAGCATGTTTCCCACTGGAAAACAGGACCCAGCAGGAAGTTTACCTAAAAGTTTCTTGAAAATACATGTGGGATTAAGGATATTTTTATCCTTAATGCTCTTTGCATGCAGAAGGACAGAACAGATTTTTTCATTGATTATTCATGAGGCAAAATGACTATCTACAGCTGATACTAGTGACCTTTTATGAAAGGATAAGAATCAGCAATATTTTGTGTTAATAATGGAGTGCAAAGTGGAATAGAAGAAAGTGCAGTTCAGTGCTGCTCACAGGTACACGAACAGTTCGGACACAGAGTGCTGTAGTGTTTTATGCATTGATGAAGGATTGGCTCTAAGAACTGTTGGTTATGGGAAGCATTGGAATCTTTTTGCCTTCAGGTAGATTTCACATTAAAAGAGAACAAACTACTTCATGTCCTTGAGTGAGTTTTAAGTTTGAGGCTAAAAGCTGCATAGGAGCCCTAATGGAAGTACTTGATCATGGTACCAAAAGGGGGAGGTGTCCTAAGCCCTTCTCTCATCATTGCTGCTCTCTGTGAATCAACTGTAATGCTGTGGTAGAAGAGCTTGTGACATGTTGTGTTGGTGGATGATATTGCTGGAGAGCCCATCCTGCCCTTGGTATGTGGAACTGGGAGAGAGACAGTGGTGTGGAAATTGCCGATTTGTGATTTAAAAAAAAAAAAACAACAAAAAAACACCCCCAAAAATCTCTTAGAATTTAAAAGCAGCTTCAAAAAATGGATGTATAGAAGCCTGAGGGATGGTTAGGTAAACAGGATAATGCAAAGCAGGTAAAGAATGCTCATTATTCTGAGCATGCCAGCTTTCTGGTATCTGATGCATCAGAGTTAAAAGCAATTTCATAATGTAGAAGCATAAGATGACTTTGCTGGGTTGTTTGTAAAGTACAGTGAAAGAAAACTGTATATGTGTAGTTACTGAACTATAATATGCTAACCATCTCCCAGGTAATAAAAACATGCAACTCATGCTTGCTGTGATTCCAGAGCAAATCTGCTATAACTTTATGGGTGCAATTTATCTGGAAAAGAGTTGTATAAGGAGCAGATTGTTAAATGCCTTTTAAAAAGCGTTACTTAATGCTTAACAAGCTGCTTTGAGTGCAAAGTCTCTAATTTGTTGAGAAAAGTACAAATTGGTCTTGGTGATTTTCTAAATCATTCCATTACATTTTGGTATGCTAACTCTTAGTGCTGAGGGTGAGATAACCTTGCATCTTGGCTTTAAGTTGGTATTCAGTCCTTTTGTGGGCGTGAGAGGGCAGATAATGCTTACTGTCAGCGTGTAACTAGAACTGGGTTTGGTTTTGTGGGGTTGGGGTGGTTCATTTTGATCAGGTTTGTGTTTTGCATTAGACTTACCTAACTGTCAGAAGACAGAGCCACAGTTCTTGTGAGGGTTCTTTATGTCCTTGTTGGAATCCTCAGATACACCAGCATTGTCCTTTAATGCCCTCAAGTTGTTTCTCATCAGGAGAAAAAAAAAAAAAAAGCAACTTTCCATCCCACCTTGTTCTGCGATCTGACAGATTTCATAAGCTGTTGTAATCTTAACTTGCCTGGATCTATCCTTGAAAAGGAGACTCTTGAAGACAGTGTACAGGGTAGAGGAATAAATATTGCAAGGTTCTCTGAAAAATCTCTGATTTACAGTACTGAACAGGTCTTCTTCAGTAATATGGAGTGTTTTGCTCAGAGTGATACACAGTTTTAGGCAAAAACTGAAATAAATGTTGCCATCTTAAGTCATTATTGATTATCTTTTGGTTTTAGAAGATTACATAATTAGAAACTCTGAAGACTGGACTGGTTAAATCTGGGATAAGGCATTCAATAACCAAAGGTCTTCTCTTTATTTTGTATTAGTATCTGGTGTAAAGGCAGTTACTGTGTTTGTGAAAAAGCATATAGTAAATAATAGTTATTCTACTGCTTTGTGGTAACAAATGTTATTACAAGTACAGTATTTCAGAACTTATTATAAATGTAATACAGAATATCCTAGTTCTTATGTTTGTTTGTTTTCCTCTAATTCACTAGTCATTTCTTTTTTCCCAAATAGTAACTTTTTGATGAGCCTTAAGGTCTCTGTTTGGCTGAAAACTCCTTTGAGGCTTTCATCTGAAGTCAGGGGTTAGGGGTCTGATTCCTCAAAATCAGATGTCCTGTCTCGCAGACTTCATTAGGAATTAGATTAAGTCTTTGAATATATGAGTTGGTCTCTTCAAATGACTTGTGTTCCATTTTCATATTTTAAAGACCAAACTCGTTATGGTGTTGTGATTAATGTCAGTAGTAGAATAACAATCAACAAATGGCATACATTTGCTATGAGTGCTTGGGTTCAGCAAAGGAGCCTTTTCTGCCCTGTGCCTGAGACAGTGGTGTGCCATGGGTGCTGATCACCCCTAAGGGGACAGGTGTCCTAGTCTGACATCCTGGTGGTAGAGCAGGAATGCTGTGAAGTCCTCCATTCATGGCACTAGTCCGAGTTAACGTCTAAAGCTTACGACATATTCAGCTGTTGACTGAGCCCTTTAGTATGCAATGCATTTTGTTCAGAGTATGTGAAAGAGATCAAAGGGAAGGGAATGAAAGTGAAGTAGAAAAGTTGGAGTGGCTTGGTGAAAGGACAGAGATCCATCCTCAAATAACTCCCAGAGTCTCAGAATTAAGAAGATAAGCCATCTTCGTTATTGCATTCTTCCTGGGGATTTCTTTGTTTGCTAGATGCTTTGTGCCATGGCTTGTTATCTTCTGTCAACATCACTTACTATCACTTTGGTGAGTAGTCAGTGTGGAAGCAAAAAATTACACTGCAAGCTGTCATTAGATTAAAAACATGAAATTGGATATTTGGTGACTGCAATGAACTTGAAGTTGCTTTTTCTCTTCTCTCACATCCTTCCCTTCTTCCTCCCCCTCCCCCCCCCCCCCCCCCTTTTTTCCCCTCACAATCAGAGCTCTGAAAATTAAGATGAATGCACTTGTGATAAAGAAAATAAATTTGAAAAAAAGTCTCGAGGAGATCTTCTTATGCATTCTAGGAAGCTAGTGCACAGAATTGGAAACTTCAGAGTAATATCACATCATTTCACAAAAAAAAAAATGTTGAAAAGCAGATGACAAACATTCTGATTGTTTTCTTCTTTCTTTTCTAGTATTCTAGAAGGAAGTTTTAGAAACGACCTGCTTACTTCTCTTTTACAACAGTAATGTCCGCATTATCCATCGGATGCTATAGTCTTAGCATACATGTTCTAACATCTGTTGTCCTTTTTGTGTGCAATTGCAAAAGCAGGGTGGTTTAGGTAAGAGATATCATTTGGGCTGTGTTATAATAACCTTAGACACATGCTAACAAAGTTACCTATTGAATAGCTTTCTGAAGTCCTGTGATGACTTGGAGGATTATAGCAGTCAGCCACTGTCTTTTCATCTTTCCGCTTTTTTTTTTTTTTTTTTTTTTTTTTTTTTTTTTTTTACAAATGCTATAACTCAGAAATTACTTTATTCTAACCAAAGTATGCTAGGCATGTGCATTGGTGCACCTACAGGAAAAATTGATTCCAGAGTAGCCCTCAGTCTTATTTTAATAGGCTTTACTGCAAAAACAATTATTCTGCTGTCCACAGACAAAACAGCAATGCTTTCATATGGTTTTCAGTATGTGTGAGCACTGACTGTAATAACGATGGTTTCATGTGATACTTGATAAGGACAGTGTAAATGTTTTATTATTAGGCTGCAGGAAGGTTGATCTATGATTTAATAAAAACCTGAGAGGTAAGGCAGGTGTTTTACACCGACTCATATTTTGCATGAGCTTTGGCCAAACCCATGTGGTCTCTTGCTCAGTTCTGAAACCTCTAGGGCCTCGTTGCTACATCCATAAGTTTTTCCTGTATTCATGAGCATTGATGAATGGTTAGTTGAACTTTGTAAATGAGAAAGCATCACCGTGAAGTGGGTGGAGATCCATCCACTGGGAGGGAATAGAAAAACTGCAACACAGCTTTGTCACTCTCCTGACAAGAATGTGTATGCACCATGTTGGCTGATCATGAAGGAACTTCTTTCAGCAGAATTGCCTCTCATTTCCATCATATGAGTGTCTGGCATCATAGACTGATGCAATGATTGATTGGGCTTTGCAACATCTGGAAGCAAAGTCATACACAGCCAAGCTATTTAGCTGACTCTGACTTACCAAGCTTTGTATTAGGATGTCTATGCACCTCATCCTTTTCTACAGAAGTGTTTCTATTCCACAACTTTTACCAGTGTCATGTTTTGCATTCAAAAATTTGGCTCTCTAAATATCCTTGACTCTCTAAATATCCTTGTGGAAGTCTGTGCATATAAAACTCAACAGCAATGATTTAAGGGCTCTACCACCCCCGAACTGTACACGTTCCATTTACAGAAGTCAGGAGTGTTAAGCTCTCTAACAAGTCTCTGCCTTCACAGTTATTTCCCTTGTTTTGAATTTTAGTCCTGAGCATTAGGCATGCAAGTTTGCGGACTATAGTGCAATACTGCAAAAATACCACATATGAATGTTCTATAAGGACTGCTGAAAGCATTATAGTTCATCTCAGTGTAACTTGTCTGCAACTCTATTCCCTTCTATTTCAGAGATTCATTTAGCTCTCAGAGCCTGATGGTATTTTAAGAGAAGTATGTAATATTTCTTCCCTTTCTTCCTCTCTTGAGCAAGGACTGGTTAAAGCCTCATCTCTGTAACTCAGATTCCTGAAATATAAGTGACCATATCCAATTGAAATAAATTGGTTTAGATTTCTTGTGTTTGGTGGGCTGTCAGAGTTGAGGCATCAATTCCCACAGTCACAAAACGAGATCAGAATTTCAGCCACTTGTGTCTTAAGTTTCCAGGCTTCATAAATACCAACTATTTCTCTCACATCTACGAGAAATTTAAATTACATAAATAAACTAATTCTGAAGAGCACTTGATGCAATGCACTACCACTCAGTTTCACCCAAGTTTAATTTGTATTATTGTGGTCACAGGAAAGCTAGATGGGGGTGTAAGGTAATCTTGAAAGGGCATACGATTTAAAATACGTCAAAGGCTTTGACTTAGTTCAAACTTGTTTCCTGTGTATTATTAGTACAGAAATGTTTAATATCTTATGACATCGAATTTGCATGCCTAGATCTTACTGCCAAAGTAGAGTAGAAGAAATTGCATTTCAAATGGCTCATGACAGAAGTCTTACCACTTAATTCCTAAGCAGGCAATGATGATGGACCATTTCTGTATTCCAAGACGCTGAATTATGCTGGTGGTTGTAACTGCAGGAAGATAAGTAAAGCATCTTGTGTCTGGAGTGAAGTTGTGTAAGTAGTAAAGGGCAAACTGCCTAAAGCCTACTTCCTCTGAAGCATCCCCTGTAGTTTGAATAGACATTAACTACTGTTCACAAACTACCTGTGGGTGTTCCGAAATATTTATTACTTTCTCTCACTTTAAAGACTGCATCTGCCTGCCACAAAACAAGTCCTTTAAGAATAAATGTGGCTCACTACCTCTGCAGTAAAAGATGGTATTTAGAAGCCTGTGTCTGCAAGTAGCAATTAAATTGTTCATCTCCCTGCACTGTGTGAGCAATTCTTACTCCTTCAATTTTGCCCCCTCAGGTTGTTCATGATAAACTCAACTGTAAGGCATTGTAAGGAAATATTATCAGTCTATTCTGAAAAAGCCTGGAACAGGCTTTCTTGAATGATATTTCAACATAAAAAGAAAGAAGAGTTCAATTGCTATCTTACTTTGATTTGCATTTTAAAGACCTAAAGAATTCTTGGCAGCAGTCAAAGACAGAATGTGTTACAGCCACTGTTTTATCTTTGGGAAAGAAACTAGGAATGGTCAGTTAACTAGTGAACAATTCCAAGCTTTCTTTGGAGAAGCAGGTGTAGTGACAGCCCCTCTGCCCAATCCCTTCTTGATCCTTTGTGTATACAGTAACCTAATTAGAGTGCACTTTTAAACAGCTGTAATGTGAACAGGTAGAGATTTACTTTGATCTGCGCCATTCAAAGGACTTCTTCAATTCCTCCTGATTTGTTCTGGTAAGTGGGCACCTCAGTTCCAAGTTAGATAAAAGAAAAAGTTGTGTTATGAGTTTACGTATTTTGGAAAATTCACTTCTCTAATAGTGGCAAAGGAAATGGATATTTAAGTTAGCTTGGTCACCATTAACATTGAATGTTCGGGCTCCTTAAGTTTAAATAGGTTTTCTGATATCTGCTCATACCAGACTTATCTCTGCTACTTAAAATCTGCACCTGTTGCTGCACTATTTGAGTACAGTTTTGACTTCTGTGTACTTTAAACATGAGGCTTAAAGCCCTCAGTGGCGCAACCTTCTCTAAAGTTCAGAAAAAGCTGGAACAGCGGTCTCTGCCACTAGCCCCAGGACCAGAATGAGCAGCAGTAGTGTGGATGTATTTTGCACCATTTGAAGCCTGGAGGTATGAGTTGTTCTGATCTTTGTTCACTCAGAGTTTACCGGGCTGCCTGAGGCACAGATGCTCCCTCTGCATGGCCTCCTTGTAAAGCTGTGTTTAGGCTCTTAATCCAGTCCCAAATTTTGCCATAGCTTTTAGGATTTGAGAGGCTTATTCAACTTCTGTTCTGTCATGTTTTGACTTTGGAAAAATAAATGGCAATGGTGAACTTCATCCCTTTTCCTACAGGTAATGAAAAGGAGCTTTAAAAGGCTTGTTCTGAAGTTTTGGTTTGGGTGGCAGGAATGCAGCCTGGGAGAAGTGGTAGCCTTGATGAGTTTGTGGTTTACTCCTCCCCATCACTAACACTGCATGCTCTCCTGAGGAGAGTACTGGCACTTTCCCTGTTAGAAGGGTATCTGTGCTAGAACAACAGCCCTGAGCAGCTTAATACTTTTTTTTTCCTCAGTTTGGTTTGTGGCTGTTATGAAGCTGCATTGTCTCCATTTTACATTTCGCTTTAAGATTAGAGCGGCTGTCTTTCAAAGCATGTAAAGTATACTTTACTTTGGAAAGAAGATCCCAGATTTCCAACTTACTCATAAAATCAAATCCCGTGCAAGAGAAGTTTTACAATAGGAGATGATTTAATTTTAATGTTGAACTATTCCCACAGTAACAGAAGGTGAAAAAAATACTTTGGGGGGGGGGGGGGGGCGAGGAGTGCATGTGGAAATTATTGGAATAATAGAATATCTTGGGTTGGAAGGAACTCCAAAGATAATCTAATTCCAACCCTCCTGCAGTGGGAAGAGTTACCACACAATAAATCAGGTACTACATCAGGCCCATCCAACCTGGCCTTGAATGCCTCCAGGGATGGCGCCACCCACAACCTCTCTGGGCAGCCTGTGCTACTGCCTCATCACTCTCAGTGAAAAATGTCTCCCTAACATCTAATCTAAATCTCCCTTTATTCAGTTCAAAATGGTTCCCTCTTGTCCTATCACTGTCTACTCATGGAATTTGTTTTCCCTACTGTTTATAAGCTCCTTTCAAATACTGGAAGACTGCAATGAGCTCTTGCAGAACTTTGATGCTGCTGTAACACTCTTCACTTGTCTTGATCATCTCAAAAAAAATAAAAATTGATCAGCATTTCACTTAATTAGTTTCATTATTACACTATTACATGTGATTGTTTTTTTTCCTCCACTCAACTTCTCATATTACGTCACTGTTGCTTTTTCCTTGCATCAATATCTGAAAAGAATATCAGATCCTTTAGAAGACAAAATTTTGGTGTATTTCCATGCAAATAAAACCTTGAGACTAAACTCATTCTTTTGAGAGCATCTAGGTATTTCTCTACTGTGAAGTCAGCAGGCAATCTCATAGATTTTTCTTTGTTTAAATAATATCTTACTGAACATTTATATGATTGCTCTACAGGCACAGTATGTTGTCCTCTTAGAGTTATGGTGGTGACTATGCAGGCTTCTCCATGCTCATCTATTAGCATAAAACACTGTACTTAGTTAAGAGAAGAGCTCATTTTCCTAGAGTGTAGAGACTGCAAATCTAAGGTTAATAGCAGAGTGCTTTGTACAGTAGCTGGTCTGAAACAGTTCTTGTTATGTGTTGAGGGTCTTGGAGTGGTTCTGTGCATCCTGTCTACCAGAATTGCCCACCCTTGCACAGACAGCTTCTGATTTGCATTTGGGTGTGGTTCCTGCACTGTGACCAGCAAAGCTGGATTTATTGTGTATCCAGACTAGATTGCTTACCACAGAGTGACTTTTTTGAATTACTATGCTATAACTGCAAGTTTGAAATAATAGTATCATTTATTCTTTGAGTTCTGATTTTACATTCTTCAAGTTCAGATGTGTACTGGTGCTAAATTAACTGCGTATATTCTAACAATCCAAATCATACTGCTTCACCTCCAATATCGTGCCAGTTTACAAAAGATTTAAGCACAGATTTGAGCTCTGCATTTATCTTGTCTGGTTGAAAAATGTAGGTAATAATGGAATTTGTGTTGTTGACTTAAAATTGCTTTTTGGAAAGCTGTACGTTAGTGGACAAGGTCAAATCAAAGAGGGGGGAAAGACATTGACTTGGGTTGGAAAAAATGTTCTATGTGAATGACTGTAAGGTTCCAGCATTTCCAGCATGAAGGTATTGGAATCATTCCTAAGTGGCTTTTTTTCCCCTATGGGTTACTCATCCAATTTGTTTTGCCCTAGTCCTCCGCAGTACTACTCACATGATAGCACATTTCTTCTACAAACTGCAGGAATGCTGACATTTGGTGTCATTCCTGGTTAGAAGCTTGCTTTGTCTTTATTTTTTTATGACACGTATGGGGATAAAATTTACACTGTATCTGCATCATAAATCAAATATTTTGCTAGAAGATAATGGTGCACTAAAGAAAAGAGGAAAAAAGTAGACACAGAATTCAGTCGATAAAATTCTTAAAATACAACAGCTTTTCTGTTGTTTCAGTTATAATTATGAGTTAAACGTTTGCAAATGTACTTAGCTGGTTTTGATATCAACAAAGAATGAATTCATCTGTCTAGTGTTTTATCACTATATGAAAATCAGAACAGTAATATTTTGGCATTTTTGTAATACGTCTACTTTGAGCAATGTAAGAGTGATTCTTGTGGGCGATTTCTAGAGTTGATTCAACTCTTCTACTATGTTCACTTTATGCAAATATTTAATAGCAGAATTCATTCACATTTAATGAAATCTCGTATTTCTGCTCCGCGTTGCAATCTGAATACTCCTGTGAAATAATTTCTGTGGAGAGTTGAACCCTGTAAATGGTTTCTCCCATTCCCACTGGTACTGGCAAAAGGAACTAAGTGAGTGAAAGTGTTTGATTGTCCTCTGTGGAGCAGAGCCCTCCATGGAGGGATCCCTCCAGTTTTTTACTGGAGGGAGTTTTTTATCAGTTGTTTGATGCTGTTGTCCTTCTAACTCTGTCCTGAAGAGAAGTATGCTGGTGGAATGAGACACGGGTGCATCTCTATTTCAGGTCTGGTAGGGTTTGATGTAAATAATTCCTGAATTATTAACCTTATTATTATTATTATTAACCATCTGAAGATTCCTGCTTGTATTACATATATGTAAAATGATAGATCTATAATGAAGAACCTTTTGTCCCTTAGGCCAAAGTTGTGGGTCTGGTATTAGATGTTCCTCAGGCTCAGAATCTTTTTAAGCATCTTTACATCCCTTATCTCTGAACTGATCAATTTTCCCTCTCAATGGTAGTTCAGGCTTTCTTCTACCTTCTTTGACTTGCACCTCTGCAAGCTCTCTATTCTTATATCAGCAAAAGCCAAATAATGCCTTAGGTGTGTATTTGACAATATTCCTGCTAAGTACTGTACTGGAGGTGGTAGCTGTATTTCCTAATGGTAGATGAGTTGAATCACAAAGCAATGCATAGGATGTATCTGCAGTCGTTGCAAACCAGGTTAAAAACACATAAGTTTTGTCTAATGCATGCCAAGTGAATTTAACCAACTTGTAGTATTTTATGAATCTTCCATAACATTTTTAGAAATGTTACAAGTAATATCTTTATCAGAATGAAAGTTGTGCTTTTTATTATTGCAATTTTTGAAGTTCACTGTGGGTTCAAGATCTTTTCGTCTTCTCAAGCTCTTACTTCTTAAAAATGGTTACAAATCTAAACAAGCAGGTTTCTGTTTAATATGCTTTCTAGTAAACTGTGGTAAGTGATCTCTTGGTTTTTTTTTTGTTTTTTTTTTTTTAAACTGTATTATGGCTTCATCTTCCAATAAGACAAACTTCTCCAAAGTAACATCTCCTATTTAAAACATTATTTCAAAGCCTTCAAGACACCTTCTCAAATTTTGTTCACACTCATTTTTATCAACTTATACAGGAGATTTAAGCTGAAAGTTTTTCATAAACTTACTTCCTCACAGGCTTCAATACAGGGAAGAATACCATGCCATTGCTTTTTCTGTAACTGTTTGGAGAGGGATGTGGCATGCAGAAAACAAGGGCACATTGACAATGCAGTATTTTTCTGACAATGGCATTTGTTGCTTGTGTATCTTTGTAGAGACCAGTGCAACTAATCGTCACTATTGGAACATCAGAGCTTTACACTGATTGTTGGTCAACCTCCTTATTTTCTGAAATAAGAAGCAACCATATTAATATGCAATTTATATTTAGTAATAGATATGAGTTTTAGAAGAGTGATTATATAGGCTGTTGTTGTCCATAGCTGAGGAAATCTCACAGAAGAGCCAGGCAAATAGCTACTTTTGCTGAGCAAAAGTTAATTGTAATGAATCTACAGTGGTAAATACTTTAAGGCATCACTAATTATTTTAGAATGGCAAGTATAGGTTAGATCTAGCAAGGAAGCCTGTTAGTCAGCCGAAGTAATAAAATGAAAATTATCCCATAAACATGATTGACAGTTCCTTTTTGGATTAGGAAAGAGGGCAGAGTAGCTGGAGAGGAGTTACTGAGAAATATCAGTTTGATTTGTGGGCAGTAAGCTTGCTGTGGACTGGATATGAACATGGATCTTATTTAAGAGCTACCACTTCTTGTTTGAAGTGAATCTTTAGTGCCAGTGTAAACTTGGAAGAGAAAAATAAGTAAACACTATTAATTCCAGTAAGAGCTAGGAGCAGAAATAGAAAATCAAACAAAGAAATTGGAATCAAAGGTTGAACTCTTGTTTTGTATTGTTCTTTTTAGATATATTTTTATAAGTGATGCATTTGAACTGAGGATTTCAGCTTTTTGAGGTTGTATAGATGAGCCTCAGTTCAAATGCATCTCTAGATTACATTTGGAATTACTGTTCATGAAACAAGAATGCTGTTTAGGCATTTCTGGAACAGAAAATAAAGAAAAAGCTTATAAAGTAAAGTATCAACTCCAGCTGTATGTAAAGCTGTTCTCTATAAAATTCTGGGAAGTAAAATTAAGTTGATGCCAAAATACTAGACCCACTAGCATGAGAAGGTTTCAATTCATTAGGTGAATATTTGTTTAGCATTCAGTATTGAGCTGAGGCTTACACATTCAGCCCTACTCTTGGGATTTAAGTTGAAGAGATATTTTGAGCAGCACAGCTACTCAATGAAGCAGAATGCTACAAAGCCAAGATTTATTTATTGCTTTGTACTTCAGGTGCAGATGTGATGTTCTCAAATAGGTATCTTGGGGAGAGGGAACCAAAGGGCTTTATCTGCTTCTGCCTTGCTTATTGAAAATTCTTATCTAAAGTTCTTATTTTTTTTGTGTATAATGATGTGCTTAGGGTTGATGCTAGTGCCTTAGTTACCTGTCTGCTAGCCTAGTAATTAATTCAGTGTTACTACTTAATGGGGAAGGGAGGATTTTTTTCAGTAATCATACACATGCATATCCTGAGGCAAACCCCATGCCACCTGCAAGAAAAGCAAGTGAAAAAAACCCATCCAGCCCCTTGCACGTGTGTACACACAAAAAACGCAAACACCCCAAAATACAAAAAACACAAAGCAACAACAACCACAAAAAACCAAACAAACACCAAATCACCATCACAACAACAAAAACCATGAAGAATCCCAACCACAAATACTAGGGCCACTTTGCAGGGGACCAAGAAATTCTGGATCTATTTTTCAAACCTATGGTTGCTTTTGCAACAGCCAGCTCTGAGTCCGCAGCTTTAAAAAATGAAAAGTAAAAAAATACAAATTGTCTTGAGTTAGTATGTTTTAGCTGGGGAGACAATAATTTTCTCAGGGTGGGAGGCTGTGAACAGCTCTACTGCTCTGAAAGACATCTAGAAAAAACAGAGGAGGAGGAGCCACAAAGGCTGGATTTAGGCTTGTTTTAACTATATAAGGTCAACTTCTTAATGTAGCATTGTTTTATCTCTTGAGACAAAATTCAAGGTTTGTTTTTAAAGTGCACTTATTCCAAGCAATATCTTCATTTCCTCTGAGCCTTATGTGTTCCTTAAGTTGTTTAAGATTTTAGACGGTTTTCTATAGGCTTATTGTCTGCTTGTTTCTGTACCTCATCTGCTATTCCACATAGCCTGTAAATATTCTTGATGGCATAAAATAGAACTGAGCGATTGGCAATTGCATTGTCTTTAGGCAACCAAAAAAGTATATAATTTATATTATTATATATAATATAAATATAATAATATATATAACTGAATATCCTGACCATTTAATATATAAGGATGAGGATACTGAATCCAAAAGTTAGATCATGCCCTTCACTTAGTAAGTGACAGCATAGAAAGAAGAAAGCTACCATCTACCCAAAGAGGTTTAGCCTAGATCTATCTTAGGGAACTGATTTAAGACAAATGAAGCTTAATGGTAAGCTATGCTGATTTGTTAGGTCAGTAGTTGTATTTAAGTGGATTTTTTCTTTTCAGCTCATATAGTGGTGCCTAGTCCTTGTTAATCGCACACACATTCCTTGCTATGCTAAAGCAGTATTCATTTCCACCCCACCTGCAGCTCATACAAGCAGTAAATTAATTCCCTTTTTTCCCTCTGTAGTTGATAACTGCCTTATTTCCAACCATTACACAGTTGATGTATAAAATATGGATTATTAGAAACTTAATATATTCTTCTGTAACTTGTTTTCTTTTTATGATGGCTTTAATGGGTTGATTCCCTCCTTTGCTGTGTTTTGAAACATTCCTTTGAGGAGAAGTGTAGTGTGTGGATGTTTGAACTGCTTTGGGAGGCTTTAACATTCTTGTGCAGCCACAGTATTCTTGATAGGATGAAACTCCTTGATGCTGGTTTAAGTGATTTAAAAGAGTAATGACATAAAGCTGAATTTCTTTGTTCTATATGCAAACTCTGAAGCAGATGCTACAATGTTGTGGTTTCTAAGGTGCTGCCTGAGTAGAGCAACTTTGGTCTAATTCTGTTTCTTTTTGAGGGTTTTTTTCAATAGAGGCACGAACTAAAGGTAAGCATCAAGTATGAATTATTAAAAAAAACCCAACGCAACAAAAACCTGATGTAAGGCAGTGTCAATAGCCTGTTGTTACAATCAGTGTGCAAATACTTATATACTTCAGGCTTATTTTCTGTACATTCCTTTGTGCACTGTGTGACCACTAGTTGTGTTTTATGTTCAGTGGACTATTTGGAAAGAAGTGATCTAGGTAGAATTTTCATACCTTATTTATATGACAAATAACCAGTCGCTATGATAACTAATACAGATTCAGTTGTGGATACATACCCTTCCTATTCTTTAAAGATACTTTCTCTCAGTTGGATCATTGGGATCAAACATCTGCAAAGCTTGTGCCTTTTGCTTGTTAGATAAAGATCTATATGCATTATTTAACCTGCAAGTATCTGTAGTTTGTTTTGTTTTCCTCTTGGACATGTCCTCTCATAAAAAGCTTGTGTTACATTCTTTGATGGCTTGGAGTAGAATGCAAAGAACTGATTTCATGTTATTTTTCTATTGTGTCATCCGGGGACTGTTGAGTTGTCAGTGTGTTGTATAAGGATGGCTGATTGTAGTAAATTTGTAGAATCCAGACAGATCTTCAGGCACCTGCATGTGACAGGGCAAGGTTCTTAGCCTAACTGAGCCCCTCGCCTCTGGTGCTGGCTCTCTGAATATTGCAGATGCTCCTTGATTGTCTGTATTTTTAGGGCTATGGTTTCCAAATTGTCCCGAAGTCATTGCAGTAAGGCTTTTGGGGAACCCAATTTCGTTTGTGGAGGGAAAAAAAAAAAACAAGAAATAAAAGTCAGATATTGATATATGTAAGTCTTATGGGTTATCTCCTAGTTCTATTCAAAGCGGAGACAAAATAATAAATGCAAGTGAACACATGGTGGATGTAGGGAGAAAGGCATTAGAGCATGTGCTGTCATTTGTGATGTCAGAAAAAGAGAGTTGGTTTTTGAAGGAGTTTTTGAAAGCTTTTTCAGCAGCTGCGGAGGAGCAGAATCTAGGCCTGTTATTTGGAGGCAAGGTATAAAGAGTGCAAGTTCAATGATAGAAAAGAAGTCTGTTTTGAATCCATTAAAAAAACAAACAAAAAAACCCCCACAAAACCTCAGAAGCAGTGACTTAGATTATCAGCAAAGAGCTTGCTTGGCTTAAAGAAATTAAGCTGTTTCTGAGCTTAAAAACAAGGTCTCAAAACTCATCTTTGAGTCTATGACTTGAAAACCTTGTGGGTTTTTTATTTTTTTAGTTAATGTTAAGAAAAGAAAGAAACCTTCTGGCTGCGGTCATGTATGCCAACCATCAACCAGGAGTAAACTTTTACAGCTGACTTATGAACCCCAGAGAGATGGGTTTTCTAATGGAAATACTGACAGCCTCTTAACTTGAGCAACGCTAGCAGGCGCCGTTATAATAAATGACACTGAGAGAGACATGATACAGGCCCACAAGGTAATTAATGGCAAGAGTAAAATAAAATATAGTCGCAGCATCCCACAGAGAGCATGACTCAATGGAGCAAACTTGTAATAAAGCACAAAGAACGTCTGTTTAGTAAAGAGCTGTGTGAAACTGCTTGTAAAATAAATCATGAGCTAGCGCTAGAGCTAGCTGAGCTCCCTGTATGTTTCTTTTTAAATTAGAGGATTACAAAACTCTCCTCAACTATAAAAAGCCATTTTTGGCAAGGCAGAATCACACTGTATAATGAAATGAGAAGCAATGAAATGCAAAGTGCACCTATGCAAAGAAGCTTTTAACATGCTTCTGAATAGAAACAAATCAGAGAAGTCAAGAATGCACCTACTGCCTAATCTTACTTTTTAATCAAGTAATTTTATGACTAGCTGTCGTTTTGATTCTAATCTAATTGTCTTTTCATTTGGAGTGCATGATTTTGGTGTTGGGACATGTCACGTGTCAAAGAAGGCATAAAAATAGCTCTTCAGTTGTTTAAAGAAGCTTTATTTAGCAACAACAAAGAGATTAAAAATTCCTCCCTAAACCCACAAAATCCAACGCTGCTATTTGTTTTACATAATGCTTCCACTGATTAAGGAAGGCGGTAGCTACAACACTTGTAGATAAGCTGTTCTTTTTGATTTGTGCACCGATATCCCGCTTGTGGCTTATTATTGTTAACTCATCCTGGTGTTCATGTTGCAAGGACAGAAAAGTAAGTTACTTTGTCGCATCAGCTCATTTGGCTTATGAATACAATTAACATATTTCTATCAGCTCTCGATCTTTTCTACTCTGCAGATCTTTCAAGGAGGGAGACTCGGGGCTGATGTCAAATTGAGGCACAAGCACATGCTATGTAATTGTTGCTTTAAGTTTTACTAGGTAGTTACTTTTGGGAAGCTTAAAACCTACATTGCTGGTGTTACGAGTAAAAATAGTGAGCCAATGATATACCGGCTTCTCTGACTTCATTATCTCTGTTTAAAACTGATGACTTGAAAATTGAAATATGCTAGCACTTCAATATCGAAGATGATTTTATTTGGATGCAAAAGGTGTGAGGTGTACAAATAGAAATGCCTTATACACATTTCTGTCATTTTGTGTTAGTTTTACTTTCAGCATCATAAGGGGGGAAAAATAGGAATTTGTGTTCCTCCTACTGGAAATCTGCTGTGGTGCTTTTCAGTGTTTTTGCATGTGGGGCAACGATCCATTTAGTTTCAATCCCTTTATAATAGGGAAATACAACACACATCATCTTCATGACATACTGTTAGGGCCCAAGATACTGTGCTTCCATTTTAAGGTGAAGGTGGTTGATATAAATGTTTTCTCAGCTGCTATAGTCACACAAACTTTCTGCTGGAGAAATATTAACTGTGTAAATCTCAGCTGAAGTACAATATGGACCCCAATTAGTTGCTGTTCTGCATAAGGGATCTTGAACTCTGTTTCCATTTCTGAGCTGATCAAGAGGAGTTTGCAGTACTGAGCAGGACAATACTGACTTCGTTTATATCTGAACCGTTCACTTCCAAAAAGGAAAAAGAAAAGCTACTCTTAAATTTGAGTGAAAATGATTTAAAAATCATTATTTTAGATAAAAGAAATAAATAAAAATCATCTACTTCCATAGACAGAAATCTTTCATGCTTCTCTCACTTGTGCTATTTAACAGTGAATTGCTTAACTGCTATTTGGAGTTTCTAGCTTAAATTTATAAAACTGTGTCTCATTATTCAATTTACAGAGAGGCTGCAGATGAGTGCCTGTATATTGCTAATTTAATCTAGATCTGTTATCTAAATCTTTACTGTGAATACAGTGCCAGGAATTAAATTGGGTATGCTTGACACTTAATAGAACATCGGTAAGAGAACTGAGATGAACAGGAAGAGTGACTTTATTAAATCGTTATTTGCAGTTTTCTGTAACTCATGACGTAAGAAAACTTCATTAATAGCAGATAAGGTTCCACACCCTCCACTTGGGATATTGTAAGGAATTTTCAGTGATTAGATTTGATAGTAACATAGCAGAATCGGAAGCCTAATTACTCATGGTGGTTTTTAATACTGCCAAAGCAGTGCTTTAATTACTGCATTTCAATTTTGCATGTTTTTTCCAGCCCTGTGAAAACGAGAAAATTCTTTCTGATATTTTGTGCTAACAGAAAATATTTGGAATTGAAGGATACCAAATGCAAAAAAGCTAATAATCGTGGCTAACAATTGAAAAATCACATAATTGCACTGTGGAAAAAATTTTCCTACTTATTTTTGGAACTCTACCCCCATTGGAGTACCACATCTTTCAGTGAATTACTCTGAAGGTTATCTTGGTTTGACTGTAATGGTTGATGTGGCAAACTAATCTACTAGAATTGTATTTCCTCAAAAAGCATTTAAATTATGGTTCAAAAAGGCTCATTGGTCAACAATGCCTTCTGAAGCCTCAAGCCAAAGAATCGCCTATTGCAGTGTAGTAATGGAAGAAAAAACAGCTATGTATTTTATTTTTAATGAAAAATCCCAATTCTTATATATCTGCCTTGCACAAGGAAACCAATGTCTGTCTTTCATCCTTAGGATAAAGATAGAATTGACATAGGTCATGTCATTGAATCATAGCATGGTTTGTGTTGGAAGGGACCTGTAAGTCCATCTAGTTCCAATCTCCCTGCTATAGGCAGGGACATATCTGACTAGACCAGGTTGCTCAAAACCCCTTCTGGCCTGGCCTTGAGCACCTCCAGGGTGAGGGCATCCACAACTGCTCTGGGCAACCTGTTCCAGTGTCTCTTCACCCTCATAGTAAATAATTTCTTCCTAATAACTAGTCTAAATTTACCCTCTTCTAATTTAAAGCCAGTCCTCCTTCTCCTGTTATCTGCTGTCATGAAGAGTCTCTCCCCAGCTTTTCTGGAAGCCCCTTCACAGGTACTGGAAGGACGCTATAAAGAGTCTCCAGAGCCTTCTCTTCTCCAGGCTGGAGTTCCAGCTCTCTCAACCTGTTGCCATAGGGGAAGTGGTCCAGACCTCTGATGATCTTTGCGGCCTTCCTCTGGACCTGCTCCAACAATTTGATGTCCTTCTTGTGTTTAGGGCCCTAGAATTGGATGCAGTACCTCCAGGTGGGTTCTCATAAGAGCATAGTAGAGGGGCAGAATGGCCTCCCTTGACTTGCTGGCCATGCTTCTGTTGATGCAGTATGTTTGGTCTTCTGGGCTGCAAATGCATACTGCCAGCTCATGTTGAGTCTTTCATCAACAGACACTCTCAAATCCTCTTCCTCCGGGCTGCTCTCAGACATTCTCCTCCCAACCTGTATATGTGCTTGGGATTGCCCTGACCCAGGTGCAAGTCCTTGCATGTCTTGTTGAACTTCATGAGGTTGGCATGAGCCCATCTTTCAAACCTGTCCAGTTGTCGTCTGTAAACTTGCTGAGGATGCACTTGGTCCCACTGTCCATGTTGCCCACAAAGATGTTAAATAACACTGGTCCCAACACTGATCCCTGAGGAACACAACTTGTCACCCGTCTCCACTTGGACATTGAGCTGTTGACTGCAACTCTGAGTGCAATCATTCTGCCAATTCCTTGGCAGCTTCCATCCACCAGTTCCCTAAGAACCAGTGGATGGATCTCATCAGGTTTTATTAAATTATGCACCTTCAGGTTCTTCAGATGGTCTTGACCCTGATCTTCACTTACAGTGAGTAGATCTTCCTTCTACCCGTTCTTACCTTTGCTTTCTGCAATTTGCTTTCTGCAAGCTTCATCATCTTGCTGATGAAGACTGAGACAAAGAAGTCAATGAATGCTTCAGCTTTCTCTGTATCCCTCATGACCAGGTCTCTGGTGTCCTTCAGAAGAGGTCCCACATCTTCCCTGGCCTTCCACTTACCATTGATACACCTATAGAATTTCTTCTTCCCCTTTTCTAGATTTAATTCTATCCGTGTTTTAGCTTTCCTAACTTGATCCCTGGCTACTCAGAAAACTTCTTGGTAGTCCTCCCAAGAAACCTGTTCCTGTTTACACTCCCTAGAGGCTTTCTTTTTGCTCTGAAGTATCTGACAGTATCTGACAACCAAATTTCTGTGAGATACGCGTTAAAAATTGTACCTTCAGAAGTTAAAGGCACGTCTTCAATCTGTTCAAGTGGTGGCTGAAATTCATGATTGAATTCTTGGAGACTCTCTGATTCTGACAGGAGAGGAAATATCCCTGAAGCTGGAGTCTGGCTGACCTTGCTGGTCAGATGGAGCACAGTAAAGGAGGCTGCCTTTGTGTTCTTGTTGGATCAAATATTTGACTTTTTTATTGATCAAGAGGTGATTATGTCAGGTAGATAAGCTGGCATGTGACCAGAAATTAGACTTTTCTTCCTTTCTGGCATTTTATTTGTAGTATTTTTAACAGCAATAAAATTGCTAACATCATTTTAAGACTCCTCTCTTGACACTCATCTCTAGATTTGCGATAAATTCATATGATTCATAATGATAAATGCAAGTAGCAAACTGAGAGGAGGGAATAATAGGTTTTTAATCCTGGGTACTAGTATATTAAAAGGAAAGCAAATTAACTCCGGAGAATAGCTAATAATACCTTTTTTTTTTCATCCCCTCCCCAATCCTTTGCCCCCTCCCCAGTAAATACAGTCAGTTTACTAACAAATATTACAAACTGGATCAGTTTTTGCTGGGAAGAATTGAGATGTTGAGATTTCTGTTTTAAACCATCTGGAGTATTCTAGACCTGAGATGTGGGGTACCAAATATCATGTGGAATAAAGCATGAAAATTGCCTTTGCATTTGGATATAATTTTGGCAAACAGAGTTTAACATTCAATACTTAAAGCAGTTTTGACTTATCAATATACATCACTGAATGCTTCTGCTCATATGAAAGTACAATTTCTAGAGAAAAAAATCTGCTAGCACAGCTCTAAGAGTAATTTCTAAGGAACAACTGGCTTTATTGTTCTTCAAGGAATTAAAAAAATCTTCAAATAAGCATCCAGAGAGGAAACATGAACGTCTCCATAATTTTGTGATCCATAGAATTTTCATGATCATCAGATATGGAACATAGACCACTATAGGCAGAGCTAATGAGAAATACTGAAGTACTGACATAATGAGAAATCTGTTTTTTTTTTGTTTGTTTGTTTTTTCTTTTTTAACACAACAAGTTACTGCTTTATGAAATAATCTGGCTCCAGATCTTCTTTCCAGGGAAATATTCTTAAAATAATTTTTGAAGAGATTTCCCATTTCCTTTGAATGCACTTGAGATTCATTTGTGATACCTTTTATTTCTCTCGTATGTAAACTCTCATGGTGCTTTATATATTGTATTATCCTATGGAGGCATTACTCTTTTATGATCTTTCCTTTGTGCATGTAATGATCATTTAGTTTGTTGTTAACAGTCCTGCTTTTGCTTTAGAATTTCTGTATTGACTCCATCACACCTTTCTGTTTGTTGTAAGATGTTTTTTCATTCCTAAGCACCCTAGCTATTTTGTTCTTATACGCTATTGTCTTTTTATTCTCACTGTTACCTTAGTTCATAATGGTTTCTTGTGGCTTTTTTGGTACCTGTTCATTTTCATCTTTAATTATCAAGAGCAGAGTGGTTATCTGTAGTGCTTCATTTCATAGTCATTACAGTTGCTTTCATCAAAAGGAAGACTTCATTACAGCGGAGAAGTATTGTATGCAGTGGTAGAATCATGTTTGTCTGCAGAAGCAAACTGATTACAGAACAGTAGCTTATTTAAAATATTGATGAACAGTCTTTCAGGTCTCTAGCTATTGATAGCTAGTACTGTATTGGACCAGTTATTTTGAACTTTGATGAAATACAATAGAGTACAGAGTAGTAGTAGTAGCTGGTAGGTCTAACTCTTCAGAATTTCTTTGTTGTTCATTTTTTAGGTAAAGATTGCAAACTTCCATTCAAACAAGAGCCAGTACAGATTCCTGAGTATATGATGTGAGGAGGCTTTGAAGCAGTTTGTATGTGGGAATGTTATTTTTTTTTTCCATTCACTTTCCTTGTAAATATTTAACTTGTGCTTTTCTCACACTGTGTGTTCACCCCCAGTGTATATAATGTCTATTCCTATACATATATTTCTGCTATTAGTGATCATCAGGTATGTAATACATGACTACATACTTTTAAAGCTAATGAGTAAAGTGGAGCAAACTGCTGAAATTGGCCTGACCAATATGATTTGGGGGCAAATTGATCTATGCCACTGAATCTTTTCTTAAGGCCTTACTCTATGATTAAAGATAACAGGGAGTGACAACTATTTCTATGGGTGAAGAAGTTTTGCATTTAAGTGAATGAAGTCAGGCTCAATGACATTTCTGCTCTCAATGATATTTGAAAAGTTGTGGCAATCAGGTGAAGTCCCTGGTGAATGCATAAACGGTAACATTGCACCCATTTTTAAGAAGGGTAAAAAGGATGATCCCAGGAACTACCATACCTCCACTTCTGTGTTGGGAAAGGTCATGGAGCAGATCCTTCTGGAAGCAATGCTAAGGCACATGAAACATAGGGAGGTGATATGGGAAAAACAGCATGGCGTCACCAAGGGAAAATCCTGTTTGACCAGCCTAGTGGCCTTTCATGATGGTGTTACTGCATCAATGGACAAGGGAAGAGCCACTGATGTCAGCTATCTGGGCTTCAGTGAGGCATTTGACATGGTCTCCCACAACATCCTTCTCTCCAAATTGGAAAGATGTGAATTTGATGATTAGACTGTTCAATGGACAAACCAGCCGCAGAATCAAGTCCAGAGAGTGGTGGTTGATGGCTCCATGTTTGACTGGAGATCGGTGATGAGTGGTATCCCACAGTGCTGGGATGGATACTCTTTAATATCTTCATCAGTGACATAGACAGTGGGGTTGAGTGCACCCTCAGCAACTTTGCTGATGACACCAAGCTGAGGGAGTCTGTGATTGACTCCAGAGGTTCAAGAAATCCAAATACAAGAACTTGCACCTGGTTTGAGGCAACCCTCACTACCAATACAAGATTGGGGATGAGAGGATTGAGTGCAGCCCTGATGAAAAGGGCCTGGGGATACTGGTGGATGGGAAGCTGGGCATGAGCCAGCAACGTGCCTTCACAGCCCAGAAGACCAACCGTATTCTGGGCTGCATCAAAAGAAGCATGGCCAGCAGGTTGAGGGAGGTGATCCTGCCCCTGTGCTCTGTGCTGGTGAGGCCACACCTGGAGTACTGTGTCCAAATGTGGAGTCTTCAGTACAGGAGGGGCATCAACCTGTTAGAGCATGTCCAGAGGAGTGCCACAGAAACGATCAAAGGGATGAAACACATCCTATGAGGACAGGCTGAAAGAGCTGGGGCTGTTCAGCCTGGAGAAAGCTCCAAGACGACCTGATAGTGGCCTTTCTATATCAAAAGGGGAGCTACAGGAAAGAAGGGGACAGACTCTTCTAAAGAGTCAGAGGTGACAGAACAAGAGAAAGTGGCTTCAAGCTTGATGAGGGTAGATTTAGGTTGTATCTGAGGAAAAGCTCTTTCAGTGAGGGTGGTGAGTCCCTGGAATTGGTTGCCCAGAGATGTGGTGAATAGCCCATCCGTGGAGACTTTCAAGGTGAGGCTGGATAAGGGCCCTGGGCAGCCTCATTTAGCTGTGTATGTCCCTGTTCATTGTAGGGAGTTGAACTGATGACCTTTAAAGGTCCCCTCCCACTCAAAGGATTCTATGATTTTTATGAAGTCTCTTGTAAATCTCTGTAAAGATTAAGCTTTTTTGAAGTTCAAAGTAGAAAGGATGGTTTTGCTCCATTTTTGCTATCTTCTAAACAGAAGTGCGCAGTCCTTCAGTCCTTAATCTTGATATTTCACACATCTCTTGCCTTGTAACTTCTGTGCTTCTGTTTGTAGTATCTCCATTTACTTCACTTGATTAACCTTTAGTTTCAGTAGTACACAGGATGTCCATTGCAAGAACAGGTCCCTTGTGACCTGACTGTGCCCAAGAGACTACTCCAAGCAGAGGAGAACCTGATTTTCCCACCAGAACCACATCTGCAAATGCCAGTGTTGTGGAGCCTAATGATGGTTAATTTTATGGATTGCCAGGGATGAAATACTTGGTATGAGGGATTAGAAAACCGTAGAAGTCTTGCAGCTAGGAGACAGAATTTGTTTTTGAAATAGACTGTTGATATTTGCTTTTCATAGATGAGAAGCATACTTCAAATGCACCTTAATATTAGACTGTTACTTTTTGAATGTTGAAAACTGAGAGGAGGGAAATCATCCACTCTGGGAATCAGTATTTCTGGGCTCTATGCCTGTGGTCCATTCTGTAAGTTAAAACTACAACTGGGATGTTTTAATTGGTTTCCATGGCATTGTGACCTTCCTTTTGAACAAGCTGACCTGTCAAAAGGCTTAGATCTGCAACTTCCTTCACCTCATAAGGTCCAGAAGCTCAGTGGTATTTCCTACTGGATAGTGTCTGCCAAGAGAGCTTGTATTATTCATAGCAAGGTCAAATAGAAACATGGTCTATAACATCTCAGGGATTTTAAGTGTGCTCTATGAAGCCTTGCTTTTCAGAAACCTAAACAGTAAAATAGTAGAGGCAAAGAACTTTTAGATGATTTTTCAGCATGTGATGTAGATTAACACTATTTCTTGCAATAAATGGGCAGTTAAGTGTGCACTCTCATTGTCTTTATAAGCTCTCAAGTTTCTTTATTATGGTGTGCATGGCCTGATATTAAAATGTGAGCCATTCTACACCTGACAGTTCCACTGGACTCAGTTGAGAAGCTATCATGACTGATTAGGGACAAAGAACAATATTCCTATAATTGTACCAGAGTTTAGGATTAGTTGTAGGAGGAGCTAGAAGTCTATCAGCCCTGGCTCCATTTTATCTATAGTTTCCTCGGATTGTAGATGCTGTACATGATTACCACTATTGGGGACACCAGTTTAAGAGACTTAGACTACCCTAGGAAAGTTGTTTCTTTAACAGAGACAGAAAGAAAATAGTTAACTGCAAGAAAAAAATCACACTTTTATTTCTTTATTTTCATAAACCTGTATTTTGCTTTGAGAACAAAATACAAATGCATTTAGCAAGCTGTTTCCAGGATGAATTATTGTTAGAGAGATGACTGGTTAATGGTTTGGATACCGATTTGCTGTATTATCTATTTTAAAGTCTGATCTGAAACTTGGAAATAACCAGACTTATACAGTTTGGACGTGGTGGCTAATACAAAACAAAAGGAAACAGTGACTATTTGGAGACCTAGGCAGGTGAATGTTAGTCCTGGAAAATTTAGTCCTAGAAAAGCAGCACTGCTTCTGTTGGACCTTATTCAGACTTTCCAAGTGCAGTCTTCAAAGCCTCATGCCAAAAAGGTCAGTAAAATTGCCCACTGCTTTTAGCTTCCGCCTTGCCTATTCCTTTTTGGGGGGCTGATTTTACTAGGGAATGAACAGTCATGCATTATGCAGCACGCTTATTGTATGGGAAACATTCACAGACATGTAAATTAATGCAATAAGTGTGTTAGCTTCTATCAGTTAAACTCAAAGGATTTTGAAGCATGGAAACACCATAACAACATCTGGCTTCCTTAAGAAGTCTAACTAAATTCATTTTTTAAAAATTAAAGAAGCCTACATGAGAAGCATCTTTTGACTGAGTTGAAAAGAAAGAATTCCCATTACTTAGGCTCTTAGCCTAACATGTTGCTTTTCATGCTTTCTCTAGAGTATTGAAAGAATGCTGCAGATGTTCTTGCTTAAGTGTTCTGTGTACTGTCAACTAGATGAGAAAGTAGTTTCAGAAGGTGATAACCATTTTTCAGAATGAAGGCTATTAAATATTTTCTTTGTCCATCATGGCAGGGCTGTTTTGTCTGAGTGTTGAACTGCTATAAGTAATGCCGTTTTTCATTTTTTTTTTTCTGGTGAGACTGAGGTAGAAAAGTGTGCAACCGGATTATTATATCAAATTTAGATTAAATGTAAGATTTTAAGTACTCTGCAGCTTGGGTTTGGGTATTTTTGCTCTTTGATCTTGTAAGCTGCATTCATAACTTAACAATGGAAACAGGTGAACTGATAAGTAAGGGTTCCTTTATACCAGTGAAAGATTTTTGATCATTGATCATACTGATCAAATAGGCACACCTTACTGTGATTCCAACATAAATGTTATTGTAGAGACCATGTAAGGTTTAATATTGGTCTAATTTGTATCTGAAGTTTAATAGCATTTGAAATTCCAGTTTTGGCTTTTCATGTTCCTACTCTCTTGGTTAGCTTTTTTTTTTTTTTTTTTTTTTTAATGGAAAGAATATGTTTGATTCTACTAGTGAGTGGTATCAGTATAATTAGACTTCTTATTGCTTGTCCACACCAATGAAAGGTAGACTTTAATGAAAGAGTGATTATTTCATTAGGGGAAAAAAAACCAAACATATTAAAGCATAGAGTTAGATGGCTTTAGGAGGTAATTTGAACTAAAGAATTTTGTATGCAGAAGCTATTCATAAAGCACACTTTATATATGCTAGTATGAGCTCCTTACAATTTTATTAGAAATTATAATTGCATAGGCTCAAAGGCATTGGTCTGGTGATTGTAAATCTGTTCAGAAAACCAGGCAAAGAAAAGGGTATGATTTAAAACAGACTGTCCCTTGAGGAACCTGTCTGATTTCAGCAGGAGAGAGAAGCACTCTTGACTATATATGGAAATTCAGGTTTGTGCTGTAAAATCATGATTTCCAGGGAAACAGCCCTGTAGCTGGCCTTCACTTAGATGAAAGGAAGAGCCGTCTAGAGAGTGCTTCCAGGTCTCTCTAAAGGGGAGGAGAAATTCTACGAATACCTTTGGTGTCTGACTGCGTGCTACAGCTTACAAAGCAGATTACTTTTCTGAGTGGGCATGAAGAATGATAAATACTGGTAAAAATACACACTGCTTACATACTCAAACATTTACACTTGTATGTTGATGACATTAGTTCTGTATGTGATTGGCGTCTTAAATTGGATTGTATGAATCTTAGGCAGCAGATAGAATCTAAATGCAGTGATTTCCAAACACATGCACAAAGCTGACTGCAGTTCATTGAGGCGGTGGTTACCTTATATCCTTATGTGTCTCACTGTAGTTAATATCAACCACATTTATTAATATCAATCAATTCATTAGCAATTGCTTATTTGACACCATCTTGGGCTTCTGCCTTGATCTAATCAGCTGGAAGACCTACACAGTTGAGATGTTTTGTTCAAAAGCCCAAATATCCTTCTTTATTCTTCACCCTCCCCCCCCCCCTCCGCCCTGAAAAAACATGTAGGCTATTTTCTCAAGTTTTGACTATGATGCATGGATTTCTCTTTTTAAAGTGTAGAAGGAAAGCTGTCAGAGATATCTGCTCTTTTTTACTTAAAAAGGAAACTTTCGAAGTGAGTTCCAGGCCTGCATTTCCAACAGCGTGGTGAACCATTTGTGCTTCCATGAGCATGGCTGACCTCCAAGCCAGCTTATGGCAACATATCCAAAATACAACCAATGTCTCCAGTACAGAGTTATGTCTCAGTTTCAAGACTGAGCTTAAAGAATTTTGGAAGTGTTTGTTAAGGGGTGAAAGGAAGGAGGCAAGCAGTGATGTTTTTGACTCCAGTCAACACAAATAATTACTTGCTGTTATAAACATCTTGCAAGACAGAATGGATGATTGTCCTTTCAGCTGCATGGAAAGAAAACAGCTGCACAATGTGGAGTAGAGGCAGGATATGATCTTTCCTACGTAGCTGATCAATCTGGCACCTTATTTTCACTTTGAAAGAGTAAACATACAAGTGAGCAATGATGACAGTCACAATGAAGCACTGTTACTGAAGCAGCTGCATTGCAGACGGGTTGAATTCACTATTGCAGATAAAAATTTGTAGTAAGAAAGGGAATTAACTTATTAGAAGTTAGTGTAAGGGATTTCAGTTCTGATTTTTTTTTTTTTTTTTTCTTCTCTTTCCCAGTATTCATTCTCATTAAAGGAAAACAATTACTGGATGCTAGCTACAACCCAGCACCATTCTGCAAGTGAATGATAAATGTATGCTGATAATGTTGCTGTGCTGCCAATGAGAGCATGAAACATTTGGAAGGAAAAATAATAGAGCTGTCTCATAAATAACTTTATGGCACTTCAACATAGAGCAGACAACCCTATAAATAAATAGAATAGATCTCCAATTCTGCATTGAGTTACTTAGAGTTTATTGCTGTTATTTCTGTTCTTATTACTTAGCGTGTGGACTGATGATATCAAACTGTATAAAATGCAGACCTTTGCTTTGACCTCTGCTACAGAGCTTTCTCTAGCAGAGAAATGACTCCTTTACTCAACATAGGCCTTAAAATTACCTAAAATTCTAAAGGCCTTTGTGTAGGAGACCTCCAGTGTGAGTACACAAGTCTGAAACAAAAATGAGCTCTCTGCAAGGTTGGCTTCAGGAATTTCTGTCATTCTGACATGCTAGAAGAGATCCACTGGAAATGCTGGTGGTAAGAACATGAAATGGACTTGTTGAGATTTAAGATATCCAAAAGCAAATAAAAGTGAAGACATTTGATTAATCAACCCAACAAGTGGGAAGTTCAGACAAAGGGGAAAGTACATGGCTGTCTAGACATAGGATGACTCATTACTGTTTTTTCATATACATTCTAGTGTGCTTCTTGAGCTAGTCTATCAAAATTCCAGTGTAAGACTGGCTGTTATGTTGTATAGTAGCATTTTTATAATCTGATTGTACTCCTTTAGTGTATCTGATCCTCTGAGCCTTGCTTTTTCTTTTCTCAATTACTAGAATCAGCAGGACACAGTATCTAAGAAACACCAGCACATAGCTAGTGATTCCTAACTACTTGTGTGTTGCTAAAAGATTGTTCTTGACACTGTATTCAGTAAAGCAAATCCACACTCTGCAAATGCATCACTCCGAGGTCCTAGGCGTAGCTTATGGTCCTGCAACTATTTACTAGAATAAGTGCAGTGCATTTGGGTGGGTGAAATCAGCTCAGTCGCTAATGAAGTTGGCACTATGATTTTATCACTGGTATGTGTAATGTGAAATATTTTAGATCCCCACTAGCGTGGCTTTTATCTTAGTATTTGGCAAAAGATTCTAGGTGAACTGTGTCTAAGAAAGTCTGTATGTTTTTAACTTTTTCTTGATGTCCAGTAGGGCAGCAAAATCAAGCCACGAGAGATCTTGGAATGAGTCACTTACAGTAGCTTATAATTGTCTATGAGCAAGATATATGTAGTAGTTTTTTTTGGACTGCTTGAAACTCGACCTCATATCAGTATTTCATAAAATAAACATTCCTTATGCGGAAGAATGGTAACAGCAGTTAGGCCACTGGCACTTACTCAAATCTGAAAAATTAGGAATTTTCCAGATACTGCATTAGAATTGCTTTTCTGGGCATAAGGACTTGATTGTGTGCAGGAAATGAAGGTACTTGTGTCAACTGGTATGATTTTTCTTCTTGGTCTCCTGAAGTGTGCATAGGCATAATAAATACTAATGAAGGTGTTATAAATGCACTATATCAGCTAAGAGAAAAATCTTGCTCACTTTCACTTTGTCTGGAAGCCATAATCTATAGGAGTGATATTCCCAAAATTGCTTTATGCATCTGTGCCTTCATGTTCTGTAATTTTTCTTGTAGGAAAGTAGAAAACAAATATACTACAAACCGTGTCCGGAATCCAGTCCATAATTGTGTACAAAACAGCTTAAAACTGAAAATGCAGTGATTTATTGGAAGGCATCTGATGATTATGAAGCTTGTCTTTCTGTGACTTTTGGTAGTCTTTTTGCATTTATTTTTTTTTAGAACAGTTATTGTGAATTTGAATTAAGAGCGGTCTTTCTGCTGTCTTTTTTATAGAATACATGCTATAAAGAGAGAAGAATTGCAGAGCAATCCCAGGTCATCTCCATTTTGATTTGTGAAATTCCATTAAAATCATTCTGACATTTTGCTATTCTTTACTGAATCCAGGAATAAAGTCAATATCCAAGACCTGGATGTCAGGCGCATCAAGTGTGCTGTTTCATTCTTTCCATGCTTTAGGGCATGATGGTCCAACCTTTTAGCTTGTCTGGGCCACATTAAGTGAACAGTAATTGCTATGGGCTGCATGTAAAGTAGATAATAAACTTGGTGTATTTAAGTAACAAAATTCATTTTTAATGTCTTTTTCACAGTTTAATTAAAAAAAAAAAAAGAAAAACCATGACAGAGCAACAAAACCATAAAACTAGTGGGATGATTGAGGTTGTTTTGAGATACTGCTAGTTTGATGGCAGTGGTTGGCATTCATGGTGAGTTGTCAAGGTGTTAATCAGAGATTGTTGATGAAATATTGTTCTTCCTGTGCTTTGACAATAGTTGTTCACAAATGTGCATACTGCCAATGACACGAATAAGGGTGTGACTGAAGTGGGGGATAGTTTTCTTTGGTAAATAGGGCTTATGAAACTGCTAAAAAGACATAATCATATTCCTCTTTGAGCTGAATGTCTGATTGTAACTGTACGTTCTATGTGAAAATTTGCAAGTGATGTATTTCTGTTGACTGAAATTGGAGTCACAAATATACAGAAAAATGATGATTATTTTTTTGGTGAATCTTGAAACCTATTCTCAAATTCCTGTATCAAAACATAAAGCGTGGCTGTCTACTTCTCATTGTTCGAAGGACTGTGTTTAGCCTATATATCAAAATGCATGAAATTTGCCATAACTGGAGCTTGCTACGATTTGAGTTACATTTCAAACACTATTACTGTCTGAAACACAGCACAGATAAGGTGATTTGCACCTTGAAGACACATGTTTAACTCATTTAAATGAGTGGTCAGATACACACACACACGTGCACACACACACAAAAAGCTAAATCTGTGAGGCATTTTTAATCTTCATGGTATGGCACAAATTTTCCTTTTGTTTCTGTAAAGGACTTGATTTCACTGCACAAATTCTTAAGTTTTCCCAGCATTTTACCCCAATTTGGTTGCCTTTCTTCAGAAATGTAAATGATGACCTCATAATCAGAACCCATACTTTTAGGAAGTCCTAGAAATGGTGATGATTCAGTCCCTTGGATTTCATGAAATTCACAGTTTTGACAATTTGCATCGTATTACATGTTTTTGATTTTTTTTTTTTGCATAAATTTTCTTCATGTCTGGTACAGTGATGTTTCATGAAACAGGATTTTTGTTGATAATTGTCAAGTCTTCTATTAATTTTGTAAGCCCCTCTTTTTAGGCAGCTATCACCAGGGCACTCCCAGTAGCTGTACAAGGTATGTTGCCAAAGGTTAAAGAAAATCATTTTTATTTACTTACTGCTTCATACAAATCGAGAGACTTACTGTATCTTTCAGTGGCACCAAAGAAGTCATTTCTTCAGTGACATTATATTTGTTACCAAAACCTCGAATGAAAATGGTAATCTGAGCTGTATCTGTAGCATTGGTGCTTTAATCGATTGCCAAAACAGAATTTGAAATTAGCGGCTTTACTCTGATTTTTTTGATAGATTTTCCTGATTTGTTTTTTGTTTGTTTTTGTTTTTTAAATCAAGGCACATTATGTTTGTCATGCTTTCCATACATTGCTTAACGAACTCACCACCAGGACATGGTTTGGATTTTTTTGCAGTCAGGTTTTCTATCCTGTAACTAGCTTTTATAAGAGTCCATTTGAGTTACAACATTTTAAAAAATATTTTACTGAGGTAAATATTTTCTTTATTTATTTTGTCTATGAAGCTTTCCTCGATATGCATCAGATTTGGCAGCGTATTTCTTCTTACAATGTTTTTTTCAAATTGTAATCTTTGAAAACTGACTCAATATCCTAGCAA
Organism: Alectoris magna; assembly: GCA_030625065.1. Taxonomy (NCBI): domain Eukaryota; kingdom Metazoa; phylum Chordata; class Aves; order Galliformes; family Phasianidae; genus Alectoris; species Alectoris magna. The sequence continues at coordinate 31,150,723 of CM060563.1, read as the reverse complement.
ATTAAGAGCAGTGCTACATTATTTGTCAGCACTGCGCTGTGCCCTCCCTGTGTCCCTGGGCCAGGCGACTTGCTGGGGTAGAACTGCTGCCATGATGACAGAGCATGGTTGGACATGCCTGCTCTAGGGCTTGAAGTTTGCTTGTACTCACTGGGATCTCCAGCAGAACAACTGCAGGTGGATTGGAGTCTTGCTTCCTGATCAAAAATAGGAGGCACTGAATCTTTTTTTGCTTTTAACTTTTAAACTTTCTGTTTCTGAGTAGCTGTAGGAATGAAGGTCAGAACTGGATTCAAGCTCTAAAAGGACAGAGAGTGCAGTTGTGCAGTTGATGCAATACAGCACACCATTTATGAATAACCTTAAAATCAGATAACTTAAAAAGCAAGCTGCTGGGTTCCCTTCTTGTAAAAAGGTCATGAATTAGCTGTTAGTATAACAATGGTTTATAGCAAGTAATGGTGACAAGGAAGGTATTACAGCTCAGTCCTTCATATTTCCATGTGCACATCATTGACTGTTCCTTCTGTCCCCTCTGTTCATCCTCATACTGTGAAGATTCCAGATTTCACAGCTGTTCTGACCACAGGCACTCTACTCTTTCCATTTTTTTTAATTATTATTATTATTTTTTTTTTTGTGAAAATGACATAGGTTGCTCTGAAATAGTGCCTCCTCTTTAATTTCCATGGAAATGATGACAGATAAAAAGAGCACAGTAATGCTGTTGGACAGAGCTAATTCTCAGCTATGAACCACTACTTTTCCAGTGCAGTCACTGCCATTTGCTATGCATTTTCACCAGTGATGAACAAAAGCCTGCATGCCATGCTTGTAAAAAATAAAAAATAAAAATAAAAAAAATTTGCACTAGAGGAGGTGGTCCGCTGTTGCCACTGCTGAAATGCACTACCCACCATCTTGTTGTGTTTATGTCCACTGTTTGGTCTCCATAAACATTCAGCAAGTTTTGATGAATGTTAATGGGTGCAATTTCTTTTTCTTTCATGGAGGAATTCAATTACACACCTTTGCTTCATACACACTTACATGTCAGATACCATTTTGTCCAACTGCCCTGCTACTGCTGCCATCTGTTGCACAGCAACAAAATATATTGGAATATTGGTAGGAAGATTCAACCTATACTGCTGTATTACCACCATCCACATCTGGTTTTGTGGACCAACATAAAAGTATAGGAGGTGTTACCTGCAGAGCAGCCCTTTTGTGTGATCAAATTCCTTTCCATTGCAGTAAGCTCTTAGGCATGATCAACAGTAAAGAGGTAGAGAAGAAAGAGTAAAGTTGAGCGTGTGAGAGAAAAGAAAAATGACCTATAGAATTAGAAGTTAGGCAGTGTATGGGAAACTGTTAATTACAGCCTGAACGTCTGATTAACCATCTGAGGCAAGTGACGGGTCAGCTGCAGGAGCGCAGGTGAAGGTAATTCAGCTGTGCTCCCAGAGGGGGTGGAGCTTGACTCCACCTCTCCTAGATTCCATTTAAGGACTGACCAACACTGAGGCAGCATCTCTTTTGGAGATTGCTCCTGTGTGGAGTTCCTTGTGGAGAGCATCCATCTTAACTGTGAGCCTCAGTGTTGGTGAGTTATTCCTCTATAACCTCTGGCTATTCATCAATTACAACTATACAGGCAGCATGCAACTATACAGTTAACTAACATGCAACAACACATGGTAAATGCAATTGTAGATGACAACATACATGTTTAGAAATCCAAACCTCTTTTGTGTTGAAAGCAGGGTATAACATCTGTGAAGGATGCTATGGTTCTGGGGTTTTTGCTGTTAATCTAGAGCATCTCAACTGAAAAAATGTGACCGTGTTGAGTAAAATGACCACGTGTTTACGTTTTCTCCCTAATATCATAGAGCAAGATCTCACTGACTGTTCTAAAACATTAGTTTATTTTCTGTTAAGCAAAATGTATTTCCAAGACTTCACCTCTCTTCTAGGTATTCCCACAAAGAGAAAAGTAGAATCAAAAGCTGTGTAGGTGGGGGAGAAGTCGTTGCAAAAGTTTTTTGAGATTAATATAAAAGGGATCAACGTCAAAAGAGGTATTTCGAATTTCCCAGTACATACTGGCAATTGTTTTCTGTTAGGTTGTTTGGAAATTTAATTTTTCCTTTAGAACCTTTGATTTTTGTGAATGAAAACATGCTAACCTGAGTCCCATTGAATATATGCTCAGAAGTACTGTAACAAGGTTTCTCATAAAATGTCACTCTCTTTATATGACTGCAGAACACTTAGTGAGTAATACGTTCATCAACCAATAAAATGTTACTATGAGCAAGCATAGTTTGTATTGAAAGTTCTTCAGACTATAATGCCATGTTACCACTTAGAAAAAACTTCTTACCTAATCCACACCAACAAAAGCAATTGAAATGCCATTTGTCTTTGCCTTCCAGTGTGCAACTTATTTTTCCTTGAAATTCTTGGGGCTATTGTTATGACAGATGAGCAAATGTTTCTTTCTTGCCAAAGTTCCTTCTCCTCTTACTTGAACAAGGATATAGCCTTGCGGTTAACTTGCTTAAACAATGAGTACTTGGATTAGCAATGGAAAGTTTGGTACTTTGTATTTTCTGAGAGAAATGCTTTTCTTGGAGAGTATTGCCTATTCAGTGTCTTACAGCCAGAAGTCTTGGGAAGGAATATGAACAAAAAGCCATGGGAATTCTAAAAGAAATGGCTACACAACTAGAACAAAAAACTCTGATTTATGAATTGTGGATCTATATCTTATATAAAATGTGGAATACTTAACATGTTGTCTACTGCAAAGACACCTGATGACCAGTGGAGATGTGCCGGTTGTCTTCTCAACGTATCTGCTGGCTCATGAACTTTGTTTCAGCACTTGGTCCTTATGTGACTTTAGAAAGACATGCATGCTTTGTGACAAAAGTAACTTGACTTGACAGTCTCTGTGAAAGACTGCAGAAAAAGAAACAAGTTTATAATGCTGAAGATGACCTTATAGAAGTGGAAAGTTTGTCTGGGAGTATATAGTACTTTCCTAGAAGGCCAAGGTTAATCCCCCCCCCCCCAAAAAAAACCCTAAATGCCTTTGAGTTGTTGGGACAGGCAGAACCAGAGGATAAGGAAACCAAATGACTCTTCAACATCTTCCATGAGTTAACATAGCAACCCCTGTGCTTGCCTCTATTCTTGTACGTGGTGCACATAGCGAGGCAGTTGGTCATGACAAGGTGATTACTAGTAGTACAGTTGTTTTGGGGAGCACAGTAGTCTTCTATTTGAGCCGTATGTTAAAATAACTTGTATGCATTTTCTAGGTTGTCACTGCAATGTTGGAGATTGTTGGAGATGCTGGACTGAGTTGCTGTGTCTTCATAGCGAAGTGTGGTGTTTAGCAATTGGGTGGTTTAGATTCCAAGAGTATTACAGTCAGTTTAGCAAGAACTAAGGTTAATTAGCATGCTTCAATTTTAAGTCTTTCATTGGTGACTTTTATTAAATAGAAATGTTTTTGAATCTTAATGAGGCTTATGGAGTTGGTGAGAATGTATATACTTAAAAATGCTCTCTGCAGCTCATTAAAGATACAAAACTGTGATTCTGAAGTGCTTATCCATGCTTCTGTACAATTTAAAGCAAAATAGAGATGAAAAATGTGTTTTGAAGTATTTATGGGTTATAGTGGCTGACATGAGAAGTAGAGAATTCTCTGTAGCCAAAAAATCTCGGCAGTTTTATTACATTTTGAAGACAGTGACTTGAAGTGTATGAGAAGACTGATGTGCTTCCAGCCTTCTGTAAAATCAAGCGCCCTCTACTCAAGACAAAATGAACTTATAACTGTTTCTTTTGCAGAGTGCTGTGCAAGCTATGACTGCTTGAATTAATTTGCTCCCTGCCTTCTGGAGTTTTCTTTGGTTACAGATGCATTTTTAGGAGCTTGCTGAACAATTCACTGCTCTCAGTTCTGTGTCTCCAGTGGGAACATCTTGACCTCCTGCATGCTTTTGGCCAGGTCTTCCCAGCAATGTTCTCATGGGATTCACTACATTTCTTCCTACAGGTGGAAATTTAAGGAGCCAGAGCTTATACCTCTGTTCTTAACAAGTATGTCAACACGCTGGAAAGAGTGAGAGAGACCTGAATACACTTTGCAGATAGGCCTTGGCTATCTCCCACAATCTAACAAACTGTATCTGTCTAAACAAGAATCTTTAATTTCCATCCAAACCCTCCGCATGGACAGTTAGCCTCAGTGCTCTCTTCTCCCTTGATCCCAGCACAGCTTCTGGATCCCTTCTAGGGCAAGTGTAATAGTTAATGCTTTTCCTGGTTTGAGATTTACCTTTGCCTATCTTTCTCCTGCATTTGAGCAGGATCTGATTGATGGGATGGACCTGATAGAAACTTGAATCCAGGAGGATCATGGCCTTATTTGTGATACCTAGGGTGTACGCAAGAGTGATTTTTGCCTAGATGAATCCATATACATTTAATCAGAGCCTTGCCTTCTGCAAGATCTGCAAAGAAATCTAGGATAGACCAGGTAAACATGAGGATTTAGAGGGTCAGCCCTTAGGTGGAGTAGATCAGGGGCTCCACTGCAACATGATTTCAAATGTTCTATAGTCTTGAGCATAAATTAACAATCTCAAGTTTGTAAGAACTTAGACCTTTCCATATACCTCTTAGCAAAGTCAATGCTTAGTCCTGTAATCCAGGTGACTTGAAGCATCGTGCAGTGCTGGATTTTGTTTGTTGTTGTTGTTTTTTTTTTTTTAATTCATTCCCACAGAAATTGTTACACAAGGGAAATAAGTTCAGTGGTTGCTGGTACATTGTGCATGTTGAGAATTGTACCTGCTACTTCAGTTATGCATGTCCATCCATTCTGTTCTTGTGGTAAGCCTTTTCAGTGTTGGGGCTTCTTTCATATTTGGGACCAGAAGTATGGAAGGTGAATTACTTGAAATTATTGTTTTGAGGATGCTATGAAATCAGTTTAGACTGTTTGAGTAAGTACAATTTAAGTGAGTAATATTGCTACCAGTATTTTAATTGGACAAAGCTGGTAGATGTCCAGCTTTACTAGGCCAATTTGTTTGGGTTTCTGCGTCTGAGAACGATTTAGGAAAGGCGATTTTGGCAGCCTCAGGTCTGACCATTGTTCTTCTCATGGCTTTGCTACACAAGCACAGTACTTCTGTCTTGTGTAGAAGAGGTCAAGCACTTGCAAGGAGCTCCGTTAGGATTTACTACATATCTGCAGTGTGCCAGTCCTCCAGTTGATGTGGTTACCCATGTTTCCAGTAGTGTGAAGCTGGCTGTGAATGAACAGGGCTGTCATACTGGATGTGTTCAGGCAATCTGTTTTTTTCCAAAGGAAATTAGAGATTTTCGACTAATTTGTAGTAGTCCTGTTGTATTAAAAAAAAAAAAAAAAAAAAAAAAAGTGATGCAAACGTGCCATTTCCTTCAAATAGTATTAAAGCAAATAGACCGCTATTATTAAGAATATATATATATTTAATTGTATGATACTTCTGAAAACAAATCTTGAAGTGTTCTTGCTGTAGGATTCTGACTATAACTGTGCCTTTTTAAAGGTTCTGCGCTTGTGATTCAGTGTTGTTGCCTTTATCTCTCTGATCTCTGCGAAAATTCATTAAACTGACATTTTATTTTTTTTTATCCTAATGAAAATGTAAAAACTGCTCATCGCTTCTTGCTGGGGGGGAGGGGATGAACACTTGAAGTGCTTCAGCATTAACAGTAAACATAAAGGCACATTCTGCAAAATGTTTGAAATGCTCATTAAATATGTTAGAAAAGTTTCTGCCTGAAACTTCAGCCCAGTTTTCCTTCTTAACTAGGGAAAATCATAATGCTGGAATGATTTTGAAACTGTGCTTTCTCTTTGCTTTTCAAAGCCTTCATCTCTGACTGGAGGCAGAATTCTAATTTCTTTTCCACAAGTGCACGTTATACATATTAGGAGATCATTACTTCATTGTCGGCCTCTCTTTTCTTATGCTCTGTGTGGAAATAGATCATGCTACCAAATATGGTCTTTCGAGGGGAAGGAGATGTTCTTTACGTATGCGTTACGTTGTAGTAGTCAGTAGTACTTAATACTAGTAGCTAGTTGTACTTAATATTCATGCGGGACGACCCTGACTGTAGGAAAAAGTCAGTGCTCTCACTCGTTGGTATTAACATGCTCGGAAATCGCGGCGCGTCGGCTCGGGGCGCGTCCTTCTGTCCGTCCGTCTGTAGGTGGCAGTGAGCCTACGCGATGAGAGGCGCGGGGTCACCGGGCGAGGAGCTGCCTGCGCGTCCCCGTGCTCAGAGCTTTTCTTTTTGCACGGGGTTTTATTTTTTAAATGAAATTCTGCTGGGCTTTACAGATTGAATCTCTTTGTAAGTCTTGTTGACCTTTCAGCGATAAAACCTCCACTGATTTCTTCTCATTCCAAATGCTGATGTTTTATTTCTGTTCTGTAAGCTAGCACCCGTTAATGGCAGGGCCTTGTATGTTAGAGTGAAATTTTTGAGTGGGGTAAGGTTATAAATGTGATGTTAATTACTCTTAATCCAGACAAAACATGCTGATTTCTCATTCAGTTCCCTTCTTGAAGCATTTATTTCTGCAGATCAGCGAAGTCTTTGAAATCGAGCACTATGTGAGTGCCTGTTTTGAAGGAATCCTTTAAAGCTAAGAGTCTTGCTGCTGTCTGACTGGGGATCTGAGGCCCTAAGGGAAAAAATAAAATAAAATCCTGTGGAGAGGCAGCAGGGTGTCTGCACTCTGGGTAGGTGAGTGTGGGAGTGCTCCTGGGGTGTGTGTGCTGTAGAGGAGATGGGTGTCCATCTTGGGAGGTCAGCCTTGCCTGGGGCAGGAGGCGGAAGAGAACTTCTGGGGTGCTAAAGAATGTAGTCAGATGTGATAATAAAGTATAAGGTAAAGGAAATAAGAGTCTGAGGGTTTGTCTGAAATTAATCCATGTTAGTACTGGGAAAAACCTTGATTCAAGCTGATGTCACCAGTGTATTTTTCCAGTAAGGCTACTTAACTTGCTCTCTGAGAATATCTGTACATTGCACCTTTTCTTCTGAGCCTAATAGATATGTTGAAATATTACAGCTTTGTGGATTTGCATGCAGTAATGGTTCTTCAGTCTGATGCTGAGGGAGTGATGCTTAACGATTCCCATTGGGAAAGTTGGAATAGGAAAAAAATCCAATATGTTGGTGCATATTTAGTCTCTTTCATCTTTAATAGGAAATATGATGGGGAATCCGCTATTTCTGTCATGTGGGAAGGTTAATCTCACTTTTTTTATTTGTACATTTTCTCCCACATGACTATTTACATTACTTAACTCTGGGCTCCAGATGGGACATTACTAATTTTCAGTTCAGATCTTTGGAGTTATTTCAATCTTTAAAATGAGTGTAAAGGAGATCAGAATGAAATGAAAGCCTGTCGGAAAGATGTCTTGTCTCTTTGTGTATCATGTATGCCAGCACTACAGAAAGGGGGGATTATCACTTTCTCCCTGTCTCCTGAGAGGAAGCTTTCTACATGCCATCCATACTTGCATACTGCACAGTATTGCAAATGCACTGGAATAACTTAATCAACAATTTTTTGATTACTAGAGAGCTTGTGTCAACACACATTCCCCAAATCCTACCAGACCTCAGACCTTTGGGTGTCCTAAGATAATTCTATTTTTAAGGGACAAAAATAGTGCTAGTGCAAATGGCCAGGGTTAGAGCTGAGGGGAAAACATAGGGGTTTAGCTTTCCCATTCCTACTGTACCGCTACTTAGGCGTGAACAGGAGATGTGGTCAATACAGAACTCAGAGGAAGACAGATCAGAGTATAGTTAAAGTTAGACCAGGACTTGGTATTGAGTGTCAGGGATGTTTTGTGTGCTGCAATGGGAAATGTGCATGGCAAGTGTGCAATCAGACTGGTGCTTGCTTTGTCAGTGCTCCAAGCTCATGGGTTCAGTCCTGCTGTGTGAGTTTTTCTGTCTGCTTAAGAACAACTTGTGCTGTGAAGTAGGAGTTGTAGAGGAATAGGCGCATGTGCAGTTGCTGACATGTGGCAAAGTAGAGTAATCTTGTGTCTGCCTGCACCTCTAGGTAAATGTTCCCTTTAGTCCAGGTCTTCAAGGTCATTTTAGATAGTCACTGAAATCAAGACAACCATCTCTTATTTGGGCTGGTCCTTAATCCAAACTAGTAGTTTGAGGTCCTGTATTACCCAGTGCCAGCAGACACCTCTGTGAGAGATGTCACTTAAACGCTATCTTAAGAAGTAAAGAGCAGTCTTTGCTAACTTCTGTTTCCGTTTGATACACAGATTTAGCACTAAATGCTGATTATTTAGGTAATTCTAGTTAAGGTGACACAGGTCCTGCCTTCAAGCTGCTGTGTGTATTTTTTTCTTTTGTGTTTGCATCTCAGTTCTCTTCCTGTAAAAGTATTTTTTCTGTCTTTGAGGCATTACAAGGCAGATACATGAAATTGTAAAGACTGTAGGTATTGAAGGAACGATACACACTGGGAGGTGAGGAAGTTCCACTTTAGGTACAGTGAAGTAGATAAAGTCACTCTGGGAACTTGATCAAGTAAACAATGAATCTGAGGAAATGGAGTGACAGGATGCAGTGCAGAAGCAGTGAAAAATAAAAAGCACACATGGGAGAAAAGTGCATGTAATGTGCATTTCCAAGATGTTGAAAGTGAATGTGCGGAAAAGAAAATGTCTTGCAGATGAGCAGAGAGAAGTAGAAGCAGCAGAATAAATTAGTCCAAGACTGGGAAAGTAATTTGGTATCCAAGAGTTCAGATGAAATTTTGTGCCCCTTTGAATCTGTCTCAGCCATAGGAAGTCTGTGAAAGTAGGATTTCTCTCTAGATGTCTGTTATATGTTACTGGAGGCCTACATTCTTTCAAATTATATTAAAAAAAAGTTATTTTATAAACAGATGTACTCAAATGTCTGCTTAGTTCTAAATAAATGAGATCATAACTTCTTAAAATAAACTGGTGAGTGTGGCCTTGGCCGTAGGGGACAAGGTGATTAATCCATGCTTGAGAACCTTTACCTGTATGGCTGTTTTTGGCTTTGATTCTGTGGGTGTTTGCTTATATACCTAATCTGAAGCAGATGGGCACTTCTACTGAAGTCATTGTTTGCTGACCTAAAGTTTTCCACTGAACTGAGCTAGTATTAGATGAAATGTTTGACTTGAAGTCAGAAAAGTGATAAATGGTATTACGCGAACTGATAAGTTGTTACTGGTTGTGTTCTATTCGTCCTTCAGAAACAACTTTCCAGGTTATCTTCATATCAGTAATAGCCTTGATGGCAGTGTTCATCCTGACAGAAGAATATGTAGATTTTTTTTTTGTGTGATTTTTTTTTTTCCTGCTGTTTAAAATCTACTTGGAAATTGAAGATTTATAAGTTTTCATTTTATTTCTCTTATAATTAATTCTAAGTATATATATTTTTGCCAGATGTCATTCTGAAGAGACTTTAAAAATAGCTACAATAATATCAAGTCAAAGCAACTATAGGGTGTGATGTACCATCCTAATTTGGCTCTTCATTACAGAATACCTGTTTGTAAAAGGTAACAAAATTCAACATAACAAACCAGATTAACTTCTGATCAATGAATCAACCAGAAATATTAAATTAGAGATCTATCACTTCTCTATTCCCCTTGAAAGGTAATGGTGACATTTTCCTAATAGTTAAAGTAGCTTTTTAGATTGTTATACTTGACTGCAGAAACAGAGTGATGACTCTGAATTATCCAAAGGTTAATTAAGAAGACAGAAGGATGTCAAATAAAGGCCAGAACTTCTCTCCTTGTTCATGTGAAAGCCCATTCAAAGTCATTTGACTTTTAGGTTTGTAGGACTGAACAGTGAAGGTGGTGATAGAGCTCAGAGCTGTGATCTTAAATCGCTATTGGCTTGATATAGTGACTACTTGTATATGCTCCTATGTGGAGTTCTAACAGCTACGTGTAAGCTAATACTAAAAAGATGTAAAACTATTTAAATCCATCTTCTGGGTGCTGGTTCAGTAAAATAACTACATTAGCCAAGAATGAGGGTGATATACCAGAAACATTAGGCTCATTCTTTGCGTTAAATTCCTTTAACACAAAATTCCTTTTAAGTTAAAGCTCCCCTGGTCTGGATCATCTCAGCCCACAGCTCTGGGATTCATGACACAACTATCACTTGCCCAGTTTAGGCAAAGATTGTGGCAATATTAATTGTGAGATGTTTCCAGAACTTCCAGAAACCCTGAGGCCTGGGAAGATGATACAAAGTGCTTGCAAAAAGTACTTCCCAAGCCCCCACTGGTTTCTGTGAAGAACTTTCAACAAAGTAAACAATCATGTCTGCTATTTGCTCTCTCTCAACCTTGACTCCCTACTCTTCTGTCTGAGGAGATTAAAAACAAGCCAAGGAGTTTGACTGCAGTATTATAAATGGTACACAGTGTTCATTTTCATAGGTATGGTATTTACAGTTCACTGATTTAAAGGTTTATGGCTCAGTTCACAAACCTCGAGAACATAAAATTGATTGTTCCTTAATGTACTAAGGAGCTTGTGATTTGGGACCTCAGGGATTAGCATCTGGTTTCTAAAACTTTATATATTTAATGTTTTCATAGTTAATGCGTTTCGAGCAATCCCTATAATCCATTACATAGAGGCGGAAATACATCTTGTTTGCTTACCGTAAAATTCCTATTGATATTAAAGCTACAAAGTGATACTCAACTCTGCTGCACTTTTGTAGTAAATCTGATAGCCTGGGGGTATAGTGCAACCACCAACTGTTGGTGGTTGGGTGCAACCATTAGGAAAAACTTCTTTTTTAATAGCTGTGTAATGAAAGCAATAAGCAGCTACCATGTGAAGATCAAAAAAATAAGGTACACTATAATTTAATTGGGGTATTTTGAATGTGATGGTAGGAGGCAAATTAGACCATCTTTCAACATCCTTTGCCTGGAATTTAGGAATAAGTCCTAATTCCTTTGTAGTCTTTAGTAGAGCAGACCCTTAAGTAAATACTGTTCGTAATTTTGTGGCAACTACAAACTCATTTGAAACCAACTGTTAAAGCTGATAGAGACGTACAAACACAAATAAAACACCTTTCCATGACACTTAACTAGTTCTTGACAAGATATAACAGCTATAATATTGTGCTCAGAACTAGACACGTGAGGAACTTGGTGGAAGGGAAAATACAAGATACCGATACACCAGAATGGAGAAGATATACAAAGGTAAAGTAGCCTCTATTGGAAATAAGGTAGCATTTTATATGCTAGCCATAATGCTCATGGTGAACTTGACAGATTGTCAAACCTATTCTCTGAATAACCTGGTTTTTATAGTAAATTGTTTTCCTAAACAAATTTGATTATTCTTTTAATTAGGCAGAAATTAATGTGAAAATGAGGATTTCTTGAACTGGAACTGGATTATGACAGAAATCTATGCTTGAACATTAAGTGTAGTAACAAGCCACTATTACTTGCAACAGCATCACTGAAGAACTTGAGATCTTCAAAATATACTGAAGATCTTCAAATCTTATGGTAGTGTTGCCTTTTTTTTTTTTTTTTCCCCCCACAAGCTTTAGACTATTTGTCTGCACCAAGGAGTAGCACTTAGGTACTGTTATGGCAGTGGTAGGTATAGAAATGCAGTTTAAGAACCAGAATATGCCTTGCGTTCTCCTTGTTTATGATCATTATTACTTGCTGTTACTTAATGCTTCTAAGAAAAGTTGCTGCACTCATCTTCTGCCCTACTATCAAAAGAAAGAGATGAAGTTCATGCTTCAATTTTTCCTCTCCGTTGTTTGTCTTCGTTATTCTGAAGACTTTTTTGAAGAACTTCTTTAGTGAGTTTATTTTGCTGATTTGTAAGTACATGTGTATTAAGAAATGCTCAGTTCAGTCTTTCCATTTATAGCTAGTTTTATTATGTTTATAGCCTGGTGATTTGTAATATGATTTAGCTGTGAAAGGTATTAAAGCTTTTCCAGGATAGGCATCTTTGCTTATATAGCCAACCAAACACAAAATGGAGGCCCCTTATAACTCAAAAGAACACAATGGAATCATAGAATTCTTGAAGTAGGCTGGTAGGCAAGAAAGAGATCACCTTCAGTTGTTGTGATTGATAGAAGGGGTAAGGAGGCCTTATTTAAGGCCTTATTTAAGGACCATACATTTCATAAAGAGAGAAGCAGTTGAATTCTCTAAAGTTGCTTGGCCGCTGCAGCTGATTCAGAAGGATATTCAGTGATACCCCAAAGGAAGGCAGAAGTGGCTTGAATGTCATTACCTTCCAGCACTGGTAGTTTTCAAAATGACTTGTAATACTTAAAACAAACAAACAAACAAAAAACTGCTTCATACCAGTAAAATATTCTTGGTTTAGAACTGAAAAACCTTTATTTCAACATGGCTTTACTAATAAAATTCCTCATTTCCAAATAAGGCCAGAATAAATGGTCACAAGTTCTCAATTATGTTTCAAATTGAAAGCTTGAGGACATGTAGTGTGATATTTGGTGTTTTGTGGTTTGACAGTGATTTGTCTAATCTTATTGAGAGTATCTTCAGTGAGCTGTGAAGTGAATGTATTGTATTTGAACACTGAGAAAGGTGTTTTTCATCACTGGTTATTCTGCAGAGATAACAGCAAAGGCTGCAGCCTTCCACCTTCAAGAGCATGATGGGAGAAGGATCTGCATCACCAAACTCTTGAAAACTCAGAGATAAGGCCATGATCAGAAACAAAACAATTTGAACTTTAAAAGTGCATGGCCAAATGCCCAGCAGAGCACATCTGTGATGAATGTTCAGGGCAGAAGTTTGATACAGAAAGTGTTGTTTGATAGAAACTTAGTGTAATCCAGGAACATATTAAGGTGTGTACTGAAAAAACACCAAAGACTATTCCTGTACTAATGTTATTAACCAATACTGCAATGTTTTCTGATCTCTTTCTGCTGAGGACCAGAGTAATGAATAAATGTCTTGAAAATCAAGTTATCTGTTCTGTGTGCGGTTTCTTGGAGTCCACGAGTTTAAAGTAAGACTTGGAACATTTTTTCCCCCGGGGAAAAAACAACAACAAAACAAGAACAACTGAATGAACAAACTCCTCTATTTTTCCTAAGAAATGATGTTGGTAGAATAGTCACCAGGGTTTTAACATAGTTTCTGAGTCAAGTTTTGAATATCTGTGAATGGTTCGGGGTAAATTTCTAAACTACTTCATTACAGAAGATCTATATGGAGAATATAATTTTTTTAATACAAAGTGCTTGGGGACTTTACCCTTGAGTATTCAAATTAGTCATTAATCAAAAAAGCAATTTGTTGAGCATTTGAAAATCATTACCAGTTTAAAGGACTTGTATTCTTTTTTAAGGTTTTCAGTTGGCAAAAAAAAAAACAACCAAACAAAAAAAAAAACAACACCAGAACAACCCACACTACTTTCAGCTACACTAGAGAATATCCAGTCTACACAGCAATTTAAACACTGTATATCTAAGAGCCATATGTTGCTTAATTCACGGCTTTTTGTAACCCATCTAATTAAATAATTATTTATTCATAATGGGGAAAAAATATCCTTCACTAGAATAAGTGTGCTTAGCACATTGCACCTGGCATGTTTATAGCCAGTCTGCATTGCTTCTCATAGAGCAGGTTGGAGTGGAGCATGTTGCTTTGCTGAAGTTCAGTGGCAGCTTCAAATTGAGCTTATGCACACATGCACAGAAGCTTTATGGGGAAAAATAGCTGGCACTGGTGGTAGGACGAAGACTATTCATTTTAGAATGTTGTTGGAGGTATCCTCCGTGACAATAATACTAAGGACTGTGACCAGTATATGTCTAAAGAGGGGTTGCGATTTGGTGTTTGAAAAATCCTACCCTTAGAAAACTGGCAATTAATGAGCAGCTGTGAAATTTACTGTTCTTTAGTATAGACGTTTAAGTTTGGGAGCATCTTGCTTTTGGGAAAATGCTTTGCTGTGCTTTAGGAAAAAGTTGAGAATTAGCAATTTTAGAGGTACATGCAGCTGGAGAAACCCAGATAGAGAGAAGGAGGTGGCCGTTGTTATAACTTAGGATACAGAATTTCTCTACTGTTCATCTTAGTTCTTTAAAAAATATAGTAATAATAAATTGTTTTACTGTGTTTATTTGAATTTGTGTTGTAACGTCTCAGTGGTCCTCCAGTAACTGATCTAAGTATTTTTAATTGGATCTAGTGGTAGCAGTTTTGCTGACACTTCAGACCCGAATATTAGTTTTATTTCTTGGGTTTACTTCTGGATCTGCCTTTAGGGTGCATGGTCTCTCTGATCTCTGACACTGTCCAAATAAGGTTCTGTTTAGGAAGCAATGAAGGGTTGCAGAATATCTTTTAATAGACCATTGGTAGGACTGATGAGCAGAGACTTCAGGGGAAATGAGATCTGTTCAGGGAATGACAAAACAGTCGTATTTATTATCTCATTTTCTGGAATTTGAAAATAAACTTTCTGACCATTATGCATGAATGTCTAATCTTTCTTTTCAGTGTTTCTGACATTTGGAGGAAAGCTGTACTGCTGCTTTTATTTATCATAGTTGGCCTGGTGTATATTTAGAATATGAGGTTAGATAAAGATTCTTTGCAGAAAAAGTATATGAAGTAATACAGTCACTGTAAACATGAATTAAGAGCCAAATTCTAAGACTCCACAGAGCAGTGAGAGGTCTCAGTGCAAGTTATTCAACATTCAGTGTGGATTAAATATGACTTGGAAATGTCTTTTTGAATGGTGGTAAAAAGAACACTGGAGATGTGTGATAATTTTCAATCATGAAAACTTAGTTTGAAGAAGAAATTGGAGGATCTGAAAACTGACTTCTAGAGCTTTTGGAGGAGAATTGGAGTTTAGAAAACGCTACCTAAAATTGTAATAGTCAAGTAAAGTCTAGTGAAGAAAGTCTAGGGAGTTTAATAAAATTCCTCTGTCAGAACTTCTGAATGGCAGAATTACTTTAGGATTACTCCAGCAGTATCAAATCAGTTATTTTGATGTAAGGTAGGAATTTTTTTAGAAGCTTTATAAATCGTGATAGAACTTGGCTTGTTTTTTTCCAGATGAAGCTTAAACAAGTAAAAACATGTTAATCAGCTAAGATCAGGAAAAAAATGTGTGTATTTAAGGCTGGGGAGGCGGGACAGTGGAACCATTTAAATCAATAGAAAAGTATTAAGACTGCATTTTTTCCATTTAAGTCAATTGCCCTCCCCCCAGGAAAACAAAACAAAACAAAACAAAAACCAAACCAAACCAACATCTTGGTACAAAGCTGGGCTTTGGAAAAACAGAATTCTTCACTAATTTCAATGTGAATTCACCTGGATAAAATAAATGGATAGCAAGGAATGCGTTGGTAGAGGAGTGATTTTTGTGACTTGCTAAGTGAATACATAACTTGTAGCAGTGTCTGACAGTGAGGGCAACGTTGTGAAATTAGAGTGCCCATGTTCCTAGAGGGTTTCCTTACCCTTTGCTACCTTTGGAAAGCATGGGAAACTTGGTACGGCCCTGAAGATGAGAAACTGAATCCCAAACCTTCAGTAGGTAGTGGAAAATAATGATATTCCCGTTCTATTCCATCTGTCTTTGGATTTACAGCCCAAACTTTCTCCATATGCTGCTCTGTTGAAACAGATATAAATGAACATATGGATCCAGTTGTGGAATCTGAGAGGGATACTACCAAGTTCATAAATTAGACAAATTGCAGAGCTTGTGGATTTTGTGTTTTTGAACTTCAGGGTTGTGGCGGGGGACTGGATTCAGTACTGGAAAAGACTTGTTAAGATCTGTGCACTGGTGTGTGATGAGATATTTAGAAGCCAGAGCTTTAGTCTTTTCTGTATGTGTTCTGAAAAGTTGAATTTCTTCATAGCACAACTCCGCCCCCTCTTCCCCCAAAAAAGTCTGCCTCATGAAATAAGTAATGAACTTAAATAATCTGAATTCACAGTCAAAATGTACTAATTGATTTCTGATGGCTCTTTCTGTTCCTGGTGAATCTGTTCTAGCTGCTGTTTGTTTCAGAAAATAACAGATACTGCAAAGGCATACGCTTTTAAATACTATAGGAAACACTGTGCAATGTTAACTAGCCCTAAAATGTAACTGTAACTCTGAGCCAAAACTTTAGTGCTTCTAAGGGTAGAAGCAGGTTGACTTGATTAAGGAGGGGAGTTTTAGACAAGTCTTCCACTGTCCTCAGATTTTTTTTTTTTTTTTTTTGCTTTTTGTGCTGAACCCATCCTCAATTGTTTTATTTTTTCCATTTAAGTTACAGGTGAGGGAGGCTGTTTTCAGAAAATACCATTCAGACCTTGTTTATTTCCATGATGGACTTGGAAATGAGCGTCTAGAGCTCCAGTCTTGAGAATTGTCCCAGGCAGCCAGTGGAGACCTGAACTTCTTGCCATTAAGAGGTAGGATGTAAAGCTACCAAGCTGGCTGACAAAGTTAGTTTCTTGATGGCTCCCAATAGCGCAGTTAAATTAGGACGTTGCAGTTCCTTGAGAGTCAAACAACTTTTAAAAGCAAAGCCTGTATGTGATTTTGCAGAAAAAGCAAATGATGAAACGTTTGTCTTCTCCAGATTTTTGAATGAAAGCTGTAGTGTAAAAACTGAAGTGTGCAGGCTTCATGTGTATTTGCATAAATGCATGCATATCTGTCATGCATTTCTTTGAAATGTACCTCAGAAAATGTGAAGTCTAATTCTTCCTTTTTTGCATAAATGTCTGAATTTTGACTTGCTTTTCTTGAGATTCTCTCTTTTTTTTTTTTTTTTTTTTTAATCTCGTAACTTTGTAAAGCATACAAAGAAAGCATGAGGGTATTTTTAATCAAATGGCATCTTGAATACTCTGTCTTTATGAAGCTGTGTTGTATGCACATTGATGTCATTAATCAGATTTTTAAGTACTTAATCAATTTTTACTTGGTCCTTCTTCAGGTTAAACATCCTTTCCATTAAGCAAGACTTTTTACCTGCCTATAGACACATGAAAGAATAAAAAGTTCATGATCTGATTTATAAATAAATATTTATTCTTGGTGAGCTACTGATCCATTGTGTAACTTGGGGAAAATAACTCAGCCTCCCTTTATTTCCTGACAGCTGTGAAACAATTCTACTTCAAAAGTTGAAAGATTTGAATTTCAAAATAACTTACAAGCTGGGAGCAGAGCTTTAATGTTTTTAAAACATTAGCAGGGAACTAAGGGAGAAAGAGGCTGGAAAAGATTCCAGGAACTGTCAGGAGAATGGTAATTTTCATTTGTACAGGACTTTGAGATTTTCACATTCATTTAGAAAAGTTGGAATGAACACCTTGGTTCTTTTTGGAAAAAAAACAGCACTCTTCAGAGACCCACACATCAGGTCTGGCCCTGGTTTTGGAAGCAGAGCTGAAGCGTGCATGTCAGGAGTGTGAAAGAATCCTTTTGGTGAATGAAGGAAAGAGTTTTCCATACTGGAACTCTTAGTGCAGCCCAGCTGATAAATTTGTAGAAGTCAGAAGCCAGTCAATTGATTTGAAATTAGTTACTGAGCAGAACTGGTTTTACCCAGTTTATGTGAATTGGCTTCAGAAGTGGTAACAAATGATTGCTTTTGTTTAGTTCCATGGGTAACCTTCTTTTCGCCCTTTTCCTATTAAATGTGTTTTTTTACATGTCTGTAACCATGTGCCAAAATGTACAAGAGGAGGAGGCCAGTATACTTTGCAAAGCATTTTACAACTGTTAGGAATACAACACATGGGGCTGTAAGGATCTGAGGAACCTATTCTTGCCTTGGTATTTAACTCTACTCTTTGGGAACCTGACAAAAAGTTAGGCAAGGGATCGGCAATACAGTTTCGCTGGTTAAAAAGACTGAGAGTGAATATGTAATCATTGGTCAGATGCTAGCCAAAGGTAAAAATAATGGACTATGTGACTCAGTTAAGTAAGAATTAGAAACTGAAGGTATAATTGGGCTTGCCAGTATGGAACCTCTTCTCAGACAAATCTACTTTTGTTTTGCTTTCAGCAGAGTTAGAGGTCTGGTTGATAAAGACAGCTGTGTCAATATTAGATACTTTGATTTCTCTGAGGTATTTAATTTAGTACCACATAACATTTCAATTTAAAAACACTGCATTGTGTAGCATTAACAGGCTACATAGCAAATGGATTAGAACCTGGCTCACTGACAGGTATCAAAATGTAGTTGCTAATGGGGAGAGATCAATGAGAAATATCATTCTTTCTACAGTCTCCTAGGAGCCAGGACTACTTTATATTTTTATCATTGATCCAGACACTGATATAAAATCTTTGCTGGTGAAATTTTCAGATGACGTAAAGGTCTGTGAGGTAGCAAATAACAGAGATAGGTTGTTAGAGAGATCTGAATTGCACCGTGCAATGCTCAGACATTATGATGGGCTAATGCTGCACAACCACCAGTATGCCATGTTACCACTGTGATTGTAAATGCAGGTGACAACCATACTTTGTGACAGTCGCTTCCTACTCCACCTGCCATGAAGTTGTCTACCTCTGCTACATACCCATCTCCTCCTGAGCTATTCTCCTTTCCTTCTCCAGCAAAATCCAATCTGAAGCTGATCCCTGTTAGGAATGTGTGGGTGACTGGGAAAGAAAAAGTGAAAGATAATGATATGCTGGAGCTGTTCTTGTCAGGCATAAGGTCAAGCAGAAAGTGTAAGTCATATCAGAGAGTGAATTTCTTCAGGACAAATTAAATCAGAGCAGTGGGAGGAATAATATATATATATTTTTGTTTTATCTCTGAGTTAGTTAGTAATAGGCTGCTATAATGTGCTGTGTGGTGATATTTGCATTTTTGTATGAACACCAAAATTGTTAGAACCATAGAAAGGTGTAGGGAGGAAGGAACTCTGAAGTCCAACCTCCTGCTTGAAACAGGGCAGTTTAGAAATTAGATCAGGTTGCTCAGAGCCCTTTTCAGTTGAGCTTTAAGAGGTCTGAAGGATGACATCTCCTCACCTCTCTGAGCAAACTATTGTTGGGACTCCTCTAGTCAAGAATTTTTCTTCATGCCCAATGGGAATTTCCCACTTCGCATGTTGCAGCTGTTTCCTCTTGTGCTTTCACTGCATGTCTTCGAGAACTCTTTGAACTATGTATCCGCTATAGGTCATACAAATACCTCAGGCTAGTTCCTTGTTAGGAGTTCGGATGCTTGCAGAAGTGTACAGTTAGGTCCTTAGGTGTTTGGAGTTTGATGCATTAAGAATTCAAAAAAGAAAATTGTTGCCAGATATATAGTTACATCCACTAAAAATTATACTTCAATGCATTAGAAATTCATAGGTCTTTGAAAGAGATTCGGAAGGAGGAAAATGTTTCCTTTTCCTTCTGCCTTAGTGGCATTCTTCTTTCATTTATGTGAAAATAAATATCTTATTCATAGGGTGTATTTTCCACAGCATGGGAAAGTTATATTTTCTAGATATCTAATCACAGTGTAGTTCTGAATGATTGGTTACATGTCTTGGGTAATTTATGCTTATTTTCTTGTCAGAAAGTGGTGTCAAAACCAGGATGTTGCCCTACCTGGATAAATGCTCTTGGTGTTACAGCCATTAATTTGAATGGAACCCCTATTACAAAGAAATAAATTATGCTTGAGTCTACTGCAATTTTTAATTTTCTTTTAATATACTTCAACGTTCTAATTCTAGTAGCTTCTGATAGCACTATTGCTACTTCTCACTGATTTGATTTAGGTCCACAATAAATAATACCAACTTACCTGCTTGTATTTCAACAGTCGACTTGCTATTATCTTTGCGTTCTCCATAAAGTCTTTAGAATTTATATGAAAGCAGCAGTCTAGTCTCTTCTTCCCATTCTATCACCCCAGTAAGAAGTCATTCCATCTGCTGATAGAACAGAAAACTATTTTGACAGAGTTTTGGTTCTGTGAAACATGGAATTCAGTTTCCAGTGAACTGTGTTAACTTGGTTTCTCCCAGTTCAGATTTGCGCATGAAACTGTTCCCATTCTTCAGTTTAAACCAAATTTTGTCATGATTAAAGTTAACCTGATCATAGGTTTGAATTTCACAATTAAATATGAAATTGTTTAGTATGAAAGGAAGTTGCTGAAGTTATCCTCAGCTTTTAGCTCTTTCCCTCACTTTACATCATGCATATGTATTTAGTTAGAGTAAACCATGTCAATCTCTAGAAACTCCCCCCCCCGCCTGCTGTCCATTTAAACTTAACAGATACAAGAAAAAAATGCTTTTGAGACTGTCTTTTGGTCAACTGCGTGTGCAAGATATGTTTTACTCAACCTTTGAGGGGCGTAGCAATTAAAGTGTTTAAGCAGCACTTAAGGATACTCCACTGTGGAAAGGAACGGTCTCATTTTATGACAAAGAATCTGACACAATTGCTGAAATTTTAGCCTGATTGATAATTTCCAATTTTATACTGTGCTTCAGTTTTTTGGTTCTAAATTTTTGAGTCACCTTCTGAAAACTGTAATTAGAAAATATGTACGTTCCTAAAGTATGGAATATGGCCTCAAGTTATGCCAGAGTAAGTTTAGGTTGGATATCAGGAAAAACTTCTTTACAGAAAGGGTTGTTAAGCACTGGAGTAGGTTCCCCAGGGGGGTGGTTGAATCATCATCCCTGGATGTGTTTAAAATCCATTTGGATGTGGTGCTCAGGGACATGATTTATCAGAGGGCTGTTAGAGTTAGGGTAGTATGGTTAGGTTGTGGTTGGACTTGATGATATTTAAGGTCTTCTCCAACCTGAGCAATTCCATGATTCTATGGTTCTATGAATAAATTCAGAACCCTCTTTTACTGCAGTGACTTTACCAGGGGCAGGAATGGTACGAATAGAAGTAGTAATAAATGTTCATTAGAACTGGTTTTCAAAGGCAGATAAAATTTCAGATATTCATTTAGTTGGAAAACACTTTCAGGGAAAATATTTACTTGCCATGAAACCAAATTGTTTTTACTTTAATGTTTTGATTTTTATACTTGAAAACATAGCTATGAAAAAATCTTTCATGAATTTGATGTGGGACTTTCTGCTGTCTTCCATAGGCATTGCCAATTTGAATAGACTGTCAATTCTCCTCTTGAACTATGTTTCCATAGTTAAGTGGACCATCAGCTTGCTGATGAAGGGCACAGCCCTGGGTGGCCTTGCTCCTCCAACCAGAGAGCTGTGGCCAGGAGGGGGAAAATGCAAGAGTTAAGTGGTGTGTCTCTTGGGCATCATGAAGGTAACATGCACAGTTTAAGAGTAAACAAATGAACAAAAACAACCAAGAAACTCCCACCTGAATTAGATGTTGAGTTGGAGATAGACATCAATTGTAAATTCAGTCCTCTCTTTCCAACTCTTAGTTAGTGGCTTTGATGTGGGAATATAATTACAGAGTGCCTGATTTAGAAGCTGTTTATATTGTTTAAGTTTCTGTTAGACTTAAGACTTTGGAACTTGATTGAGAAAACACGTTTAATACCTCCAATTTTAAATTGTGAGGACTTGGATGAACATTGATTTACAGACAGCATTTTAAATTGTTTTACTGCAGCTCTGACTTTTCTTGTCCTAGCTTTTCTTCATCCTTTGCCTTCTTTTTGCTCAGAACTTTATTTGCAGGGGAAATTTTTTGGATGAAAAAAGCATATTTAAAATTTGACCTAATTTGCCATGTGTTAATTTGTTATTCACACTTTAAATCTTGCTCTTGACTGATAGAATTATTTGTTTTCCGCATGGAAAAGGATTTTACATAGTTGAAATGCTCTTTGTTATAAGAGAGTTGTTTTGGCTTTCTTTTTAATGCTCTTGGATTTCTAGGCTGATTATTAGTTTTCTCTGGGTGGGGAAAAGCCTGTGTTTGAATGGCTGCTCCTTTTAATCCAAATAATCCTGGTCTCTAAAGAGATTAACATAAACACATATATACTCTCTTCCTTTTGCCTACGTGTCAGTGGTTTGGTTAGTTACACTATACGCCTTCTCTCCATTTATAAAAAAGCAAAACAGAAAGCAAACTAAAACTACTCTGAAAAAGCAAAGGCTAATTGAAACAATAACTGTTGGCAGAGGAAACAATGAAGACTAGTTTAGAAATGGATTGTAGCTTGCATCAGAGAGAGCCCAAGTTTCTCTTATCAAGCCTTTGAAACTTGTTATGTTGATGTTTTTGCACAGTGAAATTCTAAGCTGGCTAATGTTCCTGAGGAACACATTTCATGTAAAATAACCATGTGTTATAAGTGTTGATATGAGAACTGCTCATTTGTGAGATACAGCAAACAGATATCATCCTGTAATTGATTGTGCTTATTCTGCTAAAGCACAAAATTCATCTCATCTGTTTTGTTGGCTCAGTAAACACTAAGAGAAGAATTATTCTAAGGGGATGGTTATTAAAATTTCTTTTAAAACAACGCATATTGCCCTTACTGATAAAGGGCCTTGCACGTAAACATTATAGTTAATTTGCATCTCTCCTTTATTCTAAACGCTCAGCTTCTTAATTTGGTTTCTCCTAGACAAAGAAACTTTTTCCTCCTGTGCATGCAACTCGGTACTAATGTAGCTCAAATAATGATGCTTTTTTCTCATGAGGCACTAATTTGTTGTCTAGTGTGTCATCAAGGAAGTTTCAACATTTATGTAGAATTAGTTCTTTAAGAGCTGCTACAATGGTGTGCATGCATAATATCATATCTCCGTACACATATATAGAGCTGTCTTCAAATGATTTTCATGTTTTTCTGCCACTCTCAATTTTTAGCTATCGGATGGTCTATAGTGGTGTTTTCTAGGGCTCAGTCCTAGGCCCTATCCTATTCAACATTTTTATCAGTGGTCTGGATCTGAGAATGGAGTCTACCCTCCAAATGTTTGCCAATGATACTAATCTAGGAGGTGACGTTGACTCCCAGAGGCCTTGCAGAAGGATTGAGGTAGACTGAGAGCTTTGGGCCATCAGAAACTGCATGAATTTCAGCAAAGGAAAATGTTGGGTGATGAGTGAGCAGCTCAGCATAAAGGGACCTGGTGGTGATGACAGGAGCTCAACACCAGCCAGCAGTGTGTACTAGCAACCAAAGAGGGCAAAATACATTTTGAGATGCGTTAAATACAGCATAACCAAGTTTGGGCTCACCTTGAATTTTGTGTGCAGTTCTGGGCTCCACAATATGGAAATGATGTTAAGGTCCTTGAAAATATTCAGAGGAGAGCAACAAAGCTGGTAATAGGTCTGGAGGGCATGTCCTGTAAGGAGAGGCTGAGGACATTCAGTTGTCCATTCTGCAGAAGAGGGGGCCCAGAAGTGACCTCCTTACCCTCTGCAGATGCCAGGCTCTGCTCCTCACGATGACAGAATGAGAACAGCACAAAACTTCTCCAGGGGAGGTTCAGACTGGACATTAGGAAAATGTCTTTATTGTGAGAGTGGTTAAACACTGGGCCAGGCTGCCTAGAGAGGTGGTTGGTGACCCACACCTGTCAGTGTTCAAGAGGCATTTGGATAACACGTTCAGTAATATGCTTTAACTTTTAGCCTTGAAGAGGTCAGGTGGTTGGACTAGGAGTCTTCCAACTGAACTGTTCTACTCTATCTTGTTCTGAAAGCAACTCTCAAGTACTTGACCACATCACTAAGAGTCTTAGTTTTCACTAGCAAATTGTCTGACTTCATCTGTGGTCCTGCTTCAGCTCTCGATTCTTGGACAATTGTTTATATAAGGAACCACAGATATTGGAGGCTTTGGGTCAGAATAAAATACAAATGGGGTATCTAAATTTTAAATGAACTGAATAACTTGTTCCATTTGAGTTGTAATACGTTTCAAAAAAAGTAATGAAAATTTTGGACCTATGTCCCCCTAGAATAATGGTGGGCTAAGGTATGAAATAAAACTTGAGCATGATCTTTTTTAATTAAAACTTTTCCTGAAGCAAATTACATTCTGCATCAGTTCATTAATTTTTCCAGTTTGAGACACTGTGTGAGAAGTTGTGTTTGGAAGACTTTGTCCATTGCAAAAAAAATACTTAGGTAATTGAAACATCTATCTAAATCTCTTAATATTTTAGCTAGGTCTCCATTAAACAAAACAAAAAGTCCAGTTTGTAAGAGAATGCACAGAGGATTCAACCAAAACTCAGCCCTTGAACAAACTGAGTAGTTTGCTGAAGAAAATAAAATTTCTCAGCATGAGGTGCTGGCCATAAGATGAAATTTCATTTATTTAAAACAACCAGAAAAATGCATTCCTGGAAATTGAATGCTCTGGTGCTCTATCATTATTACTCTTGGATAGTTAACTTTCAGGTATCTTGAGTTTCAAATTAAATGTCAAAAGTCATTTGGCACTGGAAATGTGTCTCTGCCTAATGCTGAAAACAAATAACTCTGTGTGGTATACTTTCCAATTGCAATTCCTGTAATGGAACAGTAATGTATCACACTTTTCTGACAAGAATGAATCCAATAGAATATGTTCTTTTTAATAATAATAACACTTAGATTCTTATATGAGATATTTTGCTAAATAGTTTGGAAAACATGACAGAAATGAATGCACAAATATTTGAACACCTGCTAGAATATTCTTGAAATCTAGGCATTTCATTCAGCAGCACACCGATGGGGTGAGAAGTTCAAATTTCCTGGAGTCATTGAGATAACTAGCCAATTCTCTTGCATACTTGTGAATACCGAGGTATATTCAGTATGGGGGAAACATCAGGCAGCCTGTGCAGCATGAAATACTAGTTTATTAGCATTGTACGCTCTGAGACATATGCAAATTCGAATTTGACTTTGTACTTTGCCTATAGTTACGTATAGTGCAGAGAATGGAAAGAAGGAAGGAAGGAAGTGTTGATAAACCTGTAGAGTTCAGTCATTGTGTGGATTCTCATTTCCAGACTTCAGCAAGGTTACAGGTATGTGGAATGCATCACAAGAAATATGAGGGACCAGCCCTTCTGGTACATGTGAACAACTACATGGTTTGCTGCGATTGCATTCCATAACTTGGTAAACAGAGAGCTGTAGAAAGTAAAACAAGATTAGTAGTAAGGTATTGTGTTGTGGCTAGAAAGTGAAAACCGAAACCTGAGAGGATAATGGACTGTAGTTGCTTTCACAACTGTGAAAGAGTGGTTTTCCGAAGTTCCCCACAAGAAACATTTATTTTAAAGTGGGTGCACCATGAGAGGATGGAATAGGAGGAAGTAGAACAAGTGGAAATCACTTCCTGCTCTCTTCCTCCTTCTCAAAGATGAGAAAAAAGACAAGTGATGGAAGAAAGAGATGCAACATATTACATCTTCCTCTTTAAGTTCTCAGTTCAGCCACCCACAATGGATATCCAAGGAACTGAGAAGAGTTTTAAATGCTACTTTTGCTGTTGTCCAATAACTTGATAATGTTCTGGTAGTTCACAAATCCAGTGTGATACAGATATTGTTTTTTAAGTATCAGAAATACTGCACTGGTTATACACTGTATCTCCTTAAAGATACTAGATGTAACCAAGTTTCCATTATTAAACTGAAATAGCTATTCTGGCACTTGTTGGAGAGTATTACTTTCCATAGTTGGTGAAAGAAAGACCATGGGCTGTAAGATGACTACCAAGAAATGAATTAGGTTGAACTTGACAAATTCAATAAATGAATGGAAGCTGGACAAAAGCACTTTTCTGGATCCAGGCAGAAGCAGGTAATGCATGAACTCAGAAAGAAACCAATATGTTTATTTATTTTTCTAAGTCAGGTTCACAATAGACAAAAATCAGAACATGTAGTGCTATTTACTGGGCAAAGACAAACAGCCCACCTGGTCTGGTGAAAACAGCATTGTCACTTGCAGAGTAACCTTGCATCCTTTCAGAGTTGGAGAACATTGTCCATTTTGATGATGAACTCAGCAGAGCTGAATTGTTTTCTTATGTTCAGATGAGGGAAGTGTGAGTACCTTGCTGTAGTGTTGAAGTGGCAGAGTTTCACCTGATCTGTGAGAAGGAAGGTAATTCCAACTGTATTTTGGTAAGTCGCTTAAAAAAAAAAAAAAAAAAAAAAAGAAATTTGGTGATATTCTGAGAGCCATGAGAATCAGTTATGGATTTTATTAGCTGGAAGGATTTGATGCATTTAAAAATCAAAACCAACAAAACAACAAGAAAAACCTGTCACTCTGCTTGCTGGGATCCTTTCACATAGGTTTCACAAATAAATGGGAAATTATACTAGGAACCATTTAATCCACTAAGAAACATACGGAGATGGGCTACAAGGTCTTTGGCTTCCCTTTAAGATCCATTTTTCCTATAACTGTATGAAGCAGATCTTGACTACCAGTGTAGAGTGACTGTATATGATCAGGAAGAGCTCAAGTCTGTCTGTAAAGTGGGTAACGAGAGTGCATCTTTTGCCTCTTTTAAGAACTCCAGCTACCAGTAAAAGAAAAATTGTGAACTACAGGAAATGCAATAGTCCTCTAACACTGCTGTGTGTTTTGGATCAATCTCTCGTGCAAAATACTTGATCACACTGGCAAAAACAAACAAAAAGGTAGATGTCTTGCTGAGATAGCTAGGCATATCTGCAGGAATTGCTGCTGTCACTTTCACAATTGTACTTTAATTCTCTTCCTAAATTAAAAAAAAATCACAAATGCCTTTCCATTTGATTTAGTACAAATTCATTAGAGTACTTCAATTTTATTACAACCTTACAGCTCTAAAATTCATGAAGTGTTCTCCTTGATCTGTGGCCGATTATCTTTTTTGTTTGGATAGTTCATAGTCCCAGCACTGTATTAGGTGATTATTTTTATATGAGAATGGAGTCTGTTAGCACACTAAGTAAATATCAGCTTGGATATTCTGCTGATTTTTATTCCTGTTTATTGGTGGATTTTCTGGCCAAATGGAATAGACCAAGAGCACTTTTCTTTTTGTTTCCATCAACTGACATTGAGAGACATATAAACATAATATGACTTAGATGGCATTTAATGTAAGTTAGATGACGAGTAGGTTCTGCATCTGTTGGGAAGATACGTTTTGTGTTCTAGCCTCGGGCAGAGAGTGATTTCATATTAAGAATGCACTGGAGTAGTGCTATAAAATCTGTGGAGACATGAAAGTGTGCTCGTAGCCATTTGACATAGGAAGTTCAGGCTGTCAAACTTTGAAGTTTTAAGGGCTTAGTGATTTCTCAGAGATTTAAGGCCTGATTTTTATTAATGGTTGAGAAAATGAGTAATTGATCATCTGTGGCTTGCTTGAAAGAATCAAGTGAAGGAGAATGATATAAAATACAGATACTTTACAAAGCTGATGGAAATTAGCCAGTACGTTTTCAATTACTATGTGTTTTATTATTATTATTATTATTTTATGGCTGAAGACGTGTTCAAGAAACCAAAATGGGAGTGGGAAGAAAAGAAACAGAGTTGTTCTTGGTTGCAAAGGAAGCCATTGCTTGGCTGCTTTATATTAATGCTTTTATTTGTATTTATGAATGCTTAATACTTTTAATATAATGAAAATACCTGGTCAAATAAAGAAACAAAAGCAGATACAGAAATATCTCAGACCTTCCTATGGAGAAATTAGACTTTTTTTTTTCCTCCAAAGGTTCAAGCTACTATCTTTCTTTTGTATGGAATTCCTGTTTCAAAATCTAATCATTAGTTCAGTGAGATCAAGAAACTTATTTCAGCTTTTTTTGTGTACTCAGCTTGCATGTGTGGAGTTGGTTGCTTCTGTGCTAGTCAAGAGCGTTTATTACCTAAAGGTCTCAGGTGTCACTGTAACTTCCTCTAATGCACGGTAAAGTAAACAAAAACTATGAGGACTGCTCTGGAAGAAATGCCCCCCTATTTATATGATGTTGACCCACGGCATCAGGGGCAGATGTTAGTGGTATGGCACTAGAGGCTGAACCTTCCTGCCAGTATTTCATTCCATTTCACTGCTGTGTAACAGGAGGTAGCAGAGGGGCAGTCTGAGAAATAGGCGTCTGACATGGAAGTAAAGGTGTGTCACTTTATTCCTCCATGCAGGAAAGACTGTGCCTTTTAACATGCATTAACTCTTGCTGAATGTTTATGGAAACCAAAAGGTGGGTGTTAGTGCAATGAGGCAATGGTTGGGTGTTTCAGCAGTGGCAACAGCGACATGACAGACAAGCCATGTTCCATATGATCATGCAAAGCTGTCACACCACAAAATGAAGAGTGTCTCAATCAGCTCATCCAGGCAAATTGATGGATTACAAGCAGGGAACTGTGTATGGAGCTGAATGTCAGCTTTGGTGCATTGGAAATAATGGTGGCCATCTTGGAATATTACAGTTTTCACCAGGTGGGTCCCATGAATGCTCACACAAGAGGAGAAAGAACACCATATACAACACTGTATGTCAGAACCTACTGAACAAATATGAGGCTGAAGGTGACAGTTTCCTGGATGAGTGACAAGATGTAGTGTCACCTCTATAAGCCAGAGTCAAAATGGCAGTCCATGGAGTGATGACATGTTAATTCCCCATTGAAAAAGTTCAAGATGCATCCCTCAGTGAGTAAAGTATTGTGCACTGTCTTTTGGGATATTAACAGAATGATTCTTCCAGATTTCCTGGAACCCAGATAAGCCCTCAACTCTGACTGCTACACTGTGGTGCTGACTACGTTGAAGGCTCAAACTTCTTGAGTAAGGACAGAAAAGAAAATCTTTCTCTTGCAACACATAACACCAGGCCCCATATCAGTTTGAAGACCGTGGAGCACATTGCCAATGTGTCCTACCACACCCACTATATAGTCTGGATTTGATGCTTTCTGACTTCTGTCTGTTTGGGCTAATGAACTGTGTGGGCAACATCTTCCTAGCAATGATGCTATAGTAGCAGCTGTGAAACAGTGGGTTATCTCTGTTGGTGCAGATTTCTGTGAGTGTGGCATGCAGGCTCTTGTTTGTTGCTGGTGAAAATCCATAGCAGTGGTGGTGATGACGTTGAAAAATAGCGTTTTGTAGCTGAAAATTTGCTCTGTCAAATAGTGTTGCTGTGCTCTTTGTATCTGTTGCAATTTCCATGTTAATGAATAGAAGGCATTACTTTCAGAGCAAGCTACATGAGAAATGATTCTTGGGAGATTTAAAGTCATGAAATTTTGTTACTATCATTTTTGGAGAATTGCATCCTAAAGCCCATTTGAATGAGGAGAAAGAAATTGGAGCATCTGTAGTAGAGAATAGTAGGACAGAGCATTTAAAGCTAAAGGTTTTTCCCTAAGAATACAGATTAAGGACAAGAAGTCATTTAGTGTTTGCATAACAGGCAACTGATGTAAGTAGACATTTAGTCTAGAAGTATTCACAGAACATCTGTACCATATGTCTCAGTAAAACACTAGTCCAAAGTGTGCTCCTGAGAACCCATAACCAAGTGAAAGCTATAGTATGAGATGAGGCCAAAATAGGTAATTTTTAGCCTCACAGGAAGACAGGAGAAATGAGTGCAAAAACAGTACACTCATTCCACACAGAGCTTATAAGGTACTGTCATGACATGGCTTCAGTAGGAGACTCAGCATTGTATAATGAGGTTCATTTTATAGTTTATATTAAGTTTGTCTCTTCAGTATAACAAAGAGGCTTTCAAGTATGCCAGAAGCATTTGTGTAGTCCCCTTTTATGCTGTTGAAGCTCTGCTTGACTGCTACTATTTGAAGATGGAATTTCAATGTATAGTTCAGAAAATCAGGTATCTCCTCTATTCTTAATCTCTCTAGTGAGTTGTTCAAAATGATCCATTTCACGATATTCTGTGAATAACTATGCCATTGCCTGTTTTATTCAGCACTGGGTATAAAGTAAGCCAAGAAAAATCCAGATACTCTTTCCAGGTGAACAGATGTTAATGTCTTCATTCAATTTTTACTTCCAGATCTTGCACTGCTAAGTTCCCACTGAAGTCAGCAAGTCTGCCTAAATAAAGAACAAATAAGAGCTGTGTAAATGCCTCAGGTTTTCTTCCAGGGCAAGAAAATGGCTATTGGAAACTCATTAGCTAAGCTTTTCCACAGAGAGCAAATATTCAGATTTCCATATATTAAAAATTCAGCGCTTGTAATTCAAAATGCCTGAACTTGTCTGTTTCTAACCTATTTTAACACCCATGAAAATAACAGGTAAATATTTTAAATACTACACCTTATTTCTGTTATGGCTCTACTTTTAGGAAAAAAACCCAAACCGTCGTAATCATACATTTTGCACATGTGTGAATTAATAAATAAGCATGTCACCTGTTTATACTTACTATAAAAGAAAATCATTTATTTATTTGTTTTAAGAATCAGAACTGAAAACAGTCTTGCATGTGAAGATGTCTAAATCATTACTGTTTATTGGTTGGTATAAACTGATGTGTATATAGTATAGTCAGATGCCGAGGGAATCAACATTGAGAGCAATTTTTGAACTTGTTTATTAAGGAAATTCAGGACAATGTGTCTTTGGTTTGATTTATTTTTTATTTAAATGCAGCAAGTATTGTTTTATCAAGTGATACAAGTTGGCAATAATTCTCCTCTTGCTGTTTCTTTTGTTTATTGGCGGTTTGAATCTGAATGCTTTGGAAACTTTTGCAAGTGAGATGTCAGGCTGAGAGAGCTGGGGCTGTTCATCCTGGAGAAGTGAAGGCTCCGAAGTGACCTGATAGCAGCCTTCCAGTATCTAAAGGGGAGCTACAGGAGCAGAGACTGTTGTGATAGAACAAGAAGAAATGGTTTCAAGCTTACTGAGTGTAGATTTGGTTTAGACATAAGGAAAAAGTCTTTTACAGTGAGGGTGGTGAGGCACTGAAACAGGTTGCCCAGAGATGTGGTAGATGCCCTTTCCCTGGGGAGTTCCGAGGGCAGACTGGATAAGGTCCTGTGCAACCTGAAGTAGTTGTGATGTCCCTGTTCATTGCAGGGGACTTGGACTAGATGACCTTGAAGGTCCCTTCCAACTCTAAGGATTCTGCGATTTTATGATTCTACGTCCTTTTCCAAAGTCCCAAGGTGAATATGGTAGGAGCCTGGTGGCAGAGAAAGCAGGGGATTAAAGAGCCTGAAGTATACTGTGCTTTTGTATGACGCTTCTTTTGGAATCATAGAATCATAGAACCACCAAGGTTGGAAAAGACCTACAAGATCATCCAGTCCAACCATTAATCTTTGATAGGTGATTCAATTAGAAGTTTTGGTGAGTTAATGTTTTCTGATAAGTCCTAGATTAAAATGAAAGATTCATTACAAGTTGAAGAGATAAACAGAAGTGCACAGACCAGCTTGCATTTGTGTAGATATGCCTTTGTGCTAAGATATGATATTGAAACACAGAAAATATACAATTCCACCTTTAAAACATCCAACTGGTTCTGAGAAACAAGATGATAGTAACAGCTAAAATTGTCAGCTTCCCATCAGGGTGTTTCTTGGCTAGCATTGCTATGAAAGTTAACAGCATTCGATGCTAACTTAGGTTTAGTTTTAATGATTACTGTACTGTAGCTTAGGGCAGTTTTGTTTGAACTTGTTTTGAACAGAATGGTGTCAAAGAATACTATGTGTTGAAGCTTCAGACCTGAAGTACTGTGGCCTTTTTTCTTCTGCATTTAATAGAATTTAGGATAGTGAGCACTCCTATCAGCACTTAACAAGTAAAAGTGCCCTGAAAATAAATGGGTGTTCAGTGCATCAATCAACTTCTGGAAATCGCACTAGTTGCTGGAGTTGTGAATGGGAAACTTGGTTCTCTCTCCTTTTGTATTCTTAACATAAGGTTATTGTATTCACGTCAAAGGTGTAACTCCAGGCCAGGAAGTTAGACAGCTTGCACCATAATCAGTGCTGTGAATGTAATTTCAGAAAACCCTGGGTCAGCTTAGTGCTTCAGAGGTGATTCTGGGTTCAGGATGTTTTATGAAACATTCACTGATAATACTGAACTTGACAACTATAAAATAAGTTGGTGCAAGGCAGCTTGGTGTTAAAATGAGTGGTCTGTAGAGCACTGATACTTTTCTGTCCCAGGATTTGAACAGAAGGACCTGCATCCATTTTGAGATTGTTTTAGATATTTTAATCTCCACTGCTGAAGGATGTGCAGCTGCTAACCTAACAGAGCCAGGCAGCTGCCTCTTGTTTTTCTGTGAAGGAAAAGAGAGGGCCATGGTTGTGAAACTGAGTGTTTTACAGCTACTACCTCTGCATCTTTATCTTTCTAATTGGAGTGCTACAGTTCAGCAAACTGTTATGCCTGTAGGCAGATCTTCACAGTTCAAATGTCCTCAGCATGCCGGAGGGTTTTATTTGAGGTGAAACTCGAGGCTCTGTTTATATTTACATTTTAACTTGCATTTATCAATATGAGCCTGGGGATCGATATCTGGAGTTCTACCTTCTTTACTCAGGATTTTATCTTTTTTAGTTATGCTTGAATATGGCAGAGAGCAAATCAATATGCTATACTTAAACATTTAAGCAAACTGTTTGCTGATCATTAGATACCTTTTCAATTTCTAATTCTAATTTGCTACTCCACAGCTAGACTTTATCTCACCAAGTACTTGCAACACAGACTCAGGATTTGCAGTTACAGACCTTAATTGAAACAGCAAGCATAGCTGTCATGCTTGTTCCTTTAGTCTTTGTATATGTCTCCAGGTAGTGAATATATGACCTGTAAACTTAGAAACTCTGCTTTTTTTTTTTTTTTTTTTTCTTTGCCTACCCCCCCCAGTTTTGATGAAACAAAAACTGAAATAGAAGGAAGGCCTGAGGCATAGATCAGGTTATCTTATTCAGGAACAGGCATGGTGCATGACAAACCAGAGTCAGCAGCACAGCAGCATCACAGGAGATCCTGAGTAAAGCCTTCACTGGCATCTTTCATGTCCACAAATTGGGTCTGCATTCCTCAGCTCACAGTCTGTATCCTCCTGAACCTTATTAGGCCACTGCAGTAGGGCCAGCTGTATGCCAATGAGTCCCCTAAAATTTCTCCCTGTGGCTTTGTTACTTCAACTTCATAAAACAGATCAGGAAGGCCAAAGTTTTCCTTTATTATTTTGCTACCACTTAATAGAGGCAAACAGTAGAAGCCTGGGTGGCAGTTTAGAATAAGTGGAATAGAATTGCAGTATTCTGCTAATGGCTCCATCTAAAGGTCTCAGATTTTTCTTGGCTTTTCTCCCTTTTTTTTTTTCTTTTTTTTTTTGGCAAAGGTAATCTCTATTTCATCTTTACTAGAAGCAGTGCTCTTGGCCTATTTATAACTGCAGCTGCCTCAAGAAAGCCTAAAGGAGATATGATCAAACCAGACGGTACAGCAAAACACATTACATAAACATGCAATTTGTACCAAGGAATAATTTGAAGTATGAGGGGGAAATGTCAAGTACGATGTCTGAAAACCAATTTGGCTTAAAATTCAAGGCATTATGTATATGTGGCATTTGCCAGCTTTCCACTCATCCTTGGAGGAAAGGCAGACATCAATCACACCTGCATGTCAACTACTGTCAACAATGCTAAACTTCTTCAGTGGATTTTCTCCTCTGGCACACATTAATTTAGAATATATTAATGTAGAAACTCTTTCTGTTCTTATAGGTAGACAAAAAATTATTTCATCTTGGATATTATTTAGTTTCATAACTTGTGTGTCACTATTGTTACAAGTTCATTTCCATTCAAATGTTGGTGTATAATAGAAACAACATTTTCTGTATATTAGTAGAATTCTTTGAAAGATTGACCTAAAATGGTTTCAAACCGTAAAATTATCTAATTATGTGCTCTGAAACAAATATACAAAATACATCTCTGACATGTTTTTGAAACCAAAAGGTTAAAGGAAGTTTCTCTTACAGCTAAGAAAGGATTATTCCTTCCCACATCCCTCTAATATGCAATATTTAATTCCTCTCTACCCCAGCAGAGACAGATTACTTACTATCAGTCAGGAACAACTTGTTACATATTTGGGAATCTTGTTGTGCCATTTGGCCTGAAGTTACTAAACTAATTCTGTCAACTTTTTTTTTTTTTTTTTTTTTTTTTAAATATTCTCTACACTTCTAGTTAGTCTTTATTCTTTATATTGGGGTGCCCAGTGCCAGATGGAGGCAGTATTTTGTCTGAGGTTTATTAGGTTTAAAAAGAGGTGGAGTCTTGTGTGGAACACTACTTTGCTCTAGCTTCAGTATTGTCATTTATGTATGATGCTTTGTACTCATTTTTTTTACAGGAGATTTTATTTTTCTTAATTTCTACAACTTTAGGGTTGATTTGTATTTGTTTTTTCTTATACTCCAGAATGTTTAAAACTTACCTAAATTTAAGCCACCATCTTGTTTCCCACTTCTCCAGTTATCCAAGTTTCTCACTATCAAGATTGACTAATGATGAGTCATGTGCAATTTTTATTGGTCGTTTGATTTTTTTTTTTTTTATATTTATTTTGTAATGTTGATTTCAGAAGAAACTGAAGGGAAAGGAGATGCTCAGTGAAGCTGTGTATTCCGGTTGATTGGTTTAAGCACAAGGATCAAAGAAGTTTCAAACGTGTTTACTACCTCATACGTGGTTTCTCCCTTTTCCTTTTCTGTTACTTCCTTAGGTAACCTTAGGTAAACGGGATCCTAGTCCTGAAAAACAGTTGCACTATAATTTTTTCTTCCTATAGTCCAGCTGAATTTATGAAGAAAAATTCTGGGACCAGATTTCAGAAGTCTGGTCGAGAACAGTGAATGATATTGGTAGAAATAAAACTTACAAAAGATACTCAGCAATACAAAATAAGAATGTGAATTTTGGCAGATATTTTTATGAATTTTGTCTGTTCATTGTGAGTATAAGAGTATGAAGATTGTTCTTTGTCTTCCTGAAGACCTAAAGGACAAGTGGGGCACCGAAGCCTCTTCTTCCCTGCTACATACAGAATGTCTTCAACTTCTCCCTTCATTTTAGATATTAATCATTTTGACTGCTCTTTGTTCTGGTGGTGGTTGTTGTTGTTGTTGTTGTTGTTGCTGTTTTGTTCTGTTGTGTTTTTTTCCTGTTCTGTTTACATTTGACTAGAGTGCTACAGTATTGGTGTCATTATTATTGCTGAGCAGTGATTGTATGGTCATTGATATTTGGAGAAGTTGTTTATTTCAGGATAGAAGAAATGACTTAAAATTCCAAAAGGGGGGAAGCACTACTTGCTTCCTTACAAATGTCTGTCCCCATACTGCTTATTGCTATGCTACGATAAACGGAGATTGGGATTAATCTGACACTGCCAAAAATGTTTGCTGGTGCAGTTACGTAAGGGAAGATGTGATAAGCTGTAGAAAAGATGCTTTGATTAATGTTATTCCCAATCATCTTCTATAAAAAAAAAAAAAAATTGAAATTTTTATTATTTGCTGCTACTATTATTATTGATCATCATCATGTGAATCATTCACTTTCTGTCCATTTTTCCTCATATCCATCTGACAGTAAGATCATCAAACCTGCAGTGATATTCAGAAGCCATTAGTTTGCTTTGGAACTGTAATGTTTATTCAGCCTATAGCAATTGAGAATACCGAGTCCAGTTCTTGGCTCCCCAGTTCAAAAAAGACAGGGATAACCTAGAAGGAGTCCAGTGGATAGCTACTAAGATGATAAAGGGCCTGGAGCATCTTGTGTATGATAAAGACTGAGTACCCTGGGTGTCTGTTCAGCCTGGGGAAAAGAAGACTGAGGTGGGAATCTGACGAATGTATATAAATGTTTAAATGGAGGTAGGAGGCAAATGGATAAGGCTAGGCTCTTCTTGGTGGTGCATAGCAATAGGACAAGGAACAATGCCCTAAAACTTGAACATAGGAAGTTATGTTTTAACGTGGAGGAACTTCTTTATGGTAAGGGTGATGGAGCACTAGAACAGGTTACCCAGAGAGCTTGTGAAGTCTCCTTCTATGGAGATATTCAAGACCCACCTGGACATGTACCTTTGTGACCTGTTGTGGGGTACCTGCTTTAGCAGGGTGTTGGACTTGATGACCACTTGAGGTGCCTTCCAACTCCTGCAATTCTGTGATTCTGTATTTTCATATATTTACTTAGAGAAAAAAAATATATATATACCATTTTCATGCATATCCTGTAGCAAGCAAAGTGGAATGCTCCACTGCGTTTCTGCTTTTATTTTTAGAAATGGAATTGGCTTCCATTAAATAATAATGGATACATTGGAGAGTTAATCAGGTGCAAGATAACAGATTACTCAGCTAATCCACTGGTGGGCACATTGAGGGGATGCCAGCAAAGAGATGATGCTGGTGGAAGGCTGTCAGTGTTGAGGCGCTCTAAGGGTATCTGGATGCTTTTGATGATTGACATGAGTACCTGTACTGTGGGGAAGCAAAGAAGACACTTGACTAACAAGTTAGCCTCAGGTGAGTGTAGGCTTCATGTGGCATCTCAGCCAATAGGCAAGGCTGCCCATGGGTCAGGCCTGGCACCTTGGCTGGCCAAGCTGAGGGACTTTGGGTACCATGCAGAAATCCTGCTCACAAGCCTAGCTTCCTCCTGAATATTGCTGATGCAGATATCATCCAAGCCCAGTGCTGAAATGAAAACAGGGTGTGCATGTGGCCTTGATCTGCAGGGTGAACCCAGCCATTCTTCCCCTATTGTAAAAAGGGTTTCATCTTGTGGACCTTGCTTCAAGGAGACAGCACATGATAGTACTCCATACTCAAGTATGAAATGTATGGATGCATCTGTGACATCGTATGTATGTGTGATGTTAAGTGGACATTTAGCAGCATGTTAAGTAGATCTGGTACTTATTCATTTCCAACTTTTCACTGTTGATTGTCTGGCTTGGAGCAGATTTTGATAAATGAGGCTATAAGAGTTATTTTAAATCGCTTTAGCCACGCAACTACTGCTTATTGAGCCTTCCTGTGCTATATTTGAGTGCTTTTAAAAAATACATAGCACAGGCTATTACAACAGACTATAAATTTTGTAATGCTGGAGCGGCTGTGTTTTTGTTGTTGTTGTTTTGTGAAAGGCATGCTCTGTTTGCAAAGTCCTCTGCAACTATTGAAACTCTGAGGGATAATCTTGCTCATCAGAACTTGGGTTGCTGCATAAGAAGAAACAAAGTTTTTTTGCAACTTGCATTCTTCTGAAGAATGTTTGATATTTCTTTCTTTTGCTGGACTTGAAGCTTCCTTCTTTTATTTAACAGTGGTCTATTACATTCCTCTAGAGCGAGTGTGCTTCCTTTGGCATTCCATCATCATGTCAAGGTGGTACTTCACAATATTTTTCACATTTTCTGCCTCATACATCAAACTATAGAATGTTATCCATAAGGCACAGCTGTCATTCTGTAAAATTTTTAGCAATGTTCTCATTTTTATCTGACATCTGGAAATACCTAAAGTAATAAAAAATCATTTCTACCTCATATTTGCTTTGGTGCTCATTCTGTCCCTGTCAGTGTCTGTGTTATAGCAGGCGAGATTTATATATCCCCTTACTTGGCATTCTGTGAGGGCCATGCAACAAGGCTCAGACTGTGAAATTATTCCTGTTTTCAGAATAAGAAATAAAATATTACTTCAACTTGCTAAAACTTCCATTGAATGTATTATATATGCTCTTTTTGAACACATATCAATGCTCCACTGAATGGTTTGTTCTCTCCACATGCGTATTTCTGTACTCATTCT
Source organism: Alectoris magna (assembly GCA_030625065.1). Taxonomy (NCBI): domain Eukaryota; kingdom Metazoa; phylum Chordata; class Aves; order Galliformes; family Phasianidae; genus Alectoris; species Alectoris magna. The sequence goes on along the minus strand of CM060563.1, from coordinate 31,112,707 downwards.
CACATTCTCCTGTTTCTGTGGTTCTGAAGAGGGTCATTAACTTCTGCAGGATCATTTACAGAGAATGATTTTATTTAAAAGAGGACAGTATTTCAGAATCTGCCCTTTGTTTGCTATTCAGTTGAACTAAGGGCCATTTATCATGGCATATAGAATCCTCTAAGCATTTAAAATCATCAAGGGAGAATTCATTGTATTTTAAAGTAAAAAAATTTGCATTAAAATCAAGATACGTTCTCATAATCTAATACAGCTGGGGGGTAAAAGAAAAAATCAGATTTCCAAAGCTTTTAGCAGATAAATCTGTTCAGTGTTACTTCCATGCAACCAATATCTTTCTCTGATGAGCAGAGTTACTTGATAGGGCATAATGGATTTACATCCCTGGCAGAGTCCATAATTCATTTCTTAAATCATGTATGAAACATACTTGGGTATGTGTGACTGAGGTAGAACCATTGTGGGGTCATTAATGAAACTCTACCCTGTCTGTTTCACAAACATTGTCTCCCATATTTTATTAACACAGATGCATTGGCACAGATTGCTGAAAATGACTTTAGAAAAAGTTAATGCAAATTTTAGCAGGTTAGTCCAGTGTCTCTTAATCTACAAAGGTTCACAGATTTGAATTTACTGTGGTATGGAGACTCTCTGTCCAGTATTAGCAATTCAAATAAGGAGCTTGCTTTATACCAGAGAGCAAGAACCGTCAGGGTTTCAAAGTTAATTAGACTAAACAGACAATTAATTACATCTTATTAAAATGTAAAGGACCTGTGACAAATTGCACTAATTGCATGTTCTTATATATCTGAAGAGGTCAGGCTACTTAAAAAGTGTGTTGTTAATGGAAGACAAATGTAGTTTTATATGCTCTATCGGAATATTATAAACTGCATTATTTATGACTCTGGTGGAACACTTAATAATTTTAAGCTTTAAATCAAGCTGTTCATTAAGCCAGGGAGTCAGCACACAGCCCTCTGATAGTAGTCTGTAAAAACCTGCTGCCAATGTAATATTAATTTGAAGGTTTGTTGTTCGCCCTTGTTCCCCTTTTGGCAATTCAGAGATACTGTTATTTTCAAGTATGTAAACCCTAGGGGAGTTTAAGCTCTTTGAAATGTTCTGTTATTCTTCCAATCAAATAGCACGAAAACATCTTATATTATTAATATTTGCCATAATCATGTAAAATTCAACCTCTTGCAGGTCTGAACTATTATAATTCTATCTGATAATAACTAATAAAATAAAGAGAAATAAAACAGCAGTTGTTAGGACAATGAATACAGAGGAACAGTGAGGAAATTCCCTGAAAGCTTCCTAAGTTTTGCTGTCAAATGCATAGCCACTATTGAACTTTTGAGTAGATGTGACTCATCTTCAGTCAAAATGAGCTACGGTAAGAGGAGAAGCTGCTGTTTGTGCATTGCAAATGGGCTAACTTAAGACCGATGCAAGAGTGAAGATTTACTACAGGTTTGCTGTGATGGAACAAAAGGGAGATGCCATTTCAAATCACAGCTAACAGAGGGCACGGAATTGCACTTAGACATCCTTTGTCACAATGTGGGAGGAGTATCTTATTTCTTAGACTTCTGAGAAAAATAATCCGTGCTAAGAAATGCGTGGACTGAAAATGAAGGACAATGCAATGATATGAATTACAAAATGCTTGTACAGGGACATAACCATGCTTGCTACGGAGCCTCACACACAAAAAATATTCAGAATTGCAAACTTGTCTCACATACTTCCATACCAGAACACGGCAGCAGGAATACTATGGCACTCTTAGGGCATTACAGATGATGATCTGCAAGACTAACTATATGATTTTATGCAGCGTGAATATGTACTGTCTCATGAGAGTCAGGATTTTTGAGAGGGGAGGATGATGTGTTTGGATATGATGTTTGGGAGGTATTTTATTGTCCTTTGGGTTCTATTAGTTATTACATCTGAAGTTTACCTTGAATTCTTCCACTCTTCCAACTATCTGCCAAATAACATCTACATATAAAAACAGTCCTTACCAGTTCGGGTAGTTCAGACGAGTTGCACAAATTCGGTTATTGTAATGCCTCATCGCTTTCAAGTTAGGGGAATACAGTTATCTTCTCTGGCTAACAAAACTCATAGTTCTGTATGAAGCATGTTGCTTTGGCCAAAGAGATACCATTTTCAAATCTGAGAAAAGATTAGAGAATAATCACTAGTGGAAGTGATATTTTTAATGTGGAAAGTCTATGTACTGATTTTTTTTTTTGTTGTTATTTTAAAGAATTTGAGATTAATAATGAGGTTTAGTGTCAATACCTAATATAAATATATATATATAGTCTATCTTGTACCATTCTTCTGTGTTGACAGCAGAGCATTTTGTTTTATTTTGTTTTTCTTTCTAGTTTAAAGGAAAAGCTTTCCAGTTTATTGGAATAGGTTGCTTGTGGAAGAGTACCTTAACCACAGTGGGATATTTTGAAATGGGTTTCTTTCTTATCTTTCTGGACTTGTCCTGGTGTTCATGGGTTGATTATGCATTTGTTGGACAAAAAATTTAAACCTTTGTGCTATGTATTTGTAGAACATATCAATAGATAAAACAGTTCCTTAAAACAAACAAAAACTTACACTTGGTAAACATCTGACAAATGTCCTATGAAACTGCTACTGCCAGCTCAGCCATACTGAATTGCATGATGTAGTTTCAAGACATGTTTATGAAAGATTAATTCAAACATAGTTGCTATATGATTTGATTATAATATACCTGTAAATCTGGGTAAATTTGTTAGAAATTCCTGAGCTTCTACAGCTTTACAATAAATTTAGGCTTTTAAGTCCATTCCATTGTTACAATTGTTTGGATTACATAGTCTTATGTAAAAATGTATTCTGGATTTGATATGTATTTCTTTCCAAATTCATAGGCTGTAGTGTTGCAAGAATGAAATTAGGGCAACGTGTCTGAAAGCTACCATCATTTGTCTGCGTCTTCTCTGGCTTTGCACCATGGTCACGCTTCTGCAATATAATTTTCTTCATTAAACAGAAAGGCTAAAATAATCTTTTTGATTAGCTCAAACAGACAAGAGTAATGTGCTTATTTTATTTAAAGAACAAATCCATAGATATATTTCCTAATGATTTGGTTGTATCAGAAGACAAGTAATGGTTACTAACAGTGAATACAGAAATCTAGAATGTGAAAGAATGAGAGTTGAAATGATCAAATACAAATGGGATATGTTCTGATTACTGATAAAATAATTTAAATGCTTTAAACCATGTACCTAAATAATTCCTTAACAATCTGTCAATATAGGGTACAAAAGACCTTACTTCAGCAAAACATTTAAATATGGATCTAAAGTAAAATATGTGGTTTTTATAATCCCATTGATTTAAAAAAAAAAAAAAAAAAAAGACTATTCCCTTATTTTCTCAGTCTCATAATTTGTTCAGTGCTGGTATGAATGCTTAGTGCATGCACAGTGTCATGTTCTATTTCTTCTCATAATGGGGATGTATGTCAAAATTTTTCACTGCTATCTCACATTTCTCCCTTAGGGTTGTGGTTTAATTGGCCCATGAAAAACTTCATCCTTGAGTTTGTGACAATTCTTGCTAATACAGAATAGTGACAGAATCAGATGCTCCAAGGTTGGTTTTTGCCATCCTTAATGCTCAAGCTGTATCCCTCAACATTCAGAGTTTTCCATGTTACCAGATTAGTTGGCTTCTGGCACTTAATGGTGGTAGTAAGCTTATGTTTGCTTCTAGTCATGAGCTAATTTCTGACTTTAACCACACATGAAAGCCAAACAGACCTCTTTAATACAACTTTATAATAAAGTGGATTTTTTTGTTTTTTGTTATGGGTCTCTCACCATCCTTAATCTATTCAGTAGCAGATGGAAACTAGGTGCCTTAGAAGCAGTGAAGTTTAATCCAATACTATCATTTCATCATCCCCAAGAAAGGGACTGCAACAAAAATCTAAATGTGAATTATCAGTATATATTGCACAGAGACTGTATGTAAAAATGACACCTTTGTAGATTGAAACAGAAGTCATTGATAGAATGAAATCTTCCTCTGAAATGATCTGGTTAAACTCCCCAGTTTATAGAGCTTGCAGATAGCTGTCGATATGAACTCACATGCAGGAAGCAGGAAATTGCTGCTTTCTGAATGGCAGCCTTTGGCTGTGCTCCCCAGAGAATTATTCAGGACCAGCGATGATGATCCTCAGGGTCTAATAAGGATAATAAGTTGATCCAAAATAACACAAGCTTTGTGTTGGATGCTCTGCACAATGCAGGTGTTTGACAGGAATATTGAGCATACTACTCGCAGCCTATGAGGGAGACAAAGGCTGGTTTAGCCTTCCTTCCTGAATGGCTGTCACAGCATGGCTGGGGCTGGACTGTGCTTGGTTGCATGCTGTGACCTGGGAATTGAGAAGGAAACGGGTCTTCTGCAGAACGGAGGAAAATAGAAGGTTAGAGAGGGAGAAGAGGATGAGCATATATGCACTTATAACAGGATTCTGGTTAGGGCAACAAAAGAACCATTTAGAGTATGGTTCAGTTTGAGAGGGAAAAGGGCCAAATATTCAAAACTACTTGTTTGAATTGTGTTGGAGATCAGAGATACAGAAGGAGCAACCAAGGTACTGAAATTACCAGATATCCATTTATTGATTTGGTCAGTAATAGATCCTGAATGTTTTCCACATATTAGATGCTTCCTGTAGTAATTGTACCACTTCTAAAGTAATTCTGAGTGTGAATATAGTCTTAATTCTACATTTAGTGATAAATGATTAAGTAAGGCAAATGAAAGCATTACATGTATACTGGAAATACATGTTCTGTGTATATATTTGCATATATATGTGTGGTACTGCTATGTAATCTACTGCAAAGGGGAATAGTTACTCAGACACACTCACATAAAGTTGCTCTTTCCTTTCCAGATGTTTTCTCAAAAAAGCATTGCCTATTCCTTTGGACATCCAGGACTAGATTAGATACTTAAAATCATTGCAAATAGGTTTACAACCCGATATATCAATTTACTAATTCATAGTTGAATTTTTATGTTTTATCTAACAGTTCTTTTAAGAGATCACAGCTCTCTCCTTCAGTACTTCGCTTCACCACAATATTGCATATTTTTAATGAAATTCATAAACTTATGCAGAGTTTCTTGTGATGGTCTCTGGAGTATCAACATTCAGCTAGTCAGTGAAAAGTAGGCAAATATACATTTTTTCCTATTATGTAAGTCCATACCCTGCAGAATGTGTTCACAAATTCAAATACTTATTCTGTATTTACATCTATCTTTTCTCATTCATGAAAATTCTGCTGCACTTTCTACAGAGCATAAGACACTTGCAGTTTTCTTGTTCCTTTACATTGACACTTAATCCAAAATCACAGATTTGTAAATGATACTGGTTTGCCATTTATAGTTTTGTCAAACAAGACAGGGTTTGTCTTGTTTAAGGTTAAAAATAATTGTTCCATTTGAAATAACGGAATGAATACTATCTAACAAGTAATCTTTAGAGTACTCTGACAGTGTGCATCTCATAATACTGAAGAGAAGCTGCTTTTTTCCTATTGGCAGGAAATGTAAAGATATTTATTCTCAGCCCTTAATTCAAATGTGTAGTGTATTTTGGTGTCCTCATTTCTGCATCAGGCATTTCTGTATGACATGGTCAGTTCTATTTGGATTCTCTGTCTGGATACTGTGACCCAAAAAGTGCTATAGGTATTTGCCACAGTACTTTATGAAATGTTTCCTCATGTTGTATTTACTCAGACTTTATGAGAATTTCACAGTCAAGAGAAAGCCCAAGTGTTATTTGGCAAATAACATGAATTTGGATGTGGAAGACTTAATTTCTTGTCATGTACAAAACCTCTTATTCCATCCTCAATTCTTCTTTCCTAAACAGTTTTTAATGATAGTCTGAAATTGTTTCGTTCAGCCTGGCAGACATATGTAGACGGAGCATGTTGAAATTATGATTGAAATAAGGAACTGTGATCATTCTTATCGTCTGCATATGTCCCCGCATGGTGAGCATTAATTTATTCTGTTTTGCTATCTCGATGTGTTAAAATTGATTCATACTTTGTAAATATAATCAAAGACAACAGCTGCCCTCTTCTGTACCTTTAATAAAATTGAATCCTCCCTGCATTTTTTTATTATGGAAAAATTACTTTTTTTATTCCAAGACTAAATCTCTTCTATTCAGTGTCAGTTTGAGTGGAACAAACCATTTGAGTTCAGCCCCCAAATGCTTCTATTACAAAGGCATCAGTAGGAGCTCCACAGTTTAAAATTGCATTTTGATTTCCAATAAAAGCAGGTCTAAAATCTGTCAATTTGATACTTTAATGGTTGAAGTAAATCTCTAAATTTAGCACAATAGCTCTTCAAGGGACAATTGAAATTTCTATCTATTTTTTCCAATAAAATATTTATAATGTTCTTCACTGGAAACATTTTAAAGGGATCTCCTTAGAAATGTTACTTTGGTTCTCATCTGCCTTGCTTTTCCACGGTTAATCAAATGACAGTTCTCAATGATTTTCACTTTGGATGTTCTAATGGCTTTTTAGATGTGGACTTTAGATTCTTTTTGGAATGTTGAAACCCTACTTCTTTTTCTTGGGAGAGTCTTGTCCATTAGGATTAGCCTATAGGATAGTGATCTTGAGACATGGTGAATTAAGGAAACTATCACAGAAAACTTACCAAGGTCATGATACAGAAGTTTATTAGATTATTCCTTAATGTAACTGAGTGTAATGGGAATTAGCTGTAAAATGAATGTGAAGAGTCCTTGTGTTCTTACACATACAAGGTAAAGATGGCAAACTGAGTAAAGAGCACAAAGGTTCCTTTCGTTTCTATCTTTTATTTTTCTTTGAACTCTTTCCATCCTATATCTTTTGTTACGTCTTACTATTTTATTGCCCTGCGTCATGTGTTTGAAAGGTAAATAAAGACTTTTATCTATTTAAGTCATTAGCAAATAGAATTTATGAGGCTGTTATCTTGACTCTTACTTCATGTAACACCTTCCTTGTGGTTATTGTTTTTAAGTTATTACTGTATTTTGTTTAGTTTTTGTAGTGGGAAATTTGGGTCAGTCAGTCCTGGATCATACTCACAATCTGAAAACAAAATCTGATTTCTATGGGAACAGAACTTGTCTCTGAGCAAGAGAACACACATGTTTATTGATATACATTTAACGTTTTCAAAACAATGTGTTGATAGTGTGAGCTTCATAGGATGGAATGGTGCTGTAAAACTGACAGGCTGCTGGAGAGGCTGTGAAATAGTCTGACTTTATCTACATTAGTTGTCAGTGTCTCAGAAAACTGAATCTGCACTTCTAACTGAGGCGAGCAGTTTTCCATTTCAGAAATGTTTAGGAAAGTATTTGGTGTAGAAACTGTAACCAGCTATCTGGAACATCCATTTTAGGTGGCTTTTATGGTAGCTTTTCTCTCTCCCTACAAAATGCCCTTCATGATTATTAGTAAGCTATTACCTTTTGGGCCGGTTTTCCATGGTACATGCTACTCCAGCTGGGAGGAAGGCAGAAAAAAGTTCTGAGTTCAACAGGATCACAGATCTATGAGAATCTGGTTCTTACAGATGCAAAATCCTTGGTCTATGAGTGGGAGAAGCTAGATCCTGCCAAGTGGCAAACAGTGCTACTTTGGAGTTAGGTACTTTGGGCTCTTTGGTTCAGTGTTGAGATGAGTACATTTCCTCTCATCAGGAAATGTGCAAAATCTTTGTGTGATCTCTTTGTGCTGTGTGGATTGATAAATCCTAGTGCAGGATCTCCAGCACGCTTACTGGTGACCCATGAAAAGCTGGATGGCTCTATGTTGAAAGCTTACTTCGGACTGCAGGTAAAGCACTATAATATTCCTTTTATGTGGTAGGTGGTGATGAAGAATGAATGTGATAGGGAAGAGGTGTACAGGGCTGGGAAACTGGAAGGGTAAAGGATGAGTTTCTTGGTGGATAATTTGTGCAAGGATGTCTTTGAGAACAAGTCCTTTGTCTGGCCCTGAGATTTCTGAAACTTAAGCCAAGTTTTGACCTCTTCTTGTATTCTACTCATCTTTGCAGCAGCTAGTCCAGACTTAATAGGAAGGTTGGTTGTGCATGATGGATAAGTGCATGAATGAAAGTACAGGGACTTGTTCATTAGGCTTTGAAATAATGTTTTTATGTTTTTAACTACATGATTTAAAAGCTTTTTAAAATGCTTCCTACCATGAATTATTGGGATGAAAAAAGTGGTTGGTCTGTGTGGCTGGAGGACTGAGACTTGTATTACTCTTTTGAGTCAGTAAATAATGCATAAAACCACAGTAATACAATTTAAAATCCTTTAAAATAAGAAACAATACTTGCTCCAAAGCTTTTTATTGGCTCTGGGAAGTTGCTTAGGTCCTACCTGGCAGAAGTCTTCTAGCTTCTGGTGATAGGCCCCATGTTGCCATCAGATCTAAAAGACTGGGAACACAGAACTCTACTATTTCATCAATTGATATATCAGTCTGGTAGTGCATCCTACATGAACTCTTCAGAAGGAATTTCCAGATAGGCTCTTGTTTACACTGTATATCACTTGGTCACAAGTTGCCAGGACATGTGGTGTGACCAGGTCACTCCTCTCTACTGGCTAAGGCAGAGTCAAAAGACATTCAAGAGAACAGTTTTTAAGGTAGTTTTCTATGTAGAAAGTGCTCTTAGTGACACGGATGTTGAGTAATTAAGGAGGAAGAATGAAATATTCCTTCAGACTGCGGCTAACTATTAACTTCAAGAATCTTTGCTTTAAATTGATCAGTAGTATGTTTCTATTTGGTCTCAATAATGTCTGTAATATTAATTGTATTGCTTCTGTATTGTTAAAGGAAGGCTTTCTGTATCTCTCAAAACCAACAAACTTAATAAGTACAGTATCTCAGTACAATTCAAATAGGGCCCTTTTTTCCCTTTCTTTTTTATTGTGAAGTATTAAGTCTGAATCCTCTGTAATATTTGAATGATTTCACAGACACAGCGATATAAGCGCATATGAATAATTTTGGCTTTATTTTAACAGATTCTGTAAGAGTAATGGTAGTATTCACAGCTGCACAAATGCTATCCCTATTTTCATTCAGTCCTACAACTTGCCTCTGCAAGAACTTTGCTCTGATGTGGAAATCAGTTGGGAGTTAAATACTGCCTTATTTGTTGAGAAAAAAAGGAAAAAAAGAAAGAAAGAAAGAAAGGCACCGAATGATAATGGCTCCAAAATAAATATAAAAATAATGGCTAACAGCACCAGAGAAACATCTATCTCACTGACCTAATTTTCACTCAGATAACGAAGCTGTCTGAGAGAATGATAGCTATTCTTTACAGATATGAAATCAGAGGTCAGAGCTTAAGAGTGAAATAAATGCACATGTGCATTGGATGTTAGAAAGCTCTCAGAAGCTGACATGCAGTGTTGGAAATTGGTCAGTAAAATAGTATAATTGCTAAGAGAAATCCAAGGAAAATAACCTTGTAACAGAGATGTGGCAGATGCAAAAAAGGTGTAACATTACTCTATGATCTTGTAGAAATATGGCACGTTCATATTCTGCTTTTTCCTGGTGCTGGATATGCATGCCTGTGAGTGCCAGCTGTATGTGCTTCCATACACAAACTCAGTTTTCAACCATTACGTTCAAGCTACGTTCACTCTCTCGTAGCTCAGCTCCAGGTTAAGCTGACAGAGTACACTCTTGTCCCAGCAAAACCAATCACAAGATGTTCACTGGTATCCCTAGGATGCAGCTCTGATTGACGTTTGCTTCTGTCAGGGATTTTTCTCTTGCTGGCTGAGCCTGTAGGAAAGAGGTAGAGGAAACTGCTGAGAACATTGACAGTAAGAGTCAGGCCCTGATATACATGTGGGGCTGGGGGGGGGGGGGGGCAAATAGAACTCAAATGTGATATTTCTGCATTAAGACAAGTGGCACTGGACTGCTGAAGAGAGTGGTGGTTAACTTCACTGATGTAAATCCCAAATTTTTGTGGCTGTAGGAATGGATATTCATGTATTTGAGGAGATGCATGGAAAAGGTCTGGATGATGTTTGGGAACCAGGGAGCAACTTACTGCTATAAGCATTACCACATGTGTTTTCTCTGAAACTCTGCTAAGCTTTGCAATTGCTTTTAGTGTTATGACTACCCTTATTAAGAGGGAAACAATATTGTGGGTATGCATCCAAAATAGACTAGAAAAAGGATCTTGAAACTGTGATTTAAGTCTCTCTTTAGAAGGAAAGGACCTCCTGCTTCATGCTAAGCAGTTTTGTTTTACCTGGTGCCTCTGCCCATACATGACATGATGGTGTAATGGGAGCTAGGACTGTATGCCAGTAACTGATCTCCAATTTTTAACAAAATTGGATGGCTTTCTAGAGCTGCAGTATACTTTTCTCCTATTAGTTCCAATGGAATGATGTGTTCCGTGTACTTTTTGGAGCTCTGCACAGAAAAATAAGGGGAAGAATGGATAACAGCCATGACAACTCAGGATTAGTTCAGTACCAACGTAGCTCTAATCTACAGAAATTAACTGCTGAAATGTGGGTTGCCTATAGTTGTTACTGTTCCTTTAACTCTACCCGAAGAAAAAGAATTTTAACTGACAGCCCAATCCTTTTTTTTTTTTTTTTTTTTTTTTTTAATGGCATGAAATGTAGGGAGGGGGGCAAATTACTGCTTCCATAAATCATTGCTGATGGTTGCAGGGCTCTGTTTAACACCTAGGCCTTTAGAGGTACATTATCAGAAAACTGCAATGCTAAGCACTCAAATACTGGGTATTATCTTACGTCTAGCATTCTATAGATGCCACAAACCTTGATTTAAAAGCAGGCAGCCAGGTAGTTGCTCAAAGTGTTTAAACTTTTGGTTTTACTTTTCAAATTTTTAATACCTTGAAAATGTAGTTTTCCCACCCATTGATCTTATTCTTTCCCATTTGGCAACATTGATTTGTTTTCCTGTCTTTTAAATGTAACAGAATCCAGGCAAGACTGTTTCTATTTAACAACTGCCATTTAAATAGTACTTTAATATCTTCCTGCACCAGCATCTATGAATGATGTTAGCACAGCTTGGAGGATATTACTTGGTAGTGTGATGATAAAGTCAAAAGAGGACACAATGTATTATTTTTGTGCTAACCACTAAAAATACATATATTTTTTTCCTTCTACCTTACTTTCAACAAGTTTGTCATGGGAAGTTTTGGGGCATCTTTGAAAACGAACATCTACTTAAACTAAAATTATTGGAATTAGGAAAATGAAGATGATTAACTTTTTAAACAGATGTTGAGCTTTGATTTCCATAGATAACCAACATCCTTTCAATTCTAAGGAGACAAGCAGTCTCCATAATACTTCTTAGGCTTAGTAACTAGATCTATGTCCAGTTCTATCTGCACACATACAAATTTTAAGTACATTTGTCTGTATTCCTGGGTGCTTTGGCCATATTCAGATTAGCTGAGAATAAACATGATAGAAAAAAACACCAGTGGAACTATTCTCTTGCTGGGTAGCACAAACATCGATATCACCCATAGATGGTAGTTCTCTGAGCTCTGTGTGCTAGTATGTCACCAAAAGAAGCTCACTTTTTCCTGCTTTTCTCTTCTCACTAACTTGTTTGTGCCAGTGCAGACTTACCAGGGAGCAGTATAGAGCTGATATAAATCCAGTGGAGTAACTCTTCAGCCTGGGTGGGTTTTCTGATCCTGCTCGCTGTACCTTCAGCCCATTTCTAATTGCACAAAGACAGTGTTTTAGTTTGTCTGTAGATCATAGCTGTATAGGTCTTTGTGTTTAGGTGGAAGTCCCACCTTCTTCTTGCTTAAAGTACTTTTGAAACTGTTGTTTTGTATCAACAACTACCGTATGCATGGTACCCGAGAGAAAGATGATAGGGAGACATTGTCACTGGTGTCAAACACAATTTCAGTGTTTGTCCTAGAATGAAAGTATCAGATTGGGGTTTACAATCAGACAGCAAATGCGCCATTCTTGCCTTAGAAATAATTGTAGAGAACCTAGATCAGGCTGCATAAAACTGTCTGTGGTAGGGTTTCTCCACTATGCAGTCAATTAAGGTTGTATTTCAAAGTCAGAAATGTGGAGAGAATGTCAATCAAATAACAGTATTACTCCTACTCAAAAAGTTTGACTTTTTCCTTGTAGTTTGCAAAGGAAGAAACGTGCAAGTCTGTATAAAATTATGTTATTATTCCTGCATGGCAGTGGTAAGGCTGGCAGGCAGCCTGCTCTGTGCAGCACAGGCATGCCAACACCACATTACAATGGAAAATCAATTCTCAGCCAACTGTACTTGAATTGGATGGAATTCAAGCACAGTTAGTGTTCTGAGTCTTAAATTGCAACCATGATATCTCTGAGCAAAGAAAAATCACATAAACGTTTTAGAGCAGGACGTGTAAAGGCTGCATATAAGAATATTTTTATTAAGTGTAATATTAATATTATTAATTTGGAAATAATGAGACAAAGCGAGGCATTATTAATAGAACTTTATAAAAATAATCAGTCTTATAAGCAAGATGTTCATTGATGTGTATAAACAAAGATGAGATTATGGAAGAGCATGATGATGCATTTTTTTTAAATCAATGAACAAAAAGTAAAGAGCTAGGAATGATATTCCTACAATATATGCATAGAGATGATATTTCAGCTCTCTGATTTCATACTTTCCCTGGGCTGTTCCACGGTGAAAGCATCTTACCCAACTGCTTTTTGAATTGGGTGTCAAGATAGTTTGATGACATGTGGCTTATGAACAATGGATTTTGTGACACCTAGTTTGTTATAAAAGGCCATTAAAATAATATGAATATAACTATTGGGATTAACCCTATATTTTTTTCTTATCCTGCAATTCCTATGTCCAAATTTTCTGTATTTGAGAGTACTCCTTTTCCTTTTTCAGCTCTGGCTGCTTTGACAATTGGTGGCTCAGTCATACTTTCATAAATTGTTGATGGACATCTCAGTCTTTCCTCTCTTGCTTTAAATTTGAAAAGCCTTGATTGACACAGTTCGCTTGCAAAGGTAAAACAGCATCTGTCAGTTGTGGTCTGAAGTTGCCTTTTCAGTGTAGTGGGTTTCCTACACCTTCTTTAATGTGATCCATTGCAATCCTGTCAGAAATCCATTTGTTTTCTTTTTCACAAGTGAACTTTTTAGTTTCTGTCAGCACTGGACTGTAATCACACAGTAAATAAAAGATTTATATTCCAGTTAAATGCACGATTATAATTAATTTATGATGGTGACAACTAACTGAAACACTGGTGGCAAGAGGGATCTACTTGTATTTTGGTTTTGAAAGAAAGACTGCCCTTAAGGACAGTCATAGACAGTCATAAGACAGAATAACACGTGAATGTATATCTGGCCCCTAATTAGGACACAGTTTATGGCAGTGTTCTTTAGCCTGTTAATACTATTCCTAAACCAAGTGTTTAAAGTTAACTGATTTGCATCATCGTTTGAAGAATCCTCTTCTAGTTTACCTGATATTTATTTTTAAAGATCTGGGCAAAAGGCCCCAGATGAGTTTTCCTTTAATGCAGTTTAAGCAGTTAAACAGTTCAGTGTATATTCAAGTCTAAATGTGTGTAGAATAGGCCACTTTCCTACAGATACGTAATGAAAGAAAAGCTTTTTTAACCTTGAATGTCTTTAAACGAAAACTTAATAACTTCGTCTCAGTAATCAGTAAGCAGAACAACTTCAATTGAAAAATAGCTGTTTTATAAATGAAGTAAGTGGTTTTAAATATGTTTAGAAGAGACTTTTAGCTTCAGCATAGAGCTGATGTTCTCACAGTGAGTCTCTGTGACTAATCCACTGGAAAGATTTACCGTTAGGGAACGCAAGGTCTGAGTTTCAAAGGAAATATTGGTAAGGATTATTATTCCCTTGTCCCCACCAGTTCTCATAATCCCCTTACACTCAGAGCAGGATTTACAAATATAAATTAAATGACAAAACTAGAGTGCTCTGAGGCTCTGTGTTTGCCAAACTAAAAATGAAACCTAAATGATTTGAATCTTATTTTGAGTTCATTATTAGGTACCTATGTATTTTTATTTTACTGGGCAGCTTTGGTAAGAAAAGAATCAAATGCAGGCCACATCTACATCAAAAAGATCTCCATAGCTTGCTTACAGGACAGATCTTGAAGAAACTTAATGAAAACCATGGGATTTAGTATGCTCTGATTAGTTTGCAAAATGGCGACCCTTGCATGCTTGACTTTAGGTTTACAGATGAATGGTCAGGATAAGTGAATTGCAAGAATTAGGATTGAATTGTCTGTTGAAAGTCAATGGCAAGTTTCACACTTGGATAGCTGTAAGCTCTCTGATGGCTTGCTTATATTCCCAGAGTAGAGCCGCTGGAAGGGTCACTTGTTTAAGTGTGAGAAGAGGCCACCGTACATGTGTTTCAAGGTAAATATGTTCTTAACTGCTTTCCTGGGTGACTGTCAGGTAAAGCAGGGGTTTTCATTAGGGGAAATAAAGCAAGGTTAGTGAAAATGCATGCCTGGAAAGATCAATGAAATGGTATGTGTAATTAGGTAACCCAACTGTGTGGCATTCTCTCACATGCATCTTCAGAACTGCAACCTAATGCAAATCTAAAACTCATTATACTAAATTGTTTTCCTGTTAACTGTTTCAGAGAATCATGGACAGGTTTTCCAAGTATTTATATTTATGCAGGAAAGTTGCTTAGGGTGCTGAAATGTAGGTGCAGTCTTTCATATCTGATGCGTATGTTTATTCTTGTTTTTGAGAGATGCTTTGCCACCACAATCCTGAATAAGAGGTTAGTGGGTGTATGAGCCTTTGCAACCTATTTCTATTGGTCTCAGGCTACCTTACAGGAGTACGTGATAACAGGTAAGTCCATTCTTACATTTTCTGATGAAGATAGAAACAATATACTGTGTTTCATTTTCTTACAGACAAAGCCTGCTAGAAAACATGCAACAGTATCCTGTAATATCCTATACTGTTTTAATCCACAGATAATACCTGAGATTGCCTGTTTCCTTTACCATTTCTAACACAAATAAAATATGCTAGACAGAGTGTGAGAAAAATGCTTTCTTGTGCTATTTGTGTCTTTTCCTGTGACTTTCGATCATTCCTTGTGACACTGCTTTTTAATTCTGAGTTTTAACGGGTTTGCTTGGATTCAGTCCAAGACTTACTTTGATTTTGGTTTGTTTTTAGGGAAGTAGTCTTGAGGGCCTTTCAGATGAAATTAAGACTTGACTTAAAGTTAAATCCCATGACAGAGCTGAATAAAATATTCACACTAAACCATATGTTGTTTGGACCATCAGTAATTTATGTAAGATGTACCTATGCCTGTGATCATAGTGTGCTCTAATGGAGAGGATGAAGCGTGTTTTCTTTCAGAAAGTGTCTGTTAGTTATCGTTTTTAACAGACAAAGAACTTCCTGTGCAATCCAAATGCCACTGAACCGACTTTTCCCACTGGAGTTTTTTGTGCTTTGTTGTTGTTGTTGTTTTGTTTTTTTAATCCTAGAAAGTAGCGTCAGTTCTGTGTTGGAGCATCTTAAACTGGTCTTGGTCTCAGAGTGCTGTTTATCAGTGTAATAAGTTGTTCAATACAAGAACACGGTTCTACCTCCAGGCTTTAACATCCTGTGCTTTGGAGGGGGTTCAAGTACCTGGCTAACCTGAAAAGGCCTGAACTGCTCACCATAGCCGACACAAAAGAAGAAAAAGGATGCAGTGAAAGGGGATGGGAAGGGGATGAAGGTGTGTCTACAGCATTTTCAGTTAAGGGCCCCAGAGTTACTATGGTATTGCAAATTCATAATAAGTGTGTATGTGTGTGTGTAAAAATCCTGAGGTCAATAATTTTTCCTAGAAAACATGTCAGGTATTCTACTGAATGTTTCACAGTAAAAAGTGAGGATAAGGACATTGCTACTTGGTGATGAAAAAAATCAAACAGTCTAAGGAATAGCAAACAGTGCCAGTCAGAGCAAAGAGAACAGTATTATGTGACTGTTTAAAGCTGTGATACAGAGTTAATTCTCACTACCATATTTCAAAATGATTTCTAAATCTTGGCCAAGGGCAGGGATGAATGATAGAGTACGAGCAGTACCTAGTCCAGACTGCTGCTCTGACCAAACATGTCACACCTTAATCACTTAAGTAAACCTTCATATGCCAGCATTTTTCAGTGGAATATGCTGTCAGTGATAAATCAGAAAATTCAGGCCAAGAAGCAGGAAAAATTGATCAGAGGTTTTTAAAGAGAAATTCTATAGCAGATAGGAAAAATGGCATTGTGAAAAATGGCTTTTGTAGAAAAAATGTCATAGGAAGTTGTGGCTGCCCCATTCGTTGAAGTGTTCAAGGCCAGGATGGATGGGACCCTGGACAACCTGGTCTAGTGAAAGGTGTCCCTCTCCATGGCATGGAGGTTAGAACTGGATGATCTTTAAGGTCACTTCCAACTCAAACCATTCTGTGATTCTAAGAGGAAGCTTAGAAAATGATGAGCCTCCTCTTCCTCAGCAAATAGGATCTTGCTTATTATGTGGTAGGATGAACAAGAAGAATTATTCTTACAGCTTTGGTGTTTTTGTGTACCCAGGCTTCTTGTCATCTCTGTGTAACTATATTTCTGTATGCTACTGTCTCTCCTTGGGCGGTCAATTTAATCTGAAGTAATAACCTAGAAAAAAATATCATATAGGACTTTAAGTCTTAGTATACTCTTTTTCATGTTATGGTGCTATTTCAACTGTTTTACTGACAGCTTTGTTTCTGATGTGTAAAATTTACTTACAGTCTGGAAACTGTGTTAGGCTTTGCTTTAGACGTCCCATTCACGGTAGTGAAATGCATACAGGACAAAACAGGAATAACTTAGCAGTAAGAAGCTGGGTTGTCACAGTATTTGAAGCCTCTGAAGAGGCATGCAGGACTTTTTGAAAATCCTGTTAAGCACAGATTATTTGGCCCTTGTCTTGTCTGTGTCAGAGGTTTTTCATCTTTAAGATGGGTGCTGTTATCTGTTCTCTACTGGATAAGGCCATACGTGTTGAAAAATAGTGAGTTTGTATGAAACTTGGACCATTTAACTATGAAAGAGAGGTCGAAACCTTATGCAAGCTACTGACATGCCACTGCCTCTGGAGGGTAAAGAGATTTTGGTGGATTTTACACATTTTAGAAGACTGGAATTTTGTACATTGATGGACAATGAGAATAGGTTGTTTAAAGCAAACATATATTGTGTTTGACAATTTTCTAGGATTTATGCTGTACAGAAAAAAACAGAGCTCTGACACAATTTACCGTGAAATTAAATAGAGGCTTACCCCAGTAGCAAGCAGAAATCATCCCTCTGCCAGAAGCTGAAACCCTTTTCCCACGCGGATGCAATATGCATCTTCTACCCACGCTCTGCACTAATACAGGCACCTTGCAATGTCCCCTGCAGTTAGTAGACTAAGGTTATTTCAGATTAGGAAGGAACTTGTTCCATGCCGAATACAACCATGGAAAAGAACACATGAGCAGATATTTTTACCTTCAGTTTCTCTATATACGATTTGTAACTTTTGAACTATCCTAGGATAGGTTTAAAATGGAAAGTTTTCTTTTTTCAATATTACTATAAATTCCTTTCTAAATACTCCTATATTCAGTTACAGAGAAAAAAAATGCTAATCTTCATGGTGAATACATTTAAAGGATGCTGGAAATATACTCCTTTATTTTCTTCTCCAGTGTGATAGCTTTTACTGAGCTAGGAAGTAAAACTGAATTGCAGTTTTTATTAACAAGTTAGAGTAAAGATGTGACACTTGCATAAATGCCTCCCAGACTTGAAGTTTCTTATCTTTTAGTATACTCTAATGCCTAGGGGGCAGCTTGGAAGTAAGGGCAAAAAATGTGTTAATAAGAAGAATCTAGAAACAAAAACGAATCCAGTCTACGCTCTCAGTCCCAGGGTCTTCCTCTAAACAACCACATAGAACAAAGGCTAGAGCTGGAATGCAGGAGATGTTCCTTCACGAAGCTTGCTAGCCTACTCTAGGTTTAAGGACTGCTATGTGTAGGGAGTCTGGATTCATGTCTTCATGGAAGACAAAGGCAAAATAGAGGCTTTATTATGTAATCATAGGAAAGATACATGACAAAACTTTGTATTTAGGCTTGTGGCTTTTTTTTATGTCTCTTGGCTATATTGTCACGACTGCCTGAAACCCCTCTATTTTTCCAAATTCCTACAACTGTGATCTTGTGTAAAAAACAAGTAGGTTTATTAAGCTGTTGCTTTCCTTGGAGCAGTAGAAAATGGTAAGGAAAGTCTAGATAAGGCTGGAATACTATTTTTAATTCCTTAGTGACAACTTATACAAAATTGCAATGGTCTGTGATTTTTCTGCATGCGAAAACCCCCCGCAAACCTGTAATGCTATGTATACAGTGAAACTAGTGTAGAAAAATAAACCAGACAGTTTATAGGAAGGCAGCAAATGAGATCATTATTACATTTAGATGACCTGTACTAGGCACGTGTTTTATCAGTTTTATCTTGACAAAAACCTAAACAGATAATATGACACTTGCTGGGAAGCTGATGTATTAACTTCATATTTTAAATGTTTATGAGAAGAAAGAGAGCCACAAGCTGCGAAGTAGACCATTTAAGAAAAACTTAATGAAATCTTTTCAAGTCAGTTTGAAACCTGCTGTAGGATCCCCACTCGGACTATGTTTAATGATGCATGAAAACCATTAGTTTGAACTTGGCACAACGTCAGCAAGTAATTGCATGGCAGGAAAACTTATGCATGGTTTACAAGTCTTAGAGCTGGGCAACAAAATAAATGATGGATTGGTTACACTAAGCCTACAGAGTTGTAGTTCTGAGGCTTTGACAAAAGGGTTATTTCAGAACATACGTGATGACAGTGCAGCTGCTATAAGATGTAATAGAGCATTGGTCCCATATGAGTTGGCATGAATATTCTGTAGCACTGGCAATTTACAAGGTGATACATACATGGAAGAAAAGCTCTCTGGTTAAATACTTAAAATGCAGTCTCTTGGTTTTTTAAAGCATTCAGCAAGTTCAGAAGAGATTCCATCCATATGCATGTGTCATCACAATGCTGAGAGCTGTTAGAGTTGACTTAGGAAGGAGGATAAAAGAGGCATGAGTGAAGTTCAGCTCAAAAGCATTTAGAAAAGATGTAAGCATCACCTTAAAAAGTTGCTGTGTCCTTTGTTCATCTTTTTGTTCTTTTCATCTCTGGACCTTTTCTTTCCATTGGACCTTTAATGACTAAGGGACTACTTTTTCAATGGAAAAATATGCAGTGGTAAAAATCTCCTTAACAGAAAAGACAGTTGATGTTTTTTCATGGTGTTAAAAGATAAAATGGGAGTTGGACAAACAGTGAAGTTTTTGCTGGTTATACTCATTACCTGTTTATGTGTGGAACCTCAGTAATAATCATTTATCAACTGTTGTTGGTAAACAGGTTTGTCTTGGTTATCAGTTACGATGTGCTACTGGGAAATCAAATTCAAGCCAGTTAAGAGTTTCAGACTAGAAAGAGAGAGAAGGTAGGAGATTTCTCACCATAAGGCAAGGTCATTGTAGGCTTTACTGAAGAACAGGGGTCAATCTGAGCCAGAAATATTAATAGTCTTTGGCTACTGAAAGAACTAGGCAGCTAGATTAAGCCTTTATGGCTTTATGGGAGAGTCAACTCTCCGTAAGAGTCATGAGGATGCAACTAGTGCTTTCTCACCAGCACTTAATATATTCTCATATATTAAGCAGAGTTCAAACATAAAGGAAGATCTGGACCAAATTTCTGATGAGTAACAGAAGAAAGGCAGTCCAGTGTATCGATATGAGTCAATCTCTACACTAATCTTCACACACATTAAGGATATTTACTATTCTGCCTTAGAAAGTGATTCTGGAAAGCATTCTTTCACTCTTTTGGTTTACCTGAATAACTATGAAGGCGTGTGGTAGACACTGTAAAGGGATAAAATTCCATATCTAGGCTTTTGTCCAGTTTTAACAAACACTATTCATTTTGTTATATGTAACCCTGCTGGTGTGATATAAGCCCACTACAAAGCCATTCTTTTCTTTCTTCTGCTATAGGATACTGAAAGCAAGCTATTGTGAAAAATCTGTTAGTCTTTGTCTGAAAAATTGTATGTTAGGGAATGGTGATAGGTAAATAAAAAATAAAAAGAAAAAAATCTAGAACAGCTTCAGGTAAGCAGGTTTACTGATCCCAACAGCCAGACTCCTTGGAGGGGGAATGTATCTGAGCCCCACAAGGTCAGAATAGTGTTTTCCATGTGTGAATTTATCTCTGTGGCTGCCCCCTCTCTGCCACTGACTCACACTGAAAGCACTTCCTGCTCACACACACAATTTCCCTGAAGCCATATGGTATGAAAACTCTACTATAATTTTTGTCCCATTCCTCCACGCTTTCAAATCCTTTCTCCACTTCCCTTGCCTGTAAATTAACATTAACTTAGGGCATTCATAGAAAACAGCTGTATATTCAGAGATGACCATACTTCTGCCTTGTGTTTAGTGGCTTTCCTTCTCTGTTAAGTACGCAGTAGTATCAAAGCATCTTGGGTGGCCACATTAGCCAAGGACACAGAGAGAATTTTTTGTCAGTTAGATTCTCTGAGGTTTATCGTGCATTTTAAAAAGGAGTCACAGAATAAACAAGTAAATTGCAAGTATGTTTATGGAGGCTTCTGATTTTTTTCTGCATTTTGTTTGGTGTTTGAGGATTTGTGTGGAATCCAAACCTAAATCCTCATTCAGAACCCGTGACTTCAAGATGCACTTGGTGTGGGGTCAAAGCTGAACAGCCTCAGAAGTTTCTTATGATTTCTGTGGCTTCTGTTTGAAAACAGAAATGAACCCAGGATCACTGGTGAGCTCTGGGAAGCATTTCAATTAACACAGCCCAAATTTCAGTTTTGTAATTAAATTATTATCATTGTCAACATCCATAGGCTGTGGGAGAAAATTTTCATTTGGCTTCTGGCTCCATATAGTAGTATATCAGTGTAATGTGCTTTCTTGCTGTGAGGAGTATATGCTTCTGCTAGCCACTTCAGATAACAAATGCCATTTATCAGTAACTCCTTGTAGGATCGTGTGCAAGTTTTTTTTGCTTTTTTGTTTGTTTGTTTTCTTTGTTTTAAATCTGGTAGCCAAAAGCAGAAAAGCTGAGTTGAAGATCTAATAAGAATCTATTTGAGTTCTGTTACAGATTCTAGGCAGAACTACAAGAAACTGCGATATCAAGATGGGAACTTGCATTAACTGTGATTTCATCTTACTCTGAGTTTCTATTTAATAAACAGGAATTTGCAAAGTGTTGGAGTTGGATATGGAAATGATATGATATATGGGAATAAATCATTTTTATATAGAAATACTTCTCCAAGACAGTGGTCAGGCAATGGAAAGGGCTGCCCAGGGAGAGATCGTGGAGTCACTGCCCCTGGAGGTGTTCAAGAAGTGTTTAGATGTTCTACTAAGGGACATGGTTTAGTGGGAAATATTGGTGTTAGGTGGATGGTTGTACTGGATAATCTTGGAGGTCTTTTCCAACTTTGGTGATTCTATGATTCTATGAGTTTTTTTCCTACCCTATTGCAATATGGCCCAAATATGGAAATCTATCAAAGGTAATCATTTGGGTTATTATTTTTAAACTAGGAAGTCTACTAGATTATGTCAATGAAGTTCTTTTTCTCTCTCCATTTTCCCCTTCCTTTATTAAGTAACAACTGGATCTTGGAAGTTTATCTCTGTCAGATGTGTTTATAGGATGTCACAGCTTAGAGTCTCATATTTAAATGTAGCAGGAAAATTAAATTGCTTCTATAACTAACATCAGTTTTAAAGCCAAAGAATTTAGAATGAAGTAATTTTGTAAGGGAAATTTTGTTGATGTGTAGCTGGAGAGTATCTAACAACACTCTATATTATATAGTTTTGTAATTGCATTCTGTTTACAATTAGGCTCCTAAGATCATAAACTCAAGGAGATTTACTAGTAAAACTGCAAACTCGAAAGGCATCTGATAAATTCTAAATTTAATCTGGACTAACTTGACTTGCAGGAGGCCTTGCTTATCAGCTTGTGGGGAGGTGAATTTATTCCACTAAGCACAGTCACATTCTGGTATGTGTGACTACAGCTGTTTTGTGATACAGAAACACAAATTAAAATGGTTAAACAGACAGGGAAAGATATTTTTTTTCGTCTGTCTCCTCATGCTTAAAACTGTTCTCTGAGTTGACAAAGGGGCCTTTTCAGATGCAAATGTATCATTTATATTTATGATTAGGATCTGCCTCAGAAGGTGGTGATGTAAATGCCGAGCAGTGCTGTCACATTCTTACCTTGTGAGCAGCTATAAAGATCAACTGGGGAGCAATATACATTTACAGAAATTGTAAATTTATGACATCAGACCAAAGGAATAAAGCTCAAGCCTGAATACTGTTTGAGATCTCCCTAGGGATCCTCTTGACTCTCTTCACTTTGGGATACAGCACAGTCTTCTAGCACGACATGCAGATAACGTTCCTCTATCCAAACTGTCTTCTTGTGGACATCTCTGAAGCAAACCTTTGTCAGTCTTCTGACCCTAGATCATATGCTATTTCTCTATACAGATCAAGCACTTTTACAGCGCATTAAACGTCCAACCTGAAAGGATTTTAAGAATTATAGTCATAGGTAACTCTTTTCTCAGACATGTCAGGCTCTTTAGTCTCTCACTCAATACTGAATACATTGCAAACACAGTAAGTGTGGTATATGCTCAACTTTTCCTTGCTCCCATTTCAAGCTGCCCACATCCACAACAAATATAAAAGTCCATTACTGCACCCAGTCTTGGTCATTACACATCCACTGCCCTTCTAATCACTTCAAGTCCTCAAGTCCTCTAGACTTGTCTTCATACCTATCTGCAGCAACTTTTGGTCTTTTTATTTGTTTATTTACTTATTACCTTCTTCTAGATGTCTCAAATGTTATCAGGGTGAGGAAAATGTCCCCGAACACTTAACATAGAATGCATCAAGAAAATGCCTGCTAGCTCTGTTTGGCTGGCACTGTGCTTCCCACAGATAAGTGCTGCAACGTCCTCTCCCATGTATAAACAGCAGCTGTAATCTCTCGTCACTCCTTCTCTTCCACTGAAGCAAATTAGCTGCTACTGGCAGTAGATCACAAACTGCTTTTGGCAGTAATTTAGTGTTTGTACACCTTTGCTCTAAAGGTCAGGCCATGCTAGTGTCTCATGCTGATCCAACCCTATCTAATCCATTCATTTTGTTTTCTTACACCTGTTATGTTACATTATAGTAGTTCTTCTCTTATGTTTCTCTAACCTCGCTGTGAATTATTTCTTTCTGCTTTATTTTTCTTTTTGCTTGTTACGGTGTGTACATTCTTTTTGTTTTCCTTTGTTTCCACTGCAGGCTACGAGTAGTAAACTTTCATCTGGGCAGGGAAGGTTTTTATGAAAAGAAATTCTGTATCTTGACATTTTCTTCAGGGCCCTTGAGAAGCCTTTTGCTCACAGCCTTGAAAATTAGGCAGCAGCAACATTTTTGTTTCATATCTCTTTAAATGATGTGACCTTTTCTATGATCCAGCAGTGAGACTTCCTAAAGGAGGGCTCCAACTGAAAGCTAGAGTGGGTTTAGCTGCTGCAGTTTAAGGTTTGACCATCCCAGCAGCTTGCCTTTCCCTTCTGTAGGGATTTAGAGTCCTGCTGCTTGGGGATAGAGATGCAGCTTCACAGGTGGAGCCGTGTCTGACTGAAACCATCTTTGCTTGGTTTCCAGCCCAGGTGTACCAGTTATGTACTGAAACAGATGAGACTTCAGTGGTGAGGGAAGCCTTAGGGCTTCAAGAGAAGTCCTTCCGCACACATCTGTGCAGATTTGCCAGAAAGTAATTATGTAATTAGCATGAATACACAAGCAGGCTGAACAGAAGTAGACCTCACTGAAAATAATAGAAGAAATAATAGGAAGTAGCCTGTGCCTTTCAAAAATTGTGGGCAATGCAGAAGCAAGATCTGAAAGATGAAATACCTATGAAACCTAATAATTTCTCTCAGATAACTTGGGAGAAGAATATTAGCTGATGGATCATTAGGAGAGAAGAAGATGCTAGCTGATGTGGGAGCTCTGATAAGCCTCACTGTTCAAAAAATCCCTCCCTAAGAACTCCTCAATTTGCGTGAGGTTGAGCATAATGGCCATGCTGGGACAGACCAATGGTCCACTTAGCTTAATGCTGCCTTCTGCTTCATCCAGTAGTGGATTTGCAGAGGGCAAAAAAAGATACAAGCAAGGTGAACATGTAACGACATTTGCCCTGAGTGCTCCCCAAGCCTTGAAGAATTTGCAGCTCAGAGAACATGTCTTTGCAATGCGCAGACTGCACAAGGCTTTGGGGCAGCAGAATTGAATTAGCTCCTAAAGCCGTGCAGGGTAGGGCCACACTTTTGCTTCCCTTCATCTGGTTACAGCTCATGATGCTCAGAGCATGGCAAGAAGGAACTATTCTTGTATTTTTTGTCCTCTTCTGCTCATGTAAGGGATGAATTTAATTTAGCCCTTAACACATTTCCTTTTGTGGTCTGCTGGAATTCCCAGAGGAGCTGTGCTGTTGCTGGGGGCTCCTGTTGCTTTCTGGACTGGCTTGGAAAGTGCCCTTATTTCAATAGAAGTAATCCAGTTTAGGGGAAAAAAAACAACAAGAAACATATGTATATTTACAACACTGTCTTCAGATCTGATTTTTGATTATGGTGTTTGTTACAAGCTCCTAGTAACAGAGGACATCTGCCTGTTGACAACAGCTTGAGACATTTCTGTGAATACACATATAAAGGCATCAATCCATACTTTGCAAAATGACACTGATCACAGTGTGCAAATAAATAAAATCACTCATGAATAATGATTTGAGTGGAAATACGCATCTTTGCAAGATGGCAAATACCATGCAAAAGGGCAGTCTGGGGAAACTCAAAGCATGATCTCATGTTCTGTCAGCCTCACATTCTTCCTAGTGTTTTAAATAAATGTTCTGAGATGGCGTATAGTATTTCTGAGGGGGCTGCAATTCCCAAAGAGGATTTCCAGGACGTTTCTGGTGGGAAACAGTTCAAACTTACTTCCTGCTTTTGATGTCAAGCCAAATAATTATTTAAGAAATATTTTGCTGTTGTGCAGCTGTATAATGCAAAATATTCCTTGTTCCTGATGACAAAAAGTTAAAAGTAACATATAATATCAAATAATTAATAAACTGGTAATTTAATTATAATTAGTGTATTAATAATGCTATTTTTTACTTTACTAATATTGGCCTTATCACAAAGTAACATTTTGCTGGTGCGACACTAGAAACAGAGCAGCTTAAGACTTTCTATGGACAGCTATGCGATTTGCAACATAACTTGTGCTGTCATGCAACTCAACTGAGTGCATAAAAGTTTGTACTATTCTTCGGTGAACTGAATCAGGTCACTAGGAACTTTAAGGAAATCAGCAAAAATGAAGATTGATAAGAGCAATTTCATTAATTTACAAATCTCTTCAGCTAGCACTGGGACCTACTCTGTACTTTGTCCTAGTTAGCTTCTAAGTATTGTGGGGAGTTGGAAGGAGAATGGTTTGCATCATAGAATCATAGATGGTTTGGGCTGGAAGGGAACTTAAAATCACTTAGTTCCATCTTCCCCTGCTATGGGCAGGGCTGCCCCCCACCTGCTCAGGCTGCCTAGTGCCCCATTGAACCTGGCCTTGAGCAGCTCCAGGAAAGGGACATCCTTGACTTCTCTAGGCAACCTGTTCCTGTTCCTCATCACCCTCTGAGTAAAATACTCCTTTTTTACTTTTAAAACCATAGGGACCAGTAGGGACCATGTGAGCGTCTTGCATTCTGCTTTTAGAAATGAGATCTTCTGCAAAATATTGTGTTACTGTGATTATCTATGTTGCTCTTCATTATGAGACAAGTAATGCTACGTTGCATGATGTTAAGCTCTGAAATCAGGAATTGAAGTCAGGTCAGAGTCTAAGGGTTGGCTTATTATGCAAGTATTTCACTTTGCTGCTTGCTGTCTGCTTTGCCCACAAACCTTGTGTTTGTGAGACAGTGAACAATTTTGCTCTGAAACTACAATTATTTTTCAACTCCTTATGTATAAAGTGTTGCAATGAGTTAGAGCTTCAGAACTCATCTCATACCTCACAGTGGCTCCAGCAGGAAGGAGCTATCAGCGAGGAGAGTTCATCAGAAATCCCTCCTGTCCCTTAAGCCTGCTTTTAGGATTCTTATCTCAAAGTGCCTGTTAATCTCTGAGTAAATAGCAAAGTTTGCCACTTTTCTTGTGTGTTTGGGAAGCAGATATGCAAGTAGGGATGGTTATTCCTGAGCACTTCTTTGCACATATAGTTGTTATTACATTGCTTATTCATGAGACCAGTGCAAATTTTCCAACAGAGTGGATTTTCCTTTGAGAAATCTTGATATTTTACTTATTTCCAGAGGAAAAATTATGAAAGAAAAAATCATAAACCATCTTCAGAAGATTCTGAGTTCGAGGCTTGTCCTGCTGGGCTAACATAGATTGTTTTGGTCCCTTTAAACTGGGTTTCTGAGATGGGTGAGGTCTCTAAACTGCAGAGCAGAGGGGGGGAGTGGAACTAATTAGGCTGCTTGCTTGTTGTTTTCTCTTAAGCTGTGTAATTACCATTTTAGGTTACGAAGTTATGCCATATGCTGTTGTTTACAGTTGTGGAAAATAGCATGTTTTATTCCAAGCAAGTTCTTTAAAACTGGAACAACTGAATATTAATATGTGGTGAGTGTGTATTCTAAAGGAACTTATTGTTGCAGAAACTCAAGAAACAGTTTTTAAATGATACTGACTGATATTTCTAAAGATGGGTTTAACTTTAAGATCACGGAGGTGAGAGAAAATATAAAACTTTATTAAAAATTACTGTATTAAAACAGCTGTCTTACTGGATCTGACCTATAGACAACAGAAGCAGGTTAAGACTTCAGCTGGACTACATAAAGTATTGCTACCTTTCCTAGCTCTGATGGCCAGCAACACTGTAAAGGAGAACAAAAGTCTGTGTTTGATAACTGTTGCTTGATTTGCAAGAGGAGTCCATTGCACTGCTGGAGAAGCTCCATAATAGCAAAAATTGGGAATGAAGCCTATGCTGTGCGGCCCATTTGCCAATCCAGGCTGAGTGCTGTAGAGAAAGAGGAAAAATATTAAATATTTGTGTACGCATATTAAATGGTATGTACACAAGGGTGCAATATTTTAAGAGTTTGTTCTTGGTCAGGTGTGCCCATTTTGTGGCTTTAAATGTGCCAAGTCACTCCAGAGTGGGTGGGACTGTGGGTCAGATGCACTTCATCCCCCCTATGAGCTAATTCAAGTTGGGTTTCTCACTCCTTTTTCTCACTTTGGAATCTTTCCAGCAGTGCACTGCAATATTCTTCAAGCTATAACTTGAAACTGGAAAAAAAGAAGTGCCACCATCCTGCTGTTTAGGAAATTAACTTGGATTCATTGTTGTACTAAGGTGGTTGCATGTCTACAGAAGAGATTAGGTTTGTGTCTACTGGGCTCCCAGTGCTGGGAATGGAACTGTCTGTTTTTGACACGTTATTTGATTAAGCAACCAAGAGCTCATAAACATGTCTTAAAGGGAAACTCTGAAGGCACATCTATGAGTGATTAAATAGGGCAGAATTTTGTTTTTCTCTTTTTTTCCTTTGAGTCTTTTACATTCTTTTATTCCTTTTTGTGAGGCTGTAAATTATAATGACTCTTGTTGACATTAAGGTGACCAGAGAGCTAATGTTTCTATAACAGAATGTTTTTCTGCAATTTTAGAGCCAGATATGAGCACCATTCCCCTCTCAGCAAAACAAACAACAACAACAAAATATACCAGTAAACTGAGTAGGTTACGTTTGAGTTTCCTCTTTTATGCAGCCCCTCATTTTGTGAAAACTCCCTAGGACTTTAGGCTTGTCTGGAAAAGGAAATGTCCCCCCAGTTAAGGGCTAGATTGGAAAACGTGGATCTCTGTTTCATTTCCCTGGTCTACAGTAGAGTGAAATTTGTTAAAGGGGCTGACTATGTGAGTTGAGAAGGCCTCAGGGACAGTATGAAATTTAGTTCCTTGGAAGAGGAAAAAAAACCCCTTACCTATGTAATAAAGCCATCACTGTTCAGGAAGTCACATTAATATAAACTTAAATTTAAGTTTATGAGTCTAACCATGTGCAAAATAGCATTCTTGGAGAGGAATAGTTCTCTAAACAGAAGCCTTAATTAACATGTTGCAATCCTGAGGTAAAAACTAGTATAGAAACAGAAATCAGTGGTAATAATATCAGCCTCAATACATTTAAATCCACTTATTGCCTTTGATTGGAACTTAAGCATAGAAATGTAGCCTTCTAAATACATATATATAATACACACATATATAGATGATCAAATATAAATACAGAGCAGCTCTTTAATTGGTATTATGTTTCATGAAACATATGTTCTAAATAACAAAATAATTGCAGATGTGTTGCCAGAGTATATGAAAATTCAAA
Source organism: Alectoris magna (assembly GCA_030625065.1). Lineage (NCBI taxonomy): Eukaryota > Metazoa > Chordata > Aves > Galliformes > Phasianidae > Alectoris > Alectoris magna. Next base: position 31,083,778 of record CM060563.1, on the reverse strand, counting down.
TAACTTCCCCCCAAGGAGCGACCAAAATAGCTGTGCACATACTTTTACTTGTATACTTTAAAAGCTGTAAGAGCAGAGCTGCGATCCCAAATGTCATGCTATTTTTAAGTCCTTTACAGTACACAGGGGACAGAAAAATACCTTGTATATGTATTTCAATGAGTATTTAAATCTTAACTCTTGCTTGACTTGGCAAACCAATAACAGTGGTACTACATAATTTATTCTACATGTGTTATCAGTTTCCTTTTTCCTTATGAGAAGTTTTTAATTGTCTCTCCCTTTGTATGGTCTTAAATCCCTTGTTTAAGTAAACAAGTATGTGTTAAATATGTGATTCACATGCACAAATAAAAACTTGGCATTTGCGTTTTGGTGATGATTTTTCTGGATTTACATCAGTAAGAAAGACCTGGCCTTGGTCCTACTAACATAAAAAACTCTGATGAAGTAAACATGGAGAAGTAAAGGCTGCAGTAGTAGTTAAATGCAACATTAGCATAGAGCTTTACTGTCAGGATCTCCATGCACTTTGAGGAAAGAGCATGGAAAACACTGTCTCATCTCAATAAACGTGGCCAAATATGCTTCAAGATTTCACAAGAATCTTGACAAAGGAAACAACCTTGCCCCCTATCTCTCAAAGATCATAATTATCTCACTGTCCTCTTACATCGTTTTCTGCTTATTAACCTGTTGTCTAAAAAGGGGCTCTTTTCTTTGGACACCTCATGACTGCAAGTAGTGCCTTTACTCAGCAAGACCTGTGCCTGAGAGCAGCAAAGTACAGCCGTAACTCATTTTTTGTAGAACTTCTTAAATACAATATGATATGTGACAGCTGTGGTACTGAAACATTTTGAAATTGGAGAACAACCATTAGCATTGATATTATTGCATTCATACCCTTGAGTAGAGGCTGTTTTCCTTTACAGTAGTTAGAAAATCACACTGATCTGTGTGCTTGGTTTCCATGACTAGCGTAACAAAACTATTCTGTATCTATGTAATTGTAGTATTTGCTTCTTCTGCTTGTTTCCTATCTTTATCATCTGACATTTTAAAATGTGATAGGAATTTTTTTTTCTGTCTGTTGGGCCTGGCACGTTACAAGCTGATTCGGGGTCATGTGTCAGACTACCATCACTGTGATTTTGTTGTTGTTCCCTCCTCCTTGACCACTGCTGTCAGTGTACCTTTGGTGTTTTACATTCCCTTCTCCTCATATGTGTTTCGCTGCTCATAATGCTCTGGCATGGATAATATCATGGTACAAATGAGTTAAAACCATTCTTTGACATGTTATCAACTTCAGTCTTAGGTGATAATGTAGGTTAGTTCTGTGGGTTAGCCAAGCCCCACACAACAGCTCACTCACACCCTCCCATCAGGATGAGGGAGATAATGGGAAAGGTGAAAGTGAGAAAAGTCATGGGTTGAGGTAAAGACAATTCAGCAGGTGAGACAAAAACTGTGAGTACAAGTAAAGGAAGATAAGGAGTTCATTCACCACTTTCAAGTGGCAAGCAAAGGGCATTTCCAGGAAAGCAGGGTTGCTTCTTTGTGTTATGTTTACTTGGGAATGCAAATACTGTAAGCATGAATGTCCCCTTCCCACATTCTTCCTTCTTTACCCCATCTTTTACTCTTGACAACATCATATGGTATGGGATACCCATTTGGTTGCTCGGGGTCATGTGTCCTTGCTGTGCCCCCTCCCATCTTATACACCACAGGCTAGGGCAGCATGAGAAAAAGCCTTGCAACATTCAGCAATAGCTAGAACATTAGTGTTTTTTTCAATATTTTTTTTTGTCACAAATCCGAAACACAACAACATATGAGCTACTGTGAAGAAAATGAACTACATCCCAGACAAAATCACTACAGATAATTAAGCCTGGGATTGCTTGCCATAGCTGACTAGGGAAGATGCCTCACTCGGTGCCTGCAAATGATACTTCCCCTGAAGTAAATTGCAATGTGGAGTATTCATATATAACTCCAGTGGTATTGCAGCTTTTTTTTTCTTTTTCTTTTTTTTTTTCTTTTCCTTTTCTTTTTTCCTTTTTTTTCCTATGTATCATTTTAGAAGTTGAATATTAGGTTCTGATTGATGCACCTTTCTCTTCCTCATAGTCAAGGATGTACTTACCTAGTTAAAGGTTCTTACTGTCTTTTTCTCCATAAAAGCACCGTCTTAGTAACTGCCACAGAAGATGCCCTCTTTTTAACTCTACCTCACAAACTTTGTTTCAAGGTTTTAGTCTTGCAAAGAGAGTCAAAAGTATGAAGAAAAGAAAACACAAGACACATTCACTGTGATTATATTATTTACAAGTCTGTAAGACTTTTTTTTTTTTCCACACTCCTCATTTTCATTATCTGAGTAGCTTATTCTTCACTGAATGGGCTACATTTTAGCACATCTAAAAATAATTTGCAGAATTTATAGTTTAGAAAGATGAATACTTATTTCAAGGTAATCTTTCATGGAAGCACTTACGTATCTCAATATATGACTCAGAATGGGGTTCAAACAAATTCTCATAAACAAGATTTATTTTCCCCTCGTAACTGTGATACAGTTGTGCCTTGGATTGTACTGTCTGTAAGTCATACACAAAGAAAAGGGATACATATTAATCCTTAATATTAAATCCTTGTTTTTATTCAGTTAATGTAAGAGACTTCACATTTATTTCTAAAATGATATATATTTTTTTCAATTTCAGAGTAGATTGTTTTTCCGTGGTAAAAAGAAATGTCTTCTTTAATTCATTTTCCCTTAAATTTGTGAGATTTCATATATTATCCAAGTATCTTCCAGTATTCCATTTAACCTGAGAGCAATTTACGCAGCTGAATAGAGCATTCAAGGATAGGTAAAGTGACTTTTGTTTAGCCTTGTGTAGTCACTATGGTAAAAATGACATTTTCCCTGTGTTGAAGTGTTTGAACTTTCACAATACCATTAGACCTTATTCATAAAAAGCAATACTTCCGAAGAAGAAATTGTGAAGTCATATTGCTTCTCTTTTTCAACTGTTTCATCTTTTGAATTGTAATTTTGAGCATTTTTAGCAATTCTTTTGTTTAAACTTGATTTTGATCTTACTCTGTCTTTATGGCCTCTGGGATACTATGTATTTGCCATGTTTTTGTTGCTGAAGATGAAGCTCCTGCTGGTGTCCAATTGACCTTCAGAGCAATGTGTAAGCCCTGCTCTAGGCTGATATGCTTGACTCTAAGAATGCTACTTCCTGTTCATTGTATGCATTTTAGATGAGAATACATTAAATCACAGACAGGCATTCTAAATTCCAGAAGTGTCTACATCTTTTGTGACAAATGTGCATAAATACCAAGGTTCTTAATACTGGAGAGGGAAAAGATCTGAACTGTCAGCTAGTGAGTGTTAAATGTCCTTTCATTTCATTAGGCAACAAAAGAACTTGTGGATTGACTTAGATGAGAATTCATGTGGGTAAAAATGAGAGCTCCTTTCATTCTCTTTGCAGGAGTACTTTGAAAGAGAATATCCTCTGGTCACAGGTTTTTCTTTCACAGAGGTACACCATGCTTTTTGAGCTTGCATTCATTCTTTGACTGCTGTGAGATTTTAAATCCATTTGTACCCCAACACAAGAAAATGTTTTGGTTCTATTCATGAAAGCCTGTCAACAATGAAGTATCAACAGAGTTGTTTATTCTTTCAATTATAGATTTCTTTTTTTTTGCCTCGGTATCTGTGCTCATCCAGTTTAAAATGTAAAGCTGCTTATTGTGCAAGTCATGGAATTCTTTAGGATTTAAAAAAAAGAAACATGTCAAATAACAGAGCAACACTTCCCAAGTGCTTATCTGGCAGACTATAGAACCCTGATATTTCACTTGAATCAACTGTTTAAATGAACAGTTTAATGACAGTCTTTATTTGTGTAAGATTTGCTTATGTAGCAGCTAGAGTATTTATACAAAGAATAGCAGCTTGATGAAACAGAGTTAAGAAATGCATGCAAGCAAAATTAGATCTGTGCCAAACCATCTTCTTTCATATTTTTTACAGTAGAAGATGAGCTCTTTTTCCATAAATGGGGAAGTCTGCGTTGCTTAATAGTGAGGAAGTTAAATGGAGTCCCTCTAAATTTTAGTTAGATCTATTGCACTAGGAAAAATCTGAAGCCTTCTTCCCGTTTAGCTCCTCTGAGTGTGTAAAAAGAATCTATTTTTCTCTGGCACGTAGCTTTCTATTTGCAGGAAAAAAAAAAATGAGATGCAAGATATATGCATCTACTAGTAAGTAGTATCTACTATCTAAGATATATATATCTACTTACTAAAGAGAATTAGATTATTAAGAAGTATTGCTGAAGAGCCTCATTACAGCTCTTGCACAGTCAAAACTTCTCCTATTACCAAGGGATGGGATTTATTGTCTACAAATTTACGTGCTTATGTCTGATGGCTATCGTAATAATTAGGATGATGTGTGTAGTCCATTTTAGTGCTTGCTTATGATGAGATCTTAGGGAAATATCTCAGGTGTAGATCTTTGCAATGTAGGTATCTATTCCCAAACAGGCAAATCCCAATGTGGGTCCCAATAATGGAAAAAAAATACATGGTTATTTTCTCTGTAACTTAGACTAAAAATTACCTTTGGTCATAATTTTCATTTATACTTCTATATAGCTTATGTGTTTTTAGGAATTTCATCCTTGTCAGATGTATCATCTGCAATAGTGAAAATTTGTTGAAAATGGTCACTTTGAGAATAAAAGGGAAAATATGGCACAGAGTGAATATAAACTCATGCATCTCTATATCACCACAGGGTGGCTCTGAACAGTTTGTGGAGCCACTTACATTCTTTTTTGAAAGACATCTGTGGGGTCTTTATACACTAAGGGTGAGATTATACGTAAAATACCTTTTTCAACTTGGTATACCTTGATCTCTGAAAAATCTCAGGAGACATATGGCTATATCTTGGTTATCACTTGGTCCTCTCTTCAGTATGATGTAGTGAAAAAAGAAAAAGTTGAACGTGCAGTATGGAGTGGTGCACTGTTTTCTCAAGAAAGAGAATAGGTCAATATATAAATCCCTAGGGGAATATTTTCTAAAAACATTTTTAAGTATTCTTGTGTTTACCTTACATTAGTAGTCTGTTAAATACTTTTGTCTGTAAAAATGCTTGCATAATTGCTTGATTGGTTATGCAAAATAGCTATAGAAATGTGATCTATACCTAATTTTAGACTGTTGGATATGAGTTGTCTGCAGTGAAGTGCTTTTGGTCTATAAATGCATTTATAGACCAAGAATTACATACTAGCATTTTTTCTGCAATTGTTATTAATACAAAATAAATTAATTGAAGAGGGTAGTGTATTCATGGGCAATTGAAGAATTAAATTGAGTTAATTGCTTTCCCTGATCTGTTTCCCTATTCTAGCTATAAACACAAAATTAAAATTATCCTTTAAAAAATAGAAATAGAGCTTTAAATTAAATATAAGAGTGTAATCAGGAAGAAAATATGTGCCATACAGTAATGTGAGATCTATGCTAATCACAAGGGCTGCTCCTAAAGTAATGCCTTTTATTTTATTCTTTTGGTCCTTGATGTGAGAAGCAGAAGATGGTGGTTTGGCAGCAGAGGTTGGAACTTCCTGCCAGTATTCCATTACATTTTGTTGCCGTGTAACAGATGGCATTGGAGGAGCAGTCTGACTAAATGGTGCCTGACATGGAAGTGTGTATGAAGCAAATGTGTGGAACTGAATTCCTCCATTCAGGAAAAATGGCACCCATTGACATTCATTGATGCTTGCTGAACGTTTATGAAGATCAAACAATAGGTATTAGCACAGTGAGTGGGTGGTGAATTTCAGCAGTGAGGGCAGGAATGTGAAAGACAAGCCATATTCCAAATTGCCTTGCACAGCTGTCACACTGCAAAATGAAGAGCCCTTGCTCCTGGCTGATGAAAATGGATAGCTAATGGTGGTGACTGTATTGAAAAATAGTGTTTTGTTGCTGAGAATTTGCTTTGTCAAACAGCGCTACTGTGCTCTGTTGTAATTTCCATGGAAATAAATAGGAGGCATTACTTTTCGAGAAACCTGTGTCGTACAGCATAGTCCATGGATCTGGACTCATGCCATTAGCTCATGTCTTTTTGCACATACAGTTCTGTTAGGTGAAGATATTTCTGCGTTAGCTACTTTTTTTTTTTACCCCCTTTTTCAGCACCCTTGAGGCTTTTTTTTGCAGGTGCCTCAAAACCATTTTCTTTTGAAAGAGCAGGATGAAGCAAGCTAATGAGTTAACTATGGTGGCTTGCAGATCCACCCTTGACTGACGTGTAGTGACATGGAACTGAAGGTGCTTCAGGGGGTCATGGTTTTATCTGTACCCTCCAGAACAGAATGCGCATGCCAGCTCTAGTACCTGAGGTAATACATCTGGGTCTGTACAGAACTAGTTTGAGATTGTGACTCATTTTGTGACACATCTGATTGACCATGTATACAATGCCACACTCAAGTAGCACTCTTCTGCACCGCAGCTGAGTTCACAGAAGTACACTCTGCTGTGTTACAGTAATACAGTAATACCACTCCTCAGCACTAATTTGCTGAGGAACAATATGGGAATTGCTACGTGGTGCTGTATTGCACCATATGGACATGCAAGTTAATTTGTAAAAAAGAATTAGAAGCAGTCAAAGCACAAAAACGTGCAGTGCTTCTTTAGCCCAAGCATGGTTTTCTACGCAACTCTCAAATGACAGGATATAGAAACATGTTCTAAGCAGACAGAACTAGTATCTGTTGAGCAAGAAAAAGACAGTTTTATTGTTGTGGAGTCATAGTAGGGTTCAGAGAGCTGTTCTGCTCTGCTCTGGGTATTATGGTACGCAGCAGAGAGCAAATACAAGCCTATGCCCAGGGGCTTAATGTTTACTATTCGCAATTTGTTTCTAACATGACCTGTCATTATTTGATTTACGTTTATTTTACAGAACAAACAACACATGCATTTGTACCAGTATGAATCTCTGCTACAAATATGCCTATGATGTTGTCCAGAATCTTTTGTTATAAACTGCAATTTGGTTGAAAATGAATTGGGGAATGAGCTTTAATGGGACCCTGTTCATCTGGTTTGTAAGCCTACGGAGAAAATACATCACTGGCATTCCAGTTTAGTTTCACAGCCAGATCAGTTATGAAAATGTAGCCATGTTGTGGAAGCTGCTTTGACTCAAGGCCACGTTCTTATCCTCCCACACTAGAAAGTCTGATACAGATGACTGAAATAAATAAGGGATTTCTAGTTTCACGGGCAATTATGCTCCAAGATTGTTCATCATCAAATTTATTTTCATGATGGCTGTGTTCAACCATCAACATTTTTCAACATCAGGTTATTTTGAGGATGTACATTTATGTGAGAACTAACATCCAAGGCTTTCTTAGAAATATATTTGTATTTCTGGAAAAAAATATTTCCCATGATCTAACTGTAGAGAAACCCTCATGCACAGCTTGACCGGAGGCACATTTTCACAGTTTTCCTTAACCTTGAAGTGCAATTTGCCATACCTCTGCTACTGTGACAATATTTTATCAAAGGAAAATCTTAACTTTTGAGATATATCTAGGAAACTCAAGAGTTTGGGGGAAGGAGTAATTTTTCCACTTTGGTTTGTGAGACATCAGCTGTAAGTAGATAACACTGCTCCCTTTTAGTAATTATTCTCTCTTCTGTATAACAAGCAACATACAGATTTGCAGCTTGTCTTTTTTAGAGAAAAGTGAGACATGGCTTCTTTGCAGCTGTATTGCTTCTATATTATCGGATAGAGTCAGACCGTTGGGATGTAGGGAATCCACCATGTGACTTACCTTGTGATATTTTAGTGTCCTCTGCTCAGACTTTGAACAACAACCTAATAAATCTCAGTGGTACCTGGATAGAACAAAGTAGCCTCAAAAGACAATTCACCAGATAGAAGTAAAACATAATAAATACATGTTGACTAAGACTAAAGCTAAGTCTTTTCACTGAAATGATCACCTAGTTCAAGCCATTTCTAGTAATAACAACAAAAGATTTTTGTCAAAAACAGAGTGCGGTTAACAAAACAGTATATTCTAAAAGTAATCAGTATATTTTCTCTCTGCCAAAAATATGTTTAAATCTTTTGAAAAGAAGAAGTGGGCATCAAAGAATATTCCCTGGTGGCTCTGGTAGTGGCTGACCTCTCCATAAACATTGTGAACTGGAAAAAATTGAAATCTGAATCCACAGGATTATTTTGTCTGGAAATGAAAAAAAAAAAAAAAAAAAAAAAAAAAAAGGTAGAACAATGGGTGTTCATAAAAGTTAAAAGGATGGTTTTGTTTTCTAGATTCAGTTTGAGCCTAAAAGAAGCTTGTGAGCTTCAAAATCCTGTGGAGATTTGACAGCTCAGAGAGCAGTAAGCTAAATTTGTTGTAAAAATTATTTCTTTTGGCAGTAACACTGATGTATGAATATTAATGATTCAACTTAGCATACATTTGAATTCTGTGGATGTCATCCACAGAAGCTCTGTAGAGTCTCTTCTCTCCCACCATCCATGAAACATGACTCTGATTCAAGGGAGAAAAAACATAACAAAGCCTCTTTTACTTGTCTATGAATCACTTGATTCCCTGTTGTCTTTCAGCTATTTAATGTTCCTCCTAACCTGTTGGGAGCTGAGACCTGTTTCCATGTGAGCCCCATAGCTGACAGTTGCAGTCAGTAGGCTTGATGTGTGCTGCCACTGCATCTTGAGTGGACTTGAGAAAAAATACAGAGTGCTGAACACCGGCTTTCTCTGCATTCATGCCAGAAAAAGTTCTGCTGCTAACATATGCAAGGGCAATGGTATCAACATCTTCTTTATCTTCTTTTATCTTTGAGAGCCAGGAATAAAATTAAGGTTCTGGTTATGCTCCAAACCATATCATAATTTTGGAGCTTCTCAAGGACAAGCAGTAAATAGAATGAGTACAGAGCAAATGCGAGTTAGATAAGTTGTCAAATAGACATGCTTCTTTGGCAGCTAATTGTCAACTGTGGAATAGCCACTGACAATAGTAATACAGGAGCTCCACATGGTCAGGATCCTGGACAGATCCTCAGGAGCAGCTGCTATTTAAAAGAAACAAATTTGCTGTCAGAATAGCATGGAAGAGGGATGACAGCTTGCAGCTCTATGAGGCTGGGCAAGTCAGATGCTGAGGATGGTAGGTCACTGCGACTGCACCAATGCTAGCACTGCCAGGATCAGGCCTGGAGTCTGTAACTGGGATCAGCCTCAGCCCAGTGATCAGTCAGCAACTCCACAGTGGTGAGACAGGTCCCAGATCAAGCTGGAACAAGAAATCTGTGGGAAGATCGCGGTTGAGGATGTACAAGACATAGTGTAGGCACAGCTGATGTAGCTCAGATACGGGTGAAGGATGAGCCCTTTAGTATAACAGTTGATTCCAAGGGAGGAAGAGGGAGGCCATCACTGAGGCTCCTTCCAGCTGCAGAAAGGTTCACAACAGCCATTAGCAGTGAGCTGGCATTGGTCATATAAGGAGCTAAACTCCTGCACACAATGGGTGCTGGCTTTGTAATGGCTAAGGCAACGTGATAATAGGTTATGCTAATTAAGCTGGAAGCCTAAAAAATAACATTGCAGAATGTACCAACTTATGGGCATTGAAGACACTTTTTTCCTCTGCTCCCACTATCGGAGTTCTCAGTTCTACAATGGTGTGTATCTCTCTCTCTACATATATAAACATACACATATGGGATGCACTAAACAGTCTTCTTGTTTGGATACATATTTATATTGTTTGTAGCAGTATGTTAAAATGTGTCACTAAATCTTAAGGCTGAATATCAAGCCATATGTTTTCTGGATTTTTATTTTGGTAGTTCTGCCAAGTGTGAGGAGCACTCCACAAGAAATAATCATAGTGAGAATGAAATGACATTGCCTAGGTGTATGGTGATGATGTAGGAAGAAGTAATGGAAAAAAAAATTCTAATCGTACAGTGCAGGTTCATAGCAACAGCTATTGTATATCATAACTGCTGCTTTCACTGTTTAGACAGTTTCTGTTCCAAACTTATTATCTTGAAATGTCAGCCCATCTTTGTCTGATCGTGATCAATATGCAGTAGTGAGTCACACACATTTGTTGTGTTTGTAGGTATGCATTAAGTATGGTTGCCAATGAATATATTGTAGGAAATACAAGCTTTAATGTGTGGATAGGCAGAATTTTGATGTTGGAGCATTTCCTTGCTTATGAAAAGGGTCATTGTTTATTGTAATGAGCTACCAACCTGTTAAAGACTTGGGCAGTACTGGGAACAGTCACTAACAGTCTGTTTGGGCAGGGAGACATTTTGGAGGAGGCCCAGGAGATACTTGTGTATCCGAAGCAAGTAACAGTGCATTGCTCCTTGAGGAAAGGGAGTCTACAGCCCTCTCCCAGCAGCTCTGCGTTGGAAGGAAAGCTGGAAATCATCTGGCGTTTGCACCTGAGGAGTCTCAAGGGGGTGGTATGGTCAATAAAAGACAAAAGGTCTATCTAGCCTTGAACCTCTCTCTGAACATTTTACGATAAAGCCAAGAATTGCCTGCCAGCTTATTAGAGATAATTGATGTGCAAAGTAGACAGCTGACTTTTTTTTTTTTTTTTTTAATCTTCTCCAAAAACTCAGGAGGACTTTTCTTATTATTATCATTTTGGAGGAGGAGGCCAGAAGATAACAGAACTTAAACTGTAAGGCAGTTTTGAAAACTGGTAATATGGCAATGTGGAAGGTAGAAGTGGCTTCCCTGATGCATGACGTGAGATATACAGGAGTGTGTCTGAAGTTAAGGAATCCAGAGAGTCTGGAGCTGAATGCTAGTGGGAAAAAGCAATTTAAAATAAGTAAAACTTTTATATTTATCTGGTCTCATAGTGGTTTTGCTCTGCCAGTCTCAGCTATGAAATCAAAGACTAAAGAGGATATTTGAGCTGAGAACTCCTGTTATGAAATTTAATATGTACTGCTAGTACTATTTCATCCTGCTTCCACTTACTGTGAAGGAATTACATTCTCTACTCTCTCTCTCTCTCGCGCGTTCTCTTTCCAACAAACACCAGAGGAGTCTGTCTACATTTTTGTTAAGGCATCTTAATGTGTGAGCTGCAGTTGGGAATTGCACCTCAATATGACTTCAATTTGTGTTAACATAACTGAAAGAGTTTTGTGACCCTCAGCAACCTAGCATCATGTGAATGAAAGGGGTATGTTATGGGATTACCCTGACACTTCTACTCTATTTGAATTTTTTAAATTTCCTGTTTTCTTAAGCAGTATAAAAACCCTTGTAAAAGTCTGAAAATAGCAACTACATAGATGCCAAGAAAAGATTTTTATTTGTTTTTGTCATAAGGATATAAAGCATAATGTTTTAATTGCTGGCAAGAGAACATAGCTGGGAGCTCCAGCCTGCATACCACTGTCAGAACTATTTCTGTCTCTAAATGGTTGGCCTTGAGCAGAACACCAAAGATGACAAAACTCAGCAATCATTTTAGGGAGCTGCTCATTCTGAAAGTGAGATACCAAACATCTGTTTCTGACTTGTTAGCTTACAAGTTACCTTGATGTGGGGAGAAAGATGTTGCCTCATTATATTTTCCCTACACATTTAGCACAAAGTTTTATTGGGTCTCCCTTTATGCCTGGCACCTATTCGTGAACAAAACTCTCTTGCAAATGTGATGTTTTCTCTCCAGATCCTGCTGCTTGAGAGTATAGGCTAATACCAAAGTGATGCTTTCACTCACTCATGTAATCACCCTGCTGTCAAAGAGGGCACTCCTCCAATACTCCCTTTGTCTTTCCCAAAATTTACTGGAAAAGAGTCCTACATCTGTTTATTGCAGCACACGTCCCCAAAGTCCAAGTAACATGCGCAAGCAGAGACAGATTGCCCTTGAGGGATCTCAAGTGAAGAGGCCCAGGCTCTCTTTGTCCCACTGCTATCTCCATGGCATTACCATTAATTGTAATAGATAGAGTGAGAAAACTGGAGGTTTCAGAAAGTACAGATGGGGAGAAAGATTAAATCAATTCTGTGAGAACAACTGCCTAAATGATTGCTACTTAAGGTCCACTGGGCAAAAAGGAATGGTGGGAGATACCAATTTCATAAGTCAGGGCTACACTGATCATGAGAGATCCAACTACCGGAGCCAAACTATGAGGTATATTTTGAACTCCTTTTGACACAACAGTGTACCTTTTCCTTTCAGTGTATCCAAGGCATGACTGGAGTGTGCTACGTTCAACCTTTCCAATTTTTATCTCTTTCTGTCATTTTTCTGTCCAGTTAAGTCCCATTGGCCTTCTGTTTCTCCTTCATCATGTCTCGGGATATTATAAGGGGCAACGCTTTTCTCATTAGAGAGCCTAGTCTCCTGATAGTAGGATGCAGTGAGAAGGTTTACTTGAATAACTGAAGAGGGACAGAAATAAGACTTCTGTTAGAGTTCAGACTTGGATGCTTCTTATTAGGCTGAGTCTCTTAGACAATCTTTCAAACATACTGAGTACTTAACAAATGCATGTTCATGTCCTTAATCTTTAAATGTGATTCACAGTTTTAGAAAAGTTTCAAATTACTTATTATCAAAGGAGTAAGCCGTCGCTGCTGAATAGGAAATGTGTTCAGAATAAAGAAAATGTTGTTCCCCAAAAGCAAAACTTGCTTTTTTTCTTTTCTTTTTTTTTTTTTCACAGGATGACTTTCCTTAGCCTCTGCCTATTTGAATGCTTCTAGCTCATTTAAAGAAGGAAGAAACACCAGGCTTCCACTAACAAAATGAAGCCTTATGTAAGGGTACATTTTTCAGCTCACTTCAAAAGGATATCCACTGAATTTGTAGAGGTTGCTTATTTTCTATTGGGGACGATATTGTCCCTTAATTAGGCTTTTCAAATGTAAATTCTCAGCAAATGAAACATTTTAAGGATAAAAGCGTTTGTTTGTGGCATTATGCCTCAAAGTGTCAACAAATCTGAGTCTGTAATCTCCATATGTTTTGATTACTTGCTATCATAGAAGCTTCTTGCAAAGCAAAACTTTTCTTTACACTCTAGTAGAGTCTACTCTAAACTTACACCTGGTGCCAGTAACTTGACGTATGACTGTTTGAGTGGGAACAAAACCACGTTGACAGATGGGCATAAATTCAGGGGTGCCAAACAACCAGTGTCTGCACTAACTTTGAATACTAACAGGCCATTCATACCCTGTAGCGTCAGAACAACAGCCTGTTCACAGCTCCAGGTCATTAGGAGAGGAGGAGGGAGAGAGCAGAACATGTAGTAAAATTAACAAACAAGGAGATTTTAGTGTTATTTTTAAAACTATAAAACTAGATACATTGCAATAAAAAAATGTCAAACATCTGTATTTAGAGAATCGAGTTCTCTAAATGCATGCATAGAAGGAAATCAGATAGCTTCAGAGTAAGCTGCCCTGTATGCAGCCAGCTGCTGAGGAACACTGAAAGAAATCAGAAATTCTTTGCCCAGTATTCTACAGATAGCTTCTTTGGCTGCTGCACTGAGTTTTTGTAGCTTGCTCAAATCATCTTCAAGATTGGCTTGTAATGCTAAACCATGCCTAGTTATCACCGAGTGATTCTGGCTTTTTTATTTTTATTTTGTTTTAGAGATAGAGGATCTGTTTCTCATCACATGCTTTCTGCAGTGGCCTGTGCAATGAACCAGGTACGTAGCAGCAGTGTTCCGCAGCTGCTCTGTTAGTTCCACGTCTCTTTTCAAAGAAAGATTTTGAAATTCAGGAAATTATATAGAACACAAGTTGCTAAGTAGAAATAAACAGTTCAGCTGACTCAAGTTCATATACTTCTCATCATGCAGTTCTTTTGGGGATATGTACTTGTAACTTGTGAATAAACAGTACTCCTTGCTCCACTGAACTATACACTGCTGGCTTTTGTACACTGTACTCGGCAAGGATTTGTTTCCTTTATTTGTAAGGAAAGCCTGAGACCTTGTGGGATGACTGTCAGTCCTCCCATTTTTTAATAATTCCTTTCCACTCAGAGATATTGAACCTCTTGACAGGGGCTTTGAGTAAGGTAGCTTTACTCAGGGGAAAAAATTTGGAAGGGAAAAGACCTTTATCGTTTAGGGCTTATTAATGCAGCCAGAATTCCATGAGTCTTTGTGCTTGCTGTTTTCTCTTGGCTAGCTTCAGGCTTTCAAAAACATTTAGTCAAAAGGAAACACCATGCTCAGGGGCTTAGATGGAATTTAGGACATCTGAGTAACTCTCAGAGTGTATAAAATAAACTACCCTTTATCTGGACTGAGGTTGTTGATTCTTTGGGGGCATGAATGTTTAGGATTTAATTTATGGTTTTGGCTGCATGGCACAGGTTTCATTTCATTTTCCTTCCAGGCGCATATTGAAATTTGTTTATAACAGTTTTCCAAACCATCTCGAGGTTTGTAACCAGACACAAGAGGTGAATAACACTGGTTGACCTTCTATAGCATGGAATTTAAGAGTTTTTTTAAAGATGACCTTCTGTTGTGTCCAAGTTTCCTGTTATATATTTCCATATACGTGTTTTTTCAATTTCTAAGAGGCATATCCTTCAGATTAAGGAAAGGAGCAGAAAAAGAAATTTCCCTTTTCAAAAACAGGAATCTGTTTTTGAGATATCACTCCTTCTTTAATATCCCCTTATTAATATGTGGTCTATAACTTCCTGAAGGGAGGTTGTGGTGAGCTGGGGGTCGGCCTCTTCTCTCGTGTAATCAGTGATAGAACTAGAGGGAATGGTTTCAAGCTGCGCCAGGGGAGGTTCAGGCTGGACATTAGGAAGTATTGCTACTCGGAAAGGGTAGTCAGGCATTGGAATGCACTGCCCAGGGAGGTGGTGGAGTCACCGACCATGGGAGTGTTCAAGAAACGTTTGGATGTTGCGTTGAGGGGTATGATTTAGCTGGGAAGTATTGGTAATGGTTGGACTGGATGATCTTCTAGGTCTTTTCCAACCCGATAATTCTGTGATTCTGTGGTTTAGGCCACACTGGCTTAACGTGTAGAGACAGCACTCAGTTTAAATATCAGTGTGAAAAGAGAGAGGGCTGAAACTATTTTGAAAAGTATTGTAGAATTCATTTCCAAGATGGCAGCAAAATTCTCTTCTTTTGGGAACAGAGTACTAACTCTGGTCATAGTCAATATGTTTTACGGGCTTGAATAAGTATTTGGTGCATCACTGAGGAATTTCAAAGATCAGATTCATCGTTATATTCAGCAGAGGACTGAAACTCTTTCTAAACTATTCCTCTGTATTATGAAATCATTAACATCTGAAAAATGTGCACATATAGAAACGTATTTTCCTGTAAAAATAGATAACTGTACTGTGTTTCTCACATGCATTGGTCTGATAAATACATACATATATGCACAGTCATGCTATTAAGAGAGCAACCATTGCAGCCTAGAGAGCTGTTGTAAGCACAGATGAGCTATGAAGCACCCTACATACACTTTTTCCTGGATTATAGCTTTTCACAGTTCTGTTTCATTTGTCTCTCAGGAGAAAGGCATGAAATGCAGGTGCACAATTGCTACAGAGAAGCAGCATGTGTTCCATGCCTGCAGTGTTGCTTGTGTGTTGCCGTGCACCTGGCAACACATGTTCTTTTAGCTCTGTGCCTGTGCTGGACTATCGGGTAAAACCTACCCGGGCCAAAGAACTGCATGTGAATACCAATATGGTGAGCAAAAAAATGGCATTTATTGTGTCGTGCGATTTACCTATATACCTATCCTACTTCGTCTACGCCCCTTATGCATACATTAACCCTTCGACACCGAGCAAGGGGAGAGTCCTACCACGTCACATCCCACATCCTTGCTGTCGCCTACTACAACACTTGTGGTAGGGCAGGAGGCATGGATTGTTTTTTGTGGCTGGTGCACATCTTGTCTGAACACCACTGTAGGATGTCCTGCTCATTTCAGTTAAGTAGAGAACGTTAGAGACTGCTTTCTGTCTGTAGCCCTGACAAGTAAACCTCATACTGGATTTTCCTACGCATGTAACGTTCCCATGACCCATGGGAATTGGCGATAAACTTTTAGGGTTAATTTAAGTTATGAAAATCATATGACCTGAGCAACCGAGGTCAACTATTCCTCAATTTCTACCCCTTTAAGGTATATATCTGCACTTGTGGCTGCTGGCAGCCTCATTTGAGACAGCTGCTTACTATGCTAAAACCCAGAACCTCAGCTATCTTGCTTTTGAGTTTTTCATGTGTATGTGTGTGCTCTTTAAGGGGCATTTATTTTCAAGTATCGATATTCTGAAAGACAGAAGAACTGTTAAACATTGACTTTCTCGTTAAATGCCACATGTTGTAAACCTTCCATCTGTTCATCACTTTCTAGACAGATGCATGAAAGAAGCTATCGGTCCTTCCTACCTCTAAAATATTCTCCCCTCTTCTCTGCTCCTGCAACCTTTCTTTCCACTCTTCACTCTTCCAATCTCTCTTTCTTTATTTAATTTCTACTGCCTCTACTATTTTAATACAAGTCTTGCTTTTCTGTTTGTCTCTTTTCATTCCTCTCCGGCATAGAGCTGCTATGTTTGGGATATTAACAGAGATGTAAACCCTTATCCCTGCTCCCAGATCTAAGCAGGAATTTGGAAGAAGATGGTGCTTCTGTGCTAAAACATAATTTTGTAAAGAATTTTTGTAAAATATGCTGCAGAACCTATGAAACTGTGTTTCAAGCACTGCTTTTTGTTCTTAAGTCTATGTATTATTTTTAGAGGTTCTGAACAGCAGAAGATATGCTGCAAAGTGAATGCTTGCACAATAGTGACAGCAGCTTTTCTCAAACCTAAGCAGCCTCACAGACTAACAGTATAATATTTATCTATGCCCTCTTATCTGCTTGCTGGTGCTGATATATCACAGGGAGCAAAGGATATATTTTTTTCCTTATATGGCTTTGAACAAAAAGGGAGACCTTAAGACCTGATCTGTGGATTATGTTATGGTCTGCAAAGTCACATCAGGGCTAGCACAGAACAAGTTGTTTTCAAGCAAGTTTCAGTCTCAGCTTTGTCCACCTCGTGTATCTCCTACCACTGTAGAAGAAAGAGGAGGAACCCGCAAGACAAAGTGAAAGATGATCACAACAGTGCTCTAACGTACTTAGTCTCAGTGTAGTCTGACCTGGGCAGAAGGCTGTGGTCTGGGTTGGGTAATTTTGTTCTACCTCCAAGAGTGTGCCAAGTCAGACCTGATTCGGAAGGCATTGAGACGTATTGATAATGTCTGAGTAGGGACATCACCCAAAGAGACTTTGCAGAAAACCAGTGCTTTAATGCTGGTTTGAATACTTGCTTAGAGGGGATTTGAGCTCCTACCTTGTCTGGAATAATTCAGGTATAAGGCCATTCGTGGCCATTAGCTTGGAGCTTTCTGAACCGCTCCAATTGAAATGGTTACTCTTTCACATGAATAATTAAATATTTGGTGGATTAAGGACTGGGCACTTTACATAGATCCAATGTTTATGATGTATCTGAATGAGAGAAGTTGTTCATGGTAGCCTTCGCTGCAGTCAATGCTTGCTCTCTCTCTCTATATTCATTAAGGTCTGACTAGATTGTCCAAGGAAAATCCAAGGAACATTAATTTGGAGATTGTATTTTCCCCTTCTTTTTCACATATTGCCACAAAAATAATTAAATAGTTTTGCAAGCCAACAAATGACCCTTGAGACAAAGCTAGGAGCTTTGACCTTAGAAAATGGAAGCATGCTTACTCTCGAGTTTTCTTTTTCCAGTTGATATTCTTTATTCAAGGAAAAAGCAATGTCAGAATTGTTACTCTCTAGTGCTTGGGCTTAGGCAAAGAGAGAGTTTGGATGTGGGTCCCTCCAATCTGATACTGGAAGAGTGAATTAAAAGCTGGTGAGCTCCCTGCTGTCTTTATAAGCGCCTCCAGATCCTAGGGAGAAATTATGGCTGATCTTTCTGCAAAGAGATATATATTTCTTTGCAGCGGAGAACAGTATCTTTGGCACTTATGAAGAGAAGTGAAACTTATTCCACCCCTTTCCTCAGCTTTTCTTTTTCTTTTTTCTTTTTCCCCTATTTCCATCCTCATTGCCCAAGTAATTTCCAGCTCAGAATGCTGGCCTCTCTCAAATCTAATCTTAGCTACAACTTCTTGATATGCTGCAATGCTGGTTAGGCAACCATATAGTTAAAGTTAAGGTCGTGCTTTGTGCACACTTCCCAACTGTAGATGTAGTTTTGAGTCATTCAGACTTGAATTTAAGAGATGACTAGAAATTTGAAATGATTTAAGGCATTCAAATAACTTTTCAAATTGTGACATCAGATTGTTTGAAAATGTTATTGTGTAGATAGATTGGGAAATGAAAAAATATTTACAGAATATGCAGGTAACAGTGTGAGACACCAAGCAGACTGGTAACAAGGAGAAAGAAATTATGAGGCAAGTACCAAGTTCACATTTTGACTTACCAAGATGCTACAGTGTGTTTAAAGGTTGTGTTGTGCTTTTGGCCTACGTGTGACACTTTGGCTGCTGTCTTTTCAGTGGGTCCTGCAGGGAATATGGTTTGACTGGGCCCAGAGATGAGAATCCCCTGTGCTTTTAAAAAAAAGGCGAGTCACACGGAGGGCTACAGCACAGCTCACTCTGACCCAGTTTCAACAGAATTACCGTTTGTTGAGTAAGACCACACTGCAGAGACTGGCCAGAATTGTAGCTCAGTTGCTAAGCGTCGCTAGGTACCGTCAACACTAAACTTTGAATCAAATCAGACAACATCTGTGTTGTAACCTAGTCTGGAGAGTCTGTTTTCCTTGTTGATGCCCAAAGAAACTGAGGAAAAATTCATGCATAATCTGGAAACCAATGGGAATATTTGGACTTGAAGAAGCGATATGTGGAAAAACTATTCTGTTTCAGAGATGACAATGTTAGATCTGTTATCACTCTGCTGCAAAACAAAGATCCAATCTTTGAAAAATCACTGTGAAAGAATCTGGGTCTGCACTTTGCAGCACATTGCCTGGCTCCTGCAGTAGAAGCCCAGGCTGAGGCGCCAGACGGAGGTGCCGAGAATTTGGTCCCGGTGACATTTTGTTGAAATCAGAAGGAATAAGTAAAACTTGCCAGAACATTGGTCAAGGATGTGAGTGTTTTTGTGAGCACATGCTTGTGGAATTGTGTTGTGTTTTGGTTGCAGATGTGCTCTTGGAACTGAGGTTTAGCATGTTCTGGTTTACTTCCAGTGACAGTGGATATTATTGAGTGAGTTGGCGTAAAATGACTTGATATTATTGAGTGAGTTGGCTTAAAATAATGATGCCTTCTGCTGTTATTTTGCTCTTACTAAATAAGCAACAGCCATTTGTAGAAATGAATATGTGTAGCTCTTTGAATATTACTGTCAAGGAAAAAAAAAAACATTTTGCAGTTGACTCACGCTGAGGCAAGTTTTCGACAAATGTACAAAAATATTCATATATGTTCATAGCAGTCCATATACATATATGCACATATATGTAAAGTATTCGTATGTGAACATAGTTCATGTGTGCCCCAACAACCAGTGATATAACTAATACTAACTTAAATGCCCATTGATGAGGTTGTTTGATTTTCTTTACTGCTGAGAATGCCTTGCAGTGTAGATATTTGTGAAAGCTGCTCAGTGCTGTGTGATGTACTGTGGAGATGCTGAGTACTATAAGATGTGGTGCAAAGTCAGTACGGAAATCTGTCAGTGAACTTTTGCTGCTGGGGCTGAGGGAGGGGTGAATTAGCCTGCCTGCAATCTCATGGCACCAGGGCTGGACTTCTCCCAGAACCCAGTAATTCTGACTGTGGGGAAGAAATGCCTAGGCCCAACCATGCTCATCTGTCTGTTCAAAAGATTTATATTCTAGGAAGCTTTAGGTTGGAAAAGACTTCTGAGGCAGGACTGGGCTGTGTATGAATTTGATTTGGCTCAGTTTTTGTAGAATTAACTAAAGAGTGAAAGCGAGTCTAGCTGTTTTTATATAAAAAACCTCTTCTGTAGAATCCCATGTTGGATCAGATGCTGATGTGGATTGTTTCTCTAAATATCCCCAGGACTGGCATAGCCTGAGAGGTTAACCAGTAAAGCCATTGGTATATGTAGAACAGAATCCAGGTCTGCTGTGTCTATCTTGTGCCTTAGCTTCAAAATCGTCCTTTTAAGGAGAATTCCCAGAGCCACTCATGTTTTGTCATTTATAAGCATTAAATTCGCTGGTATTTTACTTTTTTAAAGTTTCATAAAGCTGAAGAACCCTTTTCTAAGCTCTGTAGATGCTTAGAGGCAAATTTCCTTTCATTGTTTTTTTTTTTTTTTCCCCTCCTCTTCTAACTAAGCCTTCCATTAACTGGAAAAAAAAAAAAGAAAAGAAAAAAAAAAAAAGAAATCACAAGAGAGGCTTTATGCTACTTTCCTGTTTTCCAACATGACAGATGCATTAGAAAGTGTAATGCACTCTAACAAACAAGGAAACTTTGCATATTGAATATAGCACATGAAATAATAAAAGAAGAACAGCTGCTGAGAGACAGAAAGAAGAAAAGAGATAAAAGTTAACTTGAGTTGTGTTTTATATGAAGAACTTTGAATTCAGTCAGATTTAAAATTCAATGCCAAGTACATTTACAGACATCTGGGAAATCAGGTCACATACTCTTTGTCAAGTCTGCTACTACTGGTATAAAACAGGGTACATGGAGATGTAAGCCTGTCACAAGGGCAGTCTTTTTCTTTCATAAAATGACAATTTAACAATTACGTTTGTGAAGTGATTAATGTGACTAGTGATAACTGGAAACAGGATAACACTAGAAAGGGATTATAGTAGGATGCAAACTTTTCCAAAGTTTAAGGCTGTCTGAATCCACAAGTTGAGTGGGGCACACTTGTGCCAAATCTATATTTTCTAAATGAATGCTAATGTAAGGTTGTGCATCAGGACATTGACTTATCACTGAAGGCCTTAAGAGAGCATGTGTGCATCCCTGCAAAATAACTAACTGCAAATAGTGAAATGATTTAAGTTGTTGCTCGATTGCCACTGATCTCAACTATAGAGAAAACGTATACAGCAAGTTGCCTATAGATTCCTAAATGTCTATCTGTGTACTGTATATTGAGTGTTAAATTAGGCTGACCTTGACATGCTGAGTATTTGTATCTTGTGCCCAAGTGCTCTGGGGTGCAAGTTGATAGTGGTTTTGACCATAGACTGGACTTGAAACATGATGAAAAAGGAAGGCAGTGCTTAGGAAAAATGGATTAAGCTTTATAGGGTGATCCAGTTCCTGAATCTGCTGTAGGAGTTGCATCTGCTTGCAGGCAAATGTTTGTCCACAGTAGGTTAGTGGGTTGTGGTTTAATTGAGATGGCACCTGCATGCACCATGGTCCCATGGTACAGCAGCAGTACTCACTCTAGCTTGATATATGAGAAGTAGGAAGAAGGTAAAACAACTCAATTTTCTTCATATCTCTTCTTACATTTTAGCATTCCATCAACCACTCTTGTAAATATCTTCCTAGCTGAAAGTACTCTCATGTTTTACCTTTGAAAATTGGAGGCAGGTCTTCACCATGCTTTTAAGGAGCAAGGCTGAGATAAGTTGTTTTTGGCTTTTATTTTGAACAACATGAATTTCAGGGCTTGTGAGATATCAAATTAATGTAAGACGAGGCCTGTTCTGTCAAATTCCATGTAAAATTTTCACAAAAGTATGTAGTCCTCAGCAGGGTGTGCTCCTCATTAATACGTTAAATGTAGCTGAGAAATTAAGAACACCAGTCATGCACACTGCATTGCTTTCTTTGCTTGAAGTATACAGCTAGCTTAATAAACCCCAAAGAAGGTATCTGGTAAAAACCTAACATTCCTTCTAGGCTCTAGATGTTCCTTGAATGCTAATGAGCAAATTCTCTCCTACCTATTTCATTAATCCTTCCAGCCTTTCAGTAATTCTGTCAGAAGCCCAGCAGGTCTGGCTGCTTGCCTTTTTGTTTCGGACTCAGTACTGTAAATATCAGAGTACAGATTGCACAAATTTCAGCATATGCTCTTAGAGTATGACAACAGCAATTGGACTAAGCCAACAGTGGGCACTATACTCGTGTGGCATTTTGTGATTTCTTCAGAAACTAAGCAAAAAAACCCTATAATAACAAAACCAAACATACAAAAAAAAAAACCCAAGCACTATCCCTGTTGCGAGGAGAAGCAAAAAATTTACGTATTATCTCCTGCCTGAGCCTCCATGCAGTCTGAAGCAGTAGCTCCAAATCCAGAAAGACACAAAGGCCAGCTGAAGGTTGAGGGAGAGGGATGGGATCATTGTAATACTCTGTTTTCTCTCTGTAGTGTATGGAAAGGGAGTGCAAGGAAGCAGAACACCTCCTGAGGGTGATTCCTTAGGCAATAGGACTTACATGCAAGGTTAACCTAAGCAAATTCACTGCCAGATGATGTGAGGAACTGGCATTTGCACTTACATGGGTAGGGGGTGCAAAAATATTTTCGTACCAGCTATGTTACTGGACCAGAGCTTTCTGCAGAGCATTAGCTGTGACCATCTGAAGGGCTAAGTCAGAAATTGTCACAGTTGCATCGTGGGGTAATGCTGAGACTGACACTTATTTTGAAGGTATTATTGTGTTATTATTGAATTTCCTGTTTTTTTCTCTCTCTTTTTTTTTTTTCTTCTTTTTTTTTTTTTTCTTTTTTCTCTATAATGAGATCCTTATCATGATGATCTTTAATGAATTTACCCATTGCACGGGTTTTGGAAACTAGACCCCTCCTAGTTCTAGAGTTAGTCTTTTTAGCTTAGGGATTTGCAGTCTCCAACTGCTCTGAGGAGCATGGTGGAAAGTAGTGCTGTTTCACTGCACCCATAGGTGCTCCTGAACAGAGAAATTTCTCAGTTGCTGTGCAAGCTTTCATTATCTTGTCTCTGCCTTGCTGTAGCATCATGAAGAGTGTTGTATACAATGTGCTTTTTCCCTCTTTTCTGATCAAGGCGGCAGACCTCTCCCTTACAGCTGTTCAAGTTTAACATGGTGATGATGGGAAGGTGCACTCATTGCTATCAGAGAAATCTAGCCTGATACAACTCTTGCAGCAACAGAGCCCCAAATCCTCTATTAATTTGTAGTGTATCATGTTTCAGTCTTTCTCTCCTTCCTTTACTTTTCTGTGTGAAGATTTTGGATTCCCTCAAACAAAAATCCGGGAGGTGTTACTTAGGGTAGCTCTCTAGGCTGTGCTAGATACATGCCAGTTTGTACCAGCTGTTGAGACATACTACTGTTTTAAAATAAGCATCATATTCCTGTCAGAGAGAGAGAGGAAAAAAAAAAAAAAGTAAGAAATAGAAATCCCATCTAAGCCTTCTGTATTTTAAGTGTTGAATTTCCCATCACATTTTCTTGGTGAAGATGAAAAGCCTTAAAAGAAAATCAGACTTTGTAATCAGATGATGATGCATGAAAGGATGTGTCTGGGTAATGTGACAGATGATCCTAACCTTCATTAATATGCTTTAATTGGATTAAGCTTTCTATGAAAGGCCTTTTCTTCTTTTTCAACACCTTCAGGGCTCTTGGCTGCACAATGTGAATGTACAGAACATCCTGCAAAAGGGCACTCATCCAGCTTCATGGACATATGCTGTACATCCTGACACCAAGTTAACATAAACAGAGCTTATCTTCAATGACATGGCCCCTAGGGTGCCAGAGAGTGGTGGCCATCAAGTGATAATTGGGCAGTTACAAGATTTGTTGCAGCACTTGGAGCACTAAATCCCTTTACAGCCCAATGGGCTACTGCACCAGGGCTGGAAACTGTCACTATACATATCAGCTCTTCGTACTATTTTAAATAAAAGCACAGATTATAGATGATTGACAATGGGACAGGCTTGCTGCTGCTGTTAATACTGAGAATACTTTTTGCTGTGTTGTCTCACAGTTTTGAATAGGACTACCTGGGGAGTAAGGTATTACTGAGCATAAGCCAAAGTGGCAGCCTCTTTCATGAAATGATGGACAGCAGCAGAAGTAACATATGTTTTGCCTCAATGGACTGGGAACCTATTCTGCAGCATTTGAAATTATTTTTGGTGTATTTGTACAACTACTTTTTCTGACATCAGGCCTCCAGATTTGCTCATTTTGATTGCTTTTAAAGGTTCAGCAAATTCAACACTGGCAAATTCCTGACATATGCTAACCATAGTGGATTTGCATGCTGCATATGGGTGGTTTGTGTATGTGGGGGGAAGATTAGAGAAAAATAATTAAAAACAGGCTTAAAAATAGGGATGAGAGGGTAGATAGAGGATCTGTGTGTTGAAGGAAAATGGAAGGAGAGATTTCAAAGAGAAGCAACGCATTTCATGTCACATGAAAGAAAGCATCTCGTGTTAGTAAAGTTTGCTGGTTATTGCATCTTTGCTTTAAAAACTATTTACCCCCCCAAAAAGCACTAAAATCTGGTTCAGTGTAAGTCAGTGAGGATGATGCTGGCTATGGCAGATGTATGTTCAAGTTTGAGGTGCTGCTGTACCCATGTACGTCTGGTCTTCTAAGCCTCAAAAAAGCAGGGGCGTCTGGTTTTGAGTATTCTTACAGAATGTTGTATCTGTATCATTGAAGGAGATATTTTTTAATAAATTTGTTAAACATACTGTATTTACAGTAATAGTTGAACTACAGCTTCATGGGAAGCTACCAACTGTATGACAGCTAGGATACTTTGTGCAAAGAATATTCCCATAATATGTCGTTTGGGAAATGTTTGGGGGAAAGCCAACAATTTTGAAATGTTTCATATTGATTCATGGCTCTCCAAATGTTATTTTAGTCTTCTAGATCACAGAATGTGGCATGTTCAAGATTTATTTCTTTTCCATATATTAACAGTTGCTTGTCAAAAATCTTTGTCATATTTTTAAGATGACTTTTGCTGCTTCTTTTTTTTTTTTTTCTTTTTTCTTTTTTTTCCCTTCTTTTTATTTATTCACGTGGTTCCAGAATATTTGATTTTTACTTTAGGAATACTTGGACTCTTTGTCTTTCCCTCAGTATTAATATACTATTTCTCTGATTTAAAAGGGATTGCAAATTTTGCACTGCTTACAAAAGCTAGATTCAAATTTTATTTGCTGCTTGAAGTCATAAATGTGGATGATGGCTAAGCCAATTAGGAACAAGTTTGTTCATCTCCCTTCTCATTCCTTGATCATCTTTCTTGTTGTTCCTTGACGTTTCTCAGCCTGTTTACCATTTTTTTCTGAAGCAAAATGAAATAGTGGTTAGAAATAACAGTCTGTTGGGGTCTAAACAACTCTCCAGTATCACAGCACAGTATCATACCTCTGTCCCACTGAACGTGATGCCCAGAAGAAAGCCTAATAACTATTCAGGAGAAAGTGTGCAGAGTGAAATTTTAGACATAAGAAAAACAAAATTGGATATTTTACATTCCCTAAGAAATCCCCTTTGAACAGACACAGCCACTTAATTGTTAAAAGGTTCTACTCTGTCGCCAAATATATTTTGTAAGCTAGTAACTTTGTATAACCTTAATAGTTCTGTGTAGACAGCACGTTATTGCAGCTTTTAAAGTAAAACTTTACATCTAATTGTTAAAAATAAAAAAAAGAAAAATAGCAAGCTGTCAAGTCAGAGGTCCAGGTGCTTGTTAGACTATATAAATCGCTTGCAATTAATTAGGTGGTTGTATTTATGTATAAACGTTCTTGTCACCCATTTTTATAAATAGATTTGTATCATGAGAAGTTAAACAGGAAAAGCATCCCTTCAAAAATAGAAAAAAAGCATTTCATGTAGTTCTTGTGTGTGCCATAACAAAGTCATAAAAAACACAACTCCAGTGTTATATCTCCTCCTTTCTAGGTTCCCTTTAGCTAATTTCATCTTGTTTCGCTCTCTGACCTCTGAAGCAGAGCATTCATCCAATGACACTCTGCTTCAGGCATATCTCTCTTCAAACTTCAATTTTTTCCACTAATAAACCCTCTAAGGTCACATGTTAGTAACCAAAATATATGCATGTTGGTAGCAATCAACAGTACTGCAGAAGTGCTTTAGAGGAGCACATGCTATCAGCACATCAGAGAAGTGGTAGTACTGGTACTTGGAAATACAGCTTGCCAGAAATAGCAGATCACTTGTTTGTGTAGATTGGCTTAGAGGTGACATTTCTCATGTGCATCTAGTTTAGGTGAATGCTGTTCTCTGGGAGCACAGCCTGACCTTGCTCTGAGCATCTTTGGTTAGTATGTCAGTGGCTCAGTGAGTGTACTGACATTGTTCCAAGGCAGCTAAAGCAGGCTCTCTACAGATCCTAGCTAGCCTTCATTTCCCTCCACTTTCCCCCTATACAGAAACCTCTACCTGTGCTGGAGTGAGAAGTGTAGAATGACCACTGATTTTTTCTTTTCTTATCCATCTCTGGTGTCCTCAATTATTCTCTGCATTATATACTTTTTTTTTTTTTTTTTTTTTTTTGCCCTGGCACTTAGACCTGTGTACATGCAGGGTGGAAGATGAAGTGGTTCACAAACTGATGTAGAGGCCAAAGAAAAGTTCTTATTGAGCATCATAAAAAATATTGATTGGTCTATTTGTAGATTTATATAATACATTCGCTCTTCTGGCAAAGGCATAAAATTGTTAGCTGAGTAGGATCTTTAATTGGTATAGTTTAGGATTCTGTGCTGTTGCTAGAGATTTCACAGACCACTTACAACATGGAAGGACAGTGAAAACATGAAGGCACTATCCCCTATCTCTTTTACACAAAGGAGAAACAGTCAGAATTAGTTAGCTGATGCTAAAGAAACTTGTGGTACGTTCTGATCCTACTGGTTTTCCCAGTGGTCACTTTGTTGCACTGTAGATTTTTACTATATCTTACACAAGTCAAGGATTTCTGAAGTGTACTCCATAATGTCCAGTAAATACACATGTATGTATGCATTTATGAAGTATCCTCCTTCTACTTTGCTTGAGATTAATAGGTTCACAGAATCTTAGAATCCTTAAGGTTGGAAAATCTCTAAGATCATCTAGTCCAACTGTCAACCCATCATCTCCATGCCCACTAACCACATCTCTCAGTGCCACATCTGCACATTTCTTGAGCACCTTCAGGGACGGTGACTCCACCACTTTCCTGGGCAGCCTGTTCTAATACATGAACACTCATGAAACAAAATGAATAAATTTTTATTTTTTTTTTTAATATCCAACCTGAACCTGGTGCAACTTGAAACCATTACCTCTTGTCCTGGTAGCAAATACAGAAAGTGATAATATAGCTGAAGGCAGTTTAGAATAGAGGCCCTTGTGGCATTTGTCCACCAGATACTTTTGAGAGCATTTAAGATGAAATTTCCTGTTCCTAGTCCTCTGGTGTGTGACTTTTGGAAGGAAAGCTGAGGAATGCAGGTGATGCCTGCAAGCTTCAGAACTCCCTGTCTCTCTTGAGAGACAGAGAGCAAATCATCTGAATTCTGTGCATCGTTCTGACTTGCGTGCTCCATAGTTTGGAGCCAAACATATGGTAAGTGGCTGTGGGCAACATCCTTCAAGCTGGCAGGACAGGAATGCTGGCTGTCAGCTCGTCTGTCCCTTTCTGCTGCTTCCAAGGAGCATCCATGCTATCATTCTCATACTGTTATTTAAGCAGGCACAGACTTTTTTTACAGATCCACTAGGAAAGCAATCATGCACTCCAAAAGCCTATGAACCTGAGCCAAATGCAAACAAATTAAGGAGAGAGAGCAGAAGAGTTGCATCTGTCAGGTCAAGCTGGGTGCAAAATGGCTTTAGGAGCTGCTGAAATGGAAGAGGAATTTTACCACGTTGAACTTCTCACGAGAAAGCAGCCTGCTCTTCCGCATCCTCCTCCCAAGGCCTGTGTGAATCAGCCCAAGTGGTATGCAGTTTACAGTATGACTCCAGAGGAAAAAAATAACAAAGGGCCTGAGAATCCCGAGGAGATAAAGATGCTTATTATAGAGCCCTTGTACTACTAAGCTGTATTTTTTTCCCAAGGGCAAAATGTTAACAAGTAGTAGCGGTCAGCATGAATAGCAATTTAAAAGCATTATTCTCTTTTCTAGAGAAAGACTTTGAAAAACTGACTTCATCAAAAATCCATTTCCTTTCAAGTATTTTACTACTACATTATTGATACTGTTTCCTTCTTAGGGTATCATTTACACGTAACTATAATCCTTCCCTTTCTTCTTAATTAGTCTGTGCCTGCTCATGGTTTCTTTTGAATGCCGGATACGACCTGTAGAAAAAGAGCAGGGCATGCAGATTGTTTTTAATAGGGAAAAAATCAGGATATGTACTTCAACTTGATGAATAACTGTGTATGTAGATGTCTGTGTGCCTATGCACAGAGCATATGCTCATGTCCTCATATGATTTGCTTTACTCACTTTCTTAGCATATCACTGAGCTTTTTATCTTACTTTGATGTAGTGGTGTGGGCTGTCTGAAAAATAGTTGCTGCTCTTGGGAAGGTCAAAAGAGATTAACAAGTAGATACTGCTAAAGAACTAGACATCAACAGACAAATGCCATGCTTGATACCCTAACCCTTAAGCCAGTGATGAGGTGCAGTGTACCCTCAAAACAATTTTGTCAGCCACTCAAACTGAGTAACATTTATTTAGTTGGCTGCATCTTTACCCTGAGGTGTACATTTCCTCTGGGGTGAGGAAAACTGAGAATCAGTGAATCAAACTCAAACAGTTAGATTGATGTTGTCTCCCTTTCTTTGTGACTTCTTTTGCTTCCCATATGTCATGCATTTCGGTATGAAAGTTGGAAGCCAGATGCAAAATGTGATGCTATTTCTGCTCTTCCCTTGGGATAGCAATGATAGTACTTGTGGAGTAAAGAGCAAGGGGTTTTGCTCTCAGGAGGATGGGAGTGGCTGTATGTTCAACAGCAAATAAATATATCTTTAGTTGGAAAGATCCATGCATAGTATTCTTCAGGTTGTTACCTTTTCAGCTTCTGAATACTTTTATTTCCCCTTTAATGTAATCCCCAGCTACTGGTAGGGCTATGACGAGCTTGTAATGTTGTTAAAATCTACTCTTCTAATAAATTTACCAAAGTGAATCTCTGTTTCTCTGAAGAATCTCAGAGAAGCAAAAGGAAGTGATGTGATGGCTGTGAGGATCAGTGGGGTTAGGAATACAGAGCCAGATGTAGAGTTTTTAAAGGACAGAAAGGACCAGAGTCCTGAAAATCTCATTGGAAGAAGCAGATAGAAATGTGTATAGAGACAAATGAACCTGTGATCCATCTGGAAAGCTCTGCTTAGAGGAAAATATTTCTTGTTCCACATATTTCTTCTTAGCGTATGTAAAGCAATACACATTGTTCCAGTCAAAATTATAACCTTCATGTAATTAATATAAGTACGGTCATACAAGACTCTTCTAATGCACAAAAGAACTCCATTAAAAGCATTCTTAAACATGCTATTTCTGGAGCTGATCATAGTTTTGGGTGCCTAAGTCTGGAAATTTATGCTGGATTGAATCATGGGGTCAGCACATGTGACATGGGATACATGATGGCTGAAATTACCTTTAGTCTTAACTGAAACTTTAATTATTTGTCCATAAATAAACATTTTAATATTAGATTTCTCCCTAGACAGAGGTTGTGGTATTCTTTTTTTTCCTGGAAATCAGCACAAGTCCACTAGTGGAACTCAAACTGTCTCCTAGTCATTTGTTGTCAAATCAGTCTCTATCTAAAGGTGTATAAAGTTACCATTTCAGGTATTTAAGATACCTAATTAGGGCTATTTAGCAGTTTGCTCTTACTTTATAACCTGAGGGGTCAGGTCCAGTTTAGATTGTCCTGGACTTCTTGAGAAGAACAGATCTGCATTTTCAAAGTCGACTTATGCCTAGCTGCTTTGGGCAGGAAATCATAGAATCATAGATTGAATCACAGAATTGCTTGGATTGAAGGGATGGTGAAGCCTATCCAACCCCCTGCCACTCTCTCGATCAAGCTGCCCAGGGCTCCATCCAACCTGGCCTTGAGCACCTCCAGGGATTACAGAATCATAGTCACCAAGGTTGGATCCAGTCCAACAATCCACCTACCACCAATATTTCCCCACTGAATCATGTCTCTTAATATAGTGCCTACACATTTCTTGAACACCTCCAGGGATGGTGACTCGACCATCATACAGTGCCTTACAGCCCTCTGAGTAAAGAACTTCTTCCTAATGTCTAAATTTCCCCTCTTTTTGTTTAAAACCATTCCTCCTTGTCCTATCACTACTGCCCTTGTAAAAAGTAGGCTAAGTTTCTTGAGGTTGAGGGTTGTTTTTTTTTGTTTTGTTTTTTACTGAAGATGTACTGCATTCTAAAAACTTTGAAGGCCATATTATTTTATTTCATTAGTGTTGGAGGATCTGTGTGACTGCTTTCATGCTAGTTCCCTAGCTCCAGTAGTATCTTTTCTGTGTCATGACAATAGTATACAAATTGTGTTAGAAGTAGGCGTATTGTGAACTTGAGAGGATAGCATCAAAGGAGGTTAGTCATGCAAAATTCACCGAATATAGATTAAATACAAATATTTGTTTTTGTATGTGTATTTAATAGATGGAAATAATTTGCAGTTGATTGTAGTTTGGGGGATAGCTTCCAAGGTAAGTAACCATAGGCAGTTAAGAATTGATCTCAGTTTTTGAGTGTGGACAACATGTATGACCCAAGAAGTCTGGAACAGATTACAGTAGGGATACGGGTTGTGTCCTGCGTCCCACTCATTCCTCTACCAGTAACAAAATTTCACTCTAAATTGGCTGCCCTATTCTGCCTAATAATTGCAGACCACGTGCTTTTCCTCCTCTTTCCTTTAGCCTCTGTCTTGAGGGAAAGCTTACCCCTGTAAGTTATCTCCTCTTTTTGTCACAGCTTGCTCTATGTACAAAATAGTGATAGAAGAGGGAGTCTGAATTCATTTACTTACCTTTACTGAGTCACAACAAACAATGGATTCAGTATGTCTCCGAGTAAGTATTTTTCTTGCAGCACAGCAACATCCATGTAACTTGTGTAAGAAAAACTCTCTGTCAAATTTTTCTCAAGATGTGTTTTGAAGAGGAGAATGTACAATGCAGGCAGTGCTAGAAAGAAATGGTTTCCAGGCAGGATTTTCCTCTTCAGACAATAAAGTAAACCCTGTCTCTGCCCCTTATGTTTGTAATTGGTTCAAGGTGGCCTGCCTTGGGTAAACACCGAAGGGGAGGGAGGGGGATTAAAAATGATTGTTTGCAAGGAATTTACATGGTGAAAATCTGAACATAAGTTTAACAATATTACTTTCTAAAAAGTCATCTTTCACATTGGCTTTCACAGACATAATGTGAAAGTTTCTGAACAGCACTGAAAATTATTGAGGCTTTAAGGACATGCTTCAGCATCTTCCTCGTGTCTGTCTTCTTGCTGTGATAGCTTTGTGCAATGCTATGTTCTTCCAGAAAAAAGAAGTGAGTAACAGCTGGTCCTAATTATCTTAACTACAGTGTGACTACACACACAAATGTCCCACATTTCCATTTAGTTCCATTGCTTAATGAATGAGTTATTAAAGAAAAAAAAAAAAAAGAAAGAAAGAAAAAAAAAAGAATTGTGGTGTTTGTACTCTGCTTCACCATTTGTTTCTGTTTACTCACATCAGTGAATCTCTGCTCACATGATTTCCCTGATCAGAAGCCAGCATATTTGATCAGAGAAGGGAGCTCTGGAGAATTTAGCAGGCAGAAAAGATTGTCTGATTCAGAACAACATAAAAGTTCCTCTTGGAACTTAATGACATTTTTAAAAATAATGCTCCAAATGAGAACAACTAATACGTATGCCTTTTTTATTTCAGATAAAGGTAACTGCAAAGCAATGAGCTTTTTGGACCTGAATGACCTTTATCAAAGTCAAAGACTCCTGGCTACTGCGAGTTATTAAGGCAAAAACGGCATGCTCTATACCGTCCTTGATAAAGGTCACGTGAGACTAAATATCAGACCTTTTCAATAGCTTCACCTTAAGTAAAAACACTATTTTATGTACTAAAGCTGTCTCCATTCATTTAGTGTTTTAAGGAATTATTTGGGTCCAGGATGCCCAGAGGAGCATTGTGTTAGTTTATAATAAATGAGATGCTGAGTTTAGAACAGGCAGCACCCTGGAGCACCTGCTTTCTGCATTCTAGAATAAAGTCACGCTGTTAGTCTGCCTGTTTGGTGCTCACTTTGCCCTTTAGAATTCAGGTGAGAACAAAGTAAAAAGCTCTAGGAGAAAGCCAGGCATTCAGAAATTAAAAGGAGTACTATGCCATTATTATCTAGGCAGTACATTTTCAGGTTGTACTCTATACATAGTTTTCATCAGAGCCAGTTTTCTATCACGCATGACACTAGTGAAGATTCTGCAGGTCCTGAACAGGAACAATTCCTCTCACCAGACGTGGCTCCTTCATCCCGGTTATACTCACTGATTTCTTATGAACGGGCTACAACTGCAACAGCCCCTCTTCAGTTCTCTAGCCACTGTTTCCCAGTAGTTAGGTTGGAGGTTTTGGGAAAAGAACGCCTTGGAGTCAGTGAATGCTTTTACTTGGCCTCTTATTTCAGCTACTAAGAATATTTTTCTTAATTTCTTATCATTTAAGTACAGATAATACATGTCATTAAGCTTTATATGTGTCTGCTGAGAAGACCTCAGCACATAAAAATGACAAGGGCACTTCATCTTCAGCGACTGCTGAGATCTGGATGTTTTTTGGAGAGTGGTGGAGATGGGACCTTGCCAGCATAGGTACTGTAGCAGTCAAAGATTTCAAGCTTTGCATCTCAGAACAAATCTCTGATGAATGTATGCTTGTAACATAGCAGGATCTCAAAGACCACATGAAGTTTTACAAGGTAGCAGAAGCATATGATGAGGCTTGCCATCCCCAGTGAAGTACATGAGAAGCTATGATTTCTTTCACCTAAGACTTTCAGCTTCAGCTGTGTGACAGGGTAGGAAACTTGCAGCTGTAGAAAGAGCAGGCAAAGGAATAGTCTTTTCTGGTTCTCTGTTACAACCCTTTTGCAGCATTTTGCAGTCAGTATGGGGGAGGGTAGGGAGTGGGGAGGAAGGCTTCACTTTGTCTTGGCCAGACAAGTTCTTGGTAAATTGCGTTCATGGATGAGGCAGATTCACTTTTTGTTTTTCCTGATGGCTTTCACAGTCAGCTTGTCCTCTCCTCCCTTTCCCTCCTTTCCACCAACTCCCTGACTAACCATCCTCAAAAGAGATTGTGTTCAGGCTTGATTGGCGATTTAATGTTCACATGGTTATTATTTTGAACAGACTATATAATACTTAATCTGGATTTGCAAGATGGTAGAGTGTCTTTTCTTTTGCACTTCCTTTCATCAGAGTGCAAACTGGCTCATTTGATTCCTGACTTTAGGAATACATCTGACAGTTCCCTGGTGTGTAAATTGTCTGTTAAAACCAATAACATAATTGTGAAATATCCATGAATAAGATCTCTAGGTAGGTGTGAGCTGTTCCTGAAGGAATAACAACGTGATCTGATAAAGTTGGAATGAATTTTGAGTTTTGCTTTGAGGAATCATTTATTTTCTTAGTCATTTTGTACATAGCTTTTCTTACTTTTCTAATGTATATCCTTCTAGATATGTGTTTGATATAAAGAAATTTAATTACAACCTACTTGATTATTCAGTGATGATATAATAATATTGAAAACAGAATTATCCAACTTGGTTGTTACTGGTTTGATTCAGTTTCCAGTCAATGATAGTGGTTGATTTTGATCCCAGTAGGATCAGCATGAGGTGAGTGCAAGATGCGTTTGAAAATGCAACCTTGAAAGTATTATGTGTAGATATATTATATGGGATAAAGGAACCGTTTTTTTTTTGCTCCACGGAAAGAAAGGGAGGATCTCAGCACAAAACATTTACACAGATCCATCCCTTATGCTGCTAAACAAGACAAGTATTTAGAACAGGTAGTACACCAAGTCATACAATTTATTTGCATTCACCTACCTTTGAAATAATGTGGACTTTTTAGTGTGACACAATATATGGTAAATCAGATATAAACAGAAGGCAGACACGGGTCACCAGTGCCTATAATGCCTGTATTATAGTATTTTGAGGCTAAACGTGATTAAATAGATCTGCAAATACAAGGACTGCTATTTACGCAATATCCTCACTTTAAGAATATTCTGCTACTTGCAGGATCTACTGAACTGGCTGTCTAGTTTAGCTATATCAGCTAAGATCAGAGATCTTGACACTTATCTTGTATCTGAGCAGATTATATTTGCCAGATTGTGGGAGGCCTTTTTTTGTTAGGAAAAATAATATACTGTAAAAGCTTCATTCTCTCTCTTGCACCAGAATATGACCTCCTCCTTTCACTCTCCATTAAGACAGCATGTTGGAGGAAAGCAGTGAGCCTGGCAACTTGTCACTCACTGGGGTAGAAATCGTGTCTGGGAATTGGGCTGAGATTGTCTAACCCTGAGGCACAGGCTAGCTGAACCACTGAGAAAACATGTGTTAGACTTTGTGAATACAAGAGGGGATTTTTGTTGCATAAAACAGGTCTATGGCAGCATTTTGTGTGATATCAAAGGAAGCCACTGTATGACAAGTAACTTGCTCAAAAAAAGAAAAGAAAAAAAGGGAAGGGAAGGAAAGGAAAGGAAAGGAAAAAGAAAAGAAAAGAAAAGAAAAGAAAAGAAAAGAAAAGAAAAGAAAAGAAAAGAAAAGAAAAGAAAAGAAAAGAAAAGAAAAAAGTTTATACAAAAGACATTTGTGGAAGTATCTCCCAGGGCAGCTATGCATCTGGATACTGCTACTACAAAAAGTTCGTTTCTGGTAACCCAAGAGAGGGAACATTGTTTGTTCAACTATGTAGTTACATATGTTTTTAAGGCAATTTAAAAATGCCTAACATTTTACCATTCGCTTGCACTAGTTCTGGCTGCCTGCCTGAAATTCAGAGGAATGTCTCAAATCCAAGTGTTTAATAATCTCCCGGGTTGTCTGTTCCATATTTCAAAACTCTAAAGCAGCAACACTTCCAGAATTGTAAGTAACACAATCAGATACCACTGTATGCTTCCTACTTTAGAAATAGTTCAGTAAAATACAGAATATAATTCCCATGTACTGCTTTCAGATATGGTATCAGAAAAAGATTCTTGCTTTCATCCCAAAGTATATTCAGAAAGAGGTTATATTTAATATCATCAGAAAGATCATTTTTTAGGTATATGGTCTGTGTTTTAAGGCAAAGTAACAAACTCAGTTTCACTTTTGGCTTACAGAGACAGTTTCTACAGAAGATCTCAGTGGTCACTGGTTTTATTTCCTTCAGAGAAAGTCTGTTTTCTTACTAATTTAAGTGAGTGCAGTTAAAGTAGTGCTGAAAGCTTTTGGAAGTTCCACCTGCCTTCCAATGTAATCCGAAATATGAATTAAAGTATATATTCATTTACTCTATCCTGGTTACACTATGAGCTAATTTAGTAATGCTTGTTTCATACCTATGGTATTGAACATTTTTATTTGCATGCATATTGGCAATAGCTTTAGAACTCTGGCTCTTGCTGTCTATCCTGTTAAAAGTGAGATTTTTTTTTTTTCTCTTAATTCATTTGGGTATTTTATTCATCATTATTTCCGACCTCTTTCTGCTATCTATTTAAAGAAGGGGATTTATTTTCCAGATCTATTTGGGATCCAACTGTTCCCATTTTTTGTTCAGAAGCATTTTTCATCTTGGGCCTTAGTTCTTCACATAAAATGAAATAACAAAATACTTCTACCATTAAATACAAGACAGGACAAATTGTATTCTCATTGTCTTAGAGTACATAAAGAATAGTTGATTAGTGTCTGAAGTTTTCAGTAATAAATCCATTTCTGAAGGTAATGCCTTATTCAGCAAGCCTTTAAATTGCCTGACTGCTGTTTTTATGCCATGATCCAAAGTGCACTCAAATCCATGGAGAGGCTCCAGTGTCCATCAGCAGGGTTTGGATGCAGACCAAAGAACAATGTGCGGTCAGGTAAGAGGCTCTGCCAGAGTGAAGCATGACTTGAGTCTCCAGAACAGGATGAATTGGCCAGGCAGTTCTATAAAGATTTCTTTAATAATATTACTCTTGGCTGAGTCGCAGTCACCCTTTCTTTCCTCCTTTCTTGTAATGCTTTTTTTGGCAGAGCTCAGGAAATTCTTTCCTCTTGCAGGGATTCTTAAAATGTAGCATGTAAAAAAGAGTTTTGAAACAATGAACTGCCCCAGAAAGGAGTAAGATCTTCCATTTTTCTTCAGACACATATCCAAACTGAACCAGTTAAACAGGATGGAGGACAAAAATTAAACAGCAGCTAGCAGTGGTAAAGTAAAGGATTTTCGGGTAACAATGAGATCCTATTCTAAAGAATGCTTTATATTGTCTCTTCACCTAAGTGCATTTATTTCAATGCAACTTATTTCACCTCATCGATTACAAATATTTGGAGAGGAATATTCCTTGAGAAGGTTCAAGTGTCAGTTTTTGTAACTTCAAGCTGAAATACAGGTAAAAAAAAAAAAAAAAAAAAAAAAGGAAAAAAAACTTAAATGCACTTTAATGTACAGAGAAAAGTGGTAGTTTACAGCAAAGTCTTCCAGACACATTAACAGTATAACTCACCAAAGCAGCAGCACATAGAAGGACTCTGCACATGGGCAATGATTTGGTACAGTTTTTAAACACATTCTTATTTATATGCCCATCAGAAACTTCTGCTAGACTTGTTAGAGCCATTTGCATGCTGATGCTTACCAGTGCATTAAGTACTTAACTATTGCAAGGTCAAAACATAATTCATGTGTAGTTATAGTCTGTTGCACATTTGTGTATTTTTAAGTCCTTCTCAGTTTTAAAACCTCATAGAATCTTTGGGATTCAAAGACTGAAGTTTATTCTTCAGAATCAAAGCAGCAGTATAAACATTGTCTTTATGATTAATGTGAATGATAATCCTAATGAAAGGAGGAAATCAGAATATTTTATTTCGATTATTATTTTATATTTATTTATTATATATTTATTATTTTATATTTATTTAGATTAGAATTGAAAAATACTAAGTGGTATGTTTTAAAGTAAAAAGATGTATGTATTGTGATAATATGGTCTATAGAAGTGCATTGGACATTTGATTGCAGATGTAATTTCCAGCTGCTGTAATTGCAAGCTAGTTTGTCCTAGAATCTTTTTAATATTTTGATTGAATTTCGTCTTCAAACTGGAAGATTTTTCTTCTACTGCTGATATAGAAATGTTGCTCTGGTATCACACTGTTCTAATCCTAGAAAACTTTTCCTATTCTAATCTTACTTTTATGAACGACCAGTAAATATCAATTTCATCTTGTGCAACAGCATGCCATATAGTAAATATCTGTCTTTGATGATGTTTACTTGCCCAGGGAATTTCCTGAGGACAAATGGCTATGGCTGAACCTCATACCTATGAATAAACAAGATAAGAGGTTTTATTTAGAATTCGCAGACAGATTCACAACTCAAACTATAGTACTTGCCTTTCTTAGATAGTAAAATACTGTATTGAGAAGGGACTCTTTTATGTATGAGCTCAGTATGAGCTCATCTTTCCTCAATTTTTGTGTTGAGAGGTATAGAACGTAGCAGTCAGCAATGTTTCATACATGGCATAAGCACTTCCCTATTTTTCTCTAAATATCTTTCTTGAGTAAACAGAACTACATTTAACTTTCTTTTATATATTCCCTACATCGGTAGCTTGTTGAAAAATGACCAATACATCTGTTTTTCTCTTCTAGTAAGAAGATACACTCTATAAGGCAGGAACTAGTACTAATACCTAATTGCAAGACATTTTACTGTTTATGAAAGCATTTCATTCTGCAATTTCTCTCCTCAAAATGCTTATTTCCCCTCAATAATACCTTTTCTTGAATTTACAATGCATCTTGTGTATGTATCATGATGAAATTTACTGTCAAGATGATTAATGAATGTAATATATGTAAGATATGATTGAGGTTGTCGCAGGTGATCCTTGAAGAACCATGTCAAAAGCATCCTGCCAATTCCAGCTTTTAATACAACCCTTTTTCTCCTACTTATCTGATATCTTAACCATCGACAATTTCTCTTCCACATATTTCTTAAACTGACATTACCCCTTGTACCTTGGTGCTCAGTTCTTCACTTTTTCTAAAAAGAAAGTTATATAAAAACTTAGTTTTGCCAGCCAATCTTTTTTTTTTTTTAAATTATTCTTGTTATTTGCTCATTATCAGAACACTGGCATATACACTCACTTTTGTAGTTACATAATAAAGTCAAATTGTGGTGAATCCACCAACATGAATCAGTTGATGTTCTGACCACAGAATGCTAGGACAGCAGTTCCTGACAGCTATGCAGAAGGATTTAATGATTCCTGGAATTGAATGTACGCAGTTGAACATATTTTATGAATCAGAAGAAACTTGTATGATAGATTAGAATGTGTGCGTGGTACTTAATCAATATGTTACAGAAATCTCGCCCCTCTGATATCAGTTAAGTTTCAGCAAACTAACTTATGCTGGCCATTTGGCCATTCCTTTTGCCAAATTTGAACAAAAATGTATCTTCCATTTTTTGAATGAGTTCTTCCATTTAACAATCAGCTCTCCCACCTCAGAATCTTTTGTTAGTTTGAGTATTCTGCAGAGATGGGGGGGAAAAGGAAGCTCCAAGAACAGTTAGTTACTATCTCCATGATGACAAAATCCAGTGTGTCCTTTTGTTCACTATTTCACTTTCTCTCTGTTAAGTTACTGGAATGCAAGGAATTTGGCATTGTAGGAGGTCATACTGGAAATAATCATCATATCCTTCAGGGCTGTTCAAGTCATTCCTTGTCTTCATTGTCCCTTCTGGTCAACTAATGCTCCCTCAAAAATGGGTATTAAAAACTGGTGTGAGAGCTTACATTTGCAGACTGGGGAAAATACTGAAGGGAAGGGAAGGATTGGAACAAGTTTTTTAGAGATTCTGACATTTTATGGTAAGTTGCATCATAGATAATAGCCTAATATCAAGGAGGATGCAGACATTGTAAAATAGTTGTACATCTCTGAGCTTTGTTCATCTGAAAACAGTCTGGAATTGGGAACCAATTGTACAACAATCTTTGGATATAATCATATGTGCTGCTAATGAAAACTGTTAGAACGCTACTGGGTTGCTCACTGTGTTGTTAAAACACTTGCATTTCTGGTATTCCACAGGGTCAGACATTGGGTCACCAAAGTCGGTCTATAAATATATATATATAAATATATTAAAAATATATAAATAAATAAATAAGTAAAAAATCCCAAGTTTGAATGTATGGGCTTAGCACATCCTATCTCTTCTGAGTGTGGAAAGTTGTTGTGTTTGTCATATATGTTTGTTCTGTGTTCTTTTTTAATAATTTTGCTACCTGAAGCTTGTATCTGGTAAATATCGCAGAGCTTTTGGGCTCTGGGAACCAGACTAGGGAATAGGAAAGAATTTGTTTTGTTTGTGGGGGTTAGTAAGTGATGGGGGGAAAAAAAAATAATAATGAGATGGCATCTAAAATTTGTCAATCATTTCTGAAAAGAATGTGAACAGTTCTTGGCTTGGGTTTTTTTTTTATTATTATTTATTTATTTTTCATTGTTTTTCAGTAGTCTGCTGAGAGACTTTATTTGGAATCATACAGTTAAGCATACTTCAGTATTTCTTTTTTCTACGTGATCTGTTTCTTCTTTCGCTTCAAGTACTTATTTTCTCTGTCATATTTGCCATGTTTTAGCACAGCCAAGTGCAGTGTATTGAACATTATCTGTCTCAGTCTTATTTGCAAATGACAGAATTTTGATCTGAAGGGAGAAAAGAGTTTTGAAGCAAAGTCCTATTGAGTCAAACTCTTATGGGATTTCAAATCTAGACAAGGCTTTTTGAAATTAAACTTTCACTGATTTCAATAATTTTCCTTTTGTATGCCCTGAGAAATGCCATACACAATCCAAATCCAGTAAATTAACTGCAGTCACATATTATTATCCGACATTGTGGGAAGCACTCAAATACTGCATATTATTTACACAGACTTATTGAATGTTTGATTTCATAAGAGAAGCAGGGAGGATCAATGGACTTTTGCTACACATTTTCAGTTCCCGTAGCAAGTCTTACTTTTCTGAACCAGCCTCCAAGGAGAAGAGGAAATATATTGAAGTCGGGAGGGGTGTAGCATATAAGGCTTAAACTGATATGCAATTCCACTTCCAGTTGCCACGAGGGACTCTTAAGGGTTAAGATAACTTGGACAGGTGATATGAATGCATATGCTGCATATCTATTTTACGTTTGTGACACGAAGCCTACTGTACAGTTCAAGGAAATAAATTCACAGCTTTTAGTGAAATGCCAATGGGCCTGATGTGCCTACATGCAAACTGGCATATGTAAGATATCTTTCTCTCTGTTCAGCAGTTAATTGTTTACCAGGGACTCTGCCAGTGCTGACTGGAAGCCTTTTTACTGAACATGGCTTAAGCACTGTACAGCAAGGAAGAGTAATTTTTCAGGGTATTCTAATTTTCTTTTTTTTTTTTTTAATCAAGGACATAAAATACATGAGGAAGTGACATTTATATAGATTACATGTTGAAAACTCAGCTATTTTTCCCCTCAGCAGACTTGTAGCACAACTCTATAAACAACTCCAGTGGAAACAGAGGTGGAAACAAGGGCATTTCTGAAATAACATTCCTCAGTTCAGCTTTTTCCCCTCTTCCCTTTGCCCAGCCTGTGCTTTGACAGCTAACTAACTCTGACAAGTGCACTCCTGTGGTGTGGAAGTGCAGGGCTGAGATTTTGTGAAGGATTATAGTTCACTGTCTAAAGTTCAAGTCATTAAGGAAGGAAAAATGACTTTCGTTATCATTTCAGTTTTCCTTACTTTAATTCCTATGGGTTTGCAGTGAAACTGGCAATGCTTACATCATGCTGGTCTGAGAACAGGCACTCGCCACATACTAATCTCTCACCACCCACATGCAGCTCAGGAACTGCTCAACACTTCCCTGTTAAAAGTACCTTCAGACTTCATTTCCACACCGTTTCTTGAGTTTGGCTTGCTTTACATGTGCCTAAGTGTGTTTTGACAGGAAGGCAGAATTTGCACTAATTGTCCTCTAGAGTAGTGTGAAGCTACAAAATAAGAGGGTGAAAGCTGCAGGGTAGACAGAAGACCTCAAAATAGCATTGGCTCAAGAAAAAGCAGCATGGAAGAGCAAAACCAAAAGTAGGCACTCAAAGTGCATAGCAAGAAACTGTTTTCTTTTTTTGTGTGTGTGTGTGGTTTTTTTGTGTCTCTAGATGAAATAGTGCACAGAGTTTTACCTCAGTTTCTAGGAAAGTAGCATCTAGGGATGCTACTTAATTCTGAGCCAACAAGCTCCAGAATCTGAGAGGAGAGCAAAATTAGTCTACTGAGTTAATTAAGCTGAGAAAAGCAAGTTTTTATGTTAAGACATCTCTTCTGCTACCAAGTTTCTGGCTCCTGCTTTTCTCTCTGATTTATACCTTGCTCCTTAGATTTGAGTTGAATCACCAGCTACTTATATATATGAAAGCATGCTTGGCTGTGATAGATACATAGGACAAAATAGGTTTTTCTTC
The DNA here is from genome assembly GCA_030625065.1 of Alectoris magna. Lineage (NCBI taxonomy): Eukaryota > Metazoa > Chordata > Aves > Galliformes > Phasianidae > Alectoris > Alectoris magna. The sequence goes on along the minus strand of CM060563.1, from coordinate 31,041,683 downwards.
ATTCTAGGTCGATATACTTCCATTAATAGAATTTTGTGGAGATCTGGCATTCACACAAGTATTTGTCATTGAAACTGGACATCTGACAAAATCTACATGTTAGGGAAAGGTTAGTTTCATAGTAGTTATCTGTATAAATAAAAAGAAAACCAAGCATCAGGATCTTCTTAGTCACTTGATAGACTTTATGTACCAGAAATAAGCTACTCCGTTTGTAGTTCTTCTGCGTCAGGTTTCTTTGAGGAAGCCTTGTTAACAGACCTAACGAAGAATGCATTTCCCTTTGCAGTGTTTCAAGTCTGAAAAGGCCTTTCAGACTCTCGAGAACTGTTTCAATTGTAAGTCTGTATATGCTTTTCTTTAGTGAAGAATTCACATTTCAAACATATTTCTGAGGAACTAGGGGCTGTCTTATTCTAAGAGATCAACGGACAGAAGTATCTATCTAGACCAAATTGTTTCTAAAGCTTACTTGATGACAGAAGAGGAATGCCTCGCTATTGAAAGGCTTTGAATGTCTACACAACCGCCTCTTCAGTAACCAGTCAGAACTGATGACTCTTTCAGACATCTGACTTTCTGGAAAAATGTCAGGATCTGAAATAAAATTATGGTACTTAGCCCTCAGCCCTATTCTTTCAGAAGCAGAATACTATGCTTCCATTTCTTTAGCACTGAAGAATTTGACATTTGCTATATGGGTCTGATGACCCTTGCTTACTTGTATATGAATGCCTAAGGAGTGCACAAACTCAAGAATAACCTAGCGTGGAAAAGAACTGAGGATTGAAATTGTCAGGATAGATTTAGGTTGTCTGCAGTGCAATACTTTCCTGATATAAATATCTGCTTCTAATAATCAAGGAAGAGTAAGAAACAAAGGAAAGGAAAGAATCTTCGAAAAGGAACTGCTAACATGAAGATGGGACTAATTTGTTTATGGGTTAGGGATGTAAGCACAAACACTATTATGGCTGGGCACCTCACCTAATGGACCTAATGTAAATGCTTCCCATTTACAAGCATCTTTCCATGTTTGGGGTGGAGCCATTGTTTGCAATTCTCTAGTTATAGGTTTTTAAAAATTTTTTTGCCCTCGGAGGTTTTGACTTTGCTTAAATTGGAGACTTTCTGTTTGACTTTACACTTTTCTTTCTCTATTTCTATGCCCTATGCCTCTTTCATTTTTTTCTCTTTTCCTTTTCTTATTGCCTTCAGCTGCTCTTTTGCTTTCTTTCTTTCTTCTGCTTTTCTACTTTTAATTGCTGCTTTTGGAAAGCTAATGTGAAAAAGGAGCTTCAACATTTCCTTCCACAGCACTAACAGACATTCACAGCAGTTTTCTCTGAACACCTATCAGCGGCGTATTGGAAAGAAGTCATTCTTTTTTCTTTTCTTTAACTGTGCTGTAAACAGTCTGAGAGTGTTCTAAGGCAAAATGTCTTGACATAAACTCAGTAAGTACTGCTGTTACATGGCAGTAACACAATATCAATTAGTGATTCTCAATGGAAAAATGGCGTATATAGATTAATGTAAGTTCAGTAATTATAACATATTTTTATACTGTATTGTACAATGTATTTTTAAGTAAAATCATGTGGCAAGAAAATGAGTGAACTTGCATTGGATAATAGCAATTAGAGTTACACTGATCCAATAGGATGATTAGCACCTTCTGCTACCAGATGTTCAGATTCCTGAGGCAAAGAATCCTGTTCTTGCAGGAGTGACCACTAAAATGAAGGCTTCCTTAGGCTAATTCAGCTTATGCTGGGCTCTCGCGATAAGTAACATGCTTTGCCTGAGGGAAAGTAAGAGGAATGAGCTTGCTGGGATAAATTTTGCTATTTCACACTGACTTTACCCCTTTCATGTTTTCCATCCCACTACTCCTTTGCATGCTGTCTGCACAAATATTGACACATTAAGGTTGGGAAGAAATGTTCATGGATGTTGAGAAAAGCATATGCATTCACATACATACTTTTTGTCTTTTCCATTGCAAATTTTCTCAATCTGTTAATATTTTCCTTTCCATTGTAAAAGTGATGTAAAATTGCCAACATTGAATGGAGCAGTTTCATGAGAGCCTAGAGGAATACTAAAATTCTCTGTGAGAATGATATAAATCTTAGAATGATAAAATTCCTGTCACCTATGCTCTGCCTACATCACACTGAATCCGCACCACTCTGATTTTCAGGGTAAGGATAGTAAGCAGTTGTAATAAAAATAGCTGAAGGTATGTATAGCTAGAAAGTGGTGCTAATCCCACAGAAAGAAGTGCGTGATGATTTCAGGCCAAAATTGTAAATAGTTAAAAAAAATTGGAGCGGTTTCTTGAATGATCAAGTTTTTTTATAAGAGAGTGTAGAGAAGGAAAAAAAATTGAAGCTGCATTTTTACTCCAAGTCTTCATGTAATGATCTTAATTTGGTAGTGCAGTAACTGAGCAGTAAGTTGTGAATTTTAATAGGTTTTCAAATGGAATGCATTAGAAACTGATAATACTAACAGATATGGACACGTTAAAATCTCTCCACCGTGTATTAGTGTGTGTAAATTTCTAAGTAGGATTGGTACAAGACATAGACATCTTAGTTTTGAATACCTGCTTAAGGCATTCACCGCAAAGACAGACAGCAAAAGGGGGATTATGGGAGAGGAAATAGAACATTTATCTGCTGATGAAATTTGAACTTCAAAATTTAACCTTTAAGTTAAACAAATAAGTAGGAAGATTAAATCTTACATCTTCATTATGGAATGTGGGAAAGTAGGATCAGGACACTTGTCTGTTTTTTCATGGAAATATGGACAGTGGGGAAATATCAGAGGTTCTAACTATAGATGCATTGAGTTGAATAGGAGCAGAAGGGAGGTTGGCACTGAAGAAGGCAGAAAAACATCAGGAAGTTCAGATACATCTGAAGCTTTTTAAAAGGGCTATGCAAAACACGATGGCTTTATCTGAATCAAATTGTTCTTCTACCTCTATCCTTAGTACTTTACCCCTTAACTCAGCAGTTATTCCCTATTCTTCTATGCTGTCACACATCGGTATTTAATTTTTTACTTCAAACAATGCAGGAATTACTTTACATCCTTTCCATGTGTTCCCTATTAGTATCTTAAAAGCAGAGAAACCGACCTCCCAGCATTTCCTGCTCGGAAAGCATTCACGTCTAAATGCCTAGAGAATATCTGAGAATATTTGTTTATAAATACATTTCTAGAACTTAACTGCATGTTCAGAGCCAGACTGGATGTGAAGGACGTTTATGGTTGACCATACAGTCAGATCTGGAATGCAATTTGTTTATTACAGGAAGAAAGGTCTTGGACATTCAAATAAAAAGAGAATTGCAATTTTGATGAAGTTTTGTTTAGTCGAAGACCCAAATAAATTCCTGGAGGTTTTCTCTTGCTCTCAACTACTTGACGCCTTTTGATCACTTGCAGATGGCTCATGTGGGACTGTTACAAGATCCAAGAGCAAACCTTCTGCATCCTTCCAACACACTTTATACTAACAGCTTACTACAGTCCAGTTAATCCAAACAATAAGCAATAAATCAGATGCTTCAGTTCCTTCCGCCACCATTTGCCCTATGTAACTCCACCCACCAGAACTTCAGCAGCTAAACTGAGAATACAGAAATTGGCCCAATCCATCTGACGTCATTGCTCTAAAAATTAAGAACTTGAGTGTTTGCTTGATGCTTTGGCTGTACTGTAAACCACATAGTTGCTTTCCTTTAAAACCCACCATCTAGCCTGAACTGCAAATCTCTGCACTGCATAAGTTTTCAATACAGCCAAGAAGGAAAGTTAAAATTTAATTTAAAAATATTTAGACCAAAGTGGTAGTTAGAAGAAAAGAACAGTTGAAATGTTGAAACTGGTATGTGTACATCAAAGACAATTTGTCTGAATGTTAATTGTGGGATACCACATTTGGCAACTTCTACCTATCCACAATTGGACTAAAAAAAATTAGATAACATTCTTGAGATCTTACGTCATTTCTTTGTAATTCTAAATTCAAAGTCCTTTGTAGATGGGCTTGCTGGGAGCCAGACTTGCTTTTTTAGAGAAGACATTTTGTTTCTCCTCATGTAAAGCAAATCAGTTAGGGCTGGATTGCCAGAGATTTTTTCCTCCATAAGGAGTTAGAAAAGAAAAAAAAAATACACAGATGTTTAGTGATTCAAACCTGCATGGGTCTTAATAAAAATGCTTGTAAAAAGCTGCAAGTAAAACTCTGCTATGTTATAAGGAAAAATATCAGTTTGTGTTTCCTTTGTATTCAAATATTAAAAGACTTTTTTGTGTGTCTTCCCAGGGAACGGCTCTTTCTCTTTCAAGTAAACTTAATCTGGCTAATGAGAATATCTATATTTTTTGTGTGGAGATGACTGGATTTACCACTCCTGCTTTACTGTTGGTAAAATGCAGCATCATTTTTTTTCTGCTGCTCAGTTTTCTGCTATATTTGGGTGATTGCATATGAAGACCTTTTTTCCCCCATGTATTTGAAGAGCTGCTAGACTTTTGTTTGTCAGATAAATTACAATGCTGTGCAGTATTTAATTTTTTTTAATTTTTTTATTTTTAATTTTTTTTTTTCCATTTAGAAGTAGTGATTGCCTGGAATTTCTCCAGCTATAGCCTTTTTCCTGTTTTATGTGGACACCATAATACTCAGCAGTTATCATCAGGGCATCCAGTAGAAGTTATTTCATCCAGCTTGACAAAAATGCTAAGTTGAATATCAAAGGGATATTAACATTTTGGTTTGCCAAGAGTGGCAGGTCTGATTCAGAGCTGCCCAGGAAGATTGCAAATACTGGCCTGTTAAAGAAAGGTGACAGATTATTTCATGATGTTTTTCATGTGCAGTCTAAAAGCATGCTGTGGAACCTAACTAAAATCCTAAAGAAGAAAATACATCTTACGGCAATATTCAGCTAACAAAAAGAGAGAGAGGTGTGTTCAAATCTCAGTGCATTTCTTTAGTCCAAGTTTGTAGGCCAGGATAATAATTAGCAAAGATTTTCACTGCTCTTTTGGCTCTCAAGTGGCTTGCCATCACATCACAGGACTGCGCAATGTCTTCATTCACACTTGCTTGCTGAATAACTTCTGTGAATAATTTGCAGCTTCTTGTTCACAAGCATTTTAGCAGTTGCAAGTATTTGATATGCAAATTGTTGCCTTTGGAAACGCGGGTCAGAGAATGTGTCTGATCCCTCCCTGGATCAGAGTGAAGGTTTTGATGCAAATTTTTGTGATGAATTTAGTACTTTTCCCCCCATTTGAAGACACTTGCAGTTCCCAACAGAACATTGTTCTGTCAGTGTTTTTCTGATCAGTTCTAGTGCTGAATCTCTGAAAAAATAATTAGCTAAAGGAAAATGCAAACCACATGTCTGTACCTGTTTCTATAGAATGACACGCATATACAAATATCCAGGAAGTACTGCAGATCATAGGAGCCCTATTTAGACTAAATAAAACATGTTTTGGATCTCACAGTTCTTGGAAGGCAATGCATTGGGCTAACGCATTAGTCCAGATTATTAATGGATTTATTTTTTTTTTCCAATGTGCATGCCAAAAAACACACTTAGTGGAGCTGCAGAGAGGAAACTCAAGAGTGGGTGATACGTGCTATTTCCTATCTTGAGTCTGCCTGTCTGTTCTTGCGTCTCCAATAAATCAGAGCAGCAAAACTCACTGTGCTGTAATAAACTCCTTACATCACTCTTACAGGGGGATGGGATAACATGGTCTGCATCTTTGCAGTTCAAAAAGAAGTAAATGCACCCTTCTTGGTAATGGGAATCAGACCGCTTGCTCTGAGTGGGAAGCAGTCTCTCCTTCAGTACTTCCTGTGGCTGATGCAATTTCTATCCTCCTCCTGTAAGCCCAGTGCCAAATTATTGTCCCTTTTTTTTTTTTTTTTTTTTTTTGTCAGACTCAGAATGGGTGAATTCGCTTGAGAAATGTGAACAGGGCTGCATACCATTAGCCAGGCTTCAAAACGTCTTGGCTGCCTTGGTGGTGTAACCTTCAGTATCATTCGATACGTACTCACTGGTGAGTGAATTCCCATAATAATTTCTAACAGTTGCCTTTGATTGAACCCCATCAGCCTGTAGGAAAGCCATTGGAAGATGTGACTACAACTCATGAGGTGCAGGTGAGAATGTGCTGAGTATTTACAGACATATGTTGAAAAGGGGTTAGTTACATTATCAGTGCCTAGAAAGACTGGCAGTAAGCAAGGGTACTGCTGCACCCTTATCATGCTCCCTTCTGACTGTTGCTGCTGAACGATATTTTCCAGTGTGATTCTCCCAGGAGTGAAGGAGCTGGGCTTCTTGCAGGCTGCTTGCCACAACAGCTTCATGTTTGTGAGGCAGGAAGGCACAAACCTTCCCTCTGCAGCACAACTGAGTTCTCACTTGATCACACTGAGGTTGTGTGTGATCAGCTTGCCAAAGGCATGTGTATCAGCTGAGATAACGGGTATTCTTTGCATCTCCACCCAGGAGAGTGGAAACAAAGGCTGCATGTCTCAGGGAATATAGCTTGCAGCAATATCCTGGGGTGCTGAACTGCAGCCACTAAAACGTTAAAATATTATAAGTTAGATTTTCAAATGTGCTTGTATTTAGGAAGGTATGGAGGGACACATTTGTCATTTATTGAAACGTTAGTCCTGGGGCATTTTTTTTTTTTAAAGCAAAATGTTACTGAAGTGGCTATTGCAATAGCTAATCCTCTCACAAGCATGTTTGTGAACATTTTTTTAGGTCACAGCATATCTAATAATGAAAACATCTGAAAGGGAAAACACTTTTCTTGCAGTGTTTTCCCATTATTGAAGCTAGATCACTCTCAAATGACCATGAACAAAACAACAAGCAGAAAAATGAAATAAGTTGTACAGCCAGCTTTGCTTGGGATGAGAATCATCTACTCACCAGGGCAAGTAAGACCCCCGGATGCAGTAGTTTTTCATATTCATTAAGATCTGATCTGGGAAAAACTGTTAAACTTTATCCCCATCTCTGAGAACTATTATGATGATGTCTTTTTAAATATCTTGTTCCATCACTTACAATAGTGTTTTTTTTGTTGTTTTTTTTTTTTACTGATGCAGAAATCTCTGGTAGTAGATGAGCTAATCAATACATTCTCACATCTGCCTATGCTCATTGATGACTGTTTCTCCATGGCATAGGCAAACAACATTTTCTGTAGTGCTTTTTAGCTTCTACTTTCTTGTTCTGAGCTGGCTCTGAGTTCAGACAGCTGCAGAAACATTTCCAGCTGCGAGGGAGGAAGCTGTAATTGCTAACCCTGTGATGGGCCGAGTATGCCATTACCCTTTGAGGAGAAGCTACAATAACGTTTGTGTTGGGTTATGGTTATTGAAAGAAAACTCAGGGAAATCTTCGGTGGTGGGAAAGAGAACTCAAACAATGCACCGAGAATAAGAGCTTGTAATTCACTGTGTATAAGAAGTCCCAAATAATGGGGCTGCAGTCAGTGGACAACTGGGTAGTCCTTTCCTCCTCAGAGTAGTAACAATTCTTCAGCCTACACCTCAGAGAGATGATTACAGTTCTGGTAGGGAAACAGTCTCATCTTTCTGTGACTGGCAAATAACCTTTTTTTGTTTTTCCTTGGTAAGAAAGATGACATTCTGTCTTTTGTCGTTTTTCCTCATTAATGTAAAAGGTGCTTAGGAGAAGAGTCTTCACAAGTTCTTTTCTATATATTTTGATGCCCTTTATGGAAAATAAATCCATGAGTTGTAGGCAAGAGTTTTATCTTCGTTGATTTGTGACAGCACTTGAGGCAATGGCACAGATGTAATAGAGGTGAATTTTGGCTCACAGAAACATTCAGGCATTACCATAAGCCATCAGGAACTTGGGTAGCTACAGCTTAAGTTTGGACCTGCCAGCTCAGGAAACCATTTGCTGATTTATAAAGAGCTACTTCACGGTTTGTTATATTTAGCCATTGGGCAATTATGGGGACACCATACGTTGGTGCAGGGGTTCACATATAGCGTATATCCAAATATTTCAAGGGCACATATTGTGTTGCTGTCTGTGAATGTTGCAAGACAGAGTCATGGTGATACACACTCTCCATCTCCCTCTTCCAGTGCTCCTTGTGTGGCTGATGAACACAGCAAGTGTGTGATATTCCTCCTCTCCTTTAATCTCCCTGCCCCTCACCCCAGGTTTGTGAAGAAGAAGGGAATTACTTTCAGCAACAGTAAGGTCTGATGCAGGAACCACTGAATCACGTATGTGATGCTGGCCTCAGTCTTTAACTGCACTTAAACCAGCTGATTTGTATATATGTCTCTGAGATCTGGCCTTGTACAGTAGGCCAGGTAATGAAACAAATTTTACAGAGTAAACTGGTATGTGCTCACGAGGCAAATTAAAAGTAATTGGGGTTAGATGTGTGTTTCATTAGGGAGAAAGCCCCAGATCTAGAGAGTGGTTCGCAGCCTGCCTGAAAAGTAAATGCATTTCTGTGTAGTCTGGTAAGAAACTGCTGGAGAGTGAGGGTTGCCATAGCAATACTGAACAATTTTAAACAGCTAATACTTCCTACACAGCTGAATGGAGTGGGCCGAGGAGTGGAATCTGAAATCATCCTCAGCATAGCTAAGTTAAATTCAACTGCATTTATTAAATGTGCTCTTATGTCACACTGGCTATTCCACAGGCCCTCAAAGCACTGCACCAGAGTAACACACTGTCTGATAGAGCAGCACTCAGAGGCAGGCACACTGAAAAGGAGTGATGACAGCTGAGTACCGCAACACAAGATGATTGAAGCCTCAGTGAAGGACCAAGTATGACAGGAAGACAACCTCCGTGTGATGCTGTGTCCATTTAGAAGAGATAAGGACTGAGATTTTGACAGTCTCTTGCAGTCAGGCATCACTGTAAACTGCACGTTATAGGTGGCTGAAAAAAAAAGCAACAAATAAACTTGTAAGGAAACTGATAACAGTGGGTATTTTAGAGAAAGCGATGGCACTTCTTATATATCTTTTTTTCTTGATCTATCCTGCAGCAATCATCTGCCAGTGAAAACCGTTTGGTATTGAATGTTTTTAGAAGGTATAAAGAGGGAGAAGGGATGTGGTGCTCCCTTCCCTAGCACACCTGTAAGAAGCCAACTTACCATGCAAACTTCATGTTTGACACATTTATTTCAAGCTTTTCTGTTCTGTTTGTAGTTGCTGCAATTTAATTGAAACGTGAATCAGGTAGAAATTTTGGGACAGGGTGAAGGGAAATTGCTTTGCTTCAGACAGCTGCTAGGAGAATTTGGGAGGTAGGAGGACAAGGCAGGTAAGAACAGAGGAACTGAGGAAATGTTAAGAGAAGTAAGGAGATCCTCTTCCTACAGATGCAACTCATCAGAATAAAAATTTACTGTTTAATGGTTATTATTTCACTTTTTCCCCCATGAATTTGTCTAGTTTCTTTATGCACCTCATTTTAGTTTGGCATCCGTAGCTTCTCATGGTAGTGACTTTTATACTTAAACTGCCAATATATAAGTACCCTTTCCTTCTTGAGACATAAAACCTGGTCATTTTATTTTATCCCGCTACTTCTTGACATGTGGAAATGCTTCTCAGGTGTTTGAAGGTAAAGAATCTGTTTAGCCTCTTGTATATAATCTGATGTTTCCTGAGAAAGAATAGTTTTCTCCTGTGATTAAAAGAGTCACAATTATCCTTTATCCAGATTTTTCCTATGAGCACGTCCAAAATACTCCAAATATTTAAGTTCAGCTTTTCGCTACCTTATGCCTTGGTGATGTCTTCAGGTACAGAGACATTATTTCAGGCACAGAAGAGTTAGTAGGCTCAAAAGTTTCACAACAAGCGCATTATTGTTCCAAAGTAAGTTTGTTATGAAATCACGCTGTCTCCATTGCTGACAGAGGCTATTTCATTTTTGCTGAATACTGTGCAGAGTAATGAATCCCGCTATGGAGTGGCAAAGTTACATTATACAGTCACCCAAGGGGGTTCTCCTTGTCCTTGTTGTGTGTACAGAAATGTGCAGTCTAGCAAGTAACTTGTATGTGGCTGCATATTTTGTTTTTTCTCTAAACACTGCGCTGTCAAAACGTATCTGTCCTGTCACATGGAGGAACTGTGCCTCAAGTTGTAACTAAACATCTTTTAATAGGGATATGCTGTCTTAAATGCATCTTTTTATTAGTATTATTTTGAGTTTTAATCCTTTTTTTTTTTTTTTTTTTTTTTTTAAATATACTCTCTGCTTTTGCTAGCATATGGTGCCTTGCAGGCTCTGCCCACCACTTTACCACTTTAAGCACAGACATGCACATGGCTAGCTGGATGCTTTTCTAATCAGTAGCAGCTGTGTTCATTTGTAAACTGACTTGCCTTCATGGCTGGGCCTGATTGTTGGTGACTTTCAATAGAAATCCAGTTGTTTTTATAAACTTCAGGTTTCTGCAGTGTTGTCCATATGCAGTGGTATAATTTTCCATGTCCATAATCACAATGGATCTGTACCTTATTTTTTTTGCCTGTCTTCTCCATTTAATGCCATTTTCTTTAAGACATTCTTAGTATTTTAATTGTGGTTTTCCTTTGAAATAGTTTCATGATTGACGCGTTACAGAAATGGCATTTTTTATAGTCTGAGCATCTTTGTCTTGATGATCCCCCTAATGGTTATAACAGAGATGGAGAAGGAAACAGGCTGTCAGCAGATCTGAAATCTTTGCCATCTGAGTAGATTCAGTTCCCCTGCTCTCTCTCTGAAATTGCCAGGAGTGAGATATTATGAAATTACAACAAAGAAATATATATAAATAAAAAAGATAGGTAAGAAGGAAATAGGCATCTCTCCCTGTTTCTGATTTGAAGGAATAATTCTAGAGGCAGTTAGCTCTAGCTCCTCGTTTTTACCCTTCTGATACCCTAACAGCTGTATTTTCTCAAACAAATGAAGAGTGTTTCCAGCTCTCCTAAGTTTCAGAGGAATTTAGAGTAATTGGAGACATTGTTTCAGAGGATTAGGCAGCCAAACTGTTTTGATTTCCAATAAGATAGAAATCCTTAGGGATAAATGGTCACCACAGTATTAGCAGAGCCCTCTTTTTAGTCTTGCTTCCCCCATTCCCACTCAGATCTTGAGGTATATGTCAGCAACAGGGAATAATATTGTCTCACTGGCTTACCTTGGTTCTGCTCCTGTTTGTGTTTTCTCGCTCTGTAGTACTGAGGCATATTAAACCAACAAGAACCAACACTCCTCTAGTCACCTCCTCCAAATCCTCCTTTCCATGCCATGTCCCCACAGAGACAGCCTGGGGGCTAAGCAGGGAGCAGCAGAGCTTTACAACATGCAGGAGACGTCTACAGAAATTTAGCAACATCCCCTCAGAAGCGCAACACCAGAACACAGAAGCACGAGGATGGCTTTAGAAAGTGACTGTGAACATCTGCTGCTAAGCTAGCCCAGATGCCTGGGCCCCAGTGTCAATTATCCAAGTTTATGCTATAGTCCAGGCATGTCACAGATCCCTTTTGAAAGTGGTTCTTCAGTTCCTAAGTAATGTCAGAGTTTTAGGAACTTTATGATCTCAGCAGACTTGCTTTTGCCCAAATCTGGAAGAATCACTCCAGATGGGTGAATGATGGAACACTCTTTTTTGCAGAGAAAGCTCCACGATGGTCATCTCACTTCTGCTCTATAAGCTCTATTTTAAAGTTATTATAAATCAGGGAAGCCAAGAACACCAATTTCTTATGTAATACCTTATAGATTTCCTGGTTCTGAAAGGCTGCAAGGAAATGACAGCCACTTGCAGACGTATCCCATTAGGAAGTTTAGCTGAAAATTACATACAGTTTTATACATTTCTGACTGTTGCATCCTCCAGAATGAGGACAGGTGATAGAATCTTTGCTTATTATTTACGAGTCCTCCTGTGAGAACTCAAATAGGAGAGATCCCTTTTAATAATGCGTTTGGCACAGTTCTGAGAAAAGCCTCACTAAAAAATTTAGATAATACTTCCTCTCCCCCACAGCCCTACCACCATGAACAAAAACATAGAGAAAGGAGGGCAGAATGGAAAAAATGTGGAAAGTAAGGGTCCTTCACAAGGCGCATTCAAGAAATAAAATAACACATTTATATTTTATAACGCGGTCCCCAATCACCAAAGAAAAAGCATAAAATTAAGCAATTCCCCATAAGCATTCTGTATGATAGCACTGCTTTAATTATTAAAGCATAATTCTTTTTTGAAAGAACTTGATGTGCAGCTCCCTCCTTCCTTTCAAACGCACTGCTCTAACTGACTGGCTGAGCTTCGTGTAAAGCAGTCCCACAGTATAGTAGCAACTCTGTTTTTACTTTTTTAAAACTTCCGTTTGCTTCTTTTTCCCTTATCACCCTCAGTTTCACAAGATGATCTGACTGACCGCCTCTGACAGTCGCAGTCCAAATTGCATGGCATTTTCCACATGCACAAGGCCAAGTGAAAGGGAAGCCAAGTGAAAGTTCCCAGAATTTCCTTACATTACTGCTCTTTTTATATCTAGATCACATGGAAAAGCAGACACCTTAAATGTACATTTTCTGTGCATGAGAGTTTGTGCACTAAGATCCCATTCCAAATGATAGGAACAGCAGATGTATCTCTGCTATCCCATTTTTAAAATGCATGTCTGAACTGCAGTTGAAAGGCTGGCACAGCAAGTTTCTTGGCTACAAATGGATCTGCTGCTCTGGCACTATCTGGACTTTTGGAAATGCCTATTGTCACATTGGTTGTTTATGAAGCTTCTTCTACATTGAATTGAAAGCTGCCTATTCAGTGCTCTCGTATGTCCAGATGTTGGAACTGGTGCCAAGGGTGCATGGGGCTGGCTGCAGAGGGCACATGAACCGATTTGGTCAAAACTCTTGCCAGCATCTGTGACTTCATTTGTGTGGAACAACAAAAAGCCCCTCCAAGTGCAAAATGCCTCAAGCCCTTGTGTGAAGGGCTCTCATTTTGGATTCCTGACAAAAGCCCATATTGCTAAGTGCAGCTTCCTAGGTATTAGAAAGGGGGAAAAGCTACGAGAACAGCCTCACTGAAAGCAGAGGGCCACTTTAAATTACAGTTTGGGGTCTCTGATAAATCCAAAGCCTAGTTTCTCTGAAAGCCTATAGGAATATCTGTAGCTCTAGGGGACCAACAGGGATTGGTTAAGGGCAGAGATTTTTATTTTTCAATCGCGAGCAGTCATTGGCAAACACTGCAGTGAAAATATTTTCTGAGGTTGCTCGCAAGCTTTCTTGGGCAACTGTTTGTTTGCTAGTGACAGAAACAGAAGAGCCATATCCAGTTAAAGCTTCGTAAAGCACAGCTGGGTAGGAAAACACAAAGAGTATGAGTGAATAATCAGTGTTTTATGACCATCTCTAATTAACTAATCATGACTTCACCAGAAAACAATACTTACAAGAATGTGGCAAATGTTATAATACATACAAAGGAACCAATTTTCTCAGTGAAAATAAACACATCTTCCTAAGAATATAAACACCTTTCAGTCTTTTAACTGCCACACCAGGAATGTTATTTTTCAAATGACATTTTAACTCTACGGATTTGCTGTAAACCAAAACAGAAACTTTGGGAAAAACACTCACTTTCATGATGATGTGGGTGGGAAAGAAAACTTCCTTAATTTGAGGAGGTGAAGGAGTTACCTCCTCATCTCGTTTATTTTTAAGACATTGTCTCTGAGAAACTGGGAAGGTACCCAGTATCTTCATATGTTTTCTGTTAGGCTTTCTAAGCAACCAAAGAAGGAGCCTTAGGAGCTGATACGGAATGTGAAGTGCAAAAATTAATGCAGCTTCCCCTCTATTTGTATAAAGCAAAAGCCAGGATCCTTGGTTGAAAGGTTGCCACTCAGACCACTGGTCACTTGACTGGCACTGAGTCCCAAATGACAAGCAGGCTATGATGAAGAAAAGCAGAATCATGTCCCCTTTGAAGAGGCTGCACAGAAAAAAAAAAAGGTAGATGTTACCCATTTTTCACTTTGTTTCTTTGTACTGCTCCAATTTTCCATCTAACGAATAGGAAGTGCTCCTGAATTCTTGGTTGTTCCTGACTACAGCTCTTGGGATTTTTCATGTACTGGAAAAACTATATTGGGCCATAGATTTCCAAATACCCTCCTGCCATCCCACAGAAAATTTAAATTGTTATACTTCCCCTGGTCTATTGGAGAAGCCATGATAATTAATGAATAGAGTAAAGATTTTTCTAAAGAGTATTTTTTTTTTTTTAAATACTCATCTCTCTTCCTTTCATGCCTTCTGAAAATGAAATATGATGCAGTGAGACAGAATCCAGCACAAAGTAGTTTGATAACACTTCCATCTAGGGTACTAGCTGTTTTTAAGACCTATTACTTCATAGTTCACTGTGTCAATCACTTTTGTCTGCCCTAAGCTCCACAAGTTGGTCCTGGTTATACTTGAAAATTGGAAATGTAATCCATCCAGTAAGTGAACAAATAAGGGAAAGAGAACCTGTAGGAAAAATCTCAGAGTAAATGCACTTTTCTGTGTTTTCTATTAAGTCTTTTCTTGGCTCTCGTGGAAAACTAGACATCTGAATTTGTACTGAGAAGTGATTAGGTTTGAGTGTGAATCTACAGTGTCCTCATATGTATGTTTTCCCTCGGTTGCTGAAAGAAAATAGTTATCATGGTACAGCTGGCCCAGCCCCAGCCCTGCCATGTGATCAGCACAGCTTTCCAAGAAGGCTGGCACACCTCACAGCTCCCGTCTCCTTTCCTCTTTTTTTAAATAATGCCATTGCTATTCAGAAAAGCGTCTCCTTTCACAAAAAGAAAATAAAACAACTGCTGAACAACTTTGAATTTTTCTACATAATGTTGATACTTTTTAATTTAGGTGTATTGTTGTTAATGTCTAATGTAATAGTGTGTTCCACTTCCTTTCATGTAGTTAGAGTATGATTTTGTAGTTCATTTTTCTTTTATGGAGAATCAGTTTTTCAGTTTAGCCTGAGGCTCCTTTTGCACACAAAATGGTCTCAGAGTGTTCGGGACTCATAAGGGTAGTAGGAGGAAATAAGGGAAAAAATGGTGGTAAGTTCTTGGCTCTTGCTGGAAGATCTTAAGGTGCAAACTGGTGGTTATGTAGGCTTGGCATATTGAAAGTTTATGATGTTAGACTGTAGCTGTCCTTTATAAATCACTGTGATGACCAAAGAACCATGTATCCTGTTCCTGAACCCAAGGAAGAAGTGTCTGTATTTGTTTTTCTTCTCAAAGCATCTTTCCAGATACTTTGGCTACATAATAACTAACTCAACTATTCTATTTTAAAACTCTTAGTATTTTAATTTAGAAAACAGTAACCAAAGTACAAAGAATTTTTGATAGAAGCGTAAAAGGGGTAAAAAGTGAGAATACAAAAAAGAAATATATTGAAAATCCTATGTGCAGAAGCACAGCTATATTCGTGGTTGTACTCCACCACTAAGGCAAATGGCACATTGAGTACCAGGCTCTTTGAGATCTACCTTTACAGAGATTGAAATAGAGGAAGTGATGCTGTTCTAGAGGCTGATTATGGCAAAATAAGGACAAATATGGGGCTGCTTAATTACTTCATGTCAAACATAGTGCTTCTATCAAAATCATAACCTTCATTGTCACAATAATTTTAAGGAGAATTAAATCTGGGACACGGGTTCATGCCTAGGATGTCAGAAAGACCCTGAAAACCAAAAATGAGAAAACAGAATAAAATATTTGGCACTTTTTGAGTCTCCCCTACTTCCCTTCTCTAAAATGGTGTTGTTTATTTGGTTTTTTTGGGTTGGTTTTTTTTTTTCCATCTTGGATATTTTTTTCCATCTTGGATATGATTCCTTCAGTTACCTAACCTCTACTAGTCCTTTAGCTCTCTGGTGCAAAATAATCCCACAGGATGTAATTGTTTTCTTCTTTTAAATCACAGACACTCTACTTAGCATGCAGGAATCCAGTACAGTCCTAACAAGATGACATGGTAATGTCCTGCCAGGTTACACAACTGCATTGCTGCTTCAGCTTTAGCTTCCCAAATCACCTTGAGTCCCTGATTTAGTGATAATATAAGCCCTGAAGTCAAAAGGCTTGCTGAGGCCAGATCTTCCACAGTGAGAAAAGTTCTCAAGTAATTTGACTTCTTATGTAAGTGTCACTGGGGTAAGTTGGATTGCCATTCCCTTGGATTCACAGAGGTATGGAAAGTCCTCTTCTTTTTTTTCCTTTTCTTCCCTTTAAAAAAAAAAAAAAAAAAAAGAGGCATTCAGAGGTAAATGGTCTCCTTCTGGTTCTGTGAAGAGCTTTTACATTTCAGCAGTCATACCATTATAATGAGTCAACCAATGGACCATCTGGTCCTGTATTTGATCTCTGGTAATGGCCAGTACCAGATGCTTCACAGGGCAGAGCAGCAGAATCCACAGCCGAATAACCAGCCAACAAGGGAAGTTTTTTTCAGCTCTTGTCAATTAGTGGCTCATTTATGCCTTATAAAATAAGCATTTGTTATTTCTAATACTTTTTGTTATCCAACAATTTTAATTTTACAGTTGTTCAGTACTATTTTTTATGAGTTAAAGGAAATTTGCTATAGAGTGCAGGTATTCCGGACACATTACTAGTAATACACTTAATTCGTTATTTGTTCCAGAGGCTGTCCTGTTCTTCAGCTGTGACTTGCTATTTCACCCTAGCTCAGTGGGGCTTTGTTCTTGTCGTGACAGGAGTAGAAACTTGAAAAAATCTTAATGAATATCACAGCTGGATGTACAAGGGGTGCGGCTGAGCAGGCCCTGCTTAGATGCAGGGGCAGAGACAATAACATTGAATCCTAATTCAGGATTATTGAGTACATATAATATTTTGGATCCCAAAAGCTTTGTAGATCTCAGCTTGTGAGATGAAGGAGTGCTACCTTCATTAGAACCTCTTGGTGCTATTGCAGTAGAAACTATCTAACATTAGTTTCTAATTTGCAGTATTTGCAGGAATAAATAGAAAAAAGCAAAGACTGAGTTTATTTCAAGCTGTCGCTTCCAACAGATGTGTTACCATGCACTGTGTTGGCCAGGCAGTGGAATGTTCTCAGTTCGTAATGGCTTGTATATTTTAACTCACTATTTTTAGTTCTTAATCATATCACTTATCCTTTGTTTTCCCTTTGATGACAAAAAGATGAACCTTTGTGCCTTGTGAACCAAAATTTGGTGTGCTGATTCTCTCAGTCCTCAAGGATGGTTCCAGAACGTCAGAATTCCTATATCTCAGAACTATTTAGCATGTGGTAGATGGGCACAGCTGTGTAACTCCACCTTTCTAACTAAGCTATATGTCAGAGAGGTTCAGTGATCAGGAACTGAAACAATGGCTAAAATCTCATGTATCCTTCCCAGAAAGCTGTCTACCTCCTAGGTTCACTTTAAAAATGACTCAGGCTCTCACCCTATTGGTCCTGCTCATTCCTCAGATGTTTTGATCTGCCTTTTCCTACCTGTGCTCTGCTTTACAATCTTCTAATTTTGCTGTTCAGAAACAGTTATAACAGTGAAAAGGACAGGTGCATTTTTTTTTCCCCCGTCTTTTTCTTTTTTCTTCTTTTTAAAGATAAATTATCCAAGAAAGAAAGGTTCACAAATCAGAGCTGCCATCTAGCCAGAAGAGCGCTACAAAGAATTAATTAATAGATGGAAGGAGCATGCAGAATAACATGATTTTACTTTGAGTGCAGCGAGCCAGCACATTTATGACAGAATAGCTTTGCAGCTACCTTAGGGACCACAATGTAAAAAATAATCTCATGCATGAGACAAGCAGTAGTGGAAAAGACTGCATTTCACTGGAAGTTAAGTCAAAGTCCTGAAGAGTAATTTTGCCAAGTGTATAGGAAAGCTAATTAAGTCAAATAGCTGTGAAGTCTCACTGCTTCTTCATGGTAGAGATGCGATTGATTTGGCTTCATACAGAACTGTGTATGCCAATACCTCAAAAATTCATTTATGGCCTAGAAAATGATGAACTGTTTGAGCAGGCTTAATGCAGTACGCTGTACAGTATGGATGCAAATTTAGGAGGTTTGAGAGGCTTGTGCCTTACAGGTGTCGACTGGTTCTTAGATAACTGAGCATGCAAATGCTACCTCTGATGGATAAGTTATAAGGTGATATCTAGGCTCATTTCTTTTGAACCCTGCGTGATATGGGTATCTTAGTATCTGTCATCCAGTAGAACTCTCTCAGGTTAAACAGAAATGGTGCTGGAATTACTTATCTTTTTTTTCTAAAGGAAAAGTTATCCTTGTTTTCAGCTCCATTTCATCAAAACGTACCAGCAACTTTTACAAATTCCATCGAGCTGAGGGAGGGGGGAAGAAATGAGTTAAAAATATAATCTCTTTCCAGTGCTAATTTTTACCGTGGCATCAACAGACAATTGATTCTCGCTATGATTAACTGCAAGAAATCCTAACACAGCAAAAAAGGCCGATGATAAATTGACACAGGGAAGGGAACTGAATGAAAGGAATAGGTTTTCACTATAAGCAAAAACTAAAGCATAGCCTTAAGTGACCAGATGGCTGAAGGGATTAACAATGCTATATGGTCTTTTCACCTTCCTCCTGTCCCCTCCTCTTCCAGCAACAAGTTCAAATATCTGAGTTAGTAATGTAAGGATTCAGACAAATATAGCTTAAACAGTCTTCATCTGCAACAGGCAGCATGTTGAAAGTTAGTTGTCACTATGTTGTAGCACTGTCTCTGTGAGAAGAATTATATGTTAGAGTTGCGCACTTATTTTTTTTTTTGTCGATGAAATGAAAACATTTCTTTGGTTTACATTGAAAGTCTTCAGTTTTCTTTCAGGATCTTTTAAAAGACATCATTATGCTTATGTCCATTTTGTAAACTTCGGAGCAAAACATTGTTCTGAAATAAAAGCAGTGTCATTTAACAAATGACAAATTTCACATTTCACCTACAAATATCACATTTTTTTTTTTTCTGATCAGGAAGAAAGAGTTAGACTCTATGTTATGAAAGAGTTAGAATTTATATTTTAACATAAATTTGTGAATGTGGACAGAGGATCTTAATTTGTAGCACACAGTGTTATCAGAAATATTTTCCTGGACTTTGCTTTTAAATATACTACTTTCACAGAGGAGCACACACACATACCAGAAAAGCACCATCATGAGGGGTAATATGTAAAAATTCTTTAGGAAATCTTAGCAGACTACATACTACTAAAGAAAACTTTTTAAGTCTTTTCTTGAGGATATGAGCTAGTAGATGTGTTTTGTTTTGTTTTGTTTTTTCTCTTATATCTGTAGTACTTGCTTAGTAAATAGATAGACCTAAATCCTTGTCTTAAGTGCCATAGGTTTTCTGTGTTTCAAGAGCATGAAAAGCAATAATCAGAGCCACTGGTCATATTCTACATTGAAATTAATAATACACACTGCAGTAAGATAGATATATATATATATATATATATATTTGAGGAGATATATATAAATATAAATATTTATATATTTATATATATATTTATATATATATTTATATAAATATATAAATATAAATATATATATATTTGAGGAGAAAAAAAAAGTAAGGGAGGCAAAAAGCTACTGGAGCCTGTAAATGAATCTAACTCTCACTACAGTACCATCTGTTCTTGTGTGGCACTTTTTTAATTCCAAAAATACATCTGCAGCTTGGATTTTCAGCTGGTCAGACTGCTGACTTTTAGCTATAGACTTAAATTCTCTTTCTTTTTTTCAATGGAAGTAACATTTTAGCCTTTATGCAAGATAAATGCAGAAGATAAAAATGCTAGTTGAGTTTAATGATCTGATTTTCTGCTCAGCTTTGATAAAACTGTTTTTCTTTTTTTGCCTTTTGTTACTTCCTTTTTGATGACTTTTTTTCTTTTTTTTCCCCCACCAAATGCATGATTTTTATTTCAGATGCTAAAATACATATTTTCTCATATGTTCAGGCAAACTCTTAATGTTACATTAAATTTTCTTCCACAAATTCTGACCTTTCAAGTAAATGTGTTGCTCCCACTGAAGTTACTGGCAACATTTGCTGGGATTTCAACAGAGAGGAGGTTACCCTCAGGGATGTCATTGTGGTAAGGCCATAATGCTCCCAGTGAGCTCAGAGTGGGACCACACTGCCAGTGATTTCACACTGCTTTTGGTCTGGCCTAGTAGTACATGCTGTTACTCTCTGGAATGTTGTATCTCAGATAGCAGTACTTAGGCACTAGATGCACAGCGATATTTGGGTACAGTGGCACATGTGAAGGACAAAGTTTGGACTATTAATCTCTGTAGACTTTCATAAGCCACAAACTAACATTGTTTAGGTTACAGCTTGGTGGTATACACTGTCCCCTTTCCTTACTTCCAAAGATACAGGTGATACCACTGCAGCCTTAAGTTGGAATGGGTACAGACCTGCAAATCTGTACAACTCTAGGGCACATGGACAATCCCTCCTTACTTACATACAACATACATTATGAAGAGTCAAGGAGCTTGCATCTCTTAGAAACACGAAGGCCAAGACAGGTGGTTTGACTGTCTCTTGCCTATTCATATTTAGGCCATCCCATTTATATTAAGTAAGTAAGGGGAAGGGAGGAATGCTCAGTTTGAGCAACAGTTCCTGGTTCTGCCAGGACCCTTCAATAAATTCTTACTTTGTGCAAAAAGTAATTGATAGATTGAATAGCATCACGGAAGAGAATTTCAAAACAATGTGACAGCCACTGCTGAGAGAGCTCAATACTGAATGGGCAAACTTTTGCTCAGATCCTCTTGCTCCCAGAGTGTTACTATATCACACTAAACTAATTAATGCAGAAAAATAACATGAGGAAAATACATAACTTAGTGTTAGCTGATGTAGAATACAGTTGGACATCTGGAAGCAGGGAGTTGCAAACTAAACTGTGTGTTCAGCAGGGCCTGCGTATCAAGTCACCAAGCAATACACAAGTTCAGTGCAAATCACCTGAGAATATGTGTTCATATCTGAGTAATCTGCTTTTAAGTCTCTTTTTTCAGGTTGTTTTTTTTCAGATTCTCCCTCATTTTCTGACATTTAATACTTCACAAGTATCGAAGCATCTTCTCTTCCTTTAAAAACTCCTCTTTGTGAACTCCCTTGGATCTTGTAGGATTTTTCTGCATTGTCGCTTCGACATACTCTGATACCATCTACCATCATGTCAGCCACTGTATGATTTTCAGCACACTTGCAGTCTTAGCAATTTTACAGTACATTTACTGTGGTGGCTTTGGCAGGAATATGAGCCTGCATTTCTTATTCAGACAGAACTGCTGTAAGTTCATTGAATGCAGTTAATCAATAGAAACTAATCATGCTGACATTGAATTCATGAAGTTTTCTTTAGGTTTATACATCGTTAGGAAAAAAAGAAATGGATCACACACTGGCATTTTGAGAGTTATCAGCCATAGACTCATGACTTCATTGCTTCTGCTTTCTCTGGTTAATGTGGGCTTCCTTTGCCTCTCCAAAGGCCACATACTATTTTCTCTTTACTTAAAGTCTTGGTTCAGACATGGGAGTAGTCTATTGATCTTCAGACGTTTTAAAATTCCTTAAATATATTTCATTCTGTGATGCGTCTGCAGTGCATAGTGATGCAGTCTGAAAGTTTCAGTGCTGCTATCTACATACATTGAAGTTTATTGTAGACAAAATATTTCTATGTAAGCTATTTTATGAAGTGCAGAACATAAAACACCGGACTCTAAACATGGTTGTACATATGGCAAAAATACTTCTTTTTCATAAAAATCCATTCCTTCAGTGAGTACTGTCATTGTATCAAAACATATTTGAATCATAATAATATTTCTAGGGGAAAAACTCTTTAAAACTATATGTAACCAAGAGTAAATGCAAAATTCAGCCCCACAAGTTCAGCATCAAGATCCCGTGTGTCAGACTTATTTTAAGCCTCGGTAGTTGGGAGAATTTTATAGTCCTTCTCAGATGACAATAAAATTCAAACCAGACTATAGAAACGTGCAAATGTTATTGTTAGTCTGTCTTTCAGCTTTGGTCTCATAAAACACATTTGAAACTGCAGATTTTCAGTAGGAAGGCTTTCAGACGGCAAGCCATTCAGGACCACGGGAGATAGAATGGCGGTGGGAGGACCAGCCTTTTGAGAGGTGGGCACAGGCCATGTAAACAGATGTGGTTGCAGTGAATGGGCCAGACTGAATAGCGACATTGTTCCTTGCCTCCCAGCGCTCTGAGCAGGCAGCAGCACAAGTCACACTTGCAGATGAGAGCTTAAAGTCTGCCTGTTACCGTTGGGGGGGGGGGGGGGGGGGGGCGCGGAACAACCAACACCAAGCCTGCCTGACTGCATTTAAGTTTTATTAAGTCTATCAAATATCACAGACATTACCCCCCAGAGCCATTTCTGAGGCATTCCTGAGCAGTATTTGTAATAGTTTGGGGTTTGTTTTTTTTTTTTCCTTCTGAATATAGCAGAGCTCATTTAAAGTAAGACACCACCAAAGCCACTTCAAGGGAAACTTTTGCTTTTTTAAATGGATGTTGTAGTGTATTTTGGAAACTAGCTCATTTTCCATTGTCTGTGACTCATGAAGGGCCTATAAATAGTAGCTTTAATACATACATGGGTACATAATGCTGCTCAATAGCTGTACATTAAGTGCATTCCAAGAAGGAAGACTGGAGAGATACTGTAAACAGATTTTGTATTATGATGTACACCCTGCATTCAGTAACATCTTCTAGACTGATTGTAGGGAGACGATTCAAGTGTGTTGACAGAATTTCAGCTTGAAACTTTCATGCCTCTGCTGAGTTATTATACACATGTTCATTGATTTATTTCATAGGAAACTGTTATTGTTGAATACTTGTAAAGGTCACATATACCAGCACTTGGAAGCTTGCCCAGGTTCCTTTAAATAACCCCAGGGACACTTGAGTTTTGTGATTTCTGAGGCCTTTCTGGGGAAGAGACAGCAGTAGAAATGCAGCTCTAGTTTGAGAGTTTAACTAGCACTTCAGTAACAGCTCAGTAAGAAAATTCTTCATAAATACATACCACTACATTCTGGTGCACAGGAGTGGTGGTTTTTCCTTTCCTGTAGTAATGAAAAAAGTTTGTGAGAAATGTGTTTCAGATGCACGCAGCCTTCCATTTTGTTACGTTTATGTGTAAAGATTATGCCCCTATTTTGTAGACTTTTGTGCTGTCTGAAACATGCCAAACATCTCCAAAACAGAAAAAGAGGAAGCAAAATAGGAGGGAGAAGAGGGGTAAAGAATGCTTGATTTTTAAGTGCCAGTTTCCATTTGTCTCCTGTTCAAAAATTATGTGTAGTACTTCTGTAGCAGCTAAATGAGCACGTATGTTAGGTCTACTAATACTGACTGATTTTTCAACCTCAAGGTCCTTTGTCTGTCTCAGCAGCAGCTTCAATATGCTAGGAAAGCAAAATGAACCCAGCAGACAGCATGCTTTAAATGGTTTCTCAGTGTTGCCCTGAAAGTTTGCTGCAAACCTGTCGACAAAGGCAACATACAGGAGTGCGCTTGATTCCATTTGTTTTTGGAATAGGACTTGGTTGTTTGTTTTTCAGTGTGCTCTTAAGGCCTATCTGATTTTTTTTTTCCTTTTGGTAGTATGATTCTATTTCAAAAAGAGTGATAGGGAGTAAATAAGGTGGCCTAATTTAATTTCTTGTTCTGCCGCACACTGACTTTGTGTCTCAGGTCATTAATGGATATAATAGGATTTTGGCATGAAACTGGGGAGGGGGAGGGCAGGGGATGAGCCGCAGAGAGAACTGCTGCCTTTCTTAACTCGAAAGCAATGTCAGGCCTATCAGCCTTCTCTTTAGTCCTTCTGACAGAGCTGGAGGCATTTTTCTTTACATGAATGTGTCTCATGCATTCATGAGGCTTTTTGACACCACAGCTTCTTTTGTTAAGAGGTAGATCACTGCTCTGCCCTTCTCCCAGCTGCCATATGGTGCCGTGGAAAGAGCCTTTCAAAGAGGGAGTGGGACTGAGGGACTGAGGCAGAGAGAAGAAAGAAATCAAACTGCAGCAGATGAAATTGATTTATTTTCAGAGCAAAGGGGGCAAGTGACTGCGACTGGTGGAGAGAGGGGATGCCTCGGAGTAGAAAACCATTGCCTGAGCAGGCAACCAGGCTGTTCGGATGACAGCCATGCTGTGCTTGTTCTCCAGACAGAGCCCTTGAAAATAAACATACGCATTTTTGTTATCTTAGTAATGCTATCTGAGAATGACTTACAGCCCTGATGCCTCAACGTTGGACTTCAGCAACTTCATTTCAGCTTGCAATTTTAACTCTTTTTTTTTTTTTTTTTTGAGAACATAATCTCTCTGCAGTACCACATGTGCATAACTGTCAAACGTTAGTCTGACAACCTTGGAAGTTTCTGAAAGATATCTGTCCTCAGCATGACATTTAGAGAAGCAGTGCTTAAAGGAAAACACCACTTGATAATTTCCTCTGTTAAATGTGGGCAAATCCACTAAAATCAACTGCATTTGTTCAGACCTACAGGATATTACCTTGTTTTACCAGGTGACCTTTATTCTTCTCTAGAATATTAAGACCACATCTATTTTATTTTATTTTATTTTACTTTTACATATATATTTTTTCTGCTTGCACTTCCTTTTGCTTCAAAAGGAAGCCTGCTTTACATCTGCCTGCAGTCAGTTTTACCTCCAGACTCAGTGACCAAAAAAAAAGAAAAAAAAAAAAAAAAAGGAAAGCAATGCATGCAAGTGGGAATTAAAATAATTTCTTTTGGAGATTATTTGAATTTTGAGGCAAGTAAGTTGAACTTCAATTTTGATGTCGTTTTGGATCAGAAAAACCATGTGTAAGTACGGACTTTTTGACTGCATTCAGGAAAACTTCTGATTAAACTGAGTGAAATCGTATTGTTATTCCTAGAAAACTTGCTAAATCTCTGTCATTATTTTCATACATATGTAGGTCAAAACTAAAATACTAAAATATGGAGAATACACAGAAAGGGTATCATCAACAACATTATGTAGAATTTTTGGAATTTTTGTTTTAAATTCCTTTGCTGTCTGTGTTCCCTGAACTACTTAAAGAGACTCATGGGAACTGTAGTTCGTGGGATATGCAAGAGGGCTGGGGAGATCAAAGATCTGGACCATTTCCCCAGGAAGAGTGGATAATAGAGAGAGAAACAATGAGAAGGTTATGGTATAAGTTTGCAAAATTGTGATTGGCATGGTAGCTAGGGAAGCATTATTCTCTATTTCTCAGTGAAAGAACTGGAAGACACCCAATATCAATTTAAAATAGAAGTTTTGAAGTGAACGAAGGAAAACTTTTTTCACACGATGCACAGTTAAATTGAAGCTCTCATTGCTGCAGGAAATTCTGAAGGCTGAACATATAAATGGATTTAAAACAACAGAAATATTCATTTGAAGATGCATAACATAGATCTTACGCACAGTGCTCTGGATGCAGTCCCTAGGTCGGGGAGTCCCAGAAATGGCACATTTTTGGAAGCTGAAACAGTAAGCTAGAAGAAGCAATTAACCTCTAATTTTTTTTTATTTTTTTTTTTTTTGCCTCTTCTACCAACCACTGTCAAAAGCACAAATGTGTACTAAATTAACTTTTTATCTGACCCATTGTAATTATTCTTTTGTTCGTATACAATATTAATTATTTCCAGTAAGCTGGGCTCTGTCCTTATTCCATTTATCCTATCAGGTACCATTCATGTATTTACTTCCATATTTCAGTTTTGATTTTTAACTAGAAAAAAGATGTTGAAACATCTGGGAGACTGAACAGACAGGATAGACCTGTCAAAGGGGAAAGCTCAAATCTACACTTCCCAGGAGACACGATGGGAAGCTCAGTTGGCTTTTGAAAGAGGTTGAATGGGCTCCAAGCAGAATACTACTCTTCTGAAAAATTAACTTCTTGGCTTGGATATAAGCCAAGATGATTTCTATTATAGACAGATTCTTTTTGAATTAAAACAAAACAAAATAGAACACATTTTTGTTACAGAATAAACTATTGCATAAAGACTGGGTTTTTCATTTCCCAAAATGTGCTGGGCAGTTTATCGATCATTGTAAATTGCTTTCTTTCAGAGCTCAAAATAGCAACCAGGTTTACTAATCACCTAAAGATTGTTTTAATCCCCGCTTCTGAGACAGTATTCTGTATGTTTGGTTTGTTTCAACTTGGAGGTAGATCTTCTGTGTCGAGGTTTGGCACCATATGGTAGAACTGACAAATGACAAAAGTAGACAAAGCCAAAATAAGAGGCATAGCCCTTGGAACAACTAGAAGCAGTGGAGAGCCTGCTAGGGCAAAGCCAAATGATTATGAAGAGCCCAGGAGAGCTGTACTCCCCACAGATGCATTCCTGTGCTCTCAGCTAACGTTGCCACTCTGGGAGATCCTGGGACTGTCCTGTGGTTTCCATTCATCTCTTTCACACATATACAGCTCATGTTATAGATGATGTAACCGCAGCATGCTTCATTGTGTGAGGGACTGACAGAAAAAGAGGGTCACTGTTGTTTTGGTGGTTGGTGTTGGTAGGATCTCGCTGTGTTGTCAGCACCCAGTGTAGTAAGCAGTCCCAGCTGTCTGGTCCCTCACTCTGTCGGTGCGTGTGCTCAGCCTGCAGCACCACAAGAAATAAAGGTTGCTTTTTAAATGCCACAGACAGCACAGCAGATGTGCTGGGACAGACCACAGAGGTCCACTGGAACCCTGCAATACTTGGTGCAGTGAAACAGGATCGTCCTTTCACCCTATTCCCTGATCAGAGTAGATGGAGAAATGCCAGTCTGAATTCCTTTGGCTTAGATTCAGCAGTGCCTTTGAGTAAGAGTCAGCAAAGCTTGTTTTAAGTTAATGATTGTGCTACATGCAGTCCTCATGGAGAACATGTGCAAGGGATCATGTTCCCCTTTTATGCATATGTCAGCCCTTGAGAAAAGCAGAATGAGATGAATAAAACCACTTCATCAAGATTATTTCTGAGAATTTTCCAGTGAGTCATCCAAGTTTCATATCTTTAAGAATTTAAATGGTTATATGGTTGTGTTTTGCTTTCTACAAATAAATGCAAATGAAGAAAAGGAAGGAAAATATATATATATTTTTTAGTTGATGGTGGTCACAAAAGAGCTATTGTGTTGTTTGTTTGTTGTTGCATTTTTTTGTCTTTGTTTTTCCTTCCTAAGAGTGATTCATATTGTCAAGACACTGAAAGTACTAATCCCCTTAAAAAATGCTGCTGCTTTTTGAAAAGAGAAAAACAGCATCTGGGCTAAATTCTGACCTTGCATTAAAAATCATTGTTAGTCACAAAGATGTTTATTCAGAATTCTTCTCCACTACGTATTATTACAGTAGGAAAAGAAAGGCAAGTTTACACAAAAGAGCAGATAAGTGATATGTTTTTCTTCTTTTCTTATTTGTACTGTCATTATGTGTTCTTAAGAGAGAAAGAAATACTGAGCGTGGAGCAGACCAGTGACCCATCTATCTCAGGACTGTTTATTGGAAGTGCCATAGGGAAGGGCATGAGAACCCGCATACTTCCAGCAGATGAGTCCTCTCGGCTCCATGGCTTCCAGAACCGTGGTCCTAGCTCTTCTTTTAATACTGGGCAGGTATGTACTCCCTTCTAGTCCACTTGATGACCTGTCGACCATCAGTTGGTTGAATAGTCAATCTACTGATCCCTCTAGAAAGGAAGCTGAAAGAATACAAGTAAAGTGCAAGAATGCATTCTTATCATATGCATAAATCAATGCTTTACAGTGTAAAGGAAATTATTAAATAAAGCACAGCATGTCAACAATTTCAGAATGTTTTATGGAATCACAGTTTTTGGCCAAATAGCTGGTGATTTATGCATAAGATCCAAACTGACTGCAGCATAGTTTTGATGCTCGGATTGACAGATTTACGATGTGTTTTAACATATGCCGGCTATAACTATGAGTTTAATCCACTCAAGAATGCCAGGTGTGATCAAATATTCATAAAGGAAAGTGCTTATGAATTTAACTAAAAAGAGTCGAAGTACTTAGCACCTCGCTGTATTAAAAGTAAACTGCTTATGCAGTATCATATGGCCAAAAACTAGGACTCAAAAGTGAAGTGAAATGTTTTTAAAAAGGTCAAACAAATCATTTAGCAATCTAATTTTCATGCAGAGTCAGACTCAGTATAGATCAGATGCAATGAAAACCAATGGTAATCACTTTTGACAGATTTCTTTGTTTCTGATAATTACTGTCTTGATGTTATATTTGGGCTGCCTGGTAACATATTAATGGCAGAGAGGGAGCTAGCTAACCAGTTTTTCAAAGGTAGGTTAAACATGTAGATGCAAAAAAAAAAAAAAAAGCACAAAAACAACCCCACAACATTTTAGCAGCTTCCTCGGCGTTTCCAGTATGGCTTCCTTTTGTGAAACACTATTGCAAACTCATGGCAATGGTATTATAAGTGGGTAGTTGGGCCACGTATTTCAAAAAGGGGGCTAAAGGACTTGTTTCAGGTGTTGCAGCTACGTAGAGTCCCTGAGGCCATGAGATCTGAACTAATACTTGTCACTGCATAAGGAGGTGGAATCCATCTTAATTTTCATTGAATGAGGAGTCTTAGAAAATCATTTGACAGGACATTAGGCAAGAGCTGATCTACATTTCAGTTCATGATTCTGGGTAGCACAGATGTGCCAAAATGCATTGTTTTTCAGTTGCTGCTATTCATATATGATTTTGACAATGAAGACATTATTATATGAGATTCATTTGAGTATCATCATTAGGTGCCTCATTACTTTCTGAAAATTATGTCCAATCAATAACTGTAATGTCAGTAAGATTTCATGGGGGATAGCTGTAGAAAGATCTACATACTTAGTATTCAAGTGTACAGTTTGTGGTAATTATTGTTATGACTTTTTCAAGGGAGGTATCTGACAGCCCCACCGTACCACCCGTAACGCTCCAGTTAGGTCCTTGCCATAGTTTCACTATTGGAATCATGCTTGTGTCTTGCCTAGAAAGAAGGTTTCTTTGGCGGAAAATGTCTTCAGTAACTATATTCACAGGAAGGGGCTACTCTGAAGAGACTTGGTGACTACTGATTTATCAGGGAAACCTTTGAAAGCTCTTAGTAATGATATTGAAAACTTATATTTTCACATATGTCAGAAAGTTGCAAGTTGGTTTTATGGAAGATGTGGAAGACTTTTTGGAGCACTTTCAGTAGCACCTATTGCTACACATTTTCCTTTTCATTTTAGCAGCATTAAATCAGCAAGACTGCAGCAAATAGCTCAGATAGTCTAACTAAACTTATGCATGAAAATCCTGGGAGAGCAATATGCCAAAATTTGACACTAGCTAATCATATGGTTATCACAGAAACATCCATTTCATTTCATGCCCCAGATTTCCAATAGCAAGGTGTAGCCAAATTACAGGTACAGCAAAAAATGTTTGAACTAGTGCTGCTAGGAAAGTATTTGTGTATATGGAGTGCGTAGAGCTCTGCTTCCCAATTAAATCAAGTTGTTGTTGTTTTAAATATGATTAATCTGTGTTAGTAATGAAAATACGTCAATAGAATGCAAGCTAAGTGCTTAACAAAATCTTAGGGACTCTTCCAGCCCATATAGGAAATAAGACATCTGTATGTAAATATTACTATTAATGAGTTAGGCTGTTTCCTGAATCCAGTAATGTAGGCTGTACCTGGTACTGACACAGAAAAAATCAGCAGAAATCACTGTACTCAAAAGTAATGTAAAATTTAGGTTATAAGTTTCTCTTAAAAACAAGCCTTCATTTACCTTTAAGACACAGTGTGGAACTGGCACTGGGATAGGACAGTCCTGGGCAATCACTTAAATCAAGCATATCTCATACCGTCTGATGAAAGCTGAAGGATATAGGTCCTGCATCTACTGCACACAAATTCCTATGTATCAAGGCCCTGACTGATGCTCTCGGTGGAGATTAGTCTTCAGCAATCTAAGTTCAAAAACCTGATAGCTCCTTCAATCTCCTTTTTCATTTTGCTCTTTGCTTGTTGGAGCAGGAAATGGGAACTTAGAAGAGAGAAGTTTTGCTACATATGGACTTCCAAAATGAATGTAGCCATTTTGGACTACAGTTAACAGTTAACAGTTAAAAATTATCTGTGTATGGAGGTGTCCAATGCTTTTACTCACAGAGATCTTCAAGGAAACTGGTACTCGTTTTGTCCATAGCCTTACTTGTGCTGAAATATACAGGGTTAGGGTTGTGCAAGTTGGGAAGAAAAAAGAAAGCCTGGGTTGCTTACACTTTTTAATGCCCAGTACTGTTGTAGTCATTCTGCTCTCTGCATCACATATCATTGATTTCTCATAAGTTAGAAGTGTGCTTTGCTCAGCAGCTGAAGGTTTATTCCTGAGTATTTTTAACCTTCTGCCTGATGGTTTCTGCTAAATTCTGGAAAACAGACAAACAAACAAAAACCTGCGTAGAGGTTTAACCTTAAATACAAGCCTTCTCAATTTATCCCCAAGCTAAGCATAGGTCAATGGCATACATTTCTGCAGTCTTGACAGATCCAGTAGGTGATTCCTTAAACAAACACAAATCCAAGCAGAGGCAATATTTGCACAGATAGCTATCAAGTCAAAATAAGCTGTTTTCGTTACGGAACACAGTGCAAGATGCACATCCAGCCTCTGAACAGAAACACATTTCTTCTGGTATTTCAGCCCTAGATCATATTGAAGGATGCCTGTACCCACATAATGAAAGTTGAAAAGCTGTGTGTAATGAGAAGCAGGATATTCTCCTGTTTGTCAGTGTTAGGGAGCTGCATGCCTTCTAATGTTCAAGCTGGATCATATAGCTCTGTAGTTACACAATAAGTAAGTAAACATTGAATTGCCCCTCTTCCTGTCCCCACTTCTTCCTCCCTGACCCTCAGAGGAACTGTGGAAAGATTGTAAGAGAGGGAAAAAAGACAGCTTACATTTGCTAGAATTTAGCTTCTGGCAAGCGACATTATAAGGAATTCATTTCCTGGCATATAATTTACGTGTCCAGTCCTCCCACCCACTCTTTTTTTTTCTCCCACCCTACCCCCACATCCCTCCCCCAAGCTGCCTGCTCTGCAGTGTTCCCGCAGCTTCCTGCCTCATGTTTGCTTTCTATTTTCATATCCATGGGAAAGGAATCTGCTAGCAGGGGCTGCTATCCTGCCTGCACCAGCCAACCGGGGCTGCCACCTCTAGCTGAGGCCACAGGTATGTGGACTTCATTAAATGGTGGTGAAGCATTGAACAAATGACTGTCGTTATATTTTGGTAGTGTCAGCTGGAGAAATCTTCTATTTGCTTTGAGGTTTTTCCTTTCTGCTGGCAATAAAAATAAAATAATTTTTGATTTTAAATATTTAATCTAAATCCTGCTTTAGAGTTTTATTTTGGGGAAAAGTCAGTTGTGTCCCTCTTGCTCATTAAGGGGCTCTCTGTTGTGCATCTTTGATGCTGCTTTGGGCAGCTCTGCTACTTTGATCCTCTTAGAAATAGGCTCATTACAACATCCACCTCTCAGACTAACACTTCAAAGAGCTTTGAGAAGGACAAAAGGAGGAATTTAGAAACAGAGCCAAGTGGCTCTCAAGTATCTTGACTAAATTACCTTTGTACTAAGAGTAGCTGGCCCAGTTGCAGTTCCGAAAGGAGGAAACAAAGTAATGCTCAGTACTTCTTTAATGCATTTCATATTAAATTAACAAACTCACTCAAAATCTTATAGAACTCGGTGCCATAACTGCTGCTAAGCAAAGCAGACACCGCTGTTGTCATAACAAACTTCACAGTCATTTGGACTAAGGTGAATCAACATCACTACCTGATTCACCTTGCCAATGTGATAGAACTAATCTTATTCAGCCAGTGAGACTAAATGAAAAAATGGGCTGTTCTCAAAATTGTTACCTCCTGAAATACCAGTGATGGCATTATAATTGGTTCATACATTATGAGATGTTCAAATCTACCATGTCTGTAATGGTGTGTATTGTATTGGTCAAATCTAATTTCATTACTTCTGACATGTTTGATTTAGGACTTCAGTTAGGAATATAATGCGATGTACTAACAGTATTATGTGCTTTCAACACCAGTGACAGTACTAGATGCTGTACAAATAGAAGCTACTTAAGTGGCTTTGTTCCACATAAACTGCAGTGCCAATTGGAGAGCTCAGCTGATACCATGAGTGTCTTAAGCATTCTGCATATCACGAGTGGGCAATGCTGCCTAGCCCTTGTGTGTGACTGTGAGCTTAGACCCTCAGCTATAATCCTTACCATGGGAAAGGCTTTTTCTTTTGAAATAATTGATGACCATAGTTTAAATATTAATGATTCTTGAAATAAGCCCTCTACATATCAAATGTAGATGACATTCGTTACTCTAATCACAGGAACCTAGTATTACAATGCAAGTTGTACCTACTACTGTGTAAGTATACTAGGAACCTCCTAGGTGCCAGGATGGAGGGTGCAGATGACTGTCATTCATCAATCCTTGACCATGCTTGTGATCTCATTTATGACTCCACAGGAACTGTCATAGTCTCTTGCCCGCACATACTTCTATTGCATCTTCTTAGTCATCATTAAAATGTTCCTGTGTGTCTCTTCAATCCACTCCTTTCTTTCAGTGAGTTTAATTAATGAGTTATGATTTTTCTGGGCAATGAGGATATAGATAGTAACATCTTTTTGCTTGTATACTTTTATTTCATAATAATAATAATAATAAAGAGATTATATACACTTCGTATACCATATGCATTTATTTGTCAAGTATGAACCACATTAATGTTAGACTTGTTTCTAATCTGTCACAGCCTTCTTGTCAGAAGGATGCTTGTTCTTTAGAATTCAGCAACAAGTCTGGGGAACCTGCCTAGCATGGGCAGAACCTATGCTAGCAGATAGGAGTGCAAGAGTGTAGACACTTGCAGTGTAATCTTGTTATGTCTGTGTCTAGATGCAGTTTAGGTTCCTGTATGTTGTATGAATGAGAAAATCTTGATCTGTCAGTCTTGCTTTGGACATCAGTTACTGCTGTGTCTGGAAGATAAGGCATCCATACACAGACTTCAAACAGCACGAATATCTACAGCATGCTGCATGGACTCTGGAATCAAGTCCTTCCTTCAAGAGAATTATTTGCAGGTAGAGTAACAGTTTCTTGTTTCTAATGCACCTGTTCTCTGAAGGAATTCCCCAGAGCAAAGTCTAGATTATAATGCAATTTCCTAAAATGGTCCCACTTTTTATTCTGTCACTGGCTGTAGAGGTTATAGGCACTGACAACAAGACTCAGCAGCAATTTTTTCTCCACTTGTACATCACTGACAGAGCCAAATGACTCAAGCAGTGACAAATAGTGCCCTTTCATAACTGTAGTTATTCCTCACTATATCATTCCTGTTTCTGTTGGCACGTGCGTGCTGTCAGATATAGTTTCAATATAGCAGGGCACTAACACAGTGGTTGTTATGACCTTTTATGCAGAAAGGTGATACTTTCTCTGACTGTGCTAAGCAAAGATAGAAAGCTTAAGATATTCTTCTACTCTTGAACTGACCCTTGTTATTTCTGTCTTTAGACCTGTGGTATATCTTTTCACAGGAAGCTCAGAAGTGTTTGAACAGCATCTGAATGCTTGCTGAGAGCTTACTTCAAGGAAAGAAAGTCTGGCAACTAAACTCCTGGAAAAAGCTGTCTTAGAGCCATTGGAGGTTTACTGTCCTGATGGACTATGCATTGTCTCGAGGGCTATAGCTTTGAACTTAGTTGTCTCTAAATTTCTCACCATTTTTAACACAGCTGACCTTTAGACAAGGAAATACTGGTTTTGATTCACATCTCCCCTCTTCATAGTTATTTCCCTAGAAGGCAACCCTAATCCATATTTTAGGTTCTTTTTTATATCCATTGCTGGCATTGCTTTGTGGTGAGTTCTGAGTTCTGCAAGGCCCATATATTAGTGTACCGAAAGGAACATCCATACCCAATACATGAGGAAAACCAACTTTTGCTAATTGCTTTGGTCTGGTTATAGTATTCAAAAGCTATCATCTGCCATGCCCGACAAAAATGACTTTTTCTTGGAAATATTAGCACTCTTTCCAAGATATTTCACTCTCTTTTTCGGAAACCAGCAGGACAAATTATACTGTGTTGTAAAATACACTTACTAGAAAGCTGATTTTAGTGCTTGTATAATTTAATTCTGTCCTATTTTGAGCAACATAGCAGCGTCTGTAATAGATTCTCCTTCTTCAGTCCCTCTTGTAAAGATGGGGTAGATTCTTCAGAGGTAGCTGGTTTAATTGGGAATAGTACCAACTTACTGGCACTACGAATGCACATTATTCATCATTCAGTGTCCTGGAAAGTCATTCTTGTACAACTTATACATATTTTTCTGTTTTTAAACCATCTTACCACTTCTATATAAGGCAAAATCAGGTCTTGACACACTTCTCAAAATTGTGACATATTTTGGGAGACAATTTTCTAACTGCATGTTTCTGTCCTTACTAAGTTTCCCTAGAAATTTTAGGTTTATCAGCTTCTGTTTTTTTTTCAGAAACTCTAGGGAATCCATAGCTGTAGGAATATATTAATGAATTGGGACTGCTTTCTCATGGGACTTTACTTTATCCATTTAGTTAGTTTCTAAGGAAAAAAAAAAAAAAAAAAGGAACACACTTGTTTTTAGGATGGAAGCTGAAAAATCAGACACAGCTATAAGGGAGAAATGATGGAAAGGGCTGACAAAGTAGGACATGAGGGAAGGGAACGGCTAGGCTTTCTTTCTGTCTTTAGTGAAATGTTAGTCCTTATTTTACCCCAATGCTACAACTCTTGTTTTCATGAGGAACTACATTCCCATGTTCCTTAATGGCAGAAATAAAACCCAATGATCTGAGATTTTTTTCTGAGAAAAAGACAAAAAGTAGAAATTTTCTTTGATGAAATGTCATTCTAAAGACCTATGGATAACTGGATACTGCAAACAACCTAATATTTCTTGCATTGTATGCTAGCTAGTTTCTAAAATATCTGGGGAGTTGATATCATACTACAGTGTCTAGGCACTTGTGTTTATTCTCAGCTTTTGGAGCAGAAGCAGATAGATTTGTCTCTAGTCCATAGCTTTTATAGGTCTCCATAGTAGAAATATATTTTTGTTTGTATTAATTGCACACATTTAATAGAAAAATATATCTATTTTAAATGCAATTTATATTTAGAAATTATACTTTTATAATTACTGGTTTATGATAAAGTTATATATTGAAGTATAGACATACATAAGAATAGGTTTCAAAATTGTAGCTGCAACATGGGCTTATCAAGATTATATACAAAGAGTAAATGCAATGCACTTTTCTGGCTCTTCTGTCATTGTGAAAATAGAGACAAGCATCTTGTGGCTGATGTAACTTGCACATATAAGTAAAGAATTCTCTAGCAATTAGTTTCTATCAGTGGATTGATAATTGTTTGATCTTCATGCAGCCTGGGTATGTTATTACCTTCCTGGGCAGTAAGTTCTTAGTCTTCTGAGGTGTGTCAAATGGAGCAGCTGACACCACCTAGGGTTATTGTGGTATTTGCATGGTGGCTAAGGAATGGATGAGATAGGTAGTCAAACTTGATGAGATGGTGCCCACTGTGGCTGGTCTTGCTGCTGCCCAGGAGACCTCTGGGTTCATCTAGCTACTACGGGGCCAACAGAGCAGTCACTGTGCCAGGCGCTAGACAAAATGTCAGACAGCTTCTTTCTGTAAGATGAAAAATGAGATGGAAGAGTTCAGTGATTAAGGCAGTGGTCAAAGAGATTAATGTGACCAAACAGAGACACTAAAGTGACCAGACATAATTCACAAACTAGTATTACTCCAGATAACATGACAAAGTGCTTGGGCCTGGTGAGATCTATTATTTTTGATGTACTGGCGTCTGAACAAGAAAACTGGAATTAATAGTCACATAATTTGTTTCCCACTCCCACTCCTCTTAAATTATTGAACAGAGCTCATGGGAGAGCACAGAGGCTTAATGCCAAGGCCAGTGAAAACTGATCCATTTCAGCTTGTGTATGACTGAGGAGATGGATTTTAGAGAAACTGTGGCAAAAGCCTCACGTTTCCACTGATGAATATTCTACAACTGATCTCTCAAAGACGGCAGATGGGAAATAGAGCAAAGCTTTTATAATGCAGTGGGACAGAGAGGGACACTTCCAAACCTAACAAATAAAAAGAAGAAAGTGTAGCAAAAAGTACACCTTTGTAAAACAATGGACCATGAGCCTAGCTGTAACGATCAAACTTTCCCTTTCTTTCCTGCAATCAGCAGAAATGTTATCAGCCATATAACAAACAGCATCTCACTAAATGTAAAGAAATTTGCATGTGATATACACATTGACCACAGAAGCACTGGTAAAAAAAAGACATAAGATTTTGTATAAATGTAATGATAATGTGAGGTAAATATTTTATGCCATGTCTAAGATATTGCTATATTCCTTCTTTTGTTGTTTGCTTGCTTGTTTTGGCTGTTGATGTGTTAGCATTATCTGGAAACTATCTGTGTTAAAAGTTGTGATTTAGAGTCACCTAGGAACAATGTGTGCATGTATTCTTTTTTTGCCAGCTTCAGTCTCAAAACTGTAGTTTTTATTTCTGAAGGCTGGATACAACCTAACATGCTTTTCCTCCACAATTTCTGGACTGAAACTGTTGCTGAGGAAACAGATGCATCTTTTCCAATCTGCATAAATATGATTCAAGCAATCATACTGGGTTTTACAACAGCTTGGCTAAATTGGCTCACAATTTAAATCTGTGCAAGAAATCCTTCTAGGTTTTAGAAATACGGGTTTCGCATAATGCCTGCCTATGGCTGTGGAGCAGCTGTTGAAGCATGGAAAGGCCATTCTACTTGTAACTGACCTATTCAATTTTTTTTATTATTTTTTATTTTTTACTCTTACAAAGAAGAGCTGTTTTTGTAATGACAATACCTGGCTGGAATTACTTTTCTTTGGAGAAAATGGTGCTGTCTTTCTCTCATTGGCAGGTAAACACTGTTCACTCGTTGAACTTTAATATTTTCCAGGCAAGGTGACAGATGTTTAAATGGTATGAGCTTGTGATTAGCTGCTATTAGCTGGTGATACCTAAGGTGGTTTCTAAGAGTCAGTTGTGTATTAGTTTGCAGCCCAGTGACTTCTCTGTGTGTATATATATCTGTATGGTATTTTTGTTCTGTCAGACCTGTCTCCTGTTGTGTAGCTGCATTTGTGAGGTGGAGAAGTAATGCTCTCTCTTTATCACCAATTCATCAAGCATGAGCTCAGTCCTGCACTAAACGTGGCCGTGCAGCCCCCCAGCAGCTCACAGACAGACTGAACTCAGGCTTTTTTAGAGCTAAGCCAGACAGCACTTGCATGTGCCTGCAAAACCCCACATAGGATTTAACCTTCATTATGTCAAGGGGGCCTTTGAATATTCATTTCTTTTCAGAAATAATGGTTCTGAAAGTTCCCAGCACTGGCTATGTGGTAGTACTTTGCTCTTGCTCCTCTCACCTATGAGGATGAAGGTCAGAATCAAGTGGATGAGTTGACTGTAGCACAATGTAATGTCTACTGGCCCATTTTTACCCTTAGAAGAAGCTAGAACACTCTATTCACATTTTATATTCATTTATGCCTATTTGCTAAGTAATTCTTTTCTTCTTCATCTTTCTATACCCTGACACCTTAATCTTGCTGACATCTTACAATAGTTAATGAGAAGCAGCTCCCTGTCTTTTCACTGCTTGCTTTCCTTCTCCTAATACCAAGGCATCGGATGATAGTTTACTTTGCAAGACTTGAAAATGTTGTGTTGTACTTCTCTTTTGAAGAATACATATATATTAACAGAGCTCAAGCCAAGAGCAATGATGACAGCCTTATAAAACATGATTACTAGCTGAGACGCAAGTACAGACACTGTCTTGAATATATCACCCAGGTATTATTTTCAGCTCCAGACCTGAAAGCAATTTCCATATTTTATAGACAAAAACATGACACCTAGCTCTAGGAGAAGCACAACCGATCTAAAATATTTGAAAACACAATACTTCTAAATAACACTGTTTCAGGGATATCTATAAACTCTCTGTTATGAGGGTAATTCATTAATTTCAGCTTCTTTAATGTCTGTCATGCAGTTAAGACATATGAATATTTCTAACAAGCCAGATCTCTGGCTATTGAGAGACAAGGTGTTCTGAGAAAACAGACAACTCCGTTAAGTTAGCACTCAAGCCCAAATGTAATTAACACTGAAAGAAAACAAAAACAAAACAAACAAACAAAAAAACATAAACAGGGAGGGAAGTGAATTTGTTCATAATATATTTTTTAAAAATATGGAAAAGGAAATCTGGTTGGACAAATAAACCACATGCAAATGTTTATGCTATTGTTGTGAAAGAACATATAATTGAGTGAGCAGATTGCACTCATGGCAATCTCAGCAGAGGCAGCTATGTGGTTTTTTTCCTTCAGTTTCTCTCCTCTTGCTGGAATCACAACAGGAATATTAGGGGAACTACTGAGCCAGCCACTGCTGAGCTGAAAAGGTGCTAACTATATACCAGATGCACCTTATGTTTTTATGCCACGTTAACTGTTCTGTGCCTCAAGTAAAGAGCATTTTATTAAAAAAAAATAAAAAAATAAAAAATCTAGCAGAGAAGACTGTTGCCTCATGCTATTATGCCAGATAAAAGAAACATTACCTGCTTATTCCAGACAGAGTGTTGTCCAATACTGTTGGCTCTTCTAGGGTGAATATTTGCATTGTGAAGTCTACAGTCACTCTGTGCATATCGATTTTTAAGTCCCATTGCAACTTTGACAGAAGTGTGCCAAGCCTACATCTTTGTAGTACCAACAGCTACAGCAAACAGTATGTCTGGACTCCGGGTCTGTACCAACAGGACAGCTCCTTAACTTCCTCCAGAGCTCACAGCTGGCCAACAGAAGGGTAGACCAGTCAAAGATACCTTGGATGGCTGCTCTCAGTTTTGTTCGCAAAGTGTAATGCAAATTCATTCATATTCAGACATACTGATAGGAAATGTTCTACTGGTGCTGATTGCTATAGAAAACTTTTCTGAATCTAATATATTTAAGTCACTGTCTCCTCTCTCTTACAGTATAAACTTTTCTTCACAATGCTGTTCTCACTTGTTTTATCCACAAAGCTTTTGGCTGTCTTGAAATATACACCTTGTGCACTGTGATTTTATAGCATTATTAGAAAAATTCGTTCCCTGATCAAAAATTGGTAGCTGCTTCTAAAATTAACATTAGTTCTACTAATCTAAAAACTGTTCTGTGCAGTGCTTCATTTATCTGGAATTCAAGGAGGAGAGGTCATCGTGAAGACATGGATCTCCAGCATGGGTCTAGTAATGCGGGTGCCAAACAAGTGAAGATGAAAAGATAAACACTGAGAAGAAGAAAACCTAACAGCAGCCAGCATGAAGTTCATGACACTGACTGGTGGACTGAGCTTTTGCTGTGTTGTTGTGTTTACATTTGTTCTTTTTATTCACCACTGAGTTTCTCTCACTTTTCTTGAGGAACTGAACAGTTCCTGAATTTATTTGCACAAATTTTAAACTTACCTCAAAACTGTGTATCACATGACTATCACGAGTCCGTGCAAAAGCCCATTGCTTGTAAAATTCATAGCATGTTTGCTCCTCCAGATTCAGACATCTTTTGTGGGTCCATAATGTATGTGAAATAAAAGTCAGTGGTAAGGATGAAGCACTGGCTGAATTGCTAACAGGTCATGGCTAGAACATGCCCATTGAATACTTCATTCATCTACCAAGATAACGTCCTAGTCTTGGCCTTGAATACGATTTG
This sequence comes from Alectoris magna, assembly GCA_030625065.1. Classification (NCBI taxonomy): domain Eukaryota; kingdom Metazoa; phylum Chordata; class Aves; order Galliformes; family Phasianidae; genus Alectoris; species Alectoris magna. Next base: position 31,001,373 of record CM060563.1, on the reverse strand, counting down.
TGAGCTTCAAATTTGAGAAGTTGTACCATAGATTAGAAATAATTCAAAGGCTCCTTAAAATTCCCTTTTGCTTTTACCCACAGGCTAACTCGATTCTTCTTCCCTCTGGCCAGAACACATGCCACTGAAGGAAAGATTTATTTCCCTAAACCATGCTGCTTTCAGCAGTTTCAAATAGCCTTAAATTATGTGTAAGTATCTCATTTCTTATCAATATTTCACCTTTAGTGTTACTGAGTGCATAGGTCTGCACTATCCATTTTGGATTTTTTTTTCTTAAATATCATTTCTAAATTATTAACCCTGTTTGGGCGTGTAGAGTTGCTCACACTACCAGGGATTAACCAACCACCAAAAAACTTGCGTTCTTTTCTCCTTGATCCTGGCTTTTAATTTACTTGAGTTTATAAGCTTTGCAAACCTCTGATACTTTTAATTGCCTGTCTGCGTTAGCATTATCATAAAACCTTTTAACGTTTCACCTTTGCATTCTTCAGGATGTGACCTTTAGCTTTTTCTGGAAGTACAAAGAGAAGAATTAATTCTCTGTCTCCAACAATATTAAATTTGTCTGTCATCAACATCTTAGTTTTGTTCCATAATGGTCCTCATTAATTTCTCTTTTGATAGCTTCTGATCTGTGTACAGAATAATTGCAGAGTGTATGTGAGAGGACCTGGGTATATCTCTACGTATACATTCAGGTGGAACAATATAAGGTACATTTACTAACCCATGGCACATATGTAATTTTGTGCACTTTTGTGCAGTTACTAGAAAGAAATAGAGGCAATACTGAAAGAAATCTGAACATAACTCAGTGTTTTAATGCCTCCCTTATTCTTTGCAATAAAGTTCTTTGGGCCAGGCTTTAGAGTTCAATAATATTTAAAATTTAAAAATGGAGACATTATAAGAAGCATCTTTCTTAATGTAGAAATTTGTGAAACATGATTATTCTTTTAAAACTCGCTTCTTTATTACTAAATTCATCTTATAGCTCCCCTTACATATTATAAAAAAATCTCTAACATTTTTTTTTTTTTCCCCAAGGCTTTCTTGCTTCATTCTTGGTTCTTTTTTATATCAATTTCTTCAGAAAGAGACCAGTTGACCAGCTGACTACACTAATGAAACACCCCCCTAAAAAGTATTGTCTACAAAAATAAGCTGCATAAAAGAGAAGTTCTGCAGAGCTTGTCCTTTGTGCCTCTTACCCCTTTTTTCCTGTCTCCAGAATAATCATTGAATTCCACTTTTATATTTTCCTGAAACAAAAGCAGTATGGCAAAGTGTCGACTGTAGTAACACATCTGCATGGGATATGACAGGTTTTCTTTCTCTTCAGAAGAATATACTCTTTTATTCATAACACAAGTTATTTTCAGATAGAGATGCTAAGGAGGATGGAACTTTCTTCTGATTGAACTCTCTTTGTTAAAAAAAGGTAAATTCCAGGACTAGACTTACTATGTATTTAATCAAAATCTCACTTTCCTTACTTTATCATGGTATCACCAACACCCGAATTTGTCGCCCTTTTGTATTAAACAATTTTTGTGTTTCTCAGGCATTATTCATATAGCCTGGGCTGATTCATATTTTTTGCTGTAATATGAAGATTTTCTCACACCAGTTCTTTAAGAATTTTCAGTTGAGGATTTTCCAGTTACTCCTATTTGAGGAACAGTTCTGAGTGCATCCTTTTTGGATGTAGGCATTTCTACTTTCATCTCCTTGTTTGCATTAGCCATCCTGACTGTCCCTATGCTTACAGAGCTTACCCCCACATGATAGTCCACTGGATGGAGGGCATGGTATGTTTTGGTGTACCACTGCATTCTAACATTTGCTTTCTGTCCTCCACTCATCCAATTATTCAGAAATTAATCTGATTGTTTTATAGTGTGCAGATTCTTCAGTGTGCTTTATTTAGAGGTCCAGTTCATGCCTTCATAATGAATGAAGCTGCCAGGCATATATTTTTTAAAAGCTTTTTAGTTTTAAATATTCAGGTAGACTGGTATTTCTTGTTGAAATTCAACTGAGTTGAAGGTACCTAACTCATTGATTTCAGGGTATTTTCAAAGTTTCCTATAAGGATCATTCAGATTGTTGGATATTTAAACATCTTTCAAAAATCTTACCTTTGAGAGCTAAAATTTCCTGTGTTGCTAAGACAGTTCTGAAATGTCTCCCAGTTCTCTTTGGTTTAGCAAGAAGCCACTGCACAATACATTTATTTAATTTACCTCTGCTAAGGAACCTAATTAATACCCAACTTTTCTGAAACATTTAAAAATAAATCCCACTGATCTTATACAACTTAATCTCAGGTTTAACCAAAAATCTGTATTAGTAGTTCATAAATGTATCCTCCTGTGATCCGTGCCTCTGTGTGGTGGATAATGATTGTAGTAAGATTACAAAAACAAACCTAATGCTCACTATTATACTGATCATAGCAAGAATACATGTCCTGATTGAATATTATCAGGAGATCACCAGAGCAGTAAGTGACAGCAGCAGTGAAATGATGAAAATAAAAAGAAGAAAATTATAGATAAAAATAAATTGCTATAAACCAAAGCAGATGAAGGAGCAAGGGTCATAGTTTTACTTTCTTTTCCCTCTCAGGGTGGTTAATTGTTTTTCAACTTCGGCACATATGTCTTAAATGAAAAAGTGCTTCTAAAATGTGTATGCATGTCTAGGGAGTCTAGGGAAATGAGATTAGCGATAGCCAAATGAATATTATGTACTGATAAATCAATATGAAAACAAATTGCAGAAGCTCTTTCACAACTGTAATCCATCTTCTAGTTTTCTTCAGTTTTGCATGCTGCTGTTTTGTAGACTTTCAGCCAAATGGAGGAGAGTAGTCATGTTTACCTTGCTCCCTTCCATGACAAATATACCCACTCATTAGTGGTAGTGTAGACTAACACTACGCAGTGCTAATTTATGCAGATGCTCCTTTCCTCGCACTGGGGTAAAGAGAGCAGATAAGAATTAAAAAAAAAAAAAAAAAAGATTTTGAACATCATTACTTACGGTCTGGGAACTGGGTTTGTTTTGGTCTTCTGATAGCAATTCCTACTTGTGAAAATTTTTGAGAATAGTCTACTTCCATTTGGCAAGAAAGTGAAACAGAAACAAAATCTTGCAAATGTTTTGAGAAATGAAGGAGATTGGAGCAGATACTCTTTCTGCAGCCAAAATTACTAATTTAGGAAAAACTGCATATTTTGCTGAAACTATAATTAGTTGAAAAAGTCCTGGCCAGCTCTAGCAGGAGCACAAAAATTGCATCATGCTGTTAGGCTTGTTTTATGTCTGTTGACTTCAGTAAGCTTTTACATCTTTAAGTACCTGCAGCAGAAGTGTGCTGCTGCTTTGAGCTCAACTCATCAGGAAAGCAAAGGAAAAGCTGCAGCTTCTTATTAAGTCCTTTCTCCTCCTGTCCTGCCAGGCTTAACTCTCCTGCTGCTTCCAGGAGTTTCTCTCCTTCTTTTTGCTATTCCAGCTAGCATGGGCTGCAAATCTTTCTGGGAAGAAGCTGCAGCTTTCTTCCCAGCTTCTGCTGCTCTCCATTCACTGGTCTTGAGCACTGAAGCTGGAACCCCTTTCTGCTGGCTACCTGAAGCACCCAGATAGCTACAATCACTGTTTTCTTCTCCTGCTCTCTTTGCCTCAGGACAGTTTTATTCCAAAATGCACAAGCTGGAAGTGACCCACAGTTTGATGAAGGCTCTTCATTTTCCCATAACTGCTCTCGTTTTGAGCTCTGCTGATCCCCATGTCTGCACCCACTCTCTCTTTCCAGCTGTCAAGGAATTTTTCTTTCCTTTCATCTGTTCACCTTCTCTTCCCAAAAGGCACAGCAAGAGCTTGAAAGCAATCATTCCATCCACATGTCCAACATATGAAGGTGAACTTACAGCCAGAGCTCCTCAGTGCACTTTTGAAAATCACAGCACTTTGGGCTTTAAGTACCCTGAATAAAGCCACAGTTTATCCCAGAAGTTCACAGAAATCTGCTATTACATGACCAAGGTATGACTTCTCAAAACTGCAGAAACAAAATACAGCACTTCACTGAAATGCTAATTCAGAGGATTAAATATTTTGACAGCTGGGAGAGAAAATACGTCCTGGAAAGTGGTCCACAAAGTAATGCAATGTGCAGAATATCTAGTTACTTTAACGTATAAAAAGTGAAATCTTGCATTTCCTGTCAGAATCTAGATAATATCTTTCACTGGAAAGGGAAAAAGGGCAGGCACAGGAAATCCATTGTGATGTAGTGACAAACGCTCTGATTCCTTCTCTGTTACACTGATCTGAGTAACATTCAAGCCAGACAAGTCCCCACCTGACTTCATAGATCTTTGGGTGAGGCTCTTAACCATGTAGAAATGAAAGCTTGACGTTCCTGTGCAATGAATTGCCCTGTTCTAATCTTAACCAACTTTCCCCACATAAACAAACAAGCAAACAAACAACATGCTTGCTCTTGCTGTTAGTGTGAAGAAAGAGATTTGTTCGTATAAGGTCCTGCTTCCTCCTCATTCCAACACAGAAGGTGAATAAACTGGAGCAGATGCCAGCTTCTACACAGAAATGATCACAAGGAAAGTGAATAATGTATTCTAGAAATAAATGCACCACAACCAGCTGGCCTAGTATAACACAGACCCGCGAGAGAGAGGATACTTAAACTTCAAACATCTGATGCTGTGTCTTTAGCTTACTTAACGGTGCTGCTTTGCTGAGTGGAAAATCTAGTTACTTGGATGTATAAAGAAAATGAAGACTTACATTTCATGACAGGATCTAAATAACATATCTGTCCAAGTGAAAATCATGTGCGTTACACTAGAATGGTTATGTACATCATCCTTCTAGTTTACATTGTTAGAGTGCTTTTACATCAAGGATGTCATTTTCTCTCCCATCAGACATCCAGGGGTTTCTTATGCAGCCTTTCTCCTCCCACTCTGCCCTCGCTGCTCTTTGTTTGATTACCAGATACTATGAAACTGTAGCTATATTTTGCAAGCTGTTTTCCACAGGTTGCAGTAAAATATATTTATATCATGAGTAAGTACTTCATTTTGAAACGTATAAGAAGTATTTCTTTATTCAGCAAGCTGTCTCAACTTGGAGCACTAAGTGTATTATTAGAAGCACTGTTGCACTGTAAAAGCTTTAAATGGCGTCTTAAAGCTTTTTAAACACAGTGTTGTCTTTGTGGCTCTGTAAATCACTATCCTGTTGGAGGTCAAAAGATTATCATTTAGAGAAGGTTTCATTCTTTATGAAGGAAACTGGTTAGCCAAAGTTGTATAAATAAGCTGTCTGCCTCGAGACTTAGCCATGTGGCAAAATATATCTTTGCTGTCAAATGCAGAGATGCTAATATGAAGACAGTACCTATTGTTTCCCTGCGGTGCTTACGGATAGTAGCATTTTGTTTATTGTGACAAAGTGAGACTCTTATATATTCTCAGTGCTGATAACTCTTCATCCAGAAAGACCAAGAATTTACAGCAGACAACCTAATGTGGACAGGTATATGTAGGAAGGAAGCATTTCTCAGAGTCCATAAATGCTCTACTCGTTCAAAACTTCCTTGTTTATATGTTTGACCTTGGGATAAGTACAATGTTCAAATATATTATAATATAATTATTCTGTTTCTTTCATCATGACATACGTTTATAGTAAAATTGCCAGCATACCTGCTGAAATGTGTGTACCCACAGGTAATTTGTTGTGAAATATGATACCTAAGCATAAGGTATGTAGTGTGTTCAATATGCTTCTTTATTAATCTCTACCAAAACCCAAACTAACATACAAAGTACTCAAGTTTGACTGTCTGACAGCTTCATCTGCCAACAATCCTATAATTAGGATTCAGAAATATAGAAATGTAAAAAACAGCAGTCTGTACTGTAGACTTCCACATGCTTTTAAAACTCCCTTGGAAACAGAACCAGGATGAATGTGAATGCCTCATTCCTATGTACACTTAGAAGGAACCCTCTCCTAGGCAAAACATGACGGCATTTATTTATATTTTTAGTCTTTTTTTTTTCATACACTGGAAGCTTAATGCTGAAAGAAAGTTTTCATTATCTGAGTTGATAGCTAACAGTCAAAGTTGCTCTCTTGTCTTGGTATCTTTCAGTGTTTGGGAAACCGATTTATAACAATACATGGATGCACTGAATTAGAAAAGACAGTTTTAGAGCAGTGACATGTTTTTTTTCCTACAGTGCACACTCCACTGAGATAAGTCAAATACACTGCATGAGAGCTGCATGCAATCTGAAAGGTTCTCCTGCCCATGCTCTCATTTTCTTCCTTCCTTTTTTCTCTGCTGGCCCAGGGGAGACCCAAATCCTGCCGTTTTGTGGCCCCTTGTTACAAAGGGCACAGCAACTGGTGAGGTAAAATCACTGCTCATGAATCTAACTAAGCTTACAAGCTCAGTGACACACAGAGCTTTCACTGTTTTGTAGCTTGGAAATTCAAGATCTTGTCCAAATTCTAGCAGGCTGTGAAGTCCTTGAACTTAGACCCAAGCCTACTTTTAGTTCTGTAATTTCCAGAAAAGATTGGCTGATTTCTCAGTGATTCTAAAGTGTCCCAAACTGCTGGTTCAAAGACCATTTCCTTAACCACGGGTACACATTTAATAAATCTACCACTGGTGCTTAAAGCTGAGATACAGTTATTTGTGAACTAAACTTTTTATGCCATTTTCTTTATTTTATTTAACATAACTGCGGTGATGCTGTCTCTGCTAACTCACTGTGATAAGCTGTGTATTCCTGCCGCGAGTATGCAGACTTACATAAATACTCCCTCCCTACCCACCTGTACCTGAACAGCATAAACACGTCCTCTGCCATGTCAGGCACTTTGAATGCTTTTCTACAACTCAAACGTCTTCTTTCTTATCTCTTCCACCATTTCTAGAATGAGAAATTTCTTGTGTGGTTTTAAAACCTTTCAAGTTTCGTGAGCTATGTATACCTTTGTAGACCAATGTTATTTTACATTTGATAAGCAGAGAATAAATAACAAGGAAAAGCCTCGAGAAAATTACTGTAAGACATCACATTATGAATCTATCTATAAAAAAAATGAATCCAAGGTGAATATAAAATGGATGCTTCCTCCAGCAGGCCCTGTGAGGTACAGCTCAATGTACAAAGCAAAAATTGTTCTGCGTGTATATATATATATATCTATACATACACACACATACAGATATATGCCACGTGCAGAAATTTCTGGTGTAGTCAAAATTGTTACATTCAGTAGACTTTTGTCGCAACTGTCCACCTGAGTGCACAGATGAACTTGTAAAACCAATATAACTGCTCTGGCTTCATTGCTAGTTAGTAATGAAATTTTTTGGATCAACTTCTGTACACTTCTGATTCTACGTGTGTATATTTCTGTTTTATACCCTTATATACAGAAAAGGTAATCAGAACGGATAATGGTTTTGTTAGCAAATCTCCAAAACTGCAGAACCAAAAAATTGATGGTAGTCTTAGGTGAGGAGGAGCAGGCAATGTTCAGAAGTAACAGGTAAATGAACATTTATGTTTAGCCAAACAAAGTTTTTCATGTTTAAAATCAAAATTTTCAGATCACTCTATATAATATATAATTAAGCAACTAATATATATTACTACCATTACTGGCACTGGCATTTGTTTTGATTTTCCACAGTAATGAGAATAATTCAAGATAGATTTTCCCCTATTAGTGTTTCACTGGGAAGCTGCTTTATAACACAATTTAAGACAGAAAGTTAAGTTCATACCCACTAACAGAGTTAATAATCAATCCCAGCAATATGTTTCAAGTCCTACTTTTTGCTCAAATCTATTTTTTTTTAAATATATTTTCTTATAAATTCTCTCTCTCTGTCTTTTTTTATCCCTAGGAAGTAAAACAAAAGTCTTCAAATCTACAAGAAGTTCTCCATTAGCTGTATGTTTTTCTCTAAGGAAATTATTGCTTTTTAATCTGCCATTCATCTCATCCACAGAGGAACAAAGTGGATTTTCAGGTCAGATACCTCTCTTACAAATCAATAAGACGTTGTTGAAAAGTTGGAATTTGAAAGAAATTATATGTATGTGACTTCTGTGTAAATGATGTACTTAAATCTGTGCAATATTGAGAGATATTTGAACCCAAGTGGGTTCTTAGCTGGACCCTTCAAGTGAAAGAAATGAAGTCATAGAGATTGCTTGTTTTTGTCAAGGAGGTGTGTAAGATGTTTTTGTTTCAGGCAACTTATTCCTTGAGGTAATGTATATCAGCATACATGAAAAAACTGGGTCATACTCTATTAGGTATTGCAGAAATATAACAAGCAAAAATTGGATGTTCTAACAGCCTATAGAAATTGAACTGTAAGGCTGGGAGTACTTGGGATGCATGAACAAGGCTCGCCTGTATTGTGGGAATTAACTTTTTATCATGATAACACAGATGCTTTTTTGGAATTGATCCGAAATATAAATAATTGATTTTTCAAAAGTAAAGCTTCTAAAAATGAAAGTAAGAAGTCTCTTGTTAAAACTTGACAAGGAATAAATTATTTTAATTGAGCTCCTAAAGTGGTATTTGAGTAATGGCAGTTATCACAAATGGATCACTCCAAAGACGTACCCTAGGCTGGCTGAGAAGGCATTGGGCCACTTTGTGGCTTTTTTCCCCCACGCTGTCTATTGCCAGGTTTGACTTTTATGTGGACTGAGATGATGGGAGCTGGCTACCACTAGTCAAGCATTAAATGTCCTTCATTTCTCCTGATCATTTGTACTTGTTAGGCCGTAGCCAGCTTGTGAGGTGTTTTGGCTGTGGGGATATTTCTACACTGTGACGTTTGTTTCCATCCTGATTGAAAATTACTTTAATTAAAGCTTGTTCCCTGGTTTTCTGCTCCTCATAAATGCAGTGATTCTGGAGTAGTTTAATGACATATATTTTGAAAAATGCTGATTATCAAGTCTGATTTTTCTTTTTGTGCCAATGTGTTGCTTCTGATGGGAACAAGACTGTACAAAAATGTTTAAGCAGCTGCATCTTCATGAATATATTAATTTCATTACTTATTCTTCCTGTGATGAAGACCTGAGATGAAGACCTGAAACCAGTCTTCCATCTGAAATGTAAAACTTATTATTGTTTATATGTATGTATATATATATATATATTTATATACACATATGCACATATACCTATATACATATGCTTCTCCATGCAAATTTAAGACAAACCTTGACATTTTCTACTTTGTTTTTTTTTTCTTTTAATGTCTTGGGCAGTTTGCTATACAGGAAATATGCCATGATTCATGCATTCTAATAGATTCCACCTCCAACTAGGGCTGAATTTTCCATCTTTTGAAGAAGAATTTCATGCTGTTAACAATGTACATTTAGACTAGGTAAACTTACTTCCTGAGTTTCCTTTCCTTTCCTGGCAGTACTAAGTGACAAAGCAAAAAGCTTCAGAACAAAACATTTTCTTGACTTGGAGATTCCTTGCAAATGTTTCATTCCTCAAACGGAGCTCTTTCCTGCTTAAAACTTTCGTAACTTGTTTGGAACTTAATGAGCCCCACATGTTCTGGCTCCCAGCACCAGCCAGCCTGCAGCAGCACAACAGCCCTCTTGCTCTGCACAGGGTCATGAAAAATGTCAGTCTTACCCAGTACTTTTTTGAAATCTTTTTTTTTTGTTTATACTCCGAGGACTCTATTTGCTGGTCAGCTGACCCCCTAAATTCAAAACTGAATTTATGACGCAGCAAATCTCCTACTCTGTGTAGTTATAAAGACAGCAGACAAACTAGCACTCCAGTAGTGCTCCCGTCTCTCTTGGATTCTCATGAAATATGATGCCAAGGCTGAAGTTTTACACTGGATAAAAACAGTCCACAGGACTTCTCGATTGTTCCAGAGAATCCACTTTCCTTTGCACCAGCACAATTACAAAGGACGAAGTCACAAGTGTGGCACTCACTGTGAATGCCAGAGGTTTGGTGGAAGCTGATTCCTGGCCAGACAGGTTTACAACAGCAATATGTAGAAACAGACAATAATCTATTTTAAAATGTGTATGTGTACATGTCTATATATGCACAGTTATAAACTACTTTGAAGCCGTTTCAGAAATCATCTCAATGAACAGTAGAGAAGCAGGAAAAGCAACTCACTTGATAAAGCAAAAGGGAGAGTAAGATATCTAGATGAAATACCATGGTAAAAGGAAAAGAAAAACAATCCCTGAAATCTCAAAAACAGTACTTATATGTAGACTTTTCATATGTATTTTCCATACTGAGGTAGAAATTCATATCTAGCTATGTAAGTATTCTCTGTTTCTACTACAGAAATTGCTCTTAGCGTTTGTATACCATAACAACACTGTAAGCCACATGAAGCTCTGAGATTCACTCAAGTAATTTAGAAAAAACAGATTGGCTAAGGGAATGGCCAATGCTTTTAATTACTTTTTTTTTTTTTCTTTTCTCTTTCCCAATTAAAAAGGTATGGTGAAATTCATACTGCGTAGGAAGAAAATGTTTAGCTAATTGGGAAAGAAGTATTCCTTCTTAGGATCTGTTTAACCAGCACAAACCAGAAGCCAAACTAACGAATGCAATCCTATTTCTTTCTAGATTCAACCAGTTACAAAAATGCATACCTTAAGGGTAATTCTCTTTGATTCTTATGGGATAACAGAGTGTATCAGACACTTTCAGTATTAACTTGATATAGCAGAAAAAAAAAATGGCCGAAAGAACTGCCTCAGTCATCAATTTGGGAAGCAAAGTCAGATTGTATCGGCTGTAAAATATGTGCGCTTCACTTGCCTTATGTAGCATACAATGTTCAGAAGCAAGGTCCCTTCAAGGAAAATATTTGGGACTGGGAGATAACTTTAAGGCTGTATGCTTTCAGGCTTGGATTTGTTTGTCAATCCCTACGACTGCAACATTGCAAAGACCAAGTTATTTACAGCACACAGTGGGACAGAGATGTAAGCAATCTCGGTGTATTTCTTACCTAAATATATATCTTTCATTAAATAATTATTTCATTTAAATCTATATATTATCATCATAATATGTTAGGAGTTAAGGATTACCTGGCATATCATTGTGCATAGTTAGCTGGAATATACATTTGGTTTCTTCAGCTTTCAACATTTGCAAAAGAACTGAATTTCTTCCCTCTGACAATCAGGATAGCCACTCACTGGCTTTTTATTCTGATACACTGAGTAAAGGACACTGATGAAATCCAAATGGTTCTAGGTAACAAGCATGAAGACTGCATAATGCTAAAGTAAAGTTATTTTTCATCAGAAAGTGGAAAGACAACAACTGAGCCTGCTCTGTGATGAGCATCATAAAATCCCTTCACCTGCAATAATTGAAATGCTAATAACTATAAATCTTTAAGATGATAAAAAGAAGACTATTGCAGATATATCAAGAAAAAATGTTTGACTTTTCTTTCTCACAGTTTGAACAGAGATATTTGCTCTTATATTTAAGGCTTTATTTTTCTTATTAATGTAGGTGTCCAGGCTGCTGGGTAGAGTGAACTGAAAGCTCATTTCTCCTGGGCTTTCAATATTTTAATGTTTAGACTTTCAGGGATTCAGTAGCACAAAAAGGGTTTTAAATGTTCATGTTTTTCTAACCAGAGCTTATGCAAAAACTTGTTAGTTTTCTGAAAATTATTGTACACGGGAGTGCATGTAAGAATTTCTCCTGAGTCTTTAAATCCCCCTACTAGAGCAGAAGCAGATACTGCTTGCATTTCTACCTTCCTATTCTTCCAGTTGTAAGTATAATCTGTGCAAACGGATTAAAACAGAACTAGAAAATTATTAATATAATGTTGTATTCCATTTACACATTGTCCTTTCCAGGTGATTTATTTATTTTTATTAAGTGTAATCCAGAGAGGAATGGAATTGACACATCTCTCATTTTCTTTCTTCATTCATTGTTTCTGCCTCTCTTCTACATTTATTTTCCTAAAAACCTGTTCCCATTACTACCCATAAAGTTCATTACTTGTTATTTCCCAGATATTCCTCCTTGCACTTTAGTACCTGTATGCTGATGTTCAAATTCAGCTGAACCATTCCCTTTCCAAAGATCCCTTCCTCACTTCTGTGGTCCTGCTTGTGGTCAGATTTCCAGCAACAGTGGATTCTTTCCATCATTTCCAATCTCATATTGTTTTGGCATGTAAACTTGCAAAATAAAATTGTTATTAACTTTTGTTTACCCAAGACTTTGGCTTTTTGCTTTGATTTCACAGACAAGAATTAATACATGCTAATGCTGCTTCTGTGTTTCCCTCATTCTGATTTTAATCTTTTTTTATGTTATGCATTTTATAGATTTTACTGTGTATTTTTAATGTGTACGTCTCCCCTTCTGCTCTGGTGTTTGCTTGTTTGTTTTGTTTCACTGCTGTTGTTGTTTTTAGTGAGTATGTGGAAGTTAATGTATATATATACTTTCAGATATATATATATGTATCTCCAATATACTTTGGAAACGTTGGGTTTCAGCACAATACTATGGTATGTATCTACTTCTGTTATTTGTATGCACAGTGCTCATGGTTGCATACGCAGTTGCTGCTGTCATCAGTAGAATTCATTGCTTGTAGGGAGATGGTAGTTATTGTCTGGGCAGTCCAAAATCCTGTGAAAGCAATTTTGCATAATGACACAAAGCCAGCCGTTAGAAATGATATATGCCACATAACAAGGCAGGCATACCAACTGGGAGCCTGAGAACTGAAAACTACCATGAATTAGTATGTTTTTTTCAATTTTCAACAAAAAGTAACTTGGTGGAATTTTTTTAAGAAGTCTGGAACAATGATGCCTACTAGCACTTGCCTGTTAACAAAGTCATGCTGACTTTGTGGGATTCACATGAAAATTTATATAGGTTTTCACTTTAAGGCTCACTTTCAGTTTATTATGTATATATATTTTTGCTTTTGGAGTAGTTGTTATTCTTATTTTAAATACACATTGCAAGGATTTCATTTAAAATATGTCAGGCTTCCATAGTTTTACAACGTTAGGTAAAAACCCCACATATTTTGCAAGTAGATTTTACAGTGGGTTGGTTGACCTGAAAAATGCTAACGCTAACGATGAGATGTCAGAGGCATCTTTTCTCCCTTACTCACCCTCCTATTTGTGTGTACATCATGGAAACCTGACAATCTCTAGGGTGCTCAGCTCCAATAAACTAATTTCACAATTAATGCATTACAGAAGATCTGTGAAAAATAGTTAGCCAGTTTTCTGTTGTGGTCTGGGGGTACCATAAATTAAACTTAGTAACTGGAGAAGTAGTAACAATCAGATTTGTCAAAGGCAAAGGACTATGAAGATTGCTTCTCATTTCATAAATGTACAGATCATGAGACTAGCTATATAGCTTGGTTGAGAATATAAATCAATCATTTTGGCTTCATTTCCACACGGATAAGGCTCAGGCTCATATATATATATATATATATAAGGGAATATATATATATATATATATATTCCTTTTTTTCTTTCTGAAAAAAGATAAATTCCTTCATCTGAGTTGTTGCAATTATAGTGCAAACACCTCTATTGTATTTCAGGGAAAGAAATCAATTCATAAAAATTATTTCCCCTCAGTTACACTTGTTTTTGGCAAATGGTACATAAATCTGGCATAGATCATGAGCCATACACTGAGAAATGGTTTATCTCATTCATTTAATCCTATTAAAAGAGTTCCCCATGCATTCATTGGTGACAGCAGAATTTGGCCCAGTGGCAGATATTTTGGGAGGTGGACTTTACAGATGCAATCAAGTCAGTTAATGTATCCAGTCCTGATGAGCCCACGAGTACAGTTCTTCCTATGTCCTTTTCTGACTATTGGTGCCAAAGAGAGTGCAGCACATTCCCTGATGGTACAAACAAATCAAACCATCCTGACCTGTCAGATATTAATGTACTGAAATGAAGCTTGAAGCATAGTTACGAGAACAATGTCTGCTTGAAGTCCTGGTTATGGGCCATAACCATGTTAAATTACTAGCGAGCCAGCTGCTTCTCACGGCTGAGGGCTGTTTGACCCGGGTGGAAATTGGAAACTGAATGTGAACAGAACTTAGTTAGAAATATATAAGCTATAACTTCAAAAATTAAACTCTTAAAATATTATCAGCTGTGAATGTGAGACATGCCTGTGATCTAGGAGTTTCCATCTAGGAGTTTCCACCAAGGAGTTTCCAGATTTGGTCTAGATTCAGTAATATACACTTTGGCTGAAATTAAACCATTAACTCATGGATTAGCCCATGGATACCTCATTCAACAGGCTCCTTCCTTCTGCTTCCACCAACAAAGAAGATGGAGCTTATTGTCAGCTATAAACAAAATCTAGTGTTACAGTCAGCTGAGGGAAGTATTCTTTGGCATCCCTAAATCAACTGATGTGATAGCTAATGAAAATAATAATCATCTGATAAAACATTTTCCACTGAAATAATAGGCCAACATCTTACTAGCATGGACACCCTAAAGAAAAGACACCTATGAACAACGATTACAAATAGCTGAAAATTGCAAAAGTAACTTACGGAGATTCATTACAAAGATCTTTTCACTAAGCTCCTTGTTTCTCTGAAAATTTTACATGAACATAAATACATACTTCATATATGTGTATAACACCTGCAGCTTGCTCCATTAAAAGGTCTAAACAGTTATGTTTGGAAAATAGTTGTTTGTGTTAAGAGGACCATGCTTCAGTACCAGTCCAGTTATTACTATTTTCTAATTTAGAAACTTTCTGTAAAAGAAATGCCAGCTGCCTCATTGCATCATACTGAAATGTTCCAGGGTCTGACATAAATGTTTTGAACCATAAGAAAGGGAAAAAAAAAAGTGTGGGTGTACCCATGTTTATGCAGCCTGGTGAGAGAATGCATTCCATTAAGTTAAGGTTATTTTGGAATAGTCTTGCAAATTTAATTGCATTGACTTCTGATTGAAGTAGAAATCTTCCTGACAGACGAAAACTGTGTCAGATTGAAACGTCTCAAGAAAATCAAAACACATTTTTGATATATTTTCTGTACACTTCATATCTTTTTGCTGGCCACAAAGCGTTTCATTTATATAGTACAGAAGTGGCACAACTCCTTCATTTGAACTAATGGGGTTCTAATGAATTTTATGAATACTAATACACACACAATACATTTCATACAGTTGGGCCATAGTGCACTATTTCTAAAATGGGTCTGCGCAAATTAACTTTGAAGGGTGTCTGTGGCAGCCTTTCATCCATTAACTGCCTGGTGCGAGCCCCCACGACAGCTGATTTCAGAGTTAACCCCGCCTGATTCTTGCCAGTGGAAATTTGCCAAAATGATTACATCAACTTTCAATAAACCACATGTGCGTGACAACAGTAAGCAAACAATTACTTAAAACCCTATAATATAATTTGTAATTTGACATAATAGACTGTTCTTTCAGGGTTCACATTTCCATGACAAAGCCACAAGAACTGGGGCAGTTCTGCAAACAAGCATGCACTCTGAGTATCAGCAAGAGAGGTGCCCTTGGCCCTCCTCTCCTCCGGGCTCTGGGTTTGCACAACCACAGCGGTGCCTGGAACCAGCCATCATTTTGGGAAGCTCACCAAAACACGGCCACTTCTTTCATTTTAGCTCTGCGGGGTGGCAATGCCCAGCTTGTGTTTTGCCTAACAAGACAGCGAGGGGGCTGAGGAAAATAAACCTGCAGTAATGATTTATGGAAACAATAACACTGCTCTGAGTTTTAAAAACATCTGAAAATAAATGTCATGCCCTCACCTCATCCCCAGCTCCGCGTGACATTTTCCATCCTCTGGTGTTACAAAGAGCGAGCAGAGGCAGACTTAGGAAAGACATGTGGTGGTAAATGTATTTCTGCTTAAATCTAGTATTTTTCAGTGAGGTCTCAACTTGCTATCTATGCAACATTCAAAAACTGTAAGATTACTGCACATTCAGGCCTTGAAGCCCTTCTGTTTTCTTTGCTCAAAGACTGGGAGAGATCCTTGACTTCTATTCAGGAGGTAGATCAGCTTAAATTCTTGTTCTCTTTCTCCTTCCCTGCCTCTCTGCTTTTAGCTGAGTGATTTGTTTAAAAAACTGCGACTTCTCTAATTTTCCATTTATGGGCAAGGGGTTCTTTGAAGGAATAAAAGGACATGGGGCCAGCAAGGAGGAATCAGTCAGCATCTATTGCAGGAAAATGAAAAATAATTGCAGTTTTCTGTGGGGTGAAGACACTTAAAGGAATGCAAAGGCTTTATCTGCAGATACGTGTTAACATTTTGTTTAGTCTGTGGCCGTCAGAGGAAGATGTCAATTAACTCCAACTTTCCCTATATCCTAAAGAGTAAAAGTCTCATTCTTAGCCTGTTTTCCAAATTAACTCAGAATCAGAAAGTGGAGTTTGTCTGTTCATAATGGAAAAAAAAAAAAAAAATAAATCAAAAGTTTGTCACAACTTTGAATGTGGCTGGGATTATGGAATAAGAGCAGTAGCACTCTGTAATGTCTTCTGAGTCACTGAAAAAGCTTATAAGATACTTACCGAAAGCATACAAAAGTGTAGAAACAAGTCTATTTTTGCAACATAGTGACTTTCCTAAAAAACTTTACTATGAATGCTGAAAGTTTATTGTTGGTTCTGTACTAAGGCCATTGATTTTAGGCTGTTAGTAGCTGTTATGTCACTTTACTCTTCTAACCCTGAGGCTGTCCCTGTGCAAACTGTTTTTGCAGTCCCTTGGCCTGGACTCAGAGAAGAGGAGCCCGAGTGCTCCCGATGAATGGCAATGAGCATTGTCAGGAGGCAGGAAAATTGAGTCCCGGCTCTGGCTGCCTGGTCGGGAGCTGCAGGAGCTAATTGTGTCAATGGTAATGAGACTGAGCAGGCAGCAGATGCTCACGTGCCTTTACAATCCAAATCCCACCAACAAATTCCTCCCACAGAAACTTTAAGGGACGTCTTGGCACCCTGGAGATGGTGATAGACCCGGTCCCAGCCACATGCCACCTGCTAGAGCCATTGTTTAATAAAGGACAAAAAAAAACCACCACAAAAAAACAACAAAAAAAAGCCTATTATGATAACAAAGTTGTTTGCTGTCTCTTGCAATGACTTTATGGCACCAGTTTTACCATACTGCATCTATTGAAAAAGGAAAAAAAAAAAAAGAAAAGAACATCTGATTCTTTAAAGAGAAACAGTTGTATTGAGCACTGTTAACAACTTACTTGGGAAGCCGGATGTTCAGTATATGTTACATATTCCGCTGATAAACCATGCTTGCCTTTTTCCCATTACATCTCCCACTGTGCCTGCTTCCTACAGCAGGTTTACATTTCCACATGTTTTCCCATGACATAGAAGCGGGGAACATTTCTTTACTCCCTTTTTTTTTTTCTTTTTTTTCTTTTTTCCCAGCAAAGTCAAGAACATAAAATGCAGATACCCATGTACAGTGCTGTATAAATATTTATTGTGAAATAAAACAAACTGCATATTTGGTCCCAGCTCTTGGAGCGGAATGGCTGGTGAGCTGTGCCTCAGGTTTTGAAGAGCAGAAGGCTACCAGCACAAGATTCCAGGATTGCTAAATGCTGCCACGTGGAGTGGTTCAGATTCTTGAAGGAAATCTCTGCCCAAGAATATGTTTCTGAACAAGTCTGACCAAGTGTCCTTCATTGCCATCAGAATTTGAGCCCTGTGAGGCTCAGACCACGAGCGTCTCCGTGTCCCCGGGGTGAGTTGGTTGCAGGCAGCTGCTGGCAGGGGGTGCAGATGAGTGGATCTGGACTGTTTGGCTTAGGCTGTCAGGGGAAGATTGAAGACATGCTTTGTCTGGTCTGAAGATACTTGAAGCAGCAATTATGCTCCTTTTTTAAACTCCCAGGGGTAGTGGAGAAAGTTAAAGTTGCTTAAAAACCTTGGTTTGAGCTGGTAAATTTAACCAAGAGCGCATTGTAGCCCTGGCTAAATTCTCATCTATGCCAAACTTCAACCCCTGCCTTTACAAATCCTCACTCTTGTGAAGAAAAGAATCACAAATGTAGCTACATCTTCTGCCCTGTAAAATGTGAGAATACGGCAAGGTGTTCACTCCTAGAGAACTGCAGCAGTATGACAGAAAGCATTTATTTCAAACTCAAGTATGTAAATTACATGCATTACATCAATTATATGTAGTATATCAATCGTTTGTATGTGCCCACATATGTATATATGGTATATCAATTAGTTAACACCTAGAATAAAAACAGACATAGGATATTCAATGCAGTTATATCAGTGCATAAGGCTGAAAACATTATGCACCCGAAGAATGTCCCGGCTCTTGACAGTATTTTCCTTATGGGGAAGTGGGGCCCAGGGTCTTCAACTATGTCAGTGTTTCTCCAGACCCACTGGGCATGGACCAAATGTTATAGCCACTGTCCTCTGGAGCATCTGGTTCTGGCAACATTACAAAATGATGTATTAGGAAATGGGCAGTCATGTACAACCACAGCCACAGTTGGGTTAATGTGGCATTTGTGAGAAAGCGTTATGTGGTTTCCTCAGGTGTGGGGGGAAAGAAGCGTACTATATTTTTAAAGGTGCCTTTGGTATGTCCCAGGCATAAATAATGCTGAAAACCTTGTTTTACTGAAGTGTATACCTTGCTCTTAAAGGCAATTTGAGGTAGAAGGCTAGCAGAGTTATTCTATGTCATACTTTACAAGAAAACAACTAAACAGAATGATAAACACATTGTCAGATGCATTTAGAGTGATCAGACAACGGAATTTTCATTATATTCCGTGCCTGTCTGTTAATGACTACTCATATTAATTCAAAAGTAACCTTTCTTTGTAATCAAGATTCAGTAAGCTGTAAGTCTCAGGCATTTTTCATTTTTGCACTTGGCAAAATGATGAGAGATAAATATCTTACTGGTTCAGAAAGAGACTAAATATCTTGGTACAGAACTTACCATGCATGAACCATGTGCAAGTTTAACTTGCTATTTATATACACAATGCTGCATTGCAAAACTGCCATGAAAATTTACTCGTGTAGCAGAAAATCTGCTCCCCTGCCCTTTGCCACAATGATTGATGATAATGTAAAATCTAATTTTGAGCTCGCTTATAAAAAAAAAAAAAAAGAAGTTCTCAACCATCAGCAAATGTATAAAATTTTGTGGTTTGCTGTATTTTAATGAATGATTGGATTTCTCAAAGCAACTTGAAATGGTGAAAAGTGTAGATCAGGATCATGAAACTAAATTTCTCTGTTCACCCCTCCTCTCTTTCTGCTTCAAGGGCTAACTCTAAACCCAACCCTCTGGTCACCCCATCCCTCCACTTATGGGCAGGGCATGACAGTTGCTCTTCTACTGAGGCCAAGAAGACATTTTTCCCTGATATAGCTGTTATGTTTACAGGTGTCTCAGAGGTGACAGCGGTCATTGAGGATGCTCCTGTTGGGAAGAAGGGGCACAATAGGGGCAGCACGCTCAGGGTTACGGTAATTTAAGGTGCAGGTTTGGGGGAAGTCAGGATTGATAGTATCAAGAGGATTTTTGGCCTTTCTAATTTATCCATCAGCAGCCTCTGTCCCCAGCTGGGATGGTCAGTGCTCTGTTGTATAACTGATGCCTGACTGAGGGACAAATAAAGGTTAAAATGAATGCCCCAGCTAATCTCACCGGGCTTACTTAAGAAGACTTTGATACACAGGAGGTCCTATTTGATAGTGCAGTGGCACACTCAACCTTTAGCGTCTCTTAGAGCAATCCAGCCTCTAATGCATCCTAGTTCTGGAAGAGGTATCAGGTACAAGCACGTTTGATGAGACAGCTAACAGGTTGGACAAATTCAGCACTTCTTTGTGATAAGTTCTATAATATGGTTGTCCATGCTAAAAAATCAGGCTGAAATGTCAGCCTCCTTTCACCCCCATCAGTCCTCTAGCAACTTCTCTGTGGCTGCAAGAGTGAGTCTGAAATGGTAACACTCATCTTCCTACATAGGTACCCTCTGCCCATTCTGCTGCAGCCGATGGAAATGTAAGGTGAAAAGATGAGAGAGAGCCTTGTTTTTGGTTTTACTTTGGGCAGCAAGCTCACTGAAGAGGGAGGGAGAGAGAAGGAAGGAGAGAGGGACAGACAGAGGGAGAGGAGGAAGAAAAAGAAGTGGGGGGAGAACAGCCCCCCAGTTTTGTCATTCATTGTGATGGAAATGTTCTTTTAAAATACACTTCTGACTTAGGGAGACTTGTCTTTCACATTCATTACACAGGTGTCAAATCAAATTTTGTCTTGCTGTGTCTTGTGCATTGGAGCATAGTGCATATGACATTTTGTAACATGTTGCAACATAAGGCAATAAATCATACTGAAAGTGAATAAAACCTCATTTCTTTTTTGGGGGTGGGGTGGATGAACCAAATGGCACTGTGCTAATTTCACCGTGCTTCTGTCATTGTCAAGAAAATCATTTTCTTTCTCCCCTGTCCCTGGCAAGGGACTGTTTCTCAAAGCAGTTCCTCAAAGTAAAATTCTCTGTCACCTAAGTTTTGGATATATACCATGCACCTAGGGGATTGGTAACTTTTAGAAGGAAATATATGCTTCAAAGCTCAATAAAACTCCTTTGAGAAACAAGACAGACTTTAAAGCATCTCCACCAAGGAAGTAAACCTATTTTCAGCTAAGTGAAAAAATTATTTAAGCTGCTGTGCAGCTGAGGCTTCTGGAGCAACAGTGTAGGCAAAAGTCCGACTGGGACATGCTTTCTTTTCTTTCCACAGGTGCACTGCTGGGCAATTCTGAATGCACCTCTGCAGTGAGTAGATAGGTATCAGGTGGGAATAGCCCAGCTTGGTCTCCAGGAGGCCAGCAGCACTCCGCTCACGTGCCTAGCAGCACTCAAATACCACGCTCCATAAGAAATGTCTGCGGGCTGCACGTGGGACTCTCCCTTCCCTTTGTAAGGGAAGTCTGCCATGTCAAAGGTGGACGGGAGTTTAAGAGACTTTCAGACAGGACTCTTTCACTGGCTGAGTGAGGAATCAGCCCTGGGAGTGCTGTGATTGTTCCCAAGCGCCACTCACTCCAACACTGCTGCCTCTGCACCAACAAAGTGAGGAGGGTCTTCTCCTGGCTCAGAGGTTCAAGCGGATGCTGGAAAAAAAAAAAAAAAAAAAAGCAGAGGAATGCTTCCCCATTGCTTTAGTTCCGAATCCAGATAAGGGCTGTGCCACTGACATCTTTATCTTCATTGTAAGTGTTAATGCTTAGTGGCATGACAGCGTGGACTTCTGTGACAATGTTATAAATAACCTGATGGTGAACTTGCCAAAATAAAAAAGGAAAAAAAGAAAAGAGACGCCGCTCTTCCCATCTATAGGCATCCTGCTATCTGTTAATACAGATATTAATATGAGAGTATCTCAGAGGGTGTCTCTGAGAAAGATCAAGGTGATGAAATGGAATTACTATTTGGAAAGTGATAAGAATTGCACCATGAAGCAAATTCACCATAGCTAAATGTACCCAACAGTTACTCGTAGGAACACGTTATCATTTAAATATATATATAGTGTTAACATTTCAGCAGGGAAATTATTTTTCTATGAATTATTCATCTTCTGTAGTCGTGTAATGGGGCAGTGACTTCTTTTATCAACAAAATACTTTTTATTGACACTCAGAACTGCATTTAATTGAACCCATTTCCCCAATTATCGTCAGAAAAGAGTTTACACTGGCATTTTGGAAAAATGTTATAGGAAGATTTATCAGAGCCGCAAAAAAAAAAGCTGCCCGTGACCTAATGGAATTAGATTATCTTTGAATTTTCTCCACCAGAACTTAGAATGGCCACTAATTCCTTTCTTTGCTCTTTTGGTGTTTGCAAAGGGGTTCACTAAAGCCTGAATTGATATAATTATTGGCTCGGATTGTTAGAGATTTAGGCCAGATGGCTATGGGTTTCTAAAGTCCCAGTTGCTTGTGTTAGCTTTTCTAGTTTGCCTATAGGGTTTGGGGATCAGCAATCTGAAAGGGCTGCAAACTTGTAAAACAGTATTATTCATGGGGGCAGAATGTTCATCGGCGTGACCCAGTACTAAATACATTCATTATAGGCATTTCTATTCTGCACAATTTGCCACACGGCGCTGGTTTGTGAAAAAAAGAGACAATGGCTTATAAAATGCTTTTGAATGCTTAAAAAGAAGGAGAGTTCACGCTGAGCCTCCTCTGCTTTCTCTTTCAACAAGAACCTTCTTAGCGACTTTGGCTGAGCTCTGCGGAGAGCAAGTAAATTGGAAGAATCGGAGATTTACTTTTTACGTTTCTGGACATGGCAGGGGGAATATCTGAGAGAAAAAAAAAAAAAGCAATAAAAGAGAGTGATGGTGAGATTATGTGAAACACCAATAAACAAGTGGGAGAAGTTAGCAGGGAAACAATGGGAAGAGCGGAGAGGCTGTAGTAACTAAAATGATAAACTAAGGGGGAAATAGGGATCACATCATGAGCAGATACACGAGGAGATTCCCGCTCGGGAGACCTGGCTGCAGCGCAGAGCTCGTGCGGCCATCTGTGCCGTTTCTGGGACACATCACTCGCCCAGCCCTCAGATGATTTTATGTTTTGGTGCAAGTTGCCGTGTAAACGTGAGACCAGCTCCCGGCAGTAGAGGAGGCTGTGGGGAACGATCACTTTCGGAGCGCTCCGTCTGCCCCCACGGCCCTTTCTCTCAGACGCTCGGCGCGAGAGACGCAGAGCACAGCCCGCGCGTGGCACCCGCAGGGAGGAAACGGATCTGAGGAACCGTGCAACGGCACACAGCAAAGCACACGCACAGCCACGCTGGGGTACACGCGCTGAGGGCAGAAGTGCTGCGGGAGGAGACGCGGGCTGCCCGGGAGCGGGCAGCGTCACTGACTGAGCACTCAGCGCGGAGACTCCAAGGAGTGAGAGGAGCCCTCCGCGCACAAACAGGCACTAAGATGCGGCAGCTGACAGGGATACAGGCGGCACCTAGGCGCTTGCGAAGCAGTTAGCTACTTCCCTCCCCATCCCGCTCTCAGCCTGAGGAGCGAGCAGTTAACTAAAAGGAAGGACCACGCTGTACTAGCGGGGCGGCGGCGGTGGTGGCGGCGGGACCGGGACCCCTCGGAACGCTGAGGGCGCGAAGCTTCCGGCATTGCCTCCGCGGGCGGGAAGCGCGGGCTGGCGGCACCGCCCCCGCCTCCCCCGGCCGCGCCCGCTGATTGGCTGCTGGCGCCGGGCCGCGCCGCGCTGCGGCTTTGTCCGAGAGAAGTTGCGCGGGGCTGCGGCCGGAGTCGGCGCTGCCTGCGATCGCTGCACCGCCCAGGGAGGGAGGGGCGTGCCCGGAGACGCCGCCGAGCTCGGGTCCGCCGGCGGCACATGGAGAGCGGCTGAGCAGCGGGAAGGGCGGAGGCGAGGGAGCGCAAGCGGGGAAGCGCGGCGGCGGCGGCGGCGGCGGCGGCTCGTCCCTGGATGTCCCGGCACGGTGTGTATGGAAAAGTTTTCTCATCTACTGCGCTGTCGATGTCGGGCTGGTTGTGAAAGGAGGCTGGAAGGAGCAGATGTGCGCGGGGTTTGAGGTACCGGAGGAAGTTTGAGTAATTGCTTCTTAACTCGCTGGGAGAAATGAATTGCAGAAACTTACAGGCTGGCAGCAAAATGCACTTTCTATTCCTTTTTGCACTGGCGGTTGCGTCTCTCGATAAGGCTGTGCTGGGCAAGAACCTGAAGTACCGGATTTACGAGGAGCAGCGAGTCGGCTCGGTCATTGCCAGGCTGGCGGAGGACGTGGCCGATGTTCTATTGAAAATCCCCAACCCCGCCTCGGTCCGCTTCCGAGCCATGCAGAGAGGGAACTCCCCGCTACTTGTCGTCCGTGAGGATAACGGGGAGATCAGCATCGGCGCTAAGATCGACCGGGAGCAACTCTGCCAGAAAAACTTGAACTGCTCCATCGAGTTCGATGTGATCACTCTGCCCACCGAGCATCTGCAGCTCTTCCATGTGGAAGTGGAGGTGCTGGACATCAACGACAACTCCCCCCAGTTTTCTAGGGCTCTCATCCCCATCGAAATATCTGAGAGCGCGGCAGTGGGCACCCGCATCCCTCTGGACAGTGCTTTTGACCCAGATGTCGGGGACAACTCCCTGCACACCTACTCCCTTTCCGACAATGATTTTTTCAGCATCGAGGTGAGGACGAGGACTGACGGTGCCAAGTATGCAGAGCTTATTGTGGTGAGGGAGCTGGACCGGGAGCTGAAATCGAGTTACGAGCTCCAGCTCACTGCGTCAGATAAGGGGGTGCCACAGAGGTCTGGGTCGTCCCTCCTGAAAATCAGCATTTCTGACTCCAATGACAACAGCCCTGCTTTTGAGCAGCAGTCCTATATAATTCAACTCCTGGAAAACTCCCCAGTTGGGACTTTGCTTATAGACCTCAATGCGACCGACCCAGATGAGGGCGCTAATGGGAAGGTCGTGTACTCCTTTAGCAGTCATGTGTCTCCCAAAATTATGGAGACTTTCAGGATAGATTCAGAGAAAGGACATCTGACCCTCCTGAAGCAAGTGGACTATGAAATTACCAAGTCCTATGAAATTGATGCTCAGGCTCAAGACATGGGACCAAATTCTATTCCAGCTCACTGCAAAATTATAATTAAAATTGTGGATGTAAATGATAACAGACCTGAAATTAGCTTAAATTTGATGTCCCCAGAAAAAGAGGAAACAGCTTACATTTCTGAGGGGTCTCCTGTGGACACGTTTGTTGCCCTGGTCAGGGTGCAGGACAAGGACTCGGGCGTAAACGGAGAAGTAGTTTGCAAGCTTCATGGTCATGGCCACTTTAAACTGCAAAAGACTTATGAAAATAACTATTTAATCTTGACTAATGCCAGTCTAGATAGAGAAAAGAGATCTGAATACAGCTTGACTGTAATAGCAGAGGACAAGGGAACGCCAAGTCTCTCCACAGTAAAACACTTTACTGTCCAAATCAGTGATGAAAATGACAACCCACCCCGCTTCCAGACAAACAGATATGAAGTAGTTATCTTAGAAAATAACTCTCCGGGAGCATACATCACATCTGTCACTGCCACAGACCCAGATCTAGGGGACAATGGGCAGGTGACCTACACTATTCTGGAGACCTCTGTTTCGGGAAGTTCTATAACCACCTATGTGACCATTGATCCCTCCAATGGGGCAATCTATGCCTTGAGAACTTTTGACCATGAAGAGGTAAATCAGGTTGTCTTTATGGTACAAGCTAGGGATGGAGGGAGCCAGCAACTTGTAAGTAACACCACAGTGGTGCTAACCATCATTGATGAAAATGATAATGCTCCTGTCATTGTGGGCCCAGCACTGCGCAACAGCACAGCGGAAATATCAATCCCTAAAGATGCTGGGATTGGCTTTCTTGTCACGAGGATAAGGGCAACAGATAGAGACTCTGGTATGAACTCTGAACTCAGCTGCTCCATAGCAGCTGACAAGGAAAACAGCATCTTTGTGATGGATCCCAAAACTTGTGACATCTCCATCAACGCGAGTGTAGAATCGGTTCCAACTAAGCACTGGGAGTTTTATGTTATAGTCCAGGATAAAGGCAGTCCTCAGCTTAGTACTAAAGCACTTCTGAAATGTACGGTTTTCGAGTATGTTTATTCATTTTCAAGCACAGAAGCTACTTTGGTAAGCCAGCCCTCTCTGGATGTCTCGATGATAACAATTATATCCTTAGGATCAATATGTGCCGTGTTGCTGGTCATTATGGTTGTCTTTGCTACGAGATGTAATCGAGAGAAAAAGGACACCAGGTCCTACAATTGCCGTGTGGCAGAATCGACTTACCAGCACCACCCGAAGCGGCCCTCCAGGCAGATCCACAAAGGGGACATCACATTGGTGCCAACAGTTAATGGCACGCTACCCATCCGATCTCACCACAGAGCTTCCCCGTCCTCATCCCCGACTCTGGAGAGAGGACAGATGAGCAGCCGGCAGAGCCATCACAGCCACCAATCGCTGAACAGCCTGGTGACAATCTCCTCCAACCACGTGCCTGAGAACTTCTCACTGGAGCTCACCCATGCAACTCCAGCTGTTGAGGTAAGGTCCTCA
Organism: Alectoris magna; assembly: GCA_030625065.1. Taxonomy (NCBI): domain Eukaryota; kingdom Metazoa; phylum Chordata; class Aves; order Galliformes; family Phasianidae; genus Alectoris; species Alectoris magna. Next base: position 30,975,021 of record CM060563.1, on the reverse strand, counting down.
CCTTGCTTTGCACTCACAGGTCCTCTTGGGAGTATGGGGGTACTTTTCATGCAACAGGCAGTTAGACGTAAGTCATGTGCATTACAGATTTCCCTTTAAATGTTACAGCTTTGTGGCTTTACTCCAGTAGCAACTGGATCCATTACCACAGGGTTACATCTGTTATTAATAGTGTTAGTTCTTGGTTCTTCCCTGTATGGCTGAAACAATGCAGTGTAACGTACACAGGAATCTGCTCTGGTTTATGAAGCTTCCTCCTTCCTTGCCTTTCCTTTCCCTCCTCAGCTGTTTTAGAAAGAGTCCGGAAGAACAGAGGAAATTTATTAATGGGGATAGAAAACTACAAGTTTAAACACTGACACAGTTTAGATACATGTATTCTAAGGCAGTGTGTTTCTGAAACATGCGCACAGTGTCCCAAACTTTGGGACCACACATCTCACTTTTTCCTGCAGCTTTGGTGTAATGACCTTAAATGACTGCCATACCTCATTATACCTAGTGATATATGACTGTGGAATGGTAAAGGGGTGCCTCTAATCTATTAAAACAAAGCAAAATGCGACCTCTGCTTAATTACTTGTTTTACTTGTCAACGAGTTCTGAGGCTAACAAACAGCAGTTAATTTCCCCATTCTGAAATGTCTTCAGTTATTTTCTGTGGCAGACTCTACACTAATAGTCAGTTGTACTGCATTATGTATGTATAGGAATTTGGTTTAATTAAACTTGAAAAGGAAAAAAAATGCTTGAAGTGAATTAGTAGTTTTCAAACTAGGAGTCTGAGCTTTTATTTCAAGGAATCATTCTTTTCGCCTTCTCTTTAGCAGGTTTCTCAACTTCTCTCGATGCTTCACCAGGGCCAGTATCAACCAAGGCCAAGTTTTCGAGGAAACAAATATTCCAGAAGCTATAGGTAAGGATCTGAACTATTGTGCTGTATGTGTATCAAACAATATACTAGTGTTTTTTTAATCCAAATGGTACACGAGATGATTTGATTTCACCATTACCATCATTCTCTTTACAGATATGCCCTTCAAGATATGGATAAATTCAGCCTGAAAGACAGTGGCCGGGGTGATAGCGAAGCTGGAGACAGCGATTATGATTTGGGTAGAGAGTCTCCAATTGACAGACTTCTTGGGGAAGGATTCAGTGACCTTTTCCTTACAGATGGGAGAATTCCTGCAGGTATGAGTACAATGGAAGCTGAACGGTTTATTTACAGTGCTGCCTAGCTGTCACTTTGATAAAGCTACTACTGAGAAAGCAAGAATTCTTTAGCTTTCAAGTCTTGTATTTCCTTTGTCTCCTCTGCCTCATGATAAATACTGAGCTGAAGCATTCCTGCATCTAGGCAAATGAAAACTCAGATGCAACTGAAAAATCTGCCCAGAGCAACTCATACTTTTTTCTTTTATTTGCATCATCTTGAGCTGGCTCCAAATTACCCAACAAAAAGGATCATCTCCTCTACATCCTTAGACTTCTAATGACTGGGTGGGTGTTTGTTTTTAAAGCCAGACAGTTGTGGTTAGTTAAAAATACACGGAACTATAATTTAGGGGAAACATTTTCCACAGTGGGTTTGATCCATAGGATACAAACTTGCACAGTTCAGAAGTGAATTGTGAAGTTGGTCAAGAAATATGGATGACAGAAGAAAGGGAAGTATTTTTCCCACTGAAAAAATGAATTCGGGCAGCAAGGGAAGCACCTTAACGTGTGCCAGATCCAAGTCTTACAATCCTGACTTACAGAAGAAGGAGCTTAAGAGAAACAGCTCGGGTAGAGGGCAGAGGAGAGAAAATTTAGAAAAAGATGAGAGAAAGCAAGCTAAACACACACTTGTATATGAAGTACCATTTGTGAATTTCTGCCCAGTTTTAAGTTGAAAACAGGAGGATATAGGAAATCACACTGCATACAGACATAAGAATTTTAAAATGACTTTGATAATTACATAGCCACTGGTTGTACCCTCGATCTTGTACCTATTTTGGTTCATATTTAGTTATCCAGCCCTGACAGCTGGACAGAGATGATAACTTCAGTATGGTTGCAGTTTGCATCAGGACTGATTAATAAAGTCTTTCTATGAACAAGGGAACGTTGCTTTGTAGGCTGGCACAGCATGTGTTCCTTCCTGCAGGGACTCTCAGACATTGCCCAGAGCAGGAGCAGAGGAGCTGCAGTGTTGTAGCTCCTTCCTTCTGCTGCCACAAAAAACAACAGTAGGCTTATTTCTGCCCATGACAAGGGTTTGGAAGCAGGTTTTGTATCACTGGTCCAGACATTCAGCTGTCTCCTCAACCTAGTCTTTGGTACCCAATATTTCAAAACCAGAAGCCTTTAAAATGTACTATTTTTCCAGAATCTTTAATCAAAATCTTGTGTTCTAATGCCTTTTTCATCCTAATCTTCCCCGGTTCCTATTACTTATTCCCTTGACATCCAGCATGAGGCATGTCTTCCTCTCTCCTGTGGTTAGCAAAGTAGGGAGGGATCTGCTGCAGCTCTCAGTTGCCAGGGGAACTTGAAGAGCAGTGGTGTTTGCACTGGCGTCCAGCCTGCTGCTGCCAAGGCATAGCTGTCCCCTTCGTGCTAGGGGGTTGAGGGCTGCCAGCAGGCAGGAGTGGCGACTCTCTAGGCTAGCTGAAATGCTGTTATGCATCTTCAGCTTCTGCAATTCTCTCTCTAAACAGGAAGCCTAAGGGCAGGGTTTCCAAAAGTGCCTGGCCTTCCCCTAACGCTAATTGAATTCAGAGTAAGGAAAGCTCCTGCTGTGTACAGATGCAGCTCAGTTCAGCTGCAAAGCAGTGCATTTAATCTCAGCCAGATGCCCATTTACCACAATGTGTAGTATTAGTCCATCAGATAAGTATGCTCAACTCATTTAGATGAGATGTGGACTGTTCTGAATCCTGTTATGATCCAAACAAACAGGAAAAAAAAAAAAAGGGAAAAGAAAACTTCCTGGAGCTTTCCTGCTCTCCATTTTGAAAGGTTACTGCATTGTAAGTCTGGACACAGACAAAATGCTGTGAGAAAGCCCTTGCAATCTGTTTTAAGGTGGAACTGGAGAGGAATGAAGCCTTCGAAAATGTCAGGATCAGAAAGTTTAGTAACTGCCCTCAAAAAAACTTGTTTCTTTCTCTCACTTTTTAAATTTTCCCTGGTAAGTTTTAAGTTCCAGGGAAAAAATGTTGTGCATTTTTCTTCATTTTTCTTTTTTACTTTATTGGTGATTTAAGGGCAGAGTGTGACGCCATTCAGTTTTCTCAAAGTATCTTTTGGTCTTCTGCTCAACAATGTCTGTATTTATAATTTTTTACCAAAGCTAAACATGATCAATAGCAAAACTCACAATGAGGTAATCACAGAATCATGGAGGTTGGCAAAGATTTCTCAGATCATCTCGTCCAACTGTCCACCTACCACCAATACTCCCCAGTAGATCATGTCCCTAAGTACTACATCTACCCTTTTCTTAAACACCTCCAGGGACGGTGACTCCACCACCTCCCTGGGCAGCCTGTTCTAATGCCTGACAACTCTTTTGGAGAAGAAATTTTTCCTAATATCCAACCTGAACTTCCTCTGGCGTATCTTGAGGCCATTCCCTCTCATCCTAATGATGTTACCTGGCCAACCCCCACCTTGCCACAACTTCCTTTCAGGAAGTTGGAAACAGCTGTAAGGTCTCCCCTGAGCCTCCTCTTCTCCAGACTGAACAATCCCAGTTCCCTCAGCTGCTCCTGGGGCCACACCAGAGTGCAGTACTTGAGGTATGGCCATACCAGAGCTGAGTACAGGGGCCAATCACCTCCCTGGTCCTTCTGGCAACGCTATTTCTGATGCAAGCCAGGATGCTGTTGGCCTTCTTGGCCACTGCTAATGGAATGCTAAACTGTTGAGAGTCTCCCATTAATTTACAGGAGTATTCTTAATTAGGGAAGTAATCTTGACTTTCTGGAATAAGTTGAGAGCTGGTCCAGGCACAACGGATCACTGAGATATCTTTTTTTTTTACTTTCTAACTCTTTGGCATTTCCTGTTAAGACAGCACAAGTATGCTTTTCATGCATGGGAACAAAGCCCTCTAAGGCACTGCAGTTACTCATACCAAGATGTCAACCACTGATATTTTCTAGGTTTTTTTTTTCATTATTTACTGTTGGAAGCTTGCTGATCAGTAGGCCATTTGCAATACCTTGTGCAATATCCAGCCTGCAGCCTGAACCCATGTTCTTGAAGAAATTGATGCTCCCTTGTGTAAGGAGCGGAGAAAGTTTGTACTTGAAGGAATGGGAAGGGCATTAGCAAAGCAAACGATATGATAGGCTGTGTAAGGCATAGAGATAAATAACGCTGACAGTTTAACGGTAGCACTTTATCAATCATGGGTATGTTCAAAGCTGAAGTACACTACTCAGTTCTGCTTACACTACCGCAAAAAGAACTTTTGATAAAGTGTGTGGATCCAGAGCCGAATGGGGAGCATGATGAGAAAATGAGGAAAATCTACAGGGCATGACTGAAGACATTTAGTTCCAGAAGTGGTATTTCTTCCATTTTTAATACATAAATAGAGAAAGAAAAAGAGATTACATCCTGCATGGGATAATCTAACCAGTAGTCCATGGGGGATTAGGGGAAAATTTTCCTACAGTCAAGATATGCATAATGTAAAGCCTGGCATTGCTAAAAACTTTCTTTGAAGTATGTGGCTCAGATTCAAGTTAGTGGCCTCAGCAATGTGTGGGCTTTTCCAAAAGGACCCAGACAAGTACCCAGACAGCACCCAGCCTGTTCTGAGGCTTTGTGTCACAAAGAATCGGTTCCTTTTGGAGAGGCAAATTGGGCCTCTCCCCGGCACATCCCTCCTTGCAGGCCTGTCATGTAGGTCTTTACCTGTTTCTGCTTCCAGGGACTTTTCCCAGGTCTCCTCAAGTGTCTATGATCTACTCTTGTGGTGACCTTCAGTGGGCCAATCACTGACCTTAATGCATGGCTTCTGTATGACACACCACTAAAGTCTAGCAGTGAAAGAGGGAGTTTTCAACCCTTCAGCCCTCTTGCTGGCTTGAATGCCCATCTTGTGGGTTAGTGCCACCCTTGTGTCTATGCTGTGCCAGCATAGCACAGGAACTACAGAGCTGCAGATACACTTTAGAGTAACTCCCTGTCTGTATAAACCCTGGGGTCACCCTGGATATGGATTAAAACCTAAATATTCTGGTCTTGGATTAAAATTTAAATGATTCAATTAATAAGGTCAGATGTTAGTGGATCACCTGGTGTTCAACATACGCCCCATTGCCAGGTCAAAAGGAAATAATTTAATGGAGATTTCTCTGCATGGTTTTGTTATTCTGTATTTCCTCTGTCTGTTTATTCTCCTGTTATTACTCTGATGGTCTCCTTTAGTTGCATGTGGAAGACTTGACTAAACCAACTAAAAGCTGGAAGGTAGAAGTACCTTCATTTTACTTCTGTATTTATGTAAAAGCACTTCACAAAGGGAATGAATGTCTTTAAGTCACAAGACCTAGTTATCTCCCTGGGGTTTATGTTTATCTTTCTTACCAGTTCTGTACTTATTCCTGGGTTTTGAGACCTTTTAGGAATGGAAATACATTTAAATCCGTGCCATTTGCAGTTGCTGACTTAAGGCATGCAGAAAGTGAATCCAAACACCAGGTTGGAACGTTTTTGACCCCGGGAGAAGTTCAGCCTTTGTCTTCCTTGGGTGTTAGACCTTGTGTATGTAAATGATAGGTGCAACTGAAGGGGGATGTTCACTCTCCTCTTTTCTCTTGCAGCAATGAGGCTGTGCACGGAGGAATGCAGGGTTCTAGGCCACTCTGACCAGTGCTGGATGCCACCGTTGCCATCTCCCTCATCCGATTACAGAAGTAACATGTTCATCCCTGGAGAGGAGTTTCAGTCACCGCAGCAGCTGCAGCAGCAGCAGCAGGGCCTCGAGGAAGATCCACAGCCTGCTGACACCAGTGAAAAGAAGAAAAGCTTTTCAACGTTTGGCAAAGACTGTCAGGGTGAGGAGGAATCAGGAGACACTTGTACTTCCTCTCTTCTCTCTGAAATGAGCAGCGTCTTCCAACGCCTGCTGCCTCCCTCGTTAGATGCCTACACAGAATGCAATGAGATGGATCGCTTGAATTCGTTGGAGCGCAGGAAGGGACATTTGCCTGCCAAAGCTGTGAATTATCCACAGGGAGTGGCTGCATGGGCAGCCAGCACGCATTTCCAAAATCCAGCCAACAATGGGCCAACTCTGGGGACTCACTCAAGTGTACAGCCTTCCTCTAAATGGTTGCCAGCCATGGAGGAAATCCCAGAGAATTATGAAGAAGATGATTTTGACAATGTACTCAATCACCTCAGTGATGGTAAACATGAACTCATGGATGCCAGCGAGCTGGTGGCAGAAATTAACAAGCTGCTGCAAGATGTCCGGCAGAACTAAATGTTTCAAAAGCCTATTTTTCCATGTTTGTGGAAAACTGGAGAGAAAGAAAATAAAAAGAACAAAAAACAGACTGAGGAGAACTGGCATTGCCAATGAGTTGCATTTATCATAAATGTGTCTGTGTATGTTGAATATTAAAATACTGTATTTTCATATGTACACAATGCAAGTGTGACTATCTGTATTTTAAAAATACATTTGTACCTTATATTTATGTGTAATTTAACAAATAAATTTTATTTTTCTACACCCACAACAAGCATGTTTTCCTAAATGTATATAGATGGTATCATCCTTGTCAAACATCCACCGTTTTTGCCACACAGGCATGTAAAATAACAAAACACGGGGAGTCACTGCTTTCCTTTATGAAGTCTCAAATGTTACAAATCCAAATCACTGAAACCTTATCCAAACATTAGTTTTAATAACTGATCCAACACCTTGTTGCAGTGTTTCTTTCTTATAATAAAGTGTTGTCAATTCCCACGAAGCCTAAAATGTCCTTTTTTTTTATTTTGATGTTTGGTTAAAAATCATTTTTTACCATTTAATTAATAGGTTATTGCAGGTTTGGATCTTCTGGTTACAAATAAATATTTCTGCAAGTGGAGAAATCATAGGATTCATTGATGGAACTTTCAATATTCTCTTCAAACAAACAAAAAAAACAAACCCAACCAATAAACAATAACATTCATTTGTTCTGCCACTGTTGTGCTGCAAAGTCAGTTGAAGTGAGTGCTGTATACTTGAAAGAAAGACAGCAATCAAATTAGATTGACTGACCTCAGGCTGAATTCTCACCCCATGTAAATAAAAAAGATTGCAATTGCCTTCTTTATCATTGTGACACCAAAATAAAATGAATGTTGCATCTCTCAAGAAAACTATTATTTTACATAGTAGTTGTAGCTATATTTTGTGTCTGTTTTGTTTCTATCCTGTATATGTCAAATTATATAGAAGTACTTTAGCTCTCTAGAATAGAGCTGTTTTGCTATCTTAATCAGTTCCAATGTGCAGGGTTTCTCCCTTTATTGAAGGAAGCTCAATGAAAACAGTAATTTATACCATTGTGCCATCAACTCTGGCAGTGAAGTAGATAGTGTTTCTCACATAATAGTTGGAGTCCTTGTGATTCTTCTAGTTCCTTTATTCAAAAACGTGTTTGATTAGCCTGCCATGAACAGGGAGATTTTTTGTTATAGAATCAGAATGACTTGAGTTGGAAGGGACCTTAAAGATCATCTAGTTTCAGGTCCCCTGCCACAGGCAAGGTTTCCAGCCACTGGATGTTTGCTATCATCCAAGCAATTATTTATTCACCTAATAATCCAGCTTTCAAATTCATCTTTTTTCAATTTAGAGAGAAGGATGCGGTGTGGGACCATGTCAAAGGCCTCGTGCGTGCTCAGGTAGGTGACCTCAGTTCCCTTCCTTCCTCCAGTGATGTCAGACCGTAATAGGAGGCCACTAGTTTGGTCAGGCACAATCTGCCTTTGGTGAAGCCCTGTCGGCTCTCCCGGATCACCTCTTTGTCTCTCATGTGCCTTAACATAGGTTCCAGGAGGATCTGCTCCATGATCTGATCTTACAGAAAACAAACAGACTGACATCTGAGAAACATGGAAGGGATTTATATTCCTGATGTTCATTCGGGGAGAGTGCGAAGTTATTAAGAGCCAGAAAGACAACTGGTATTTGGGCTTTTCATTCAGGACTGCAAAAGCTTGTCTCCAGGAGTTGATAAGTACAGCCATGTTGGTTAGAAGGTCTCAGACTTCTAACCAAGTATCCACATTGTCAGAAATCATCATGCAGATTAAACTATCAATGTGTAATTTCCTCAATATGCTGTACAAATTTAAGAGAACTGACATATCTGCATTGTTTTTTAAAAAATCATCTAATAGCAGAGGGTTTGTTTCCATTTCTGTGAATTTTTTTTAGCACCTTTGAAATACTAACGTGGCTTCAGTCAAACAAAATTATGACTTCTCTGTCATTAAATACTCAAAAACCTTTCTCTATTTTCCTTTTTGCTGAACCTTTTCTAGGTCTGTTGCCAGTGCCAATCCAGAGCCAGCACACAATTTTGGATCCAACTTTTCTCATTCCTCATCCAGCTTCAAATTGTTCTTATCCCTCCATGAACTCATCTTCATTCCCAAAGCCTGCCACACAGACTGATTTTATTCTTTGCATCTATCTGAGCCCTGAGGGCACTGATAGGCCTTTCAGGCTGACCAAGACCTCAAGAGTTCATTTAAGCTCAGGCTAGAGCCTCTATCTGTCTGTGGGTTGTCTCACTTTGCATTCTGGAGGGACATTAGACTTAATTTACAACAATATCCCCAAACCTATCTCCAGTTGTTGCTGACTGGAGCCTTCTGGGAGGTCTTCATCGTGCTCTCTTCCTTCACTGCGATGGGGGTTATTGATAGACTCTGTTACCAGCACCTGACTCAACCTCCTGCATTCAGGTACTGTGCCAGGGAGGGTACTGGTTTGTCCTCTGTTTGGGCAGCCGTGCTCTTCTTGGTATTTCCTCAGAGTATCTTGTGCCCTGTGTCTCTAGACTCTCCTTATTAGCCACACTGAGTTGACTTTTCTACTGTAGCTTTCCTACCAACCCTGAAGCTCACAAGGATGTGGCTTCTTTTCTTTCATAGTTATTTCTTTCTCATTTCAGCTCCCTCTTCCAGGTTTCCCTCATTTTCGTTAGTACCCAGTTTTGGTCTCACTTTCCACGTTCCTTTGCTCTTGTTCTGTTCTTCTTCTGACTCACCTCTCTGACTCTTCTTTACTTAAGTCAGTGTACTAATCCTACTGGGCTTGTGGCTTTACTCCTGACTTCACAAAGTACTTACAGTATCAATATGGTTGAATATGGTTGAAGTTCCCAGTTAGACCACTTCAGCTTGGTCTGGTTAGCACACATTCCTCAAATGACCTAACTTTTAGCATGTGGATGTAACCACTGGATTCCTTCTCACCTAATACTTTTTATTGAGCCACTACACAGCATTGCAAGGGGTGATGCTCCCATTGCGTCTCTCTGATGCTGTTTTTTCACAGGTGTCCAATGAGGGGGAGGGTCAGGCATAGCAACAGCTCTTGAGACAAAAACTCATGTCTGCTAAGGAAATCAGCTATTATTTGATTCCAACCATGGGAACACACAAAGTGTGAGGTAGCACCAAGGGAATGGAAGTAATGTCAAAAATGCACACCATGGTACATAGCAATAGCTAATACATTTGGAAGTTATTTAAGAAGTTTTCTGTTAACATGGGTAAAACACTGCTGTCTGTCACAAAATCAGCAGCTGAAAACAAAACTTGCCTTCAGGTGGTGCAGATCTCTCCTTCACGAATAAATGCAGATAGATCATTTTTCCTGTTTCTAGAGGAGAAAATACTAGACCTTTAGGCACTGATTGGTTTGTGCTGTCTACAGACTTGCAGGGCAGCCTGATAAGCTCCATTTTCACAGTCACATCATCCGCTAGGGATTACCAACCTGTTTTAAATTTAAAATCCTTAAATCAGTTTATGCCCACTGGCCCGTGTCACACGGGTAGTCGCAATGATTTAAATCGCCATTGTTTGCAGGGAGAGCTTTCTAGCAAAATAAATCCAAATGAATTTCTCTGGGATTGCTAGGCATTCAAATATCATAGAATACCTAATGTTTTCCTAGAGGTGATTTCTGTATCATCACACAGTAATAATATTTGGTATGTGCATTGCTGCAAGGATCTTATCATGTAAAGGGACCAGTTATAAAATCAGTACAGTTTTGGGAGCAAAAAATGTTTACTTTGATTAAATCTAAATTGCAGCAGAGTCTGAGCTGCGCTTGTTATCAATAGGGAGCTTGTAAAAAGTTCTGGAGGTTGTGGTAAATGGAGAAAAATCTGTCTTAATCCTACTCTCAGTTTAGTCTTCCTCTTTCCTCTTTTTGTCAACCTTCCCTCCTAAACTGGGAAAAATATTTTCTATTGTGTCTTCACACGCTTACACACTGCACATGTAGGTGAATACTAGCACCTAGCAAATCTTTCCTGTGTAGAACAGGGGAAACGTATTACTCAGTACAAGAAAAAAAGTAAACAAATCTTGATTTGCTATACATTGACAGCTAATAGAGGATTATCTGTCAGTGGTTTATTTTAAGCACCAAACATAAGAAAGATTATTCTGTCCAGAAGGCTAGATGCTAGGAGTTCTCTAAAAGATGGACATATCCTTGAAACAAAATAGCTTTCTTCCTTGATACAATAATGACTGAAAGATTACGGAAGTCAGCAAATGTTAATTAACAAAATGCTGCAGAGTGCTGTGTGCTGGTGATTCTGACACTGGTGTCATAGGTGAAATTCCTGTGACTTCTGAATAAATAAATAGCTTAACTAATAGATAGCCATTCTTTTTCTCCAGACTCCCTGTATGTTTTCTTCCTTCAGTCACTAATGTATCTGATACTCTCAAAGATGTACTGAAATAATGATTAGAGATAGTGGGCTGTTTCACCACTTATTTAATTTGTGTTTAAAGTATTTCCATAACCACTGCATTGCACTTTACTCTTCAGGGTCCATAAGCATAAACACATTGAAAGGATGTGGAGGATGTGGCTGCCAATAATGTTTTTGTTGCATTCTGCACCCTGATCATGTTTACAGTTACTTATATTAATAACAGCAATAGAAAGTAAACAAAAACTACCACAAAATATTTAACCTTTACTGTTTCCTATCTTTTTTATTAAAAAATAAATGAATAGAAATTCACAGAAAATGCCAGGAAACTTCATTTCCTCCTCTTCTCTGCAACCTGCAGAGAATGTCAGATGTTTCCACAGATTAGAAGAACTGAAAACCTCAATTGTCAGATGCATATATGAAACACAAATTTCGAGCAGCACCTAGACTAGAAAAAGCTTGCCTGCAAGCTGTGAAAAGACTAGATTTATAAAGAAAATCTTATTTTTAAACTTTTCAGGAAAAGCACACATGAAGATTAGTTTGAGTTGTTTTTAAAAAGCAAACACAAAAAGAGTTTTCTTTTGGTTAGCGAGCATTAGGAGGCTAACACTCTGCTAAACTGAGATCCCTAGAAGACTATTGCATATGTGAACTCTGTTTTAGTAATGCAGGCAGTTACAGGAAGGAATTAAACTGTGTCTTAAATGGTATCCCAGGGTCAGAATCTGTCCTCACATAAAACTTATCATTCTGCGTATTCTGTAACATATTTTATATAAATAAGATTTAAAAAGTGATAATACCTCCAATCAATTAAACATCATAATTAATGATTCTGTTGCATGTCACATCCCTTAACCCCCTACTGCATAGCAAGACCTCTCTGAAGAGGCACACAGGAACTGTTTAAACTATTCTGTGAAAACTATTTACAACAGAGTTGGTAAATAATACCTTGTTTAATTAAAACTCAAGGGACACTCATTCAGAAACAGGTAATAATATGAACTGAAATATGAGCAGTGCACATGTTGTCCTCCCACTTGTGCGAATTAACTCTATGGGAAATATAGTATGAAATGGCTCCGTAAACTGTTTTACAGCTTACATGAAGCATTTAAAGCATTTCTATACCTCCAGTTTCATAATATGTCTTTGGTTTAGTACTGATTCCAGAGAAAAAAGTGCTGCACAGATCTTGCTTGCAGGACTTTCATCCTTGTAATGACCACACACAAAGAATGACAGGTAAACTCCCAAAGTTTAGAAAGTCACAACAGAAAATCTTACTTGAGTCAGATTTTTCTTAGTGTATTTATGAAAAAAATATTTTCAAGTGGCCTAAAGGGTACAGATACAAAATCTCTTATCATGCAAATCCTATATATAGAATCTTAAAATATGGATGCTTTCTTGTTGGTTGCCTATATTTCTATTTCTGTTCTGCTCTCCATTGCTATTACTTAGAAAAATGCTTATTATTCTCAAAAGAGTGATCACTGGCTATATATCTTCTCATACAAATACAACATTAAGTTCTCTAGATGTGAGGATGTCATGCCAAAGCCTGTCATTCTCTGAGCACACTGGGGCAAGTGACACATCACCTAACTCATTTCACAGCCTCCGTGTAGTGGAGGTTTGCCCATCTGAACACGTGTACACAAAACTGAACTCTGGAGGAAACTACAGGATCAGGGGAAAACAGGCATTTGAATAGGCACTAGAAGAACAATTGTCTTCCTTTCCAGGTGGTCACCCCTGAAATATTTTAATCTACTTATTTTCTCTCTATGGCTGAAAATGTGTATGTTAAACAATAAACAGAGACAGCATTATCAATGCAATAAAAATTGAAATAATATGGTAGACTAGTAGTTTGGTCAATAAGTTTAGGATTCCTGGGAAGAGAAAAGGATTTGAAACTGAAACCTCTCATAGCTCTGGTAACAGGAAAAACAAAAACAAAAACAAAAACAAACAAACAAAAAAAACCCAACAACCCACCACTACCATTACAATTGGATTTTTTTGTTTGTGTTTTAAGTATTTACCTTTATTCATCTATTTATTTATGAACTTCTGACTTGAACCCAAGACCCAGTTCCTTTTTCTCCCTTCTGCATTCTGTGGGCATTCCCACCCATACTCTTTGCAGCCCAAATAAGAATACTGTGAGCTAGTTCAAGGAGCTGATCTGCATTAGAGTCAGTGGCTTGTTCATGATTTCATGAGTGCTGCTGAAATAATGCTTCTAGAGTATGCAGTGGCCTGGGCTTTGCACAGCATTGGCTTCTGCAGAGCTATGCTTTTGCTCCATAGGGAACATGCAACCATTCTAATTTGAGTATTGCTAAGAAGGCAGCTGTTGGAACATGAAGTACAGGGCAGGCTGCAAAATCTGTTTTACATGCTCAGTGTTCTGGTGATGTACTCTGGCCTTCATTCTTTAGGGCTGCTCTTGCTTGTAACACAGACAAAAATGGTTCAGTTTTGTCTGTGGAGGGAGGTCATTCTTTGTAGAGTTTGGTCCATACTGCCATCATTGACTTTGTTTACTGTCTGGTTCAGGTGTTCCCTGTAGTAATGGGACTAAGAAGGCAATTCTCTTCCTGGTGGCCTAGGAGAGCACTTTGCATTTAAACTCCAGAGAGTTTTTACAGTGAATTTGGAAATTGGTAACTTGGAAATTTTTTTTCTGTACCAAATTATTCAGTGCAAAACAGTATTTTTAAATTGCAATATTTACCCACTTAGTAAGACTCATTTCCCACTGATAAACCAGTGTCTCTGGGTCACTGTGGCAGAGTTAAGTGGAAATGATGAATTATTCCATAAAAGGAAGCATTCTGCAGCTGTATATGGAAAATGAAAGTCTCTCACATATGGTGCTGTTGTGGGTGGCTATAATAACTTGGCACAACTTACTGTCTTTATCTTGGAAAAAGATAAGAATTCAACAGTGATAATATTTATATCCCAGAGCATTCAGCTATCCACTTGTTAGAGCAAAGACAAGGAAAATAAGCAAAATCTTTGTGAGAGAGTGTTGTATTTGCTGCCATTCTACAGGCTCCAGCTGGTTTTGAAATAAAATGGTTGCTCTCTCTGCACATAAACAGATGTACTACATGTTTAAAAGAACATTGCTATAAGCATGGTTGAAATGGGATGGGAGGTGCATGTCAGCCAAGGACTTGATGTTACTTCTCTGTGTGGATCGTGGATCGTGACTTTAATTGTGAACGGGGGTAGTAAGAGGCTGGTTACTGATTCTCAAGAAAAAGCTAATTTAAGATTTTGGCACCCTAATTAGCAGAAGGCTCCACCTGTGCTTGAGAGAGTACGTGGAAAAAAATCATTTCCAAATGAATGTAGCATTGTAAATGAAGGAAAGAAGTATGTTAGAAATCCAATTTTTGTTGTTAATCAGGCAATGCTGCCTCAAGTAATGCCTATTATCCACAATATTTGCAAACTGACAGGTAACTAGTTTGGCTTTTAGACAAAAAATGCAGCTTGATGCATCCCTGAAAAAGAATGATAGGCACTTCTTACTCAAATAAAATGAAAACATAACTTTGGTAAATTGGCAGACTTGAGACCACCTGGGCCGATTTAAACCCATCTGGCTTTCTTAAATTATTGTAATAACTACATCACCTCACTAAAAAAGATAAGTTAATTTGTATCCACTAAACACTGGTCGTGAAGCAGTTGTTAGTCATATTTACAAAATATCAGTGAGTCATGTTAAAATCTTTTTATGTCTTCAGGTTTGGGTTTCTGTTTTTGTTTTTTGTTATGTAAGTTTAATTCTGGCCTGATAAGTGCTATAATTTAAACTTCCACTAAAAATCTTTCAGAAATCTAATAGAATTCATGTTTTACAGTGCCTGTGGTGCAATAGTTCAGTGTCATTTGCTCTGTGTTAAGAAATCAAGGTATACTACCACAGTTGTGCCTTAGGATCTTTAAAACCTATTAAACCAAAACAACCATAGAAGTGTATGTTGAAGGGCAACCAATATTCAGGTCTCTTTGACGATTCTTTTCTAGCTATAGTGCCTAGGACAGTCAAGTCCTAATATCTACAGCACAACTGTAGATATTTGAGGCCATGGATTCTTGTGGGATGTAGAAAAAAAAGAGATGTATCACTGAAAACTGATTTGGAAGTAGCTGAGAACTTAATGGCTTTCTGCCAGAAGGGTTGGACAGCAATAATACATTCTGAAGCACATTACTCAACACAGATTTCTTCAGCATCGTTTACAAAAGTGTTCAACAAAACATTCATAGGCAATAGACAGCAGTTCAGGTTAACTGTGCAGAGCAATACTGAATAATTGTCAGCATATGTAATTCTGCATTTTTTAACAGATCAGAGTGAATTACTTTGTTCCCTCATATCATAATAAAACCTGCTATCTAGTAAAGGTACATGTCTTTAACTGCAATCTTATCATACGGGATATAGCAAAAAAGTCATAGATTAAAAATGTGTATGAAAAGAGCCACCGTAATTAATTAGTAATTAAGCTAGAATGAATCTTTATAACTTAAAATATTAAGCATAGCCACTTATGTTTGTGTAAATTTGGCTCACAGCCAATTGCAGAAAAAGAAATGAAGCTTATAATTTAGATCATTTTCATGTGAGTGACACCACACTCTATGGTATTGCAATAAAAACTGTTCTCAGATGGTATCATTTCTGAGAAATACATATATTCAAATATAAAATTAGATTCTATATTTGGAATATATTACTGTTTTGCAAGACAATTTATTGATTTTTTTTTTTTAATTGAAATAAAAACACATATTGAAAGAGGAAAAAAATGTAAATATTGGTGACACTATTCTTTATGGGTTGGACACAGTCTGGTGTGGACAAGTCAGTTTTTCTGAATGATTGAAAAGTCAGCGATTATGACAAATAATTTGTGTAGGTTTTTGAATGTTTATGGTTATTTCACCTACTTGGAACCTTTATTTGGTATTACTGCGATCATTCCCACAACATCTGGAAGACTTGTGTTACGAGTACAGAAAGTAAGCTTTTTATGGTAGTATTTAACTGAAACTGAAAAAGAATGACAAAATATGTATAATCAGTAGCAACTTTAAATGGCATGTGAAAGAGTAAGAACGGACACTATTTCCCTGAAAATCAAGAGAAGCCTCTCAATAAACACTGCTATTATTTTAACAACTTAATTTAAGAAAAAGCAAATAGAAAATACTTTTTCTATACTGCTTCTTATCCCAGACTGCACACAAAAAGAGAGAATAGAGACCCGAGCTCTCCTTGGAGGGTACCAGTACTCCACCATACCTGTGCTCCAGCACTGAAATACCTCAGAGAAGGGATCACCCGGTTTGGAGGCATTTAGCAAGGTGTCAAACATGCCTTTCTGGATAAATCCTCTGGGTCAGATACTGAGCTGGACTTAGTAATTTAGTACTGGGGCACCATCTGAGCTGTCTACTGCCTTGCTGTGTACAGTTCTGCTGAGACTGGTAAGGCTTGGGGTGGATGGATAATGCAGAAACTGATTGATCAAGCCTAGTGGTTCCAGCATAGTCTGCTCAAAGCTTGGCTAGGGATCCAAAAATTCCTGAAACCTGTAAGATCTAGTGAGGGGAGTCTGAGAATCTGAGCTTCTTGATCATTGGACCTGTATCTGAAAAAGTCATATACTCTCTATGCCCCAGGGATCTGAAAAAGCTGGCCAGGTAGCAGAGGGTGCTTCTGGAGAGAGCCCAGCTCATAACTCAGGGTGTGAAAAGCAGCCTGGGGATGAAGAGAGCTGTCATCTTTCTTTGATTGCATTGTCCTCAGTAATGGTCTTTTTCACTGAAAGTAGCAATGTCGTTATTATCTCTCTATGGAGTCAATAGGCAATAAATGAAAGCCTGTCGGACTTCAGAAATGAAAATTGATTCCTTCAATTTGGAGACAGCTTGTGTTCTCTCCATCCCCCTTGGAACCTGAATACACAGAAACTTGTGCCAAAACTCTTGCTGTTACAAGAGTATCAGACACAGTGCTGATAAATGTCACCAGTAGGCAACCACAAATGGACATGGGGGCAAAAGGTTAGTGGCCATTTGGTCATGCTGGGGGGAAATCTGGAATGAGAGAGAAGCACCACCTGGATGGAAGGTGCATGAGAAAATATTTCAGCCTGTTTTTTTCCTTGAGAGCTGTTTTGCAGTAAGTTCCCAGGCAATTTAAAGAAGAGTTGAGTTACTTATTGTGTATTACATACGGTTAGAAGAGTGTCTTTGGGCAATTTAGTTAAATGTTGAGCCTGGGACTCATTGTGCAAGACTGGTGAAATTAAATAAGATATGATAGATTGCTCCTAAAGAACATTAGCAGCAATGTTATATGTTTAACAGCATTACTCAGTTTAATGTTATCTTCCCAAAAAGCATTCTTTGAAGAAATATCTGAAAGCAGAAATAAGGGAGAGTTATGTTGAAGCATCTCTCCAAATCCATAAAATGTAAACTTTATTTTGTGAGAGGTGGTGGAGACAAAATAATTACCTTTTCTTACTTACCTCGCAGCTTAAAATCCTTATTTAAGGAGCGATAATTGATGAGAGAGAAATTCTAGTTGCAGCACTATATGAATTGATTTCCCTGTCTTATTCCATCCTACCTGTGGATGTCTGCTTTGCTCTGACTCCCCAGAAAGGCAATTGCCCCCCCCCAGAATTCTTCTCCATAGCTTTTGTGAATTATTCTGTGAGCCACAAGATTTTAATCATGCCAGAAAACTCTCAGATGAGAACTTATTTTACTAAGTAAGTAATTCAATACTCTAATAAAGTATTAAGAAAGCATCATTTAGTAAGTTTAATTTAGTAAGCTTACTTAGGCACAATTTTCCCATGTCTCCTGGAGCTCCGCTATCTGTTAGCATGCTACTCACTTTAGCCTGTGCTGGTTGCTCACTTGAATTACTGAATATTTATGATCGTTTAATTTACTGGGCAAATAACAACCTAGAATACGTATTGCTAGGACTCAAAGTTCTTTTATAGCACAACATTCAAAGCAGGAAAATGCACTGATCCAATCTGTTTTACCAAGAACACTGTTTGCTAAATTATTTCGGACATGTTTTCTTAATATGGCATTCGCTTTTCTGTTTGTTTTCATTGCATTTTGAGGGCATCGGTTCAGAGTATGTTAAGTATCAAAAATAAAGGCAGGAAGACCAGCCTTTCAGGTAAATTGAATTTGCCTGAGGACAAACAAAATATGACTAAATGTAAGTGTTTAAAGAACTTTTCATAAACTGAACATTGATACTCTGAAGAGCTGGTAATGATGTTTCTAACTTTACAAAAGAGTATATGTATGCAATCACTTTGAAAAGTACTCAATTTGGGAGTACAGTGGTTACTCAAACATGAGTGCAAGGAGAAGAGTGCTGCTCCAGCTTGAAATAAGAAAATAATCAGACCACTGACAAAAACTCCTTTGTAGAAGAGATCTTAAATCAGCCATAGCCAAGTACATCACAAAGTGCATCGGGTTCTTTGGTCACGATCATCCTATACCATAAGAGAAACACTTATCTTTTAAGACTTTCTGAAAGGGCAAGCATAAGTAGTTCAGTGACTTAAACCATAGTCCGAGTGAAAAACATGGACTCTTCAAGTGACAGGTGGAAAAATAACAGCCAAAACTGAGATTTGAGAACAGCATTTGTAATTTTCATTGAACAAACAGTGAATAAGATTCACAGCCTTCCAGAAAGTTAGTAAGAGTTATTCAATTTTTTTACAGCTGAGAAAACTGATACAGGCACAGGCAAGATGAAAGAACAACTGAAAACCATAAGCAGGAATTAATGTATGAACAGGCAGCCTTCTGCTCCAAAACTCAAAACAGGGTGAGAAGTGTTTTCAACGGAGTTATTTCGGAATGAGATGAGTTCTGTTATATTGATGGAAACCGCTGTTGTACAAAGGCACAACAAAATTCATAGAAGACAGTTGAAGCCAAGTTAAGCAGCACTGCTGATTATGGAAGCTGCAGCAAATGTTCTCTTACTTTATCTGGAAAACGGTCATTACTTTTTTGCTCAAACGTACTCACAGTAATAAAGTAATTTGATATAGTCAAACTAGAGTTTGCTAGTGCCAGTGACCCAGAAGAGCATTTCTACCAAGGCTTTCTGCGCACATAGTTTCCATCCCTACCTGGTTTCTTCATTTTTAGAATTTTAGGACTTTCAAGAAAACAGAACCTATAGGAATAGCAGGCCTGCAATAGGTAGTAAAAATGATTAATAGGGTGATGAGGAGGAAAAAAAAAATATCAAAGAAAAGGCAGAGGTAAGGGACCCAAGTGAAGGAGCAGAATGTTTCTTTCAGTTCAGATGTTGGCAAGGAGCTGTGCGTAAGCAGTTGATTCAGTTCCTGTAAAGCATAACAGCATGGAAATTAGAGAGAAAATGCTTATTAGGTTACGCAGGCCATTTCCCAGAGCTAGCAGGGGAGGGAAGAAATGGAAAGTAAATCTCATGTCACCCTCATGTCCCCTCTGGCTATTTTCAGAATAAACCCTGCTGGGAACCACACCCAGGTACTTCTGGCCAGAGGAAGCTGAGCTGGCAAATGATGCTGGAGGGGAGGCAAAACTTAGGGGATGCTAGTGAAGTGATAAAAGCTTTTCCTTTGTGATATGGAACACTTAATTTATTTGCATAGGAAGTGAACAAATGCTGCAATGATTATCCGGTTTGCTGTCGGGCCTGTTTGCTGTGTCCATGCACCAAATCCCTTCTCAAACTCCTCCTTCACTTGGGCTGCGCCTCTGCTGTGGTGGAACTTTGTGATGGGTGATGGGTGGTGTGCCAGATAGGATACTTGACAGGAATTAGGAACTACGGCAATTAAGAAGAAGGGTATTTGAGCTCTTTTGACTTGGTAGACAGAAAATAACAAAAGCAATGTCAAAGTCTCAATGTTAAAAAACAAAACAAAACAAAACAAAACAAAAACAACAAAACAGTTTGGTTGGCCTTAAACTGCTTCCAGCTAAAAATAACTGAATTTTAAATAAATGAGGTTGGTCTGTCTGTCTCTTTGCTGTTCAGCTCTCTGTTCTGTTTTTTATCTGTTTTTGAAGTTAAATTCCTGTAACGGTTAGTACCAAAGTCAGGTCATGTGAGGTACCAATTTGAGTCTGAGCAATTTTGTGAGCATTTTTCAGTCACCCAACTACAGGCATAACTGAGGCTGCCAGAAAAGAATCCAAGTGTTGTGTTTTTCTTTTTTCTTTCTTTTTTTTTTTGTTCTCCTGTGGAATTCTGTTCAAGTATTTTTTCTGGGTTTGCTTTTTTTTTACTTGCATATTTTTTTAGTATGTTGGCGAATGACTCTGAAGCCACCTGACAGGATGGCTGGTTTTTCTTTTCTTGTTTATTTTCTTCTTAGTTTTTGAAAGAACACGGCTATTATTACAATTCTTCTCTCTCTCTCTCTTTTTTTTTTTTTTAATTACTTTTTTTCTTTTTGAGGCTATTTGCTTTTTTAAAATGCATCCCCAACCACAGCCATACAGTTACTGTAAATAAAATGCAGTATGTGTGCTTGAATAGGGCAATTAAACAGACATGCACATATATATATATATATACACACATATATACACACATATTCACATAAGGAAATTATTTCACCTTGGTGTGTGAGAAGTCTGAATTTATCTAGCTGTTAAATGAGCTCAGATTTAAAAATTAATGAAATCTGGTTATTTTTTGTTGTTGTTTGTGTTGCTGAACGAACTGTTCTGGCCTCTTGAGATGTGACATGGTTGGGGAGAGCTGTGCCAAACTCTACTGCAAATTTATTTTACGGCAAAGATGTTTCTAATTTTAGAAAAGAGACTCTGGACAGCAAATGTTTTTGCAATTATTGCCATGTAACATCAGCCAGATCTGAGAATCTTCTTCAGTTTATGAGGTATTTTGGGTCTCATCTTTGTGTGATGGAATGGATGTGTCCTTTGAAGTTACAATAGCTGAACAGATTTATATCAGCAATGATATCTGGCCAGGATGATTAACTGATTATTGCTATATTTTTGGGGAAGGCTTGCCTTTGATCTCACGTACTTCAGAATGAAAGGAGAGCCTAGTAGACAGTGTGTTACTACAGGTTTTGTAGTCTGAGTGCTTTCCTGTATGAAGCTAGGGAAGGTCCCCATAGAGGTTTATTTATTGGTGTCTGAATTATCTTACTGCTCTTTCAGTGGAAAGAAAACACCTAAGGAGTAAATATACCTAAGGAGTAAACAACCAAAAAATCCCTCCCAAAACAACAACAACAAAAACAAAAACTATACACAACAGCAACAACAAAACACCAACCAGAAAAAAAATATCCAGATTTCTTGGAAAAGTCTGGGGAAGCTCCTAGTCATATTCTTCAGCTCTGGAGGAGAGCAGCTGCCATTAGTCTTTCTCTTGACCTGGAGAGGGGGAAGAATAAAACCACATGGTGTCTATGAGTGATGCAGTGCTCTGAGGGAACCTGTGGATCCCACAAAATTAGTCTGTTTCCTGTGCAGACTCACAGGGACTGCTCAGACACAGGTAGCTCATATTAGGCCAGATAAATTACATTTTTTCTACCTCCCTGGGGTGAAAATCAACCAACACTATATCCACAGAATACTACTGTTATTAAAACTAAGAACCGGAAAAAGCTATTTTAATATTCAGATCAGAACACTTGAATAATAAAATCAGTTTTGTGCAGTATACTTCAATTCTAGTTCCACTTGGGGCTGCTTTAGGACACTATTAATGAGGAGAGAAGATGTCTTGGGAGAGTAGGGGAGGGACTAATAATCACATGATGAAAGGCCTTTAAAGGAAGCATTTATCAGCTTCCAGTTTTTCTGTTTATTATACCTAATTTGTCTTCATTTACTGCTTAGTAAATAAGGAAAAAGTTCTTTAGTATGTAAGACATGAATTGGAATTTTAAACTCTAAACTTAGGAACTCAATGAAGTAGATACTGTGGTTTTGTTCTATACAGCATGAGTATTCAAATGCAAGTCACTGAACACTGATTTAATTATGTACTGCCAAATCATGATAGGCTTAAGTATCTGTTATTTTTCTCCCAAATAATTCCCAACTTGTTCATTGCATAGAAATAAATAAACAGCACCAACAAAAAAAACAACCAAAATAGATTATGTGACGGATAAATATGTATATGAATCATGCAATAATGGTGTTGTGCTACTAGAAAGATTGATATTCACAGTCAGATAAATTGCATAATATTTTGAGTAAATTCAACATTAGTAGAAAATGGTAAATGTCAAATATGGATAGTATAAAGTTCCTTATGTGAATTGTCACTCCAGTTCAGTATCTCTTACTAAAAATGTGTTCTGACAGAGCTGAGAATAGTAGGTGACAGACAATTACCATGGCCTGCATGTAGATTTTTGGGAATTAGTTTGTTTGTGTTCAGAAACATAAAAGCTTGTAATAAAACTCAGTGACAGACAAAACATTTTTACCAGTGAAAAATATTCATGTTCACAATTTCAAAACTGCTTTGACTTACAAAAACCCTTGGAAATTGGCAGTGTATATATATATATATATATATATATATATATATATATATATATATATTTACAAGTAGCAAATAACAAGTTAGGTTTCACATTTTGACATTTTTTGGTTTAAAAACTATAAATATACCCAGGTATATTGTTGTCACGTTTTCAAACAAAGAATGTAATTGAAGTGAAACTAAATTTTTTTTTATGACTTAATAAATAGCTTTGAAATCCTTTTTTTTTTTTTCTTTTCTTTTCTTTTCTTTTTTTTTCTGGTAAAGAGCACATACTTTTATTTTGTAATTAAATACAATGTATTATGCTTTATGACACTACAATCTAAGTTGCACTTACATATGGAGTGTTTAAAAATACAGTTATCATGTTGACTGAGTTATCACAGACTTTGCACATCTTTAAGCTTTCGAATACAGTTTTTATGGCATAAAAGATAAGAATAGCTGTTCAGACTAACCTTCAAAAAGGTTTTTGTCAGATCAGAATGTTAAACTGAGATACTTAAAATTCAAATCAATTTTGGCATATTATGCAGAACGTACAGCATAATTCATTGACACTGGTAATGCTAACACAGGTAATAAGCCTATGGTCATTATTAGCTTGCCTTGCAATGCTAATACTATACTTGTAAACTCTTTAGGTTACAGCTGTATCATGATAAGTAATCTTAAGAAATGTAGAATTTCAGGAAATTTTTCTGGTAGAGTTGTGGCTGCTAGATGGGAGGAAATCCTTCACTCTTAATTACTTGAGGCTATCCGTACAGTAAATGGGCATTTACTACAGCAATATTTTGCAACTGAGCAAATGAATCTCTGTTCAAACTACAGTCCAAGCATAACCAGCCACCATCTGAGACTGAATGTATAGAAGTCAATGGGACTGGGTGACATGCATCCCAGGGTCCTGAAGGAACTGGCTGATGTGTTTGCAGTGCCACTCTGCATAAAATTTGAGAAGTCATGGCTGTCAGGTAGAGTTCCTGGTGACTGGAAAAAGGGAAGCATCACTCCCGTATTCAAGAAAGGGAGAAAGGAGGACCTGGGGAACTACAAGCCAGTGAGCCTCACATGTGTACCTGAGAAGGTTTTGGAACACATCCTCTTGGAAGCTGTGCTAAGACACATAAGAGACAAAGAGGTTATCTGAGACAGCCAGCATGACTTCACCATGGGCAGATCGTGCCTAACCAATCTGGTGACCTTCTGTTATGGAGTGACGGCATTGGTGAAGCAAGGAAAGGCAACTGAACTGTTGTCTACCTGGATGTGTGCAAGGCCTTTTAAACTATTGTTAAACTTACGAGATGTAGATTGTGGCTTTGCAGTGGAAGTTGTTTTTCACACAGAAAACTGCTGAACATAGTAAAGTTGAGACTGGGGTGTTCCGACCTGGGTAGAATTGGCACAGGCACTAGGGAATGTAATTACACGGGGTAGGGGAGAGTCTGGTGCAGGAGAGAATGAGTGTGCTAATTTTTGAAAATATTGTCCTCCTGTCACCATAAAAAGGACAGAACATTCCTAAAAACAATGGGTTGGTAACATTTGTTGTGTGGAAATGTAATGCAGCAACAGCTTTGGGAAGATTGTGAGCCTGAGATGTTCATCCAACGAGTGCCAGGAGAAGCATTACCTGCGTCAGACACAGGGCATATAATGCAATGGATTTCTCTGATTAGGTGTGCAAATTCTCCTGTGACAGTAAGGGTTGCGCGCCCATTATTGCAATAATGAATAAACTGCTCTTCACAGAGATCTTTGCCTGATTAGAATTTTTTGATTTTGAGTATACTTCTCACAAACTTGCACCTGTTTTTACCTGGGGAAGGAAAAGTTAGTCTTACAAGTTTATTTACAGTTTTGCAGTATATTCACCTTCAATTCATACTTTTGTTGGCTGTTTTTTTGGTACCTGGCCACCAGACTTCATCCCAACTTGTTAGATTAGATCTGAAATGACTAGAGGCAATAAATTTGGAAAGATTTGACATTCTGATGGTTGAGATAGATGAGAATCTGTCAACACCAAAATTACTTACTAGGAAGATCAAGTTCTAATAGAAAGTAGAAATCTGAATTTTTGTCCAGATATGACAGTCTAATCAAAAAAAAAAAAAAGAAAAAAAAAAAAAGACCTGAAATTCAAAACTGGGATTTCTGCTTATGCAAGTGATGTATGTATTACTCACATTTCCCTCTTGGTGTATCTTGGTGTATCAGAAGGTTTAGTTATTTGAGCATTTCTTTTAGGAAAAAAACTGCCAACCAAAGAAAACCCTACCCTTTAGGTAGTACAGTGCAGCTCCATGTAGGTTTGTGCGTAGACCAGATCTCTGTAATGTAACTTTGCATTTTTACGTAAGATGAATATTGCAGATATTGTTGTATTAGTTATTATTACTTATTTTAATATAGCCTGGGATAACAACTAGTGGAAAAAAAAGAATGATGAAAGTGGACTTGACAATATTTTTTAAAATTTTCATAAATTTTGCTGAGCTTTTTTTTCTGAAGAGATGGATAGACATAAAAACGTTATAATTATCTTATGCTCTGAACATGCATAATACTACTGAGCAAATTTCAGAGAGAGAAGTTAATAAATTATTAGCTGATATATGAAGTCCTTAACTTCATTTGCTATGATTGATGACATGTATATTCTCTCTTAAAGCAAATTACTGGAAGCAGTTCATTTTCGGAGTTTACATAGATTATAGCCCTGGAATATTTGGGAAAAAAAATGGAGTTTCAGGGCTCAATACTGCATATACGTATGGAATTCTTATCAGCAATACCTTTGCTGGCATGAGAAATTATACACTGAAATTAAGTTGAGCAGAAAGGCAATGAATTGTGATAATGCACACTATCTCGCCCTCAAACAGGAAAAACTTTCATATTTTATATGTGTAAATAAATACACTATTTTAAATGGAATGACTGCATGGACAAAGATGAGAAAAAGTCTGTGTTTGGAGAATCAATTATTTAAAACTACTTGAAAAAAAAAAGGGTGTTTTTTTTTTTTTTTTTTTTTTGATGAAAGTCTGGTGACCATTATTGTTATGTATCAGTTAAATTTCCATTGGAGTTCATGCAATAAAAGGCAAGCATGCATAAGCATTTACAGAGACTGAAGGTATCAGCCTACCTTGAAAAGGAGCATTCTGGTCTAATTTCCTAAGCAACTATGTCATTAAATATAACGTATTTTTTTTCCCCTAAAATGAAAAGATTTCTGTCTAGGTACAGCAGTATGAATGATCTCAATTGGATGGAATCAATTTATTTTTATTTTAAACATAACGTTGTTCCCCCACCTTCCCCCCCCCCAAATTATTCTTGGGCAATCTGTTCCCAAGGAGGTACCAGTTCTGTACGTTTTCTGGGATATCTTTTAATTTATATGACAGAAAGAGTCAGATCCTGAGAAAAGTTTGTGAAAAACTGTCATTTATGAGCTTTGAGGCACTGGTCATGAATAACTCTGTAAAGCTACAGGAGGGGAGGCACTTGGTTTTTTTTTCTATTTTTTTTTTCCTTGCCTGCTTTATGGCTTGTAAATGATAAATGAAATTTACTAGCAGTGTCCTGCAGTAATATTTCAAATTATGTTACAGAATACCATGTACAAAGTATTGAGTTATAGTAGAATCAGAGAAAAAAGCACTTTTTTTCCCCCTCTTCCTGGTAAAGCATGCTATATTAGAACATTTATCAAAGACAATTTAAAAATTACAGGATGCTGCAATGATTCAACTTCAGTGTGTTCAAACATTTTATTTAAATAACTTAAAAATTATGCCTGCTATTAAGACTTAGGAATTAAATGAAGCTAAATCTTGGTGATAGAGCATAAATCTGGGCAGCTGCGGGTGCCACCTCACAGCCCACAAAACAATTTCTGTTCGAGAGTGAGGAGCCTGAGCAGCACAGACCCTGCAGCACTGCAGGGTGAGCATCTTTCCTAATGATGCTCCCCGAACCAAGACACGTGAGGAAATTTGCACTGACACGACTTTATGATGTTTTATTTGTAGCCACTGTTCAACGGTGAAGACCAAGAAAAAGACATTATCCTAAAGTGGGGCTGTGGATAGTGCCTGTGGTGTCCTTTAAGCTCTCATAACACAGGATCCTTTTGTCAGCTCGGGTGAGCAGCGGCTCTTTAACATTCTGAACCTGCCATGGCTGTTGGGGCAGTTCATCACCAAAGAATAGAAAAGAGCCCCTGGCATATCACATGGAGGGGAAAAAAAAAAAAAAAAAAGAATAGGAGGAGAGGGAGGGGTGAAAAAAAGAAAAAAGTCCAGGGTGCACAGACAGTGCTTTGTGTAACCCGGGTTTAAAGAGCCGGCCGTTAGGTATATTTCATAATATGAAAAGACAGACTGAATTTGGCCCCCTCGCCTGGTGGGATCGGTGCTGTCAGTGCCATTTATTTTCAATCCCCCATGATTTCTGTATCCCCACAACCCTTTTGCATAAAAATGAACCATAAAGGCAGTCAAAACACCTGCTTTGCTGACAGGCCCGATTAAAGCTTTGATTTATCCTTCCAAAGCAGAGCTGGGCGGTTGCTACAGGGCTGGCGCGGGTGTGTAATTCATGGCAGGCTGAAGGTCTCCTTTCTGCAGCCCTGTGGTTCAGCTGCGGGCTTCTTTTGTACCTGCTAGAAAGTTTGGCCTACTCTGAGAACACCCACCCCAGCTGGAGGCTGGCCTTTTCCAGCAATGTCGGGTCGAGTTTCTCCACTCCTGTTATTAAGTGGCAGTAAATTAGCAGGCTAAGTGAGGAGGCCCCCCAGCACAGGGCCACGTGCTTTTGAGGAGCCTGCTCCATTCCCTTTGTGGGCTCTGGGGAGCTGCTCCACCAGATGGAATTGAATATTATTGCTGCCTCCCAGCTCTTCCCCATAGCTAAAAACACTGACACTCGACGTGTAAGCTTTATGTCGTGTAGGGACCTTTTTTCCTCTTCTTAGAGTGAGGTTGTTTTTTTTCCCTTCATTGCAGTCGTTGCCCTGGTTTGGTCTACATGCCATATGCACCCTCCCTCAGACACGCACGATACACAGCCCCAGCACAGTGAGAAAGAGCAAGGCTCCTGATGATTGCTTGTGATCAGGGAGAGCTTTAAGGCTTTGTTGCTGTAACTGCAAAAGCAGGTATTTCTTAAATGTGCTGTGAGGTTGAACCAGCACTGCTTTTCAAAATTAAACTCTTGGTGGCTTCTAGGTGTATGGAGACAGTGAACATGTTTGGTTTTAAATAAACCCAGCTTATAGCCTGCATATATATTCCTCCTCTAAGCCTTCAGGATATTCTGGTGAAATTGTCTTGTGTGTGTTTGACTTATGCACCATTATTGATACATTAAACCACTTAGCTGCTATAGAATCATAATATGGTATAAAAGAAGGCCAAGCAAATCATTCCTTGTGGATAAATCTTAAAACATTTCCAGAAGCGAGATTTTTTTTTTTAATTGGAAAACATCTTTTACTGAAACTAAAATGTTTGAAGAGTAATATCTGTGTATGGTTACTTATAAATAAAATGGAAATAAACAGGAATTTATGCATAATCAAACAGCAAAAATTTAACATGCTATTTCATTTTGATGAAAACAGTCTTTCATTTGTCCAGGTGCAACACTTGGAAATAACAAAAAGTCTGGAGAGACAGAAAAAGTCCTTAGAAATTCAGCCAAATCCATAATAATCTTGTTTATTTATTGAATAAATTGCTGCATTATTGAGAACTGAGGCTTTAATTTAAAAATAGCTTTACTACTAGGGAAGAGCCACTGCTGTCATCTATCTGGATTTTCACAAAGCTGTTGACACAGTCCCACACAACATAGTTCTCTCCAAATTGCAAAGATATGGATTTAATGGGTGGAATGTTAGATGGATGAGGAACTAGTTACAAGATAGTACCGAAAGAGTGGTAGTCAATGGCTCAATGTCTGAATGGAGATCAGTGATAAGTGGTGTCCCTCAGGGGTCAGTACTGGGACTGATGCTCTTTATTATCTTTAATACCTTCATAAATCACAACCATGGTGGGATCAAGTGCACCCTCAGCAGTTTTACAGATGATACTAAGCTGTGTGGTGTGGCCAACGCTCCAAAGGAGCAGAATACCATTCAGAGAGACCCATATGGGCTTGAGAGGTAGGACCAGGAGAACTTCATGAGGTTCAACAAATCCAAGTGCAAAGTCTTGCACCAGGGTTGCAGCAACCTTCACAATCAAGGACCTGGAACAGGTTGCCCAGAGACGTGGTGGATATCCCATCACTGGAGGCATTCAAGTTTGGTCTGGACAGGGCTCTAAGCAACCTGATGTAGCTGTAGGTGTCCCTGTTCCTTGCAGTGGAGTTGGACTAGATGATCTTTAAATGTCCCTTTCAACCCAAAAGATTCTTTGATATTACAAGTTTTTTAAACAGCAGAAAAAGAGTGTATACAGACTTCACGTTTGCAGTCAAGCTAGTACAGTCTACAGTGTAAACAGTTCTTATTGTATCAAATATGAGGTAACAACAGTGTTTAAATGATGAGACATAGTCTTGTCCTGTAAAGTTTTAGCAGAAATAAGATGTGGTATCTCAGTTCTCAATAGGTTGTGGAGAAAATACCTAAGTTGAGAGCACCTCAGCTGGCTGCTTCCTCCCTCATGTTCAGGTGTGAGAAAGGCATGGATGTGTCCTTACACAGATAATTTTTCTTTTGTGCGAGAAGGAAGCCTGTATAATAAATTTGCTCTGTGATTTTAAAGTAGACCAAAAAGCCCTTGCAACTGACGTATTTGTAAATAGAGCAAAGGATATTTAAGAAAACCTGAAACAATGCATAATAAAATTCCTGATGACTTGTGTTGATGTAAGCAATGATTTTTTTTGAAATAAAGCTCAGAATTGAGAGTCTTTTGTTTTCCTTTTGTAAAGGAGGAGATGTTTTGCATGAAAATGGTCGGTCCTGATTTTTGTCTGATGGATATGAGTTGTTCATCTTGGAAAGAGAGTGGTTTTATTTGTTCCTTGAGGAAAACCTTGGAGTCAACTATGACTAGCTACTGCAGATTTAAATTAATTACGTGCTCACACACATATTACAAATGCCACAATTCTTTCATTCATATAAAGCATATAAAAGTTTTTCAGGTCTCACTGTTGTCAATAGATTTTCCCATCATACAGAATTTCTTTCATTGCTTTTTCTTCTCTTATATTCTCTTCAAGCCACATTTTTCTGCATCCTCCATGAAAGCAAATGAGATTTCACTGCCTCCTCCTTCTTAAACTTCCATATTCACCTGCCATTCATCCTCTTTTTTATTACCTGCACTTTTGAGCTCGCTTCCATCTGCATTCAGTTATGCTCTTCCCTTAAGTTTTATTCATTGAGATATGAATAAAACCTCACCAATAGCCTACGTGTTTCCAGCATATTTCAGTAGACCTTGTAGTATCTGTGCATTACCATTCCCTTTTACCCCTCTTTCTTTCCACTGGATATTCACTTCTGCTATGCAGTTTTTAATATTCACATTCTATTTTGAGATACCAAACTCCTCTTCTGTTCCTTGTACATGTCATTTTCTGTGGCGCACCACAGAAAATAGAATTGAATCCCAGTAAAATTTTTCAGATGCCTACGAGCCTTACATTGCTTCTGCAATGGTATTGCTGTACGCTGAGACATCCTGATGGAGGGGCTGAAAGATAAAGTAGTGGGAAGATATGAGGGGGTCTCAATTCTTACTACATAATTTTCTCTGTGAAGCTAATATTTAGATGATTTAAGACAACTGTGTCTGGAGCCTAAATTAGCTCTAACTTTTGAAATTTCAGCATCAAAGACTTTCAATAGTTTCTAAAGACCAGGGCCATGAACGGCTTCCTAGGCATTGGCGCATTACTCTGCTCTACATGTTCTTACTGATAGACATCTACTTTGTGATTAAAATCTATCAATAACCCCCCAAAACGTATGCTTCCTTCCCCTTCCTTAAATCTCCTTGAGTTTTAGATTCATATTTTCCCTTGGCCTGATTACCATTTCCAAAAGAGTTCATCCTGATCATAATCCTAATTTTAATATGCACTTTCTCCAGGGAGGATTGGAACACTGCTACCTGAGATACCTAAAAGTTAGGAGGGAACAATCAGCATCTGACTGTATGGTAATCTAAATAATGTGTAACAAAATAGGTTCCCAGACTCAGACACCTTGTAGGAGATATTAGAAAATTATGACAAATGTCATTTGACTTTTGTTGTGTCAAGGAGATAGAAGCACTGTGGATGATGAATAGGTACAGGACCAATGATTCCCTATCACTTTCTTATGTTTTACCAAGCCCCTATTCAGAATGCTTCAAAGTCCTTTTTCTTTTTTTCACTCATTTGTTACACTTTGCAGGCTCATGCAATGGTGCTCTTTGTGAAGAAATATCAGTGATTGTTAATAAATATATAGGAAAGTACGTGTAGGTCTTAGTAAACCCTTTAAAACAAAATGAAGAAAAACCTTCAGGTGTAAATCTCCCAGGAAAGGCTTGGCAGCCCCAAAACAGATTTGTAGCCAAATCTCTTTAGCTTGAGGTGAGTACAGAAGAAAGCTCTCAGTGAAGATCTGGCAAATATTCATAGCTTAACTGTGAGTGAAAAAAGATATAAAAGAAAATAGGAAAGAAAGCTGTACCTGTTATTGCAGATGATATATCTGTTTTGAGGTCCCTTTCTGACAGAATGCTTAGTTTTATTTTTTAGAGTAAGTTTTTCTGTATAAAGTAAAATTGCTTTCTTCTACAAACCAGAGCAGCTTTATGAATTTTAAATCAGTCACCCATAGCACGTATAATAAACTTTGGATGTTAGACACAAGTGGTTTGAATATTTGCTTCTCTTTTTGGTCTTTAAAACGTTACTTAGTCTAGAAGATATTTTAATGAATGCCTAAAATATGTTCAGCAATAAGCAATATGCAAATCTAGAATGCATATTTCTTTACAGATATAGTTATAATTGATTTTGCCAAGGGTAATTTAGTTCAGATGCAATCTGTTTGTTTACTGAGATCCTGTTATTATATGTTATATAATTCCACTGTATTTTCTACACTGTGTATTTTTCATACTGTAAAAATTTAATTTTAGCCTTTTAACTGAATGGTGCTGTTTACCAGTATATACAATATAGGCTTATGTGAAAAAGGACAAGAGTAGTTTGCTGTAAAAAAAGAAGCGAACGTGACCTCAGAGATATGGCCTTTTCCAGCAGGTAAAATTAGACCATACTAAAGAACTTACAAACAAATCCCATATGGATCATAGACATTCCAAATCAGATTTTGGGAACCACCCTGGCTCTTCACAATTTTGTCCTTGATTTCAAGGGGTACAACGCTTTCTCTCCTACCTGATGTCTTCATGCTTGTATAACTCCATCTCTGCAACTGAATCTAGTTGAGTCATGACTACAGTGGATTTTCTCATAACACAGTCACAAGGACTAATATCTCTTGGGGATATCATCAGGAGAAAACAGTGGCTAAAAGTATTAAGGGTGCTGTATCCATTAGGGAGTATAGCATGTCCAGAGAAAATAAGTTTAAGGACTATACAGTGATCTAAATCAGGGAAAAAGGAGGCCAGTAATGTATGGTAACTATGATGTATCTTTTCTTATAACAAGTAGATTGTTGTTTGATTTTACTAAGGAAGAAGTACCCAAAGTAGCTGGAAAGGGTTGCTTTACAAAAATAAACAACAACAAAAAAACAAACAGGAAAGCCTGTCAAGACTTCTCTCTTTCTTATTTGACATACTCTTCTGTCTAACAGTTGTGTTATGTAGTCTGTGGAACTATAACCTTGAATTCTGTTTTAAAAGTTTCTCTTGCATGGCCAGAGTAGATTACTCACCTTCTTGGAGCTCGGATAGTCCAAGATACCTCAGGCAGTGTATCAGTAAGTCCTCTTTTGACAAAATCTTCCCTAGGATACACTTCATCAGAGAGAAAAGCGTACCTGTGGCAGGTACCTTTTACTGACAGCTGGGCACACAGACTAAAAGCTGTAAGGAGTTTCCAGGATCAGACAGACACTGTAGTCAGAAGCAGAGGAGCTGATGAAAACTACACTAACTGCAGCAGAGCTTGACTTGATAAAGGTTTATTGTTTGGTTTTGGTTTGTTTAAAATATCTTCCCTGCCCATGTACAAGGGGATTCACCTTTAATATTTTTTGCTTTTAGCTTCAGTTGAATTTACTGCTGAAAATGTTGAAGACAGAAAGAGATAAAGAACGTTACAAAATAATTCAGACCAACGTACTTTTTGATTTTTTTCATGTCATGATTTGAGTCTGCATGGCTCTTGTTTTAAAACCCGAAGAGAACAGAAGCACATATTCAATAATTCATGTTCTCTAATTATACACTGATTGTGGCTAGATGAGTTTTATCTTAAACAGAAATGTGTTCTTCATGTTTCTCATAACAACAAATTGTCAGAAAAGAACATTAGTTTCTGCAATCTTGTTTGTTTTCTCTGTTGGTTCAAAACATGACAATAAATTTAGTACAGGTCTCATCAATTTATTTGATGTTTTCTCATGGTTCTGGGACACCTGCCACTGAAATTTGACCGTCTAGGCATATAGTCTGAGTAAGCTGCATATTTCTAGGA
The DNA here is from genome assembly GCA_030625065.1 of Alectoris magna. NCBI lineage: Eukaryota > Metazoa > Chordata > Aves > Galliformes > Phasianidae > Alectoris > Alectoris magna. Next base: position 30,941,691 of record CM060563.1, on the reverse strand, counting down.
AATAGGTACTCCATGTTCTCACTGGCTGCAAATAGCTGATCATTCCCTGACTAGGCTAGAAACATAGTTTGAATGAATTTTTATGAGTCAAAAGATGTTTGAAAGTACATTGCAAGGAAACCAGCACTTTGACTACTTTGAAAATTTTGGCTGAAGTCTGACATTTTTACATTTTATCTCCCTTCTTACATAAATCTGCTTTTTAAATCTGACTGTAATATAAGTAAGCAACCTATCAATACTTAGTGCATTAGAGAGATGAGATAGCGCATCTATCCCATTTAATCTCATTATCTGAAGCAACTTCACCTTTTCATAGAATAGAATCATACAATCATAGAATCCTTAGAGTTTGGAAGGGCCCTTTAAAGGCCATCTATTTCAGCTCCCCAGCAATGAACAGGTACACCTACAGCTAGATCAGGTTGCTCAGAGCCCCATTCAGCCATACCTTGAGTGTCTTGAAGTACAGGGCTTCCACCACCTCTTTGGGCAACTTGTTCCAGTGCCTCACCACCCTCACTGTTAAAACTTCTTCCTTAAGTCCAACCTAAATCTAACCTCTTTGAGCTTGAAACATTTTCCCCTTGTTCTATCACTAAAGACCTAGCTAAAGATTCTGTCCCTTTCTTTCTTGTAGCTTCCCTTTAGATATAGAAAGGCTGCTGTCAGGTCACCTTGTAGCCTTCTCTTCTCCAGGCTGAAAAGCCCCCAGTGCTTTCAGCTAGTCCTTATCGGAGAGGGGTTCCATCCCTTTGCTCCATCCCCATCCACCAGTACCCCCAGGTCCTTTTCAGAAGGGCTATGCTCAATCATTTCATCCTCCAGCTTGTATTGGTAGTGAGGGTTGCTGCGACAATGTTGCTTGCATTTGAATTTGTTGAACCTCATGAGGTTCACCTGGTCCCACTGTTTAGCCTGTCTAGGTCCCTCTGGATGACACCCCATCCCTCTGGTGTGTTGACTGCACCCTTCAGTTGGTGTCATCAGCAAACTTGCCGAGGGTGCACTTGACCCCACTGTCCATGTCACTGATGAAGATATTAAAGAGTATCGGTCCCAGTGCTGACCCTGAGGGACACCACTCATCACTGATCTCCATCCAGACATGGAGCCAGCGACCATCACTCTCCGAACTTGATCCAGTAGCTGATTTTTCATCCATTGAACAGTCCATCCATCAAATCCATATCTTTCCATTTTGGAGAGAAGGATGTTTGGAAGACCATGTCAGAAACCTTCTGAACTCCAGACAGATGACATCAGTGGCTCTTCCCTTGTCCTTTGAAGCAGTGACACCATCATAGAAGGCCACTAGGTTGGTCAAGCAGGATTTGCCCGTGGTGAAGCCATGCTGATTCTCCTGTATCACCTCCCTATCTTCCAGGTGCCTTAGCATAGCTTCTGGAGGATCTACTCCATGATCTTTCCCAGCACAGAGCTGAGACTGATGGGACCACAGTTCCCAGGATCCTCCTTTTTACCTTTGCTACTAATGGGTGTGATGTTGCCTTTCTAACAGTTCATCAGGGACTTCACCTGCTTGCCAGGACTTTTCAGATATCATAGGGAATGGCTTGGTGACTACATCAGCCAGTTCCCCAGGGCTCTGGGATGCATCTCATTGGGACCCACAGACTTGTAAATGTTCAGGTTCCTCAAGTGGTCGTGAACCTGGTCTTTGCTTACAGTGGGAGTGATGTTGCTTTCCCAATTCCCTCCTACAAAAGCAAATATTTGAGAGCTGTGTGGCGAGCAGTTATCAGAGAAAACTGAGGCAAAAAGTTGTTAAATACCTGAGCCTTCTCCTTGTCTGTTGTTACCACCTTGCCTGTGTCTCTCACTGCGGGGATACTTCCTCCTACACTTCCATTTTCTGGTTGAGATACTCTTTGTTGAAGATAGGTCCATACTCGGGTTTGAACAAACACCATCAGGTTTGTTTATCTTTTAGTTGACAAGTGCCTAAAGACTGCTTGTAATTACATCATTAATTAAATAGGAGTCAATTGTCTGCTTCTTATGAAGACTGGATTAAAAGGGAAGGAAGACCTAGTTTCTTCCAAAATATCAAGTAAAACTGAGGTTGAAGGGGAAGTGCTGCAATGGAGGCTGAGCTTCATCAGAAGTGTGACAACTGTATGTACCGTACATTGAGTGCTGAGACATTTGGACAGTCAAAATTGTGGGTTATAGCTGCATTTGCATATGGAATATCCTTTTTCCTTCAGAGACCATCTAACTTATCCCCTGATTAGTCTGATAACTATTCAGTATTAAGAAAGGAAGATGGGTGTGGGAATACCTGGGGTATATATCAACTTTCTGAAAAGCCATTGCTTAGTTTGATTCCTTGAACCCTGTTGTCTTGTGGTCACACTAGAGGTTGTTGTTTAAGTAAGAAGATAGTGAACAAAGACCACATAAATATTATAGTACTTGAGAGGCAAAACACAAGGAAGGATACAACAAGTTGGAATACTTACCAGATTCTTTGCAATTGTTCAGAAACTGTTTGGTCAAAAACAAATAAAATTAACAAAAAATCAGGATGATTTCTGCCTGGTTGAGCAGCAGGAAAATGTGAGAGATTATTTACATTCAATCAGGGAAGGCAATGAGCAGGATTGATTACTGAAAATAGCACATGGCCTTTTTCTGGTCTTTTGTGCTCAGAACCATAATCTCAGTATACGTAATACTTCATCTGAATATACAATACATTTTATTTTTCTACTTTTCAGAAATATTTCTTTCACATTGCTAAGTATTTGCAAAATACCTCATATTTGAAATAAGAGCACTGAAGATAAGGGAAAGTGAGAGCATATTTCATGTGATAAATTACCTAAAGTAAAATTTGTTTAAGGGCATTTAACCTGCCCATATGAAAAAAAAAAAGAAAAAAAAAGGCTGAATTCCTGTAGTAGAACGCTCTGATTCTATTTCCAAACCAAAAAAAAATTTTGCATGCTAAGAGCCTGTATTTTAAGTTTGTTAGTTGGCCTAATAAGAGATGTTATCTACTACAGAATGCTAAGATTGCATCTGATCAGCAAGAAATCCAGCCTACTTGTTGTAATAGTTTCTAATGATAATATTTGTTCATCTTCCATTGAAATTTCTGAGCACTGACATTAATTTTCTCTTTGTACTTAGCTGTATCTTGCAAGAATTGATGCATTCATGATAACACAATGAAATCATTGAATGGCAAGGCACAGAGTTCACTGGCAAAAGGTCTTGCGTGTCAGAACGGTTTGATGAACAGGTCAGGAAAGACTGTCTTTGTTTTACATGGAATATGAAAGTAATGACATGAATTTGGAAAGGCCCTGAGTTATCCTGTGCAAACATTATGAATCGGCTTGTGACACCATGCAGTTTATGCCTAAAATACTGGTTTTCTGATTGCAAGGCACAAAATCGGCACTTGATCTGATGGACAGGGATACCAAAAAGAAACCACCAAGAATGTAGGATGGAGGGGGGAATATTTTTGTGTCAACTTAATTAGGACCATACAGTACCCATGAGAATAAAAATATTCCTTCTTTAAAAATAGAGTGGTATTTTCATTTTGACATTGTCAGCTTCTGGCTCTATGGTGACATGTGGATATTTGTCAGCCCAGAGGATATTTTTCCAGTAACACTGTGTTCTGAATAAGTTATTCATGAACACATGAGCACTGAGCAAATTCCACTAGCTTTGCTTTTAATTGAGAAAACAACTGCAACAACTTATGTTCTTTAACTCTCTATTCCAAATACTGGCAGACTAACCACAGGTTTGAATGAACTTTCTGTGTGTGGTAAATGGCAAACCAAACCTGACATGGTTTAAATTTTTTTTAGTTGACAAACCGTGTTACTGAGGAAAATGAAAAGATGACAAAATAGTAGAAGTGCTCATGCCATATGTTTTGGGGGGAAAAAAAAAAAGAAAATAAGAAGGAGGAAAGTAAAAATAAGTTAGGAGGGGATGAGAAGGTGTCTGAACTAGAAAGATAGTAGAAAGCTATTTCAGAGTCAACATCTTTTCAAAAGTCCCAGAGGGAGTGAATTCATACTCAGCAGACTTAGTCTGCTTCCACCCTTAAGGGATGCTGTAAGATTGCATGAAACTGCAATCTATTTTCTAACTCTAAGCTCAAGTAATTGTAAGCTTACATAGCTAGCAGGCCAGGAGTCTCCCTTTGAAAACCATTTCTGGTCATTTTCATATCCACCAGTGGTGAAACATAAACTTCACTGGTAGAAGGTCCTCTACTGCAGGAAGGCGAACCCTTTTCCTAGCTACAAATAAGTCTACAAATCATGTTGCAAAAGAAATAGAAGCTTATTTTACTTTATCTTTTCCCTGTGTTTATTATTTTAGACAGAATGTGGCTTGTGTCTAAGAGGCCTATATGGAATAAGACTTCCACTTTTAAAACTATTTGTTCTCCCCATCTCTTCCTCTGCAAAGGAAACTCTTATTATGTGGCTTAATTAGAAACATACTTCTGGGATGGGAATGTAAAAAACATAATGTTAGCCAGCTGAGGAACAGAGACAGGCTTCTTTGGCAATCTCCTATCTGATGAAACAACTAAGATTTGGAAATGAATTATTCAAAACTGTACTTGCAGTGTACAAGAACCTTGATATGGCGCTTTAAAAAAACAAGCTTAGAATCTGTTTAGTAAATTTCTGTAGCTCAGATCTCCTGAGGCTTGATGAACTCTCTGCATGGGAGTAAGAAAGAAAGACATTTTTATGATCTTGGGAATGGAAAGAGAGGGGACATTATCGTTAATGATGTGCCAGCATTTCCACCACTAATTTGTATCTACTGGGAGGGCTGCATCACAATTACAAAGATACTGCATGGATGCATCTAACATGAAAATGAAATTTGATTTATACAGTGCCTATACTTTGAGCCAAAGCATAACATTTCTTTTAGAGAAAAAGAATACTGTCATGTAGCTGGGTGAGTGCACATATGCAGATGTATCCATTTTTTCTATGACAAATTTTAAGTTTATAAGGACAGCAAATATTTGTGAAAGGTATTTTATCAAAATCTATTGTTTTATGGCAAAAAGATAAATATCTAGATAGAATATTTATACTGTTACATTTATAAGTGGTTAATTTAACCAAGGTGTTCTGAGTTCTACTGTAAGAAGCTGAACTCTTTAATTCTACTCAGACATGCATGAAAACATCTTATCAAGATCTAGATTATAATGAAATTTGCCAGTCAACTCTGCACTATGGACAAAATAATTAACTCTGAAATTTTGATTCATTCATCCTCTCTATTAGTACATATTAGTAATTCCACAAATCAATAGTTATTTTATGAAAATTCCTTTTAAAAATACTAGAATCATGTTTTAAAGACTTTGCATCAATCATTTGTATCTTTTTTACTTTAACATGCTAGAAGGTTGATTAATTAAAGACATATTTGATTTCAGTTGTCATTTAAAATTTAAAAACGTGTTTCAGGTATTTAAAGATAAGCATCATTGCTCCTGCAGTAAGTATCTCAGACTTTATCTGAAGTAACATCACTGTATACAAATACACAGTCTTTCATCAGTGAAATTTCCAGTTCATAAATGATTTGCTTATAAACTTTACAAAGTTCAAGAAGATCCTACCCTCTTTCCATTCCTTCAGAAATGTTAATTATTTAATTGTTCTATCACAGAGTTTTTTGAGTTGGAAGGAAGCCTGAAATATCATCTAGTCCAGTTCCCCTACAATGAACAGGGACACCTACATCTAGATGAGGTTGCCCAAAGTTTGGTCCGGCCTGACTTTGAATGTCTCCAGGAGCAATGCATCCACCACCACTGTGGGCAGCCTGTTCCAGTGCTTCACTTCCATTATTGTAAAAAAACCCCTTCCTTCTTATATCCAGTCTAAATCTCCCCTTTGTTAGTTTGAAACCATTTCACCTTGTCCATTCACAGCAGACCCTGCTAAAGAGTCTTTCCCCTTCTTATAGCCTCTCTGAAAGGCTGCTATCAGGTCACCTCGGAGCCTTCTTCTCCAGGCTGAACAGCCCGAGCTCTCTTGCCCTGTCCTTGTAGGCGAGGTGTTCCATTCCTTGGATCTTTTTTGTGGCCCTCCTCTGGTCGCATTCCAACAGATCCACGTCTCTCCTGTACTTAGAAGATTTTTGCATTTTATTATGTTTTCTACACTGAATCAGCTGCTATTGACAAAAGTGCCTGAGGGACTGCAAAGCCTGTCTTACCAAAAGTCAGAGTGAACTGAGCTCTTCTGTCTCTTCTGAAAACGAGACTTTTCTAAGACATTCACACACTGTAGAAAACACTATTTTATGCCTATTAATTTCACAGACAATTTCATGGAAATGATAATTAGGTAGTGGAGACTTAATTACAAAGTTTATGCTTTCATGTTAGAAAAAAATACTAAATTAAGCCTGTTGTTATTGGAAAATAGCACAGGAATTTCATTAAAGTAGCTTGACTTTGAATTAAGAGTGAGGAACAACTGTTTTAACTTCAGGCATTCAGAACACACATGAACATTTGACCCAGCTATTCAGAGACAGAATAACTTTTATATAAGAATACCTTATCCAACAGTGGTTGAAGTTGTGATTATTATACAGAGTACATTAAAAAGATTAGAAATTCTTGGTTTTGCAAGTCTCAGATTCATTTGGGCCTGCAAAAAACAGTATTATAAATGTTGACTGACCCTTTTTTTTTTTTTTTTTTGTCATTTAAAAACCATTTTTTTCCTTTTCTCAAGTATGAGTCACTTTGAAAAATAAAAAAATATGCTAAACAGAAGGCAAATTTTGTTATGATATATAGTGTGTATATTTTTTTAATTTCTCTTTCAGTATCTAAGCTAGAAATGAAGTGAAACAGATGTGCTGTTTCATTATTTTTTTTTTTTTAATTTTTAAGTTTTTTTTTTTAATAGTTTATCATCAAGGAAACTGAGAATGCTACAGCTGGTTTAAATACTCTGGGAAAGCCTCCTTTATGGGATGTGTGCAGGGTAGACACTGAATTAAAAAGAAAAAAACAACTAACAAGAGCTATGGAGCTTTGATTGGAGAAGTTCATACTGTAAAGAAGATCTGCATTGAAACACGAGGTGTGAGCTCAAAGGAGGGAGTTCTCTGTGTAATAAAAGTGCAGTAAAAAAACTGCTCAAGAACCCAGACTAGGAAAGGTTTGTTTTAAAGTAAAAATTCTGATAAACTGTGAACTGAGAAAACAATGTAATTGCTTCTGAATCCTGCCAGCAGATCGCATTTTCTCACTTTTGCTCTTGTTATCATTAGTGCTTTCATCATCTGCCTCATACTATATGAACTCCAGGAGTTCAAATCAAGCTTTCAAATCTGTAGCATACAAGGCTTCATTATTATAAAGCACCGTACATTCACAGTGTTCATATTCATGAAGACAAAGTTTGAGTGCATAAACCTATGCCACATCATGATACATTTGATAAGTATCTTTATTTACGTCAGAAAATTGATTTGGTTCCAGGAATGATGTAAAAGCGTAACAGTCATGACAAAGGATGAATTCCCACTCATCTAATTTTTCTGTGGTACCAAGTGGTGTAACAATATAGTCATTTTATATCACTGTTCAAGTGCTTTATGCTTCAGAACTGCTACAACCGTCCTTGCACACATCTGCCAATGCAAACAAGCTGCAAGGCTTGCTACTCACTAAGGAAGGATGTCTGAAAGCAGGAAAATATGCCATCAACTTTTCTCTATGCATTACTCTTTAAGCTATTTTAAATCACATTAACCTTCCTGAAGACTGGCCTGAGCTGTTGCACGTCTAGATGAGATTCAACCTTAGAAGATCCTTTCTTTATTGGATCAATTTCATACATCCTGTTTTCAAATTGAAAGTGGCAATAGTTCTTTCTTGTTCCTATCTGATCTTCATTACTTACTGAACAATAAATCTCATGGAGTTTGGTTAGAATCACAGTAAAAGAAAGTGTTGCTCTTAATATATATATGAGCTACTACTGAATGAGTTTTAACATCCTTATTTTAAGTATATGCAGTTAAATTTGCTATTAGAATTCCCTGCAGTATTTCTCCAAATGATTCTCCCCAATTAGTCAGATGACTTTACTGATTTTCTGCAGAGGGGAAAAAAACACCAACACAGAAAAAGAAAGAACCAAAGCAACAAACGCAACAAATAAATAAATGAATAAGTAAGACCAGGCTGATATAATTCTTCCTTAATGGATATCAAACAATAGGAATAATTTACTTTTGGACTTGCAGGTACTAAACGTTGCATCTATTGTTAATGAAATTGTCGACATAGCAGTGATAATCTCTGAAATCCATGTTGCTTTTCTCAATGTAGTGAAATACCACAACAAATAATGATGAGAAGTTGATATATTGATTGTTTTTAAAGTTGTAATTGTGTGGATATCCTCAAGCTGCCATGGCCCGGTGTAGTAGGACAGGAATAACTGCATATAGCACTTGCTCCTCTGCCGTGAACTGTCTTGAGAGAGAAAGCAGGTTTCTCACTCCTTTCACCAAGATGCTCTACCTGGGTCCTATGTGACCCAAATAAGCACACCAATATTTTTTATGTGTCCAAGGAACAAAGCACTAGCAGCATGCTGCTGCCTGCCTGGCAGCGCTGTTCAGAGAGCCACAGAATTCTTCCTCCAAGCAGCTCCATGTGAAGTTGACCACAAGGAGCTATGGTTCAGCTTAAACTCTGAGCTTTTATTACATACTGAACTTGGTGACATCAGGAAAAAATGCGATGTCATATTCATCCAGTGTGCATTGATGTAAACTGATAGGCATGCAGTAGTCTTGACAGCAAGCAGTGAATTACTGAAAGCTGTGTACAAAAAAGTTGAATTGCTGCCACAGATTAAATGGACACCACACATAGATTGATAGGTACATAGATTTTCTTTCTGAGGAACAAAAACAACAGAAAGGTGGCTTACCCATGAACCATATGTGGGATGAATCGCTGGCTGAAGGCAGCTTAAGGAAAAAAAAAGTCCAACTTTGAAAGTTCCCATGTTTGTACACGTCAAATCCTGACATCTTTCCCTTGAAAGGTTGATTCATTTTATAATACATCTAGGCACAATGTGTTGGCACTTTCAGGAATACTGATTAGGCATATGAGAGTAAAAACAACAGATCTTGCAGTGAGACTGCAAATATTTTTCAGGTTATTTTTACTTATCGTGGGAAAGGTAGGACAATACTATTAAAAATATCAAGTTGAGCATAGAAACTAACTGATATTTTGATTTTATAATGACAAATTATGACCTGAGGAAAATCAATAAGTGAGAAAACTTATCGGAACTGAAGTGCTGGCTTCCATCCTGGGAATGCTCTACTGCTGGGAGAGGAGCCTGTGCTCCTGTGGCAGAGCTGAGCAACAGGTATGCACATCTTTGAACCTGTCATTCTGCCATCTCTTTTTGAAAGACGATGTGGAAATCATGACATACTCAAGCCTGAAGGCCAGAATTGGCCAGAAATTCCTTTCCCTTTCTCTATTTGTTCATGTTCAGTTGATGGCAGAAAAGATACCATGTCTGACCTGGCCTTTTTTTCCTCTCACTGTGGATAACTGGCAAAGTCACAGTGAGCAGAAATGGAGGAATGTGCTAACAGCTCTCTGTATCACTTCAGGTAGTGTAGGGGTGCAAGGCTGCTGGGAGATAAAAATACAGCATGGTATTATTCCTTCAAAGGAAATATGCTGTTAGCCTCTATATTGATGCTCTCTTAACTAAACTAAAATGGAACCACAGGAGAATACATACAACAGGCATCAGGGACTCAGAGGAGTCTGTATGTATGGCACATCAGCAAGCCACTTATCTACTGGAAAACAATGAATTGTATAACAGTGATCTGCAGGGCTTGGTCCGACACTCAGAATCCAAGGTGGCACTTCACTGCTGTCCATGCTGTTTTCCATCTCTTCTCTCATGAGAGGGAAAGGCAGTGAGCAGCACAGTGAAGGTACTGTGCTCATATCCCTGTCACAGCAAGCATACTGCGTGAGCGCAGCGCTCCCAAAAGCTCCCTGGGAACTCTCTGCCTCCACAGTGTGCTGAGGGTCACTGTAACCCTCATTTGTGGAGTGGAGAGATATAACGTGTAGTGATCTGTATACCATCTGTGGGATATTTACTTGCAGTCCACAAGGAACCGATTGCTTACATGATACTCTCTCTTCCTTTTTTTTTTTCTTTTTTTTTTTTTTTTCCTAACTAGAAAAAATACAAGGAATGAAAGAAATAAATAGTGTAAGGCATAAAACTGGACAGGCATCCAAAAACACAAACACATGCTGCACTGCAATAGTGGGAAACATCTGTATTTATCATAACGCCACATATTTTTATGCACTGTGAATTTGCTTCATAGTATATATTTTTAAAGTTTTTTTTTCCCCAAGATAAGGGGTTGCTGTAGCTGCCTTGACAGTGTCACAACATTGCAATTCCCAAACGTTTTTAACAATAACTGCAGGTTTGACAAGCACATGCAGAGATGGTGTCAAATAAAAGGGTTTACAACAGCAATGGGCCTACAGCTTGCCTGCAGCAATAGTCATGCTCCCCCAGGGAGATTAGAATTTTGAAAGGAATTCTTTCTCTCCGGAAAGGTTTCTGAGTTAGTGATATCCTCAATGACTTCAGTTAAGAATTATATTTTCCAAATATAGTTGATGTAAGGAGTTAGATTTGCACCATCAGTAACTTTTGTGCTAAGGGTTGCCCAGTTTTAAATCATGTACTTTCTTAATTGAGTTCATATTTGTAATTGCAAGTCTAAATTTTAATGCAGGTGCTTTAAATAACAAGCTTTCTTCTTTCCTCAGGAAAGATCCCTAAACTATACAGAAATCATTAGTTTTATTAATTTGATAATGAAGGAGGTAAAAGAAAAGTCAACACTCTTTTCTATTTTGGTATTATTTGCACATTTTGAGATGTAATCTAGCTCTCAAAGCTGCCAGAGAACTTAATTTCTTTAATTAGCTGTTTGTAATCAATTGGACTTGTCCGACAGCTACAAAAGTTTATAGGAAAAGCATTTATCTGAAATTAAATCTGTACTTCACCTCAATTTTGAAAGAAATCTAAACTAAATAAATACTCTGATGAATAATTTTATTATTGTTTTTAAAAAGAGTTGTGAAATATTTTAAAGTTCTCCGGAGTTGAGGACGATATATATATATATTATATATATATATATATATATATATATAAATATATTCGATAATTTAACTCTCTTTTTTATAAAAGTCTAGAATAGACAGTTTTGGGGCATGATGTGGTGTTTGAAATGTCTGAAATTGTGACTGAAATGCTCTTTGAACACCGTGATGCTTGGAATGCACAGAAGTCAATAGTGGTGACTACTCATGAGACATTAAAATTATACAGTCTTGCCAAGCTGAACCATTGCATTTAGAGACACACATGAAAGAGGGGATTTGTTTTAAAACCAGAAATGGTTGAGTTTATTATGATTCTGAGTTGTACTGCAAACGTTTTCAAGTATATGGAAATAAAATGTTAACAACCGAGTCACCCAAAGCAAACCCAACAGGGTTAATCATATCTGACATTTCAAGGTCTCACTGCATTTTTCAGATTCTGTTGTGATTTAAGAAGAATCAGCGTTGAAGCCTTTCATTAAGAGCTTTGTAACACAGTGAGGAAAGCAAGCGGTTTCAGAAATTACAGTAATTGTGTTACTTCAAAACCTTTGATAATCCTATGATAATTCCTCACTATGTATAAAATCTGGAGAAAAAATTCCCTAATAAAAATGCAGAACTTAATTTATCTGATATGTCTATCTCATGGCTTTACACACAGTTAAGTTGTCATTAAAATAATATTGTCTGTTTTAGAAGAATCAAATAATTTATGATATATAAACTATGATATGATCTGATAGGTTTATTTCTTGTTTTATTTTTTATCTATACTTGTGAGAGTTGGTGCTTCTCCATGTTGGGTTTTGAACCTGCTATTTCTCAAAAGATTGACAAGCAGCTTTCCTCAAACTTGTTTTTGATTAAAAGTTAGCACCAATGCTGCTGATTTACTCTGATTACATTTTGCCAGACACCTGCAAGTACAAAGGCCCTGAGGATACCAATAAACCTCACCTGGGCCTCCATCCACTCTCCTGCTGGGGAGATGGGGGGGTGGGGAAATTGCCTGGGTACCTACTTAAGCTCAGCCCCAGAACTCTTGCCTTTTTTTTAGGCTGTGTTGAAGGCCTTTTTCTTTAGCACTTTGGTTTTTTTTTTGTTTGTTTTTTGTTGGGGGGTGTTGATTATGTTTTCTTATTGTCTTTGCTTGGCTCTTGCTGCAGCATTTGTGGGATTCATTGGAGTCACTAGGTTGTTATGGCTGCTCCTGGGGAGCTAGTCTTTACTTGCAACACCCTGAAAGTAGGTAGGTGTTCTGCTTGCTCTTTCTCCCAATGTATGGGACTTGGTTGCCATTGCCTATTGGCAGAAACTGCCAAGTCAGTTGGAAGGGGACAAAGGTGGTCAGAAACTGTAGTGTTTCTGTAGAAAATAAGAACAAACTTTAAAAGTTCTGGGTTTAGTCCATGGGCTTTTAAAAAAGAAAAAGTTGTGCATTATGTTGTTGGAAATAATCGAGTTTGTTATTGTTTAATTTTCCTAGTGTCAGCATCTACAGGTGTTAAATGCTATTAATGACTCTAGAAAACCTGAGTTAAGGAAAGAACAGAGGTAGTATTATCACTTGTGAAATGTAAGACATAATGTCTTAGAACAGAGGAAATTTTCCAGGCAAATGAAAGAACATCTCTTAAGAAATTAGGTGATAGGTGAATTTGCTTAATGCAAGAATTGAACAAAAAAAGTCAAAGGTGAAGTTAGTTGATTTGAAGAAAGCCATACAAAGGGAAGTGGAAATAAAGACACCGATAACAAGTATAATGAAATACTGATGCCGGCAGAGAGTTTCTACTATACTTCTTTTCCCCCAGCAAGCATGGGAGGCATGCTGTGGGCTTTGAAACAAGTCTTGCGGTCACTGAAGTACTCTCCTTATTGTGAGCAGCCTTCCCCCACCAGTGTGCCCCCTCCAGGGGCAGGAGGAGGACTGTTTTAACCAATGAGATTGGTTAGAATGTTTTCCTTTATCAAAATGCAATTGGCTGAGTTCTCAAGAAGTCTAGCACAGAGATGGTATACTGACTTATTTATGCTATTATTAGTAACCTTGGTTAATTATTGTACAGGCTGTGAGGCACACCAGAGAAGTAAGTTTTCTAAACTTCAAAGATTGGAATAAAGTTATATCAACACAAGTGAGGAAACCCATGATGAATGGTTATTTAATGACTTTCAGACCTGAGAAATTTGGTGTGACACTTCATTTTTAATGATAGATTGTGACCCTTCACCCCAAGGGCAGCAATGCTAGATGTGGATATTGTTGTGTTTATAGACTTAAGATTAGTTCTGTTCATATGATTGCATGCTCTTGCTAAATTTGATTGCAACTCCTGCCCTCCCACTCAGTTGTGAGATGAATCTATTAAAAGCATCTCCCAAAACTACTTCTTACCCTCTTTTTTATTTTTTGTCCCTTGTTTGCTTCTTCCTTTTAGGAAATTTCTAAGTATGCCCTTCCCCCCCCCCCCCCCCCCCCCACACACACTGCTGTTAGATTTTCAAGAACTATTGTGGAAGATTTACCTTTTAATTCAATTGTTTAGTTATGAAATGGGGTAAAGGTGGTGGTAGGTGGGATATTTGACTCCCTGGCTTGTAACTGAAACAATCCCATGATTATATTGTAAATTCTTGCTTCAGTGCTCTGACTTTGAAGTAAATGCATTCAGTTTGAGCTGTTGCAGAGGAGCCTGTTAGTATATGGTCAGATTTTGTTATTCATCTACTATTTTCAAGAGTATTATGAAACCTATGATCTCAACTTCTTTTTCTGTCTAAAAAGACTTCTTGAGGACAAATATGTTAGACTTCAGATTCACATGCTGCTCTGATCTTTTCTGTGCATTCATTCTTCCTTTGTTCCTGTTATTCCAAGCTGAATGGAAATGCTGTGGAAGTGAGTTGACAACATATCCTTCTTAATTTAGTTCTTTGTAATGTTTGTTTTGCACTGGAAGGTCTGGCACTCAAGTAGATTTATTTTAGTCTCACTATGTGTAAAGTATGTGGCTACAAGGCATTAATGATTATTGTAGAACTAAAATGAAATTAAGTTGCTGTTCTGATTTCTTCTATTGAAATACCATTGACCTGGTTCTGGCTACAGAAGGGTCACATATGGACTGATTACCGCTTCTAAAAGTAAAATGATGTTTGGATATCAAGCTAAAATGTTTATTGCAAACAGTAAAACAAGAAAGTAAAATATGCCTTCCAGACACTTCCCCCCGGGAACTCAGCTGTGTTCAAAAAGCCTTGGCTTGTGCAATAAAATGTCTACACATTGTAATAACAATTTAACATTGCCAATGTACCCCTCGGCATGCCTAGTAATTAGTTTTGGGTTTCCGTTTCTATGTGTATAAAGGTGTCCATATGAATTGAGTTTGTACTTTGCTTCTTTGCTACTTACCCTGCCCTAACAGAACTCCGAAACATGTTTGTCTCATTGATAGGATTCTTGTATTATAACTACTTAATATCATTAAAGAAACCCTAAAGACAAAGGTGAAACCTTCAGATGAAAGATTCTGCCTTACCTTTATAATTAACTTCATAATGCATCTATAGCCATGTGACAGTCCCTGTACACTTTGGACTACCAGTTACTGTGGCATATATGAATATTTTGTAACTTTAGCTTAAACTATTCCGGAGAAATGCACCTGATTGTCTGAGGTAGGTTCAAGTTACAAGATGCAGAGGTCAGATTACCCGATTGTCCTGTGAAGGAGTTGAGTGAAAAATAACTCTATCTGTCAGCCTTACTGCAACAAGCTGAGAAATACTGCAGATTATTTTCTCATTGTAAACTGGGTTTCCCATGGGAAAAGGAAAATCTAACCTAAAAGCTAGGGGGAAGCTTTTTTTTTTTTCTTCATTAACTTCAGTGGTTTTCATTATCTAGTAATTGTTTATAAACACCTAATAAAAGTTTTTCACATTCCTTCATAATCTTTGCAAAAGCAAAAAAGTACAGAAAATGAAATGGTGGGGGGGATAGTATATGGCAGGGGGATTTTTTTATATAAACAAAGACTGCTTCCATATAGGGATAAGAAGATTAAATTTCTTTAATAGCTGGGAAAAATCTTGCTTGCTTTAAATAACTATAGAAACTTTCTTTGTGGTGCAACATTCCAGAGTGAGGCCACATAATCTCTCATTGCATGTAAATTGCTGTGTGAATTATGTTCTAGTTATTAATTTAGAACTTAACTGAGATTGACTCCGAAGGGGAAAATACGGGAGGAAAATAATCTCCCTCCATGCAGTCATGAAAGAATTGCCCAGATCTTAGGTCTGGGACCTGATGTGAATAAGTATGGGCGATGTCAAATGCTTGGATTCTTCCCAAGAAAAGGCAAGAGGAGTTGCAGGGAATGAGTTTAACTTTTTGTGTGTCAGCCCATGTACATGGAAATATGTTCAATTCCAAAAAGCAGTATGGCAGAAAGTGCTGTGGAGTTTCTTCTGATCCTTCCAAATGAATGGAGTCCCCAAGGATGCAGTGCTTCACTGACTTTGCCACTGAGTGCTGTTCCCACTTTTTCCAAAAACAGCATACATGTCCTGCATCCTTCCAAAGGCTGGGCTTAGAAGGGAGGTCTATTATTTAGCAATTAACAATTCATTAAAATAATGTAATAGTTGATATAAGTACTTTGTTAACAATTTCATTTTTTTTTTCTTTTTTTTTCTGGGTGATAAACAACCTATCTCACCAGAGGGCCACACTGTGTATTTGGCTCCTGTTTCTTTAGTTAAGTGTATGTAAGGAAGCAAGCATATAAGTTAATGTCTCCTTGGTATGATTCAGCCTTCAACAGTATGAAGTTAATCCATGAAATTATAGGTATTTTAAGCCTCTGAACATAAATTTTCTAAAGTAACTGTGGAAAAGAACTACATTTAAAAGCATGAAACTCATACTTCAAGTTTAGCAGGAAATAACTTGAAAGAAAATATTGCATTCAAGTGAACATCAGAAACACATCTGTATATGTTATTATACTTTGAAAATAAGCATGGATTACTGATTGTATGAAGAAATATATTGTTTCTTCCTGTTCTGAACCAGTGTGTTCTCCTAAACCATCTGCTGTTCTCTCTATGCAGAGCTTCTGAAAAAATAACTTTGCAAATGTGAGAAATTAGATGCGGGCAAAGAAATGAATATGTTGAATCTGAATAATGTAAAGTGTAATTCAAGCTATTACATAAGATGAATTTTAAAAAGACAGTAGCTTGTTACAGACCTATTATTTACAGTAATATTCATTTTCTTCATTTGAATATCCATATGAATTATCTGTTCTTTTTTTTTTTTTTTAATTTAACCTCTCAGAGTCCATTTGTGCAGTGGTTGATAGTAAGGTCTTCATATCCATTTTTGGAATAGGTTACAATATCCATTTAGAGAGTCACAAGTGTGTTCATAAGCCTTTTTGCAAAGACTTGCTGTGTTTGGCTTTTACTGTATGTGATGTTGAAGACAATATATTGTGATTTCACGTAAACTGAACAATAACGAGGGAAAAACGGATATTGGTAACATGGCAACTGCTTTCCAATTCTGTTCCTCTCTGTAACTGGGAAATCCTTTTTGTGCACTGTTTTAGTGTACCTTTTTATTTTAGCTGTGTTCAGACTATAATTCTCAAATATGTATGGATAGAAACTCAGTGTCATTTATTTGCTCCACATAGATATAATCTGTAGTTTTCATGTCTGTTTGTGTTTATCAATCATAAGTGATACAGAATCAGTTTGAGACCAGTTTTGCCAAATGCGTCAGTAGAAGTTTTGCTATTGACTTCAGTGGAAGAGGAATGCACCCAGCACTAAGTGGAAAGGCGATTTTCCCTCCCTTGGAGATGTTTTGCAGGATTACATGATCATTTGGTTGAGCTGAGCCCTGGTGTATGCAGGTCTCTTCAGGATATTTTCATGCTTGTGACCAGATGGAAAATGTCTTTTGCAATCAACAAAAAACATGCATTGAAGACATTTCAAATTTTTTTCAACATTTGCAACTAATTTGCTTTCTACAAAATTTAAGTGTCCAGAAATGATTACAAATACTTTGTGATGTGATTACTTTCATGATTCAGGGTATGCAGTGTCATAGAATCTCACTTTATTTTGTTACACTCTGAATCAGCTTGAAGTGAGTCTGTGGCATGGATAGCTTTACTGATGCATTATTTGACTTCCATGTGAAGTAACTTTATGGTTGCTCAAGCTACTAATGAGAATCCAAAAACTATAAAGGTCGTGTTAATCAGATTTCTCTCAAAAATTTTCTGTCCTAAGTAATTGCTTTTAAGTCATTTAACTAAAGGCCACCTACACAGAAAGGAGTGCAAAGGAACAAAGGTAGGTCAGGCAACCTCAATAACCTTGGAAGATGAGCACCCTGAACTTCCTCTTGCAGCTGTCCCACGTTGATGGTCAGCCTCATGGCCTGGGGATGTTGTCCATCGTGACTATTTGAAGAAAAGGCTCTCTACAGCTGATTTCAGGCTGAAGGTAGTGCTGTCCAGAAGGGTATGAGACTCACTATGGAACATAGGGGTAAGACCATCCTTCAGGGATGGAGAATCCATCATTTCTCTGCAGAGCATGTTCCAGTGCTTGACCACCCTTTCTGAGAAACAGTTCTTCTTAACGTATATGGCATGAGGAATCACTGTACACATACACACCCCCCTTTTTTTTTCTTCCACCTTTTTTTCATCATTTTCCTCCCCTGTCTTGGGGTGTTGTGTTAAATCCTTAAGCTCTGTACCAATCCTGATAAAAGAACTGCTGAATGGAAAAGGCATTGATACTGTAACCTACAGCCCTGCCTCTGAAGACTAGGAGTTACAGAAGCCCCTAGTCTGGTCTTGTGCAAAGTGAAGTTCCTCGTAAAACTAGGGTAACTAGTTTATTTATGGTGCATCTCATTATATATTTGGATACCATTAGACAAGGAACTGAGCTCAGGTAACAGAGCTAATGCATGAGATGGTTATAAAGGGAGAGAAAAATATTTACAAGTTTGTATGTTGCTATGAGACTTGCATGGGGAAATTTTAAATGGACAGCTCTACATCTTGAAAAACACACAGACGTTCTTGTAAAAAGAGATCGTTGAGAAATGCAGAAACAGAAGATAAATGTTCTGTTCACTCTGCTTTTTTTTGTACTGATGTAGGAGTGTACCATAGGCTGCTCTATTTCCAAATGCATGCCCAAAGCAGTGTCCCCACTTAGAGGGTAAGAGGAACTTCTTCTATCATCCTGCCACAGGAGACCTTTGGGGAGCTTCCTTCCCTTGAGCGCTGGGAAGTGCCACAACCCCTTAGTCTCTTTTCTGTGTGCTCTGCTGGGTATGACCTTTGCTCAAACTTTCAAATGACCAGTGCAAGTTCATAGAATCATATCATATAGTCACAGAATGCGTTGGGTTGGAAGGGGCCTCAAGGATCATCAAGTTCCAACTTGCCTGCCAAAGGCAGGGTTGCCAACGTCTACTAAACTAGAAGTTGCGGAATTCTGGAGGTATAGAACAGGTGATATGAGTTTAAAGTAATTTCTCTAATGAAATAAAGGATAAGAATGAATATTACCAAATATCATTGAAATTCTTTTTCTGACACATGGCAAACATTTAAATGTGCTCTGATATCTCATGAAAGATTCCTACTTAATAAATTTACAGACAAGTCATTTTGGTCTTGTTTAGATTTCTAGCTATGCAAATCAGATTATGAAGTACAGTAATTTTAAAGAGCTTTTTCTCCCTCGCAAAGAGCTTTCAGAGCAATAAGAAAGCATACGTATTATAAAATTATTTCACTTAGCTGTATTAAATATAAGTGGATCAAATCCTTTCTGTTTATCCAAATCAGCTGTTTTTTTTTTATATTTAAAAAATGAGCAGTGCTTGTGTCTAAAATCAACTACAGTTTGATACCATTATTTAATCAAAACCCAGAAGTAAAGCAGGGACTTTCTCTACCTCAGAGAGTAGAGGTTATTTTCAGGTAAACTCTCTCACTTGAGATCATGGTGTTTGATCACATGTGATAGATAATCAAGTTTTTTTTCCTCTCAGATCATTGCTGTACATTCACAAGTCAGTGGTTTGGATAATATGGATCTAGTACCTCCTTGAATTCTCCTGCTCCTCAGAAAACAAATGAACTCGTCAATACAAAGATGTCTCCACACGCAGTGAAGTGTCTATTTCATCTGACATCTGAGGTATTTGATAAGAGTACTGAAGCTTTTGAAGTAGTTTTATAAAAATTATTCTAGCTTTAAAGAATACAGTATATTCATCACTTTAAAAGAACAGCTTTCAGTTAAATACTCTTTTTATATGGGACATATCCATAATTTTGTCTTAAAACACTGAATTCTGGTTGCAGCAACGGCTAGAGACTATTTAGAAGTTGAGTGAATTCTTCCCACGTGTGTTCTCACTAGTGCTTAGTGTTTTTCCTTTACTCAAAGATTTCACAGCAGAGAAAACTTAATTTTCATTCCACACTATTCTTTTTTTTTTTGCTTACTGATTCACTAGAAACTATTTCCAATTCATTGAAAAATCTTTTTTCTTTCCTTTCAAAAGGTGTTAATTTAAAGAATAGATTTCTTTCACCTAGTTTTGTTTCTAGAACAGCCTACTTGGTCTCTGCAGAAGACCATGCATATATATTGTGCTCTTCTTTCCCTGTGTAACAAGCAGTTCTCAATAGATACCTAACTTAAAATATGAAAGTAAAATGTAATTTCTCTACCAAGAGGAAAATACAAATATGCTTAATTTAAAAATAAAAGGGAGAAGTGGCAAAACAATAACTGTAGTACATAACTACAGCAATTTAAACACTTTTTTTTTTATTATTATTGCCCGCATTTCCAAGAGTTAGGCATCTGACTCTGTAAGGTTGTCAAAGATATCAAGTAGTTCATTCTATAAGAAGAAATACAGTGTTCAGAAAGCTCATTTTATACCCTTAGGTATAGCATTCACTAGTGGAAGAGGCATCCCCACCTTCTGTGCTTGCAGCAGTTGTAGGAAGTAGCTTCTCTCTGTGCTGACCCCCTGGTTTTGAAGCTGGCACCAGGCATTGAAGAGATGATCCTTTTCTGTCTCTGAAATGCGCAGGACAGAACAATGAACGCACAGCTGTTCCTTCCCAAAGAATCATGACTACTGTAATGAAGTCAGACCAGAAACAGGAGATTTGAAGTTCAAACTATTCTTCCCAGGGGGAAGGTGTCAGGGTGTCATTTTGTGATGAGTGAGTTGCAATGTGTTTCCCAGCTTGCTTTAGTCTTCATGGCGTGGCAGTACAGTGATTTAATCTTCCTGCCATGCTTAATTCTGCTTTCTAAAGAAGGAGTATATATACCTAGAATCAGAATCCTTAGAGCTGGAAAGGACTTCTGAAGGCCATCTGTTCCAGCTTCCCTGCAATGAACAGAGATCTATCCACAGATAGGTCAGGTTGCCCAGGGCCTTATCCAACCTTACCTTGAAAGGATTGGGCATAATTACTAGAAAGGATTCCTTGTTTTGATGGGAATAAGCTACTGATACTCAAGCATGTTATCCTTCTACTGTTCAGGAAAAAAAAAAAAAAGGGGGGGGGGGGGGGAACTGGAAAATTAGTTGATTAGTTGTCAGGTTAATGCAGGGTCCACTTTAAATTGCTGAATTACATGCTTTACAGTAGCAATGGATTTGGTGTTAATTCTTGGTATTTAGTTTGTATTATAATCCTGAGACTTGCGTTGTCGAGGATGTCTTTGGCAGTGGCTGGAACTTCAATTATCTCGATGAAAGGGCTGCTCTGAAAGTAATGCCTCCTTTTTTATTATGTTGGCCAGTGAGATCGGAGGTGGATGTTGCTGGTATGGCAACAGGGGCTGAACCTTCCCACCAATATTCCATTCGATTTTGTTGCTGTGCAACAGATGGCAGCAGAGGGGGCAGTATGGCACAATAGTGCCTGATGTTGGGGAGTGCATATGAAGCAAAGTGTTGTCATTGAATTCTTTCATGTGGAAAAAATGGCATCCACTGACATAATCAATGCTTGCTGCTCCAATGTTGTTGGAGACCAAGCAATGGATGCAAGCACAGTGAGGTGGTGGGTGATGTGTTTCAGCAGCGGCAACAGGAGCAGTAACCTCTGTTAGTGCAGATTTTCGTGAGCACGTTATGCAGGCTCTTTTTCATTGCTGGAAAAAATGCATAGGTCATGGTGGTGACTATGTTGAAAAATGGGGTTTAGTAGCCGAGAATATGCTCTGTCAAATAGTGTTTCTGTGTTCTTTGTATCTGCTGTGGTTTCCATGGAAACAAATAGGAGGTGTTACTTTCAGAGCAACCTGTATGTAATTATGATCAGTTATGTTCATTTTATTGGAGTGTGCCAATGCCTAAGGGTGATAATTCAGATGACTCAGACATGACCCAATGTTTTCCTGACAATAGACTGTGTTCTAAAGGTACTGTGGTATTAATACTGCCTAGTTTTTGCTTTTTAAAAAATCCATTTATGACAGAATCTTTAAGGTTGGAAAAGACCTCAAAGAATGCCTTAAGTTATGAGATATGCATCGGTATGGATTCCTTAATCTAGGCAAAAACTTAGCCATCCTTATAAATCTACTTTAAAAGACCAAAGGAATAACACTTAATTTGCAACAAAGGTTATTTGATGTCTCCCTAGATAAGCTATGAAATATTTATATAGCAGATTATTATATTCTGTAGCAATAAACTTTCCCTGTAGATATGCACATGAACACACACGTGCTGCCTTTCCAGCAGTGATGCCCAAGCTAGCACTAACCTGAGCTGATGCCACAGTTACTAGCTTGATTTCTGAAAGCTGTGTAAAGTCTGAAGTAACAATTCAAAGGGACCTGGACAGGCTGGAGAAGTGGGCCAAAGAGAACCTAATGAGGTTGAACAAGGCCGAGAGCAGGGTGCTGCACTTGGGCTGGGGTGATCCTAGGTATTTATACAGACTGGGAGAGGAACCCCTTGGGAGCAGCCCTGCGGAGAAGTACTTAGGGGTCCTGGTAGATGAGAAGCTGGATATGAGCCACCAGGGTGCGCTTGCAGCCTCGAAGGCCAACTGTGTTCTGGGCTGACATTAAAAGAGGAGTGGCCAACAAACCATGGGAGTGTTCAAGAAACGTTTGGATGTTGCATTGAGGGATATGATTTAGCTGGGAAGTATTGGTAATGGTTGGACTAGATGATCTTCTAGGTCTTTTCCAACCTTGATAATTCTGTGATTCTGTGATTGTCCCCCTCTACTCAGCTCTTGGGAGGCCCCATCTGGAGTACTGCGTCCAGGCCTGGGGCCCACAGCACAAGAAGGACATGGAGCTCTTGGAACGAGTCCAGAGGAGGGCCACTAAGATGATCAGAGGGCTGGAGAACCTCTTATGCAAAGAAACGTTGAAAGAACCGGGCTTGTTTAGCTTGGAGAAGAGAAGGCTTCAGGGAGACCTCATTGTGGCCTTCCAATATTTGAAATGAGCATATAAACAGGAGGGGGAATGACTGTTTATGAGATAGTGATAGGACAAGGCGTAATGGTTTTAAACTGAGACAGAGGAGGTTTAGGTTAGATATTAGGAAGAAGTTTTTCACTCAGAGGATGGTGACACTGGAACAGGTTTCCAGGGAGGTTGTGGATGCCCCATCCTTGGAGGCATTCAAGGCCAGGCTGGATGTGGCTCTGGGCAGCCTGGTCTAGAGTTTGGCAACTCTCCACATTGCAGGGGGTTGAAACTAGGTGATCATTGTGGTCCTTTTCAACCCAGGCCATTCTACGATCATGATCATTAATTCCAGGCTAAAAATGGGAGACAGCAGGTCTGAGTTAATGTGCCATGATTCTAGTTCTGGGGATAGATCAACCTTTGCAGTGCATACCCTTGTGTTACAGTCTAGAGCTAGTGTGTATGTCTATTTTCTGTTTCATTTTTGATTTTTTTTGTCAAATATCAAAGTCAACCAAAAGAACAGGTAGGGATAATAATAAAAGTCTTCAGATGAACCTGGAAAAAATAAAAAATCAAGAGGAAGAAAGCTAAACAAGTAACTTGTTTTTGGCTGAAAGTATTTTTCTGGAATTTGTGAATAATAGTTTTCAGCTTGGTTTGTTTGTTTGATTTTTATATTTTCCCCTTGAAATTGACTTAGGTTTTTGAGGTTTTCATTCAGTCAGTCTTTTTAGAAGTATAGAAATGCGAACAACATTAGCATAATCTGTTTCTTGAGACATAGAAAAACGTAGAGCAAGTGCTTACTGTCCACTTGTCATACAGCATGTTGACAAGAAAGTGTGAGGCTTGAGATGCTTGATGATCTTCACACCTTTGAATCTCTGAATTAGAGCAGATCTGTGCCATTTTAAATAAATAAGGTCTGTTCGCCATCAGGAACACTAATATTAAAAGAGAAAATTTTACATCTTTTATGTTGATGCTGAGCATGTAAACAATATAACATGACGCTTTCACTCTTAATACTTTTTTTGTTTGGAAATTAGAGGAATACTTCTAAGAACTTAATTATAACTATAGGCTTATTAATATTTTTCCATAAATTATTTTGTTTTTACTCAACTTTGTTATGGAATAAAAGCTAGCTTAATGAGCAGCCTTTCAGATATTGTTACAGTTCTCTTTGTAGCTCACATTTATGTAAGCTCTCACACTGTGCTGTGCAATAATATCTAAATTGCCAAGTTTAAAAATGAGATTTTAGAGTAGTTTTTTATTCAGTATGGAAAACATTTGGGACTAGAAATTGGAACATATGTAATTAAAAAGCTTAGTTTTCATCCTGTTCTACCTGTTTTTACTTTAGGTTATGATTTTTTTTTTCTCCTAATGCAATTTCATAAGAAAATAGATATGTTTTGGAAAAGTAAAATGCTATCCATAATGGATTACTGGGAGAGATTTCATTTATTTGTTTTTCACTGACTAATTCTG
This sequence comes from Alectoris magna, assembly GCA_030625065.1. NCBI lineage: Eukaryota > Metazoa > Chordata > Aves > Galliformes > Phasianidae > Alectoris > Alectoris magna. Next base: position 30,917,402 of record CM060563.1, on the reverse strand, counting down.
AGTCCAAACACTCCAGCTGGTTTAGGATTGCTACATGAGTTGGACAGGGCTTGAGTCATTGTGGCTGTCAGATAAACTGCCTGAGGAAAAAGGGCTTGAAGGGTGGAAGCAGAAACACTATCAGCACTTAGCAGTCTGCCTCCATGCTGTGGCGTTGCCTTCAAATACTGTTGGATCCCTTCCAGAAGCAAAGCAGTACAACAGCTGGTCCCAATTATCCTAACTACAGTGTGTCTACATGCACAAATGGCCAGCTTTTCTAATTTGGCTCTGTTGTTTAATGAATTAGCTATTTAATAATTTGACAGGAATGCTAGTGTTGTATTTAGCTATTTGCTTCTGTTTAATCTTATCTTTGGAACTGTGTTCATACAGTCTTGCTGTGGTTGTTGACTGTTATTGTGATTTATTTACATGAGAAAATGAAGTATGTTGGCAGTACATAGTGAGTAGATTTTCTTTTTAATTTAAAAGGCCTAGAAGTTGGAGATTTATCATTTGATAAACAGTTTATTAACATGAATTATCACTCAATAGAGCTAGGAATGCAGAAATTTGACTTTTCTTTCCTCCCACTGTCAGAAATTAAAATAGAAATGTGCCAAAGAGGTACCCACACTCTACTGACCCTTTCCCATTCTTCTCAAAGGGTATATTTTTTGACATTTTTGTGTGGGCTCCAGAAAAATCTACCTGTGTGAGTATAAATAGGGGCTTACTGATGTAAGCTGTGCAGGAAGATGCAGGGCTGCCACACTAGGGTAAGGTAGTACTGATGTTTACATAAATGATAGATACCTGCTATAAACACATAGCAAAAACCTGCTATGAAATTGTCCCAGATATATTAAAAATTAGGATATTCATCTCTTTCCTGTCAATGTTTGGCCCCTTACAAATTACCAAGAGGTGGTGGTTACCAAGCAACAAAAACATTAATTTATCACGCAAGGCTGAATTCCAGCTGACTGGTAATGATGAGTAGATATTCAGTGATGTAAGTTAAGAAACATTGGTTTAAGAAAAAAAAAAAAAATTAAGCAGTGTCATGGTGGTTTGAAAAGCAGCAGTGAGTTTACATTCCTTCTGCCCTGTGCTGTAAAGAAAAAAATCTCACATTGTGTACAGTGACTCTAGCAGGCCTCTTGTTTAATAATTGCTAATTATAAAAGGCTTTAAGGGAACTGAGAACTAGGGGTGTCAGTCTGTACTGTGTGTGTTCTCTGGAAGTAGGCCTGGGACTCCATATGGGTCTGTATTCCCCTAGTATCATGAAGCTGGAAAAGCTGGATCCATACTGTCTGAAGAAGATACTTGCTTCTTGGACTAAACAGATTTGATCCCACTTACTGACTAGGGACTTGGCCTGTAAGATTACCAATGTTAGCCTGAATCAAAGGGATTTCACAGATGAAAGATTTCAGTATTTAGATAATGACATTTTAAGAAGTCAGTGGAATGAAAACCGAATTTCTCCTTTATAAGAGGCAAGGTGCAATGTAGTGTGAAGGAGTGATCAAATGCAAATTATAAGATAGAAACATGAAAAACTCAGGAGTTAACTAATAGAGCATTTTATTATGCAAAAATGGTAGAACAGACCACAAGAAAGAAAACTAATCAGCAATGAAGTATCTGTTTATCTAAAGAGAGAAAATAAGGACATGACAGTCTCTTAATAAACCATAATAATAACACTTAGCTAGCAGTGAAAACAAGCAGATTTTTCTCATATTAGACATTAAAGCAAAGTTATTTTTAATTTCCAGTCAGATAAAAAATGCCATATATAAACAGATGCAGTTAATACCCAATTCCTTTCAACTTTCTGCACTGTCTAGCTGTGAAGAAGTATTTATCAATTGTCGCTGAGAATAACTATTTTTATCTGGAGGTTGTCTTTATGAATATTTATTTTTAACTCATGTCATTGTTGAGCACTTTAAATGGTTTAAATCTGTGTTTAATGGAACTCTATATTGTCATGTAGATTTTGAGTCCTTGGAGCAAATTTGATGGTGGGCAAAGACTGTTGAAATATACACCAGAAAGTGATAGGAGAATTCTTCACTGATTATTAAAGACATCTCATGTAACCATAGCAAAAAAGGAATTACAGGCTGTAATGCAATTTCTTGAGGTACAGAACTAACCACATTCAGTATGCGAGTGATCAGAATTGGAGGTGGACTTTTCTTTAACCTGAGATAAATCTCTCCATGAAGGAAATGATTTTCATGTATTGCCTATGAAGACTGCATCAATTATTAAGTGAACATAAAATCTATCAGAAAGCGTGTATTGCGTTGATGCACTGAAAGTGACTGGAAGTTCATGACCTTATTTTTCATTACATAGGAAGCTCATGAGATCTGTTTTCTAGTTTTCTCTCAGTTCACCTCACTGGATAAGAATGCAAATGATTTCCTTTCCACAGTTTCTATCATAATAATATTATCACCAAAGATTAGTATAGGTGATATCTGATTTATACCAGTATCCATACAAATGAGTTTAATCGGACCACTGAAACTAACATGGGAACTGATTCCCTTTGACCTTATTTCTGTGTAAACCCTGATGTAAGTCCAAGACGCAGAACAGTGAAAGAGGTAAAATGGTATTGCACCAGAATAACTGGCCTCAGAAAAGAAAGCTAAATTGCAACCAAAGGATCATATAAGTGAGGCTCCATGTTCCTTTTGGGGAAAAAGAAAAAGTTATTTAGAAGTGTTATATCAGAGTAGTTTTAGAGATTTTGTAAGTAATGAATTAGAATGTTGTGATCATGAGCTTGAAACATCCTTTATTTGGGAACCGACATTTTCATTTTAGTATGAAACAATTATTTTGAACATGTGGGTTCTACCTCAGTGGGGAAAATAATTTTCTTATGCAACTGTAATTGGGAGACTTTCCTTTGTCTTCAAAAGGAGTTATATTGTCCACAGTACAATCCAAAATGTGTTCAGATAATCTAAATATTTCACTAAGACAGAATTTTTTTTTTCTCTCATGAATGTATATAAGTAATGATTAAATTTGTCTTTTATAAAATGTCATATATTGAGTTTTTCAAGCTCTTGTTTACGTATTAAGTAATGCTGACTGTAAGGAAAATTTGATGAAATTGCATATAATATCACCATGAACAGAAGGTGATCTAATCGTGATTATCCAGATAAGCAGATTAAATTCAGTTGTTATCACTCTAATTCAATCTACATGGCCAATTTCCCTGGGAAGATATCAAATTAGGCTGTAGGGATGTTAGCATTAGAAAAAATTACTATTAAAGCTACTTAAACTGTAAAGATGCACAATAACTTGTAATTATGGTAATTCTCGCACTGCAGCACAAAACTACATCAAAGCTAGTCATACATTAGTGACTTATTTCTCTTCAGTCATCTGAGTGTGCTTTAGCACTTCTATATAATGATTTGTAAATTCTGGCTGAAGACGCTCATAAAATGGAAAGCAAAGGAATCAACTTAGGGAAGTGCTAATATTGCAATATATGTCAAAAGAGAAGGACAAATTTTTATGCTAAATGAAGCCATTTATATGCAGTACAAGGTTTAAGGAAATATGTTCTGAGCAATTTTTGGTTTCTCAGGTATGGCAGCCCATATTTATCTGGGCAAATGATAGACTTATTTCCCCAAAGACTTTAAGAATTTTTAAAAAGTCGGTAGGAATTAGCTTAAAAACTGTTTTTGACTTTTGTAAACTAAAAAGTGAGTCCTTAAAGTAAAACAAACGGAAAAGAGAAGTCAGTTTTTAAAAAAACTAATGGATGTGTGATTTAATTCAATAAAAACATCTGTATCCACATACCTGTCTAATCTCCTGCTGTATCAGTTGTGGTATTTTCAGTGCAGCTACAGAATGTAGAATGTGAGTAAGGTTTTTATTTATTTAAGGATCTCCCAGTTTCTTCTTTTGTTTAGAAGGGTTTGATCATGTTAAAACAACCTAAAAGTATATGGCTGGTGGTATGTGAGGTATAGTGGTGGAAATGATGCAAAGCTCCCTCCAGCGCCCAGATAATACATTTACACACTCTACCAGGATTAAATATATATGTATATGTATCTCATATTTCTAAAGGAGGCTGTGTGGCAGTGAAAATAGATGAAAATTTATTCCCTACTCTGACAAACACAAATATGTAATGAAAGATGACTGCACAAGACAGATTTGGGACATATTTTCGTAACATGCTTTGATTACTCGCAATAGTTTTTACAATTCTGTTATTCCCTAAAAGCATGAACTCATCACTCCAAAGGGAGAATACCTCATTTATTATATGAAAAGTTGTTGGAACTTGCTGGCTCTGACTAAATTGCTTCAATGTTCTTAACATTTTCAGGATGGAGTGATTTGAAATTGTTTTCTCCTAATTTGAACTGTTTTACTCCTTACAAGTTGTTCTATGTGTTTATGTTATGAACTTAGCAGTTAAAAATTAGAATCACAGAATCCTAGGGGTTGGAGGGGTCTTCTTGAGATCAAGATGGGTTTCTGTATATTTCTGAAATTGGGGGCGGGGAAAAATAAAATAAATTATGCAGGTGATCCAAAATTCAAATGGCATTTTGATTGATTTCCAATGAAAATCTATGGAAAATATTTTCTTGATTTCTTGTTCAAAAAAAAAAAAAAAAATCAAGGTGTAGTCTTTAAGTTTTCAATTCAAATCAGAAAATTTCCTTCAGAAATCAGTAAGAATGGATTTCCCATATGTACTTCATATACATAAAGGTATGCAATTCCTGGTATGTGTCTGACATTTGTCTCTCATTTCCTTATATGAAGTTTGAGAGGGTACAATACCAAAAAACATACCACAGAATCTATGAGTATCAATTTGTTTTTTGTTCTAGCTTCAGAAGCCCAATACTATCTTGGCATTTACTGAGCTGGTAATTTGGAAGACTGTGATTTCCTATTACCGTTTTCTTATTATTTCTAGAATTGTGTCTCTATTTTGTTTTGGATATTTCCTGGTGATATTTACCTGTTACCAAAAAAAAAAAAAATCAAACACACACCAATCCACTTCACTTACTTCACCGAAGCAATAAAATACTGAAAAATAAATGGATGACAGAATAGTTCATACACACTGAGCAGAGCTTATTTTAGATGCAACTTATTAATGTAGTAACTTGTACTGTCCAGTGTTACAGGTACCAAGTGATGACTTGAGCATCAGCAGATTATCTGAGTGACCTAGGCCAATTCAATTAGTATTTCTGTTAGGGCTGCAGTATTGGACAGAAAGTTCTAGCCATTGCAAGTTTTAAATAAATTTAAAGCTGTTTTTTTTTTTTTTTTTTTTTTTTTTTAAATCAGAATATGCTGTACTACTGAAAAGTATGTAAATGCAGATCACCACAGAAGGAGCATCCCCTCTTGACACCATCATCCTGAATGTGTAGGATAAAGTTTGTAGCATTCCATTAGATGTCTTAGGATAGCCCACCTGGCCACTGAATGATTTTCCAGGAGCTCATGGGTCTCCTATCAGGTTTTTCACTACTTTATTTTGGTCCAAAAAAAAGCTTGATCATCACAACCAATGCTAAACACCGATGCTTAAGGATATAAATTGCTAATTTTAAAAATAAATTAATTTTAGTTTATTTAAAATAATAATTATTATTTATTTAAAATAATAATTTTTAAAATAATTTTTCCCCAATGCCCTTCCCTTTCACCTTGTCTGAAGTTTAAAAGTTAACAACTGTGCATATGATATAATGAAATGATTTATTGCACCCCAAAGAAGTATAATATATTGTGGAAAAAGATGGCAACAGTCTACTGGATTGGTTGGTAAGATGATAAAGACCTGATAAAATCTTGACATTTCATCATAACATAATCGTTTTGTAAACTGTTGTAACCAATTTGCTACCCATTCCATTAGCCACTGCCTAGATGATTTGTCTCCCATGCAGTCTTCTCACAGAGTTCTGTTATTCTGTGAGATGAGAAAGTGAATAACAATCTTGTCACTATTCTAACATCATCTTGGCTTCGGAGAAGATGATTAGTGTACAACATTCAAAAATGTCGTACTCTTATTCCTGATGGATTAGTGATAATTCTGTCAGCACTAACACTTCTACAGCAAACAGCCTCATATCTCAGGAAAATTGGGCAAACAAGGCTGTCCAGAATATCTCTGTGTAAGCTCTATTAAATGTGTAAATATGAAGATTGTCTGCTTTCATCAAAAATGTGTTCTTCCAAAACCTAATTTTGGCAAAGCAGCTAAATACTATAGAGTAGTTCTTATATCTATAAACTCTCAGGATTCCCTTATCCACATTTTCGCTGTGACCATTTACTTAGAATGTGCATCTTTATTTATATAACTGTATGTGTATTTGTAATTCGGTGATCTTATGCATCAAGTCTAACAGTTTTCAAGACTTACCAGACTGTTTGGTTTTCTTTTTCCAGTTCATCAGGATATAATTTTAAATATATTGCTCATATGGAACTTATTTGTTTTATATTTCTGAAATACTTCCTGAGAAAATGGATAGAAATCTGACACTGGAAATGCTTATTATTTTTGACTAAACACCAAGCAATTTGTGAATAACTTGGGTGGTATTGCACAGGTCACTTGAACTCTGATTTAAAAAAAAAAAAAAAAAGATGATGATGAAGATTCTCAAGACTTCTGACATTTTAAAGCATTTTTCAGTGAATGGTATTGGTACCGTTTAAGTAAATCTCTAGGAAAGGTAGTCAGTTTGCAATAATATCAGACATGTTCTCTGAATTCATCTTCAGGAATGAAGTAGTCAAAGCTGACTGCAAAACCCTGTGAGAATGAACAGTTTTTGAATGTAAAACAATCCTGATGGTTTATGATGTGGCCTCCATACGTAACTTATTTTCTCAGATCCTCTCACATGATAATAAAATTCCTTTAACTCTACAGTTAAGTATATAACAGTAATTCCTTTCTAAGAATCTATTCTTTGGCAGGACAAACAAAAGATTCACTGGCCATATCAGTCCAAGGCAACAGTTTTCTCTTGGGCTGAATGAATATCAGTCAAGATCTGTGCTGGAAGTACAGCGCAGATTCACTGAGCCCACCTGCCTTTGACATATCCTGCAGCAAACCAGAAGCTGGGATCACTTCACGCTTAGCCACACACTCTGTATTGCAGTTTTATGCCTGGGCTTGGTTTGGAAGAAGAGAGGAATTGGAACCTTTGCTGAGAGCAGAGCAAACATGCCCTTCGGTTTAGATATTGCTGTATCGTTCTTTATTTCTTCTGCCTAACATAGACACTCCCATAATAGTCTGCTCCCATATGGTTTTTGTTACAGGCTCCTTAATGTCCTCAAAAACTATTGGCCTATGGCACTTGTCCTTTTTGTAACTCCTTGGCCATAACCTGATGGATCTGCCTGACAAGATTTGCACATTCATTAAGAGTCCTTCAAATGTGCCTCATCTAGAATTTTTCCATCTTCCATATTAACTATAGGAACTTACTTTGCCCTACACTTGCACTTTCCTGAAGTGTTCTAACAACAGGAAATCTTAATTGAAAGTAGCCGCTGTTAAGTCTTTTCATATATTTCTGGAGTATCTAATAAGTTACCTTACTTTGTTCTGTATAGATTAAATTTTGAAAATTTTACAAATTTGTAAGTTATTCCCTAGTGAATACAATCTGTTTCATTGTAAAAAATAATTCTGGGTGCACTTCTAAATTAATTTGGTGCTGACTTGCTTCTGCTTCTTTCTTTTACTGGTATTAATTTTCTGAACATTTGAATGTCCAGAGACTGTTTTGCTGACACTCCTCTGCTCAGCAACAGAGGATTTTGCTCATCAGCAAAAATGTTCCTACTGCAATATAATTTGAAATACAATATTGTTTCCAACAGCTCATCAGAGCCATGAACAGAAGAAAATAATCTGGGCAAGGATTTGAAAATGCCCGTTACAACCAGGACAGTGCATGCGTAGGCAGTTGTTTTGCATGAATTTCATTACAGAAAGCTAAATGCTGCACATAATGTCTGAATTTGTACCTATGAACTTTTACCCAACGTGAGTTTCCCCATAGCTCAGAGCTGGTATGCTTCATATTCTTTAAGAGTTTACTGTTCTGAAGCTGCTGCCTGAACACAGAGTCAGAGCTCAAATTAATTTTTATTCTTGCTCCTAAAATCAAAGGCAAATGAAAGTCCACATAATTTATGACCAGTCATATTTAACAACAAACAAACAAAAAAACCAACTGAAATACTAAAAGCTTGATTGTAAAATGTCAACAATGAATGCATGTAATCAGTCCAAAGATTCAAGTCCATTGGCCAAAAGTCAAGTAACTTGACAAATGTTACAAGACAGTCTACTTGGAGAAAGGGACATTCAACTTTAATCTTATGCATATTGGCTTGCATACAGGGTAAGTAAAAATCTGTTTTTATTAAAGAAAAATAAAATCAGGGTTAGGATCTTTGAAATTAAATTGTGCAGCTCATGAACTATTTTTTTTTCAATTTGATATCAGTAATATTTACTTATATAACTCACTTGTGCTGGTTTTAATTTATGTAAATGCAAAGTCAGTTTCAGAAATATTCAAGATAATTATAACGCCCTTTTAATTCATTTCATAGGATCTATGTGTTTATTCCACACTAACTAACTTTATTTATCAACCTAATACATGGGAAATAACTCCACCTATGCTGTTCATTCTAAATGTCAAAGATGTAGGGAAAATATTTATAACATCAGCTGCATTCTTTCATTGAGGCCTGGCAATTAATGCTGTGTCTGGAATCAGGACATTTTAACATGTTTTTTATTACTACCTGTCTGGGTGGCAAGGAGGAAATGAAAATAATTTCTCTATTCTTGTCACATCTATTTGAAGGATTTACTAGAAGCAGTCCTTGTTCCAGTTATACGGAGTAAGATTATACCCAAGCTGCTGATCTGTTTTCAGAAGAATTGTTACAATCCTTGAGAGAAATAGCTGGGAGTAATAGAATTTTAACAGAAATGAATCTGTTACTAGCTAGGAAAAAATTGCTACAGCCAGAGAGACCTGAGGTGCCATGCTTGCAATTTCAAGCTTGGTGTATGAAATTATGGCTAAGAAGAAGGAAAATGCGTTGAAAGAAAGTTCTAATCCAAAACTTAACCCCCTGTGATTTGCCCCATCTTACTCTTCTGCAGATAGTTCTCATCAAGTGGTTATTAGAGCAGGCGATGAACCTCTCTTTTAAGTCACTTCATGCGCAGGCCTCACTTGAGCTCAACTAATCCAAGCAATGAGGTAGAAGCTAGATATTTCATGCTTCCCTGCTACAGCTTTGCAGAAAGCATTTACCTTCAGGGACTAAACCTGAAGACCGAGGCATTGTGAAAATTAAAATAAATTAAAAAGGAAGAGAAAAAGAAAAAGCAGCCAAAGCAGTACAGCTGCTTGTGTACATCACTCTCAGGATTATCACATAAATGTTGAAATTGCTCAATTCATACTGCCTTTTATCTGTCTCTGGATCGAAAGTGACCGTTGTCCAAAACTATGCAATCGAAAGGAATATTATTCTGTGTTGTTAAGTCTTCATGATTATTTTTCTTGTTTTGAGCAGTACAGAAAATAAGGTATTTTCATCAGAAAATATCAGTGTAAAACACAATGCTGCTTTAAACTTGGCATTTTGCTTACACTACCGTTGGTCAGAAAGAGATGTCTCTGCTGTGATGACAGGATATATTACAATGCCTATGGAAGGTCAAGAAATTGTCTATCCATCAAAATGTTTTCTTTTTTAAGCTAGGGTTTGTAAAGTATTTTTTTTTTCTGCATAAAATCCCTCAATCTGCAATACCTGTTTCCAAATAATAGGGCTCCGTTATGCTGTATTGTTAAAGGGAAATACAAGTTGTACATTTTTCTATAAGAGTATGGAATATATTTCCACAAATGCACTAGTTTACAGGCTTTATATAGAACTAAGCAGGCAGTGGAGGAAGGTGTGGGCTAAATCCCAAACCACAGGTGAGTTCACTGTTACGAGTATAGAAATTTCCAGTCAGCAGCCTGTGAGTCACTATGACTGATGTGCCCACAAAGACATAAATGTGCAAAGCTAAGAGGATCATCTCAAGTCCCTGTGCCAAAATGGATGTGCTACCACAGTCTGTGTGAAACGGAGACAGTATCAACCAAGTTATATTAGCAAACTTGGCAGGACCTTACCTTCTGGTACAGACTGAGGACAGTTTAAGATCTGCGCTGTGCCAAGCAGCGCCTCAGGACAAAATCCAGGATGTCAGCACAGATGAGCAAACACTAACAATTTAGGAAGAAAGAAGCTCTGATGGGAAGCCGCATGAAATCAGCTCGTGGTTGTGTTATATCTGGAGATATACCCATAATCGCGTATCCCAGAATGCTTGTATATTTTCATTTACAAGCACTCTGTCCAACACTGTTCATGTCTTTGCTCAGAAGGTGTCTGCTTATCTTTGTGCTGTGATTTATCTAATGTTGTGTACTTCATACCATCACTGAACTGGCATCACTTAGCACAAATAACTTCACATCCCAGAGAAATTAACAGTTTTTACCTGAGTAAAGCCAAGACAGGAATCAAGAAAATGTTGCCAGTTTTCAGAGAAAGTCAGCTTTTGTCAGAGTTAAAGATGAAATCAGTCACATGTAGCTGATGAGCATTGATTCTGTAATCCAAAGCCACTTGTGTCTTTAAACTTGCAGGGATCATCAACACTGTGTAAATAGTAAACAGCTTTGTATGAAGGATTCTGATTTTATTTTATTTTTTTTATTTCTGCTATAGTATAGTTTCAGTTTGCAGTCATGCTTAGATTCAATAGATTGTGACCTTTAAAAAAAAAACCTCTAAGAAAACTGTGCAAACCTAATAGTTAAACTTGTGTGCAATCTGAATCTATACACAATACAAATGCTAAAGGGAGAAAAAAAAAAAAAACAACAAAAAGATTTCTGCCTGCAAGTTGTCTTGACTGCTGTGCTGCTGATAAAACCTCACAGTCTGTTGAGTGGACATCAGCTATGTAAACAGATGTTCCTGAAGAGAAAAGGAAGTGTTGAATAGCTCACTTATTTTTTTTTGTTGCAGTTCTGCTCCAACTGGTTATAGGTTTAAAGAGTCGTTGCCATGACCAGAAAATCCAGCCAGGTTTTAAATGCAGCTAAATCCAATAGAAACTCTCAACTTTATACTTCTGCCCTAGAGACGATTGCAGGTCAACAGTTATTTTCCGAATTATTTGAGACTACTCAGGAATTTATACACAGATGTTGAGAGATTGAATTTATACTTCTGGAGTAGATTCAGGTGCTTTTAAGAATATGTTCATCTTAAAATTATTATTATTTGAAGTGTCTCCAAGGCTGTGGCAAATCTCACTGACTTTTAAATAGATTTAACTAGTTCTTGACTTTTGTGGACTAAGCAGAATTATCCTTCTGAGGGATAGATCAGCATGTTTATCATACAGTCAATCAATACTTTTCCACTACTAAGGTGTAATAAAATAAGGTGTTGCATATCTATATAAAAAGCAACTGTGGGTACTTTCAAAGTCAGGTTTGGAAAGAGTTTTTGTTTGTTTTTTTTTTTAAATACTTGCTTCTGCAAACATCATCATATAGGCAAATCAAGTTGCTAGCGTTGTAGCTCTAAAAGCTTAAGAACTACACCAAACTGTAGGCAGCCCTTAAACATACTCCAGGAGCAGAATATTTTGCACATTGAAATGCTCTGTCTCTGTAAATTTCTCAGCTTTTTTGACCCTGTTGGTATAAGGTGGCTGTGTCTTTGTATTTAGCTGAGGGAGTCCCAGGTGGATGCAGTCATACACAATGCGTTAGTTCTGCCACACAGGGCCTATAGGAGAGTATGAAATGGCTCAGAGCCCCGACAAGGGCTAGGGGCAGACAAAGCCCAAGATGCATTTCAAACGTGAATGCTGAAAACTTTGTCCCTGTTACAAAATAAAGTTCTATCTATTCATATGTTAAGACTTGGGGAGATGAACTAGGACAGCTGAGGAACTGATTACAGAACCTTGCTGCATTTTTTTTTTTTTCTTTTTCCGGCTCACATAGCCAAGCTGGCACAGCTCCTCCTCAAATACTTCTAACTCGTGATACATGTATAAAAAACGAATAGATAAAATGGTTGATCTTGTGCCTTTCTTGTTCTGCCACACGCTTTTGCTTTGAACCACATGTCATTAATAGAGCTAATGGGATTTTGACATGAACCCAAAGGAGTGGGAGGGGAGCAGGGAGCTGGGGGAGATGGATGGGAGCAAGATGAACTACTGAGAAAAGCACTGCTGCCTTTCTTTGAGCTGAAGTGATGTCAGGTTTATCGGGCTTCTCTTTAGTCCTCCTGACAGGACTGGAGGCATTGCTCTATGCATGTATGTGTCTCATGCATTCATGAGCCTCTTTGACACTATTGCATCTTTTGTTAAGAGCTGAAAATGCAGATCATTGCTCTACCCTTCCCTCAGCTGCCATATGGCATTGTGGAAAGGGGCCCACTAAGGAAGTGGAAAAAAAGGAAGGACTGGGGGGAGAAAAAGAAATGAAACTACCAGCAGATGAAAATGATTTATTTTCACCATTAGGGAATAGGGGGTGAAAGCCTTTTGGAGTATAAAACCTTCTTGCAGTGCAGGAAAACAGGCTGCCTGCTTGACAGCTCTGGTATACGTTAAAAAATAACATGGCTTGAGAATAGAAGCACCATTGTTTTGTGTAACTACTGTAACAAATTTATATGAAATGGAATGCATCATCTAAAGTGAAACAACTGTGACGGTTGCCAGCATTCTTATTTTCCCTCCTTGCCTGCAAGAGGTAAAACCATGAAACCCCAAGTGCTACATAGGTGCAACTGTTTGGCATTGCTGCATGGTTTTTTTCTGAAATCTCTCAAAATAGCTTTGGTCTAGTCTGCGTTTTTGTGAAGCGAAACCTTTCCTAAAGTAAGCAGCAATTAGAGCACTTTATATAATTGCTTTTAAAAAAAGCCAAAAATGTGTTTGAGAGAAAGAAACTTGCCATGTCAATTCCTTGGTTATTTTTCTGTGGGTTCATACTTTATGAAACACTGAATAAAATCTTCAGAAGAAATGTAATGCAGTATATGCTGTGTATTAGCTTAACTAGATATTCTTCCTTACTATGGGAGGTTTATGTTCCCTCCTGATATAAATAAGCACAACACAATCAGGGTTTAAGTGGCTTTTACTTTGTAATAGTTGCTTGGAAAAAGTTAAAAACACTAAATTTGAATGTAATCTCTTTGATGAATTTGCTACCTCATTCCTTCTCTATCATTTAATTGTAAAGGGCTGTTCAATGAAGAGATGGATTTAAATATTTCCATTATATACAGGAAGATTTTTGTTTCTCAGATTTGCCATGAAGATTCAGTTCAAGGAGGCACATGGTACCTGTTTAACTTTTAGGGAATAAATTTGATCCTCTGGTATTGATGAACTTGAGGATTAGGTGCACAGGTGCAATAGGTTAGTTCAGACGTGTTCAGAATAGTATTTTGGTTTAGTATTTTGGCTTTACAGCTTTTATTACCTTTTCAGATGTAGTTTATACCCTTACTGAGTTTTGTTCTTCTGAATTCTTGGAATATGGGTATGAAAGTATTACTGAGCAAAAGAATATGCCATTCACTCTTTTCCACTTCATATTTGCAAATGTCTTATCACAAACCTTCCACAACATCGAAGTCAATAATACCATTTAGGCATTGTTTTGGCAGTTGCACAATTCTGCTCGTGTAAATCTACGTTACTGTATTCCTGCAGAATTTGAATGATTTGCAAGACAAGGATTCAGTTGATGGCTTGACAATTATTTGCTGAAAGTGTTAGTCTTTCTAATTCTTATTTGCAGAACACTTTTCATTTCTCCTTTCTGAAATGTCAGACACCTAGCCCCATTGATGACTAAAAAAAATCAGAGAAAAATCCTGCTTTGAGGTTGTATACTGCTGTTTCTGTTCACTTGTTTAGATGGAATATCTGTCCAAAGCCCACTGTCCTCTTCTGGCCAACACACCCAGATTTTCTGTCTGTAAAAATCCAGTCCGAGCAAGGATATAGTGAAGAAATGGGCAAGATATCATGTATGAGCAAGACAAATCCTGTGCATGTGGACTAGCAAGTCCACCTGGAGCACCTGCTCAGATGTATGCCTTATCTTTATGTTTTATATCATGAGTAGTGAAGAGATCTTCTGGGAATATCCTGCCACTAGAGGTTTTTTGTTTTTAGACATTAAATGTCCTCAAGCCCCGTTGCTTTCTGGTTCTTAAGACTCCTGGGTAGACTTGAGCAGCTCAGCAACTTGGGATGGATTGTACAATATTACGTGCATATCTGAAGACCGCATATGGATTAAAATCAAACATTTTGGGGGGGGAGAGGTTAAAACTCATCTGGAGAAAAAATGCTACAATCAAATTATTTTTAGACTAAGTGCAAATGATCAGCGACTAAAATTTTCCATTGGACACATACAGTTAATGGTTTGGACTAGCATCTTGATCATGACTGTCCAGTTAGAGCATTCTGGACAAAGGAATTGGGAAAGGAGAGGGGAACTTTTGAGTACCAGACACTTGCTTGGATTATTTGCTTTTTGCATTATTTGGTGGAAGAAAAACAACACTTATGCTGAAGACCAAGGGGAATGTAAAACCTGCTCTACGAAGAGTGCATGCTCCAGTTAATTATTTCTTTTATGCAAAGTGTGACAGTCTCAGCAGGAGGAATAGAGTGCTTCCTCAAAGCAATTATAGCTGTTCCTTGGAGGTGTGGATTTGAGTTCTGCTGTGGAGAAGAGAATATTGTACATGGGTCTCTCAAGCTCACTAGATTGCTGTAGCTAAAATAAACGTGGATCTAAGTGTAGGAAAAGGAAAAAAAAAAAGCCACTACAGTTTCTGGCTGTGATATTTTAAAGAAAGCAAACACAAGTGTTAAACTTCAACAGAAGTGCCTACACTATCAGAATAGAAATCAGAAATGCTGAAGAACATTTTAAAAACATTCTTGATTGCCTAACACAGCAGTTACTTCTGTCTTGGTAGAACTACTGTAGAACTGTTTAATACTGAAAAGTGTTCAGATTCCAGCCTACACAAGCTAAATATCACACTACTTCATATAGATATCCAACTGAGAGTTGTGACCACTGTGCGAGTCTTTAGATGCCTGTAGGTCAGATGTCTCTGAGTATTGCAGTACCTACAGCCTCCCTAAGAAACCATTTTTAGGAGTGAGATATGAAGCAAAAATATTGCAAAAACACATCAACCCACATGAACTTGCTCTGGTTTAATCTCACTCTCTAATTTGTTTATAATTTTTCAGAAAGGCTATTAAAAAAAACAACAAACAACAACACCAAAGTAGCACTGATTTTACAGCTGATAAACGTTTAGTGCCACTGTCTATAAAAAGAGAGGTACCATTCTAACTTCTTCCATGTGTCTTTTTCTATTATAAGTTGTTTTATGCCCATTTTAATGAATTGAAATGTGCAAATTCAAGATGACTGAGATGTAGTTGTTCAGATTTTAGAATTCAAAAAAACTTGAGAGTAAAGCGGTTAGAAAAATTCACGAAAGTCTATCAGGAACAGTTAATGCTGTCTATGAAGCAAACTTGAGAAGTCCACAGACTTTAGATTGTGAAAAAGGGGAGTTATATTTTAGGGGAGCATCTTTTTCTGTTTTAATAAGTATCAGCTAATGACTACTGCCAGAGATTTGACACTAAGTCAATTATGTCCATAATCAGATTTAACTTTGAGTAACAGTTATTTCTTAAGTTTAGTTACAGATAGATGGACGCTAAGTATTTGTGGTGTAGCTTTTTATTATTCTTACTATTTTCTTGTGACTTGTGAAAATACATGATGTTGCTTGATAACTAAAAGTGAGCTTATATACCACCACATTCAGAATTTGTCTACCACTGAAAGAGATACAGACAACTGTTTCAAGCACAGCAAGGAGTCTGAGGTCAGTGTCAAAAGACCCTTTGGTTTTAGAGCTCCAGTGGCAATACAAAATACAGACGCTAAAATACCACAGATATCAAAATGATATTTATAAATATTTTGTGACATTGTTTCATAGGTCTACAATGGGAGTAGGTGTCTGTATGTTTTTGATGCATATATTGTTTGGGACATATTCCAGTATTGTAGTTGTGTATGCACTGGGATGTATATGCAGTCGTAAAAGTAAATAGGTGTATTTTGAAAGGGATAATGAAAATTTTAGCAGCAGCATCTGAACAAAAGGCCATAGCAAATATCTACATTGCATGAATATCCCTCTTTTGAACGCGTATATTTCAAAATATTTTTTCACTTAATGTTGTGTACATGGTCTCATGTCTCTTTATGCTGAAACAAAGCCCCTTAACCTGTTTTGAGCATATATACATACAGGATAAATATGCTTTTGTTGCAGAAAAAAAAAGAAAAGGAACAGAATGGGCAATTCAGTCATTGTGAATTAATGCTTTATACAGCCTAGAGAAAGCAATCACTTGAAAGAACATCACTTTTAAAGTTAACTTTGTTTTACATATACACCAGTGGTGGCATTATTGTGATCCCGCTGTAATGTCTTGTGCGAAATCATATGGGATAATGCAACAACCATGAAATTAAAATGGACTACTTCTGTAGAGCAGGCCATTATTGTGTGGTGTCTTATTTCTCAGAGGGTCCATTATCTCTTCATCACCAGAAAAATCAGGCCCTGCAATGAAGTGCCACAGACTGAGCCAGAGACTAGTCGTAACAGTAGAGGAAAGGCCATGGGAGGACAGAATATATCGGTGTCACATCTCACTACTCTTTATTTAGTGATCAGAATTTTAGAATTGGGCAGTTTTAAAAAACTGTTTCATTTATAAGTGCCAGCTGCTGGAGAAGATAAGGGAAGAGAGTAGTAACCTATTTAAAACTAAAAAGCCCCAACTCTCCATACCTGAAAGTACTTTAGTTTGTTTTCCAGGACAGCCTTTGAATTTTAATGAAACGTTTGGGGAAACTTGTAAATGAAAATGGAAATGCTGCTTTCTGAGAAGCTGACCCAGCACCGCATGTGAATTATTTAGATACAACTTGTATTTCTTTCTGCTTTTAAGGAGCAAAGAAAATGTTTTTCTTTTGTTTTTCCCTTTCTTGTTAATTGTTTTTATGTCTTCATCGCTGTTTTTAATTCCAAAATCTATTCAAAATATTCCTTATAACGATGAAATAAAAGTGCCTAAAATGCTAGCAGTAATACATTCTTAGTTGCTCATCTTCAACTAAAAAAGGAGAAAAAGAAAGCAGCCTCATGATAAACTCCCTAATTACATTGCAGAAATATGAAAGGAGCCCTAATTACAGGGAAGACTCAGTTCTAAACTCTTTCCTCAGAAATGCCCCCAAACCTTCAAAAGATCTATCAGAACCGTGGTACTGAAATACACTCTCAGGTGCTCAATTTAAAGCATTTTATGAAAACAGCATCATTGATTTTGCTTGTCTATATATTTGTGTGTGCATGTCAGTGATTAAATTTTAAATTATATGATTGTGAACCATAAATCTGGGTGTGGAGTTTCTCTTATTTCTCCTAAAAGCTGTTGTCAATTAATGCTACATCTGATTGATTCCAAGTCTGCTTGTCCTTTTCATCTGGCTTTCCTATGGCTCAAGTTGTATGAGCACTTGAGTTTTTTTGGTATAATACTCCCCAAGTATTATTTCTGGTATATTACTTGATACAGAAATCAACTTGTGAGGTGTTAGGCAGTGCATTAATTGCAGAATGTGTAATTTGCACATGGGAAGGTAAGTGAAGAACAGGCAATTTGTAAAGTAAAATTTTTAATATTCTTTCTTCTAGATTTTTCTCCATTTTCACTGTTTTCTTGTGGAAATCAGGAAGGGAAAATACAGTTATTATTAGCACTAGGAAAGCTCTGCCACTAGCTCTGTTCTGTTCACTAGCTGCAAGAAGAGACTAAATTACACTCTTGTGTATGTATATTTTTGTTTGCTTATATGTACACGTATATACATCTATGCATACATCATAAATGGGTGGAGTTTCCTCAGATGAGGAAGTACCTTAGCACACTACTACCAAGTGGTTAGATTTCAAAGCATATTTTAAATTTGAATTGCTTTGTAAAGAAACAATGAGATTAAAGGAGTAAGAGTCCTAAATGTATTTTATTCTTGCTACACTTGTTAGAAAACATATGTTTGGGACAGAGGTTTCAAATCTGTCTATTTAAAGCTCCATCTGTGAAGTTTGCAAGGAGCTTCTGTCTGCGCAAAAACATAATAAGATTTATGTAAAGAAATGTTGTCCTCACACAGTGCTTCCATTACTATATATGGTGAAGTCCAGATTTTGTCACGTTTAGCTAGCAGCTGAATGAGAGTCATAGATTCTATTTGTCAATGCATAAAAAGTCTTTTTTGTCTCATTTGGTTATACATATATCTGGATATTTTCATACATTATTACTATTCTTTTTTTTTTGTGCTGTAACTGCGACAAAGAAGGTGCCATTTCTTTTTCTTTGTTACCATTATTTTGATGTTAGACTTATATTCCCTTAGTGTAATGTACTGAAGAACTTCCAGAGCTGCCATGCCTGTTTGAGCCATGCTTGAAGAGTGGAGGAACATGAGTACAGGTAGACTTCTCTGAGCACTGCCCAAGGATTTATTCAGTTGCCCGCACATAGCAGTCTAGTGAAATCTGAGACTGAAAGGTTGCCTGTCACCTGTACATTTTGTATCCCCTATGCCAGGCCTATGCAGGGCCATATCTTAGATACCTTGAAATACCTCAGATGGTGCTGGATTCTGATGTTTAAGAAAATGAATCAAGCTCTCAGCATAAATCAGAAAACTGTTTTTGCTGATGTAACTTTTCATCTTATCAAGTGAGGACTGGGAAGTGTTGCTTTTGTTACAATAGCAGTCAAAATATCCTCAAGTAGCCTGGTATTCAGCATCCCAGGGTGCTCTGACGAGACAGATGGAGCTGGAGAAATGCCCTAGGTTAGATCCCCATAAGCCATGGGTGGTACCCTGCCATTATAGTACCTACACAATTACAGTAAGCATTTTGTTTTTGTTCATTTGTTTGCTTGTTTTTATAAAGTCATTTACCATAAAACTCTTTTTTTTCTAAGCGTCTTTTGCTTTCCTGCTAACAGTCAAATTATATCCAGACAGACTCCAGACTTACATCCATTATTTGAGCTCATATTATACTAAAAAATATTAAAATGGATCCCAAAGGGAGTTTAGTAAATAATTTTTACCTAGCTCTTACTTAGAGAACAGAATCTTGACACTTTATGCTTTTGTAAAAATAAAAATGTCCTGGTGTGATTATTTCTTTCATATATGGAAAATTGGATTCTCTCATTTTACCAAATAAAGTATCTTGTATCTTCTGCATACCCACAGCTTTCTGCTTCATGTTTCATTTCTATTTTCATATCTCTGGGAATGGAATCTACTCTTCAGTATTCAGCCAATATGCCTCCTGCTGCTGCTGCTGTTGACTTAGGCCTGAGTTACCATGCCTTTTTCAATGATGCTGAGCCACAGTGAATGTGTTTTGCAGTTTGGATACTCCAACACAGTTTTCACGTTCACATAGGACCGTTTAAATGCATTATACCAGAATAGCCCAGGGTAACTCTGTTCAATTCAGTTCACCCAGGGTAACTCTGATCAATTCAATGAAGTTCATATAAATTCATATAAAGTAGATCAGAACAGTATTCAGTATTTTTTTTCTAAGAAAGACAAGTTGGACATTTTTTCCTATCTCTGACAAGAATGCTCTACTTTTATGACATCTCCTAAATAATTATTCATGTTATAATTTCGATACCATTTCTCTATTTATTTATTTATTTATCTATCTATCTATTTATTTATTTATTTATCGTAGGTCACAGATACTTTTGTTTATCCTCAGTACTCTCTGATAACGTGTGCAATATAAATGTCTGCTTGATTCTTAATGGAGTCAGTAGTTACAGTGTCACAGAGAACTAAATCCTACATACAGAAGATCAGAACAATTCAAAATTTTCAGTGAATCAGTTATTCTTTGGTAATGTCAAGGAAGAGAAATGATTGCTCTGTTTTAGATATACTGAAGGAAGATTATAGCTTTAGAATTGCTGCCTCCAGCTGTCTCCCATTTATAGTCTATTTTGTTCTTTATTATCTGTATGTTCTGAATGTTTTCCTCTCTTTCAATTTTAAGCATGGTGCAGACAGCTTACAGCACAATGTTGGCTTCAAACTGACAAACTTGTTCTTTTTCTATCCTCTCCAACCATTTTATTGGATTTCATGCTTTAACTTTGCAAATATTTGTGATGATCACAGAGATCAGGAAGAGAAGTGTTCCGGACAAATGAGACCAGTAATTTTTTTTTTTTAAAGAGTATTATTTGTTCTTGGTCTAGTCTCCATATATTTCCCCAAAAATGCAAAAAGGCTGGACATTGTGAGGCTTATAAGGATAACGTGTATATATTATTGTGAAACTCGTACTACTTAGGTTACCAAATAATGCATCTGATGAACATCAACTACTGGAGAAAAATCACTGGGGGAAAGATGGCAGAAAATTAAAACTGTTGGTACACTTATTGAACTCACACATCGGTTGGTACACAAGGACAATTCAGAATGGTGCTGTAATAGATCAGGTGTGATAACATACAAAAATCAGTGTGATTATTAAGTTTGAATCCAAATCTCTCTCTGTATCTTGGACCAGTTTTTACTAAATGCTTCTTTTTGTGAAAAATATGGATGAAATACAGTTCTCAATGCAAAAGTCTACTTATCTCAGTCCCTTGTAACAGTTACAAACTACTAAAATTAATGGATGCTGTGTCATAAAATGGATTCTTCAGTTGAACAAACTCATTTAGCACAGGAGTTTGGTATAACATGGAATAATGGCAGTTGTGCAGTAGGACTGGAAAATTCCTACTAGGTAAGGGAATTATTAAAAACTGACTATTGCTTTTTTGCAGCTCATCTTTTATCTCAGAGTTGAGAAGGAGCCATAGAAGGGAAAAAGGAAAATACTGAGGGGTATGGTTCTGCATGAAAGATCCTATATGGCAACAAATGGCTTCAGCCAGAGTGTATGAGATACTGAGAGAAATTCATCCTCAATTTTCCTTATAGTTAGGTGTATGGGAACTGTTGAGTCATGGCCTGAACCACTGATTGATCACCTGAAGCAAGGACTGAGTCAGCCCTGAAAGCACATGTGAAAGCAATTCACCTGTGTGACTGGAAGGAGTGGAGCCTGGCTGCGCCTCTCTTAGACCCCATTTAAGGCCTGACTAATGCTGGAGGAAGGATCTCTTTCTGGAGAGCCCTTTGCCTTGGAATTTTCTGTTGTGAGCCTAGGGCGTAGGTGAGCATTTTGTTTTTGATTTTCTGTTTCCACCGCGATAATCTCTCTAACTATAAACCTGTAAAATACTATCCTAACCATGCCACTCTTCTAACGGTGCATTTGTTAATTGTACATTAGGCACTACAGTTTTTTGCCTGTTTTGATTGCTTCTTTTAAACGGAGGCTATTTTTAAGTTCAAAACATTATTACTATTATAATTATTTAATGAAAATCAATACACTGTAAAAAGAAGAAAACAAAACAAGACAAATTTTAAGGCAGAATTATCAAGCTATCTTAATTGAAAAGGCTTCCAAGACAGGCTGAATGGGTAACTTAAGTTTGAAATTCCTTGTCATTAAATGTTCGCAAAGCCTTCTGATAAATACGTGAAGTTAAGCATACTCTTCTAAGTGCAGACACACGACACGTCACAGAATTTCAGAACTACACACTATTCTGGCAGCATAAAGGTGATTCATTTTTACCAACGAGAAAAGGTAAAGAGCAGCAGTTTAGCTGTTGTTTCAGTAACTGTGAGTAATTGGCAGCTGAAAAGAGGGGATCTATTTAACAGTTAAAGTGTTGGACTGTAAAATAATTGATTGTGGTTGTAGTCAGCTTGCATGAATCTGCGCAATATCTTTGGTCTATCACTTGAGCTGCTACATCAAAACATGTATTATTATAGATTGACTAACAGTAGGCTTATGTGAAATTGCATTATACTGGAAAATCAGGAGATTTTTGAAGACCGTTTCTTAATATGAAAAAAACAGCCCTAGGTCTAAAGCTAAATGTCTCTGTACCTTTCTTTACAGATGTGTTGAATGTTTAAAAAAAAAAAAAAGACAAAGAACATTTGAATTTTTAAAGCAGGGAAAAATCTAAATAAGTGAAACAGAAAAGCAGGTGGGGTTGAAGTTACTTTTTTACATGCCTTTATGATTCATACACAAATATCATTGGAATCTTGTGATTCCTTACTGTAAGAGAAAGTAAGATTATAGATACTCTTATTTATCCTTAACATCAAAAGATAAGAGTTTAAATATCTTATTTTTAAATGGGTTGATTTTATTCAGAAAAAAATACATTTAAGTGGTAAAGATTCAATGTATACTGTGTTTGTACATGTACAAATTCATCTTGAAGGAGCTGTCATTTTATTATTTAGATGAGCATCTTTGGGACAGGAGCTATGTGAGCCTACTCCTTAGATTGTTTAACTTTTTGTGAGAAACAGTACGGTGTTATTTTCTTTTCCTGTGTAAGTGTGTCTTTTAGGGACCATGATTCCAGTCAGAGACCATGAATATCTGTTGACAGAAAATAGGACCAGCTGGTGCCTCTGCCTGGTACTTTTTCCATTTTCTTTAGGGTCCTGATTGGGAGGGGAGGGGGAATGGAGGGGAGCTATACACAGAAGACAAGAAACAGAAGTTGTGACTGGAAAAAGATTCAGAATTGGCTACAGTGGTACTCCACCAGCTGCCATTACAATGTGTATTGTGTACATTTCCACGGTGTGGAATCTAATTCAGTTTTACAGTCAGAAAAGAATCACCAAAGCATCCATCACCAACCAGCATGATAAATAAGCTGTTATTTGTATCATGTATTTAACCTAGTCAAGACATTTGGACTGGAAGAGAAAAAGCTGACTGAAAGGACAGGGTAAAAAAAAAAAAAAAAAAAAAATCCCTCTGTGAAATAAGACAGAAAGACAAAGAAATACCTGTTTCTCTGGGCCAGGAGCTCTGACAAAAGTAATATATGATTGTTGTTTATGAGTTTAATTTGAAACTGGAAACTGCAGTAGTGTGAAATAGAAGAAAAATACCACAAGTTTTGTGAGGGTTTGTTGACAAGTTTCCACTAAGGTTTTTGATGTTTGTGATAGTGAAATGTTTGCTTATTGGCTACACTTTGAAAGTCATCTTGCATTTAATAAAAAATACAGGGGGACATAAAAGGCTAAAGAAAATGAGTCTATTATTCGGAAGTAACTTCTGCACTTACAGACAATATTTAATGATATCTACCCCTTGATGGATTCAGAGAGGTTTCTGGGTGTTTCCAAACCAACTATAAAGCTAGTTCCTGAAGGATATTAGGTGCTTAGAATTTTTTTGTTTTGTTTTGTTATGTCTTCGTCTGAAGACACTTAAACAAAGATTTACTAACTTGTGCTACATATGTATGAGGGCTGCTCCAAAAATAAAGGCTCCTATTTTATTATGTTGGCGAGTGTCATCAGAGGTGGATGCTGGTGGTATGGCAGTGAACACTGAACCTTCCCGCTAATATTCCATTTTGTTGTGATGTGGTAGATGGCAGCGTAGGGGCAGTCTGACAAAATGTCTCTTATTCACTGCTGGTGATTACTAATGGTGGTGGCTCTGTTGAATTTTGTAGCTGAGAAGGTACTCTAACATACAGTATTATTGTACTTTTTTTCTATGGGAACTACAATAGATAAAAATAGGAGGCATTACTTTTGGAGCAACCTATGTATATAGCAGCCGAATGGTTTCTTGAAATGACTAGTAAATTTCTCTCTTCTAATATACCCTTATGGAATTTTCAAATAATCAATTTTCTCCTATGCCACATCAGTGCCTTCTAATATCTTAAACTTGAGAGCCTGAGGGTTTGGCCTTAAATTCCATTAAACTGATAATGGCTGATAGGTGATTTTAAAAAAAAAAAAAAATGTTGTATGTGATTTTAGGCATGTGAAATCCATACTTCTAGCGTGTCTGAAATATGAGGTAAGAAACTTTAGGCTCCTTTTACTTAGGTTAGCAAGCATTTGTGTTCCCTGTGTTGTGAGATTAAGCAAACAACCACAACAAAAGCATATGTTTAGTCACAACTCATCCTTCATATGAAAATGTCAGAGCCTGGGGGGTACTCACAGGCCTTCCTGGCCCTGGTCAGCCTCACCTGGACCTGCAGCTCTGCCCTTGAGCCCTATTAGAGCCTAGCCCTGTGCTGTCAGACTTTCTCTGAACTGTGAGGGACTTGCTCTGCTCTCTGCTGTAGCAAGGGCTGTGGATAGGCCCTGTGGGACTGTGCCCTGCTGGCACAGACCTGGTTGTTGCCCCCTTACGTGAGCGGGGCTGCCATGTTCCTGCTGTGCTCAAAGAGGTAACTTAGACACCTGTGTTTTAACACCTACAATCAAATATACAAGGTTTTTTTTTTTTTTTTTTTTTTTTTTTTTCTTCAAAGGAGGCCACAACCACCTTGCTACCACTTATGTGAGCTGTATATTTGCAAGTCTTGGCAGTTTTGGTCCAGAAGCCAAGCACAAGGTGGAGGTTCCCGGGCTATTTGAATGGTTGAAGGGAAACATTTTGATTTAAAATGGTTTCTTCAACATGAAATGTTTAAGGATGGTTTCAGGAAAAAGAAAAATCTAGTTTTAGAACTAAATTGAAAGATGAAAAGCTGAAAGGACTGCTCTGGGGGGAAAAAAAAAAAGACAAAAAGCTATTTATGCTGTCAAAAATTGAAATATTTTTGAATAAATTTCTCTGGTCTGAACTTAACTTAGCAATGATTTTCCTTCTACTGAAGCTCATCTTCTTTAAAAAATTTGCTGCTCACTTTTGTTTTTAGCTGTCTTGTTGCTGTACCAGCTGTGGTTGGAATGCATTCTTTCCCATTCAAAGAGAAACCACAAAATACTGAGTTAATTTTCTGTTATTTTCAGTTTGTAACTAAGCAAGTGTATCAGATATTTTTCTCTTTTTTTTTTTTTCTTTTTAATAATAAGCATCTTTGCAAGATAATGCTAACAGCAACCATGGCTTTTAGGTTAACAGTGGAGGCTGTGTACCGTAATTCACATTTCAGTTAAAATTTTTCAGGTTTGATATCTTGGGGTTTTGTTGTAAATCTATATGTTGTAAAGGAATCTTTATCTGCTGCAGAATTTGAACCCCTTCTTATATAAGGACTTCTATAAGTCAAAAACGATTACTTAAAAATACCAGCTGGGGGGGGATGGGGGGAGGTCTTGAGTAGGGAAGCTGCAAGTCCACCTCTCAGTCTCATAACAGCTCCCTGTTCCAGAGGCTGAAAACCCTGGCTTTCAATTTCATACACTACTTACTTCAGATCACACCCCGGAAGGAGCTCATCCTTTCTTATTGCCCTCTTTCTCATGCTCGCTCCAGTACCTTCCCACACAAATTTTCCCCTCTCAGACTTCCTTCTTGTTCAGCCCACTCTCCAGGTCTTAAAACTCCCCTCACTCTTGAACACTTCCTTCCCATATGTTTGTCCAATACTTCCTTCTGCTCTAATCACATCCTTTCTCAGATTACAGTTTCCACACCTGCTACAGTTATTTGCTTGCTGCAGTTGCTTCCTCCTGTTCTCACTGGCCTCAGCCTTCCACTACTTTTGGGTGCATGTATTCATGACTTTCCTTGCACAGTGTTTGTAACATGACAAATTCTCTTTCTTTTTTTTCTTGGCTTTCAGAATGGGGAAACTACTGGCTCTCAGAAAGCATGCTCATTTTCTGCTCTTCTGGATTTTCAGAAATATGGACACATTTAATACTTATGTAGGACTCAGGACAGAACTCTAAGGGCAGTATTGCAGAAAACATTAATTAGAAAGGGGGTGAATGGAGGTTTTAAAGCTTGTGAGACTTAAAATTTTCTATTGTTATTTGCAGAAGTGCTGGTTTTGTTTTAGAATTTGAAACAAGATAAAATTTCAAGTTGTTAATGATAAAACATTTTTAATTAAAACAAAGGATATTCAGTAGATAGCTTGTAAGTGTTACAGTTGTCTAATGTGTCCATAGGATGGATTAAAAAAAAAACAACACAAACCCTAACATTTGTGGAAATTTGAAATTTACAATGGAAATATTCTGGAGTATTTCTCATTCTAGTTGTTCCAGCTGATTATTACCAGTGCTATGCAAGACAGGATGGCATTACGTGCTGCTTTTCATATTACAGGACTGCAATATGTGCTAAGCAAAATTGTATGAACACAGTGTAAGACTAACACTGGAGGAATATCTGATTTCTCTGAACTTTCTGCTATAGCATGGATAAACTTGAAATGACTTGGGAAACTTTCTTAAACAAAATTACATTATGTATTTCTATTTATTTCTACCCTTTCAGGAATTCAGCATGTAATATAATTCCCCCTGCCCTGCACACACACAAGTGCATATAGTCCTTTTTAAGTGTGCGTATACAGCACAAAACCCACATAATTACTGTATGGGTATAAGGGAGACACCTACTGGCTGCATAGCTAGATATATCTTGAAGTTAATTTAAAAGCATTTGATATAAAATCACAAAACTGAATTAAATACATCATAGAGGAAGATGTAGTTAAAGTGGAAATGAGTTACACAGACAGTGAAGTCAAATATTCGTATCTATCTTTTAAAAGGGTTGAATGCATTAAAATATCAGAATCCTAGGGATGGGAGGAAACCTATGGAGATCATTGAGTCCAAACTCCTGCTAAAGCATGTTGCCTAGAGCAGGTTGCACAGGAAGGCATCCAGGATGGTTTTGAATATCTTCAGAGGAGACTCCACAGCCTCTCTGGGCAGCTTGTTCCAGTGTTCTGTCACCCTCACAGTGGAATAAGTTCTTTGTCATGTTTGTACATGTTTTTTCCCTGAGTTCCAGTTTGTGCCCATTGTCCCTTGTTCTGTTGCACTGCTGAAAGGAACCTGTCCCCATGCGCTTGACTCCCACCCTTTAGTTTTTTATAAGATTCCCTATCAATCTTCTTCAGGCTGAACAGTCTCTCTGCCCTTCCTCGTAAGGGAAATGTTCCATGCCCTTAATCGTCTTTGTGGTCCTCCACTGGACTCTCTTTAGAAGTTCTTTGTCTCTCTTGAACAGAGGAACTGTGAACTGGACACAGTACTCCAGATATGGCTTCACCAGAGTGAAGCAGAGGAGGAGATTTACCTCTCTCCATCTGCTGCCTTCTCTATTATTAATGCACCACAGGATACCATTGGGCATCTTTGTTACCAGGACACATCAGGACACTCAAATTTTTCTCTGCTGAGCTCCCTTCTAGCAGGTCAGTCTCTAACCTGCACAGATGCATGTAGTCTTACCTCCCCAGGCGTATGACTCTGCATTTGCCCTTGTTAAATCTCATAAAGTTCCTTTCTGCTGAAGTCTTTGGCCTGTGCAGTTCTTGCTGAATGACAGACAGCATTAGCCTTCTGCTGCCACTCCTCCCAACTTCATATAATCAGTGAACTCATTGTGGGTGCATCCTAGCCCTTCATTCAGGTCACTGATGAAGATGTCGAACAAGACTAGACCCAGTACAGACCCCTGGAGAGCACCACCATTACAGGCCTCCAGCTGGACTCTGCACTACTGGTCACAATCCTCTGATCTCTACTGATCAGCCAGTTCTCAATCTACATCACTGTCCACTAATCTATTCCACTCTCCTTAAGCTTATCCCCAAGGATTTTATGGGAAATCAGCGTCAGAAGCGTTGCTGAGATCAAGGTACGCAATGTCCACTGCCCTCCCCACTTTTACTCAGATGATCATAACATCATAGAAGGCTACCAGATTAGTCAAGCATGACTAGGTGGTGAATCCATGTTGACTACTTTTGACAAACTTCTCTTCCACTTGCTTAGAGATGTGATCCAGAATAAACTGCTCCATCACCTTCCCAAGGATGGAGGTGAGGCTGACTAGTTTACAGTTTCCTTGCCCTTCCTTCTTGCCTTTTTGAAGGCTGATGTGACATTGGCTATCTTTCAATCTTCAGGCACCTGTTCCATTTTACGTGACCTTCCAAAGTTGATGAAGACTGGCTTGGAAACTGCTTCTGCCAGCTCCTGTGTGTACATCCCATTGGGGTGTTTGTGTTGAGTTTGCCTAGATGATGTCTGAACAGACCAGGGGGAAGTCTTCCTTTCCCAAACTCTTTGATGTCCAGAATCTGGGAGTTCTGAGTGGTAGTTGTAGCAATAAAGTCTGAAACGAAGAAGGTGTTTAGTAACTCCACCTTCTCAGTGTCCTCCATTAACAGGATGCCCACCTCATTCACCAGTGGACCCATGTTTTCCCTAGTCTTCCTTTTGCTTTTGACATAATTAAAAAAAATAATTCACGTTGTCCTTGACCTTAATTACCATATCAAATTCCACGTGGGCCTTAGCCTTCCTTTGGTATCCCTGCATGCCCAAACTATGTTCTTACATTCCTACCAGTATGGCCAGATCCCTTTTTCCCATTCAGTAGATTTCTTCTTCCATTTGAAGATGCAGGACTGTTGTCAGAGCTGCAGCAAAATAAAAACTTCAGCTGATACTTGTTAGGAAAATTGGTAAATTTATTAAGAATTACAGAGAATGTGATAGCGGATTTATCTTTCTCTGATAAACTGTTATCGAAAATTTAAATCTTATAGTTTGAAATGTTTTCAGTTTCGTATTTTAAAGAGAAAAATAAAAAATGCTTCAAGTCACTAACAAATTCCAGTTCAGTAATTGGAAGATTGAAAAATATGCTTCATATAAAAAATACAAAAGAGCTGTATATATATTTCAGATAAATTCAATATAAAATTCAGAAGTGGGGGGAAAATAAGCAAACCTGCAAGGTTTATACTTCACTCTCCAATTTCAGGTGTTTCCATTTCCTTCACTCTGTTATATATTATTGGAGGAAGCACCTATTCATGAACGATAGTACTTTAATGTTTGCAAGTATAATGTACAGAGCTATGTGATATTAGGTATATTCAATATCTATCTTACTATTCTTTTAAGAATTAGAAACTGTTCTATAGAGAAGTCTCTGGTGTATTAGAAATATTAGACTCTGATAGGGTTGATCCAATAATATCCAATTCATTCAATAATGATCTTTTTTTTTTTCCTCTCTCTGATTTAGGATGCAATCTTATTTAGGTTTAATAAGGTTTTACTGATATCTTATTTCATTTAGTGGCATTACTGATGGGTGGGCAGTGTGTTTGAGTTTTATTCTAGGCATCAGGTTGTTCAGATAAGGAGGTAGGTTGCTAGCCAAACAGAAGTGCATAATTCATCTATGCACTAGTCTTACAGTATCTTTATTTCCCTATGCAGAAGGGTAGTTATGTCACATAACAATTATATATATTGGATGTTTGTAGGACAGTTACTTTAGAATCTTAATAAAACAGTTTTAGTTCTTTAGACTCGTACAGTACGTTGAATGCCTTCCCACAACTGTTCCCCCTGAGTCTCTTGCTGTTTGTTGTAAAAGCCCCTGTTCTCATTCAAACAGTAACATGGGTAACTGAATGTACCTATTGTGCCTAATTTGAGGATGGGTACTTTATGTTCCTTTGGAGTATATATACTTTGGATTTGATTGACAGATATTGCATCACAGTGTGATTCAACGTAAATGGAAGCAACCCAATTTTTCTTGGCTACTGCTGCTGTAAGTTCAAAGAACAATTTCTCATCAATCAGTAGGCTCTGGCTGACATACAGTTATCTTTCCTCTGCATACTTGTTCAATCCCGAGTCACAAAGCACACTGTTTTCTACTCTACCTTAGAGTGGAGGAATACATTAGAGATGGTGTCTGGGGACAGAGAAATGTATTAGTCTTTTTACCACCTGAAGAAAGTATCAGTCTGAACAGTGATTAGGTTCCCCAAAGCAGATTAATTAACATTAAATACTAGTTATACGATACATCGCTACACAGAAATTGCTCTGAGTTAAGTTAATAAAGTATTTACATCTTTTTTTAAAGATCTAAAAAACCTTTTGAAAAATTTAACCTATCACTGAGAAACAAAGAAAATTAAGAAGGGTCTTTGAAAATGAATTTTCATTGACCTTTCTTACAGCATTTTTCTCTGTATTATCTGTATATCTGATGTATTGACCGTTATGGTATGTAAGTTACACTGATTGGCACATTAGTATATTTAGCTGAGGTGATTTTTTTTAGCAACAGTGTGCCATACCTTAATAGTTCTTCCAAATTTGTCTCTGGAGCTTGAGCGATATCAAATTGAAGCTTAAGTTAAACTGACAATCCTAACCTCTCAGGAAAATACTGATTGCATAATGAACTGAATACTACAACAGTAACTGAGTATGCAGAGGTGCAGTGCTGCCAGGAAAAAAAAAATGCATAAAAAAAAAAAATAAGCAGATGTACTGAAGTGCATGAAATCCTTCCCAGTGTGGAATTACCAACCAAAAGTGCGAAAGAGCTGAGCTGGAGTACTTGCTATTTCTTTCTCTCCTTCAGCATCTCCAGCATAGCTTACATCTACTTGGTCTTAAAGTTAGTGACAATGGAAAGACATTCTGTTTTCTGTAGTCTGGAGGAAAGAATGGGAGAGGTCTTTTCTGCCCAGTGGATTGGCTGGCTGATGTTCAGCTCATGGGCTGATTTTACAACCTTTTTATGTACAAAGACATCCTAAGGACCTGGGTATCTCTCATATGTATGCCCCACTCCCAAACTTCTATTCACTCAGCTGTCCTCTAGTCACTATCCAGAAATGGAAATTCCTTCGTTGCGTAATTGTTTGAATTTTTCCACCAGAAGTTACCAGGTGACTGAAGATATGATGGCTCCTTCCTGGTGACCCAGACTGCAAGCTGTCTAGGTCCATCTTATTGTTCACAAACCTAACTTCATTCGTCTGTCAAAGATATTCTAATTGCAGTTAACACTTATGGGGGCAGAAATCAGTCAAGTTCCTACAGCCATAGCAAATTAGGAAAATTAATTCTAAAGATCTTCTGGGATGTATCTGAGTTAGCTGCCTGGATTGTTAAAATTCATTAAAATTAAATAGTAGATACAAAATCAGACCTTTAATAATACTCAGAAGATGAACAGAGTCTGGTATTGTTTTTTTCCTTAGACTTTAAAATCTTTTGCAGTAATTCAATAGCAGTTCTCATGCTTTATTTGTGGTGAAACATAGGCAGCTAAAACCCATAGGCTAATCTGGCAAGACAAAAGCAAACTTTAGTCTGAAACCATAAACGAACTAGGATGAGGCTAATGAACTGTTCAGCATTTGCTAAAGTGCCAAATGAGAAAAAAAAGTGTTTTCAGTATGTGTCTCCAAGTAAGAGATATTCAGATATTCAACACAGAATGAGTAATTGAAATTGAAAATTGATGTTAAAACCTATTAGTGCCTTCTAAGAGAACTACTGAGCTGTTTTGGAGACATTTTATCCTTATGCAGAGTTAACCATTTTATTGTTTATAAATTGCACAGTACATACCCTCTCTTCTAAGTATTTCTAGAGTATAACTCAAATCCTACTATGGCAAAATACTTAAGTAGGGTCAAAACATACATAAAGATGAAAAGGTGAAATACAGTCTTAAAGTTTTGCATTTAACAGTTAGATGTAGAAAAACAGTCGTTTAAATGAAAACACTTCTTAACAATGCGAATATTGATGGATCCCAGGTTACTATGTCATTAAAGTGCTACACAATCACTTCAGATTGGAATTTCATGCCCAGGCTGGAGTTGAGTGGGTTACACTACTACGGGCTTTCTGTCTAACTCTGTAAGAGGAAGGTAGTACTGAAAATTAGGGAAAAATATAACTATATTCTTACTATGTAAGAGGTGAGTGACTTCACCTATCTAAGTAGATTCCAACTACAAATGGAAGCTACATGAAAATGACTATGCTTATAAACAGGAAATTAAAAGGATCATTCAAAGCTGTTAATTCATTCAGACATCATGCAGACTGTTCAAGGGTATGCAGCAGGTGAATTACAAAACGTTGTATTTAATTGAAAAAGGAAGTAATTAAGTTGTCATTGGCAAAGAACATTGTAGTCACCAAAAGTAAAAATGAATTCAAACAGCGCCTAGGAAAAATTCATGGGAAAACATGCTAATCAAGGGCTGTTAAACGGTAATCTGGATATATTAAAATAAAGAAAAATCAGAATCCTTATTTCCCAGCAGTATCAGTAGAAACACTTCATGATAAATGTTGCGCTGCAGATTGCTAAATTTGGTGTTTACATAGTTCTGTGGTTGAAAATATATCCTGAAGAAAATTCGTTAACCTTTCTTGATAGTATGAAGTCCTTGTTCATTGGGTAGGTGTTTGCATAGCAGTGTGCATGGTTAAAGGGTGTTTTGGTCAAACATGCCTTTTCTACACAGGGTGTGTAAGGAAAGTAGATCCAGCTAGATCATTGTGTGTTCACTTATCATCTAAGGGTAAGATGATTATTTATTCCCCTCACCATCAACCCCATGCACACTCACTTATTAAAAAATGTGTAGAAAAAAACAGCAGAACTGAGTACTATGTAAATTAAACTGGAATAAAAGTGTTGGAATAGACCAGAGAGGTGTTCCATTTATCTTTTTGAATACATTCATCAGCAAAAAAGAATAAAAAAAAAAATTGAAGTAAATGAAGTTTCATTTATGAAACTACTTTCCTGATTTAACAAAAACACTAACTTTACATTATACGGATCTAATACAGTGTACTATATATCTTTCAGTGAAAAAACATTTCTGTTAGTAAATGTTTGCTTTCATGTGTATTGTAAATTGTCACTAGTAATGGGCCCTTTATGCTTAAACACATTTTGGCCTATAAATAGTGCTAAGAAAACCTAAGCTAAGTGACAGATGACTTCTCCTTTCAGCTAGCCAAGAACTTATGTAGTGGTTGATTAATTAACACACACTCACTTGTTCCTTGACATGCTAATAAGTGCCAATGTTTTATTTAAAAAGTATATATTAATAAAGCCCAGGGGAGGAATGACTGCTGGAGATCCAAGTAAAGGTGAGAATGACAAGAAAATACATCTCAGTTACCCAAGTGGTGGCAGGACCATTAGAAGTAATTTTTCTTCACAGACCAACTCTGTCCTTATAAATTACATATACTCATTGGAAAAGCCACCTTTTTTTTCAAACTTTAAAAGAGGATTACTATTCTCTTACTATGAAACAATAAGAATATAATACAAACTTCTCATTGCAATAAAAGCTTTGTCAAGTCCTTCGACTTTACTTGTTTTTTGATTTAAGCCATCTAATTTTTGAAGAATTATAGCATTGCAGACGAACATTTCCCCTTCTCCCAGCCTTGAACTAAAGGAATTTGGTTATAAATTATTTGAAGTGGGTAAGGGTGGAATAAGGAAGAAGAGAGGAAGTTTCTTTATGTGTTAAAGGAACACAGAATTTATCAATAAAAGGTTTGTCCTTTTATGTTAGGAGATGTGATAATTTTGGCAAAATTACTCTAGGGGATATATGAAAGAGTTTCAAGATAAAGCTTGTCTTATTAAATTTTCTTCAACATTTTAAAGGTAGGAGTTTCTAAAATATGCAATGTATGCATAATATCAGCTAAGGTTCTGCTGATTACAGATATTTGGAAAGACTTTAAAAGGCACACAGGTCTGCACCAGTTCTTATCGACTTTTCATACAATTTAATGTGCAGTAACTATCTGAAAGAAGCAGTGATTTTTAAGATGAACAGAGATATTTCATAAATCCATTCACATTTGGGAATTTAGCTGCATTTCAGAGCAGTTAAAAAACTCTGCCTGCAATTACAGGGCTCTTCATATATCTCTTATCCTGCTGTATGGCTCTTAATGGAAATTGGAAATCCCTCTTTTCTTAGACTGTTTTTTGTTTGTTTGTTTTTTTTCTTTTTACTCAGAAAACCTTAGACTATTTACCTATTAATAAAAGATGCTCCATATTATTCTATTGTGTATGGGAACCTAATTCTCCTCTTGTATAAAGTTCTTGTTGTTTATGCATATAACCTGCAGCATAAGCAGGAAAAATCCAGTTTGGGGCCAAGTAGTTCAAACAGCATGAGTTGAACTTCAACAATCTTCCATTTTTCATTGTCTTCCAGTATGCAAATGTCAGCTATTTCAGCATTATTTAAGATAATTAAGTAGGAAAGTTGATTGATGCATTTCAATTAATTTCAGATAATTTTCATAAAAAAGGAATTTATGATACTTGGGTAACAAATCCTAGATTTTAGATTTTTTTTTTTCCTGATGGTTATTAAAAACAAACAAAAAACAAAACAAAACCCTAAATAGAACTCTCATTTTCTTCCATTAGTACTAGGCCTAAACACAGAATCAGTTCTTCCTTGTGGATTTCCCATACAGTATTTTTAAAATGTTTTTCAATTATGGTTTTCATTGTACCACCAGAACTCATGTTGACAGTTGGATAGCTCAGTGCTGGTATTACAGAATGTATATAACTAAGTAATAAGCTATAAAAGTGAGTTATAATTCATCTTGCTAAAATATCAAGTACGTGTAAGACTCCTATATCATGCATTATAGAAATTTTATTTATTGTAGACATTATACCATAGAAGAACAAGAACAATTTTTAACAGCAATGGATTCATGAGTATTTAAAGGAGTATTTCTGAGGAAAAATTTAGGATGTAGCACCCATTCATTATGACTAGGCGTAAGCAGGTTTTTCCAAAGGTGGAAAACAGGATATTTAATGAATAGAAATTCATAATGAAGCAGATTTGAAAGACTGGCTAGCTGAATAAGAAGGTAGGTGATAGATTTTTTTTGTAAATTTTTAGTGTAAATTTTTTTTTCTATTTTTCTGATACTTCTGACTGCCAAATGCATTTTGCACTGGAATTTGCTCTGCATATTCATATGCTTGAGTTTACTCTGCATTCAGTTTTCCAACAATACTGAAGATTTCTGGTTTAATAGTGCAGAACTTATTATAAAGTCATTTCTACCCTGACATCCAATTACGATCACAGAATACCTGCCTTTGTAGGGAGTTCTAGCCTGGTAGGCACATTTGAAGAGTTAACTATATAAATTTAGAAAATAAAACAATTAGTGTGAATAGGAACAGGAAATGAGAAAGTTTTGTTGCTATAGAAATGTTCTCTCTTCTTGATGCTCCTTTTTTTTTTCTTTTTTTTTTTCCTTCCTTTTGTAAATAGCAATAGGCATTCTCTTTGTTCTGAAATGAAATTCCCATGGAGCAGCTAACTATATATCTCTGCATGTGTACTCATTTGTGCAGAAAGTTTCAATTTATAGGAATGATAAAGTGAAAATTTTAACCAGTTTTATTCTAAGCAAAAAAAGTTTATTGAACCTTAAATAACCTTATATCTTTACGCCACATAGGAAAATAAGTTTTTGTACCTATGATGTAGTGCAGCCAAGTGTTAGGTTACTTTGTTACTGAGACCAATACGTTCAGGATCTAAAATCCTGAATTACTTTGCAATTCCTTCATGCAACCCTGCTCAGATCTCAGAATGGAAATATAAATGTAGTTTACGTTCCTGACTAATTTTGTTTTTAGAAACAATGTAATCAGTTACCACAAGATAGTCGTGTTTAGAATATAACAGAACCAAAGACATCACCATTGTTTTCTACCCTGAATAAGGGTGCCAACATGCTGCTGTAATACGTCTGAATTGCATATTACCTCTGAAATAACACATTTTGTAACTTCTGTGTGAAATTAAGATTATGCTAAAAACATTAATATTGTTTTCTTAAAAAAACAGATTTTTAATTCAACAGGTATAATTAAAGAACTCCATTCTCACTGCTTACAAAGTAGTATTGTACTATATCCTAAACCATCCTGTCACTTAATAAGATCTTTACCAGAAAGTAACAGCATGTCTCTCTTCTTCCAGAAGTCAATCTTGACTTCCCAGTTCTTAATTCATTTCCTGTGCCTGTTATTCAGATGCTGGTTACTAAAGGGCACAACAGCATTAATTAAAGAAATCTTGCCCACAAGATCTTAACACGGCTATTTGTCATGACTTTTCAGAGTGGTGCAGGATGATTGTTTTCAGAACACTTTTTCTTTTCTTTTTTTTTTTTTTCTGCTTGAAAATACCAGTTTGAAATAGGCATTTCCCAAGAGGACTTGAATGTCAGTTAAGGTTTGCTTATGGAATAAAGACCAAGATAACCCATGGGATGGCCCTGCTCTTCCACACAGAACCGTTTTGTTAAGTGTGTATGATTGTCTATGTGATTCTCTTGGGAGTGCCACCACTGTGCTGCTCACTGGGAAAATGTGATTTAGAGTGTAGAGGCTTTCTTAGACTTAAAAGAATGCTGTTTTCTCAGAGGCTCAGAGTCATTGTTGTCTCGTTCTCCACTTTAAGCTATGCACCCAACTGGTAGCATGATTTCTGTGGTTTCAGAAAAATGCAACAGGCAAGAGATACCTAGCTAACAGATGGCAAATGAACAAAATTATTGCCTACAAGTCTTCTGATTCCTTTTACTTTTGATCTTCTTAATTTTAAAGTGTTTTATATTCTGCTATGAAATCAATATACATTGCATATGTACAGAGAAATGACACCAGTGTGTGCCTTGAGGCTTGCATCTCACCTCAAATGTAGATTTGCCACCAGTCTTACAAATCCAGGTGCCTGTTCTATCTCTCTGCGTAGAAGAAGACAGAAAATTTTCTGTGGTGTTATTTTACCCTTTACATTATTCTCCTTGTCTCAATAGGACTCCAATACCCCCCAAATATGAGAGCTCTGTTAGCTGTTAGGAAAGATGTTTCCTGTGGTTCTGCCACTTGACGTGGCTTGTCCTGCAAGAACATTGCCCATTTACACAGGGTTGAGAAAGTTTGCTGCTAGCCTGTTTTT
Organism: Alectoris magna; assembly: GCA_030625065.1. Lineage (NCBI taxonomy): Eukaryota > Metazoa > Chordata > Aves > Galliformes > Phasianidae > Alectoris > Alectoris magna. Next base: position 30,880,090 of record CM060563.1, on the reverse strand, counting down.
ATTTCAAAAAATATATACAAAATGGTGTTTACCTTGAGCACAGCTATGTGTGCACACGGGTGTGTTCATGAGTTTATATGTTTAAGAGGATTGGGAAATAATATAAACACATCAGCAGTTCTATTTCCAGTAACTCTGGGAGCAATATATAGCATCTGGCCCTAAACGCCAACTAATTGGCTTCTTTAACCTTGGCTCTCCTACTAACTGACAACCTTGTTGTTCTCAGCTGCCATCTATGCAATAATCTGGCAACTTACAATCCTTTTCACTTGCAAATAAAAATTGAATAATTTCTTTTAAGTCAAATTCTGAATAACGTATTGTCACAGGATACCAGTAAAGACCAAAATTCAGTAGGGTTCGTAAAGATCCCACCTTTCTATTAGTTTGATAATAAATGAAAATATCAGATAATTTTGAAAGTACAGATTGCCTGGAGATGTGAATTAATCTCTAATTAAATACCAGTTCTTATATTCTTCATAGGAGAATAATTTTACATCTGATATTCTCCATAGGACGGTTCACCTGAGTGTTAAGTGCTTTGGCTTATAATGAAAAGGACACTTCAGCCATGGTCATTGAAACTTGTCTTAAAGTGAGACTGAGACAGGGATTTTTGGAGGTTTCTGAGCTCAATTCCTGCTCAGATTTAATGAGGTTGCTCAGATCCTCACCCATTCAGCTTTTGAAAATCTCTGAGGATAAGTATATCTTTGTTTGTATTATTATGCCTTTTGTTTCCCTTCTTTCCTGTGTACCTCAGCCTTGACCAAGCTGTGCATTACCTGGTCCTCTCAGCAGTGTAACTGGCAAACATGGTGAGAATGCTTCCTCTTCATCCTCTTCCGTTGTCCAGCATGATGATGAAGAGATTAGACAAGCTTAGCTGTAACAAAGATCCCTTAAAAGCAAACAATGAGAGATATTGCATCTAATAATAATTTGTTAATATTTGGTAAAGATTTATCTCTCTAGGGTGCTGAACACAATAGCATAAGCCATGCCATCCATAGCAAATCATTTAAAGCTGTTATGAGAGGCTCCACTTTATTAATTCCATAAATCCTTCACATTAAATCTTACCCTTTAGTTACTGGAAAAATGGAGCAGATACAGTAAATCCAGCATATTTTACTTAAAATGTCTTAATAGCATTTTACTGCATCTCTCAGGATGCGAGGCTGCCATGTGAGGAGTGAGGTGGGAGCTGGGCTGTCCCACAGCACTGATGAAGGGTGGGCAGAGATGGAGGCTGGCACCAGGGTCCACAGAAACTCCTGACATGGTGAGGAGTTGGACCAGAGATGGGAATCCTACTGGGAGCTCTAGGCATGGGGTGAAAGTCCTGATGCAGCTGGGCATCCTATGGCTTGCTGGTGTCCTCATGACCCTGAACTGTCTTTCTGTGTGTTACTGGTAAGTGACCTACAGAAGCAGACAGGTATTGCCGTCATACTAAAAAAGGCAGAATGGTAAATAAAACCTTTCCTCTTACAGTGTGCATTATACAGTGTACAGCTTGCATTTCTGGTGGTAATCGTTCATGTGATATTACCTAAGCTACCACGTGTATATTTTTCTGAGCTGTAATAAATTTGTGTTAATTCATACTCTAACCAGATATTTATCAACTAGCTAGACAGTGACCTAATCAAGCTTTGTCATGGTTTTGTAATTTTTGCTATAGGTGTTCCACATCATAACATCATGTGGAGCAGAGAGAAGAACTACACGTCCCAGAGGACCTCATGGTCAAAGAGAAAAATATGTCACGGAAGTGACTCTTTCTCTCCCTCTCACTGCCTGGCAGTGGGTGTGGGTGTGCTTCCAAGCCGTGCGCCTTTAATTTCAAAGTAGGCTTCTCGGTCTTTGGAAACCTTTCTCTCTCTCTTCTTTTACTTGATTTATTAGCCTTGTATTATATTCTGTTATCTTGCATTCCGACGTCATAGTTAGTAAAATAAGTTTTCCTCCTTAGATCATTGCTGCTGTTCTGTTTGTTTCCTTGAGCCCAGCTCCCATCTCCCCACCCCTTTCCCTTTTCCCTTCCTATTTTTGGGGCTGGGGGAGCCCACGGGCCTACTGCCCCCCCTGTCATGTACGTAGATTGATTTAGATAACTCAGTGACAAGCTTTTAGTGTAGCGTGGAAAAGTCACAAAGTGAAATCATAATTATGCTAAACATTGCACATGCTACAGTTATAGGACATCTTTCTACCTATATAGGTAAGTAACTATAAATTTTTGTAATAACAAAATGAATACATATATAAAGAATATGCCGGGCCTACAGAAGTGGCACTACAGTCTATTATAGTATTAGTCTGCAAGTATGTTATTTGTCTTTACTATACTGTTGTGAATAATTTATCTACGTATTTGGTTTTTTTTTTTTTTTTAATGTTTGGGTTCTTTTTTTGCCTTTCATTTCACTTGCTGAATTTTCAGATGAGTCCATGATCACTGCAAGATCTTTTACTATGGCCTCTACATTAATTTCCATAAATGTGTGAAACTAGTAACAGATTCTGGGGGGAAAATTCCTCGAATCTACAATTACACAAGGAAAATTTCTAGAGAATACACATTGAAAAATAAGAAGAGAATACCTTAGTATGTAAAATTACATTACTAATGGATGAAAAACGAACAAACAAACAAATGAACAACAAATAAGCAAATGAAAGAAACCTCAAAAAGCACAACCAAGAAAGAGTCAGTCAGGAAATGAAAAAGTAGCAGGGGCACTTCAATGGATTTTTTTTCTAAGTGGTGCTTTATGAAGAAAACAACTTAAAATATGATTAGTTAAATTCTCAAGGAAAAATTATCTTAGTTTTCAATATTTGGTGAGCATAAATATCTTTTTGTCTACTTATCTACATTGTGTGCAATAAGGTGTGTTTCAAATTGCAGAAAAAGGTTTTCTTTTTTACCAGCAAAATGTTATGTTCATGCAATATGCTGGGAGGTTAGTGGATGTTTATTATATTATTATATCATTGAGAATCACTTGAGAATGCATTAATGACCACTATGATTATTGGTATATTCTGCACAAAAAGTGAATAGCTAATGTGGGACTTGTTTACATATAGAATATTCTTTCTTTTTTTATCTAAAAAAGGAGAAAATTTTATATGAAGATGGAAGCTACTAAATTTCAAAAGCAATATTTTGAATGTGAAAAAAGTACTTTGACTATGACCATAAAATAAAAGCATACAAAATAATACAACATTTTCAAGAGAAACCACCCTCAAGCCCATGTGTGAAACTGAGATAATTCCGATGTTTCTAACCCTTGGAGGTACATAGTAGCTTTGCTTTCTGCTTACCCTTTTGCCCAGTATTTTAAACTGTCTAATGGGCACATGGAATAAACATAAGTTATATTCTAGAATTACAAAGGAGGTGATATTTAAAATGGAACTCCACATTATACAAGAGCTTGCTTAAATGTAAGAACTTACTGTGCTAAAATGTTAGATATTGCATAGGAACCCACACTACCACTGCCTCTGAGTATTTCTAGAGTCATGCATTTTGCAGTGTATCTGCTTTAGATAAGGCATTCACTTTGGATTTGACAAAGTCTGAAATCTTTCATACCATGGTTACTGGCAACTTTAAAGCAATTTCAGTCTCCCATGTCTAAGTTTTGTTATCTAATTTCAGAGAGTGATGTGAAACAAAGCCAAGAGGGAAGATTAATGTTCACCAACTTCATAATGTGACTCAGTTATTTAGAAGACATCTTTATTCTCTTGGACAGAAGTAAATGGCATATGAGCAATGTGGTCAGTTTAGGACAAGCTCTATGTTTGACTGTACTGATTTATTTGTGGCTCTCATTGTAAAAGCTGTACTGTTCCAGATAAAACAATTGTTAGTCTGCTTTGTGCAGTAAGTTTCATGACTGACATAACTGCTGATTTAGCAGGACAATATCTAATAAAGCCTTAATTGGTGGTTTTCCCTCTTTCTTAAGGACAAGATTTTATTTCAAGGACTGCAACTGGTTTTCCTTGACGCTGTAGGTTCTTTGTAGAAACTGCAGAAAGAGTTTTCATTAACCCTTGCCATAAAAAGAAGTATTATAGCCTTCTTTCAAAGCAGTTCTCAGTAGGCTCCTCACCACTCTGTTCCAGTAGAAGTCCCCTGCGATATTTCTTGCCCCTCCAACAGGAGTGCTGTTACATAACCAAACTCACCTGAGCACAAGATCTTTGAGTCACACCCCCAGTGTGGGCATGGTATATTCCTTCTTTGAATATTAGTAACTTCTTTTTCTTACTGCTAGGCTTGTGCTAGATGCTGCTGTTGCATACCAAAAGTGGCTAAAAGAGTGAGGGGAAACTTAGTGCACAGTTTGCTCTGCCCAGCAATACCTTTAACCGCTCCTATATTGTCCAGCAAATTCTTTTCAATTAAAAGTATTTCTGAAATGTAATGCCTATACTCTGCTTTTTTGTCCATTGCTGCCGTAGAGAAGTTCTGAAAACTTGATGCTAGACTCTTGATTCCTTACAGCATGTTGGCAGAGTTGATAATAGGACTGGGTTCCTTTATGAAGCCGAATCTTAATGTACCTATTTTGCTCCGAAAGTAATGCCTCCTACTTATTTCCATGGAAGCTACAGTAGGTAAAGAATGCACAATAACCCTATTTGATAGAACAATTTCGAAGCTACAAAGTGCTATTTTTCAGTGCAGTTGTCACCATTTGTCATTTGCATGGATGAGCTGATTAAGACAGTCATTGTTTCATGGTGTGACAACTGTGCATGGCCATCTGGAGCATGGCTTGTCTTTCATGTCACTGTCACCACTGTTGAAACACACTACACTGTGCTCACATCCACTGTGACGTCTCCATAAATGTTCAGCAAGCACTGATGAATATCACTGGATGCCAATTTTTCCACATTGAGAAATTAGATTCCACATCTTTGCTTCATATGCATTTGCATGTCAGATGTCGTTTTGTCAGACTGCCTCTCTGCTGACACCTGCTGCACAGTAACAAAATGTAATGAAATATTAGCAGCAAGGTTCATACCACCAAAAATGCCTCTGACTTCACTGGCCAAGAAAATAAAATAGAAGGCATTACTTTCAGAGCAGCCCTTGTAGAAAGATCAGTAAGTATGTTTTTAATTCCAAGGGGATATTAAAATCATTATCATAAGTAGGATGCCCAGCTGCTAGTGGCTAAAAAGAAAATCATAAACAAGCTGCTTCTGTATCTGGCACAAGTGTGTTTTTGTATTTTGTGAGTATGCCCTAAAGTGGTAGCTTGAATTGTTAAAAATGTCATCAGAGTGCAAGCAGGCATTCTCACAGTTTGAGAAATATTTTTGTTAGAAGTGGAGTGAGAAATTAGAATAATAGAGGATATATGGACTTTTGAAGAAAGGAAAAAGAAAAGTGAAACCAAGAAATCATTGTGACGATGCGCAACATATGAAAGGACAAGTAGAAATAACAGAGTGAAATGCACCTACGTAGCTGTTGGAATATACCTTACCACAATTTTATTTACAGTATACAACTGTTTTGAATACAGTTAACTAATTCTAGCAGGAGTATTCACATTCGGAGTCATAGCTAACTTTGAAATGAAGATTTGTTTTCTAAATGAAAATATCAAACACTTTTCAAGAAAACAGTTCAACTGTGTTATTTTATAGTGTATTCAGTATCTGAAAAATATTGCATATGTGCATATTTAATAGTGGCCAGCTCATACTGGAAAATGTCTTAAACTGCAATAGAGTCAAGATGTCTTTAGTTTTAAACAAGACACACCACCGAGACACCTGATGTACCAGGATAGATAAATATACTAAATGAATAAGAACCAACTTAATGTCCAGAATTCGTCTACATTTGAGCTTTTGAGGGATTTGGGGTATAAGTCCCCATTCTTGGAGGCTTTTATTCTGTATATTGATGGAGAATTGGGGGGGGCATACTCTGTTTTTCAGACCTACTCTACAGACCTACCTATGTACTTGAAGACAGGGCAACCACTCAGGGGCTAGTTCTTGCAAACACTACATCATGAAGTGAAAGAAACCTTTTTCAATTCCACGTAAGAATAAAAACTCTAAGGTTGTCCTAAAATTTAGTGTTAGTGACGTAGTGTGACTTTCAAAAGTCAACAAAATCGGACATCTCTACAGATAATTTTTGTGATACATTTTGCAAGATGTTTTTAAATCAATAATATTAAGTATGGGGAACAGGAATAACCAGTTTCTGCACTTTGAACAGCATGTTTGACATGTACTCTATGCTATGTACTCTATACTATAACCACACAAGATGTAGAACAGGAAGGTAATGTACATGTACAGAACATCTATTCTGGGGTTTATTCTCTTGCCTAATGTTTTCTTATTTCTAACACGAGATGTTAAAGACATAAAACTATCACATGTATAGCGAATAGCACACTATTTGACTTCCATACAGTGATCACTAAAAAATACATAAAACAAAGAGCCATGTATCTTAATCAAAGTTAGTAAAATCAGCCTCTGGTACTAAAAAGTTTGAGAAACACTAGGAAAAAAAAAACATTAAAATTTTAATTGGTTATCAAAATCAAATGTTTTTATGACAACGATGCCATTGATGTAATGGCAAAAGCTAGGCATGTGCTTGTGAATAACAAGGTTTCTGGCTTTGCACCTAAATGTCTGTTTAGGTTGTTTGCCTAATTCTCTCTGGCTTTTTTTTTTTGTTTTGTTTTGTTTTAAATAACTCCTTCAGTGTAGTTCTTCCATACTCTATGATTTACATGACAGGCACTCAGGGTAGGAACCTGAGGATCTCCAACACTTTGGGATCCATGATTTTAGGACAACTCTCAAGTCCAGGCTCCGTGTTCAGATTTTCATCAAGAAAAATGTGCTTTTTCTCAGGGCAAATGCTTGAAAGCTCCAGTGATCCTCTGACTTAAATGGATAAAAAGCAACATTTCAGATAAATTTGTATGAAATAATGTGCTTTCTTCTATGCAAATTTTATAAAACTATACTTGCTAGGGAAGGAAGTACTCAGAAACTGGAGTACACCACATGAGTGAACCTGGAGTTATTAAGATAAGCGTTCTTTTACATTAATTTATGTAGGGCTGTTTCTTTTATTTCTTTAAATTTTTGTTCTCAGGGCCTCCAATTTTACTTATGAACTGCTCATTAACAGAAGAGTGATTTGTATGTGTTGTAGGAGTAAAAATATAGGATGCTTCTGGAGAGTTTTGATCAGATATTTATACACTTTGTATTGTATGTATGTCTAATTATATGTCTAATTAATTCAAACCTGTACAAAAGGTTCCCAGGGTTTTGACTCCACATCTGTTGTGTGTCATGTAAGATGTTGCCATTTCCTTTAGACAAATTTGGTACTTCATGATTAGCCTTGCAATGCTTTTCCTGAGTTTTCTTGAGTTGTTATGCTAATCTGTGTCAGGATTCCATAAACAGTGGCTAGTGATTCATGTCAAGGGCCACCATCATCCTCTTCCACAGTCAGCTCATTTGAGATGATTCAAAATGTCCGTGGAAGGAGAGGAACTATCTTATTATTTCAGTTTTTGGCCTACCTGCATTCAGGTTACTTGGTTATTCTCTTTTATTTACTCCTGCAGCCAAGAGTCTCATTAAAAGTGATGTTGTTAGTCATTAGGTTGGCAATGTGACATTTGAGATTAATGCTTGGCACATATGGTACTTGAAAGCATTTACACATTTAACTGTGAGTGCATTCCCTTTTAAAGTTTTAAAATAGTTCCTATCAAAATTTCATGATAAAGAAAGATATAAAAAATCCAACTATATTGGATGCATCTGGTTTTCTCCTTGTGACAGGTCAATAGAACAAAAAGGAATCACGAAAACTTCTGTGGCTCCCCCTCACCCTCCCCCCACCCCCCAAAAAAAAAAAAAGCTTATAAAAAAAGAATATCTCTCTGTGAAAGCTTTTTTACCCTAAACATTTTTGGATAAAAGTTGTGTTTATCCTCCTACAGGCAGGGTACTCAAAATTGTTTGATCTGTCACAAAAACATATAAATGGAGGATTGCTTCCTCCTAAAGAGAGATCTCTTTTTCTCTCCAGCTATTTCAAAATTAGCAACATCTTTCCTGCTCATATGCCACCACCTCTGGACAGCAGTTGGAGCTGTCCTGTAGATAAAACTTTCCAGCCTGTAACACTGCTTCACTTATAGTATCCTACATATAACAACATCTGTGTTTGGTCCCTAGCCTAGGTAGGCTGATCTTTGCAACCCTCCAAAACAGAATCTACTGCAGCAAAACGAAACAAACAAACAAAAAAAAACAACAGTCTTTTCCTTCTCTCTTTTTTTTTTTTTTTTTTGGTGTTGTTTGTTTGTTTTCTTTAAAGTAAATATCTTTAAGTATGGCACGTTCCGTTATACATCAATGGAAATCACATCTGTTGAGATTGCCTGAAGTTACATTTGTCATCTCTAGTGTTATTTCAAAATTTTAGGCATTGTGTTTTAATGGAGACAGCATAGAAATTCTGTCATCTCACCACTGGTTGCCTCAGCCTCAACTCTGGGCTGGGTCCAGAGCCCAGTCCTGGGCCCTCAGTCGTGGAGTGAGTGAGCTGGTCGACTGCTTAGTCCCATGCTCCTGCCTAGTGGTGGGTTGCCAGTTGTTAGCCCACGCCACATCTGATCAAGGATGTATATGTCTCATGAGTTATTCCTACTGCTATTGAGTGAGGAGTTCTCACCATGACCAATTCTACTTATAATCTTAGTAAAAATCTTATAAAAAGTAGTTTCAGTACCTACTATTTGCCACATAGATGCCATTTCTGTTACATTGCTCAGTTATGAGCTTGTGTATGCACAGTGGGTTCCCAAAAGCACTTTGCATACAAAACTGGAAGTTCTAATTTTAAATTCTTGACACCATTGTCAGTGGTTTTTAGTGGCCTTGTCCTGTGGTGCTGCAGCAATGCCAGAGCTGAAAAATTCCCATACATTAAAATTATAGTGTTTTACTATCATGATAATATAAAGATTGTCATTACACCATGATCTGTATTTTGTTTCAAAAGCTTTTTAGATGGAGTATTTTCTGAGTCTTTGCTCTCTAAGTGAATGCATTTTTTGGGACAGAAGTGGAATACTTCTTTCAAGTTGTAAGTCTGGCCAGAATTTTGTGGTGTAGATGGAGGAATCACAGAAGAGAGGACAAAGAACAGGAAGATTATCTTTCAAGGGTACAGCTTGGTGAGCTGGCAGGCATCAATGGGTCACAGACTGGTGAAACAAACAATGTGTTTGTCTATCAGAGCTCCATATTTCAAAATTCTTTGGTACCCGGGGACCACAAGCAGTGAAAAATTGAATGCTCATAGACATAGAATGTCACATTCCATCCAGTTTCTACTTTTGCAGTCAAAGTTTACACATAGAAGCATAGTGTAAAACTTCACTTTTATATATATATTTTTTCTCACTGGCTCATCATTTGAAAACTTTTCTTTGCTCTAATTCGCATATGGTAAAATATGGGTGTATAAATTTATGGGGAGATACTGAGGTTAAATAGGCTCCAAGGAAAGTAGTTATGGTACACAAAGGTAAGTGGATTACTTTAAGTAGGCCCTAATGCTTCCTTTAACTTAATTTCTCCCATCACTTTCATGTTTCTTAAAGCTGTCAGTAATTTAATAGCAGTAGAAAAATAAATGAATAACAGCCTATAAAATCAAAAGACTTGTCTAAAGTGAAAAGGAGAGAAAGTTATGGATTCTTCAAAGCTTATTAAGAACTTTCTTGCACTTGGTTTTACTTGAAAATCATTTAAATACTGTGGTAACTTATAGAAATATAAAACCCTGTGTAAGGGGTCAATGATTTAGATGTTACCAATTCTGGATAAACTTGTATTAAATGTTTAGTTTTGGGTCTTGTTTTTCTCTAATGGGGAAGAAAATACAATGCAAAATATTTAATCCTGACCTAAGAATTCAACTGAAAAATATTAATAACATTGTTTAGGAGATCACATCAAATTATTTGTTTTTTTAGTTTCTAATAGATCTTCAGCAATGTTTCATTTGCTCTACTACTATGTCCTTATACTTGAATGGAGTATTTGTACAAAGCAGATTGTTAAAATCACTGCTCATAATGAAAGAGTGAAGTTGAGCTTCTGGCTCTGGCTGCTGAGCTAAAAACTACAGGAGTTAACTCTGTCTAAGATAATGAGACTGAGCAGGCAGCTGATGCTCACGTGCCTTTACAATCCAAATCTACCCCAGAAATTCCTCTCACAGAAAATCTGAGGAATGTCTGGTACCCTGAAGGTAGTGACAGACTTGGTATTAGCCATATGCCACCTGCTAGGGCAAGTGTTAAGCCACAGGGTTTCATAGCACTATGCAAAATTGCTTTCTGTGACTCACAATAAGATTTTGTCCCATTCCAAAAATTTACCATATTTTCTTAAAACATTGTTTTGAACTACAGATCACACTAAACTGTAAAAATCCTGTAACTATAACAAAAATAATAATACGTTTCAAAATATAAGATATCCTATTTACAACCATCTATGTATAGGAAAATAGTATTTGCGTGTAGTGTATTATTTCTCCTGTAAAATCCCAAATACTGTACTTACTTTTTCATATTCACAGTTTCAACATCTTTTTCCTTAAAGCTTTTGCAAGTGTGTTGCTGTTTTCACGTATTATCATATTACACATGATTCTGAGCTGAAAATCTGCTCAGTAAAATATGCAGTCATTTACAAAACCTGTAAAAGATTGACACCTTACCACAAAGAGAAGTACTTCTGAGAGTAGAATAATGTAGCGTGCCTATCTGTAATGCTTTATGGTAATAATAACAATTCTAACATATAAAATCAAAACATATTTCTTACCTTGTCCACTTTTCTGGAATGAGTAAGTATTCAAAAACTTACTGGCCAAAAATTTCTGGCCAAACTGCTCAGAAATAACACTTCTGAATGTCCTGTCTCTTTCTGAAAAGAGCTGTCTTCCGTAATAAACTTAAAAGCTCACAGAATCATAGAATCCTTGAAGTTGGAAGGGATCTTTAAAAGTCATCTCGTCCAAATCCCATGCAATGAACAGGGACACCACAGCTAGATCAGATTGCCCAGAGCCTGATCCTGCCTGACCTCGATAGTCTCCAGGGGTGGGGTATCTACCACATCTCTGGGCAACATGTTCCAGTGTCTCACCACCCTCACTGTAAAAGACTTTTTCCTTATATCTAACCTTAATCTACCCTCTGTATATAAGCTTGAAAGCATTTTCCCTTGTTCCGTAACAACAGATCCTGTCCCCTTCTTTCCTGTAGCTCCCCTTTAGATACTGAAAGGTCACCTCGCAGCCTTCTCTTCTCCAGGCTGAGCAGCCCCTGCTCTCTCAGCCTGTCCTCATAAAAGTGGTGTTCCATCCCTTGGATAATTTTTGTGGCCCTTCTCTGGACATGCTGCAACAGGTCTGTGTCTCTCCTGTACAGAGGACTCCACATCTGGACACAGTACTCCACATGAGGTCTCACCAGTGCAAAATACAGGGGCAGGATCGCCTCCCTTGACCTGCTGGCCATGATTCTTCTATTGCAGCTCAGGATACAGCTGGCTTTCTGGGCTCATAATTCAAAGATTACATCATTGAAAATTTGGCCCAAAATAGTCTTAAAGAATTGATACGCATGTCTATTCATGTGTGTGTGTCTTTCCAAAAAACTCCCCAGAAAAAAAAAGTTAGGTGGAAGAAATAGCTATAATTTCTACGAAGAAGAAAAATGTCTCCCTGCAATATGACTAGATTTAGTGACGTGAGCTAAGAAAAACTTTTGATTTCTGTCACAAGTGTAGAGAATGTAAAGTGGTCACTTTTGTCACTGCTGATGGGAATATTTTGAGGGGATCCAAGAATGATGCAAGGAATGAAAACATTGATAGAACGTAGGAGATAATAGATCCTGCCATGACTATGCTTGGTTGTGTAAGGATTTTTATTTTTGAGGAGACAGCAGAGTTGTTGTCTTTCATTTTCCTGTCAATAGTGCACTAGTGACTGTTTGTACAGCATGCCCTTCACTTACATCTTAAACTCCCCTTTCCTGAGATAGGTTGCACCTTTTGCTGTCCCCAGCCTCGTTCCTTTGTGATCTTGCCTTCCTTGACTGCCATGGCTGCCCCTCATAGCTACCTCACCTCTATGGACTTGCTTGGCAATCCATGGGGTATCAAATAATATTTCAAATATTCTGCAATACTTTGAAACTGCAGCCCTGAATGTGTTTGCTACGCAGTACTAACAAAGGTATCCATGGTCCAGGCTAACGAATGTTGTGTTGGAAATTTTTATTAGGAATTCACATGAAATACAAGCCTTTACAGGATTAGTAAAGAAGGCCTATCTAAGCCTTCCTTGCCTTCAAAGTCAGCTGATGGCTTAGCAAACAGCAGCTTTGGATTGATAGAGCTCTGCAGGAGAGTAATTTCTCAATATTTTCTAAAGTAGTTATTGCCTTGGAAATTACAAGTCTGTACCTCTCATAAATATTTCTCTGATGGGGTCAGTTTATCCAGTGGTCAAACTAGTCTCATATGTAGAGAGTAGGACTTCAGTGAAGGTCATTTAAAAATCAGGGAATAATTTAATCATTTGTAGTCACTGCGGGAATCTAGGACAGTGAAAAATCATTGCTTCCAAATTACTGAAAGTTTCTAAAGTCCTAACGTGGGATGTTCCTATCAGTTTGGCCTCATGTGTTTGGTTAGACTTTACTTTCCTGTTATGTAATGTTTAGAATTGTGAATCACAAAGTAAAAGTTAAAACAAAACAAAAAAGCTATGCTCACATCATACAGCTCAGTTGAAGTCAAAGCTTGGTGCTGTCTGATATAAATATGGGATGGATAGTATGTTTTAGTGCCACAGACAGTTTGATTTTAGTAAAGAATTCCTGAGTTCAATAGAAGGACTGAACTACATCTAATGGCTATTTAAAACTTAAAACTTTAGCCAATTGTAAGGTACCTTAATTAAAAGAATGAACAAAATATTCCATGATGCAACCACCGCAATGTTGTACTCCAGGAGTCATAAAACTTGGGATAGTCTCCTTGACAAATACAGGCATTTAATTTTTCTTAATAAATAATATTTTAGTTATCATGCTTTCTATAGCTGAGAAACTGAGGAAGCTGGTTACAATATATTTTGCAGATTTTTTTATTTATTTTTTTTTGGTCAAGAGTAATTCATTCAGATTCAGGATTAGATTCATTTTAGTTGGAAAAGATTGAGGGCTACACATTTTAGAATTTAGGTTCCAGTATGAAAAATAAGCTGCTTGTATTAGATAAATTCCAAACTCAGGAATTTTTTTATGTAATGAGCAGAGAACAAATTGGAATGAAGGAAAATTAAAACAAACAAACAAGCAAAAACAACAGTGCTTATTATTTGATTTTAATTTTTAATACCATTGACTTTCTATACAAACATTTTTAGAAATTCCAGCATTTGGAAGAGGGTTTTATTATTATTTTTATCTTAATCAATACATATTGTTGCAATTCTTCTCTTAGAGAAATTTATTTTGAAAAACGTGGAAGAAGAAAAATAGTTATTCTTAATACTGAATCTATTTCTGAAAACATATTCAGGACTCCTACCAATATAGTATGCAGTTGCATGGTTCGGCAAAATGATAGCTAAAAAGAGGGATTCTCACTGTAAATATACAGTAGAGCTGACACCAGCGAAGCACAATATTCTCTGGATTGTGTGTGTATATTTTATAACACATTTAGTCTGTAAGTTATAAGATAGTACAATATTGTTCATAGCCATCAATATAACCAGGTATAATGCAGTTCTTCAGTGGAATCATTAATGGAAAAATTCCACTTTCTAGTTAAAGTTAATATGTTTTGAAAAGATTTATGTGGTACGCTATGTAGCACTGTTTATTAGGAGACAAAGCTACTGCTAGTGCTGCATTTTTAAATACACTTCTACTTGTTCAAACTCATTCTCTGAGTATGCTAAGAAGCAATTACAAAGAATGTGTTTTCCCTTTCTGAATATTGAGGTAGCTGCTACTATAGAAGCTTATCATATTCACTTCAGAACACATAAAGCGACATGCAAAGAATTGCTATGTGCATTGTTTGGAAAACGATGAATACTTCTGTCATTAAAGAGTCCGGAGACAACTATCTTCTAAAGTTTGCTCAGCTGCAGAACTGATAACAAGATGCTGATGCCAGCTCTGTAGGTTTACTCTAATGGAGATGTTCCACTCTGAAAAGCATCATTATTACTTCCATTATATCTCTTCACCTTATACCTACTGTGCAGAAAGACTGATTCAGGAAAATTGAACTGTTGTAAGAACAGGAAACTTTTTCCCTTATTACCTCCACATCTGGTTGCTGACTATAATTCCTATGCAAAATAATGTAAGTTAAGATTCCATCTTATCTCCAGGATTCCGTTCTGATATGAATTGACATTTTATTATGAGTGCTCATCCTATTATGCAGAAAACTATTTTGGACCTCATTTCAGAAAGCTGATATTCAATGCATGCGTTCTTGTTTTGAGGCCTGCAGTAAGCCATTCCAGTTCCTTTTTGTGGAAGAAAAATCATTGGCTAGTAGGGCTGCCTGGTAAATTGTTTTCCTTCCATTTTCTTTTCTTCATTCTCTCACATTCACAAGGTCTTCCCTCTCCTGCGGTTCTTTGTTTCAATATATTCCCACTGTTTTCCAGCTGTTTTATCTAGAAACCTTTTTCTGTAGCCACAAAAAATAATTCCTTCCTGGATGCTCCCAAGGGGCTAAATAAAAACATAATAAAGTGGGAAAAAATAACAAGTGGGAAAAAATGAGTAACCTTATAAGTAACCTTTGAACAGAAGTGCTAAACGTTTTAAATTAGATTTTATGACATCCAGACACTGAATATTTGTTTGCCTATAACTAAACTATGTAGCTTTTTTATTATTCCTGGAGGGTGTGACATAATAAAATATTAAATATTTAATGTTATAATTTCTTAAAATTTTCTAAATAAATACATGCATAGAAGATAGTGACTAACATGTCTCAGAATTTGGGTATGGTTTCGGTAGTTTCTCCTGAAGCTTTAAACCCTAAACATTTTGAAACCAGAAATCTAGTGAGGAAGCTAAAGGTTTGGTGTTTTTGTTGTTGTTTATTCACTTGCTTTTCAATCTAATGTAAAATATATTTTGGGTGCTTGGGTTTAGAGGACTATGAGGTTTGTGCTGGCTGGCTTCTTCTCCTGCCATTTCCTCAGATTTTCTGTGCTGCTCTGGGGGTCAGAACAAGGATTGAACAGATTGGTTTCAAAATTTGATTTATTTTTTATTTTTCCCAGTGCAAGGAACATAATTTCAATATTCGTGTCTTTCTTCTACTACCTTTTGGCTGAATTCTGCGTAAGTTCTAAAGCTTTACACAGCATTACACAGCTATGCCATTAGTGCTTATCTTTTTTTTTTTTTTTTTTTTTCCCCTGGTTGTAACAAACATCTTTGTGCATAGCTGTATCTATGTGTATATGTTTGGGCAGTTTTTCTGATACTATTAAATAATCAGAGTTGCCAAAGCAGAGTTGGAGTGTGAGAAAGTCTTTGCAGCCTGAAGATGGGTTTTTTCCTTCTAAGAGATCTTGCCTGGCTATCTGCATCAGGACTATTACTTGAATGAACATGTCAGCATTAGGCATGAGTGAAAGGAACAAAGAGTGTTCTAGCTAAGCACACCTGGCAGGTATTTGTAACTGTAATGTGTTCACTCTCTAGAGTGTTTTAAATGATGTTCAGATCCTTTAAAAAAGGAAAGAATTGGACTCCAGCCTGAACAGCAGTATGTTCAAGTCTATGAATGGAGAAGTTCTCTGTAAGACAATAACCTCAAAGTTTCTGAAAACTGTCTCCTGAAAATAACTAATAGTAGCTCAAATCTTTTGAGATGAATGGGGAAAAAGTACTTACATCATTTAAACTGTATACTATGGAGTCATCAAATTGTTGAGGTTAGCAGGGAGGTCTGGAGGTCCAGCCCTTGGTCAAGGAGGACACACAGCGCAGGGTGTCCAGGTCTGTGCCTAAGAGGCTTTTGATGACCTCTAAGGAGGAAACTCCACAGCCTCCGGGTAACCTCTGCCAGTGTTCTGGAATCTGTACAGTAAAGAGGTTTTTCCTTTATGCTCAGAGGTGTCCTGCCACTGAAAACCACTGAAAATAGCCTGTTTCCATCTTCTCTCCACTCTCTCTTCAGATATTCATACATCTAGATGAGACTTCCCTGTGAGCATCCTCAGGCTAACAGTCCCAACTCTCTCAGTCTTTCCTACTGTGGGAGGTACTACAGTCTCTCAATCATTTTGGTGGCTATTCAGTGGGCTCTCTGTTATTGGGAGCTCAGGACCAGACACATTACTCCAGGTGTGACTTCACCAGTACTTAGTAGAGAGGAAGAAGTACCTTCGTTAAACTGCTGGCAACAATCTTTCTAAAGCAGACCAGAACAACCATTACCTTTTTCATGCTGCAAAGACATAATGCTGGCTCCTGTTCACTCAGTACATCAGCCTCCAGATTAAATGCTTATTCATTTCTTGTTCTGGCTGATATGGTTCTGAATAAAATATAGAAAGAGAAAACAAAGTTCAGCTGACTGACCAAAGCTCTGTGCAGTTACTGTGGAGAACAGCGCTGCTAAAACTGACTGACCTGGCAGGTTTGCATGGGTATTTCAAATACATCTTCACAGTTGATGGTGAAATACAGATTGCCAAGGATTGTCTAAAAGACAAAACCTTTAGAAGATATTGCTAACAAGTTAAAATTGTGTGTTTCTTTAATTTAGTGTCTTTCTGTTATCTGGAACATTATACCATGCTCTACAACATCAGCCCTAAAGATAACGTTTTGATTTCTCACTTCTCAGTTTGTCCGTTGTTCTGATATCAAACATTATCCACTGCTCCATAAAAGACAGGCCTAGATTTCACAGACAGAATTAAACTTAGGCACCAGTTTCAATTGCAAGAGGAAAAACCTATGTGCATCTCATTTTGTATAGACAGCTTTCTTCCTCCAGGTACTTAATGCCTGCCAACATCACCGCCAGAAGTTAAAAGATTAATTGGGTTGTATAATGAATACTTGGAAAGTCAGAACATGCCATAATTAATTTAAATTTTTCTGTCGCTGGTCACGTGCTTTATTTTTTTTTACTAGAGCAGGCCATAAATATGTTTTTGATGTAGCCATTGCACCACGGGGATGCTGTTTTTCTTGCTGAAGGTCTGAGCTCCAGCTGCTCTAGCAGTAACCAGACTTACAATCCCCTTACTGATGGCTCTGACATGAGAGTGCATTTTTGTTGAAGATCATGACCAACAAAAGGAGTACAGCAAATTTTAATCTCAGAAAATGTTGGTTTAAAAAGGTGTTTCTGTAGCTTGAGGGCATTCTCAGCTGCTGCTAGTTGCTACCAACAGTGGAGATCTTATAGCTTTTCTAGGAAACAGGGTAATCTTTCATAACAGCAAGTGGCCAGCAGCTTACATCCAGGGATTGAGGACTAGGCTCCCTGTACTGTTTTGTACAATATTATGTATTGGAGCCTATTGCGGTTGTTACAAAATGTTTACCTATTTTAAGAGGACGCTATTTCAGGTCACAGGAAGTTGATGTTAAAATTGTCTTATCGGATTTCCAATTTTTATCAATAATGACACAAGTATCATTCAAAATATAGAAAGTAATACATCATTAACATTTCCTGCTTGTTCATATCAGCACCTTAACAAAAGCTGAAATGCCTTTGTCTTAAAGTAACTTAAAAGCAGTGTTCTATGGGAAATGTTGAATCACGGCCTGAACCTCTGATTGATGACCTGAGGCAAGCACTGAGTCAGCTGTGGGAGCGCAGGTGAAGACAGCTGTGTGACCAGAAGGGGTGGGGCCTGGCTGAGTATCTCCTAGACCCCATTTAAGGGCTGACTGCTACCTGGGGGAAGGTCTCTTTCTGGAGGTTGCTTCTTTTGGAGTTTTTCTGCAAGCTTAGGATATGGGTGAGTATTTTCACTTTTTTCTTTTTTATTATCCCTTTCCTCCATGATAATATTTCTAGCTACATGATCTGGAGATATCAGCCTAACCACACTCTGTATATTTGTTGATTGTACAGTATTAGTAAAACCATACACGTAACTTTTGTTTTTTGAGCAAACATAGAATTACATGAGTGCTTGTAGTAATGAATCGGTATCTTGTTATGTATTACCAAATATATTTTATGGGAATTTGTCTCTCATAGTAAGTAGCCTGGAAAGGCTTAAAATTTTGACACTCACTGTAGGTTACTAGAGGTTACTAGCCCTTGTAGCTGTGAAATAGTAGAGACAACAAAAGTAACGCATTTGTTTATGTGTGGAAATGAAGTCTTACCCCACCATGACAGATTATGTGATCCATAAAAGCAAGTATATTTCTCTATTTATCATTATGGCCTCAGTTACCCAGTTTCTTTTTTTACGCAATGTTTTAGCATGGGGAGAACCTTGACAATTATTATTCCAACCCCTCTGCTATGGGCAGGAGTATCTTCTGCTGGATCATGTTGCTCAAAACCTCATTCCACCTGGTCTTCAACACCTCCCACACCTTTCTTATTTATTTGTTTGAGAAAACCCGTTCTATGGCTGCTTCACAGCTACAAAAATGTTGACTTGTACGCAGACTACATTAGCGTATTTTTTTCATTTGTCTGCCAAGTTACAGGTTTTACATTTAACGAGCAGGCATTTGGCTCTCTGACTCGTCATTCCCTTTCTGAAGGTTGGGAAGGAAGCGCACAGATTTTTCAGATGACTTTGATTACAGCTCCCCGGTGACACTGAGTAGTTTTAAAGAGGTCTCTGAAGTCTCTATCCACCCCCTTTACTTACGCTGAGATTGAAAGGCTAGTGATTTCATTCAGAACAGCCTAGGAAAGAGCGTCAGGAAACTTTGCTCCATGACATCAGGCTGTAACATGAACTTATTTCTCTTCTGAGGTTTTAATAATCACGTATGTTATTTATTTTATTTCTTACTGGTAGAATTTTGAAACTGTAGAAATAACGAATGTCATTTTAAAGATGTTAGGTAAATTTGTCTTCAGATAACAGTTTTTTTCCAGTTCTGTGGTAGAACACTCAATTTAACTAGTTTTTATTTCTTAGCACTTTTTAATTTATTTGCCCAGCTTTCTTATTGAACGATGTGTATCATTCACCAACACTGCTTTTCAAAGTCATTTGTTGCATGTAATAACTTGCTGATGAAATGTATTATTTTATTAATGAATGAGATATGAAGGTCATCTTTTCTGCTTGCTTTGCTGATTTGGTTCCTCTTGTTTTTTATTGGTTCTGGCTTGGTTTTTATTTCTTGAAGTGATTTATTTTTTATGCCTTTCACTCTGGGCCTTTTAAAGTAAAAAATAGAGTATTTCAGAGGTTGAATTTTCAGGTACGTTTCTTTGCTAACAAGATCACATACTTGACTGATCAAGAAGCTATTCTGAAGTATTTGGCTGATGCTATTTTACATAATTTCCTAACTGAGGTGTTTGTTTAAGCTGAAGACTGATAATGCAATAGTGAAGCATCTAGCAATTTATTAAATAAGACTCAAATATTGCTTGAGTAAAACCTCTTTTGTTTATTAGTTGTGCTCTATGTGTTGACAAGTATTCAGAAAATATATGAATACTTTTAAAAAGAACATTAAACTATAGATAGATTTATGTAAAACTGCATTTAAAAATGAATTTCCTCTTTAAAAAGATTTGGAAATCAACAGAAGTACATTTGTATTTGCTGGTTATGAGAATGTTTTCATGATATTTAAATATATTTCCTGAGCATAAGGCCAGCATATCTAAATAAAAATAAATAATTTGCTCAGAAAGAGAGCTTTTAAATGTGTTTGTTTTTAAATGTATTGTTTTCACCAATACTTCAAGGTTTGATTCACCTGAAATCTGGCTTTGGGGATACTAGTTACATGTAAAATGATGTTAGTAAATGACATTGCTTATTGACATAAGAGATGCTGGTGCGTTATATGATTGAATCTATTACTATGCTTGAGTTTAGTGTGAAATTTGTTAATGGGGGTATGTCTTCTCATTTCTGCTTCTTTTAGTATGTGATGAACTGGTAGTTCTAAATTCATTGGAACTGTGAGACGTTACAGGCTGTGCAGTAGAAATTTACTTTAAATTCTGTTTTATCAGTAATATTTATTCAATCTTCCACTACTCTTGCCCAAATATATTCATGTACTCTAGTGATGTTTAAGATGTATTCATTCATGTCACCTATTGTACTTGTAAAAATACATAGGCTCATTGTCTTAACGCCTATTATTAATCTCTGCTTTGTTGGTTGTTTTTGTTGTTTTTTGTTTTTTTTTGAAAACTCTTTGAGTGGCTTTCTCTTAGCAGTTCTGTTCTTAATGCCTAACTCTGTAACTACAATGAGTGTGTTTTGAAAATAGTATTGACTTAAATCTGTGGGAAGCTATTTTTATGAAAAGGGAAGATCAAGAAGTATAAATTAGAATGGAACATTTTCTAGTGGACTGGAGGGAAATGGGATGTAGAATAATCCAGTTGGTGGGTGGAACCGATAAGCCAAGGCGCTTGCAGGGAGACTATGTGTGGGGAGAGGCTAGTTTGATGTATAACTCGATTATTAGTTATTTAGTTTGATGAATTTCCACCCAGTAATTCCTTTTTTAAAGATATTTGGGTATTTTTGATTTTGTCATGTTGGAAATCAAAAATTTACCTGGATTTAGGTAAAAATCTCATCATGCTTGTTGTTGTTACTAAATCTTTCTAAACATATACAAATATTTTCTTAAGGATTCTGTAATTAAACTTCCATTGTCACTATGTAAACTATAAGAAATTGCTAGATAAAAGCTTTTTTTAAGTGCTAAGTAGCATTAATTAGGTTTATAACACTGTATATAGTATAAATGATTACGAGAATTATTATAGAAATGAAGAAGGAAGAATTACATTCTGATGCTTCTCTAAATGTAGGAAGTTTACATACATTCTAAATTACCTATTTAGTAAGTATTTTTGATGTTTTCTCTTATCAGAGACAGACTGTATTACAGTTCTATGGTAACTGTTGAGTTACAGTCTGAAACCCTTATTAATCACCTGAGGAAAGGTCCAGGTCAGCCCTGGGAGCACAGCTGAAGGCAATTTATTTGTGTGACTGGAAGGGGTGGAGCCTGGCTGCATGCCTCTTAGACCCCATTTAAGGGTTGACTGCCACGGGGGAAGGTTCTCTTTCTGGAGATCCCTCTTTGGTGAAGCTTGACCATGTGGACCTAGAATCTTCTGATGAGGGCGAGGAATCTTCTTCCCTTCCTTTATAAAACCTTTCTATTGTGCTAGTCCTTCTGTCATAACACATTTGTTGTAAAACCTTTCCCATTGTACTAGTCTTTTCAATTGCTACAGTAGCGCATATTAAAGCACTAGGACACGAGATATCTGATTTCCTTGATCTGTCTTGTTTAATACCAAATCTACAGAATGCTTATATGAATTATTAATACAGTGGAGAAGTCTGGTTTATTTCAGTAGGATGTTTCAGGATATCCAAAAGGGGACATAGGGGCTTGATGCACAACTGTAATTTTAATCTACTGTACCGGCAAATGCAAAAGAAGAGAAAATAAGTACTGAGATGGCGATGCAATCACAAAAAACATATTGCAAATGGAAAATATGACACTTAACCAACTTGAATAATTTGAATGCATGGTGAATGATAGTATCATCCGGTATCTTGATAGTAGAGATACAACAATTCAGCATCAGCTACACTGTGCTTACTGATAACATTTCAAATCAGGTACTGTGTGGCATATAATAACTACTGACAGATTTTTCCATTTAGGAACAGAGATGAATAGAAAAATATCTGTAGAAGTCTTGCACTGATATAATGGAACTATTTGACAAAAGACTTCTATTTATTTTTTTTGTTTTTAAAAAAAAATCTATACTTGATTCTCTTCCTGTGTTTTTTTTCTTAAGTGTCCACATTTTTTTTTTTGAAGTGTCATGTTTTCAAAATAAGCCATATGCTTAAATATGTTAATTATGCAACCCTTTGGAAACCTTAGGACAGGGCAACAAGAATTTATGCTGATTTCAGTGCAATTGTTAGCAGCAATACTTCTGATACTGCCTATATCTACCTAAGGTATTATTGTATATAGGTTGCTCCAGAAAGAATGTCTCATTTATTTCCCTGAAAACTGCAACAGATGCAAGGAGCACATTAGCACTCTTTGATAGTGCACATTCTCAGCTACAAAACACTACTTTTCAATATAGCCATCAAAATTATCTATGCGTTTTTGCTAGTGATGATCAAGATCCTGCATTCCACACTTGAAAAAATCTGCATCAGTGGAGGTGACCTATTGTTGCCACTGTTGAAGTGTGGGACTCCCCCCCCCCCTCCCCCAACTTCTCCTCATTGTGCTCATATCCACTGTTTGGTCTGCAGAAATGTTCAATAAGTGTCAGTGAAAGTCAATGGGTGCCATTTTTCTTCACACGAAGGGATTAATGACATATCTTCCTGTGCCCTTCCATGTCAGGTGCCATTTTGTCAGAGTTCCCCTCTGCTACCATATGTTGCATGGCAACAAAATGTAAAACAAAATGTAATGGAATACTGGCAGGAAAGCTCAGCATGTACTGCTATACCACCAACAGCTGCTTCTGATGTTGTTGGCCAACATTAATAAAATAGGAATGCAATACTCTCAGGGTAACTTGTATGTAGGTAAAAGTGCCAGTATTAACATACCATAAGATTCTATTGGCTGGAAACTATGTAAGTAATTATCTTAGCACAATATTAAAATATTACAGATTGCATATACTATGCTCCCTGTCAAAGCAGTATTATAACAATGTTGAATACACATTTACAGGAAAGAATCCTGGGAGTTAGTTGTCATACAGCAATTAGCTGCTGCAGTGGTCGTAGTTCACTGTTAAGTCATACTTAACAGTAAATTTCAGAGGCACTGGGTTTTTGAAAGATGCCTGTCATACTGTCACAGCTGAGAGGCTCATAGCTTACAACAGGGTTGTTTTTGATAGGGAAATTGTCAATGCTGTCACTTGTTTATTATCTATAGTGATATAAAAACGTACAACTTTTGAATAACATGATTTGTATTCTAAGGAGTAAAATGTATTCTGTCTGTACTTTATAATTCTAAATTTGAAATACCATGTACTCCTTTCAGGCAAGTGATTTCTCTTGTCTAATTCATTTAAAATGAGTTAGAAGAGTAGCCTTTTTATTAATTATTAAAAGTATCATTGTGTCCAGGCTGGGGAAGAAGAAAGGTCTGTGTTATGTGTCCTGAGGCTGAGAATCAGGATAGTACTGAGGGATGGGGGGTGGGGGGAAGAATGGAAAGAACTGGAAGACAGGGCAAAAGGCAGAACCTATCATTTCATTCTGGAGATGCATTTACCTTAGAAGTACATTGAAGGTGCTGATTCTTTTCTCTAAAATTAGTACTTAACCTTCAAGGCCTAGGAGATGGATAAAAAAGGCATAAATGCACTGAGGATCCACTCTCTGTTAGATAATTCTTTATCAGGGATGAATGCTTTTACGGAAAGCCTTCAGTATACAGAATTCATGTTAAGAAGTTATCTTAGATCTGTACCTACTTGCAGGTATATATCTTTGTGGAAAACTAACTAGTGTGAATTACCCGGTCTTCAACTGTGCTGCAGGAATCATTAGGTATGTGTTGGTTGTGGGCTTTCTCTTTAATATGTGTTTTTAACAGACTGGAAGATGGAATAGAAAACAAAACTTAAAAAAAAAAAAAAAAAAAAAAAAGCCCAAGACAATATACATAATCTTTTTTCCTTGCTTCTGAGGTTTTTTCTACTTCATTTGAATGTACTTGACATTACAGAATTCAGAATGTAAAAAGCAGGAAGGGGCAGTAGATAAAATCTGGTAGATTTTTGGCTTTTACTAAATATCTAAAGGTTTCAGCCAAAGAAAAAACTTGCTGGTGAGTTAGTTTGTTAATGCTGTGCTGCAGTACTAAAAATGTTTTATCAGTTCATTGTGTCATCTTTTTGTACGTGTTTGTGCCTGAGGCTTCTTTTCTTTTTATCTCAACTCTTATAGAACTGTCAACACTGATCAAGTTACCTAAAGACATGTGAAAATTGACTTGTTCTCAACATCACTGCTATTGCTTTTCGATACTCCTCGATTGTCTCTCTGCTCAGCTATGAGTGCTTTGTCTTCATGGCAGTTCTTGCATATCCAGGCTGAGTCCACAAAGCTTTTAAGGTGCCATCAGGCAGCCAGTCTTGCCTAGCCAGTTAAGAGGCCACCTGCATAAGCTGAGCAGTTTAACTTACATTTTGTTTATGTTATGGCCCCAGCTCGTCTATTCTCCTTGTATACGTCTTCAGAGCATGACAGAAAGTGACATGGATTCTGTGTCCTATTCTGTTTCATCAGACCCTAAGTGAACTTCCTGATTTTGTTTCCATCACTGTTGCCATGTAGGATTTTTCCTGCGTAGTTTTTACAGTTGCAGCTGGTGTGAACTGCAGACCTCCTCCCCATCTGTATGAGATGGCATTGTGTATTCTCCCCTATGCTATTCAGTTTCTCAGCCTTCCCTATTACCATGGAATCCAAACACTTAAGCCATTTAGTACTGTAATATCTTTCATGTGGAGATTACGTAGCGACAGAAATTCCTATGCTCCATGCAAGTTAACTGGGAAGTATATGAGTATATGTTGAGGTGTGGGAGGTATCAAACACTATAGGAACTAAGAACTGAAATTCATTTGGAACTTGTCTCTTATATGCAGTACGACAATGACTTTTCCTTTAGCTGCATAACTGAATTCTTATAAGCACAGCAGTGTGAATGTTTGGAATGTAAAAATATTTTATGCAAAGAAAATGAGAAGCGATGTAGTAACAGTTTCTTTTGCTAAGGGCTACAAAGTAAAACTGCATTACATGCTATATCTATATTTGGTATTAAAAAGAATTTGAACATCCCCTTAAAGCCTTTTTTTTTTTTTTTTCCTGACAAGATATTCATTAAAAACCACTTCTTGTTATTAAGCACGTTATTACACAATTAAAATTAGATAAGTCTTGAGGAAAATTATAATTTGTCAAAAAAAGTAACACCCTTGATTAATTTTTTTCTTTATGAATAGGTTGGTTCAAAAGAGAAATTCAGTGTAAGAAATACCATTATAAGTTAAGCATGTTTTCATTATCTTTTTAAAATTTGTATACTCAGAGGTACCACATGGATATAGCAATTTGAAAAATTGTTGAATTATTAAAGAAACTATTTGCCCAAAGCTTGTATGCCTTCATGTAACCACAGTGTGTTGTAGTGTAATTTCAAAGAATAGATTATAGCAATTGGTCTTTGACTTGCTAAGTCTGCCTTCATTGATTGTTGTATTGGCTCTTAAAAAGATATCAGACTTTAAAATATTATTAATGTTAAAAACATGTTTACTGTTAGAAAAGCAGGTGCATTGCATTTCACTACACAGTTCTAAAGTGTGCATGGGCGCACCCCTGTAGTTTCCCCCTCTCCTCAGCTCCCAACAACTAGAAAAACAAATGAATATAGGCTGCCTATCCGATAGCCTGAAAAATAACTTTGCTATCTTGATAGGTTTGTTTGTTTGTTTGTTTTTGTTTTACATAGAGTCAAAAGCAAACAAACAGAAAACCCAACAAACACTAGAAGTAGCTCAAATGAACTATAGAAAGATCTCAGTCACTCATACTAGTCATTGAGAGTAATCCCTGCTCATGGGAGAACCATGTTGTATTTTCTGTCTTTACAGACATAGTTAGCAACCTTTTTATGTTCAGGGAAAACACTGGTATGTGGAACCATACAGAGCTTCTTTCAGTATGCAGGTTCTGCCATAGAAACCACAGAATGGTCTTGATCTTTTCCTAAATACAGAGATTTCTAGGATGAATTCTTGCAGAGATATGTGATAATTCTCTGTTAAACTTAATAGTTAAGGACTAGGATAACAAAACCAAAAGAAAACTGGGCAGACGAAATGCTTGAAACAAGAGGACTCAAACCCAATTGCTTTTTCATTGCTATGCATGATTCTATCCAGAACTGTCTCAACTGTAACAGTTAATGTTACATACATTAAATATGGCCGTAGAATAACAAAACAATTTCCTTACAAGTTATGATAAGCAAACAATCAGATGCACATGCACAGCTACATCTATGTGGGTATGAATTGGTGGATATGAAATATTAGAATAAATATTCTTGTTCTGAAGGCAGAATCTCTTCTCCTGGAGTCTCTACTTCAATTTAATTTTTTTCTTTTTATTTGGCAAGGTATATTTAATTATAAAAGCAGAATCGTTCATACTAGAGCATTAGTCCAACTTGAAGGGTTCCTCTGCATTGAGATTCGGCACTACTTTGATTACTATCTATCAGAGGTGAAACTTGGGTCTGATCAAACTAGTGTTGTAAGCTTTTTGTCTCATCCTTACAAATTAGCAGTCGTTTAGAAGTCACACTGAGCTGATCAAAGAGATTGTTCTAGTTATTAGTTACAGGAAGCCCTTGAGATGTGAAAGAAATCAGGAAAAATAAAGAATGAGCTTTTCTTAGATGGGTCATGGTTTTAGGGATAAGGAGTTAGAAGATGAAATTTTTCAAAATGGATGGATTATTTCATATTTTTCATCTTTTGTCATGTTTCTTTTAATGAAGTTTATTCTTTAGTGCTTTGGTTTTGACAAGCATCACGGTTCTATAGTGTAGCTGAATTTTGCCAGAGCATTTTTATATAGTTGTTTAATATTCAATTGTGAAGATGTTATTGATCATACAAATACTTCCTGTGCTCTTTGCTGCTTGAGTATGCAGTGTTGAGACACATGTAACAGGATGCATTTTTCTAAGTGGTGTAATGTGGGTCCATGCTGGCCACTCTGCAGTCGTTTTGAACTTCGAGTTCAAAATTTGCTAAGGAAAATAATGAAGTGTGCATCTGCCTTGCAGGACTCAGGGGTCAGTAGCTTTGCACCAGACCATGTATTCCAGACACACTGGAGTATAAAAATCTTTCTAGTAACCCTACTTCTATTCAAAGTGTATGTCCCAGCTTCACGGTCTTTGAAAGACAAAGCACAGCTAGAGCCAGACTTCCAGTTTCTAGGTGAATGGATGCAGGGATAAGAGTTTAAATTGTAGGATGTGCCCAAAGGCAGTAAATGCTTGGAAACACAGAGTCACGTTCTCTGGGAGTCTTCATGAAAACTGCTATAATTATATCATGTACTGTCAATGCAACACAAATTTCCATCAGCACAGTAGTGAGTATATACTGTTTGTGTCTTTTAAGTGTATTATGCATTCTTCATTATTACGTAATCTCTGTTACAATATAGTACCAGGAAGCTACCACTGTTTATGGTAATTTTGTACTGTAATACAGAATTACATCTTACATTGTATTGCCTTCTTCAAGTAGACAAGCGAAGATTTATTTTTTTCTTCCTTCAGTATTATAAACTTAGTTTTATACTCTGTACCCTCCCTTCTCTCACTTCAGTAGCTCTTTATACTGCAGTCAGATATATTCCTTCCAGAATTAGGAGTAACAGTCATAATTGAAAATAAATTTTTGGGGATCTTTTATATTATTTAATTTGTAAACCATAAAGCACTTGCATGTAGAAAATATTTAAATACTCTATAAAACTTTGTAAGACCTGAATTTTCGTAATCCTTCCGGCACTTGTTTGTTCTTCAGCTGTTGTGCTTCCAGTGAATATCTGTATGGGTACAAGCACGGGTAGATTAAAAACTCTCACAGAGCACACGACTAAGTGCTGAGGAAACAGATATTTGGGTAGGGTAGAGGAAGAGGCTTTATCACCTGAGGTAACAACCAGGTGGTGTAGTAAGCTGCCCAGAGAGTTTATGCGGTCTCCATTCTTTGGGATTTCCAGGATAAAAGCACGATAATGCCTTGAGCAACCTGTTCTGACCTCAGAGGTGATTCTGCTGTGAGCAGGAGGCTGAAGATGTCCCATGGTTCCTTGCAACTTGTCCTATGACACTAAGAATTTTTGGAATGAAAATGAGATAGGTGGAATGCTAAGAGTAGATCACCTGAAAATGTCCAGCCCTTTGTTAAATCCTTCTGTTTAGGCTATGTCTTTAAACCAGCACTTTTTTTTTTTTTTTTCCTCAAAGAGTGAGACCTGATGGAAAAACAGAAGTAGTGTTATAAATACTCTCCCATGTGTTTGTAGTTTGCATGTCGTGCATCTTGAAGCCTCACATGAAGGACAACAGCCTATTCTCACAGATGTCTTCTAAGTAATGATGCAGACAATGCTTTTTGGCAACTTGGGCATGATGCCTAATTTAGTTTCTTAAGCTGTATTATTTTCTTAAAATACGAAAGGAAAAAACATATTTCATGTCATTAAGCCTGGAATGTTAGAGAAGACGGTTTTTGCCTTGCTGCACTAAGATTTCTGCTTTTAAATACCTGGAGAACTTTGACATCTGCAACAACTGTGACTGTAATTCAGTTGTTACTCCTTTAATACAAGTTTTGCAACTATAAATATCCTTGATCGTCCAGACACAAAGAGAAGCACAAGAATATTGAAATATGCATAATGTATGTTTCTGACTTGAAATGAAGTTCTGAGTTGACCATTGTTTAAAGGAAATCTGGTGCAGCCAACCCAGAAATTCAGTCAATGTATTTAACAGTAAAAAACAGGACTTCTTCCAGAACTGAGGGATTTTGGCTGAGGTAAACCCAGAATGAGAGTCATCTGAGAACTTGTTACTGTAATGATAACTTGCTGACATGGGAAATAAACTATGAATTAAGCTAGTTCAGATTGTAGTGTAAGTGTGAAGTAGCAATAGCATGCCTGTTGTCATGGGCCTGTCATCCAATGACACACAATGAACATTAATAAATAAGGGTAAATAGTTCATGCTAATTTCTAACACTTTCCATTTCAGTATGTCCATAAGTCTTAGGTTTAATCTTCCTTTTTTTTTTTTCCTCTGTATGCAAGCATAGGTGAAATTTAATTTTTCTATTCTGATTCTTTGATTCTCTGGTCATTAGAGCGAAGCTTTACTTCTTCTTAGGTTAACTTGTTTCCTGGATCTTTTTGTTTTGTTATGTTTTCCTTGGCCTTACTTAACTAGGTGTGGTTTAGATGGGAGTAAAATTAGAATTGAAGACCAAAAAGAAAATCTAAATAGTGAACACGTACACTGTGGGCCCTCACTTGATATTTTGAAACACATTTTAAAACACAATGATTTATTTTTGTTTTATCTTCTTCCTTATCTCTGCAATAATGATTCAAGATTAAAAATACTGATTTATATGCTATCTTGGTAGGCACATATTTTTTTAAAAAAGTATCCAAATAAAGCATAACTTTTTTCTGTATTATTTTCTTCTTACTTGTACTCTCTCTAGCTGTAGAGTTAAATAAGACGGTGAGGAATAATATTGTTATTTTAAAAGTTAAAAAATATTTACTTAGCACATACTTTTTATGTCTTAAAAAATGTAGGACATATATGTTAGCTTTATAAAGTAAGCTTACTGCTAATTATAGAAGAAGCACCAACATAGCTTGCTTCAAGCTTAACAAATGTCCTTTAATCCTTCAAAATAAGTATAGATGAACTGTATCGTAAGGGATTGCCAATTAATTATTAGAATTTGTCTTAATTCTGGAAAGTGGGGAGTACTGTGTCATTTCTCTGTACAATTCATTTACTATAAATGGTGAAAGTGTTGGTGTCTTCAAACCAGATATTTCAAAAAGTTAATTTCTGTATGAGTGCTGTTGGCTCCCTCCAATGGTAGGAGGTTACTATTGCTGGGGTCATGATTTTTCTAGAGAGAAACTGCTGTAGTGGGAAGCATCTATCTTAATGGTAGTGTTATAATTGGAAAATGCCTCATAAGTGTTTTTATAATACACTACTTTTAAAACAAGCATAACTCTATGGGATTTATTATTTAGCATGTAATAAATGTCACGATAGGATTTTTTTTTCTATAGGAAGTTAAATCTAGTTGGCTGTGAGGAGAAATACACTGAAATAACAAGACGTTCATTAGAGATGGAAGAATCTACAGAACATTTAAATTATTAAGTTTGAGGTTGTGTATATTTCACAGTAGATCAGTACTGGAAATAAGATTTTTATGTTCTGATTTATCACTTCAGGTAGGTCTGATACTTGCCATTTCAGTAGAAGAACATTTGAAAAACAAATTATCAGATCATTTTTCTAATTACCAAGTGTGATGTGCAAACAAATTCAAAATGCTCTTTGTCACAGAGACAGATGCATGCAATGTATTTTGGAATGTCTTTAATGTGAAATATAGAGGATTTTCCTGATCTCTAAATGTCATCTCTGTTCAAAGACTACGTAGAGCAAACAACTTAATGTCATTGTTAAATGTGAGAAATTAAAACTATTATTTCCAAGAAGATCCTCATTGCTTGCCAAAACATTATGGGACAGCACTGAATGTACAGTGAATGTAGGTATGGTGCTAAGAAAATGGTGCTAAGGTGAGAGGGAGAAAAACTCATAAGTCAGTCAAACTAAGGAAAAGATAATTTTTATCATCAGTGTATAATCTTACACTGTTTATAATGCATTCATCTCCATCAAAACTAAACTAATTCTAAGTAACTTACCAGCTTCTGAACAATATTGTGACACAAATGGCCGGTGAGCAAATAAAATGCATATTTTTAAAAGTTAATATGAATTTATGTGGAACAAAAGATTACTCAACTATTACAGAGAACAGACCCGATTTTTTTTTTTTTTGTTAATGATATTTGTAAATAGTCATATGTTTAAATTCTTAACATAAGACTGCAGCGTCTGATGCATGGACTCAGATGTGAATAATCCAAATCGTTTATTACAAGTTCTCGCATCACTTATATACCTTCAGGTTTTCTTTTTCTAACTTTCCCATTCACCCCACATGTCAACAGAGCATTCCACAAACACTCTTCAACCATTCATGCAGGCGCTTATCCAATCAGAGCTGCAAGCTGTTCTTTCTTCTTCTAGTGGTGTCCTTGGTTCTTATGCTGTTTATCTTGCTCCACAGCTGCTGCTCTGTACAGTCCTTCTTGTTTTCCCACATAAGACCTTCACTACATTTTGTTCCCCCTTAATGTCTTTTTTTTTTTTTTTCTTTTTATGGTTACCTAAGTATCAGTGTTTGAATCATTTGTACAAACCATGGTACTTTTCACAGACTTACAATTTATCTTTCTAAGGAATCACATTTTATCAGGTATCTGTTACTTTGTGTATGTTGTTTTATGAAGGGTATAGCGCCTTCACCACTTTATTTCAAAATTAAATCCAAAATATAATAGAAGTTGCTACTTGTGTATTTAATCTTCTGGCCTCTGAAGAATAGGTATCAACCCATTCTTGTTTGTTGGATTCTCAAGAAAATAATATGTGGTAAAATTTACTGAAGTGTTGAATAATACATTGTAATGTTAATTGGTTCCTGGCACAATGCACCTGCATTTATCTTCCATTTTTTATTTCCATGTTTTCCTGCTCCATCAGTGCTCCAAGGTTCGCTACGGTCTTGTACAATGCAGTTGAGGCCTCTTCCTCATTGCTGTTCTAGGGATTCCAAGAAAGTAATCCATAAAGTTACTTTCTTTGATGTCAAATCATTAGCAGGACGCTCCAGTTAATTCTTTTCTCCCAGCAAATCAGCTAAGGGTCTGTATGGGTATCAGCCTCTTTGCCTTGGAAAACTTTTGCAAGGGTTACTGGAAGCATTGAATATGCACAAAGCATCTGCCACAATGAAGTGATTGCATGTGTATAGCAACTGGTTACTTATACAGTATAATACTTATTGGGTTCTTCTGACAACATCCATCCTAGAACAGATTACTTAGGGGGAGTTGCATTGCTTAAATATTGCTCAGTGTTAAGACACCTAGGTGGCTGAAAACATGGATGTAGTCTAAAAACTGTTAGTGTTGTGTTTTCAACACTGCTGCAAATACCGTGCATATTATTACTTAGAATTAAGAATTGTTTCATTATTTTCAATTTCATGATTTTATACAACATGATGAACATAAGCTCTTCTTTAAGTACTCAGTTTATTAATTCTTAATGTCTACATGGTTCATTTTTCATTAAGATAGGAGCAAATATCGTATTGATTATTGTACTGGGTAACCTACTTATAGCTGTAAATTCTTATAAAAGATGTACACGTTGATTAGAGGCAGAGTTTTCCAGCTAAAAATAAATGACATAAATTTGTGAAGTCATGCACACTGTATTAGTAGCATGTATCTTTGTGTAGCAGACATGAGGTTGGTTATTAATGGAAACTGCTAAAATCATTTTCCTGCATACTTGAAAGTGCAGAGCCACCTGGTAGACTTTTGGAAAATAACAAGAATAGTTTTCTGAATATGCATGGTATTCCTCAAGGTATGCAGTGCAGAGCTGAGATACATTTAGGTTAATTTCTGTCTTCCTCTGAATGTAGAGAGGTATGATCAGACAATTCAAGACATTAAAAGTCAGGCCTAGCAAAATTTTCTGCAATTTATGTTTTAGAAGATTAAAAAAAATGTAGAGAGCTTTCTAGTGGAACGCGCACAATGAAAAAGCATAGTTTCAACATTGTGTTCTGTGTGTTCTAAAGGCACACCAAGGAAAAAACTAAATTTTGGAGAAGAGGAAAGGTTTAAGAAATGTCTACAGGCGATTTTTGTTTTCCTATATTTTAATATTTTAAAAAAAGTTTATACTCTATACAAATAAGAGAAGTAGAATCAATGCTCCTGAGACTTGAGTATGCTTTTTGCTGCTTAGTTCACTTTTGCTTAAAAAAATAACCATCAGACTTTTAATAAACTAGTGTCAGGGCTTAATGTTTGTGCAGAATATCTAACTGTTTTAGGTATATTAGTAAGAGGATTATAAAGCATTGTAATCTATATGTTCAAGAAAAAAATCTTAGCTGGGCAAATGACAGTTTTGAAGATTCAGGGTGGGTAGATTGGGTCATTATGGAGGAAACGTTCTCAGTGTAGAAACAAAATGAACTATGCCTGCTGGTGATTTTAAAAAAAAAAAAAAAGTGGTAGGAGGGAGAGCACGTGAGGGAGCATCTGTTGAAAGATGAATTGGATTTCTCCAGCTGAAATGCCTATCTTTATTGAATTCAGTTGGAATTATTGAAGAATATTCATAGAAAGACCAAATGTTTTACAACTGAGATTTGTCCACTCTGCTGTGATAGCTATGGTACATCTGTTCTTCAGTGACATTTAATACTCTATTTTGGGATTTTACTTATTTATGAAGGCATGAAAAGCAAGGTTTTGTTAGTATATTCTTGAAGCTGTGATTTTATTTGGAGGATTCAAAACAAGATGATGAAACAAGATGATAGCCCAGCTCTTTTTCTTTTTTTCTTCACTTTAAAAATTACCATCCAACTATTTTCTTACCTACTGTTCACTAAAAGTGAGAATCACGTGACTAATTCTCAGAGTACATAAATGCTGTGCTTAAGAAAACCACAGCTACTGAAAGATATCTCTCTTCTCTGCAAACTGTTTTAGAGCCTCTGTTTTGCCTCCAAGCACCAAAGAGGAATCTTAAGAAAACAGGCACATAGTTTACCAAAAGAATTTGGTCTCCTGCACATCCATTAGCATGGAACAGAACAGGGGGTCACCCAGCAATCCAGAGTGGACAAGAACCCTCAATAGCTATTTTACTTTAACATAAATACATTATTTATAAGAAGCTTGTTGAAATTAAGCTACAATATCTGTGAGCTCATCTGAGTTTTACAACTTGTTTTACGCAGATATGGAAAATCAGTTAAGTTAGATGCCATGTTCCTTTCTTGCTTTTGTACTAGTTGTATCTGCAACAAAGTTATTTTTGCTGTTTTCTGCTCTTCTTTGAATTTGTCTGCCTTTGCACAGACCTGTTTTACCATGTTACTTGTGATAGCAGTATGGATTGGTTACTGAAGGCCACAATGCCTGAAAAAAAGGTACTGACAGTAAGAAATGTCTTTGAGTAGGCACAGGTGTCCTTTTCTCTTAATCTGTCCACAGAGTTGATTGCTTTCAGAGTTTGAAGTTGGTGTGAGATATTGAGGGGGCTTTGTAAGATGTTATATTATGGATATAAATGTCAGCACAGTGTCACTCAGCAAAGACATACTCATGAGCTGGAGTGCAGGCTCCCGGGCAAGAAGTAAGGGCAATGGAGATGGTTGAAGGCACTTGTGATATATCCATAAACTGTGTCTACGCTTAAATTATAGAAAACACATTATTGTTAATTAAGTCAGAAAGAGGAGCTCCAAAAAATCATCAACTATGAAAGGAAAGCAAGAAAAAACCAGGCAAGCAATATCTAGCAAATGCTAGAATATAAAATCCCGCATGTGTGTCATCTGAGGTTAGGAGTCATGCTTGTATACCACCAAATTCAACCATTTATAGCTGAATAATAAAAGCTTTGGTTATCTGAAGTCAAAGTACAAAATGAAATGTTACTGCTCTGGAAAGCTGGCATTAACTAGTGCCACAGTATAAATCTCCCTCTCTTTTTCTTCTATAAATTACCAGGAAATTACCAGGAGAACTAAATTCTCATGACAGCACTGTCATAGTCTGCTCTGGTGCCAGCAGACCTTTCTCAATGCAGGTCTTCAGTCTCGCCTTAAAGATGCAATTCCTGCAGAAATGTCACTGAGCAAAAATGTGATATGCAGAGACCTCTAGAGACTGGAAAGCTAAACTACACTTAATGACATGCAGATACAGTTCAGCAGTGCTTAGTAATGAGATCATTGGCAGAAACAGAGCAGACTATGAAGAGACTAAGGTAGCATTCAAACTGCTTTAATCTGTGTGGTGTAAGTCATGATCTTGAAAGTCTTAGAGTTTAGCTTATTTCTTTCAAAGGCAGTTGAGAAAGATAAAATATACTTTGTTTTTATGATACAAAAAGTAGGAGTGGAAAAAAGACCTAAAAACAGGTTGCTTACCCTAGTATTTTTATATAATTTTCAATAACAGAATCTTCAAAATAGCTGTCAATTACTATGCTACAAGCTCCTGAAATCTGGCATTCATTTGTGAACCCCCTGGAAATAGAAGACATTTTTCATAGAAAATACTTTTCATTTGCTTGAAGCCTGTTTAGAGGCTGCATCTCTTAACAGCATCTGAGAGAAGCCACAACATTCCAGTTGAGTTCAGAGCTAATTACAACTCTGAACGAGACCTTTGCAGGATTGTCATTAGCCATGCTTATAATTCAGACCAAGGTGTTACCTCCTTTATTTTCTTTGAGCAGCTCTTGATGTATTTGACCATAGAAAAATATGCTCACCTTGAAGTACATTGAGTCTTGCAGCTATAGCTACAGCGTAACCCTAGTGTTTCTGCTTCTGTACCATGTAGTATTACTCAGTTCCTTCAAATTCTCAGCTGTGTGCTACATAGAAGTGGGTCCTTTTCTATGGCTCTTTGAGCACGGAGGGTTTGACTTCAAGAACTTGACTTTGGTGATAGTCTTTGGCATAGTGTGAAAGATTACTTTATATGTCAGGGCATTTTCTAGGTTTTCTCTTGGGTCTTCATTGTAGATGTACCTTGAAGACCAAGTATTGGGCATTTCAAAGTTCTGATTCTCTAGAGACGGGACAAAGATTTTTTTTTTTTATACTGGATGTTGAAAGAGGATCATACTAATCCTAATTCTCTCAACACAAAATAATGCTGCATTCAGATTTTAGAGTACTTGCCAGAAAGTGGAATTTACTGACAAAAAATAACACCTCTTTGCAAAATGTGCGAAAAGTTGAGTTAATTTTGGTGTTATATGGTAGACAAGTTGGAGTATACATGCACATGTAGGTTTTTTAATCTAAAATACTTGATAAGCTCATGTTATGCTAACATTACTTTATGGAGCTAGCTATTCCTGTCCAAAGCAAATCTGATTGCATGGGGAACAGATGACTGTGTCAAAGCTTAAGTTTAAATTCAAGTTCTAGAAATGATTTTCTGCTTGGGACCTGCAGTGTTTTTTTTTACATTGCAGATACTTTTTTTGCCATGTATATTAAAGCTGCAATTTACGTCTAAAGATGGAGTGGTAGTATCTTTGACTGCGTTATACCCAAAATGAAATTTTATACATTTATTCTGTGAAATATTTTATCTTTCAGGACCAAAGTTTCTGCATTCACTTAAGATGTCAGTGTGAGTTCTCAATGAATGTCCAAGAGAGCTTGGATAATTAAAGGTCTTGCTCTTAAAAACGAATAACAAAAGCAGTATTTCACTTTTTGATACTTAGCACTCTGTGAATTACACTATTTTTCTAGACAAAAAAGAGAAAAGGAATAAGAAGTGGGCCTATTATTTTGTCCTAAAATCACCCCTGTGAACAGCAGTTCTAAAACTTCTCTCAGAGAAACCTATCTGGAGAACAAACTTACCAAATAAACCCTGAAGATAAAATCCTATGTGTGGGAGGGAAACTCATTTTCTAGACCATGTCTAAAATAGTTTGTTAGAGTTCAGAAGACCTTTTCTCCCAGAAGATTTAGGCCTTGCTGTGGGCAGATGGGGAAGTACTGTGTGAAGACAGTCTGCCTTGAGATGTGTGCATATAGGCAGTACAAAGGTAGAGGTAATTTTCATAGGCTTTCAAAACGCATTTGAGCATTTTGTGTGTGTACTGACACCCAGACTTTCAGGGTCACTTCTCTGAGCACATCCATTTCATGCTACCAGCCTTAATAAACTGAAACAGTGTCCTTCAGGACAAAAACGAGTACATTTGGTACATGCTTGTAGGGACTAATTGTAAGGTGCATTGACTTGAGCTTTGCTTTGAGGATCCATCTAGAGGTACAGAAAAATGTGCTCATTATTTTGCACATTTTAAGCTAAGTACTGATCTGGTGGTTGGTGCGTCACTACATGTCAGTTCTTGTCTTCATCTATGATTTCACCTGTAATGAACTTTAATTAGATGCACTGGGGCTTGAACAGCTATTTTTAAATCTAACTACAAGACCCCATGACTTTATATTTTCTGTTTTCCCATAAAACTGTGTGATAAAAGTTGCATTTTTGAGAATAAAAAGAGTAGACTTCTGCTTCCCTTCAATACCCTCTTTTTTTTTTTTTTTTTGAGCTTCATTTTTGGTAAGCTAAAAACAGGTGAGAGCTCTGATCTCAAAGTAGGAAAGGAAGATATGTGCTGATCTGATAGTTTTATATCCTGGAGTGAGCTTATGAAAGACTATGGTATAAGAATAAAAACAAATCGAGTAATTCCAAAGTCTGGTTATTAAATGGATTTTTATCAGAGCAAATAACGTTGGGTTGTGGAATTATTTTTGTTTTGTTTTATCAATTTCTTCAGAGTTAATGTCAATAATGCATACCGAGATAAAAATAAAACAGGTTAGTGTTTTGTTTTTTTTTTTTTAAAGACTCATATTTCTGGTTTAAAAAAAAAAAAAACAAAACTGTGACAAAACAGACAAACAAAACAACCACCCCAAACTGAAACAACAAACAATAAAAAAAACCCCGAACCTAATCTAATTCACAGATCAAATAGAGTAACTTGGAGTTCACTACTTGACTGAGTCATTGATTACCACAGTTCATGACACGCACACGTACGTGGGAGCATCTGGCCTGAGCTGTGCATCTACCTTTTGCCTAAGCTTCTTCAGCTTCTGATATTTTAGTCACCAAGCTTTGCTGGCAGAGTAGGAGATGAGAGAGCCTCACTGGTAAAGTGATGAACACAGAGAAACAGAAGTATGCCCTTACAGCCTGCTTGTAGGACCATTCCTACACAGGGTCAAATACAAAATTTTAGTATCTTCTCACAAACGCAGATTCACTGACCATAAAATCAGTCTGTTGATACCTCTGGGTTGAAAACCATAACTACTCAGCTAGGATAAAACATGTACTTCTACATCTGGAGCGTATTTATATTAAGCTGACTCACCATAGATCTGGGGGATCTGGAGTAAGTCCTGTTGTTATTTTGCGGTGTTGCATTATAATAGTAACCTGTTGGTGATCC
The DNA here is from genome assembly GCA_030625065.1 of Alectoris magna. Taxonomy (NCBI): domain Eukaryota; kingdom Metazoa; phylum Chordata; class Aves; order Galliformes; family Phasianidae; genus Alectoris; species Alectoris magna. Next base: position 30,841,637 of record CM060563.1, on the reverse strand, counting down.
TGTACATCTTCCTATACATCTTTCTATAAGTCTGTTATTTCCTTTAAGTTCTTTAAGAAGAAAATTAAATATCTTAAGTTTCTGAAGTAATTATTATGAAATATTTACATTTAACACCTCTAAGTGACAGAAGCTCTGATTTTTGAGAAACTACTTAATGAATTTAATGCCTCAAAAAGCTGTATTTTCAAACTAGAAATGCTTTGTTGCATTACTTCTGACTTGCATAATATTTATTGCTGTTGTAATGTATTCTAGTCAATAACAGACTCACAGATTTTCATGATTTTAGGATGTCTTAAGAATTTATGATTAAAGAAGTTAAATGTTTGTAGTGAAATTTCAGGCAAGCATCTTAAATATTTGTGTTAAGTGTATTGCAAATGTATTTGAAGTAAATTGAATGAATTATCCTTATGTTAGAAAAACAATACAGTTATGAATTCAGCTCTACTACTTTGTTTTGCTAGTGGCTGTCCTGAGTAACTCAACATAACATATAAGCAAAGATATAGAGGCAAGACATCAGCAGGTGAAAGCATAGGTTGTAGTCTTATGGACTGGAAGGTAAAAAGTTTTTACTGCACCAAATTTTATAGGCACTCCAGAACCCCCAGGTGAAGTCTTGAGGAGACTTAGCTGCAGAATGCAAGCTGCCTTGGCTGTCCCGAACTATGCAATGCTTCTCCATCCATTTCATCTTGTATTTTTTTCAGTCCACACTGGCCACAAAGTGTGCCTGCTCAGCTGGATGGGCTGGCAGGAAACCAACTCTAAAAAGAACACCATGTATTAAACATAGCGTGACTAGCAAAAAGAGGGCTGTAAGGCCTTGCATGAGTATGGCAACCCAAACTGGGATGCTACTCCCTCCTGTGCAGCTGTGCACCTCATATTTCATATGTCTAGAAAGTGTAAGACTATATTGTTACTGGAAGTGTCCTGTGTCCTCTGTATGTTTATGCTCGCCCTAGCTCTCCTTTAAGACAAGCTTCAGTGCTTGCAGTGTCATGCTGCAGGGAATTCTGACCATGTTACTTTTGGATAAACTGATACTATAGGAATTAAATGGTTGGTAGAAAGAGGACTCCTGTTTCCAGAGCTTCTAGCAGAGTGGTGTACATTTGTTACTGTAGTGAAAAGTGACCAGAGAAGCCAGTCTTTCAGCAAACTTTAACATTTAAATATTTGCAAAGATGTGAATGGAAACATATGGTGGTGATATAGAAGCACCTCAGTGCTTCCGGACTGTGCCAGTGCAATGCTGTTTTGTTCCTTCAGCAATAATATTTTTCTATAGTTCCCTTTGACATAATTGTCACAAAACACAGACCGATCTTCCAAGGGTTATTCTGGTTCATTTTGTTACGAAACAATCATTTTAGCACACAGAAATGTGCTATCACTATGGTAATTAGATGTTTGCTAGTATTTGAAAAATATACAAATCATAGGAATTCAACTATGTGCACCAGACTTGCCCAGATAACGTTATGTAGCTATGGACTTGTACTGTGTTTTACTGAAAGTCCATTCCTTCCAAAAAACTGAATTGAGGCAAATTGTTCAGTCGTACATGTGGTTAGGGAAAAGCAGCTAGAGCTCTCAAATTCCATGCATGGTTCTTCAGTGTTCTACAGTAGTAACTCAGAAATATTTAGTAGTCCCCAGGGAGAAAATAACTGAAGTAAAGAAAACACTTGCACATTAAGAATTGTGATACTGTAAGGAACTGGATATATTTGGTGTAGTGACTGATTGCATTGAAAGGGGAGAATGTCAGGCGGCAGGAATTTTACAGGCATACATTTTATTTAATTAGTTATCTTGGCACAAAAGGAAGAGGATGGTATGAATGAGATTTATAATAACACAAAGGTGGAAGGCTTTGCATTGACAGAAGAGAATGAAAATGTTAAGTAACAAAACCAACTGCTTAGAGGAATTGAGTAAGAAAAGTGTGAAGTTTAAAAATTGTAAATATAGGTTGTTTTTTTATTACAGATGAGTATCGTTCTACCATGAGAATGACTAATTTCAGTCTGATTAGAAGCAATGAAAATATGGTGAGGCTAACATTTCGAGTTTATGTATTTATAATATTAGCTCTCTTGCCAGCTTCCTACTTTCTTGGAATTCCTTGCAATTGTTTTTCTATATCTCATAGGAAGGGGCTTCTTAAGGGTAAAGAGTTCTCTGTCAGGTGTCTGCTGGGTGGTGATAGCTGAAGTTTTAAAGACTAACATCAGTGAATAAAACCTCTAGTTCTTTCTGCCTACTCAAAACAAATCTGGTTTTGCATTCCTGTACGTGGCCTCCATCCCCATTTCTGATACATTTATTCAGTGCTTTCTAATAGTTACCCAGAAACCTTTAGTCATCATTCAGAATTAATTCCTTTCACCTCTCTGCAGTGGTGATGAGGCCCTAGGATTCAGATAGATCTGAATGAGCAACCTCTGTGTGTCCCTTCAGAGCCCAGGTGACTTCTGGCAGAACTAGCACAGGTTAATTAATTGAACTGGAGGCTAATTAATTGAGATGGATAAAACTCTGATCAGCATATCAATTCTAAGATGGTAATGAACAGCATGATTTTTTCCTTAGAAAATCTTAGATAAAAGACTCCAAAGTTAATTTGAAAACCCCAAGATGTGTGAGTGTTTGTTTGTTTGTCCTCTAGAAACAAGCTTTCATCATAGTTAAGACAAATGTTTCTTAAGATAATTGTTTTGTTTATTATTAGAGAATTTTGCTTCTTTTATGTGGATTAACTTAAGGGGTGTTTTAGTCACAGAAACTTAAAGATACAGTACAAGTTCTCCAAGCACTGAAGCAGACAATTTTGGAAATGACATAGATTTTTTTTTTTTTAAAAAAAGGTTCGCATTGTTTCTTGTCAGAAATTTTTGTCCTCCTTCATTTCAGTCATTCCAGATGATACTTTACAATTATCTGAACTGTATAGAAGTGATATTTCATTCTGTTACATCATACATGTATATGTCACAAAGTAAGGAATGATGCTTCAGGGGTTGTTCTGGTTCATGATGTGGGAAAAGACAGTGAGAGATGTTTATTCTACCAGTTGATGAGGACTTCAAAATGTGTTGAGGTAGCAGTAAAGAGTATGAGGTGTAACCATCCTATTTAGTAAAAAGGAAAGAAAAATCTATAGTAAAGAGACAGATGCCATCAGTACAGAAATCATGGAAAAAGCCTTTTTTTTTCTGTTAGCAAATGTTTTAGTTAATTCCTCAGAACCTGATATTAAGAGTTCCATGAATACTAAAACCCTCTTTATCTCCATTTGCTTCTGTTTCCAACTTTTCAATTTATATGCTTCTGAGAAATTGATTTCTTTCTTAATGAGTCAATTGTTATCAATACTTGCAATGAATTATAGCCATGTTCTTTAACTCCCCGGTGAGCTCTACAGCACACAGAGCAGTCTGTTGAGCACCCGAAGTGTTTGCTATAGATTATGCAGTTCTGTGTTTATTTTCCTGTGAGCTTAAGGTCAAACAGTGTGAAACAGGAGCTTCGCTGTGCTTAAGGACTGGAAATAGACCTCTAGACAACTGAGTATTGCACAAAGCAACTATGTTAGTGATTTGATAACAGTTATGTTGAAGTTGGAGAATTAACAGTTAATTTGTAATCCTTCAGTTAGCAAGTTTCAAGCACCTCCATCTGTTAGCAGGACTTCAGTGAAGCAGCTGAGGAAAAAAAAAAAAATCCAAGTACAAACCAACAAAAACTAGAATTGCTCTGACAGAAAGATAACTTGAATGTAACCTGTAGTAGTTTTGGATTTTTTTTTTCATGACTTACTGTAAAACAAAACAAACAAAAAAAAACCCAATACAACTGGTGGTAGGATATATGAGAATTTGTGGAAGTCTGGTATTTCTAGTGGATATTTTTATTTACTTTTTTTTTTTTTTTTGTCAAGGCTCTATTGGGAAGGAAATAATGAGACCTTTTCTTTACTTGCTAATGGGAATTATCTTTTCATATGAACTCAGTTGCTTTCAGCATCCTTATCAACAGTTACCTCTGCATAAAGGCATCTTTCCATTATGGCCTTTCCTTATTTGTCTTCCTAATTACACTTTTCTCTTCAGAAGGCTTCAAGAGATGAAAGAATGACATCAACATAATTATCAGTCTCCTTCTTTTTAAGGAGCTGCTTATCCACCAGGTACATACAGGGTACAGTACCTATTAGCTATTGTACACGGAAGAAGTAAGACTCAGGGTTTGTTTTAGCAAATTGATTCAGAAATAATGGGTATTGCACAATTAAATATCATCATTAAGTTTTTCTAAGTCTGCATGTGAGAAATGGAAAAAAAAATAGGCTAGTTTCTTGCTGATTATTTCCAAAATTATCAGGACTTTTACTTTGGATATCATGCACAGTATTTCGCAAGTAGGATATCCAAATCCTTTCCATGTAAAAACCCAGCTGTAATATAGCAAAGCAGACTCAAAAATTGAAGAAGTGTGTTTTTGTTTTTTTTTTGGGGGGGGGGGGGGAGGGATTAAACAGGAAGAAGATAGATGAGAATGAAAACACAGTGAAAACAGCATGCTGAGATGTTGTTTTTTCCAAAGCAAGTAGAAGCAGCTGGTTGGTTGTCTGCTGAGACAGAACCTATGGAACTTAAGGGAGGAGGGAAATGTCAATAAAATCAGTCACTTGTTGAAGGCCTAGGTTGCTATTTTCCTTTGCAAAATAAGGACTCTAGAGGCTCTCAGAGGCTGTTTCTTACTGTCATACATTTCCATTTTCCTTAGCTCCTGTCCCACGAGAAAGAAAAAATTCCATTTAGTTTTCTTCTATCAGATAGAACACTTAAAAAAGACACTCAAGCATTTACTAATTTATTCTTGACTATATTGGTTTTAATCCTAAAATCTCCTGAAATTCTTCTATACAACATTATCATAACAGCGCCTTAACATACCTGATGCACAATCTGCCAAAGATCACATACCTGCAAAATGCCAATACTCCTGTTTTGAAAATAAATGAGTATATAGTTGGCCTGTTAGAGAATGCTAATCTCCAAACAATTTTCTTTTCCTTAGCTATCTTTGAATTCTCATCTTTTCAATGTCTCATGGTGTACTACTTCTTTTACTTTGTATAGTTGATTTCTAAGTTAAATCACCTCTACAGCCACAGCTGACAGTATGCAACCTTCTTGTTTCCAGAGACCCTCAGCTGTTTCATTTTCATTAAAATGAAACAGTGTGATTGTTTCATTTTAATGCAAGGTATGAAACATAAAATTAAGCAAACATAAAATCTCATTTAAAAAACAAAACAAAACAAAAAAACTAAGAATAAAAAATCAAATCAATCATGCCTTATTTATTTAATCGTAATAAGCATTCTATAGGAACAAGTTCCTTTTTTTTTTTTTTAATTTTCTATAACCTTTTAATCAAAATGAAAACATTTATTTAATAACTTGAAAAATTAACTAATATTGATTTGTTTCCATACCCTACAGAACATGAATCTGAACTCTTCTGCTATATAAATCATTAATTTCTTCCCTAATTTTCCTTACAGATATTAATTAAAAAAAAAAATAATGCATTTTCTCAAAGTTGAATGTTTTTATATTAGTGTTCCAGTGTCCTATTCAGTCATAAAGGAGATCCATAAAAAGAGACATGCACAGTATGATTACTAATTATATGTTTTCTGTTATCATTACATATTTGGAAGCAGACATGATTAAAGTGTCTAAGATGATCCCCTGTTTTGGCACAGAAATTTGGTGTTGTAAAAGTAGATCATCAGAGTTGTTCATTCTTCTTTCTCTCTACAATCTATTTTACTCTCTTTCACAGACAATAAACATTGTGCTTGTACCCCATCAAACTCAATGCTTTCCACTTCCTTTTCATGAAATGTATTCACATTTAAACTAGCTTGAAGGTAGCCTACCTCTTGACTGAATCCAAGGCAATTTAACTTTACAGAGTAATTTCACACTTTCCATTACCAGAATGTAAGTAGCTGTTAAGTCAAAAAGGAGGATCAGAAATCATACCTTCCAGCACACCCTTCCAGAGTTAAGCATACTCAAGGAAAGTATGAGTATTCCAAAATGTAATCCCAAGAAAAGGGGTGTAGACTGTATATGGAACTGTTCTGCCTTCTCTGAAAATTAACAATTCCGTCAGGGTTTTAAGCACCAGGAAGAACAATCGTTAAATTTAAAGGCATTAAATCCATATGATAGGTACATTACGATTTAAAAACACACAGACCATGTGCAAGTTGTTTTGCTATCTGCAGCAGAGTTTATAATAATAAACACCGGAGGAAAAAAAAGGGGAGGGTGGGGGGCAAATTGAGTTATCCTATAATATTTTGGGATACTGTGGGATACTTTTACGAGTTTTGCTGACCATTTTTCAACAACTTAATTATCTGTTTCATAATGTTTCTTATCCAAAAGTACTGCAACATACATCGGATATGATGTATGGTTTATGCAATATGGAGGGTGAATTTACAGATGTCTGATATTAACTAATAGTTTGATGAATCAAACTACCATCATATTCTCAGTATTGTATTCAGTACTGTGAATTTTATGCAGTTATACATGGTCATAACACATTTAATATTGTTTGACTACTCATGACTTATGTGCAACACTTAAATGACTATGAAATGGGAAGGTACACTGTAGAACTAATGATCAGGTAAAATATATGGCTGCTGTAGCATTCTGTTCTGCTCTTAGAACAGTTCTGTGAAGGTAACTTGCTAATTTTTTTTTTTTTTTTTTTTAGAGAAAATGAACCCAAACATGTATTCATCATGTGCTTTTTCAGTGCCCGTTTCAACTGCACACAACAGTCCAAGTGGTAGAACCATAAGCCGTTTGAGGTTGGACTGGGATACATTCAGTAGAACCTTCAGAGCATGTAATGCTGTGAAATGACAATTTTCTTTTCATATGTTCATGTCAGCTTTTTCTTATTTTCCAGGCTGTTAAAACAACAGTATTGGAAAATCAAAGGATAAGGATAAGGAAGCAAATGCTGCATCAGTAAATTTCTAAAAATGAAGATAATTGGAGGCTTGGAGTATATTAGAGGGGAGGTTTTGTATATTCTTGAGTTTTTACTACTCTTTCTCAGACATTTTCTTGTGGGTAATGTTTGGGAACGATATAGGGATAGGCTTTTGGTCTGAACTAGTGAAAGTGTTCTAAGGACCTTATGATGAAAAAAAAAAAAAAAACAGGCTTAGTGTGTTGTATCTTATAATACTCTTAAAATCTCTCCAGCACTGTGATCACAACATGATCACAGATTTAACTAATCTTGACAAAAGCACTTTAAATTACTATGGCTTTGAATTCTTTTGTGTAAGTTTCACGAACTTTAAAATGCTCTGTGTTATGGAGGATAGAAGTGATAAAAAGCATTATGTTAATATTTCATCACCAATGGGAAGAGATGGGCGGTTCATGGAAATAAATGTCATTGTGCAGATACTATCCTACTGAGTCTGATACGCAGGTGCATTTTTAGTTTGCAAGAAAGGAGGAGAAGAAACATTTGGCCATCTGATAATAATGAATTATTTTACACTTGCAATGCTGCATTGTTCAGTGTAAATGAATTAATTTCCACTAGAGTTTGCATGTCTTTTGACACCAGGAGGTTTGCCTTACTGCTCAGCCTGCGGAGGCAGCTGGAATAGTCAGATAGCTTAGATATGCATCAATCTATTTCTGTGTTACCTCAATATACTATCCTCTCCTTCACGTGTTATTGTCTCCTACTATTCCTACCTGATAGAGGGGCAAATTATACACAGCACAAGCTCGAAAACCTGCTCTGGCAGCCAGTATTGCCTTTTTGCGAGAGGAGGATTTCACTGATTCATTATTCATATGACAAGGACAGATAGTTCCTGCTGAAAAGTGAACCGTTTATTTGATAACAATATGCCACCTAATGACAACTCATGAAGGAAGCAAACACAGCAGCATATTCATAAGCAAAGGGGATTCCCAACCAAATGATTATCTGCTTTCCAAATGTTATACTGAAGGCAGATTGCTGTGAATCGCTGCAGTAGCCATCGTTACTTGTGGTCTATGCAGACAGCAATCCCTGTGCACTGTGAATATTTATTGTCATAATGAACTAGTGAGTCATCTGATAATCTCAGATTCATTACTAGATTTCCAGCTTGAAATAACAACCTGCAGAATTGCTGTCTTTTCTCTCCCTTGATTTTGTTTTGTTTTTAAATCATTGAACTGATCTGAATTACTCAAAGACAGTACTATAGTCTGTTTCAAGTGGCTTAGCCAAGTTCCATTTTATTGTATTATTCTCCATTTGTATTCTGTTTAAGTAGAATTTACGCTATGCAACTCAACATGAACCATGTGAGAGACCCTTGCGATGTTGCATGCTACTGGGAAAGCTGAAGTTATTTCTCTAAAAAAAAACCTTTAGTTTTCTTTATTTAAACATGACAACGGGCAACAAGTTCAAAGGTTGATTGTATTGCTGAATTTGATGTAATTATTGTCAAGTTATCTCAGGCATAATTATTTTTCCCCACAATGCTTGAATTGTAAATTATAATACTGAAGCATGCAAAACTGCAGAAAAAATAAGCAAATGTGAAGAATACTCCAAAGATAGCTAGAGTCACTAATGCTCTCAAAGCTTAACTGTAATGAAAAACAGGAGAATCACAGTGCATCAAGAAGACACGAGAAATGGTTATGAATCTGTGAAGTAAAAATTTATACCAAATAAAATGAAGGATTTTCCTCTGTACTGTTGTTTTTTTTTCTGAATGAGTAACAAGTGAGGTGGTTAGAATTTAGTCTGATGTGTACAAACATTCACACTGTAGCTGAATGGGACCCTACACCAAATTGCTTTCTGCTTTTCTTTTTAATTAATATCACATTGTCAATATTTTTTTCAGTCATTGCACTCATTTGAAGACAAATTGGCTAATTTTCCTCCCAAACAAGTGGGTCATGTTTTTTGTCAAAATACCTGTGTTTAAATGACTTCTTTTACTTCAGTAAAATATCAAGGTTTAAAGTTTAAAAACAACTGCAGTTGAAACATTCTGTGCAACGGAATGTTTGTGTTAAGAAATGAAAGTGTATTTTTGGGAGATTATTTTCTTCTGATGTTCAAAATGTGACCATATATTTTCCATTTACCCTAATACTTTCAATGCAGTAGGACGGGAAGGATTTGGTGCCGATCTAGTTTTTAATAACGAAGTATCTTGTTTCTCATTGTCATGAGCAAAGTCTTCCCTAGCATCAGTGCTGTCCATGACATTGCCTCTGTGTGCTGCATTACAGAATGGTGGGATTTAACTGTATTTGTATTTGGCAAAGTTATACGTTCAATTAACTTAAGTAATCTTGTCATTCAGAAGTTTGAAGCTGATTGATTAAGTGAATAAATAATCTGCATTGTTTTCATTAGTAACACATTTACCTTGCATACTAAATTGGGAAAGATAAACCGAGGAGCACTTTAATGAATTGCTAGGAATATGCAGTAGTTATCTAATGCTACCTTTCTTTCAGAATGTAATTTATCTTCTTCAGTTTAATTGACTTGTTTAGTCAAATATCATACTGCCATAGCAGAGCTTTTGAAAAAGATGTTTCAACAGTTCGCTAAACTACGAACACATAAATGTCTAATGAGACTTCAAAGCGAAGTATAGTGCATATATGCAGTGTTGCAGGAGTTGTCAAGTCTCTTCTTTATGGAACAAGGCTAAAAGAGACTACTTTGTTTTGAAGTGTATAATGTTAGCAGCCTTTGAAAGCAGAACAAGCTGCACAATTAATGCCTTACCATCAAGAAAGTTAGACACCTTCTCATTCCAAATATTTTCCTAATATATATTTTTTTTTAATATTGTAAGAGTTAAAGGAGAAAAGTCTGTATTGATTTGTCTCTTATTTATAGCTGATTTTTGGCTGATGTTAAATATTTTAGTCATTGCTTTATGTATTAAAAATGTTCTGATTGTCAAGTAAGACTTTATTAAACCACTATGTGGATTTTTTATTATCAGAAGAGATAAAACACTTCAAGAAGCTGAAAGAATGATTACTTAGAGCAATATTCACCGAGTTTGATTTGTTTTGCCTATTTCTATGAATTTCAGTTCCTGAATACTTTTTAAAAAACAAAAGCAAAAAAGAAAAAGTTCAGCTTTCCTAACTCAGGTGATGAACAGCTTTAGTCTCTATATGATAGGCTGTACATTTTTAAGCAAAGCTAAGAAAACACTTCATTTGACTTTCCTGAAATATATGAGTAGACAGCTAGTTGGCTGAGCAATTAAATTTATGAAGGATGCTAGCATTTTGCTTTGTGTCTCATACTTGGGTTTCCCCATGTCTGATAAGAGCTGAACTCTGTTCAATGAGTTATTCCTTATCTCTCTCTTCCATGTGTAGTTTTAACAATACATCTGACCTCACACTTCAAAGGTAAATGAAAAAAAGTTTGGGTAGCATGCAGCAATTTGCAGTGTTTTCTTGATGGAAGTACTACTAATTGTTCAACAGATCCCAAAGTTTTTAAGTTATTAAGAAAAAAAAAAAAAAAGAGAAAGCAGTTGTATAATCCTCGTGTATATAAACTTCAGTTCCTTAAGAAACCAGATGAAAAACTTCCTCAAATGTGCAATGGCTTTCATGAAGATTTGATCAGATAACGGGCTTGGTGGAGCAGTTTCTGCATCTACAATGCAGATCTACATTTCAATGGAGATTTTGGTTCTTCACATACTTCCTGCAGTTGTTTTTTCCCTGGGTTTAAAGATTTTCATGTGTTCAGACTTTTGCCTCACACTTCTCTTCAGAGTAACAAACATGAGACAATACTGATAATGTTTATGTATATCAATAAAGTTACTTTCAGTGGTAGGACAATACTATGACATCTTGCTTTTTGATTTGGCTTTAAATATTGCCTTTCAGTTTCCCTGGTGATTTAGGCAAATAATAAAGCTCTATAAAATTTGAATTATGGTAATAAGCACACTACAGAATTTTGAGTAGGAGAGCCTGGCCTTTTCCTTTCCATATACAACAATTAAATTTACACAAGATAAGAAAGGACTTTGAATAAGATGATGTTCAACAGACAAAATTTATGAAAAATAAAATACTTTTTTAACCAGGATACAAAGTCATTATTTACTGTGTATATTACATTAAGCATCTGAAAACAGAGGTTCTACATCAGTTACAAAAGTAAAAACAAGTTTTCTGTACTGTTCTTGATCTGAAGTTTATAATAGGCATTCATTTAAGAAATATAAGAAAACGTAAGGATGTTCAGTGAAAATTGCATCAGATGCAAGAAATGACTCAAAAGTTGCAAGAATTCCTGTTTTGTATTCTTTTTTTTGTGTATGTGTGCGTTTGTGTGTGACAGTCTGTCTCCAGCAACCAGGAGTATCGACATTCAGCACCTGATATCCTCCTAGGATACATTTTATTTATAAATTATGCATTTTTGAGGGTGAGAACATAAAGGAAATTAAGGTAACCAAGAGAAAAGGAAAGTCATTTTGACAAAATTTTATTTCCAGTAATTTATGAGTAAAAAGTATTTTGACTGTTTAATAGAACTTAAAATCCTGGCCCTATCAAAATTAATGAAGTTTTGCTATTAATCCCTTTGGCCCAAGGAATCCAAGCTCAAATCCTCCTATAGTTGTATTTTAAAAAAATATTTCATAGATTTCCTAAAGTAGAGTTTACTGTTACACCAGAAAATGGTATTGTAATAATTAACATGAATTTATTCTATAAAGTTGTGTTCTTCTTTGAAGTCTGTTAATGACCTATCCTCTGTCCCTCCTGAATCTACCTTAATGTACTATTATGAGTGGCTGATGTTTCAGTTATATTACATCACTCTTTCCCTGTTTTAAATTTTATGTTAGCATCAAGAATCATCTAATACAATCCAGTTAGCTACAGTACTTTAGCCCCTAAGCTTTTGACAAATCTGGAATCATGACTTAAATATTTACCATTTTCTGTTCAAGTGTGTACAGGGAAGAGATTATGCATGCAGAAAGTGTATAGGGAGTCTGAAGATAACAAATGATACATCAAGCGAAGCCTAATGTGGTTTTACTGGAGTAGAAACAGTGGTAATATATCACCTGCCAATGTTGATAATAAAATACTGCATTGGCCTCCATCAGCCACAAGAGAAAGGTTAAATGTTATTTCTCAGAATAACCGCATGGTCTTCATTTCTGACATCTTTCATACTAAACTCTATCATTATTTTCTGTAAAAAGAAGTGTGATTTTCATGCAAAAATAAAAAAAAAACCAAAACAACTAATCAGTAAATAATTAAGGGTGAAGTTTGATGCTTGCAAATCTCCAGTATTAAAAAAACAAAACCAAAAAACAAAACCAAAAAACCAAAAACCCACAAATAAACCTTAATCCATTTTATGGCTATTGTACCATAAGAATTGTCTTCCATTCTGGGCGAAATACTGTTTGCCATATAAATAGATACACACACATACACACACACACACACATATATTTATATATATATATTTATTTATATATTTATTTATTTATTTATTTATATATATAAAAGGAATTTAACATGACCAGCCTTGGTTGAGATCTGGTTATTTATTTTACAGCCATTAGAGTTGTTCTGTATAATTTAGTGTTCGAGGAAGCTAAGAACAGCAATGTTAACCAGTGTGATATGCAATTAAGGATCATGTCTATCTCAGAATAACTGCCAGCTTTTGGAGACCATCGCTTTACAAGACCTGAGGGAAATTCCTTAATTTCATATTTGTTTCTCCTTATTGTTTTGGCAGTCTATTATTTAATCAGTTTAGAACTTCTAGTTACAATTTTAAATGTTTCTGCTGCAATCATATGTGGTTGATATGTTTTCCATATATTTCCTGCTGATCCTAGTGGTCAAGGCAGAGATGCACCTGAAAAGCTAAGTAAAAGAGTGGCATGTATGCAGAAGAAACTAATCAGTATGTCAGTAGTACAGTCTTCCTGATGCTGATCCATTTATTAGGCAGACACAACCCGCCTCCTCAAGTCATAATACGAAAATATTATCCAGAAAGTGTTAAGATATTCTTGTTGATTAATTTTGAAATACTACTGATGGTCTTGGAAGAGTAATTCCTGTAAGGAAGATTATCTTTTTTTTTTTCTTTTTTTTTTCCCCCCCTCATTTTCCTAGCTGTGACATAAGTCTCAGCCTGCTTTTTCATCTTATGAGAATACACACTGCATTAGTAAACTGAATAAAACCTTATATTTTCAACCTTATCTCTAGGAAAGTTATTAGAATTGGCATCTGCGGAACACTGCCTCCTTCCAAGCCAGACCAATGGAGTCATATCACCTGTATACTTCATTTCCCAGTTTGAACTACATTGATCAGAGTCTAGCCATCTGTTTATACATTACTTAGCTAACAAGATGATTTGAGGTACTTTTATGTCCTGATTAGAGTATGAATGAATGATTACTTGTATAAGAGGAGGTGTGTTCATGTCTGATGCAGTTGGAAACAAAGATTAGGAGAATTAGATAATCTTCTCTAGAGTGAAAAAAATGAGAACAGAAAAGACAAAGGAAATAATTTAAAACATCATACAGGCTAGAAGGAGTTTAGATTTTACTAGAAATTAAATGGAAGATGTTGGGTTTAGCAAGTTATGGTAAATTAATGCAGTAAATGGACCAAGACTCTATATGCCCTTATAAATATTGTAATGTAATTTTCCTGTAAGGCTTTTTTTTTTTTCCAGTACCTCTGAAGGAAATAGCATTTCTAGTTTTATTCTTCATTTGTGCTTTTATTCTGCATTAGTTGAGAATTTTCCTTTTAAAATGTACAAACAGAGACTGTATCTTTTTAATAACTCTTCTTGCAACCTTCCTTCAAAATCCTCCTCTGAGCTCAGCAGTAAGTCTTGTCAGGACTAAAAATGAGAGCAAATATATCATTTTTCATTCAAAATATGTTAGTGTCTATATTTTTTACAAAAGTCTTCACCAGGAAGCGGCTTGCTTTGAAATGTTAAATTTGATTTTGCCATCTAGTTTCGGTTGCTTAAACAGCAATTTATTATGGGAAAAAACAAAACAGAAAAACAGAAAATAAAACCACTTTGAAAGCAATAAGCTGTAGAATGGAACAGAAATTAACAGGAGAGATTTGAACTATAAATACAATAGATAGGACATTTAATCTGTCTGTTATATTAGAGAAAGATGGCTTTGCACCAAATTGTGTATATGTGAAAGTTGTGTCAAAATCTTTCCTTTCATAGAAAACTCTGCTTAGTATGCAGTGAAAAAAGGTAAATTCTATATTTATCTGCTGCAGAATGGGTAGAGTTGTTTTGCTGAGATTTCTAGGTGATAAAGAGTGTTAAAGCTACATCTTTGGTAGTTGATTGTGGTAGCTTCTCTTTGAAAAACAGCTGTCTGTGGAGTCCTTCTATTTTCAAATTAGATTGCAGGTGTTTATGGCTTCCCCATCATGTTTCTAATCTCAAAAGAAAGAAAATCTTAAAGGTACATTTGCTTTTCTGTCCATCTGTCTCAAGAGATAGAGGTAGGTTTTGATTCTTCCTTCAGAAAACTCCCAGCCTAACTGGTTGCTCACTTAGAAAGCTATGTTTTCATTTCACCTACCAATTATATAAATTTAACAGTGATTAAAAAAAGAAAAAATGTCTAAATATTCCTTATGAATTTCAAGTGTAAGAATGTACACTGTCAGGTAGTTCTACTTATGGTCCTCACTAACAAAAAGTAAAGAACTAAAATATATTTTTTAATGATCTCTTCCAATGATCATTCCAATTGCAACTGTGTTAGTGATTCTCTATTCACTCCTGTATAAGGCTAAAAATTGTTCAAATTTTTTTGAAATTGTATCAAATTAAGATATTTTATAAAATTGACGTCTTTGAAATTTTTTTACTGTAGGACTTTTGTTCTAATTCGTCATAGAGGAGGGAAGTCCAAGTCTCCACTGTTGCTGTTTTCAAATAATCATTTGTTTCATTTTCTAAGACAGTTTTTCACCTCTGCATATATTTCATTTTACTCCTCTTGTTAATTTTATTCCAACTGGAGCCCTTTGACATCACAATAGTCCTACCCTGAATTTTAATCTTCATGTCTCTCTGGTGTGCAAAAATGATGTTTCTGCAGCCTGAAATCTCTGTGGAAGAAAAATGTTCTGTCATAAAAGATCATTTGTACGTATATTCTGCTGAAACTGGACAACATGGCGATAATGTTTATAAGTACCATGCTGAAGAGTCCCATATTCAGATCTCATTGTTTAGAAATTGTTCCCTGGTTATTTTATTGAAAATAATATGTGAAGAAAATGTAAAATGATCACAGTATCTGTGAGTGGGATGTTCGTAGTTTGCTCCGTTGCAGTGTTGTTTTTATTTTCCCTCCTTACAAATACTAATTTATGAATTTTACTCTTTTGTATTATTTAATTGTGAATCAGCACTTGTAGAAATTGGTTCACCAGTATAATTTTTTTCCCAGCTTTCTAAGTTGGGACACTTATGACCACTCCCTCACCCTTGACTCTCATTGTTATTCAAAGCTCTGATACATCTGTATTTGGTACAGAGGATTACAAATAACTGTTTTCAAACGGAATATAAGACAAAGACAGGGAAGCGTAAAGCGAAATGAACATGTCAAAGTATTGCGTTGTATCCTGGGAGAGGAATGGAGGAAAAAACTGGAAGGAAAATGCGGTAGATGGGGCGGCATTGTCACAAGATCCCATTTTATAGTTTAATTATTTTCAGCATATTATGCAAACTGTGTTTTACTTCTGTTATGCAGATGATGTTTGTGCTGGACTTAATTAGTCTATCAGAGTCTGTCACCTTTTTTAATCAGGTTCTCAGAATCTAAATTCTCTAGAGCCCTAATGTAAACAATTCACAACAAGAAGATACTCTAAGAAACACTGAAATATCCCCAGATATCTGTGAAACCTTGATTTGCATAACCTGCCTGATTTTTTTTTTTCCACATAAGCTTTCTAAAGAAATAATTAAAATAATTTTATTTATTTATTTATTTTTGCGAAGGTGTGCCCAAGGTCGAATATTGAAATTATGTTTATTAATCAATGGACTGGCACCAAAGTCTGCATTATTTTCATTACCCTCATTCTAGGAAAAAAATAAAATAAAATAAAATTAGACAAAAAAAATTAAAAAAAGGAGAAGAAAGACATGTTTGGTTTTGGCTTTTATTTCAGTATCTTGGCTAATCCAGTTTTGATCATTTCAGTTATTCATTAAAGCAGTCTATCAGAAACTAGTGACTATGGTGGGTTAAAAACTTTGTATTTAGACTGAAGTCCAGAACTTTGGAGAAGCTGAGACTTTAAGGAAATTATCATTTAGTTTTTATGACCTAATAACAGTACAAGCATACTACAGTTTTCACTACCTTGACAATGTTTATTTCTTATAGAAGCAATTTTTTTTTTTTTGCAATATTCTACACAGCATGCTATTTTTCTAAGAAAACACAATAAACTTTTCACTGAACAGTTTCAACCATTAAGACACTACTTGACCTTTTTGTTTTTTTCAAAACTTACCCACAAATGTATTTGGGATCAATAATTTATCTGTAGACATCTTCAGTTTATTTTCAGTCAATTCACAAATGAGAAAAATAGGAGTTTTCTTTAATAGGCTGTTCACTGCTAGATCTAAAGAATGTAAATGACCATATACAGTAAAACTGTACAAATTTTGGTCTCTCTCTAAAAAAAAACCACACAAAACAAACAAAACTGGAGGTTGGCATATGGAACATTAAAGTTAGGACTGCTTCCAACTAAGGCAGCAGGGACCAGAATTAATGTAGGAATAGTTTGGCATTATTTCATTAAATGCACGTGAAGTGGTGCCCAACTATGTCAGCTGCAGATTTGAGAAATGTATCCACATAGATCTCCATGTATAGTGGAGAACCTTCGAAACCAGTACATCTGAGGTGGCAAAGATTCATTCAAATGCATTACTTTTATTTTGCTGATATGAATAAAGTAAATAGTTCAAGAAATGAATAAAGTAAATAGCAAGAGAAAAATATTCATATATCAGGAACAACTGTTCTCCAAATTAATTCTTCAGCTGTTAGCTGGATGAACACTGCAGTTTTCAGGGCAAGAGCTTTGCTTCTTACTTCATGGCAAGGGGAATGAATGGGATGTGTGTAAACACATTATATCTAAAGACAGGTGTTAAAATTCAGACTTCACCCATCATCAAGGTACAGTGCACGTCTTCTGATGTGCTTGTAGTGTGTAAGAGAAAATAAATATCACTGAAGTTCTTCTTCATGGCTTTGAACAAACTGGAATACTATAGATGGTGGTGACATTCAATCAACTGTGCAAATTTCATTTAATTTTTAAACTGATACTTCTTTCTTACTGTTTCCTTTTTTTTGTTTTGTTTTGTTTTGGTGTTTTTTGAGTTAGTTTGTTTGTTTTTAACTTTCTGAGTGCTATGGATTGACCTGAATTTAACATTCTCCATAGTGCAAAAGGAGAAAAATGGGACTCTGCTCATGAACCTATATTAGCATTAAAGGCCTGCTGGATACTTACTGAAAATTTACCAGTCATGGATTCGTTACTAGATTGTGAGAACTAGCATTACACTTGGCAGAGGTTATCATCTACTTGCTTTCTTAAGAAAATGAGAAACTTACATTGTGCATGGAAAATGAATGATCTTTTCCCCAGTTTTCCTGAGAGGTAAAATGGAAACATTCAGGAAAGTCAGGAAGATGCTAATGGACACCGAGTCCATTTCTAATGGCTATACAGGCTCCTGTGTATCAATCTCATTATTTTCACAGACACTGCATTTTTCAAGATTGTCTAATGTTTTGTTTCTAGTAAGTGGCAAATTAATCAGTGGAAATCTATGAATAAGTTTGGGTAGCTTCTGCAAACTTCCTTTTCAGAAAATATCACCTGTTAAACTGTGCACATCTGTACCTCAGGGGCCGACTTTAGTTTTAATTTGTCTCAGCCATGATGTAAAGCTACTTATAATCTTGTGATTTTGAATTCTTACACAGTTCTATATTTAGATAAATAATATGGATTAAATTATGCAGTTCCTTTTTTCTTATTTTTCCTCATACTGAACAATTTTCCCTAATTCTTTCCCAGTCTTTTATTTTTCTACAAATTTATGCCTTTTCATACTGATGTGACATATAAGACTTTACTTCAAACTTATTATTTAAAACTGCACATTAACTAAATCTTTAACCCAACCTCCATTTCTACTATGCTACAGAGAAACTTATATGAAGATAACCATACCCAAAAGTTTATTCCAAGTAACCATGTATACTTGGATGAACAAAGCCACATGTGATTTCCGTCTGGATACACTGGCAGAAAAAAATTACCAAAGTAGATTTTGTTGCTGTTTCTTTCTTTCTTTCCTTTTTCTTTCTTTTCTTTTCTTTCTTTTCTTTCCTTTTTCTTTCCTTTTTCTTTCCTTTTTCTTTCCTTTTTCTTTCCTTTTTCTTTCCTTTTTCTTTCCTTTTTCTTTCCTTTTTCTTTCCTTTTTCTTTCCTTTTTCTTTCCTTTTTCTTTCCTTTTTCTTTCCTTTTTCTTTCCTTTTTCTTTCCTTTTTCTTTCCTTTTTCTTTCCTTTTTCTTTCCTTTTTCTTTCCTTTTTCTTTCCTTTTTCTTTCCTTTTTCTTTCCTTTTTCTTTCCTTTTTCTTTCCTTTTTCTTTCCCCTGATAAAAATCTCTAAATTTATATAATCTCATATACCAACCTCTGATAAATTCTGTATCTTCAACATGAGCTAGCAGGTTTACATTCTTTTTGGACATAGTTTTGCACACTTTTTCATAAGCCACATAACAAAAGAGTAACTGTGAGTTTAAAAATATCCTGAAGTTTATCTACTTGATAGTATTTTCTACTTGTCTGAGAGCCGTGTTGATCTATCTTTGAGCTCCTGGGGATTTTGTGAGAGAACTTCATGTAAATATAGCTTCTACTTGTGACAATGGGATGCTTGAATAGGGCATTGTTTTTGACTTCAGTTGATGTAGCAACGGGGACTTGTCTCATCAAAGAGTAGCCAGAGTCTCTCGGGGGAAAAATACGGGGGTGGGGAGGGGGGGAGAAGAAAAAAAAAAAAAAAAAGTAAAAGGAAGCATTTTGAACAAATCAGAAGACAAGGGCAATGGGAAGAGGCATAAAAGGATAAGTACTGTACTTGGCAGAGCCTGCTGCCAGACAGATCTTCTGCATAAGTTGTTCAAGGGCTTTCACAGATACTCTCAGCTAGACACCCAGATCTTGAAAAAAGGTAGAAAACATTGCCTTGCCAAGGTAGAGAAAATTCTTTGTGGTACCTATTTGGAAATATCTGGGATCTGGTGCATTTTAAATTGTTATTTATCAGTTCAAGTACCCTCCAGAAGGGAGAGGTTTATGTTTAATTGGAGAAAAATTAGAATCAAGATTTTTAATCTTTTGTAATACCATCTACAAAATATTATTTTTCTGTCTCTCCTGCAGAAACTGTTTCACTTGAAAAAATATTATTTTAGCCAGAGAAAATTAATTTTTTCTATTTTTTAGGGAGTTTGCATGAAAGTTGAAGCCCTAATCCTTTTTTTTTTTTTTTTAAATATTCACTTAATAGTAAAATATTCACTTAATATTTAAAATACTTAAAGCAATACACAGCTCATGTAAAATACCTTATAGCCCATTAGTACTCATCAATAAAATGGCAGACCTTGATTTCAGTTGAGAAGTAAGTAGATAAACATATCCTGAGGTCTCTTTTTTTCCAAGATAACTGTTTTCTGTGGAAGCGTGTTGATTTCCCTCTAATGCTCTGTGAAGGTTTTTTTTAAACCTTCTTTTTTTTTTTTTTTTCTCTTCTTTTAAATGGGAAATTCTGAAAGATATCACTTATATGCTAAGAAAAAAAACCCCTTTGTTTTAGTCAAAGACAAAACAGGGAAAAGTTTAGCTTTTGCATAGTCTATTTCTCCAATTAGATGAAGGAGGGCTGCTGTGGGTAAATTACTGAAGTTCCTGGAACTCAAAAAAGGTCACAGTGGAACTCTTTTATTTGTGGCATACTGTTCAGGTGTAACCTACGCATCCTTAACTACTACATCTAGATCAACACAAAACTCCTCTTGATTCTCTGCATGGAGTTTAAACCATGGATGCCTGCTGTCTCAAAATAATGAAAGGCATTCTTTGTGGAGAAAGATATAGGTAAAACTGAATAAAATTAAGTAATATGAATAAATTACGTACATTACCTTTTGAGTCAAATGGGACCACAGTGAGATAGAGAGACTGCAAGGGAGTTAAGGTATACAGAAATGTTATTAATACGATACTGGAGATGGCTATGATTACATACAGTCTCTAGGATAGAATCATAGAATAACCAGGATTGGAAAAGACCCACAAGATCACCCAGCTCAATCGTGATGAGGGGGTGAAACAAGGATGATGTAGCGCATCTAGCATGGAAGAATGAAGTCTGTGAGGGACAGAACTATAAAGGACCACTAGTTGTACTGCTCATTTATTTTTTTTTCTGTAGAGTAGTAATTGGATTTTTTTTTCCTTTACTAAGATAGGGTAATATGGCACAGTGAAATTTAGTGTCCTAAGAACAGTGCTCAAATACAAGGCCTAGAGTAGGGCCCGTTCCTAAAGTGAAACTGTTTTTTCCCCCTCTAACCTCACTTTAACACAGGTACTTTGAGTTAATTAATGACATAATTCGCAGGTCGGCTAATTAACAGCTAATTTATATAATTAAAACCCTTGAATGATATTATAGAAGGCATATAAGTTGAGAAGAGTCCTTGTGTTTGTTTGGTTTCAAACAACTGTTATAGGAGGAAGTCTTATGAAGTAAGTTTGAGAGCTCAAAAGAATTAGTGCAACAGCAACAAAGTAAATTGAATTAAATAAACAGGAGCTTTAAATAAATAAATATGAAGACAAAAAACCTAGGGTGCTGATAAAACATTCAAAAAACTGAGATGAAGGGTTTAATCTTTTTGTCTCCTGGACTGCATCAAAAGAGGAATGGCAGCAGGGAGAGCTAGGTGATTGTCCCCCTCTGTTCTACCTGTGTGTGACCCATCTGGAGTACTGCTTCCAGGCCTGCAGTCCCTAGTACAAGAAACAGCAGAACTGTTGGAGCTGGTTCAGAGGAATCCATGAAAGTAATCAGATGGCTAGAACATCTTTCCTATGAAAAAAAAAGGATTGAAGGAGTTGTTCAGTTTGAAGAAAAGAAGGCTTCAAGGAGAAATCACTGTGGCCTTTCTGTACTCAAAGAGAGCTTACAATCAGGAGGGAGATTGACATTTTACATAGTCTGATACTGATAGAACAAGAGGGAATGGTTTAAAACTAAAAGATGGGAGATTTAGATTAGTTATTAGGAGGAAATATTTTCCTCAGGAGGCAGTGAGGCAGTGAGGCAGTGGAATGGGCTGCCCAGAGTAGCTGTGGGTGCCCCATCGCTGGAGGTACTCAAGACAAAGCTGGGTGGGGAAGCCCTGCCAGTGGCAAAGAGTTGGAACTGGATGATCTTTAAGGTCCATACCTCTGTAAAGCATTCTATCATCTGTGGAAGTAGTGTGGTGTTTTTTCTTTTATTTTTTCCTTATTTTCCTCTTATAGTTTACTTCTCAGCTTACACACTTATGTTTGTGTGTGTATGCATATATCTACATATTCATGTCTTTCTAGTTTATGTGCTTTGAGATAGATCTTATTGTAAATCTCTTTCATTTCAAAACCTTATTTTGAGGTGTACGTACTCAAAGTCACAAATATGTGGCTTTGTGGTTGTTCTCTAATACTAATGTGTAAAGAACTGACGTCTTCTAAAAGTTTGAGTCCATTTTGAAGATTAATGGGTCTACATAACTCTGAGCTCTACTAAAATAAGGGGTACTTCTTTGACCTCTTCAGGATGGTTTTACTTTTTTTTTTTTTTTTTTTTAATTGTTTTTATTTGGGGCTTTTCCAGGCCTTGGAAGATGAGGTTTTCGCTAAGGTGGAGGTGTTCAAAAGATAGACAGAAATGTGGAAAATATAAAAATGTAACTATGTATTTTCCATTATTGATATAGATAGCATTAATTTTGCATGTATCTTTCATCCTTATGGGGTGCTACTGTATTTATGATGGAAGTTCAAGTGAAGGACTGGAAATGCCATCCTTGTTGCAGTACTGCCCGGATTCAGGGTAAGTCTTTCTGCTACCATTTGGCATGACATCATTGGTTGTATTTAATTAAATGTAAACTCATGTTTTTATAATACTGAGTTAACTGTGGAAAGAAAAAATAAACCTGGCCTTTGAATGAAGAATGTAGATCGTGCAAGCTCAGATGTGCTATATACTACTGTAATAATGGTAATAATGCTTAACTAGTTTTTTGGGGGTGAAGAGGCCTTCTGTGGAGAGGTGTGTGTTCTAAGTTGTGTTTGAAAAGAGAACTTTAAGAAACAAACACTTGATTTAATATTGAAGAACTGAATCTCTCTTTTTCCCACTCTATCTATCTATATAGATATATCATATATATATATCACTCTATCTAATCTATATAGGCTTATTAACTTCTAGTATTCAAGTGAATGTTAAAATTGTGACATTATTTATTGCTAAAGGGATATCAATATTCCCAAAAGAGCTCTGAAAGTACTCTATGCACTGTGTTGATGACACTTAACATTCATTTAAAAGAAAGATAATCTTTCCAGTCTTCTTAGTAGGCACTATATCTTTATCTCTATTCCTTGCTAAGAGTATTTGTATGTTAGTTTGATTAAAACAGAGAGGTGAGTTAAGATAAAGCAGTGACTTTCAAAAGGATTTCAATTAAAGGTAAACAAAGTTCACAGTTTATTTTAATACTCTGATTGACATTGGTTATTGCTGCTTTTTTATTTTTTATGGCAGTCAAATATTAGTAGCAAACTTCCCTTGTCACTGAAGATGATGTATAAATTCCCTTGCGTGTTTAAAACAAGAGAGCACTCCCAGCACATATCGGTGCCATGGAAACCAATATTTACTCTGATATATTGAGAATAACCTGACACCTGGTTTTGTCAGTGGATTCTTGTTTTGTATAGGAAAACATGTACTCATAGCATAACAGTACAATGAAAAAAAGTACAGAATAAAATCCAAGGAATATTTCACATCATTAAACACAAGCAGTGAAAAGCTATTGCTAGACTTGCTGTGTACGTGATATTTAGTAGTGTAGCATTTAGTAGAGCTGTGGCTATGTGTTATATCTAGATCAATACTTCCAGTCACATTTTAGGAGTATGTGCAGCTTTAGGGACCAACAGATGAATCCTTCTGCTTGCTTATTTCTTCTAAATATACTGTGGGGTGTAATTAATTCTCAGTGAGGTGTGAGTAGGAGAGTTGTCCCACCACACACACTCACACTTGAGGACAGATGTGCTTACAAGTGAGACTGCTTACTATGACTACTTTACCCCTGTGGCTAACCATTTGTCCTGATCAGTGTATGGAATGTGAATCTAAAGTTGAGTCTTATAAGATTGTAACTTAGAGAGGGGAGAGGAAAGGGGAACTTACTAATTGGGAAAGTATTTCTGTGGATTACTATCTTCTTTAGGTTTTGTGTACAACTGTTGCTGGTGTAAATAGTATTCAGAGAAGGTATACTTCAAGAGCAGGAATAAAATTTCCTTCTGTATTGTGTATGATGGCACAAACCTCATATGTTTTCATAACGTATTTACTGGAAAGTTATTCTGACCAAGAACCATTCAAATCACAATTAACTTGGCACCATTGCTTGGTTTCTTGTAGATGAACCGCAATACACTGCGTGCAGATTGTGACAAACATTTTTTTTTAAGTTACAATTCTGTTATTTTCAATCAAAACAGAAGAAAACCACAACTGTTGTTTCTTTTTCCATTAGTTATGTATATCTGTAGGTTTTTTGAGGTGGTTGACATTTCACAGATTCACAGCTGTGTGTATCCATGGTAGAACTCATAGCAAAAAGCAAAATGATTTTCTTTTGGTGAATGTTGAAGCTATCTCTTACTTTAGCAGTGAAAATTACATGTCTTGATTTTGATGTGCATAAAATATCTACCGAGTTACTACTATTACTTATCTTTAGTCATTTTTGGAAATAGGTGTATAGTGTTTTCTTGGCCTAATAGGAAATTAGGGATGTACTCCCTATCTTCCTGTATGTTCAGACTAGATTATCGCTCTCATGGTGGTATCTTTATCACAGTTTCCTGTATTTAAAAAAGAAAAAAAAAAAGAAGGGGAAGTGGTAGGTAAAACATGGCAGCCCAAGTTTAGGATAGTTAGACTGAGCTGCTTATTTTAATTTAGCTGTTTGGAAATTCTTTAAAACAGACCTGAGCTTTCTCTAAAACAATTCATCATAACTGAAAACATAATTATAAATCTTCTGTATGTTTCCTTCCAGCTTTGATAATTTTAAGCTTCTCAGTATGCATTTGAATATATTATCTAAATGACAAAAAGGTCTCAATAAATTGAAATTATATTTGCTGCATGATCTCATTGTCTTAAAGTAGCATAGATCTTTATATAACTGCATCAGTCGGAACATCATCATTTTTTCCACTTTCTCATGCACTGTATGAAGTGTCACAGCTTTAATGTACCCTGTTCCTTTAACTCATTAACTCCTCCATCTGATTATCTGTTTAATCAATATGACTACCCACCTGCTGTCTTTTGACATTGCTAACCACATAGAGCTATCTTTTTTTTTTTTTTTTTCAATATCTTTCTGTAAATCCAGTAAAATATGGAAAAAAAAAAAAATCACAGGGTCTTGAATTTAGTGATTCAATGTCAGCTGTTCTTGTAATAGACTTTTTGTTGCTCTTGCATGTGCAGTCTGGGATTAGGTGCAGATTGTAAGGTGTCAGGGTTATTGAGATAAACTTTTACAGAACAGAGGGCATAACAAAGCAAGCATTAGAATGACAGCTCAAAAAAATGGATAATAAAATGCTTTTTCATAAAAGGCAAAAAAGTGAAGCACCTTGCATCTGGTCACACTATGGAAAATGCTTTTCAATCAAGTTGACTTGAAGTTTTTCTTAGTCTGCTTGATTGTACATTCTGTGCTATTTACAATGTATTTGATTCTTGGGATTTACCTGCTATGCCAACAAGGTGTGATAGACGTTTTACCTTACAAATTAATGGAAAAACTTATTTCCATTTCTTCTGTAAAATGTCACAAAATCTCAAGTCACAATTTCTTTGGAAGCTCCTCTTTATGTCTAAAAGGTAATCCCTGAAAATTCAGGTTTCTTGGTCTTCCTCTAAAGTGATCTGTTAATTTTGAACATGGAGATTTTGGCTGAAATCAGTTTGAATGAAAATTCAGTCTGAGTTAGTCACCTTCACTTCTAGAATAGCACTATATATATATGTATATATATATGTATATATATATATGTGTATATATATATGTATATATGTATGTATATGTATATATATATATTTTTTTTTTCAAGCGTAATCACAAATTTATCCCAATTGGGAATTGTCCGGTTTGAAAACTGTACACAAATACTGTGGCAACAGAATGCATTAGGATGGTACTACTGACTCAATCCTTCCTGTAATTTAGTTAAAAGTAGAAAGTTCATGATGAGTAATGACAACACTGAGTTCTGAGTCTCAGCAGGCTGGTATTTCAGAAACCTAAGCGGAAGAAGTATACATACATACCATATATATATATATATATATATATTTCTTAGCACAAAGAAGATTCTATTTTAAACTGACAAACTGTTGGACTGATTCTATTTTAAACATATTTGCAGTTTTTGACTTGGTCACTTCAACTTTTTCAGCTGATTTCCCATGCTTTATTTAACTGAGGAGGTAACTAGTTTGAGTAGCTGTGTTTTATAATACTGGCTCTTCAGGTAAATTGGCAGCCTTTAGTAATCTGTGCAGATTTGAAGGTTGACAGAAGAGAATTTCTGTTCATTTGATATTTATAGCATAAGGCTATAGACGCTAATATCATAGGTAGAGGGGAAATTTCAATATTACTGATGTAGACTTTTCATGTTGTATATCCTAGTATTGTACAGGTCATCTATTTCTGAAGAACAGTAAACTTATTTTGCATTTTCCTTTTGGGTGATAGCCACTTCTATGTGGACATTGCTCTTTTTCAGATGTGATTTTTATAAGAAATTAAAACCAGAATCTAGATGGCTTTTTATTATTTATTTTTTAGGATAATGCCCTGGATAAAAATGTCACTGGGATTTTAAAGTGGAAGGTAACAATTTTTTGATGGGCAAGTTATCTAATTAGTAATCTTAATGACAAAGTCTGTTTGAAGTTCAAATTCCATGGCGCAGCTTAGTGAATCAAATACCTCTGACTTGCAATCATTTCTCTGACCTTCATTCTGTGATTCTTAACATCAGGCATTCTACTTGCAGGTAGGTTTTGAATTCTAGCCACCTAACAATTCTATTTTTCTAAGAGGATTGACTTTTGTAATGGAAATACAGAGAATAACAGCTGCTTGATTTTAAGATAAACCCTGAATATGATATGAATAGATAGGCAGATGTTGTGTCTACCCATATGATCTATTTCTTAGCTCTGTAACTTTTTCACAGATATCATCGAGTGTAATTAATCATTTATTGTTGTTATTTTACAGCTGGTCATTATTTGTAAAATGGTTGAAATAACTCTATTTTATATCGATCACCTTTCTCTAGTTCTCCACTTTTCCTTCTTTCAAAGTTCTTTGAGAGTCATCTAGATTAATTCTGTTACAGAATCTTTATTAACAAACAGTTCAAGAAACTCAATTACAGTGCTTATTGCAATGAGGCAGGCCCTTTAAAATTAATTCATATATGATGTCAAAATGTTACATAATTTTTTAAAATCCTCCGTGACTTTCACGTTGGTTACAGGATAAGGCCATGATGTTTTACAAATTCAAAGAACAAAATCTGTAAGTGCAGAAAATCTTGCAACTTAGGTTTTACTTTGCAGAAGCCTATAGTACAGATTCTGAAGCTTTGTGGGTAGAGCAATGTCTCTTTCTTGAGAGTTTCCTGATGATGATCATGTTTTGTACTACAAAAGTTTTTCAAACTGGTAAATGCTCATTGCATTTGTATTTTGAATACATCTGTTTAGTCTTACATGGAACTGGAAATGTGGAAGGAGAGAGGATGAGTAGATTGAACTATTTAAGCAACTTCTTCTCGTCTAAAATAATTTACTAGAATCAGTTCAGCAGAGCAGAAAAGGTAGAAAATCCAACTGTTATTAAAAGAAATTGGTCGGTGCCATAAATATAGCACTAAACTCTGAACATTTCTTGGTGTAGTTTTACCTAGTTCTCCTTCATTCACATAGCTGTAGAATATTCTCCCAGTGGTTACCATATAACTTTCCAATTGCAGGCTACTTTCGCCTCTTTTTTTTTTTTTTTTTTTTTTTTTTCTTTTTTTCTAGGAAGACTCAAATCTCCACAAAAACACACACATCTGAATCTTACTTGAACTGCAATTTGTACAGGTTTGTACATCCTTATTTAAAAATAATTATGCAATTCGACTTCAACATTTACTAAATCTTGTACAGCAGACTACTTCTACCCTTTGGTAGGACTATTATTGTACCAGTACTTTGCCTCAAATAATGTACACTTGCTTACACAAGGCAGTGAAGTGCAGTATTGGTTCACAATGGATCTAGCTAACTGGATCTTAGCAGTGTACTCAGTTTTAACAGTGAAAAACCATATCTGTTGGCAAAAGTTATTTATGAAATAACCATTTGTGTAAATTCTTGTCAACTATGACCAATTAATTCAAAAAGGACAATGAAGGCTGGTATATGGGGGATTTTTGCTCCATTGGAATAATAAGTTAAATGACTTAAGTGTTTGTCTTGCAGACACCTAACAGGCAGGAAAACTTGATGAATAATTCACACAGAAGGTGGTGATAACTTCAGTGTTCTATAAAATGGCTATAAAGCATTGGCAGGCTTTAGTGCTGGCAATTGTGTGAAGGTTATCTTAGATGTATTCACATACTCTTGATGTTTTTACAGAAAAATTTTCTGTTAGCAAAACACATAGCTGTTTAAATTACAGGTTGTATAATGCTAGTAAATTCTAATATGAATTATACTTGGAAAGGCAATATGGTATCTTAGAGACAGTGCAAATCAGCTTTTCTGGTAAGTAAAGCTGAAGTTAACTTGGTCACATGTTCATTTCATAACTGAGAAAAATGCATTTCCTCCAAACATGAGACTCACATGGTTGCACAGAACTGTGCTATTAGCATTGAGCATTTTTGCCTTGAAAGACTAGGAAGAAATATATTCCGAGAATTTTTTTTGTAGTAACATACAAAGTGGATAATCTTGAACACTAGACATGTAGGACTGCAGGATATTCTATGCCAAGTGAGGGGTTGTGTTGCCTACAGTACTCTGTGAAATGTAAATTGTTGCTATAGAATCAATTCTACATGTTTCTGTATCTAAATGTCTACATTATTGTATCTCATTTTAGTTTTTTTCTAGCCAATTGTTTCTGAATGAATCTTTGCCGTTAAAATCTCATATAAAGTTCATATTTTGGGGGATAAATATTTCCCTGTAATTATCGCAGTTAACTTCTTTAGACTGAAACAGTCTGAAGTGTAATACTGTATTCTTCAAGTATGTAATATTTCAGCCACAAAGCACAAAGCTGAGAAAGTTCCCATCATGTTTGGCCATTGGAAAATTTCTGAAAGAAGATTTAAGGCAAGACTATAGCCTTTGAAGACTGCTATGGGTTGAAAGAAAAAGAAGTCATCAAATGTAATAGAGCCAGTGATGGTGAATATTGTGCACCTGAAAGTTAGAAAGGTGGTGGTAGAGAATGAAAGTAAAAGTGTGCTTGCTGTTCATGGACTTGATATATCATCCACTGCATATGATCACTGTATATAAGATGGAAGTACAGAAAAGTTTGAGGAAAGGGATCCAGAAAAGTAAGTAATGACCTGGAAAGTGCTTTCACCATAACTCTGAAGAATGCTCTGTAAAACTTACAGTTTTACACAGAGGGCTCTATTTTTCTTAAACAGTTCATCATATTTTGTGTCTTGCAAAATGCCATAAGCCTCTAAACTTGATCATGTTGCTAATCAGAAACAGGAATCCAGATTTCCCCATGATGGTTTTAATGACCTTAGAATGGCTTTAAACAATGTTGTGATTCACTAATCTTGTTTGTCTTTTAAGACAAGGAGCTGGGCTTTATTTCCTAGTCCAAGACAGGGAAGTAAGAAATGAACAGTTTTACAGCATGTCAGAGTCAAGAGCCATATATGTAGGTCACTGGATAAATAATGCCTCCTATTTATTTCCGTGGAAACTATAGCAGATACAAAGAGCAGAGTGACATTATTTGATAGATCAAATTCTCAGCTATAAAAGACTGTTTTTGTTTGTTTGTTTGTTTGTTTTTAACATACTCACAACCATTAGCCGTACATTATTACCAGCAATGAACAAGAGCCAAAGGTGATTGCAGCGGGAGTGGGATCAGTCTCATCTCACTGGTGCCAGGTGACTGGATGAAGGGAAATGGCCTTAAGTTGCGCCGGGGGAGGTTTAGTTTGGATATCAGGAAAAACTTATTTACAGAAAGAGGCACTGGAATAGGCTCCCCAAGGAGGTGGTTGAGTCACCATCCCTGGATGTGTTCAAAAACCATTTGGATGCGGTGCTCAGGGACGTGATTTAGCTGAGGGTTGTTAGAGTTAGGGTTGTGTGGTTAGGTTGCAGTTGGACTTGATAATCTATAAGGTCTTTTCCAACCTGAGCAATTCTATTATTCTGATCCGTGCTCATAAAAACTGGCTTGTCTTCATGTCACTGTCACCACTGCTGAGATGCACCTGCACCCACTGCCTCACGGTTATCACTTCCACTGCTTGGTTTCCAACAACATTCAGTAAGCATTCATGAATGCCAGTTGAATTTACAAGAGTGAAAAGAAGACTGTGCTGTTAGAAACCAATAAAAAAAAACCAAAAATAGGTTATGTCCTGAGCAGTTTTGCATTGAAAGATAGTATTTTCATGTGTTTAATAAATGACAATATGCTTTTTTTTTTTTTTTTTTTTTTTTACACAGGCAGTCTAAATTGCTCATCTTAAATCTCCTTTACTACAGATTTAGTAGCAGACCTCTTAGAAGACTTCTTTTCCTATGATTTTTAATTGAGAAAGTAGACATTTGAATATGCTGATTACTTTTCCAGTTGATTGTTTTTAGTATGGAACTGAGAAAATTCAAGTAAAAATGTTCCTAATATTCAATTTTCTTATACTGGTTTGAAGAGAAATTTATTTAAGAACTCATTTAGCAGAGAGACATTTATTTTTGTTGGGGGATAAAACTTGTGAAGAGAGAGGAACAATGACATAGTCCAATGTTAAATTGTGTAGTTATTCTGAATGCTGATTTTTAAAAAACAACATAATGTACGAAATACTCACATGTTGAAGCAATACGTATGAGGTGATGTATAGAGCTCTTCATTTTATTTAGATCCTTTGGACTAGAAATACTTTTCTTGCTAAAACAAGCAGCTATTCTGGATGCGCAGGAACAAAATCTTAACTGGCTTCAATAACAAAGCTTTGAACCCTGTCTATGAATACTGAATGTCCTTAGAAAGGTTTTGGGGAAAAAACTTTTAGTGTTAATCCACCTTAAATTTCTATTTTTAATTTCAACAAGTGCTACAAGTTCTTATATAACTTGTTAAGTATGTGCTATTCTGGACCTGCTTACCCATAACTGGGAATCTGCTTGGATAATTTCTCTTCAGTATCGAGCTAGAGCAAGATCTTTTGGTGGATATGAGTGTACAAGAGGTTTTGTGACTTGGATATGCCTGAAAACATGTAGATATTTCCAGTGTTTCAATCAGTGGCAAGTAAGTGAGAGGCTGGCCCTACTCTGTGTATGGTTCCTGTAACTTTTAACATGTCCCCTGAATTTTGTTACAAGTTTTTGCCTAAGTCAGCCAATCATGAATCCACAGCTATTGTGAGAACTTGAAACATGGTACCTTGTTACCTGCTTTTTCCTTTAGTTCACTAACAAATTATTCCATGCCCAAACACATAGAAGGAATGCTGCAGACTTTATCCGTTTCAATAAAATAGAAGCAGATTACTTTAGTGGTCATTTTTTAAGCATGTTTGTTTCTTGAATAGTGAACCATAAAAACAAAGCCAACGAGAATTATATATAGCTCATTTTTTGTAATCTTTCAAAATGGTATTAGATGTATGTGCTCATATTCTTAACATTGATTTTGTACTGTATTTTTAATCTAATTATATTTTATTTCAAACTTAACAAAGTAGACTTTTATTCTTCCATACTCTTCATTTCAGTGGTATTGCAACTCTTTTTTTTATATAGTACACTACTTCATTGCTTTGAAATTTATTTTTACAAGCATTAAAAATGTATAGAATACAAAATAAAAATTATAAGTATCTTTTCATATGTAAAATGCAGTCTACAATGCCTAATAGGTAAGAATAAAACAGAAAATAATGCACCTTCTGACAGTTTTTCATTATGTCCCATGAAAAAGCAACAGCTGAACAAAAATGGTTTTCAGTCTTTGTGATTGGTGGATATTTATATCTTCTGTGTTGGGTGTTTTTTGAAAATTATAAGAAGTCATGACTGAACAAAATTTGAATCCAGGAGAGTGAATTCTTGCATGCTTAAAAGAGGCTGATGTCTAATATTTATTAACAGGAATAAAAAAAATGAACCTTGGAAACTAATTCTTGAAGTGATAGAAATAGGACTTTCAGTATTTCTGAGAAATTTTCCAAAGTTTTATTGTTTAATGCTTTGTATTATGATATGTGGGTGATGTGTGGTTTGGTAGGTTGTTTTTTGTGTGTTTGTTTTTTTGGCTGTTTATGTGAAGGGGTTGCAATTCCCTGTTTGGAAGAATAAAGACATGTTATAAATCAATAGAGATGGAAAAAAAAAACTGAAAAATATTTCTCTAAGTAATGTTAAGAGAAGCAGCCTGGTCTAGTGGTTGGTGAACCCTGCACAATGCAGGGGAGTTGAAACTAGATGATCATTATGGTCCTTTTCAGTCCAGGACGGTCTACGATTCTATGAGATGATTCTACGATATTGGAAAGATGCGACTGTATTTGTATCTCTTGCATGTTTTTGTTTATTTTATTTTGATTTTTTTTTTTTAATTAAAGAACAATATTTGTGTTTGCAATAAACGCATACATTATGGAATGATATAAAATTTTATTCAAGATGGGCTTTTGGAATCTGGTGATATATTACTCACAGAGATTAAAGTTGTGGTTAAGAAGACTGTAGGAATAAAGATTCTGATGTCAGCTTTCCTTGACAAAGGCAAGGAAATCTTGGTAAATGTATTGACTTCCCTACCACAACCAGTGAATTTCACTGTCACTACAACGAAGTTGCATCTTCTGAGAAGTTTCTCAGTCTTGTTTTGGATGTTAGAATGAGCTTTAGTTGTGGTGGTTAGTTACAATTCTGACAGCACAAATGTATTTTACAATCTATCTAGAATAGTCACAGCACGGGGTTGTTGTTTGTTTTGTTTTTTTTCTTTGCTTGCTTGTTTGTTTTTAGTTCAGCAGATTTATCTCAAAGAAACTGGTGATAGTAGAGAAAATTATTCCTGTTCACAATTTTCTTTTTCCTCCTGTATATTCTTGCCATCATTCTCAGCTTTCTAATGGGCAGTTCTCTTCAGCTATCTTTGCTGCTCTTTAGTACTCTTATTTTTCTCTGTGACTTTTTGATGAATGATCAGTCTAAAATTCAAAATCTTTAACTTTTATTTATCTGTACTCTAGGGTTTGTAGTTTGGGAGTAGCAGTAGGTGATTTTAGACAACAACAAAATCAACCAACCAAATAAAAATAATAATAAAAAAAAAAACACCAAAAAACCTAACCACCACCACCAAAAAAAAAAAAAAGAAACAATAAAAACCCCACCCAAACCAACAACAAAAAAGAACCGAAAACCCACCACCACTTTTCAGACAGTTTATTGAACACCTTGCGTGAAAAGCTGAAAATGGATTTCCCTTGCCTTAAGTAAGTTACAGATAGATGTATGTTTGTCCATATCAAGAAAAGTTGCTAGTTTATTCTTCGGTTTGAAGTGAAAAGCTCATTCATTACTAGTTAAATATTGTATATGGAAGTACCAAGCATGTTAGTTCTGCAATCCTCTTTGATAATGCAGAGCGTATATACTGTTACTGTGGTGATGAGGTGCATTTTTTCTCGTATTTAATGCTATGAGAGGGGATGTAGGAGGTGAAGTATGCTAAAGCTGTTCGTAGCATATCATCTTTAATTATGAGAACTATCATGGTCTGTTTAGAAAGAATTTAAACCATAATGGAAATCAGAAGAGTACTTAGTGAACTGAGCTATTGATCTAAATTACTAACAGTCCTATGAAAATTAGATTATGTTCGATAACTTACATACATATTGAGATTTATTAAATTTCAGTAGACTTTTGGAATATAAGACTTCTGTATAATGACATACAGGAACCATTCCTCTAAACATAATTGGATTCTCAAGTTGAATGTACCCTGCTTAGAAGTGCATACTTCATCTTAAGTTCTACCTGAAGGTTTGCAGCAGAGAGATTGATGGGTTTTTTTTGTACTCAAGGGCACAAAGATCAGTCTCTTTCATTCTGATAACAAGGTAGATTTACCCAAAGAAACATATAATTTGGAAGGTGTTTTAGTTCCTTCTAATCTATCTACTTGTCCCACATGACTGAAAATGTTCATTGGCAGTTCCTTCTTGTCAATATTTTTACTATTCCATGTCTACAGTAACAGAAGTGCTTACTTTCTTCTAATACAGGAAGAGCTTCATAGAATGTCACTTAAAAAGATTTCTTTTAAAGAATGTGTAACTACAAAATACTAGATTTTCAATTTACACATAATAGCTATATGCTGCTATTGGGACATACATGTATCTTTTCCCTTTCCCTCTGGTTTTATTTTCAGTTTCTGCCTGTGCAAGCTGGAGTGTAGGCTGAATGATCTAAGTTCTTATTGGAAGACTCTTGATATCTTTTTGGCCGTAAATCACATGTGACTTTGTTTCTACACTTTTAAATGGGACAGAGTAAAAATCTGCAAAAATGTACAAGCACTGTACTCACATGCTGTCAGAAATAAAGGTAGATTGTAGTGAATTCTACTTCACAGTTGGTAGAAAAATAATCTTGGGAAAATTATAATCAATTCTCTCAGTATTGTGACATGAGAATCAGTGATCTGTTAAACTAAATGAGCATACTAGGAGTAATGTTTAGTAACAGGTGTAAAAAGTGAGGAAAGAAGAAAAATATTTTTTTGGCTCATTCACATTCCAAAGCAAAACTTTGATACTATACTTGCACTGAAAATTACTTTTATCACTTTATATATCTCTATTCAGATGCAGTGATATGCCCTTTGTGATCCATCTCGTCTTTAGCATCTGGATAACTTACTATTGCAAGCTGACCTTGCCAACTCATCACATCATATATAAATGTGAAACAAAATATTAAACAATGTATGTCCCTATGCAGAGACATGAGAATCTTGATTTTTATTGTTACAAATTCTACCAATGTACTGGATACAAATGTCAGACTTCATGGACTTTAATTTCTCAGATTTTTTACTTTAAAAGCAAGATTTCTTACTTGGTAATCAAGATAGTTTAAAGAAAGACATTACAGTCAGCCTGTCCAACCCATGGCCCTGACCTGGCCCCACATGATGAAGGTGGCAGCTACTTCATGTGGAGCAGCCCCGGTCAAGCACCCATTGCTCAGCAGCAGCCAAACGGTTCGTGCACTGTTAATGCTCTCTTGACTGAAACCAGGGCATGGGGAGGGCAGTGCTGTGCAGTACTGACTGAAGGGATGGGGAGTAATTGTATGTATTTTGATGCATTAGCTAAACACATGGCTCCTGAAAGCAAAAAGTATGCTTTCTATTATATATATATATATCCATGCTTTCTATTTTGATAAAGGAATTTGAGAGAAGTTTCAAGATTAAAAAAAAAATAATTGTTAATCACATCATTTTCAGTTGGTATAAATACCCATCCTTCCCCAGTACCTGATTTTCTTATGACTTAGCATCTAACGTGGTTTTATGCCTAGTTTTTCTTTCTTCTGAAAGAAATGAAAACTTATCATTTGATTTTTATTTCTTTTTTTACCTTAATGTGCAACTTGTGTAAATGTTTTTCGGAACATTTCCTCCTGAGTTATGATTTATCTAGCTGACTTCAGCGTGGTTTGGATTGTTTTTAAAAAGGTTATCTTCATATAGGAGTAACACATCTGTTATAGTACTCATATTTTCCAAGGTATAATTGGGATACAGTTTTCTTAAAAATTAACTTCTGATACAGTGTATCAAAAGTCTGTTTATTCGCATCAAGATGTTAGATTTTTCGTTGTTTTTTTGGTTGTGTGTTCATGGTCAGTTTCAAGTCATCAGAATATGTATTTTCTTAAAGCTTTACACATAGAATTTCTCCTTCTTTTTGTTATTTGGATAAATCTTTGAGTTTCTGTTGTGTTTCTAAATCTGTTCAATGTTCTTTAAGTTCTCGTGTGAAGTTTTTAACAGAAAGATGTCATTTAGTGAGAAGCAAAATAGTGAACAACAATGAAAAGTTGCAAGAGAATGAGTTGAGGATGGACTATATCACATACTTCTTTCAATGATCAGTATACTTCAGCCTTGGTGTATCTTAGAATCAGAAAATATGCAGTCTATTACAGTTTAATCATTAAGATCTGATTTTCTCATCACTACTTGCACACTAGTACCTTATCTAAGAAGATGTTTAATCAATGGTATTACTCCATAATTCATTCTGAGCCTATCTTGGAGTGATTGGTTTGAAAGCTTTCAGTACGCTTCTGGCCCTGCGGTTTTTATTTATGTGGTTTAAATATAGCATAAAGTAAAAAAAAAATTTGCATGTCAAAAAGAAAAGACATACATATAGGAGAGGTAACTGTATTAATTTTGTTTTATTATTATTTTTTTTAAGTGACTGTTGTTAGAATTATCTTGAAATTTTTGTATGAGTTTTCAGAATGAAGCTGGCAAAGGGTAATCATTGTAACATTAACTCATCCAGAGGCTGTAAGAGGCTCCAAATTTTCTTGAAGTAGTGACTAAATGTGCTTTGCTGCAATCTTTGTAAAGAGAGTGAATCAACAGCTGTAAAAGCATTTGAGAGAGGCCTTTGAGCTACATCAGAACTGTTAGCAATTTCTTGCAATGATTGTGACCCTGAAGTAAGTCCTCTAGTTTGAAGTAGTACTTTTAGCACTTTTCTGTCAACTGAGAGAGGACTGATAAGTGTCTGCCTTTCCTCAAAGATTTTGGAGAAAAATAAATCATTTGAGGGACTTAGAAATGTGGAAGTAAAGAACTACATGTCAAAAGGGGGAAAAAAAAAAAGAAAAAGAAAAGAAACAAATTAATATCATAGATCCATAAAGATACATGAAATAATTTACATAAGAAGCAAGCTTGAAATGGCTTCTCCTTTTCCAGGTAATTCTTGCTGATCTAGCAAAGATTGAGCTTGATACCTTTTTTGCCGTAATGCTTTTATTTCACATTGAGGTGGAGGGATGATAGTTTGGTTAAAAGGATTGAAATTTACAGTTTAATGTAATAATAATAAATCACAGATATTGATGTTCTTTTCCAATTTATATTACTTTGGTAATTAGTGGAGCAAATATTTATTATGATCAATAAAAGAATAAAAACTTAAGTTTTTTCCATCTTAACAGTTACAGAAGTGTTACCCACTCCATTTTTATAAGGCAAATCATTACTTTTAAAGAAGGAACCATTACCAGTGTAAGAACAAGGGGCAGGGAAGAAAATTATACACGTACCTGTACATGTTTGGTACATATTAGCTACATTTGATCTGCGATGAGGATTTAAAATAATACTCCTGTTTGTTTTTATTCTGAAGTGGGTTTTTTTTGTGTTTTTGTTTGTTTGTTTTGTCCTGTTTTCCCGTACCATCACTTTCACTCTTCTAAGCAAAGTTGCTGCATGTACTTTCTGTGTATTTGTGGTGAACCATGAGGTTTTATAATAACGTACTGGTATATTAGAAGAGAGAAAAAAAGCTTATATTTCTTGTTCCATTAGAGATTTAAACTTCAGGATGGAATGTTTTGTGATGAGTCTTCTGAGTAGCCGTATACGTATAATCAAAGTCAGGGGAATTTAGGGCAGTAGAAATTAAACTAGGGTGGTAATTTAGTTGTTCCTTTTCACTGAATGCCGCAATATAATTTCTGTATTGACTAATTATGAATATCAGGATGTGTTGTAGTGTAGTTTTACAGTACCTTATGCATACACGTTCACATTTGAGATGAGAAAATTGTTTCTCATCACCCATGTATTCACTACAATTCTCTAGATCAAATGGCTGCATGAGTATGTCCACAAGAACTATGAATGCATAAAAATAATTCATGTGGCTGTGCAAGTGTTTC
Source organism: Alectoris magna (assembly GCA_030625065.1). Lineage (NCBI taxonomy): Eukaryota > Metazoa > Chordata > Aves > Galliformes > Phasianidae > Alectoris > Alectoris magna. The sequence continues at coordinate 30,803,711 of CM060563.1, read as the reverse complement.
ACTGCAACCAACAATTATAACTGACTCTAATGTCTAAGAAAAGAAATGAATATGTGTGCATAATTATCAGTTTTGATCTCAGTCTTGCTGATGCTACTGTTGCTGCTTTTTAGCCACTTAACATGAATGGCTAATAGCACTGGGTGCTAACAAAATCTGCTTAAATAGTTCATTGTTATTCTGATCTGTCTTCTAAAGACTTATTACTAACTGTGCTTGAAGAGCATATCAGGAATTTTAAAACAGCTATTTCTCATTTTGCTTCTCTGAAATGCTTTAGTTTTGTTCCTGTTTCTTCTACTTGTTCATGAAGCAAATGTGGTATGGTACAGAATATACAGAATGTGGACTAAGGGACAAATTTTCTCATGCTGATTTAGAGATTGAGCGGCAGTTCTTCTAAACGTAGAACTCCGAGAGCTTGCTGTAATGCTCATTTATATCGAGAAATCTTCATTCCTTTGCTGTTCTTGAATATGTACAAAGTGTTTCATTTCTTGCCAGATACTGCTGTATCACACAAGGGTATATTGTATCTAATCATGAAACTTTGTTCAGGAGAAATTTGTTGACAATCAATCTACGACATGTAATTTGCTGAAAGAGAAAAAATTTAAATCCAAGTATATGAACCTAAATAGATTAATACTCTTGAGCAAATAGTAGTGATGTGCTATTTCTTGACACGTCTATTTCAAGATCACGTCTCTTGCACTGTGTTACTGTCTGTCTGCAACAAGAATTTCAAAATCTTGAAAGTGTGTTATGCACAGCAACCATTATGTAAATTGATTTTAGTCTGGTAACTTCTTATGAGAATTCTATGGAATATTTCTAATTGGTCTCAAGCTCCTTTTTTCCTCACAATAACAACAATAATGAGATAGTTTCCTCTTTCTGTTATTTCTGCAATGTTTTCAGTTCAGATTTGGGATGAAATTCCCCAAAAGGATGAGAAAAACAATGTTTCAGGATGAAAAGCTATGCTTCAATTTCTTGTGTGTTCTAGTTTTGACTTGGAAAGCTATATAATCGTAAAGGTGAAGCTTTTTGAAATAAATTTAGAGGGCAGATGCATTTTTTGGGGGGTATATTTTAATTACTAAATTTAGTGATTTGAACCACAAGAAATTACTTGTACGATTTTACTGGTACAACTGTAATAGTTCAGTACTACCTTAAGCTACTTCTGTAATTAGAATATTAAAATGAGACAGAGCTTTGCCAAATTACTTGTTTTGGGGTGGCCATTTTGTCTTTTTTTTTTTTTTTTTTTTTTGTACTGACAAATATCCTCAGACCACCATTTTATTTTTATAAGATCTAATGCTTGCTACCACCACACCTGGCAAAATGTGCACTCTTTGCTTTTACTCAGCCTATGTTCTGTTTGTGTTCTGTACTCCCAGAATTAATTAGTACTGCTAAGGCACGCTTTCTCATTCTGTCTTATGATTATTCCTTCACGTCTGGTGTCTAATTCAGTTTTTGACATAAAGATGATGGCAGGGGTCCAGTGTTCAATTATGATGCATCTTCTGTTAAGTAATGGTTGAATTCTGTGCTTTGTAGTCAGGTCTTTAAAGGTTTGAGATGCATCTGGCTAAATTCCAATCACCACAGCTGTTTGTCTCTTGTCTTGAAGCTTTTGCTAAGCCTTTCTTTACCTGAAGTGCAGCTTTACACTTGTGACTGAAGGGGGACAGAACAGAGTACCTCTGTCATTGTAAATTCTCTCACTTTCCTTATATTTTAGTATCTGTCTCCTGTAGGTTCCTAAGACCTCTTGAGGAAAAAATGCTATTTATAACAACAAAGCACTTTTTTTTTTCTTTTTTTTTCTTTTTTCCTTTTTTTTTTTTTTTTTTTTCCAGCACTTCATCTCTTTTGCAAAGAATATCATATCTTTGTCTTGGGAAGCACTGCCTACTGAACAGAGCAGTCAGATGAATGTGTCATGGTGCTTATAAAGACATGATTGCATTTTACAGATATGCCTTATTTATAAGTGTTTATTAATACATCTCTGATAGTGAGGAACAAGTTGTTAGCTTCCTTCACTGCTTCCAGTTTGTTGATATGATTATCATTGCTGGATTACTATTGGTGAAGCTAGTTTTCCTCAGCATTGGCAGCTGTGGGGTCTGTTGTGAAGATGTCTCAGTGATGCAGTTGGAGTAATATTTTATTATTTTTATTCTAACGTTCCATGTAATTGAGGACATCCCAGGTAAGTTCTGGGTCTTCCTAATTGAACAAGGAACAATCAATACAAATAGTGAGATAATTTGAGATTATTTTTGTGCTGTCCTTAACCACACAAGTAAAAGCAATTATAGCTTAAGTATACATACTTTCCTGTCTGAAATACAGTTGTTTTTTTTTAAATTGAATAGGGAATAATAGGACTTAATATCCACCCAGAAGTAATAACTAAATTGTCTTGGAATTATTTTCAGTATGATATAAGTCAGAAATAAGGTTTTCCTCACTTCCTTCAAAGATCTCTGAATCAAAGCATCTCTTAACATGTGAAATATACACCTCTGGCGTTGATGTAAATTATATATCAGCACATTTGTAAATTCAGGCTTTTCCATCGCTCTCTGAAACATCTAGATATATTAGTTGTTTAGCTTGGTTAGATAACTATATTTCTTTCTTGTGAAGTCTCTTCTCTCGATATATAGATTTTTCAATTTACTTTTACAACTTTTAAGAGGGATGCATGGATCATTTTAATTCTTTTCTTTCTTAATGTTAGGGATGTGAGCCTTTCATGAATATTTTAAATACTTTTTCTTGATCTATTGGACTTGACAATATAAAACATTTTGGTCATTGTATAGACAATATAGGGATTTAGACTCTACATAAAGCCTGAAACTAATTCCTACCAGGGTTCTTATATTACATGCAAGTAACTCTGAAAGTAATACCTCCTATTGATTTCCATGGAAATGACAACATAGCAAATTTTGAGCTACAATACACTGTTTTTCAAAAGTCATCACCATTTGCTGTGCATTTTCATCAATGATGAACAAAAGTCTGCATGCCATGATCATAAATATCTTCTCCAGTGGAGGTGATCCACTGCTCTGACTGTTGAAACACACCACCCACCACTTCACTGTGCTTGCATCAACTGTTTGGTCTCCATCAAGGTTCAGTAAACGTTGATGAATGCCAACGGGTGCCATATTTTTCTGCATGGGGGCATTCAATGACACTTCTTTGCTTCTAGTGCACTTCTCTGTGATACACCGTTTTGTCATGGTCCCTCTGCTGCCATCTGTTGTATGGTAACAAAACTGAATGAAATATTGGTGGGAAGATCCAACCTCTACTGCCATACCAACATCTATCAGCAACACTGTAGGCCAACATAATGAAGTAGGAGGCATTACTTTTGGAGCAAACTTTGTACTTTAGTATGATTATGTATTGTTTTGCAGAAACCACCAAATAAAATGTGTCTACTTCTGTTGAGGTTTGACATCAGAAATGTTCATATTTTGTAATTCTACATAATATATACTTATTACTATTTCTTTTGCAGAAAAGTTGCTTTGAAACTTCTGAGAATAATTTTACTTTGATTTTTTTTCCCTTTCCTCCTTCCATGTAATCACTTAGACAGAAGACTGAAATTTCAAAAGGTGCCTAAGCATTTTGAAAACACAATTTCCATTAATTTTAAATCTCTTAAGGAGCTTTGAAAAACTTAGCATAAAGGCGAAGCAACCCTAGGGTGATGTTTCAAATTTGCTGAAGTTAATAGTAAAATATACATTGACTTGAGTGGGACTAAGGTGTTTCCCTACAATTTGTTGGGATAAGGCTTTAAACTATTCAACAGTCTATTTATTTGACAAAAACTGAAGCACGGTTTTAACCTTATTTTAAAAACTATCTGTTCATTTTAACGAGGCTGATCTTGTGCTTTAAGGTAAATGCATTCGTACATTCACAGAAGGAGAGACTGAGATAAAGTGAATTTTGGTTGTCTTATACTGGGAAAACTTACATAGATTGTCAGGAGTTGCAGAGCTGAAATTGTGAAGCAAAGAGGATTTGAAATTCCTCTTGGATTCTTACTTTATTAAACAATTTTATTTTTTTTTGTGGTGTAATAAATGATCTCAGAAATGCTTGTCTGCCTTAATATAAGTGAATGGTGCATGTGGACAGCATCACTATTTACAAAATGCGAAGTTTTAGAAGTATCTTGCTGTATCTTGGTTTACACAAATATAACTCTTTACAAAAAGATCAGAAAGTCTAATTGAAGTTATTAATGAAAGTTTTTTGTTTTTTTTTTTGGAGGGAAGTAAAATATATGCAAAAAAGTTAATGTGACTGTTTATAAGATTTAGTATGTTGAGTGTTTCAGTTTCAGAAAAGGATGCGTACATTTTCTGAATGTGTTATCAGTGAACTGAAGGAGTATTGATTATCTTATGCTGCATAACATAACAAAATATTTTATCAGGTTTCTCCTCGTATTCTTCTTAAAGGAAATCTATTTATTTAGATTTTTTCCTCTACATAGTGCTAGAATTCTGATTCTACTGAGGATATGTATGCATGACTTAAGTAGCTCTAGATTCCTAAAGGGATGTTCATGTCATGAACACATGAACATGTTCCTTTTCTGAGCTTTTTATGGACGTTTTTAAATGCTTTTTTTTTTTTTTTTTTTTTTTTTTTTTTGTTAATAGTAACAAAGAAGATGCAAAAACAAATGGAAAGAATGACATATGGGAAATGATATATTCAGCCATAAGCACTCCTTCACATCACAAAATGAAAGAGGAGAATGGTAGAAGTTAAACTGATAGTAACTGGAGCAAAAATCTCAGAATTATTTAATTTGTAATAGGACTAAAAAAACTTCTTGTTACCAAAGATCACAACCTTAATTAAACTACTTAATTTACACTCAACTTTTTGTTCTGTGCCTATCAAAAGTGCTCCTTAAAAAGGCAACTGTGCCGCCATTTTTCTAACTTGCCTGATATTTCCTTGTTTATTAGGATAGAATGGTGACAGTACTGTTTTCCTCTTCCATCCTGCATCTGTGGAGCTTATGATAAGAGTTATGCATCAAAAAGCAGCCAGATTACTATGTAAAGCATATCCTGATCACTATTTTTCATGTTCATATAAATAGTAGTGAGAACAGAGTGTGTGTGAGTATATATATTTTTTCTGTTTAGTATATTGGCCTGATTAGAAATATAAAAGGTGCATTAGGAAGAAATAGTAAAGTTTAACTCAGGAAATTAAAAAAAACCTCACTGAGTATAAAAATAATAATAAAATCCAATTAAATTTGGGAACACATCATCAGTGATTATTTGTTTCTATTGAGTGAGGAGACTGACTAAAATGAAGAAGTTTGGAGAACTACAGACTTTGCTATTTTTAAAATGAAATCAATGAGTTCTGAGTATGTTTTCATGCTTTCATGATTTAGAGGCCAAACTTATATAAGAAAACAGTTGCACAACTGTTATTGTAAGCACCAGCTGGTAAAGTTTTTGCTTAAATCTTCTAGTTAAAGCTGACAAATCCTTTTTTAAGACGAGATTAGCAGTACTGAAATTGGAGGAACAGTGTACCAGATATTACTATTTTCTCAGTTTTTCACCCTTCCTAACTTTTTTTTCCCCACTCTGTTTTATTTCCTTTTAAAAGACTTTGAGTAGAATTGTGGAAATGCAATAAATCCTCCACAAAGTCTTGTCTCCACATGCATCAAGTCCATACACATGGCATCTAGGAGGTATCATTCTTGTACCTGTGAGTAAACCAGAATGTTAGATCTTTGTCCCTGGCTCTCCAGTAACAAAATTTTGCTCTGACTTTAAATTCTTCTATTCAGCATGGAAATCTACTCTTAACATTTTTTCCTTCAGGTTAGCTTATGGGTAAGGATGCTCTGAAAGAAAGTAAAATTTCTTTCATTTAAGAAAAATGTTTTTCTTAAAATAGATGGATATCTAACGTTGTATTGAACAGGCTTTAAAATGAAACGAATGCAGCCTGCAAAGCATTGAGGTTGAAATGGTTATTTAAAATTTGATGGATCAAGGCTGAGAGAGAATGTTTTCTTTCATAACACTAACTATCTGATTAATTTGTGAACCAAATATTCCTTACATTTCACACTAATTTTTTTTTCAGTTATTAAAGGTGAAATGCAATATAAAAATTACAAATGAGTGTGTGTAGTGACTTAGTCCTTATGAAATGCTCTGCTGAATTCTAAAACATCTTACTGGATTTCTTGTAAATCTACTGCTATTTCTGAATGCAATAGAGAATCTTTGAATGTGTTCCCTGCTGTGAAACTGAAGATCAACCAACGCCTTATGAATCTATAATCAAAGAAATAATACTTGAAAATTGCAATAACATACTGAATTGACTTATTAGAAAATTAGAAATGCACATTTAATTCCTAGTGAGGCCAAATATACAATCAATCACAGTATTTATGTTTTGTGCTGATTTGATTGAACATACTCCATTCTGCATATTTTTGCACTGGATTTTAAAAACTTAAAAAATATATTGATGATTAATTTGAACACTGTCACTGATGATGCTTAAAACTTATGTTCTGGGACCTAAACCAAGGCTTTGGCTGCACTATTTAATAAATTAAGCCTTCTTTGCAAAGCTGAACTTTAACTTTTGCAACACTTTTAAGCAACACTTAAATTTGCTTTCTTTCTCACACATGTGTTTGGTTCACCTAGAAAGTTCTGAGACAAGTAAGAACAATGAGGTGATAACCTCATGTGAGAAGATGGATGTTAACCTTGGGGTTTGGAGAAACAGCTCTTGGAGAAAATATAGTACATACTGGATGCAGTCATCCCAATTTGAGAATGTAGTGAAATCTATGAGGAAAAAAAGAGTAACAATTCTTGCAACTTGTGGAATATATCATGTCTCCCTGCTTTCCTACCCGGAAGTGCTAAACTCTTTGGAGGAAGGCTGTGGTCTTGAGATAAAGATGAGTGACCTTGATTCTCATCTCACAGTTATCATTCTAAATGTAACTTCTGCCTCAAAATGAGCAAGATTATTTGTAACCTTGCATTTATGTATGTACCCAACATATTCTGATGTGTTGGGGTATTTTAATATGATGGAGGTAAGGAAATGCAAGAGAGAAAGAACGCTAGGCAGTAAGTTACAGCAAGCTATTGGAAAGCTGATGGATGGTGATAAAGATGGAGAGAAGGAAACAGTGAAATTTAAGAAATAGGAACAAAGGCACAATAAATGTTGAGGTGAAAAATGACTAGAAATGCTCAAAATAAAGATACAGTGCAGTATTCATTTTCCTACTGATCTCTTAAAAATGTTCAGGTCTTCTGTACCTTGGTTAGCATCTATAAATATCCCTTTATTTCCTGCATTTTCATCCCCATTTTGTTTAAGAGAAATGCATAAGCCTGCATTTCAGCGCCACTTCTCTATTTTGCTCTGGAAAAAAAAGGTGTTTGCAAGTGCTCTGAAATGCCACTTCTAAATTACACAGGTTGAAAAAGATAAAAGAACATGGTCTGAAAGTCGTTCAGAATTTAAATGCAAACCCAAGAGTTCAGTCTCAAAACTTCACAAAAAATAGGATTCACTTGTTGCAAGGTTTGATCTGATTCAAACTATCGCATCCGTCACAAGCACTGAAGGTTATATTCTCCTACTGATATGTATGAATAGCTCTCTCAATGACAATGATGTCTTGAACACTTGTTTTGTGGAGAATAGCTTCTCACTCTCTAAGGGGGGAAATTACTCCTCTCGCTTTCTACCAAAGAGTGAAATGCAGTTTAGTATAAGCAAAGCTTACTGTGTGGTTTGCCATTAAGCTTTTTGCAGTGCATAAATGAAAGAAAAGTGCATGCCTTTATGAAGCAGTCATGGTAGCCTAGAGAGTTTAAAAAACGTGTTTTGCTCTTTTGTTTTTATACTCTATCTGGATGTTAGAAAAACACTTTTGTTCAAGTCTGTAATATTTCCATTTTTATGCCGGCTTCTGCAGAGCAAGTGCATTGTCTAAGAAAAACAGTATCACAAACAGGAATCAACTACTGCAAGAATGTCTTATTACTACTTCTTCGTGGCATGGAAATAATTGCACAGGTTCTTTTCCAGTTTGTCCATTTTTTTCCCTTCTTTTTTTTTTGAGTAGTAAAGGATAACTACTTTGACAAAGTAGTCCTTTATGTCTCTGCAGAACACTTAGCAACAGATGTTTCCAATTCCCCTGCGCTGCGTTAAGCTGCTAAGCTACGATATGTCTGCAGAAAAGCTGTGAGCAGCTATTGCTGTAACCTAATCACTGTGCACAGTCTTAAGTGTCTAAAAATGGGAATACGCATTTTGAGCAGGGCCCCCTTTGCTCCTCCAAAATATCCCTGAAAATACACTTTCCCTGTAATCTGGCATGACAAATTAATTGATGACGCGTGGTAAATAAAGAACCACTTTGCACTCCCTGAAATGAGACGAGTTAAAATAATATGTCTGCGAACACACACAATACTACCCGTGCCTATTCTTGAGCTGAAGGCTTAACGACATCTGTGCTGCTCTGAGCGCATCACTGCGGCGGGTGCGGCGGTTCCTCCAGGAGGTGGTAGCAGCGCGCTGTGCTGGCGCCGGCTGGGATGCTCCTGGGCTGATGCCAGCGCTGCTCTTTCCTACCTTGTTCGTGCTTGGGAGCTGTGCCTCTGCTGTGTGTTTTAGAGTTAAACATGATGTAAAAGATTGGTTTAAGCTGAGAGTTTTCTTTTAGGTTGGGTTTTTTTTGTTGTTGTTGTTGTTCGTTTGTTTGTGTTTTTAAACCATGGTTTTTGTAGTGCTATAAACCAATCTGCAGGGATTGTGCTCTTGATGCAGTGCTAAACAACAAATACAGCATACACATAAAGCAGACTTAGAAAGCTAGAAGCCAGAGTTCAACAGCAGAAGTAATCTCGGAGGAACTTGCTTGTATTTAGGCTCTGCAGAGGTGTTACCCTTTTGTGTGAGCGAGGAAGAAAATAAATGTAAGAACACAGCACTATGTGTGATGCTGCCTCCAGCCTGGGGACACCAAGGGCACCAGGGGACTCACAGGGCTGGCTCAGGGGATCTGGCCTGGAACATGTCTGTGCTGCTCAGATGTTCCTCCAGATGTGGAAAAACTAATGTGATGCTCCTACATGTTAAAGAGCTTTTTGTTCAGCCCCCAGATGTTGAAGGTTGAGAGTTTGTTTTCTGCCTTGACTGCTGTTGTCTGGCTCAGCAGTTGTACCTAGAGTTAGTCCTGGCAGCACACTTTGAGGAGTAGGCAGTATTCCCACTGGACTAACCTGCAGGAGAGAAAAAAATTGTTTTTCTACTCTGTTTGCTTAGACCTCAAAAACCTGTCAGCAAATGTGATAGTAAGCTTGATAATCTTTTTATGTGGAAGTCTTATAATAAAAAACTTTTTAATTGAGAAGAAGTCATACTAAGGTGACAGTATTTGTGAAGCTGATAGAAGAGAAAAATGAAGAAATTGGTTTAGAACAAGCAAATCAATGCCAGCTTGATAAAATCAGCACTCATGATGGTATGAGGTAATCCCCATAGCTAAGAATGAGAGATGAGCAAATTCAAAGCTGTTGCCTTGATTGAGGAATGTAAATATGAATTATTTTTTTCCTTGCTTTCTTGGGCCTTAAGTAATACTGCTTCTCCAGACTCAGTTGTGAAGTTGTTCTCTCCAGGATGATGACGAAGGAAGAAGTACAGGCGTGGGTGGGAAAGGTCATGTCTTACAGCATGCCTTGAGTTTGGGCCTGGAGGTGCAGCCACATGAGTGCTGTTATCAGCTGTTGCAATGATGTTGGAAAAGTCCATGCTATTAAAGATGGTAATGACAGTGAACTCCAAGGCACTGGATTTCCATCAAGAAGAAGCTTTAATCTGTGACTTCTGTTTCCACGTCAGAATCCAGGTCTACTAGTATTTCATCATTGCATCTGTCAGCAAAGAACTGACTTCCTAAATCTGCAGAGCCAGAGGGAAGACATAGTGCAGTGTTAAGCTCAAGAGTGAATAATGACTGTTGAGTTGAAGACTGGGCTAGTAATGTCGTGAAACAAAAGTCTCTTGACAGACTGATTTGCAAGCATTTTTTTCTGATATTATTGCTGTGTAATATTATATTTCATATGTCTTTACACTTAAACTAAGTGTTAATTCATCTGAGATTGCATCTGCATGCACAGATACTTACTCTTCACAAATAGTAAACTAAATAATTGATCATTCTGTTGTTGTTATCTTCCATACCATGCAGCTCTAATAGCTGATTTCACCTACCTCTATGACTAAAGGTGATCTTGTATCTACCTTCTAACTTGTGAATATAGTAATCGCCATGAAGGCATGCACATCTAAGACCTCTTTAAAATATAAAAACACTTTTTATCCCTGGAGACTTTATTCTCTTAAACTATTAATTGATCCATTGCACTACAATGCTCCAGCAGTTTTTGGAGCATACTTAGGATTCTTTGGATTTTTCTGACTGTTTTAGTCAGTTTTGCACTCTTCTCTCCCTTTTACTGTTACCCTGCATCTTAAGTTCAAACCAATTGGAGTCTCAGATGTTATACTAAATGATACATCCCCCCCTCCCCCATACAGCTGAGGAGGGTAAAGCAGAGCTAGCCTAGATTACCCCCCGTTACTATATCTTGTTTTCCAAGAATGTTTCAAGTCTCCGTTGCTTATGGATTCTGTCTTGCCTGCTGCTACTATCCAGAATTTCAAGATTTAAATTAAATCTCGTTTTCATGGATAATGTGTGCAAAGATAATATGATACGTTGTAAATGTAGGAAGCAGTTGATGTAGAAACTTATTAAAATAGAGTAATTATAGTTGTTTTCTTTTATTAGTAGAGATTAAGAGACTAAACTTTTTATGCAAGATTACTGATATCTGTCAGTGTTAGAATGGCAAATGGGAACAGGGAAAATCCATGATGCATGTAAGTTGATAGGTATCAATTAAATATTTAGACTTCCCTGAATATTTTCTTCAAATAGATTACTGCTTCTTCATCTTTTTTTCCAGTAGACTCCTTAACTGGTGCTGTATGGTTCTCTGAGATGGAGTCACTACATATTTGCAGTCAGGCAGCTAATTTTTTTCTAGATGGAGAGACCACATCAGGCTTCATAGTTGTAGCTGGGTTACTGCATGGCCCATGGTTCTGCATGAGATAATGCTGCTTAATTTCTTATGAGAACTTTATGCAGTGAATTATGGGTGAGAGAATTATATGACAAATATGAACAACTTTTATGGAGTATTTAATTTGCCACTCAGCTCTTTGACATTCTTCTGTATCTCGAGGACACTCCTAAGAGATGGTTGTTTTTTTTTTTTTTTTTGTTTTTTTACCATGAATGAATTCTGTTATATGTTCATAGAGCACGAAAGACAAATTTTGTGTGAAATAGGAATTAAATCCCTTTGACAATCTTTTTGTGTGTTAGTTCATTTCAAGAATAGGCCACATCAAGGCAATCAATGGTGCATTTCTCACATGAATGAAGTCTCTGATAGTTGCATTCTGTTGGTATATCAGGTCATCTCCATTCTGTTGGGTTTTTTCATTATTATTGTACAAAAGCACTTCCACACAAGCAGGATTCAGTACCTGCTGTGCTGGCACCTTCCTTCCTTGTAGTTCAGGTTAATTGGTCCTGTTGCCCAGAAGTTTTTAATTTTGAGGGAAGCAAGATGAGAAATATCAGGGGTGTTGGGTTTTGTTTGTTTTGTTTTGTTTTGTTTTCCTAGAACAACTGCTTTCTACAATGTAGTATAGAGAGAGTGAACTTCAATAAGCTAACACAGGAAGTCTGTGGTGCAAGTGGAATTTAGGTTTTTTTTTAACATTTGACATCTGTTAAAGGATTTAACAAAGAAACTAACTAGTCCTGTTTACATTCAATTCAATATAGTGTTATTCTCTATAGGTAAAATGCTGATAAATGTTATATTTTTTGTTGAAATACTTTGTGAGTTATCAGAAATGAAGGAAGTTCTTTACTCAGGGCAATAAATTAAAAGGCTTGGTTTGGAATGATGGAATATTATGCTCGTTTTGTAACCTTAGTTATGTTGGTTACCCCTGAAGAAGGTTGAGGTTTGTTTTTGCTGGTATAATGTCTTTGTGAATGTCATTTATTTATTTATTTCACTTCTGGAATTGCTTGAAGCAGTATTACTTTTTGTCATAAATTTACTGCAGGCTGTACCTAAAATGATTACCACTGTAGTCTATAAACAAGCTATTTGTGAAAGTGGACAAAGTAATTTTGCTAGTGTGCTATTAATAAACACAAGCAGCACTGAGAAGATACAAATGTTGTCCAGAACTATGAACTCTTATTTTTATCATGCTTGTATATATACATGATATTTGGACCAGGTTACTGACTTATTCTTAACTGGCCATAATAGGATTATACAAAAGTTTCCTGCTGGTTGGACCTGGAATAATGTTCTGCGTTCCTCTGTTTAGTGAAAGTTTAGAAAGGAGAAAATTGATAAACTCTTTCCTCAGAGATAAATAGATGAAAAATTCAATTTTCCTTTTCCTGACACCGAGAAGTCTATAAAGAGCAGTAATACTTAGGTCTGCATAATTTACAGTTCAGCATATTACTAAAAGCTTTCTTGAAGCTTAAATTTATAACTATTTCTTGACAATACAAATTGAAAGCTATACTTCTAGTCTCAGTTCAGCCTCCCTCCTGATAACTTAAACAACAAAAGCATGATTTTATGAAGCCATTTTCTAGGACAATGAAAATAAATATCTGTTGCGTTAGTACTCTGGTAGTAGAAGTAACACTGCTTATGAAGGAGTTCTGGCTTGCAAGTTTGATCTAATTGACCAACAAAAATCATTTAAGAATGTCATTAAATGATTGATTTTATGACTTGCTTTATGTGATGATGAAGATTAGTATATAAAGAAGAAACTTTCAGAATTTTTCATTTATGTTGTTACGAGTAATAACATTCTTAGTGTGTATTTCTTATTAACTGAATTCATGTTTGGGCTGTTTAGTATTGTGCTGTTTTTTTTTATTGTTTGTTTCTTACTGATGAATAAAATCTGAAAGTCATAAAAATGAACAATTACAAAGAAAATCTGCTAGGACCACGGAAGTCCATGCATTTGTGGCATTTTAGCAAGTTTATCAAAGGTGGGCATCTGGTACCTTTATTTTTACTTTTTGTATTAAATATTTCAGCTTTGAGACTGTGTTAAGGAAAAGTCTCTCCTAAATTCCTGTTCTTTAAACTCTTAATGAAATGTAGAAACAGATGTGAAATGTTTTCCATCAAATTCTTAGTATGCCTTTTAAGTGCTTGCAAATATTTTCAAGTCCTTCGCTTAGTTGTTACCATATCTTAGGGTAAATTTTGAATCATATGAGGAACTTGTTTTTAACTTGTTTTTATGAGAAGCCACTAAGAATAGTTCTAGACATTTAGAAATACAAATGACTCAAAAATTGATGGGGAAAAAACTTTTTTTTTTTTTTTTTCCCCTTGAAAGAAATAACTATTGCTTATTGAAAAAAGTTTCAATTTTTTAAATTCAGAATGAGTTGTTAATGAAAAGAGTAATAAATAGTTAAATCTGTAAAGACAATAAGCATTCAAAATGTATGTATTAGGGCAGTAAAATTCCTGTTTCCTTTGTGTTACTGCATTGGATACTTATGGACTAAGTATGCTATTAGAACAACTATATAACAATAGTCAATGAATAAGCTGTGGTAACATGTCATCAAGATATGTGCAGGAGGAGGTATTTTGTGTACATTAGAGGAGCTACAGAAAAATACAGTGTTCCCAAGTATTTCATTTCAGTACTACAGCTGAAAAATAGAACAAAGAGTAGAAAGTCAACAATGCCATAATTTGCACATACCTATAAAATAAAAAATATAGAAAAGGGAGTTGCTAATGGCACACTGACACTGCTGAAAAGGTGGAAAGCTGTTATTGTAATAAGTTTATGTTACAGTCTAGAAGAGATGAAGTCACTAAAGCTCGTGATGTTGTTTTTGTAGAATGTAATTCAATGTTAGCTCTTGAATGCTTTTATTTCTTTGTAAAAATGAAACAAAGCTTTGGTTTGCGTTGATTATGAACTTAGGTTCATGTTCAACAAAGCTCAAGTAGCACAAAGGAGAGGAGAGATATCATTCCTATATTTAAACAGTTGTTTATTCAAAGGACATGGGAAGAAAAGCGGAGATGAAATGGGATGCTTGTGTTAATATAATAGAATACAATAATTAGGGAAACCCCTTAAGCACATAGGGTGCTTATGATTCCTAAGATTGTACTGCCCAAATATGCTGGCCATTTTGAAAAACTGGAACAAACAAGTGAGAGGAGAGCACTGAAACATTCAAAGTGGTGTTAAAGAAAAAAATCTGCAAGTAGTTTAGGTTGTGAATTTTTAGAAGTTGAAGAATAAAATTGCAGCATAGGTATTTCAAGTAATTATTTCTGCCTTACACAATGGTCAATAAATTGATGTATATTTTGACTAGAGATTCAATTAGAACAGCATTGGTAGGCTCTGTTTCTAACTGATCTACACAACAAGGATTCACTGGAGACAGAGAGATATACCCATAAGGTAAACTGTGAGCATGCAGAAGACAAGTATAGAGCAGTGACATCTTTGGGAGCTACAATCTTAATAAAATAAGTTATTTCTTCTGCTGACTACTGTGTAAAGCCAAACTGTGTCTGAAACCTGCATAGCTTTCAGAATGCAGAAGACTTTATCAGAAATGAGCAAACAGTATTTTTCCCCCTGGAGTTTTCAGGAGTCAGAATTTATCCAACTGTCTGAGGCTATTCTTTCTTGCTTTGCTTATCACTCTGGTACCTCACCACCAGGCTTGAGGTGATGCAGAGTTCTGTCCTGCTGACACTTCTATTCACTGTACTTATGTCTCTGCCAAATGCCAGATAAATGTCACAGCTTCTCACCAGCCAGCCCAGCAGAATAAGGGAATACCTTTGTTCCCAAGGTGTATCAGGAAGGGCAAACAGTTCCTCATACAGCTGCAATGTTCTAAAGCACAACATGACTGACATCTTGTCACTGGTCATGCGGTGTGCCTTCAGCAGCTGCAGCTACAGGCTGTGCCAAGCTTACTTAAAAAAAATTACAGCTCAGAGAGACTGATCAGACCTTATGTCTGTCTGCAGAATAGTCTGGGTCCCTGTGTGTGTATACATATATATACATATATATATATATATATATACATATATATTTTTTTGTAAACCTGCATTATTTTATGAAGTCATTTAGGTGGGACTTTGCTTCCAATTTTTCTCCTTTGCCATGACTCTCTCTTCAGAGGCTTCAAGCTGCCCTGTAGATCCCATTTCTTATACTGAGTCAGAGGTTTCATCATATGCTAGAGATGATCAATTCTTTCTCTGTGCTAACGATAAAGATTAACTGAATTTATACAGCAATTGCAAAGGAAAATAGCTAAATCGATGCTAAAGAATATGCTATTGTAGTCATACTGAAAGTCTGAACAAAAAAGTCACTTTAGATTAATATTATAGTTTACTTTTTATAGACCTTGCTGTGATTACTTAAGGAGCATAAAACTGTACTGGTTTCTCTAAAGTTTCTAAAAATTATTTGTAAGCATTAAACTATACATTGTATTCAGTGATGCCTTGTGTAATAATCTTACTGCAACACAGATGAATTCCTGCATCTCTAGTACTTCAAGAGTCTTGTTGGTTTTAGTCTTGACTGTAGGTATTGATGCTGATCTGTGGAGTTCTTTGTTGAAAGCTTTCTTTGTAAATCATGTTGGCAATTTAGGGGAAACCTGAAATGCTATTTTTTATTGTTTCTGAAGAGATGAAGGCAAAACAATTTCAGAAAAGAAATCATGTAAAGTATAATCCATTCAGAACGTTTATGGTCTTCTGAAGTCTTTGAGAAAATCTTTCCTTGAAGGCAAATAAGGTAGTTAAATATTTTGAGAGACATTATTTTCTACGTTAAATTTTAAATGTTCTTCTTGACATCTTGAAAGCCTATAGCTGAAAAAAGTTTTGCATAAGAATGTCATAATTAAGAATATCACATAAATTATTCAGTATAATCTTGGGTTTAAGAAGATGCCAATTATTTTAATAAGAGGTTTTTATGTACTTCAAGTTCCATAAAATAATTTGGGCGTGGACTAGATTCTAGGAAATAACAAGATCTGATGAGAAACAGTCACACTCTTTAGTATATTGAGGAAAGTTTCAGTATGTTATAATATCACACGTTAGAAATTAAATCCCTAACCACTGAAGTGTTATAAAACCCTCTAACAAGCAAACAAATGTATAGGGCTCTGGGTTAGTAGTTTACAATTTTTTCCATTAGTGACTTGATGCCATAGTATGCCAGAGGGGCCAAGATAACAATGAAAATAAAACAAATGGAACTTGCCAATTTGCAGTTCAATCACAGTTGTGGGAACTTGGAGGCAATCTCACTGCTGAAAGTGATCAGTGTGTATATATGCAATTCTACGGTGAGACACACTGTCAGAAGCATGAAGTATAGCATCAAAAGCAGGTATTTGACTTAAATACCTGGTAAAAATCTTGTTACTAATCCTGAGCAATGGAAAACTAAGGATGTTTCTGTTGTAAAAGTTATTGTGAAAAACTACAAAAACCTTCATGTTTTTTTGTACTCCTTATATACTAGTTTTTCTTTTTTTCTTCTATTTCTTCTTAGTTTTTCTTTTCTTAACATTAGACTTATGTGTGGGTTATTTGTTGTGGGGTTTTTTGCATTTTTCTTCCCCCTTGACTATTGTTTTTCTTGTTGTCATTCATGTCTCTGTGAAATAGAGTGACGTATATATATGTGCATATAGCTAGCACTCGGTTAATTTAAGCTTATTATTGATCCTATCCCCTTGAACTTGTTGCTCAGAACAGTTATAATGAAAGGCCTCAAAGACATCTTTTTAGGAAGCTTTTGTTTTATGAATGCCTCAATTCACTGAGTCTATATTCCACTGAAATAAAAAAAAAATCATGTTATCAAACTCCATGTTATTGAATTTTCTGAATCACTGGCAGTTGAAAAAATGGATTTTTTTTTAACTCAATTTTAAATCTCTTTCATGGTGAGAAATTTAATTTAAACTGAAGTCTTACACTGCAGATCTCTTAATGAAAATTATTTCTAGGTGCCAAGTGCATTTTTTTATAAGCCTTTAACAGATTGGATCAAAATGAAATCATGTCTTCTGTAAATTACCATCTGTGTATAGCATGTAGTTTTCTTAAATGAGTGTGTGATGGAATAATTATTTAATAAAGCAAACAAAACTAGACAAATATTCAGCACTCGATTATTCCAGAACTCTACGAAATGACTACCTGGTTTTAGCAAGACAATGAATTAGAAAGTAGTCCAATGATCAGGGCTCCTCTGTTTGAGAGAAGGACCAGGAAAGTTAAAGGTGCCACAGTTTAGCAATTGATTAAACTTACTTGTTAAATGTTTTTGAAACAATCTTAGAATTAGGAGTGATTTGGAGAATATCTTCATTTACATGACAGAATAAAATGTGATTTTTTTCCCTATTAGAAGCTGCTAGGTTGTCATAACTAGATTTGGAGGGTCTTTGATATAGTGATCTCTGGTAGTTTCAGACAAACCATAACATTCCAAATTGATTTTACTATTTTGTATACCTCCTATAAGGAGAAAAGAGATATAAAAGCATCCAGATCTGTTATATTTGTAGTCAGCACCACAAATTTCATATACAAGTGCTATGGAGTAACTTCTGTACTAGCATGCTCTTGTATCTGCTGTACTTTGAGAAGAATGAAAGTGCTTTTGGCAGTAACTTCTGTCAAAACGTGACATCTGATATGGCTTGTTTTTTTTTTGCAATAGATGTTGTAATAGATGGACTATAAAATTCCTGTAGCAATCGGGAACTCTCATATAACTTCAAACTGACATTGTATGAATATGTCTTCACTGAGATCCGTATCATTAAAACCATTCGTCTTCTGAAAAAATCAACTGCACTTCAAGGCAATTTTGATCAAATAAATGTGTCAATTCCTTCTAAAGGCATCCTCAGTGACATGGGTTTCTGTACTGAGATATGATCCAATGTATTGTTATCCATTGTAAATATTTTTAAATGAATATAAATGAACTACTAGGTTGCTGTTTTTTGCTTGCATACATTGAATGGTGAAAGTAAACAAAAGATATATTTAAAAAAATAAAAATCTTAATTTGTCTGCCTTTCATTCTTAGACTGCAATATCTCATTGTCTGTTTTGCTACCTTTTTTGTTATTTTTACTTGTCAGACTGACTTGTGGAAAAGAACATCCAGTTCAAAGTTGTCTGCAAGGATTGCTTTTTTTTTTATTTTTTTTTTATTTTTTTGAGAAATAATTGATTGCAACATAAATTGTAATTGATTACTAGAAATCTGACCAGTGTTTTAAAAGTAAAGACAAACTCACAGAATTATATGAATACATATAAAATTTATTCATTGTGTTTTACCATTTCTGAAAGTAGTTTGACTTGACTAGTTTAGTACAGTATGATTATAACTTGATTTAAATCTGCTTGCACCTTGTCATTAGTCACAAGCTGTGCTATAAAGTTACCTGCAAAATATGGAAAGATGAAATAGAACTTCCGAAGTGTTTTTTTTTTTAATAATACCCATTACTACTTGCAAGTAATATGAATATGCAAAATCAGAGAGCTTAATTTCTCTTTTGAAGAAAGAAAATGTTCTAGAACATATTAGTGCGCTGCAAAGGGGAAACAATATTATTAACATAATAATAATTCAATTTCATTATTATTATTAGTACATAAGACATTTGAAAGCAGGGGAAAAACAGCAAGTAATTTGGTAACTCTATTTCCGATGAAAATGTATTCAAAGTCATAACTCTTTGCTGTAATATCACGACTTTTTGTGATCTGGTGGATAAGATCTCTGTTGATTGAAAAAAGCAGTCCTGCCCTCCAACAGTGTTACATAACTTTCAAAACATTTGCAGGGACTAATGTTTGTAGGCAATTTATAAAATCCTTGAAATAAATGGTGACACTGAAGGTGTATCATCTCTCTCATGGTTTCTATGGCTTTTACTTCTGTTGTGGCATTTTTTTGATATCTTGTTTGGGTATTTTCCCAGTTGCACATTATTCTAGGAAGAACTCTGTCAACAGGAATTCTATAATAGGAGATGAAAGAATTTTAAAACTTATTGCTAAATCATCTTAGAAAAAATGCTGATGTCTTTTATTTGAATATGGTATCTACCATGAGAAACTGACTGAATGGTATTGGAAGTAGCCGTTACTTTTCTTTAGAAGCCTGTGGAAATAAAATTTACAAGAATTTCAGAAGAAATATAAAAGATACCAACTGTGAATGGGGTAGGAATTACTGTGGAGAGGTTTTGAGAATAGTTATTGAAGCATTTGTGGAGAGTGTGCTTTTCAACAGTAAATAAAATTTTCTCATGCTTCTTTGTTTCAGACTTACTTGAGGATCAGCATCTATGAAGAAACTCCTACATTTTTTAAAAAATAAAAGGAAATTCAGTCTTCACAATTTAAAACATTTCAAATTTAGAATAACTATTGAAGCATTTTATTATTTTAGAACTAGACGTTACAGCAAATTCTTTAACTTTCATAGCAGAAAATATGTTTTGATGATGGAGAAGAAATACTGCTTGCTGAGCAAAGCGCCAGTCGTATATCTGCAGATATATCAACTCTATATCACCTTTCAAAAACATTGCCGTTTAAGCATAAAAAAATAAAAATAAAATTGGTAATATGTGTGCCTAAATTTGGAATGAAAAATGTGTATCTCTCTTAAGATATCTTTTGTGCTTTATTTATAAATTTCTTTCTTTGTGTAATCATGAGAAAGTTGGCTAGAGCCAATGGTATTACTGCCTTGTAAAGTATGTAATTCTGATTAGAGAATAAAGAGATAAATTACTTGCTTTTGATATATAGTTATTTTATTTAGCCATGTTACTGAGAGTCTGATCTAACATACATTTTTATTCTATTTCTTGCTCAAATATTCCCGGTGTATAAAAGTACATGTTCTAAACTTTGTAGAAGTTTCGTCATAACTAAAACTTTTTCATTTTTATGTGATATTATTGTGATTTTTTTAAATTCACTTAGAATATTTGTTGTGGGTTTTTTTTTTTTTTTAATCCTTTTTTAGTTGCATTTTTGTAATTATTCCAAATGGGTACTAATTATTGAATATAAAAATACCTCCAGAAAAATCCTGAGACTTAAAATAGAAAACACTTTCTTTGATATATAAATCAGTTGGCATTGGTTTCTCACATCAAAAGGAACATCAAAATAATTTAGGTTACTCTGTTTAATATTTTTCCAATTGCCTGGAGAGCAGAAAAAAGGCAAAGAATATATATTTTGTCCTGAGTTCTTCTCCAGTCTCCAGCTACTTGATGTGCATTTCAGTCGTGACTGAGGTTTTTGTATTTTCAATAACCACAGCTGATTTCTTTCCCATAAATGAGTTTACACAGGCTTTAAGAGTGTATTTCCTTTAGGCATGGACAAAGCAAGTTTTGCCTTCATTTAATTATGTATTACATGATTATTTATTTATTTTAGCATTTCAGATCCTGTTTCCTGATGGTTTGTTTTAGTACTTTTCTACTTGGTGCTTTACAGATTTGTGCTTGCTGAGTCTGTGCTGCTTGTGATTTGAGAGATATTATTATATGTTGGTTGAGTCTTATCTCTGTCAATATAGTTCTGCATGTATGTTTAACCAAGCTTTAACAGTCCTTTTTTCCTTCCTAGAGGAGAAAAAAATCTCTTTATGTTTGTAAAATGCATATATATAACTACTGGGATAGAAGAAGAAATAATCACAAAGTAAATGAATTATAAATGGAAGCATAATGGAGAATTCATGAATATTCAAGTTCTTCTATTTGTAATTTTGTGTATTTTTTGCCTTACTAATATTCTATAGTTAAGTATAGGATGAAATATGTTTCTGTGACAGTAAGCAGTTTTAGAAATAAACTAAGAAAGATTTGAAGTCAAGTAGACTTGAGGAGATTAGGGTTCAAAACATATATTTTTTAAATTAAAAAGAAAGTTTCATTTAAATGGTTGTCAACATCTTTTCAGTATGATCCAGACATTTTAAGACCAATACCACTAATGTACTGAAACATGCTTAGCTGTAGCATGTTTCCTGTAGCAATTCAGCTTCTGACATGTTTTTCCTCCTCCTCCTCTTTTTTTTTTTTTTTTTTTTTTTCTCTCCTATGAGCAATATGTAATAGAGCAGTATTACACTTGACCTGAACTTGTGTTCATTTTGTGTATGCATCCATGCAGCAGCAAAGCAAACCTGACAGCTTAATTCCATGTTAGGGGAATGTTTGCAGGGATAATCCTATTCACACTGAAGGATAAGGATGCCCTACTAGTGGCTTTGGCCTATAAAACCATTAGTTCTAAATGGTATGCTGGCGTCGTGATCTTCTTAGCTTGTAAACCAGCTTTCTCTTAGCAGTTTATTGGTGAGTGAGGAATTTTGTGATAATTTTTCCTACCCGTGCCCAGTTCTTTGTTTTAAGTACAGTTGAAAAACACATCAAAAGCAATAAAATTTTCACTTCAAATGGATTAACTGATTGAAGAATCATAATATTAAGTTTTAAAGCTCTAACTGTTTTTGATTAAGCTATATTTAATAGCAAAAATATGAACTTTGTGTGGAGGCCTGAAGACAGTGTTTCTAAAGGCTCTGTAAATGTAGGCAGAGAGAGAGAAATAAATAAGTTGAATATGCTTTAAGATTCCTTTTTTGTCTCTTTCTGGCTTACTACTTTTCAGTAGCCTGGGATAACTCTAATAGCATGAATTATAATATATGCTGATACAGTTCAGTTTTGTTTATGTTTTTTCTTGTCTGATTGGGGATGGTTCTCATTAAGTGATTTTATTTTGTATACTAAATTTAATCCAGTCATAAGAATTAATATAATGCAGAAAAATAAAAGCATAACTCTTCCCAATGAGAATATTTGTTCAAATAGATCTACTGTTTTTCCCTGGTATTTATCAATCTTTATTTTGAAGAGTGAGTGGCAACAGATTCTATCTCCTTAACCTATTCAAAGGCTGAAATTTACTACTTCAAAAAAAGCAACAATACAGCTGAAAGCTTAGAGTAATATATACCTTGTTATTATCTTTTGTACAGTAAGTTTCATTTTAGCTAAAGATTGCTGTTCTAGTTTCTTGCATATGAGAAAAACAAGAAAGGTTGACTGTTTTGTTTAGATTTGAGCTGATCATAGAGTCACAGAATGGCTTCATTTGGAAGGGGTCTTAAAGAACTTATTGTTCAATCCCCCTGTCATGGGCAGGGTGGTTTTCCATTACATCAGGCTGCCCAAGGCTGCATCCAACCTGGCCTTGAATGTCTCCAGGAATGAAGCATCCACAACTTCTCTAATCCTTGTATCCCTTCTGAATTTTAAACATTGAGCAAAGAAGTTGTATACTGAAGAACGGATCAGCTCATCTCAGCTGATCTCAAAGAGAGCCAGGGAACATGTTACAGTCAGTGCCCTTTCTGGTTCCATTTGCATATGTGTCATCTCTGACAGTAAAGAGAAGACGATGAGATAGCTTGAGTCTTTTGTGGCTGCTCTGCTCACAGTACACACAATGTGACAATTTATTGTGCTTATTAAACAGTCATTTAGTTCAACTTCTCTCCTTGTATGTACATCCAGCTCCTGTTTTTTCCTAGCACAACTGCAAATTATAGTATTGAATTGAATATAATCCAAGTTTCTTGATCAATCTGAATTTCATTGTAGCTGTTCACTAGAAAGTGCAAATTAGACTTCTGTCTTTTGCCCTATATAGACAGTCTAAAATCCAGGATTTAGTTTCCTGAATATCACAAGATTGACAGGAAATAAGACTATGCAGAATTTACACACTTTGCATTAAAAGTCAAGGCTGACACTTTTGATATATTTTCAGTAATATTGTAGTTTGCAAAATACTAATTTTCAAAGTGAATTCTGTGCAGTGAAACTAAAGTCTGAAGACTTTTTATCCACTCCTACACTAAAGAGATAGTAGTGTTTGTTAGAACAGGTCTGTTGTAGCTTTAAGGTTTTGCATAGTAAAAGCCCTTCTGACACAATGTGAACTGGAATTGGGAATAATCACATGAACCAGTAAGAACCTATCAGTAATTCTTTAATAATCAGCAGGGGAAAAAAATTACTGTGTCCAGAACAAATTTTTGCTGTGGGAATAAAAATTGCCCAATGTCTAGAAAAAAAATAAAAATAAAAAATTGTGAAGTGAGGTGCATGACATGCATGTTTTAAGATATTCTGTACCAAATAATTCTTACCCACAGAAGATCTGTTGCTTTGGAAATGTGACCATTCTGCATTATTGATCCTGTAGAAAAACAGTTACTTCATTAATGCAGGAAAAGTTCAATGAAAGAATTGGACTAGAGAAATGAGGGAAGACAAATTTTGTGCTCTAGTGCATGAAGGTAAGAGCTAAAACAAAAATATCTGTCCATGAAAAGGGTATTTAAATTTTGTGATTGCCAGTTGGCAATATGTTGTGAATTACTGCTTTCTGGATTCCTTCTTCATCTGTGCAATATCCTTATATCCCAGTAGCACTGGGTTATTTTCTTGTTTTATGTATGGCAAATATAGCCTTCACTGATGTGTTTAAGTTTTTATGGGTTTTATTTTCTATTAATTTATCCCAGTATCATTCTTTATTGTGAGTGGAGAATCCTTTCTTATTTGAGGTAGCATATGGTTGTTAAAGCTCATGGATTTATGTGAAACTATCACTATCTCAGATAAAATGATATTTCCTTTTTTTTTGTTTTGTTTTGTTTTGGAAAAAGAGAATGCAACCTTTTTACAAGGCATACACTGAAGTTGATAGACTTCAGTTGTACAGTGCAAATCAAAATAACGTTGGCATATGTTGTGGCTTTTTTCAGTATAAAAAAATAGTAGATGGGTTTGTGTGGCTTCTCATGGTTTACTGTGTATAGTACTCATTATGGGTGATAGCAAACTAACAGCATGGCATGGAGTCTTGCAGTGGTGTGTGTAACTTTGACTGTTTGACATACTTGGATGAGTTTTCCCACTTTGGTGTACATTTTTTTTATAATCCATATAAACTTAATTATATTCTGTGAACATTTCTAAATATTAGTGTGAGGATAAAGGAAAATAAAAGAAACAGTTGAAGCTATCAAAATAACATTGCAACCATTTTACTGTAAGAGAATAGATAGGATAATACTTATCTTACAATGTGGTGATATCTTTTTTTTTTTTTAAGTATATGAAAATATTCTTTGGGAGAATAATAGGAAGGAAAATGAGCAATGCTGAAAGTAAGGCAGCAATACTTCAAAATAGAAAAAACAGGCAAAGTAGGTTAATGTGATGTTAAGAGCAGCTGAAAGGAAATATGGCCTTTTGTACTAATGATCCATTTTTGGTTCTCATGAAGATGATCCCACACAGTCCTCTTCATGTATTCAAGATCCAGACATGAGTGAGGTGGTATAAAAGAAAGAAGAGTTGAAGGGTAAAGCAAATTTTCTTGCTTCTGTGTGAATTCAGATATTTGGAGCATATCAGAAATTCTTTTCCCTTGAGGGAACTTACCCAGGAGTCACATAATTCTTTAAAATACATTCCCTCTTATTGTTTCAAAGACAAAAAGAAATGTCAATTAAGTGCAATCAGAGTGTAAATCAATACTACGGTGACTGGTTTGCTGATAGGTGTTCTGTGCAATACGCTAGCCCTAATAGAGTTAGCGTAGGACTCAGGATAATCTATTTAAGTGTGTCTGAAGACAGTGCATAGTCCATAATGTCCCTTTCCCTTAATTAATTTTTTGACAGAATGACAATGCCTAAGTAGTCATAGGCATCTGAAGATAAAGAACACGCATCTTGAATGAAAGTCAATCCACACTTTGAGCTATTCCTGAGAAAAAAAGGAGCAGAAAAGAAGGTAGGTTTTCACAACTTAGAGGTAGTGATAAATATGTCTGAAAACCTTTTGAGAAGCACTGAATCTTGGGTATGAATATAACTACAAATTTACAAACTAATTTCCTGGCATAAATATGTGAATATGCATAATAACAACACGCTTACTTCATAATGCTTGTTCTCTTCACAGAAACAAAGATTTGTCAGTGATTGGAGTAACCACAGTAGCTTCTGGCAGGCTGACTTTTGTTTGGTGGCTTTACAGATATAATTCCCTTCCCCTTGAGGTTGTGCACTGAGCAGTTTTATAATACCTTCATTTGTATCTCTGACACACATGGTCATATTTCTGTGAATTTTAGCTAAATCACATGATAGAGTATTTGTACACAGTTTGTTTTAAATGAAGAAGAAATATTATCTGATCTGCAGACATCTCAGTGGTATAAGGTTAAGCTATCAAAATATTTTGAAGAAATCAAATTTTCTTTGGACAGCTGATTCATCTTGTCTAGCACTACAAGCCCTGAAGCAAGACACATTATCTTGCTGATTGCCTCCAGTAGATGTATAGCTTTTGCCTTTTTGTCTTGTCTCAAAAACAAGTACTTAAAATAATCTATATCCACAGCTGTGCTGTTTCCGACTTCAATCCCTGAGGATGAAGCTAGGTTTGTGTTGATATGCTGGCTTGTTTCCTGCTTTTGCTGAGTTCTGTCACTGTTTACCCAACATCAGGTCTGGCATTTACTGGAGCTTCGTGAGCTGATTCAGCACACTAACCTGGGAGAGAGAGGAAGGACAAAAATAATGTGAACGAGTCTCTGATAGGAGTCACCTTCATCATTTGAGCGGTATTTGTCGGAATACTCCCAAGAAGGAAAGCCAGACTTTGCAACTTGAGGTGACGAACATACAGATGTCCTGTGGCAGTCATCTGTTGACTACCTCAATAAGCCTGAAGGATCCTGTTTAATCCTTCGACAGAGTCCTGAAAACCAAACCATCATTGAGAGTGGTGGGTCAAGTGCCCCTGTGCAGCTCTCCTCTTTTTTTTTTCAGCAGGAGTTATTTTTCTTCTATCCATTTCTTAGAGAAAAGGTAGGTGCTTGAAGTAGCATTGGGTTTTTACTTTCTCTGTTGTGCATATGTAGTAATTTGAGAACAGAATTAAACAGTAACAATCAAAGGATTGAACAGCTTGGGTAGGGCAGAGTTCTTTCTCACTGCTTAGAAGTGTGCAGAAGAAGTCAGAATGAGTTAGTTTAAATGGGTGAAACTCTCTTTATTGCCTGTGTATAAATCACACTGCTGAATGAAAGGATGTCTGTGTTGGCTTTGAGTAATCTATGAGCCAAGGTGACAAAAATATTGTATTTGGTTGAAATATTTCTGTAGCAGGAATTGTCCTTTTATTTGCGTAAGGCCAGTTATGCATGCTGCTAATATTTTCTTTGATTTCAACCAGTGCACCCAGGCATTTTGGGTAGAATGTATATGAAATGGGAGTGAAATGCGTTCACTGGACAGCAGGCTTATCATGGCATAGTCTGCAAAATGTGCTCATTCCTCTTTCAGTCAAATGTTCCTGACAATAAAAATCAGCAGATACTGAGTATTTACTTACTATTAAAGGCTATCCTATTGATGGGGGCAAAACCAACCAACCAAAAAAACCCAACAATCTGAGAAGTGTGATTTCCATGTGAGTTTTCCGTGTGAGCGTATTTTTAGTTCTACTACTCCACTGCTGAAAAGGACCATTCAAACCTCAGTTGTGATACTTCTGTCTCTTTCATGGAGTCTCACTGCTCCCACAGCAGCATGTTAAAATGCTGCATCATGCTACTGACAGCCAAAAGAATAGACTGCTCTTTGTGGCAAAGTATTGAGTAGATAAGAGTTTAAAGCCTTCCAAAAGAAAAGAAGTTGTTAAAAAGTAGTATGACTGCATCATGATTTTTCTTGTCAGAACTAATTAGGTGGATGTAGGAATGGATCATAAGTCAGATTTTCTTGTTAACTCCTTCAAAATACCCTAAGGGATGCAGATATAGCTTCTTGTAACCTGAACTGATGGAAGACTGTAGGCAGGTATTTCACAGCTACAGATCTGCAAACCATCTTTGTAACCAAAGTAATTTTGGCCATGCTATCCGCCTAGACAGCTGCTAATTCCAGGGTACATGGCTGGAATGAGGAAAACTATTCGCGACGTATGCCATAGGGTTGATCTGCTTATACTTTAAGCAGTCATTTTTGTTTTGCCTTTGTTTTTTCCCATATATCAAGGGGACAAGAACACCTTGCATTGCAGTACTCTATTTATGACTGAAATGAAATTGAGAAGAGAATAGCTGATGGCTTAATAGGCAAACCCTCCCCTGTTCAAATCTGCTTGTGTGTCTGGTTGCTGCTCAGGTCACAGGACTGTTTCCTCTTCAATTTAACTGTGACATCTGCTCTCTCAGCTGCCTTTGGCAGGTATCTCTCCAGTTCTGGGGAATCTTTCTTACCCTAAGGAGTGACTAAAAGCATTTTTGTTTTAGCACTTTCTCTAAGTTGTTTTGTTTGTTTGTTTGTTTGTTTGCTTGCTTTTATTTTTTATTTTATTTTTTTTGTGTGTATATTCTTATTTTGTTGTTTTAAAACAAAAAACAAAATAAACCCACAATGTAACAAAACCCTAGCAAACCTCTCTTTCATCCTCCTCCCTAAGATCCCAACCCACACATGACAAGAACTACTGTAATAAGGAAGGTAGTAGTTATTTGCTTACAGTAAATATCCAAGCCCTGGACTGCTGTTGTAGGCACCATTTTATGTTAATGCACCTCCTAGCAAAAGAACACAAATATTTTTCAGGTGTAACCCATGACATTTTTAAAATTATTATTACTTTTTAGGGCAAAGCCATTATGAAGAGAGTATTAATATCTGTTTATTTTTTCCTGTTCCTTTAGTTGTACTGACTCTTTCTTCTGAAACACCTTTTTTTTTTGTCACAACACAACTACAATATATTAAAGCCAATGGTTTTGAAGATTGGTTTCTCTACTGCAGGATTATTTCTCATGATTTGGTTTATAATATGTTCCCACGTATATTTAGCAACATAAGTGTAGGAGCAGGAATGAGTGTCCAGGACAGGAAAGTCTCAAGCCAATTTTCACCACTCAACAACAAAATGTTAAGCATATGTTATGCAGTTCTAAAGTGTGGTGTCAAAATGTATATACATATACACACACAGGAAATCTGTATTAAAATCAGAACAAGAAGAAAGGCAGTGATATACTGCAAGGTGGGAAATGAGGTCACATCAAAATGTTCTAGAAGATCTGTGAAATATATTTCTGAACTAAGCTCCTTAACAGCTTCTGGATGGGAACTTGTGTAAAGTGTCAAGGAAGATTAAACATTTTCCTACAGTAGACTGAAATCTACAGATTTATTTGTTAATACTTTTAATCAGATTTGAGAAACCAAGAAAGAGAGGACTGAGATAGCTTAGTTGGGGTAAAGATGAAGAGGGTGAGGGAGGCAAAAATCTGATCACATTTTGAGTCCTGTGAAATGTAATTTTAAAGGAAACGTCTAATCTATATGCAAGCTTGTGTTTTAAATCACCAACTTTTTTTTTAACCTACAGCTGTGTTCTTAAGAGGGTAGAGAAGGAAAGCTGAAAGGGAAAGAGAGAATCATATTTAAGATCTTTTTTTGACACCAACAATAACTGCTTTTTAATGATTAACACCAATCATCAGATCTTTATTTTTCTGAAAAAGTATCATAAAGATCTCCTGCTGTTCCCAGCAGTGCCCTGCTAATTCAGCTCACTAGCAAAATTAACAGCAGGAAACAAACCTTTGAAATTTTCATCACTTATGAATAGCATTGTTCATTCGGTAAAGGATATGGGCTCCTGCTGTAATTGTTCCTGTGTTAAGAAGGCTGCAAGTTATTTTCTCTCCATCAGCCTTAAAAAAAAAAAAAAAAAAAAAAAAAGAAATCAATAGAAATAAATACACATACAATTAAATAGTGAATTAAACAGCTGAGTGACTAAGAATTTCTTTCACTTTTGAACTCTTCTGATTTCTCTCTCTGAGGGAGGACCATTGTGCTGCCATTCCTTCGCAAACACTCAGGAATGCTAAAGTGCTTTGAAGTTGCCGTTGGAGAAAATAGAACAACAGATGGAGCATGAATAAACCCACACTGTTGTCCTTTTAATCTGAACAAAGGCATTTTTTCTTGGAAAAAAGAATTAATATTTAATTCCATTTACTCATAGAAGTTTGATCCCAGATGAGAATACAAAAATTGAGGCAGAGCTGTATATACAACAGATGAGTGCATCTATATCCTGTTTTATTATTAGGATAATAAAAAAAGAAGTAAACAAAAAAAACCAACAACAAAAAACAAAAACAAAAAAAAACACAAAAAAAACCACCTTTGTCAAGCATGCATTATTATAGCTTTGATAGATCTTGTTCAATACTGATCTGGAGGCCAGTGGACCCAAAGGAATCTGTGAATTAGAATCAGTAAGATGCTATTACTTTGTGGTTTCCATGGTGCAAACTCTGGACCTCTCATTTAATGTAATATTTCTTCTGTATGTCTGTTATTAGTTGCTAAAACTGAAGTTGCCATTCTGGTAGTACAAGTAGTATTTGAACCTCACATGTATTCCCACCACAAAGAAAATGGAGGTCTTACTGTTTTCTGAGATTATCTTTCTTTTACTGCATTGTTAAATATAAGGTTTTAATGCCTTAGATTTGGATATGTGTTTTTCCCACATCAAATTCTCTAAAATTTTTATCTAAAAGTTTAATAGAAGATAGTTTCTTCTTGTTATTTGTTGTCATTGACACAGTTTTTAGCAAAATAGATGCTGCGGATCTTTTGCAAGTAAATATTGTAAAATCAGCTTTCTATACATTTACTATGGTAGGTAATAGAGAATTTTACTGCTGAAATGGCAGTTTTTCCTCTTATCCAATAGCTGTTCTTTGTTAACACTCAGAAGACATGTCTTCCTATAAAATTCTGTGCCTTTTGTTATTGCTGTGGATTTGCTTCCTATTTTGGAATGATGGTTTCGCAACAGTCTTCACAGTCTGATCACTGTTATTCTTAAGGAGTAGAAAGACACATGATGAATTAAGTTTTACAGGCTTGGACAGTGTTATATTTTCTCAACTTGTGCAGCGCTTGGGTTTGAAGATTGTTCCTTCCTAACTAGGCCTTCCAGTCACTGTGTAGGGGACATTCTACTTTCTTCTTAAAAACTGGTTAGAGGTAAGATGTAAAAAATCAACAGTCTGAAAGGGTAAGATATGGACAACCTGCACAAGCAAAGTCAGTTTGGATGGAAAAGCTAATGTTTCATGCAAGAAATGTCACAAGGCTGTACAAATATAAGTTAGTTCTGCTTCTATTGTTGTTACATGGAAAAGAAAATCTTTTACACAGGAAAAGAAAATCTTTTACAGAGCAATTCTTTTTTAAAACAAAAAACCACAAAGCTGCCAAATTATTATTGTTATTATTATTATTATTATTAACTGAAGGAAATACAGGTGCAATGGAAATGATTTTGGTATTGCTAATGATGCAGTTCATGCTAACTCAGACTGGCAGACACAATAGGAATCATGCTGTGTGTATGAGCTCTGCTGCTACAAAACCGATGTCTACATTTTTTATTTTTTTTCCCACCTACGAGCACAGGCAGGGTACCAGTCATCTGGAATAGGAGTCCTCTTATTTAAGCTTAAAAGATGTTACTTTCTGCCTTCAAATCCAATCCTGTGGGAGCAGTTATAGAATTACTTCTATCTTTGGCTGTTGGATGAGTTTGATTTGTTTTTTACTAGTTAATAATCACAATTCTTTGACATTTAAAAAATGGGTTGTCTGCTTGCTTGAGTAGTCATCTAATCTTCTCACAATACTTGTAGAGATATTTAGTGCCCTTTTAGGTCTTTTCTACTCTGCCTCTGAATCCACATGTTGTTTTTTTCACCAGAATAAGTAAAACTCTCAAACTTATGCCTTAAATCCGCATTTAAGAAAAAATAATTGAAGTGTAACTCAGGAGTGGCACCAGGCAAAATTGAGAGACTAAAAGTTTAGCTGGTTTGCTAGTTCAAGAACTGTCTTCAGTGTCTGAATACACGTCTGTTCAAGAAACCCCCTGCAGGTAAGAAACAAATGTAATGGCATGTTGACACTATGGCAGTAGCACTGGCACTATGCAATTGAAAATGACATTTAACAATATGATACTTGCCCAAGATGCTTCAAATTGTTGTGTATTTTAAGAGCATATGGTAAGAGCAAAAAATCATGGTTTTGAATCATGTCCTCAAAGTAGGGGAATGCTTTTGCATGTATTAAGGGAAAATTCTTTCAGTAGCTTAACATGAATTCAGTGCACATGTTGCACACAACCTTTCTGGCAAATCTTCAGAATTCAATTAAGTACAACATAGCCCTGCTGTGCAAAGATAAGAATATCAAAAATTTTAGGAATGTGAAAATATTATCTACACAGCAGGATTCTTTGTTGTTCTTGTTGCTGATATTAATCCATGTTACAGGTTTCTTACTATATCTTTCAATCATTCCCTCCAGAAATGCATCTAGATTGCTCTTGAACTTCTTTATATACTTTGTAGTTATTGCTTTTCTCTGTAGTTTTTTGTTTCTGCAAGAAACAATTTTGTTCTGCTCAAGAACACCATTTTTCCCCCCAAGATTTCTTAAAACCTTATCTACCAGATTAATTACAAAGATTTTAACTTTTTGTCAGCAATCGAACCTAATAGGCAATTATACATTAAAATTAAGTGTATAAAATATTTTGATTATTTTAAGATTTGCCCTTTCGACGAACATGTATTTTGATTCTGGTAGTAAGATCTTGTTCAAACATAGATTGGAAACTTAAACATGCATTTGAACTGAAAATGCATGGTAAAACTCATTTAAACAAACATTTTGAGCCTGGACTTGTTGATGTTCCTTTTTTTTTTTTTTTTTTTTCTGGCTGCTTTGCTCTATTTTAGTAGTGAATGTTAACAGTTGTGCTTAAAAGTAACCTCAGTAATAAATGTACAATTGAGCCAGCATATTAAAAAAATATTAGTTCTTTAACGGACTCCCAAGCCTACCCTGAAAATCTTCCTTTATTTTTTCAGTGCTGTTGTTTTAAGTGACAGTGTTCCCAGAATAAGAACTCCCACAACTAGCCAGGGTGTATGACTAAAAGGAGGCAAATAGAGCACAAATTTTAGTCATATAGTTTAAGAAGTTGTCCCTTTGTTGTAATGGTATTTACAATGTGCTCATCATTACTGTCGAGTTGTGAATACTCTTGAATTATGTTTGCTTTTGATAAAAATAGTCTTTATGATGGTAATAAGTGTAAGTGAAGAAAACTTTATGTGATTATAGGTTATTTGAGAATCTACCCTAAATGAACTATCTTTTCAGAAAGGAAAGAGAAGACCTAATAACTAGGTCACCAAGATTATCTGCCACCTCCTAAAGATTTTAGATGAAGTAAGAATCAGATACTTAGATATTTAAGAGAATAAATCCTGTTGAAATTCAAAGAAAAATTTAACTTCATGCCAACACTGTATGTGAAGAAATTTTGGAATCCAAAT
The DNA here is from genome assembly GCA_030625065.1 of Alectoris magna. Classification (NCBI taxonomy): domain Eukaryota; kingdom Metazoa; phylum Chordata; class Aves; order Galliformes; family Phasianidae; genus Alectoris; species Alectoris magna. Next base: position 30,770,781 of record CM060563.1, on the reverse strand, counting down.
TAAATTACTTGAGAACTTTTTCAGTGTTGCAATGCATATGTAAAACTCAGATGTATTTTCACGATAAATCATCTTAAAATACAAGTTGTAGGCCCAGACTATAGTATTTTCCAAGAGGATGTTTGCTCTGTCTGCTGTATACAACCAGATAATTTATGTTCATGTTATTGTCTATCCTATATAGGAATGTATCCTTCAGGTACATTGTAGTTGCTTTGAAAAGCGGAGAATAATTGTTGTTGTTTGTTGTTGTTGCTGCTGTTTTTTAAGGATATATTGTTTTTAAAGGAAATATATATATATATATATATACATAATGAAATTAGATTTAGTTTCTGAATATCTGAGGCTTGCTCTGGATGAAGGTTAGTGACACAGATTTTGTGGTGGATATAGGAATCTTAGAAATAATGTACCAGACAAATACTTCTTTGTAGAGCAAGAAATGGAGGAAAGCATTTCTACTGGATGAGTGCTCATAGTATTGACTTTAAAATGTGTGTGTCTTGTCTTCATACTAATTTTGTGTGTATATGAGGTTTACATCCTTAAATCTTGGGTAGTAAAATTTCCTGTGGGAAATATGAGTGCTTCTCCAAAAGTAATGCTTTCTATTTTATTTTGTTTGTACACGATCTCAGAGACAGATGTTGGTGATATGACAGTAGAGGCTGAACCTTTCCTGCTAATATTCCATTACAATTGGTTGACAAGTGACAGATGGCAGCAGTGGGGCAGTCTGGCAAAATGGTGTCTGTCATGGGAAGTGCATGTGAAGAAAAGGGGCGTCACTGAATTCTTCCATGTGGAAAAAATGGCACTTGCTGATAGTCATTGAAGCTTGTGGAACATTTGTGTGGATGTAACAGTGGATGTGAACACAGTGAGGCATTAGGTGATGCATTTCATCAGTGTTGGCAGTGAGTCATTTCCACTGGTGCTAATTTTCTACTAGCATGGCATGCAGGCTCTTTTTCATTTTTGGTGAAAATGCATAGCTGATGGTGTTGAAAAATAGTGTTTTTCAGATGAGAATTTGCTCTTTGTAGCTGTTGCATTTTCCATGGAAATAAGCAAGAGGCATTATTTTTGGAGTGACATCCATATATAAATATACAAAATATATAAATATGATTTTTTTAACTTAATTTCAAATGCCATCTAATATTCTGTAAGTTGAGTTTAGAAGAGCACTTAGCATTGAAATGTTCAAAATGACTTCAAAATTAGGAAGCCACACATGGGTAAAGTATGGAAGCTGTATGGGGAAAATGAATAACCTGCATTTGAAAAAAAACAAACACCTAATTATACTTAGGTTAACTTGAATTATTTTCATGTTATAAGTTACATTAAAAATTTTAAGGAGCTTAAGACTAACATGAAATCTTTATTTCTAATCTTTATATTACATTTCAGTTACAATATTAGAGACATTTTCTTGGCATATTTAAAAACCTTACTACAGCGTGCTAAATATCACTTGCATTTATGTACTGCATGATGCCAAAGAGCATATAACCATTGAAAAAAAAACATCCTGCCACCACCCATTGGTGAGATCTCCTTGAGTAATAAATAGGAGGCTTCTCTTAAGCCAACATCTCTCCTGGATGCTGAAATATAAATTATAAGGGAATAAACTGATTGTCATTGCAAGGTGTACGTAATAATATTCATGTTGTAGAATACGTTTTCAAAAGAATGCTTCTGGAGCTTCTAAACACTTTGAGGCTTAATATTACTTAAGTCAGTAATTTGTATCTGTACTCTTAAGCTCTGTTAATGATTTTTTTTTAATAAATTAGCATTTAAGATCTATATTTTAAGACATTATTCAATTAATCTTAAGAAACATTCAGTTGCTAACAGTACGTCCATCTGAGTGACCAGTCGCTATAAACCAGTCTTGTTAAAAGAATAAAAATAGTCTCTTGATGGAGATTTTCTTAATTTTTTTTTAATTTTATTTTTTTTTAGCATATGGGCAACTAAGAAAAGTGGAAGGGGCAGAGGACAGAGAGATCCTTTCCAAAAAAACCAAAAAAGCTCCTAGAGAAAGATCTTAATTCTTTCTCCACTTATTGCTTCTTGAAAAACTGTATGTCAGCAAATACTACAAATACATTTCTTGTGCCTTATGATTCAGTTGCCTCAAATTTTTAAGCAAAGTTGCCTGGTTTTCTAACTTCAGGAATGAGTCATGGCTTTTCCTTTTGAGGAAGGAGGATAAAGCTCTGACTAGATAGCCTGATGAAATAAATATTTCTCTCTCCAGTTTGTTCTAGCCAAAATCCTTTGGCAGATAAAAATTTAGTATATTAAGAAAAGCACATGGATTTGTTTGAAAGACTGTGGATGAGAGAAGTGCATCTGATAATCACCTTGGGGCACTCTACTGTTTACGATATTCTTTCTTTTGGTTGAATCATAAAAAATTCTATTTGGATCTGTAACAGAATAGAATTCATCTGAAAGTACAACATGTTCCCCATTCCCTTAGTAGGGAACTGAACTCATCCACAAGATTAGACATTTTGGTAGCTTTTAATGCTTAGGTTTAACTTTGAATCATAAAGCATAGTATGAATTCCAAGTTCATGGTCAGTTTAAGCTTTTCTGTCAGCAAATGAGTGTAGAGGGTCATAAGTTTCCTGTTACCAAACCAGAGAAGTTTTCACAAAGTGAAAATAAAATTCCACCTCAGACACAGAGTGAAAAATCTTTGCAGTAGGTCATTGCTGTGCTGTCATGAGCATTTGTTATTACCCTGGAGCTTACTTGAAAACTGATTTTGATACTAAACAGAACAGAGCTGCAGAAAATAATTTATGGAGGGTTTTGGGTTTGTATATGTCTTCCTCCTACATTTTGTCCTAATTAGAAATAATTTTGCTATCATTAAAACCCCCACAGAAATCTTACATAACATTCTTATAACCTACTTAGTATCTGCAACCGAGAGTTCTATTGCATTGATTTGTTTATTTATTGTAAATAATCTCTCTAGAAAGAACTATATGACTGAAACATGAGTATCTTAAATCAGAACTGTTTTGATATGTCTTCTGATGTATGCCACTCTGAATCATACATAGTTCACAAGGATGGATGTTTCAGAAGTAGCACTTGCATTCAGGATGTGATATTACAGATTCGCTGAAGCTGAGCATTGCAGAAGTGGATGATCTGCTTTGATTTGCCCTTAAAAAGGGGAGAACTTCCAATATTTAACTGTGAACTTTGTATTCATAATTAAGGAACTAGAAAATTTAATTTAACTTGGAGTGTCAGTGGTCAGTGTTTGTTCTCTCCTTTGCTGTGTCTCTCATTTGAAATAGCACCTGTCAGCAATACCAGAACTGTTTTGGTGGAGTGAGTGGCAATTCTTAACCTGGCTCTGGCTTACTTCTCTTGACAAGATTAACAGAATTTTGCATACGATGTTCATTTTTACTTAATAAATCTGTAACAAAGACTATCAATGTAAATGACTGAAACAGTTCTGTCACTTAAGGTTTCGCAAATATAGTTAGGCATTCTCTCAGAACACCTTCATCATACTAATTTTAGTGTGATTTTTAGTTTACATGTGTCTAAGTCATGTAAAGTATTTTATAAAGATTGGGACAAATGATTTGCCTGTTTCAAATTTAAGTAGCACATTAGAAATCATTTTTATACCCATGGAGTAAATACTTTTTTATTTTTATTTTTTATTCAGGAGTTGTCTTGCTAACTAACAAAACAAGAGTACATTGTGTTCTGTTTAAACACAAGCAAAATCAAAATGAAGCAAGAACATTCTAATAACGAATTGAGATTTACATTTTATCTCTGTATAATTACATAATAATCAGTCATTTTGCTGTAAGCTGTGAAGTGGGTTTAATTGTGAATTTAAAAAAAAACAACTGAAAATTGATTGAATGAATGCAAATCTGGCTGAATGAAATGTATTTGCATATCAATCATTTTCTCAAATAAGATCTTTTTCTAGTAATATGGATTTTTTTTTTTCCCAATAATATGAACTGCTGTTTCTGCCTCTGTTTTTCTTGCAAAAACATTTCTAGAAAGATTCAGTAGTTTTGCTGTAACAGAAGTTCTACAATTATTACCAGTTTTGTTACAGATTGTGCCTTTTTTTCCTCTTAATTAATAATTTCTCCAGTTTTAACTGACAAACTTATAAAGTGGCAAAACCATTAGCTACAGGAACATTGTCTTGTGTCCAGAATATGTGCTCAATCACTAGGAAAATGTACATTTTGGATCTATTGTTCTTTTCTTGCTCTTCACAAAAGAGCAAGCAATTTATCTTTCTTCTCTTTGCAGACTCTTTTTTTTTTTTTTTTTTTTGTAATAGTTGAAAATGACTTTCTCTGTCACCTAAGTACCTTGCCAATTATAGTATTTCGTGTTTATTGATGGTTTTTTGAATGGCAGTTGGAATTGCTACAGATAGCAAATGTTAAAAGTAGAAGCAAAAATGAATATAAATCTAGGGATATGGAATGCTTTTGGATAAACTTTTATGGCATTTAATCTGTCTAAATTCTGTAACTGCTGAAAATATATAAAATGGATTAAAGGAACAAGTGCTCTGGATGAGAGCATCTAGCTTTTGCAGTGAGGGGCAAAGAAGTAGCAGGAGTAACTGTGTTCTTTTATCAACTAGCATTTTCACATAGAAAATCAAGACGAGAAAAAAAAGGTAAAATTTGACCATAAATAAAAACTGAACAAAGCATTCCAAAGTGTTGAAAAGTTGACTAAGCAGGCAGGAAGTTATATTGTACAAATTCTCTAGAAGTTTTTACTACTTGAATTATTTTCCCCTCTTACTCTTTATTGTTTTTCTTTTTAAACCTCTCTGTTTCTGGTCTAGTGCAAGGCTACTGCTCTAACAACCCAAAATTCAAAGTAAGATACAAGAATTAATCAGGGTATTACATAGGTTTACAGCAATGGACTGAGTGATTCAAGTAGACCTTTAAAAGCTGTGATTTGTTAAAGATCAAATGGTCTTCCAGCATAGATTTCCAATAGATTTAAAGAGACATTAGTAATTGTTTTGTTGTTGTAATTTTTTTTAAAGCTACATTTCACATATTACTGTTTTTAGAAATCTAATGCATTGACTTTAAAAGATGACACTTTCATTTTCACTGAACAGATGCAATTTTCAATTAAATCTTCTGACAATTTTTATTCCTATATGCTTTTATTAACAGTAAATTGGAAATCTTAGTTTCTCTCTTTTTTTTTTTTTTAACCTTTCTGTACTTGCCTTTAAAGTAATTTGCTATCAGTAGCATCAATATTATTGCATGAGAATAAATCAGTTATTTTCAGCTCGTATTAGCACAATATAGGGAGATAAAACATTTCTTACTGATTGAGGACTCTTTTTTCTACTTTTCTATTTTTCTTTAAAGTATTGTTATATAAATATGGTGATAAAACTGATTGGCCATGCAGTAACCGCATATGTAGAATGACAGTGAAATGAATTCACTTTAATTCCTGTTTTGTACGGTAATTTTTTTTTAGTTTTTATTTTTAATATATTGGATTCATTTTTCAGTTCTTTTTACAATACTTTTTTTTCAGTTTGTGTTATGGACTGTTATAAATGGGTGTAAGTGTTGTACTATGGATATGCATTAGATGCACATTGTCTGGTAAGCTACTTAAATGGTGAAAAAAGCAGATCCATTGAGCCAGCAGCATTTAGTAATTTGGAAAAAAAAAAATATCTGAAGCCTTCTTAGGTCAAGAAATTAGAGCAGATAAGGAAAAGAAAGTGGTAAAGTGTTCAGGAGTAGCAAATACTTGTATATATCTGGCACATACGGTAAATGACCTGAAGTGTAATAAGTTATTTTGCATACAAATTGCTTCAATTCCACTATCATGCTCCTAATGGAAATTCAGGCATAGAAATGTATTAATATTTTAAAGTTCTTTGCAGAAATAAATAATGGAATCTGGTTTCTATTTAAAAAATGAAAAGGTAGAGCTGTTAATTAATTCACAAGACATTGTTCCTGTTTTTACCCTTATGGTTGTTCGCTTTTTTTGTTTGTATGTTTCTTTGTTTTTTTGTTTTTTTGCTAACTGGAGCTATAGGCTTCAAACTATTTCTGTAATACCATCCACAAATCTGATTCAATTTTTAAAGTTATTGTGAAGTGTTTTTATCAGAACCAGGCATGAAAAGCTTAATAATTCTTCTGTTAACATGCGATTTGAAAGTTTGTTTAGAATTTGGCAAATGTCTGCAGCTATAAAAATACACTATATAAAAAAAAATAATAATAAAAAAAAATCTTGTGCCTTTGAATGATACATTTGTGAACATAAGAAACGTTATTTCCCTCCACTAACAGCTTTTTAATTAGACTCAGAATATTCTGTATAATAAAGTATAAAATACAGCACTGGTGGTTTTCTTTTTTCTTTCGGTCTTTCTTTCTTTCTTTCTTTCTTTCTTTTTTTTTTTTTTTTTCTTTTTTTCCTTCTGGAATAATCCAAATAACTCATTTGCAAAACATTATTGTTCTCCAGTAGATGTAAGACTTCTGTGGCTTCCCACATGACACTGTTGACTTTAATAGTTGGTTTTTGTTTGTTTTTTTTTTGAGTGATGAGTAATGGTTGTTAGTGAAGTTAATAACTGTTACTAACAGTTGGTATTTTAGCTTTTTACAGTAATTTCTCGGAGTAGGTTTATTTCAGGCCTTTATATTAAATGAAGATTTTGTGGGTCTGTGCAGGTTCCAAATATAGTCAAGGTCAGGCACCTTAAGTTCTGAACTCTTTTAAATAAATAAGGTCTCAAATTCCTTGAAACCTTTATGCTTGTTTTTCGACTGCATTAATTACAAAACATTATTATTACATTAATTATCAAAACATTGATAATTTCAGTCATAGATCAGAGCAACAACATGTGGAAGAAATCTTTTAGTTGTAACCTTAATGAGAGTTACTGCAATTTCTTGTTGGTAGTCTTACTGTCAAGTAGGGCAAATTTGTAATGCTGTCATTCTGCAGTTTTTGAAAGAGGCATTTATTCTCCACTGTCCTAATCTTCTAAAGCTACGGTGTTTAATTTCTTACCCCTAGATTTATTTCTGAAAAAGTTTTCTGGCAGATTAATTATTTCCTCAAAAAATACCAAAAAAACCCATACATTACTCATATATGTTCACTTGGTACTTCAGACTAAAAGAAAAGCTTCCTTGGTGCATGGAAGAGGTTTCAGAAGATACTGTTTCATCAAGTCAGTTGTTGCTGCTGTCTATTTTGTCAACAGCTTTGGCATGGAAATGAAAGGTTAAATGATAACATTTTTATGATTTATTTTTTTTCCGGTTGCTTTCTTTGAATAATCCACTGTAACCACACTGTGAATGGAGCAGTGATACCAGACTGCCTTGAAATTCTTTGTGGAAATGGTATTTAAAGTTCCTACTAATGCAGATAGAATCATTTCTATTCAAGAAAGTTTGCTGATAGTGATGTTCCAGAAGTTTCCTGCTTTCTTCCACTGATAGAAATATTCTTCAAAGTGCAGATGATAAGCACTTAAAAATACGTTACTTCCCCAAGTTTGAAGTTATAGATGAATTATGCTTAAGATGTATCAGTTCCAGCTCCTGTATGACAACTGAATTTTACCTTTGGCAGAAGTGATTAGTCTTCTGGTTTCAAACTTTAGCCAAAAAATTCTTTCTAAGATACAAAATAAAGAGATCAGCACTTCAACCATCGAAACCTACATCCTGTAGTATGCATGAAAAAAATGTACTATGCCTTTACTCATTTGATGGAAAATACTTTTTATGAGCTAATGTAAAACAAACTGTTGGCTTATATTTTTCTTGTCTACGTTTGTACAGTGGAGTATTTCACATTATTACCTTTATTTTTCAAGTAACTTCTAAGTAGGTTTGCCTGTCTTAGTTTCTTCCTTGGAAAACAGATTGTAGCAACAAAGCCACTTATTTGCCGTAAAACAAAGAATGCTCTTAGACTGTAAAAATGAGGGAATTCCTAGTTTTATGCAGATATAAAGTTCAATTTAGTATTTTAGTGCCAAATAAGGGACACATTTCTCTTGGGATATGACGCTCATTGCGTGAACCTTTTTCATTAAATTTTTGTTTCACTTTTCTCAATTTTCCTCTCACTTAGTGTTTTACCGTTGTCTTCCATACATATACATTTATTTACATATTCACCTTCACTTTCAGTAGAAGCCTAAGATGATGAAACAGTTAATGTCTTGTGTTTATAATGCTACAAGTTGTTTTGCTGTGTGGCACTATAACGATGTCAGTTTCTCTTTTATCATTTCACGTGAATAGCAAATATGGAAGAGGATTTACTTTTCACTGTCCCAAAACATGTTAAGAGGTTAGAAATATTATCATCAATTTGTGAAATTGATTTTTCTAGAACAACAACAACAAGCCTGTCTATCATGCTACAGTTTAAAACCTTAACCTGCTTGCTAGTTATGAGACCTTTTTAACGTGTAGCTACGCATTGAGGTGTGAATGCATGAAGTTAATTTCTTCTAGTTCATCAAACTGACATAAGATGGGTCATATTTCTTCATCTCTCTTGACCTGAACTTTATAAATGTTCAGTCTCTTTACAAATTTCAGACTTTTCCAGACAGTGAGAAATTGTCTTCAATTTGAGGAAATGACTATAGTGATAGGTGAAGTTCTGAGATTTTAGAAGTTGAAGTAGTGATGGGTGGGCAGTAACAAACGAATCAAGAGCCCATCTATATGCCTAAAACCACATGTTACTGCAGACTAAGTATTTTTAGTGGTTGCTTTTTTTTTTTTTCTTTTTTTTTGCTCCAATACAAAATATATTTACAATCTGTCTTCTCATGAGGACTAGGTCTGAAATCATCGGTGTCCAACAGAACTTTCAAGGCTCATTTTGGTGGAAGACAAAGATTTCTGTCAATACATTACTTGAATCAGTTTTATATTAAATAGTAAACATCTGACTCATTTGTTTTGCCTATAGAGTATTAAATGATTGCAAAGAAAAACAATAGCATGCAGTATTTGTTTCATTTCATTGTACCATTCTCCTGTATGGCAGGTACTAACTTAAGCAGAATTATGTATATATCTTAGCAGTTTGCTAAAAGCTACTTTTACCTGAAAGTGGAGGTAACAAAGCTTTCTGATCTTGCTACAAATATTGGTTCAATAGAACATATACCATAATTTCAAGACTGAAGTTTTTGTATGCAAATTGTTACAGTTTTTCTGAGTTATGCTGTATAAAATCAATTCCCATCAGGAAGAGATGGCTGCATTAATCATTGTGATCCTTATTTGCAAGACTCTTGTAGTGAACAGAATCCTTCCACAACATCTCAGTATTACTTGCCCATTGGAGTAACTGTAGACACTGATGTTTTAATTTTAAATAGCAGCACACCTTGCATAATCATACAATGTCAGTATTACTGGATGAATAACAGTAAAAGAGAAGGTTAGACTTAAAACTTTCAAGTTACTCAGATTTTAGATTTCTTGTTGTTGTGGTTTTATTTTTGGGTTTTTTTTTTTGTTTGTGTTTTTTTGTTGGTTTTTTTTGTTGTTGTTTTGGTGTGTGTGTGTGGTTGTTTGTATAGCAGAAGAGAAGAAAAATACTTAACACTGATACTTAACATTGGTATACCAATTCAAGATATGAATATAATTTAATGCTAGCTGGAGTTACCATCTGGGTGTAGGCAAAAACCTGTAAAGCTGAAATATTCCTACTGTGTTGGAAAGTGTGAGTTAGACGTTCATTTTCTTTATATGAAATTGCAGCAGTTCCTACTTTTCCTCCTCTAGCAAGTGACGTGTAGAGGCTTCTGGATAATTGGAATCTAACTTGTGAAAGGGGACAGACATCAGGAGTTGTGAAAAGTGATGTAGTTCAATTTGAAACCAGAAATATATGTTATTTTCATTGTAAACTGATGAAACTTGATCCATTTCTGCTCCTGAGATTTCCAGGACAGCTAATATCATTTTTAACCAGAAAAACAACCACAGTAATGCATATAGCTTGAGGAAGTTTGCCTTATTTCTCTTATTGCTCCTGGATAAATGATCATGGTCCTACATACAGATTACACTCTATTTCAGTGAGTCAGTTTCTTGTATGAAGGGAACAGGACATGAGCAAACTTCAGTTTTGTGGGAAGACTAAAATTAGACATTTGGTACCTCTTATTTTTACTTTTCTTGCAATAAGACTGTTGAGCTTTTTGAACTAACAGATCTGAAAATGTGTAAGATCATGACTGACTGACCCCTGTGTGATACATTTCCATTTCTCATATTGTCTTTTGCTTCTATTCTTTTCCACTGTTCCTTCCCTGCCTTGTTTTTGTCTTCATCTTCCATACCAGTCAGCACATTGTGAAATGAATAGTGATTCGCATATTTGTATACTACTTATTTGCTTTCTAGGGCCACTCAGTTATATATAATTTTAATGTATTGGCGCCACTGTTTGTTTTAGCTTTTGAAAATAGATTCTACAACAGTCTGTAAGAAAACAAGTATATCATTTTATTGTCTTTTTGGCGTGGGATTTTATTTTTCCCTTACTTTTTTTTTTTTGTTTCCTTTGAATATAAATTGTAGCTGAATAAGATGAAGATAGCCTTTTGCTATCCTAGACATACACATATTTATTGGCCAAAATTACATTGTACCAATGAATGACATTCTTATGATAATAATACTCATGATTATTTGAGGTTATTATTATTTTTAAATGAAATTACACAAAAATGAATGTCTCACTTGAGCTGAGAGAAAGAAAAACAATGTTTTCTTATACTGCTAATATTGTCAACAAACTAGCACTAATCACATATTGTGAAACCCCATGAGTATTAGTCACATATGATTTCTCTAAACTGTCTTAGTTTTATCCCTCTCAAACATTCATGGAATTTATAATAAATAACTGTAGTCTTAAATATCTGTACATACATATGTGATGCTCACTGTTGCTCAGACTGAAGAGTTGTGAATAATTATCTTTTCTGAGGAAATTTAATCACATTAATGCTGATATAAAGTGCACATGTACAATGCAATAAATATTTTTACAAATAATTTATGTGACATATATTTACTCTACTGTGACATAGTGAAGTTTGTTTTAATTACATGGTATTGTATCTTGGGGGATAATTTTGTTTTTCAAGCAGTCTATTTCTCCTCGCTTCAGCCTAACAAAAACTTATTAGCTTTATGTCCTGGTATAATATTTGCCATGACATAAGACTGATGATGAAAATGTAGGAAGAACTAGAAAACAAGTAAGAAGTCAAAGAAATAATCACCTGTGCCGCACTCTCTCTAGTACATGTGTACAGAAACATTACAATGCAGTTATTAATTACATGACATAGGGTTATTTCCATGGGATCTTTGCCTCATTTAGCATGCAGATTGAACTGCACACAGTTAATGATGCAGCTGTTCAATATTTATTTTTATTTTCACTGCTAAATGCGTGAATACCTCTCTCATTCATTTGCTTCAGTCTAAAATAACATAGTGAATTGGCATGGGAATCTCCAGTTCCCTTTCTCATCCACTGCTTATGCTCTCCTGTCTGTTGAAGCAGAAATTAGCTGTACTACTCTGATGTAAATGCAGATTTATTTCATGTTTACAAATAATAAATCAAAGGTGTTTATTTGTGTAAACACAAATTTGGCCTGGAATAAAAGCAGATGAAAAGATCTCTTATCATTACTTTTGTATCCATATTCTATTAATCACTATGTGCCACTAAGTATGGATTTTGTGTATGTTATTTACTGTTGTTTTTTCTTTCTTTTTTTAAACTACTGAGTTCCCTGGAACTAGGCCTGCAAGACAGTAATAAGTATCAGAATACTCATGCCATCCTTATCTTTAAGTCACTGATTATTCCCCCTAGAATCAACAGATGTTTTCTACATGTACACATATGCTTGGAAGAGTAATGGTGAGATGATTTGATGAAACTCAACTTGTACTTGGCTTTGTGGATTCCAATAGTAGTATTTCTATTTAAATAAACTTAAGGAATCCAGGAGATTTCTTGTATTTCTTGTTGGTATAATTCACTGTGTTACCTGGTCCTTGCCTCGTATAATGCTGGTACAATTGAAAACTGTATGAAGGGGAAACACATTATCTGTTCCTGGAGATGTTCAATTTCATCAAGCTTGATCACAATTCTAACAGGAATGATTGACTGGCATGAAATAATGAAAACTCTCTAAATTTTAAAAGAGAATTTTTATTTTGACAATTTTTTTAACTATAATTGAAGAATAAAAAAAAATTGAGCATTTTGCTTTATGAACGTATGACAAATAGGAATATTTGTCTTCACTGAATTTTCCACAGAAATTTTATTTTCAGATTAAATAAAGAACAGCTCAGTAATGGAATTTGCATTTGATATTTCTTGTCTGTTACGGGAACATCTCTGAAGAGATAATTTATATTCTTAATGTGCTCACCAGCTGATGAATGTAGATTGACTGGAGACTGAAAAAATAATTTAGACATGAGATATCTGGTGTGAGACTACAAACAGTGAGCTGGTTTACTACTCTGTGATGTAAGTCATAGGTGCTCCATTGCATAACAGTGCAAAATACCATGTTCAAGTAAGGGTATAAAAAAAGAAAAACAAGAAAATCATAAACAAACATATCAAAATTAAACTCTTCTTAGAATTTCATATTGAAGATGGTCTATGTCTCTTTCTCCCTAACAATACTAAATTTTTCTGCAGGAGTGTTTTTGAAACTGTTTTTATCTGATACAAATTTGGTTCTACAGATGTATTGTTCAGGTTTCTAGTGATCAGTTACAAACAGGAAATGTGGATGTCTTGCTTGGATTTTTTTTTTCAATATGTATGTGACTGTCTTGTACCAAAGTAAGAAATGTTTTTTTCACTCAAAGATATGTTATATTTTTAGGTCTGAATGAGAATTAAGTCCCTATTTTTGTTATTAACTTCTTATGTCCAGGTTGTGATTTGTGTCATGAATGTATTTTTGATAAACTTCATGTCTGTTCTTCTTGGATTGAGGTTATATCTGCATCGTTTACATGATGACTTGTTTATATTCCAAGTGATTTCTGTACTGGAAAGTATAATACCTAGCAAATATAATTGTTTGCTTATTTGATAGGCATGTACATGTTTTCTTTAATTTTTGAGTTGGTACAGCTACCTAGTGACAGCTGGGATAACAACAATTGCCCACAAAGTTTACATTTTCAGTAAGAGTTTTATATTAGAAGTGACACTCTTATTTAGGATAATTTCCCGCGTGTAGCTATTGATTCTACCAACAGTGAAATTTCAAATCTTATGAATTACTTTTGACATTTTTACACTGGCATAAAATTGTGTTGCATTTCTTAAATGTTAAACATCAATTAGTTCCATGTACTCAATCCCCCTAAAGTAATTATACCTGTGTAAAAGAAACTTGCATAATAGCCAAGGGCTGTGCATACTGTACTGTACAAGCCAGAAAATAATTGTCTTGCACAGTACTGTCAGGAAATGTTAAGTGTTTCCAAGTTGAATTTGCTTATTGATACCATTTTTAAGCTTTTCTACAGAGGATAAGAACGTAAGGCTGATGTACATGGAGATGAAAAAATTATGGCAGTTCCTCTTGTTCTTGACATATATCATTAGAGGAAATTCTAGCTTACTTTTTCTTAGGTTACCAATACTTTTTGCCAGGAGAGATACAAGGTGGTGGCTACTAACAAAGTCATACATTAATGACAAGTTTCATGTAGAGTACTGATATGGACAATACCAAAAATAAGTTATCTATCTGGGACAAGGTGAGAGAAGAGTTCTTGGTTTTTGTCTGTTTTTTTTTTCTTCTGATTTTTATCAATGAATTTCACATACACTGCCATAGAATATACCGTTGTTTTGCATGTAACTGAATGCATAAGACTGTATGCAGCTGAATGAGTAAGAGCATAAGTTGAACTTTTGATTACCACCTTATCAATTGTAATTTATGTAACATCACATTGATAATAGTGATATTAAAGGTCTGAGCCTGTTGCTTGGGACATTATTTTTAATAATAATGGCCAAAAAAATCACTGTTCAGCATAGTTGTTGTATTCTAGCTTTATAAGATATTGACTTTTCTCATCAGCTAAGAGAACAAATAATTTGGGATTAATGTAGATGCTCAGTTAAATTTTTTTGCCATGTGTGAAACCAAAATGTTATGCTTCCAGTTGTTTTAATAATGATATGCAGACACTCTGGACTTTGTTGTTAATGTTCACGGGAGGTTTGTAGATGCAATATTTCTTGATTCTTGTGAGGATGTTCATTTTACACAGTTTATAATCTTTGGTAGACGTAACTAAATATCTTACTTCGGAGCAGGAGAAACCTTGAATGGCAGCATTGAGAAATAATGCCTGTGAAAACCCACTCCCTCTCAGAGGGATTACCTTCGTCTGTTGACGATGGGACTGAGATAGCACTCTAATCTGACAAATTAAGGCAACTAGCTTCACTATATAGCCAACAAATGAAAGAAATACCGGATAAACATGTAGAATATGGGGAAAAATAGTGAATTTAAAATCTTCTTAAATCCTGTGGCCTTCTTTGGTCCCACATAAGGAAACTGACAACACATGAACAGTCCATATCAGTCCTAATTCTCATCAGTTGATGAGGACTGAATCTCACTAGGGGATACACGTGTGTGTGTCTGTGCTTGTTTGCTAATGATTCTGCTGTTCTCTGCAACATTTCAGATATTAGAATATCTCAAGTTGGAAGGGACTCATAAAGATTGTCAAGTCCAACTCCTGGCTCCACCTACCACCACCCCAAAAAATCAGACAATATGTATGATAGCTTCTTGAACTCCAGTAGCTTGATGCCATGACCTCTGACCTGAAAAGGCTGTTCCAGTGCCTGATCACCCTCCAGCTCTCCAGCATCTTCAGGCAGATGCTTGCTTTGCTTCAGTTCAAACCTGGGATCTTTCCAGCTGCTGATCTCCTAGCTAATTCAGTTAAGGATTGATAGTGAATGGTACATACTTGCACACATGCAGAACAGAAAAAGTAGTTGTCACGTAACATAGAAAGAAATCTTAACATTTGGTATAAACTGTGTTGACCAAGTGCAGGGTTTGACTAGGTAAGGGCACTGACCAGCAGCTTCTTTAAAAGTAGCCTTCCCTTTTTGTCTTCCTTCTCTCAATTTGCCCACAATTGTTCCTTATCATCCATTTTCATTTCTCCTTTCCTGGCCAATGGCTAGTCATACAAAATCCCACATTAAGTTGTATATGTTCCCACAATCACCTTATCACATCTCCTACTGCTTAACATGTTTTCTATATCCATCTATGACTTATTACTTGTTCTGCCACTTGCCTTTGGTTTGTGTTGATAAATGAGATATCTTTATGCCGCACATACATAAATATGTATCTTTTCATTTCCCATATAATTATAGTTAATGTATGAGGATGGCAGTGGTCAAAAGGAGAACTGCAGAATCATGGTAGTTGGATGGGACCTCTGGAATTCATCTAGTCCACGTTCTCTGGAGCAGGTTACACAGGAACACACACAGGTGGGTTTTGAATATCTCCAGAGAAGCAAAGTCTACAACTTCTCTGGGCAGGCTGTTCCAATGCTCTGTCAGCCTCAAAGTAAAGAACATTTTCCTCATGTTTGTATGAAACTTTTTGTATTCCAGTTTGTGTCCCCTTCTTCAGTCACATGGCACCATTGAAAGGAGCATGGCCTCATCCACTTGACTCCTGCCCAATAGATATTTACAAGTGTTGATAAGATCCCCTCTCAATCTTCTCTTCTCCAGGCTGAGCTGTTGTCCCAGGTCTCTCAACCTGGAGAATTCCCTCCTCTGACCAGCTGGCCACACTCTTCAAATCTTCTTGCCCATAAGGGCACACTTTTGGCTCATGGCCAAACTGTTGCCCATCAGGACACCCGGGTCCATCTCTGCAGAGTTCCTTTCCAGCAGGTCAGCCTCTAACATGTACTTTGTGTGCGAAAATCCTGAGTGAGGTAATAAAGTACAGTGAGAGTAGCAAAAGAAATAATAAAGAGGAATCTGGGTTATTTGAATCGAGTCCCAGCTTCTGAGATGCCCTTAATGATTGAGTTTTCTTCCCAGCATCTCATGTACATGATAAAGCCGCTTGAATTTTGTGGGTTATATTCTGGATTTCCATGCGTACACAGGATCAGAAAGATAAAAGATTAACTTGTTACACTATAATTTATGCAACTGATGAAAACAATGCTGTAATTTTTTAATCTACTCTCACCTTTCATACTATATTAAATGCCTATTCTTGTTTTCCTATCTTACTTATTCCAGAGATCCATCTAATCATCTAGTAGAAAGTTGTATATATTTCCTTCAGCCACTAATGCTTCATTACAGCTTAAAATATTGGGTTTCTGATACTGCATCTTTTTGCCTTTTTGCCATTTTGATGAGGATGACTGGATACTACTTCTTTTCTTTTGACATCCTATGAAAATTTTCATATGTTTCAAATAGAGCATAAACTTCATGTGATAGTATAAACACAGAAGCCCCTCAACTAGCTTGCTGTTACTTACACTTCAGCTTTTTCACAACAGAAAAATCAATTTATTGAATAGGAAGAGTACAGAGTATTGTAATATCAAATATATATATTATATAATATTAAAGAATAAGGAAAACAGTGCATATGGATTTTCAGAAGGAATATCATTCTTTTCTTCCAGAGCGCAGAGCCAGTATCTACTGACAGTTGGAATAAAAATTTCCCTAGGGACAAGTTATCTCATAATGGCAAATTGCTTTGCCTTTAGCTGATATTACTGCATATTTGGTGAACCCACGGCACCTGATATCCCTAGACTGTTGCTTAAGGCAGGTATAGGACTCTATAGCATTATTGCTATGTCACAAAAGATAGCCGGTGAGCAGGCCGTATTGCAATTATGGAAATGACCAGTGCAATAAGTAAGTATAAAATAAGCCAATATCTTCTTCTCTTAAAGGAGGAATTATGTGAACTATTCTAGGCAAAATAAATAATTAAGGTCTAGATCAGTGGCTGAAGTTAAAACACTGCCTTGAGGAGTCAGCAGCTGAAGTTAAAACACTGCCTTGAAGAGTCAGTAAACTGATTTTTCTTTTATTCTTTCTTTCTCTGAGGTAGGCAGAGGAAAATACAGGTACAGGGTCTATCTTTGTTATGGAGAGCATTTAATTTTGTTTGTAGTATGTGCTTTGCTCTTAATGTTATCTTTATTTCTCAGGCAATCGCAAGCTTCATGTCCTACCAAATTTATTTATTGAATTAACCATATATTTCTTCCTATTTTTGGTAAGATAACATTAAGCTTACAGATTTTGTTGTGTTGAGTTAATCCTCTACAAATTTGAGTTTTTTGATCATTACTCCCAGTATGAACTTTCTTGCCTAGTGGGGAATTATATGTATGCATATATGCACATTGCAAAGGACTCTTGTCCTTGAGTAGATTTTTATCAAAAAGTTTACCTCAAAATATTATTTTTCTCAATGGTTTTAGCACAGATATTCTTAAAGCTAATAAATCTCTTAATTCAGTGCTATTTTGGGGTAGATAACTAAGTGATACAGACGGACACCCAGAAAAAATATTGAGTTGGGTTGAAAGAACTGAAAACAGAAATGAAAATATGATGTAAAACAATGATCTATGTCTAAATGAAACTTTATAAGAGAAACTATATAAGAGTATAAGAGTATTCAAAAATATAACAAATCCATGCATGCTCTTTTCTTAGTACTGCCAAAAAAAAACTTCTGCGCCAGTATTCTATCTTCTTTCACTAATTCTTCAACATATTGACCAGTTCTTAGCACTGTTCATATTTTCCATTTTTATAAAGGTCATCAAATCCTATTGGAAACAGTACTTGTGACTTTTTCAAAGAAAAAATGTGTACTGAAACACAATTACTGTCTGAGGGAGGAACTGTTTTTCTGGCCCATTTGGAAGAGAAATTCCTTTTTTTTTTTTTTTTTTTAAATAATAATAATAAAAATGTCTTAGATCTAATCTGTTTAAACTAGCACTCTTGAATTTGATGTGAATGATTAGACTGAGCATGATATGTGTGTGAATGAAGTTATTTAATCTGAGAAGTAAATGGAAAAAAATAATGCAGTCACAGATTTGGCTATGTCCTTTCTATTCACTTATTTATTTATTTTACTTCTCTGAATCCGTAATCATAGGTGGAAAATCAAGCTGTCCTTGAAAGAAAAATATGAGATGGTACTTCAAAGTTTCATTTTAAGGACCTTCAGAACAACTTGATATAACGTACAGTAACAATAAAAAAAAATAAAACATCATGAAATAGCTTGTATTTATTCTTATTTATATAAACAAAAAAAATGCTTTTAAAGTATAATTTATAATATATACATTTAAAATATATATATATACATTTAAAATGTATACATGCAAAATATATTTTACAGAAATAACATTTATATAAAAGAAAAACCCTCAAATTCTTAATCAGTAATGCATAGAAACTTCTGGATAGTTCAGATGTCACAAAAATTTGTAAGATATTTTTCACTTACAGCTATTTTGGCAAAGTCAAAAGAAACGGGGCAATTTATTAGAAGTACTCTTAACTAGAATATGAAAAAGGAAATTAGGCAACCATTCTAAAAATACCAGTTTATGTGCATTCCTGGAGGTGTAGGTGTTTTGTGAAACTTACAAAGTGGAGTCTAATTGATTCTTTTTTTTCTTTTTCCTATTAAAATCTTTCATAATACTCTGCAAATTAACTCTTAAGTGTTCTTTTCCTGCTGATTACTCCCACTTGTAGACATAAAAGTCTTTATGGTGGGATAAAGCAAGGTTCTAAAGCAGTAAGGAGACATATACCCTGTTATGAAAGAAAGACAACAGAAAAAAAAAAAAGCCTACATGGGAATTCTCCAATTATTTTTCATAAGTTGCAATAGCTCAACTAATAACGCAGTTAATTTTATTTGTTCTGATCCTTCTATGACCTATTATATGTGCCATACAATTCAACAATTTAGAATAGCAAAAAAATTTGACCTTTCTTTCAATTTATAGAGTGGAATAAAAGTATACTGATTTAATGTCCTAATCCTGCAATTTGTCCCATATACTGCTATGATTGAATTTCAGTAATGAAATACGCACACAGACATTCAAGCATAAAAATGATAATATTTATGATGTTCTTAAATTTACTTTTTCTAATTTGCCCAATTTCTAGTTTCTAGTATTAAGTCCTTGCATTCCCCTGCTGCTTCATACCAGTCATTTCTGAGAGTAGGTAGGTGTACCTGCCTACTAAGAGGTTTTAGCTGGTTATGGAGAATCATTTCTTCACTTCCTATATCTTGCATATGAGCTTTGGGCTGTATGCACCTGTCATTGTCTTTCACCAGATGGGAAAGTATCTTGATTTCTATGAACATTTCTTATGGGTATTTTGATAGAAATAGACAAAACATTAGAAATAAGCAGGAATATCATGTATTTGAAGATGAATGCAGGGGTCCTTTACAAAGTATCATGTCAAATAAAGAAATGTTACTTACAGGTACAGAAGTTTCTTGAAATGATACACTGAATTTATTATCCAGTTAATTATTAAATGTGTTTCAGTGTTGTTTGTATATCTGCAGCAAAATAGAAATCCAGTTTAACTGTTATTTTCAGTGGTAAAAAAATTGAAGTTTTTCCACTAATCAGCAATAAAGTAATCTGAAAAATGTAAAGCATAAAGTGCAAAGGGAAATATGCTCTGGCAGGTATCAAATATGAATTTCTATTAAAAATGATAACGGAAACAGCAAAAAATAAATAAATCAGGAAGTAGGTGGAGATTATTAACTGTGTAGTGTCAAAATAAGAAAATTTAAAATGAAAAAGTATTTGACAAGTTAAAAAATGAGGAATGGAAATTTTGAAAGTGATGAGACATTATTCAAGACAAGAACTGATAGGAAAGATGTGAAGAATACCATCAGTCTGCTAGGTAGCATCTAAGGTATTTTAAACAACAAAGTTATTCAACAGAGAATACAATGAATAAGAAAACCATCTCTATGGAAAGAGCTGAAAATGTATCTCAGAAAACTGTTGGATATAACTAAATGAGTACGGATTCATCAGCTTTCTCTTTGAAAACATGCCTGGGAATTAAAAGGAAATTTGTATTAAAAGAATTAGAAGAAATTTGTATATTGCAGCTAGGAAGTAAAATGCTGCAGATCAGTAAATAAGCATTATTTCTAAAGACAAGTAAGTGATTTTAGCTTACTGCTTCCTAGCATATTTAATTCAGTTACTGAAAGTGTCCTGACTTCAGGTGTATGTTTACTCATTCTAGTATGTTACCAGGTGAGATATTTTAAAGAGTATCCCATATATTTCTACTCTTCTGTATGACATTCTGTTGTTCTAAAGTAAAGTTCTACAGATGGAGAAGATTGTCAATCAAAATAAATTAGAGTAACCTCATCCCAAAAGATTTAAAAGAACTTCCCAATAGTTATGCTATTAAAATAAATAAATAAAAATTGGTAGAATCTTTTCTGTATTTTTGTTTTCAAAAAAGGGAGATGAACATACCATGTGCCAGGTACTGATGCATTGCCTAATGGCTAACATTTGAGTTCTTAGCCTTTGGGTTTTTGTTTTTTTCTTCCATCTTTTTTTTTCTTTTCCTTCTATGTCAAAGTCTAGCAGCCTGTGTTGATCTCACAGAGAAGAAAAAGATTTATGTGTATTCTGTATTATACTAGATTTGGATATCTGGGATGCTAAAATAATGCAAAAAAAAGAGAAGGAGTAATGTATGTAAGAGAAATTCTACTGTCAAATGTTCTAAAGAATGTCAAATGTAATTATACTTCTCAGAGAAAATAGGTGAATTTTCAGAGGTGACATTCTTCAGCATTCCTTTTTTTTTATAACTAACCTTAAAATTAGAACATTTAATGTCTTTCAATACTATCAACTCTCCTCAGAACACCTGGTAGAAGATTCTGTAACCATATCACTAAAATATTTCTAGAAGTGCATGCTTGGAAAGGTAGCATTCCTGTTTAATTGGCTTGAGAAGGAATTGACCTCCTAGATGTTTGGCAAAGATAAGATGTAAATGTAATTAAAAAGTAAGCAACATAGGAAACGATGGTAATGTAAATAGAGGCAGAAAAGCAACATTACAACAACAAAAGCATATTAGGTAAAGTGAGTCATTTACTCAAAACAAATGTGCCTTTGGTTAGAAAGAACTCTTCTTTTGTTCTGTCCTTGTATTGTGCCTTTGTATATCAAGATTTTGTGCTTTTTTGTTGGAACCTAACATATTTCAAAATGTATAGAAAAACAAAAACTTTCTAAAACGACGCTACTTACTTATTCTGTTCTGGATTACACACTAGGTCCAAAACTGAAGCTTTGAAAATACAGATAGAGGAGTAACTGTATTTTGATAAGACATGAAACTGGCTCTACTAAGCCACTGCTTTGAGTGGTTACGTGCTTCCTTACGGACTATGTTGTTGTAATCTCTAGTTGTTCTTCAGTGTAATTTTTCCTCTAGTGGAGAACTCTGTCTCCCAAGACAACAAATATCATATGAAGGCAAACTATATTAGACTGAATCCTATTAAATATAACCTCAGGTTGTTCACTTCAAAGGAGATGGATTTTCCAACCCATCATTAAGGCACACTATGACTTAGATCAGCATAATTAGCAGCAGTGCCTGAGGCTATTGTATCTATTCTAATACAACAGTCTTGGTCTAAATATTTTCATAGTGTACTCATTGAATCTGGCAAGTAGAGGAGTATAAATAAGACATAATAGGAGTTAGACATTAATTTTCCTTTGCAAACCAAAGCTGGTTAGCTGATGATTCAAATTAAATCAGAACTGGAAAAAATTACCTAATTGTTTACCTGTGCAAGTGCACTTTCTAATTCTGTTGTTTTTAGTTTTACTTATGAAGTATTATGACATGTGCATGATGTCTGAATGAACATCTCATTTAATAAAAACAGCTTCTATTAAATAAGATGCATATACGCATACATGTGTGCATGCACACTTGCAGTCTTCTCTTGAAGAGGCTGGAAACATAATGCAGGATTTGATGCAGAATGTTCTGAGTCCAGTTCGTAGCTTATGTTACTAGGGATAAGTAGAGAGCATATAATTACAATATGATCTTCCTGTTAAGGTATTTGAATACAATAGTAATACTAGTAAATGCTCAGTTTAAACTATTTTTAAATCAGTGTGATAAAATATCTAACTTAGTTACCAGCATGAGGCCTCACCAGTGCCAAGTACAGGGGCAGGATGACTTCCCTAATCCTGCTCACCACACCATTCCTGATACAAGCCAGGATGCCATTGGCCTTCTTGGCCACCTGGGCACACTGCTGGCTCATATTCAGCTGACTGTCCATCAGTACACCAAGGTCCCTTTCCATCAGGCAGCTTTCCAGCCACTCCTCCTCAACCCTGCAGGGCTGGTTGGAGTTGTTGTGACCAAAATGCAGGACCCGACACTTGGCCCTATTGAAACTCATACAGTTTGCCTTGGCCCATAAATCCAGTCTGTCCAGGTCCCTCTGTAGTGACTTTCTCCCCTCTGGCAGGTCAGCACTCTCTCCCCACTTGGTGTCGTCTGCAAACTTACTGAGGGTGCACTCAATCCCCTTGTCAAGATTATTAATAAAGATGTTAAATAGAAGTGGCCCCAGTACCGAACTCTGGGGGACACCACTTGTGACCTGCTGTCAACTGGATTTAACTCCATTGGCCACAACTCTTTTGGCCCGGCCATCCAGCCAGTGTTTCATCCAGTGGAGCGTAAGCCCATCCAAAGCATGGGCAGCCAGCTTCTCCATGAGGATGTTGTGGGGGACAGTGTCAAAGGCTTTACAGAAGTTCAGGTAGACCACATCGACAGCCTTACCTTCATCCACTAAGTGGATCACCTTGTCATAGAATGAAATCAGATTTGTCAAACAGGATCTACCACTCATAAACCCATGAATGCTTGAACCCTCTTTAAGTGAAGAATTTTTTTCCTAATATCCAACCTGAAACTTTCTTAGCTCAACTTGAGGCCATTACTTGTCTAGTTACCTGGGAGAAGAAACTGCCCCCTCTCCTCCTTCTCCATTTCACAGTTGATTGGCCCTCTGAGAATCATGGCATTATACTAGTTGAAGTGGGATCTTAAAGCCAGTAGTGAAAAAAGGTAACATATTTTAAAAAATGAATAAATAAAAGAAATGTCTGTGATGGCAGTGGTGGTTTCCAGAGAAACTAATCTTGAGTAAAGGTCTAATTGATAATGGCAAGCCATTAATGACACTGATAAAAATAGGCCTTATTTCTTCCAGAAGTTGCTTCCTATATTACTTAAGCATAATATAAATATGTTAAATACAAGAAAGAAAACATTAAAGTAATTCTGAATTGATCTTGTGATAGCCGACAATAATTAATATGACAACATTTCCCTCTTGCATTCTTCCCAATTATTAGAAAAATCTATTTTGAATTTGAATGACCACAGTTCAGGAATACTTTTTTGTAAAATGTTACATCATTTTATATGTAAAGAATATGACAAAAACACTGAATTTGAAGTGGGAGAAAACAAAATATTTTACACAAAAAGACGTGTAACTATGTGCTATAGTTTGTCCAGCTCAGGATAGAATAGAAATTCTCTCTGATTTACTCAAATGGGAATATTAGTCATATTTGAAAAAATTATTTTCACAAATTGTCTGTTTATATTCCCATCATTATTTGAGCAAATAAATTTTGCACTCATCAAGTATCTGCTTTTGTATCCATAATCAAAATTATATTTTTTCATTGTGAAAGAAGTATTTTTTACTTCCAATTAATTTTATCGTTTGCATATTTTTTTGCCCTTTTCAACTTAGAAATATTATTTTAATTGAAAATCAAGCAGAAATGAA
The DNA here is from genome assembly GCA_030625065.1 of Alectoris magna. NCBI lineage: Eukaryota > Metazoa > Chordata > Aves > Galliformes > Phasianidae > Alectoris > Alectoris magna. The sequence goes on along the minus strand of CM060563.1, from coordinate 30,746,603 downwards.
CTGAAATAGTTGTTAGTTGGATCAGAGAATAAATTTAACTCTACCCCCAAACAATGAATTAGCTTCATGATTATGACATTTGCCTACAGTGTGTAGGATGTTCTTTGTCTGCATTTGATAAATTTGATATTCTCTATGTTTTGTGAGAGCCAGCGCTACTCATCTCTTTTGGATTTCCTGTACTGGCCAAGTAGTTTATTTTCCAGTTCAGAATTTTTTATTATTTTCAAACAGGAAAATATTTTCCCAGAGTTTTCCTAAACATAATCTGTTGTTCTAAATAAAATTATGTTGAAATTCGTGACTTATAACAAACTGAAACCTCCTTGAAGGTGAGCATCAAATAAATACATATATATACATATGTAAAAACTTCTTAAGGAAGTCTTGTCTCAAATTATCTACTAAGATTACAGAAGGGCTGATATGCTTTAATGCATCAAGCACCTTGTTTGTTAAATATGAGATTAATTGACTGTTAATAGACATTCTTTGTTGATAAATGCCTTATTTCTAGCAATATATCGGGGAAGACTTTTCCTAGTATTTTCATTGTATATTCAGTGACACCTATTCTACAGTAAGTCTTTCTAGTCCTTATTTATTATTGTGTATAATATTTTACTGAGTAGGAGATCTCTAATTTTCTACAATTAGATTTTTGTCATTAAAATTGAAAAACAATATATGCTGAGCTAAGTACTATTTATTGCTGCTCTTAGAGGATAGGCTTTGGTTAGCCTTTTCCTTCCAATGCATCTTATACAAATTACAGCACACTCATGTATTTATATTTCATGTTAATTTGACATTTAAGGTTAGATGTCTGTCATTCTGACTATAATCTATCTGAGCCGGCATGCGTGAATACCAATTACTGCAATGATTGGAGCTCATCTCTAAATCTCCTTTCTAGTGTAATTAGACTTACGTCATCAAACAGGAAGTAGCAGAATTATCAAAGTCTTTCAAGCATATACTTGCTCTTTGTAATTCTGTTTGCATGTAATTTGAACTTGGAAGAGGGGGGTGGAAGATAATTAAACTCGCAGGAATAAATATCACTAAAATGTCTAGTATAAATAACTTTACTGTGCAGTTAAAATTATTTCTGTTATGCCATTGTTTTGATTGCAAAACTTTATCATAATTGTCTTAAGTTTTGAACATTGTTGGCAAATTTGAAGTTGCATACTGTTGTCAAATTCACACATATAATTTTATCTGCATGCAGTCATTTAAATATGAATGTTCAAAAGCCAGCCTTCACAATTACACTATAATTAAGGCTGGGGAAAGTATGCAGTCTTTTTGTAGAAGTAATTCTTTACATGCTGGGATCTGATTATGTGAAAGAGCAAGAAATGCTTTCAGCTACTGAATTAGGAGAGCTTAGCATCTGGCCCATACAGCCCTAACTGTGCAACTGAAAAAAGGCAGATATAGATTGCTATAGCATATGTTTGCTTTGACAAAGCATTATCACAAATAATTGTGTAAGTCATTCTTACTATGTAGGAAGTTCAAATAGGAGAATAAAAGGAGAACAGTTTACTTTGCAATCTTACCAGCTAACTAACTTAGATGTTTTTAGAAGTATTTATGTGTGTTAAATACATTGAATCTGGAGCAATCTGTGTACTCATTGTTATTTATAACTGAATATGACCCATTAAACACTCCAGAAAGAAGTATTTTGCCTTTATATATATATATACATGTGTATGTATATATATGCAGATATTATGACCCGTTCCTCCTGTTAGGTAAAAGTTATGTTTATGCATAGAAGAATCATAGAATTGCTTAGATTGGAAGACCTTAAAGATCAAGTCCAACTGCAGCCTAACCATACTACCCTAACTCTAACAACCCTCCACTAAATCACTTACCTGAGCGCCACATCCAAAGGGTTTTTCAACACATCCAGGTGACTCAACCACCTCCCTGGGGAGCCTATTCCAAGTGCTTAACAACCCTTCCTGTAAAGAAGCTTTTCCTGATATCCAACCTAAACTTACCCTGGCACAACTTAAGGCTATTTCCCTGTCCTCTGTCACCAGTGAGAAGAGACCAACCCTGCTCTCGCTGTAAGAAACTTCCAGGTATTTGAAGAGAGTAATAAAGTCTCCCCTCAGACTCCTTTTCCCCAGATTAAACAACTGCAGTTCCTTCAGTCATTCCTCGTAGGGCATATTCTCCAAGCCCTTCACAAGCTTTGTTTCCTTTCTTTGGACCTGTTCCAGCACCTCTACATCCTTTCTGTATTGAGGTGCCCAAAACTGAACACAGTACTCAAGGTGAGGTCTCACCAGTGCTGAGTACAGGGGCAGGATTACTTCCCTAGTCCTGCTCACCACACCATTCCTGATACAAGCCAGGATGCCGTTGGCCTTCTTGGCCACCTGGGCACACTGCTGGCTCATATTCAGCTGACTGTCCATCAGTACACCAAGGTCCCTTTCCATCAGGCAGCTTTCCAGCCACTCCTCCTCAACCCTGCAGGGCTGGTTGGAGTTGTTGTGACCAAAATGCAGGACCCAACACTTGGCCCTATTGAAACTCATACAGTTTGCCTTGGCCCATTGATCCAGTCTGTCCAGGTCCCTCTGTAGTGACTTTCTCCCCTCTGGCAGATCAACACTCCCTCCCAGTTTGGTGCTGTCTGTAAACTTACTGAACACAGCATTTCTGTCCAAGAAGTAGAAAAGATCACCTTTGGGTTTCTTTAAAAGGTAAATTCAGTTCTTTCTCTATGCTTTAGATTCCTTTGGAATATATAGTATATGAGTCTATTCTAATTTTTATTAACTTCTATACTCTTATTATGTGTAAGATTGGAATTAAACAAGATGAAATCATCCAAGACTTGCTTCTCACGGGTTTTTTATATCCTCCCAAAACTTAGGCAATTCTTGAAAGATATTATTTTGATTTGGTCTGAAGGAGAGGAGGTTATACTACACACAAGCAGATCTTGTTTTATGTAGAAGAACAGATGTTTTCTGGCTGTGTTCCAGCTTTGCTAAAATAAACTGAACTTGTGAAAAATCAAAGCATTTTGATGTAGAAAAATGCTGTTATGTTTGTCTAGCTGCTAAAAGAAAGTCAATGCCTTTCTTAGCTATCTAACATGTTTCATGTTATTTGCTTTAGCTTACACTGAACGACAAAAATGCAATACAGGATATGTATTTGCCATAGGCATCACATCACCTTAAAGAAAAAAAAGATTATATTATTTGCTGAGGGTGGCAGAAACAGAAACAATAGTAGAAATTATGGGGAAAAAAATGTGCAGAATCCTGTCTTAATAAAACTGCTTACTAGGAGCTGGCTTCATATTTGGCTATGGCAGAAAAGGAAAGAGATCTATATCTGTTGAATTATTTGGAGCATGAGTGTGAACTGCCACTTTGGAATCTGAATAATACTTTCAAGAACTTAATTAATCTAAGTATTTCTTTAGTGACAGGCAAGCTTTAATGACATCGAATAGGGTGGTAGTAAAATCTTATTCAGAAAGGTTATGTATATTTCTGAGAAATAAACAAGGAAGGAGAGAAGAATAAACTTTTTTTAGTATGGTTTTATAAAACCAGGAAAGTTGAAAGATGATAACATAAGAAGCAACTGCAACAAACAAGCCCCCTCAGAATAGAGGAATATAAAAAAACACTCATACGATTGAAAAGACTTACCTTGCTTAGATGACAGGTATAAAGTTTGAGGGTTGGTTTCATTAATATGGACACACTTGGGATGAATTCACTGGGATGCAAAAGGAAGGTGTGGACTACTTAAGAAATTATACCTAGGCAAAACCAAGTTCTTTGACTTTCTGATGCAGGACTACAAGGTTGAAGAAGTTATTTGTTCATAATGCAAGTGTTAGAGCATCCCAAATTTATAGTGTTCTGACTGATCAGTCCTGAGTTAAAATAATCAAAAAGTCTGGGTGTGGAATAAAACAGCTGCCATGTTTCCTAGGTAGGGTGTAGTTTGTTGGTTTTGTCATCTTCTAGAACAGGGTATAGGTTTGTTTTTTGTTGCTTTTTTTTTCCTCTGGGGTTCTGTAAAAGAATTGCTTATGAAATTGGGGAGAGAGAGAGTAGAGAGCACTGGCTATAGTGTTTCAAATGAAAATATGTCTTTTGTAAATGTTTTCAAACAGCATTATTCTGTTCTTTCAGTCAAAGAGTAGTCCTTTGAACCTCTTCCTACTAAGTCTCCAGATAGATCTAAGATACTAAAGAAAGACAAACATGCTTTTACAGCCTTCTTAAATACCTAGTTATTGTGTCAAAACCCTATGTCCTGTAGGCTTTAATTCTTGACCCTTAAAAAATCTTTATTTGTAGTAGGATGAGTAGGATTGTTTGAATTTATTTCATGCAATTCTAATCTATCAGGTACACTGGTCTCATATCAGAAATAAGTAGTAGATTGAGGATGAATTAAATGTATTTAAATGCCATTAATCTACATTACCCTGTAGCAAATGTGCTTGGCAAAAAGCCTTAACCTCTCAGATGTTAGTCCTTCCAACACCTGTACACAACACAGTTTTCTGGTTTCTTACTCTTGGCTGAAATGTGATATACAATGAAATTGTTATGGCTATTAAAAATAATTTTGTTTTTGAATTTTAACATTGTTGGTTTTCCATTCTCCTTTCAAGGCTGAGAATTGACCTGATAAATCAATTTTTCACATGGTATGTGAAGCAATTATTTGAATTATATGACATGAGACAGTTCATGTTGGAGCAGGAATTTGAATCCAAGATCTTTGAAATGGCTGAAAAGGGCTAATAATTGTTTGTGTCCAATTGTATATGCTTGTGACTAAGCTCCAAAAAGGTAGAAAAGTATGGATGAGTGGTTACTTTAACGTACACACATATATGGACATGAATGCCATTCTTTGTAGATGTGTGATTTAAATGTACAAATGTCTTTGACATAAAAAATACCACCATGAAATGAATGAAATCTGGGTTACCTTTCTTTATACATTGTTGTAGAAGTTTGCATTCTCCAAGTGATTTTGATAGTTTTAGTTTTAACTACTGAGTTTTAAAATCATTGTTCTCTTAGCGACTAGGTTATACAGTTATATTTAGTAGCATTGTAGAACATGTGTTACTGAGGCTGTCAAAATTGAATTAATACTGGATATACTTTTGTTTATTCTCCAAAAATGATTAGGATTATCTGTTATACATCCACTATTATGCTTTGTAAATGTTATTATGGATAATCATTTCCTTACTGTCTACAATAGAAATCCATTTTTCTAAACTAAATACTGCAAGACTTTCAGATACATGCATTCCCTTCTTTATGTTTGTGATTAGCTTCAATGAGGTCAATGAATTCATAAATTAAAAATCAGTATATGTGTTTGCAGAATCTGGTTCTTACTGTGCCAGGGCATCCTGCAGATGCTTTGATAGTTACAAGTAGATATGCAGAGGAAATTAAGTGTTTTTATTCCACAGGAGATCTGAACAACTGCTCCAATTTGAATTAATTCTACCACATGCTTTCTGTCTGCTTACTACAACTAGCAATTATTAGTTAAAAAAAATATTCCTGTGATTTGTTGCTCATGATGAAATGTCTCAAATGACATTACTTTCCTAACAAATGCAAGCATACTGAAGTGAAAGAAAAGAAGAAATAAATGTTACACACATTCTCACCGATCTGGGTTGCATAAGAAAAACTGAATGATTTCTGTCTAAATGTGGACCTTTCTAAATGCAAGTCTCTTTGAACACTGTTAGACATAAAATACCAAACTGTAGCATTCTACAGTTTTGCAATACTGCTCGTAATAAATACTTAGCAATGATAATTACTCATACGCTTGGAAACAAATGTCAGCAAAATCGTCAAGGACACTCAGTAAATGTTAGAATTTTTGTATTGGCTTAGTTTCCCTTAGTAAGTAATAGTCCTTTTCCTTGTAATTAAATGGAGTTTTAAAAACTAAGTTTCTGTGGTTATAACATGACTCAGATTTTTCTGTGTAGGAAAATACTGGAACTTGCTAGAACAATGCTTTATTTCTTCACTCTTTTCTATGAATACTTATAATTCACATGCTTATCTTTTATACAAACTCCCTTTGACTTAGAACACTTAACTGTGAGTAACATGCTACTAATATGTTTATGACAGACAGGTGGATATTCTTATTCAATGAACTGTATTTTACCTTGAAACTGAAATGAAAATTGGAAGATTTGTGGTTTTTTATGTGAATTGAAGTGTCAAAAAACTTTTTAATGGTTACAGATTTGTGAGGTCAGAGAGTGAATTAATCTGAATTTTTCTAAATCCTCTACATATGATGCTTTTAAATGTCTTTGGGCAAGTTTCCTTTAAATTGGTCAGCTTTTGTTAATGAGTACTCCTTGAGTCACTGGTAACACTGAGTCTATGCCTGTAACCAGACAACACATGTCGCAGAAGATGTGGTATTTTTTAAGGTTACTGGAGTTATTATGTGTGGGGTTGCAGGTGGAGACATAGGTCTGTTTGTTCTGAAGTTCTTTTAGCACTGTTTAATCAGTAAAGCTCTTTCCAGATGGTTGTAGCTTCTTTCTATGACATGCCTTTGAATTTACCAACTTAAAAATATTCAAGAATAAAAAGCAGTGCTGACAGGAAAGTCTTACGCAAGCAAAGGATATTTTTGTAAGCTTCCTTTAATCTTACATGTTAAATATTTGAAAAGGTAGTATTTGGGTCAGTACCAAAATGCATATTGATATCTAAATTTGCTTAATATAATAATAAAAAAGTAGTTATGAAATTAAAATTATGAAGTTAAAAGCACTCTTCTATCTCAGTATCTCTTATAAAGCAGAAACTCAAACTCATATATAGCCTGAAGAATCTCAATGTGTATAAAAACAGCTAAGCTGATGGAAGGAGTGTGCTTCTAAAAAATAATGCAAAAGAAGATAAAAACTTTCCTTGGAGACAAGTGTCATTTTTCCACATGCTAAAATGGCATCCATAAAAACATCCTTCCAAGTAACCATATAGCCATATAGGTTGGAAGAAGAAGAAAAAAACCACAGCTACCTTGTTTTTCCTTTCCCTTTCGCTTTCCCTTTCCCTTTCCCTTTCCCTTTCCTTTTCCTTTTTTTCCTCCTCTCCTCTCCTCTCCTCTCCTCTCCTCTCCTCTCCTCTCCTCTCCTCTCCTCTCCTCTCCTCTCCTCTCCTCTCCTCTCCTCTCCTCTCCTCTCCTCTCCTCTCCTCTCCTCTCCTCTCCTCTCCTCTCCTCTCCTCTCCTCTCCTCTCCTCTCCTCTCCTCTCCTCTCCTCTCCTCTCCTCTCCTCTCCTCTCCTCTCCTCTCCTCTCCTCTCCTCTCCTCTCCTCTCCTCTCCTCTCCTCTCCTCTCCTCTCCTCTCCTCCCCCCTCCCCCTCCCCCTCCTCTTTTTTTTTTTTTAAAGCCATTGAAAATGGAAGAAAAAAAACCCAAAAAACTATAGCAAAAAATGTCTTATTCTGTGAAGTGTAATTATTTAGAATATTAAGGCAAGTTGACTCACTTTATAGTGACTATTTAGTAGAAGATTAGAAATAAGCTTCCAATTCCAGGAAAAAATAATCCAGAGAACTACTTGTACTTCCACTGTTATACCATTTTCAAACTATATATCCTTTGTTACTTGCAGTGATTTTCTGTCATGGTTTTATGATTTCTGGTTACTGGTATTCCACATCATAACATCATGTAGTGCACTGGGAGTTAAAGGGTTAATGCTCCAGTTCCGGGTACCTATCCAGAAGAGAAGAACTACATTCCCCAGGGGCCTTCTTGGTCAGAGAGGAGATATAACTCCTGGCAAGGTCACCTGATGGGGCTTTTCATCTCAGCGCTCTTCTCCTTCACCTCTCCTCGCTGCTGCCCATCCTGACTGCGCACATTGTGTCAATATCAGTGTAAGGCCTTCAGCTTTTCGGACAGTCTCTCTCTCATTATATTTGATTTATTAGCTTCAGTTCTAATTGTATTGTATTATAGTGTGTTATCTTGCATTCCAATACCATATTTAGTAAATTAGTTTGTTTCTCCTCAGATCGTTGCCGCTGTTTTTAATTATTTTGGGGTACCCTGTTTCCCTTTTCTGGAGGCGTGGATTTTGCGAAATCCCTCCGCCCCACTAGTCACAGAACTAGGCAGAACCAGCCCGTAAACCATTGACATTTTCAGCTTTACTCTCCCTTGAGCATGCATAAGACAAAGTGAGCGTAAGAGCAGACTGCAAGCCTGTTTATAATTTCTCTGCTAAAACAAACATAATCAGCAATGACCAGAGCAGGACAATTTTGTTTCAGTAAAGATTTAGAGATACTACTGAAAGAAAATTCCCAACAAACTACAAAAAGGGACTAAATTTCAGCTTTCAGCTAAGTGGGAGGAAAAAATACCAACAAAATTAATCCAAATACTAATAAATTTGTCAAGGAGCATCTTTTAGCACAGGTGAAAAACAGGCAGGAGTGCAACTGAGGTGTGGCAGATAAGGAGTTGTTCTGATCAGGGAAAGTCATAGGTCTGGATGCAGGATGAGGTTCCAGAAAAAGTAGTACTATCTATGACTAGACAATCTGTCAGGTCCTACAAAATATGACCCTTGAATTTTTAGTCATGGCTGAATTTCTGGTAAGCTTTGTTCTTGATGCAGAGATGTTGGTTTATCTGTTTGTCTGCTAAGGTTTAACAGGTTAGACTCAGAAAGCAAGTGCATTCAACTTAAATAATGCTTGAAAGCAAGAATTATAGTGAGATTTAGAAAGGGAATTTGGGGCAGATTTATGACTGATGTTCCTCCTCACCACATTTAGTAGAAGTAACAGGTCACTAGGCTAAAGTTAGCTTTTAGGGTCAATGTTCAGCTCTGTATCCAGGAGAGGGTTCACTTACGTTATGAAAGTAAAGTCTGACTTGAGGTATGACAGGATTTTTTTTTATTTGGGATTAAAGATAATGAGTTGACTTCAGTCTTTTTGGTGCCTGACTCGTTTCTAACTAAACTCTTGAGGATGGTCTTAAAGCTGTATGTAGTTCCTATATGAGTTAGTACTGAATTTAGTGGTGCTGAATACTGAGGCTGACAGCAGGCTTTCAGCTTCCACGGCTAAACCACATTTCTAAGCTAACTAACTTCCATCTGAAATGTGAAAAGTTTTTTCATATGGGCAACATTTAGTCTTTTTAGTCTTCAAGTTGAGGTAAGGCTTTGACTTAAAAATATTTTTACTTCTTATGAATAGTGTAAGGTTTCTAGCCTTACAAAAACTCAAAAAAAAAAAACTAGCACAATTTTCTCTGCTTAGAGAACTTAACTGACATGTTCTGTACTACAGTTCTGTGATGATTTTTCTTATTATAAAATGAAACGAATCTCTCTGGATGACAATGTCTTTCAAATTCAACTTTTTAACAGGCTTAAAATATGCAAGAAAAATTTCTTTAAAGATTTTCTTTGCATAATTCATATTCATTACTCTACAGTGAATGTTTCTTTCAAGAAGAAAAGGACTTATGGAGAGTGTGTTTAGAAATTATGACTAAGTCTAACAAATTTAAATATAGTTCTGACCAAATGTGCTCTCAAACTTCAGGAGCTTCTGAATGTGAAATGAATTAAATTTCTGGCACGTTTTCTTACCCGTTGAACTACTATATAACTATCTAAATCTTGGATTTCTTTTTTTTTCCTCAAAAAAGAAACAACACCAAAAACCAAACCCAAAACTTCTTGTAGTGAAAGATTGGTTTTGTAACTTCAAATGGAGACTGAAAATGAAACAATTTCTTTTTCTGAGCAGAAATGCTTGTCTTTCATCCGAATTATTAAACTTTTCCTTTATAACATTTTTCTTTTTAAAACTCATTTTCTCAGTTCTTTCCTTCATTTTTACATCTTAAAATTTCCACCCATTTCCACATCTGTAATGACTTTCCCTTCCCTTCACAATCCTGTAGAGCTGCCTTTATACTTTTACACTATGTTCTTAAATCTCTATACTTTTTAAGATCTTATAAGAACTGTACTGCTTTAAAGTCTAAGGCAGAATGGCAGTGAAGAAACTATTGACTAAACTCTAAATTTTTTTTGCCTTTTTCTTTATTCACAAAAGCTTATACTTCTGAGAGCAAAAGAATCGTGAATTTGAATAGGTTTTTCTAAATATTTTTCTCCCAAACCTGAGTAATATTCTTAAGTTAAAGAAATAAAAAGCACCATACTTCTGTAGTATTTAAAGGTTCATTCTAGATGGAACGAATAAATGATTTCAACATTTCCCTACTTGACCATGTCTGCTAGAGTAAAGATCATTTGCTGTCTTCCCTTGAGAGGTAGGTTTATTTAACACAGTCCATGCATATCATTACTGATTTGTCTTTTGGTGGGTTAATTTGACCCGAGTCAGTGAAATTGTGTCGTTGTTACATCTGAAACAAAACTTTGTTCTAGTATTGAAAGCAAGAAAGTGATAGAGGAGACATGGATCAAATTCAAAGCAGATTTTTCTATGATACTGTATTCTTAGTATCAGAGTTTATCTATATACCAAATCTGTCTGAAGTTAAATAGAAGTTAGCAATTTAGCTCTGAGTGTCACTAAATCTCTCTTGTTTTTCATGTATGATGTCTTTCCACGCTCTTAGCTTTCTTTTGTAGCTACAGAGGTAACCATTGAAAAGTTCACTGATGATTTTGACTTTCTAACCTTAATTAATTAATTAATTTAAATTAATTTAAATTTTAAATTTAATCAGTTTAAAATTGATTTAATTAATTTAATTAATCTCACCTCTCTGCATTTTACATTTCTTGCAACTCTGTGCAGAAAATTACTGTTATTTCATTACACTATCAGTAATAGATCAAAATACAAAAATAAGTTTTTGTTGTGATTTCTCATATCAAAATTTAATATTTGTAATGCAAGTTTGATAATGCTTAAAAAACAATAGCAATATCCTATGTCTTTTCCTATATCTGAGTTACAGACTATACTGAATGCTTTATTTGTCAGAAGTATTTTGAATATAGGCAGATAATATTTACTTTTAATTTACTCTTCCATGCAGGCTCAGTGAAATAAGTTTTCATAACTTTAGTTTACTATTCAGCTGTCCCAAGCTTGTTCCTAAAAAGATCTTGTGATCAATTCTTCTCTGTTTTTGTTTGTTTGTTTGTTTGTTTATGTGAATTTAAGCTTTTGTTATCAGAAAAGCAGAATCTGAAAATGTCATGAAAACTACTTATTGTTTAAAAAGAAATAAAACAAAAGGAAACTTCTCTTTGTCTCTTTCTATTTATAGATTTTCTTCATCAAAGGTCTTTTCAGCAGGATGAGATATCTCTACGCTCACATTCCATTTAAATGCATTTTGACCTCATCTGGTATGAAACAGTTCCCTTTAGGCCTGGGGAAACTAGAAATTATATTATATTTCAAGAAGTGAAGGAGATTGTATCAGAGATATATTGTACATATGTATATACATATAAGAAAGATATAAAAATATCTCTGTGTTACTTGAAAATTATGCAGGTTTACTTATTTATTAAGTCGATGTCAGCATGGATTCATAGCAGATAAATTCAAAAAAATATATTAAATGTGTTTAATTTTCTTACGACTTAATGGGGTTTGGAAACTTAAGTTTCCAAAATAGGAAGTAGATTCTGAAAAATTGAACAAATCATAAGTTTGTCTGGGTCAGAAAAAATAAGCCATTTTTTTCTATATTTTGGGTTTTTTATATTCTAAATTAAAATTTATTTAGTTACTGGTTTATTTTTCATCCAAAATTCATTCCTGTTTTCAGTATCATATTGATTTTCTTTGGAGATGAATTTTCTTCCTTTCCTCCTTTCCTCCCTCCCTCCCTTGTTCACAAGTATTTGTAACCTGCCTGCTTTGTTACAAATGAAATAAAAACAAAATAGACAGCTACACACTTACTAAAGCCTTCAGTCAGTTTTCAAATTTGCTGTTAAAACCTGAACAATAGTTTCAGAATCTAAACTTGTTAGATAGGTCCTTACTCCAAACACTTGAGTAGATCATGTCTTTTGATGGAATTTTGACCATAGCTATTGACTCTGTTTCTATTTGCCCTAAAGCACAGTGTGTTCCTTGCAGTCTCCCTAATCATAGGTAGCTTATCTTTGCCTATTAAGAGGTTTTGCTTAAACAGTATTTCAGTCTGGCTTCCTGAAGATCAGCTATCAGCCTTGTTCAGATCATCTCACGGTACCACAGTGGTGTTATATTACAGTAAGAAATGTGGTTGGCTGCAGATAGGTAGCTGTTTTTCTGTTTGTTTGGGTTTTTTTCTTTTGATTTTATAATTGTTCTCCAAGTTTGTATGGACTTGTAATAGAATTGCATAGAGTAGGAATGTGTGAAGAGCAATGTATTTATGCTTCATACTATAAACTATAAAAATATTTAAACTATATAAATATAAGAGATTTATATAAAATATATAAAATATAAAACCAGTAAAATAACAAAATATAGAATATAAATATTTGTATAATAAAATAATGTATTAAATATATAAAATATTCCTCTGCTTTTATAGTGAAAAACAAATGTTGAGGTTATAGGAATGTAGATCTTGAGGCCAGGCAGTTTTAAAAAAAATCAGCGAGGGCATATTTTTCCTCTTGCTCCACTACTAGCAGCAAAAGCTTTGTAGTTAGCTTTATGAATTTGAAAAAAAAAAAAAAAAAACAACCAACAAATTTGCATATAGAAATATTCTTCATGCTGAAAGAAAAAAAGCACACTAATCTCTACAGCCTGTGACAGAAAAATGAAGACCTCAAAGCTTTCATATCTATCATGTGGACATACAGAACAAGTGAGTAGTTGGTAATACAAATGAAGCTAACAATGTTTTTGCAGTGTTCAGCTGGAGGCAACATATCTGCATTAGCTAAGATTTGGGACATCTGTATCTATTTGAAAATATTTAAAAAATAAAATCAGATTTCTGAATAAAATATATTTTGGAAGGATACCCCCCCAAAAAGAATAGCTAGAAAATCTACTTATCCTGTCTTGTCCACTTGTCCAGATAGCTAGCATTAGCATTGCCTTTCAGCTTTTATCTAGTACTTACTCACACTCGCATCTTGTATCCTGGGGACTGGAGACTTGCCATTATTATTCTCAATTTTCCTGACAGAAGTCCTTGTATTTAAGAAGGTTACATATCCAACTTACTACACATTTTTTTTACCATTTATCTTTGTGACAAATTTTGAGCAATGCATACTTTGTGTAAAACTATTGCTGAGCATTTTAATGTCTGTTCATTGTTTTTCACAGATTCATACATCAGTGAAATGAAGAATATTTGGAGAGGAAATATGCAAGATTATCTGTTGTGGAAATACCTAAATTAATGATTAACATTTTCTTATTTGTTTTCCTGTCAGTGATTCAGGCCCCTAATGCTTTCTGAAATTCAACAATTTAGCAAAGTGTATGAAGCTTCACATATTATGCTGATCTAGTGCCAGAAGATTTTCTTCTTCATGGTTGATCCTAGTTTATGTAATTACCTAATAGCTTTCTTACAAATAAAGAAAGAATAGTTCTTTAACTGTGGGAAGAAAAGTAGTTGTTGTAAATGCTAGTCATGACCTGCATAGCCAGGAAGACTTTGTCTTGTAGTCATTCTCTGTGGACTACTATATCTTCATCTCTGAACTGTGTGATTTCTTTGGGATTAAAAAAAAAATCAGTGAATTCAGATTTTAGTCATTCAAATAAAATTGTATCCAAATACCAGCCAGGCATGCTCATTTTTTGTAGCCTTATGCTTGTTTTCCTACATTTTAAAATGGTTCTTATCCTTTCAAAGCTTATTTTTATCAGATAATAAGAAACATACCCTTTGACTTATTACTTGTACTGCCATTTCAAAGGCTGTTTCCAAAGTTTATTGAAAGCATGTAAGATGTTGTGAATACTAAACAAATGTTTCAAGATTCTTTTGGGTGATTCATAGGTTATTGTTATAATAAAATGTCTGTGATGTGGAAACTAATATGGGCAGCCTAAAGATGAAAACTTCTTGTAAAACTGAGCAAAGCACACTGTAGCAAAAGTCTCCCCATATTTAGTTCTGTTTAGTTGCAAAATGTGAAACAGAATAACACTTGATATTTGTGTTCATGGACCAAAGCCATTAGTAGAGATTATAAATGTGAAGTTCATGCCAGCGGTGCCTGAATACCCAAAAAAGAGATGTAGTCATAGTGGAGAGAGCCAAGCAAATGTTGTTAAGGGACTGGAGAACTTAGAGGAGGAGAGGCTGAGAGAGCTGAGACTGTTCATCCTGGAGGAGAGGAGACTTAGGAAGACCTCATCAGTATATGCAGATACTTAAAAGGAGGACATAGGACAGAGCCAGGCTCGTATCATTGGTGATGCCTGCTGACAAAACAAGAGGCTAGGGGCACAAACCAGAACACAGCATAGTTCCCTTTGACTATCAGGAAGCACCTTTTTACTGTGTGGGTGGTGGAACACTAAAACAGATTGCACAGAGAGGCTCTGATGTCTCCTCCTTGCAGATTTTCCAAAGCCATCTGAATGTGGGTCTGGGCACCCTGATCTGGGTGGCACTGCTGAGCAGGGGTTGGATCAGGTGGCCTCCAGAGGTCTCTTCCAGCCTCAACCATTCTATGATTCTGTGTGAATGTCCTAAAATGACCAGTTTCATTTCTTTTTCCAGAGCAAATTCAAACTTCACTCTTTGGGTTACTTTGGGTCAGCTTCTGCCATATTAAATTATGCTGTATTGTATATGATGTGATTTAAGATCATACAAGTAACCCTGAGTGGAAGCAGGAAATTAAAGGATTTTTTTTCCACTTTCCCTACAGCAATATTTTAAATTGCAAATTCCTAACTTATTTTTGTACTGCTTTAATTTGCTGAGAGAAACTCTGAAATCACCTTGACTGAGTGCTAGTTTTGCCATCCATCTAGTTAGCATGATTAAGTTTATAGATAACAGATCTGAATGTGATGGAGGGAAATAGTGTAGTTGCTCTTAAAATGACAGTTCAGTGACAAAATCATATAGTTTAACCTAAAAATAAGCAGGCATATTTTGCCACAAAGCAAGAAATTTTATTTTCATCCAGCTTTATTATGCTTTTATATGTAGATAGCATGTATCTAGGAAAAAAATTGTCACTTCTACAGTTCAGATATGAAGTCTGAATCTCAAGAGCAACTAAATGCCGCCTTCCCTGTAGAGTATCCTGAAACTTCACCCGAAACTTCAGAAGGCACTTCATAGCAGTTTAATGCTTCATGGTTCATTTGCATCTTCAACTTATGCTGTCATTTGCCTCTATGAAAAAAATAAGACCTAGAAAATAGCATCTCAAAGCTAATAGGTATTTATTTACTTCACTTTATGGCTGTACTGAGCAAAATCCTACCCTAAAAATTTTATAATTATTTCAGCTTCTTTTTCAGTCTGTAGGTCTTATTCCTGAACTAAGAGATCCATACAAATTTTGTATGGACTGAGATCCATACAAATTTTAACAAACATTTCAATAACAATAATTAAAAGGAAAACAAGAACTATAGAGTAAAAGCATCCACAGGTAGTGTGTGCATGAAAAAATACATTTATAAATAAAGGAAAAAAGTCTTAATCATTCCTTTTGAATTTTTCAGAATGTCTTGTGATATATAATGCTACTATAACATACCTTAAATTTTGCCAATTACATGTATGTTTAACTTATAGAAAAAGTGACACTGAACAGAAACAAGAACACAGGAAGTTCCATACTAACACAAGGAAGAACTTATTTTTTGCAAGGATGACAGAGCCCTGGAATGGGCTGCCCAGAGAAGTTGTGGTTTCTCCTTCTCTGGGGATATTTAAGACCTGCCTGGATGCCTATCTGTGTGACCTACAGTAAGGAACCTTCTAGAGGTCCCTTCCAGCCCCTAAAGTTTTGTGATTTTCATAGTTCAGACAAGACTGAACAGATTTCCCTTCTACAGTGTACACTGACAAGTTTTGTCTTAGCTTGACATTTATTGTTCTGTGAAGAAGGAAACTTAAAGGTTTTATTAGTCTGTACATCTCTGCATGTGGAAACTCATAGAAGAGACAGATAGTGAAGCATGAGAGCGAGCAATCACACACTGCAGTACAATTTTTAAGGGTACTAGAATAAGAGTTACAAAATGTATAAACTGAAACTTTTCTCAGGACCATCATTAAATCCTGTTGCATTTCCTAAGTGAAAATAGGTTAAGATCCTTTCCTAATAGAGAGTAGAATATTATTTAATAAAAGTGTACACTCCAATGGCTCTTAATACTTATGAATTGCCAAGTATTTGGATGGTAACATTTAATAAATAGAAGAGAGCATAAAGTGTGGAAATGTATCACTGCTTATTATTCTAGTCAATAAAATATTGTTTCATTGTATTGCGCACTTTTAAAGAGTATTTTTTTCCTAGTGGATTTACTATTTAAGTCTTGGAGTTGTTGTTTTTGATCACATTTTAATGTTTTGTGATACTGTAAATCTAAAGAATTTACATTCTCAGAAACGTTGTGATTAAATGTTGATACCTGAAACCTAATTTTTATTATTTCAGATGTTACAGAAAGTTTATACTAAAAAAATTGGTAAGCGACAATCTATAATATGTCAGAGTGATTGTAATAAATGTTTATATTGCCTTTGATGTGAAAATTAAATAATAGGAAAAATCAAATTGAAGATTGCTAAGCCCTCCAGTAATTACAGAGCATGATATATTCTCCGCCTCAAAGGCACAGCTACTTTTGGAGATCAGGCTATTCTGAAAAATTAAAAGATGAATGAGAATTTAATTTTGCTAACATTTATTCCTGGAAATGGATAAAAAAATTAGTAACACAATGGAAATGTGCATTTATAAGGCTCAAATGTAAGGACTGGTATGATTGCTATGCAAAATCTATTTCGATTTTACAGTAAAATCTGAAAACAGATTATGACACTTTTCACAAAACTGAATGGTTTTTGTTGTCTTAAACAACATGATATCTTAGGCAAATTTATGGGAAATGGGGCCATGACTGAATATGGTGACAAGACGGAGACTGAAAACTGAAACTGAAAAAGCTCCATTTTTATCTTTTTTCTTTCTCACTCTTTTTTTTTCTTTTTTTTTTCTTTTTTTTCTCTTTTTTTTCTTTTTTTTTTTTTTCTTTTTTCTTTTTAGAAGCAGGTCATTTCTGACAGCTTCTTTCAACTTAGTTTTCTCAGAGTGTCAGGTTCCAATGCAATACTCTTTTCAAGCAGTGAAGTTCTGGCTGTAACTGTTAGAGGCGATGTGCTGATGTGTAGATAAACTCTTAGTGACCCTGTTTCAAAAGAAAATATAGCCACATATTCTGAACGACTGGAACTACAAAGCCAGTAGAAGCTAACGCTCTGAACGCTCTGCTTTATCTACGCTTGCATTATAAAAGTAGCGTATGAGACAGATTTCCATTCAAAAGCCATGATCTTTGCTTAAGTGCAGCCTGAGCTAAGAAACCTCAGGTTTGACCTTCTGCTGTTGGTCAGACCAGGTGGACAAGATTGATTTTAAGGCATTTAAAGTCAGGAAGGTTTTGATCAGCGATCCTTTCTGTATGAGTTTGAAATCCCACAGTCCATGATGATTTAGAAGTGAAAAGGAAAGTGGCAACTAACAGTTACTTCTTGAAAATCATGCATGAAAAACAAGCCAGAAAATACGATTTTTTGAGCTACATAGGTATATGGTTTTTCTTTGCTATTTTGCTTTTTCTCTATAAGATTGAGGCGAGCCATTTGATTGATAGAAGTCAGTGCTCCTATACGGAGCTAATAATCCACCAATGCTGTTCTTTCTAGCTATTTATCACTTATAGATATCTTGCTCTCCTAATCGTTTCTATTTCCTAATCTAATAAGGACATTGTTTTTATTGTTTTATTAGGTTAACAAATGATCTGTTTTTGTTACTTGTGTGATATCAGTGGACGATAAAGCTTGAGAGAAACAAACACTAACGTTCTTTTCTTGTTTATTTATGGAGGAAAAACAGCCCTGTAATCTTGAGATTTTTTTAAATCTCCAATCTTCAAAAAATGAGTGATCTGATAGGCCTTTATACTTTTCCATATTTATATAATCTTTATTCTGTGAGGATTCTCAAGATCTGAAAAAAACAATGTTTGTATGTAAAATTGATTGAACACAGATTGAATAACCTTAGAAAATGCAGTAAGTGATCAGTGTGTATTTTATTTCTATTTCGTAGTATATAACATAATGACTTTCATTTATCACTTTCTAAGATCTTAGCGAATCCTTATATCCTTTTATTTTTATCTTTTGAGAAAGAAAAACTGTTTTTCTTCTGTTCTTACCTCTACATGGAAATGCCCCATTTCTTCCATTTTTTAGTTACCTTTTTTTTTTTTTTTCTTTTTGTAACAGTGATTTTCCTTTGGTTGGAATCTTTAAAACTTAGGATTATATTTTATCAATAATTTTACAGCATTTAAAGTTCCAGCAAAGATCTTCCTACACGATAGAGAACAATTTTAAATTTATGTCAATCTTTGATGCATTTATGGTCATAATCACTTTTCAGTTTATCTACTTCTCCGGTATGAAAATATGTAGAAAATACAATCAGAAAGTATGAATCAAAAACTTGCTTCTTAAAGCAAGCAGTGTTGTACAGGAGACTTTTATAAACTATGCAGGTTCTGATATAATCACTTAAGTTCTTGCTGCCCTAGTCTCATTTAGAGATTGACAGTTGTTTTTAAGTAAGTACTGTTTTTACACACCTAGATGTCTTTTTTTTTTTTTTTTTTTTTTTTTTTAAGTCTGATGCATGGAACAGGGATAATAGGAAGCAGAGGAGGCAATATTACGTTTTGAATACATGTCAGCTCTTGTCGCCAAACATTTTAAATATCTGGTGTACTTGTACTGCAGGTTATAAGGTTTCTGGATATTACTAGACATAGTACATGACAAAAAGTGAGATAATTGTAGATAAATATTCTCTGAAAAGCCTTCCGTGGCACAGTTTTAATGTTTAAAGATGATGTTCTCTGATTAAAAAAAAAATATTAAACTGAACCAAACGATTTTACATGATTTAATGCATTGTTTTAAATCAAAAAGAACCTGGTATTATGTAGCATGAATGAAAAAGAAACTTAGATGATAAGTTAGTTTTATCTTCTCTGCCTGAGTTTCTTCAGGCTGAATGCTAGTAACATTGCTAAAATTAGCAACAGAATGTGCTGAAGTAGAAATTTGCATGTGAATTTCAGGTTGGAATTGTAAAGTGAAAAGAACCTTGAGTAATTTTACTAAAACCAAACTCTTATTGATGTTTATTCTGCCAAAACTCTTCCAAGCAAGAAACTAAGGATGTAGGAGGGGAAAGTTTTACAGTGTGAAAAGTCAGGGAGAGAATCAGTACTCGTGAGAAATAGCTTTTAGTGTGGACTTGAAATAATATTTTACTTTCATTTTTCTGACCCTTCTCCATTCCTGAATAAATTGAGGTTAAGAGATAGAAGCCATTGGTTTAAAACAAAACAAACCAACCAAACAAACAAAAAACCCTCAAACCTTATTTCCCTTCTTCTGTTATGTTACAATTATGAAAGTGCATGGAAAATCTGAGGCAAAATAGATAATTTTGTCAAGAACATTTTAATATTTAAAAATTATTTTGGTTCAGGGCAACCCAGCTTGAGTAGGGGGTTGAAGAGTTGGATCAGGTCACCTCCATGAGACACATTTAATCTCAACCATTTTGTGGTTTTAGGAGGATATGGATCTCAGTTACCTCAGTGATTTCTTCACATGGCATATAGGTGGCAATTAGACAGAAACAAATGCCTATTTTGAAGCTTAAAGTGTCATAAGTTACTGTCATTCATGACTACAGATGCCTTAAGTGAATTTTCCAGAAAGCAGTTCAAGACCAATTGCTCAGCAGGTGAGAACTCTTTCCCCAAATAGTGTGACCTGTCTCCCACTTGGTCTCATGTTGCCAGCTCCTGCTGGTGCTGTGAGGGGTTTTGTCAGATCTGAAAGTCATATTGCCAACTGCTGAAAGTCATGCTGTACTGCAGAGGTCCGGCCAATGTTTTATTGAGTAAGATTCAGACTATTTTTGTGCTGTGAAAAAGAATGATCTTCTTAATGACTTTCCTCTGAATATCTACACTTTGGAATGCTGCAAAGCATTTCAGTCAATTTTTTGGTTGAGGTTGGTGAAGCCAAACATATAGCAATTGATGCAGTCTAAATTACTTCATGAAGTTCTACTGAGTGCCCTGAAAGAAAGATTCTAGGAGGATCTGAACTTCAGTGGAATTTCTCAAGTTACAGACTGTTAAGATGAAACATTTTGAAATTGTTTTGTATATTTTTCAGACAATTGTGCCAATGTTATTAACAGAATACATTCAGATTTTGTGTGGAAGGCTAGGAAGATCTTTCTCCTCTTTTGAGTATTTTATTGCAAATTGACATTCTTGTTGTTCCTGAAAGATTATTTATTCTTGTAAGCTATACAAAAAGTCAATAGCAGCACACTTAGTTAAAATTTTTTTTTTTTTTTAATGTGAACTCACTGCTTCATATGCTTATGCATTTCTTAGTTTTAACAAGAAGAAAACACTTGATCAGAGAACACACTTTATTTTAAATTCAGAAAATTATGAGAGTAACTGCTCTGAGAGAGTACATGTTTGGAAGTGATAAACCTGTCAGTAAACAAAAAGGATAAACCAGTTTTGTAATTTGAATATTCTAGGTTATTAACAGAAATCAAGATAAATCTTTGTTCTAGTATAACCAGGAGCTCTGTCTGGTTATTGGTTTTAATGCTTGTGTCATTTATCAGTTAAGTAATTCCAAATAACTTGCCATATGGTCCCTACTGGAGCATTCAAAGAGGCTATTCCCCTTGAATTTACTTAGAAACTTTTGTAATTTGAAGAAAAGAAGATTTAAACAGAGCCATGGATGCTAAGAGTTTATGAAAGAGGCTTTCAACTGTTTTCCCACTCTTGTTTTTTTTCTTTCTTTCTTTTTTCTTTTTTCTCTTTTTTCTCTTTTTTTTTTAATTGTTGCTTTATTTCAGCCTCATCCAACAGCTTAAACATTACGGACTTACATAACCTCCCCTACCCCCCATATATATATGCCCCAGGGAAATAGGGAAGTCTGTACACTTGCAGGTGGAGGCAATGAACAAAAGCATTCATACTTCTTACTTAAGATAAATATATATTAAAAAAAAAAAAAAAAGTAGTCAGCATTTTGTTTCTATGATTTGATAAACATGGACTGTACTAGGCTTGTATCTTGTGAAATTTTGCACAGTTCTAAGTGATCATAAAGGGTAAGCATCCACCAGGTTTTTCTATCAGTGTTTTCTTTTTTTTTTTTCTTTATTTGCTTTTAACAATAAAAAAAAGAAAGTGAACACAGTTGATAAAAAGTATTATTAGGCTTCTAGGTAAAAGAATGTCAGCTATCAACAACACAGTGATTGCTGAGTATGGAGTTTTATATAAGTTATAAAGTTCATATAACTGAAAGTTTTTTATGATATGGTAATTTAGATGTATAATACTACAAAACAGATATGTTAAGATGGCCTTCTTTTTGTTTCCTTTCGAAGATGTGGTAGAAGTGAAGCTGACTGAAAATCACTTAAAAAAAAAAAAAAAAAGGGATTCTGTTGGCAACAAATGTAATACAATAGTAATTAAACTGACACCTTTTTAAAATTAATAACAATTGAATATATTAATGTTCACTTGGATATTTTACATATTTTTATCCACTTCATCTAGCTTCCTGAAGGAATTTATATGTTTTATCAAGTAGCTCAACAAGTAGTTCAGAAATCTTTTACTAATTCAACTAATGAGAAAGTTCATTGTGGCTCTATAGTATATTCAGAGAAAGATGAAGTATTTAATCTTTAATGGGGTAAGAAGATATTAAAAACAGAATGATAGACAGAGCTTTGATCCTTTAATATTGTTCAGATACGCATATTAAACAAAACTCTGGAAATCATTTCAGAGCTCTAATTTTGCTGTATTTCTGTGCCCAAAGCTAAACCCAAGATGTTATTCTGTCTTTTCCCCACCATTTTAGTCAGAAGGATCTGAGATTTAGAATTAAAATTTTAAAAAAGTTAGTAATCCAATTTGTGACAGTTGAGTGACAAAACTAATTAACTACTTGAAGACTAAGAATAAAGTAAGACTCCAAGATTTGAGAGAAAGAAAACAGGAGTTCCTCTGAATCCTAGCACTGAGTCACAAGAACATTGGTGTTTGTCAGACAAATTCTGAATATTTTACACTTAAAATTGTACTTCCATTAGAATTGAACTGGGAAAGGAATATATGTAAACAGCCTTCCAAAAGAAATGTTATGTTTAGATCTTACAATGCTTTAATGAGCTGTCTCCTAACATCTTATTTTGAGCTTGATAAAATAGTCTTTCTAAATCTATTAAGAAAAAAAGTCAATTTTGCTTGCTAAATCACATATGTAGTTCATGAAATCAGTATTTTACTAAGTTTGAAGTTACTTATCACTCACAGACTTCTTTGGTACTTCTTTTAAAAGGGAAGGTCTAATTTGTTCAGTGGTCCAAGTACATTTCACATGCACAGTGCACATTCACAAATATATACTTGTACCAAGTTTTCAGAAAACAGATGCCAACATAATAAAGGGAAAAAAGAGTTATGAGAGTATCTATTTATAAACTGATGGTTACTGTCTAAGAATCGGAGAGAATTGTAGCAACTGGTCCCTGTCAGATTTTCAGTTTCAAAGTTAAAAGTGTTCAAGGAGATAAGGTATGTGGCTAACACACTGCAGTAAATTTTTGTATAAAATATTCACTTTGTTCTAGTTTTTCCAAGATTACAAAAATCAGCTATATAATGTAAAACCTCAGTCTCCTACCAGGAGACTTTATATTCCTACGCGTATGAAAGTATTTCATACTTTCCAAGATGCATGTAGAGAATAGAGACATGGGAAGTAAGGATAAATCATATTATGATCCTTACTTTGATTATTCAACATGACCATGTAATTCTGTTTTTTAAATACTCTGGTACAAATACATTAGAAGAAGACTGAAGTTAGAGGACAACAAACAGATGACGATGAATTGTACTGATACATCACTTAGGAAAGAGTCTGCTTAAAGGTAATGAGTTATGAATAATGGTAGAAAGACTAGGGGAAAGGAAAATATTCAACTTTTATATGTTTCAAAAGAGGTGTTCAAAGTTTGCGTAATGACTCAGTTTGGGAGTTTGTTTTGTTTTTCCTTTCAAAGGGGTTTTCTTGTGTTCTTTCAAGCAGATATGAGGAATATATTTCAGTGGGGATCAGTGACTTAGTCCATGGGCCTCTGTGCAGGTCATACCAACCTTTGTGCTTCCACAGTCACTGCAGTTGTGGAAGTTGAAGAAAAACACAAACAAACAAAAAAAACCCCCACCATTTATTTTAAATATGAATTATATTTTGTAAAAGTTAAGATTTTCTGATTTGATTGTGAATCAAATAAATTGTGAATAATAAGGACACAATATTATTTTTAAGGTGCTTCTTGAGTCTCACTGATATCTACAGAACAATTGTGAGCCAGAAGTTTCCTCTAAACCTATTCCCAAAGCAACTTGGGATCCTGAGCAGGAAAGACCGAATGTTCTCACTCCACCCTCTTGTGTGAAGATTGCCAGTCAGCTTCAATAAATGTAGGTAAAATGTTTTCTGCATTGTTAATAAATTAAATGAGTTAGAACTTTTGCAATAAATTAATTGATTAAATAATTAATTATAATAGTCTAAAATAAAAACTACTTTTCAAATGAAATTAAAAATTATCGATCTATACAAACCTATTGATAGTCTCCAAACAGAATTATTTGCCTTACTTCTTGTATTTCTTCAAACTTTAGATGGGTTTTCACATTCTATGCACTAAGTTAGTGAACTGAAACAGAGGACAACAGTAATCAGGGAGCAGAAGAGGATATCAGCACAAAAAATCAGTACTAAGGAGAATTAACCTACCAGAAATCTCAGAACTCTGTGAAGTCAGTGGAAATGCCTGCATAAATGTAAATTCATTTTCCTTTCAAAGAGAGAGTAATATTTCTGTAAATGGTTCTATTGTGCTCATAATCTTCATATTTTTATACAATAAAAAGAGAGTAGAAAGATTCTGTTAGGGTCTTATAACTCTTAGAAACTGAGGAATTTAGACATAAATTTATACTACTACTTTTATCAATGAGTATAGGAGATGAAAGGAAGAAGGGTTGGATATCTCTAATTCTCATAAGATGTTAATGAAAGATTTAATTAGCAATAGCAACATTGTTGAATAATAAATCAATTAATCTCTCCTGCCCTTGTGAACCTTTTAAAACAACACAATTAATTAACTGAAAACTTCTGTCACTTAATCATTGCCCAACAACCCTGAATTATCCTGTGATGCAGTAGTGTAAAAAGACAGTTTTGATGTTCAGAACTGCCCTTCTAGCTTGAATTAATTTACACTGGTTTTACAGATTAATTTAAGATAGATCTTATGCTTCTTAGTTTGAAATTTGAAGGGACCCCTTTTCCGATATATTTGTTGATTAAGATCTGTCTTTAAGATATCTATTTATATAAATACATACAGAATTTATACATAATGTTTTTAGTGATGTAATAGGACATGTAATAGACAATATCCACCTTTTAATTGTTGATCTAGCAGTATGCATCCACAGTATTGCTAATCCAATCACAGCACACTTCTGTACTGAAGGTGTTTGTGTGAGGGGGACATCTTTATACATAATTTCTTAATTTGGGAGTGTGCTAATTGCTTAGCATTCTTTTATTTGATATTTCTCATAAATCAAAACACTCAAAAATGTTTGAAGTGGAAGACAAGTGCAAAACTTTTCTTAACGCTGTGTATTCAGAAGATAATCTGCTTAATGAATGAAGGAAGGAGAGAGGAGATGAATTTGTTAGTCACTGGTCCAACTTACAGAGTGCTTCCTGAGTATCCTTCAGCTCAGCCTTTGCTTGTTTACGGAGTTCATTCGTTTATAAAAATAGGTCAATAAATCACCAAAATTAATTAGGATGTGGTGAGCACTTTCAGAGAGGTGTTGTTATTAATAGATATGTTTTTATATCTTAGTTCTCTTCTTACTTAAAGATTAACATGCTAAACGCATGATTTTTTTGAACATTTAATGTGCCTTCAACAATTACAATAGCTATGTCTAAGATCATAATGTGTGAGAACTGCAACCAGACTCTCTACAAAGGTCAGTGGATGTTTGGATTGCTTTTTTCCTTTAAGGTGATAATGGTTAGTCTCTCTCTACTGCATGGTGTATATGTGGAGGGCTAAAGTGCATGTAAATTTAAAACAAAAATTCAGAAGTACATATTTTTAAGGAAATCATATAGCTGGCAAAGTTGGTTTTGATGACGCTGTTTATAAAAGCACAGGTATGTGATAAAATATTTTGGGTTGAAAGAAATTTGTTCCCTGGTTTTGAGTGGTATAGTTTTTTTTTTCTTATTTATTCTGTCTCTTATGAAGCACATCCTGTCTTTAATAAATCATTTTCTCAAAGCTAATCAACATTTTCTTTAGTCACCAAATGCAATCCAAAGATTTTCTACTTATCTTGGTTTTGGTTTTGATCTTAGAAATATAGCACTTTCACTTCACTAGGGTAAATGTGCTGTAATTAATACTATATGCTGCATTTTATATGTAGATTTCAGATTGTGTTCTCAAATCTGGAGTGAGAAAGTGATGCTCAGAAGGTCTTGGAGGAGAACATAAAATGTTTTACTACAAAGAATTAAACCAACGTGTACCACATTGACACAAGCAATCACATGAAGTCTTTTGTGCTAGGCAAACTCTCTAGTGTGAAAGATGAGTTATAAATCTCATTCACGAGATTGTAATGAACTTGTTCCTCTAGTATGTCAATTAGAATGGGGCTGAATATCTTGCAGATGAGAAGTTTCCTAGGACTGTCAGGCTAGAATTTACTTGAAAGAGAATGTGCTAAGGTATCATTTGTGTCAATCAAATTACAAACAAAATTTTCAATAATATATATAATAAAAATGTAAACATTTTTATGAGTTCATCTTCTGTTTGTTAGATGGTTTTGTCCCTCTATAACAAAATGTTAGTATACAGAATACTTTCTCAGCTTCACATAATTATTATAGTACTTCATACTCATTACACTAATATGGACATTTCTCAATTATTATTAAAAGGCAATAAAAATAGAAGTAAATAATTCCAAAATATAGTGGCCTTTAGACTAACTGACTGAATAAAAAACAATGCATTGATATAAATACTAACAGATGAATTATTGTGAATTGATATACATTTAAGTAAAGACAATTTTTTTCTCACAATAAGGCAGTGTTAGAATATTAAATGTGGATTGAAAGTTACTCCATTCATGTCAAAGACACTAGAATAATGCACTAGTTTCATAATGTTATTTTTCGGAAAACTTAAAGCTTTTTGTTAGACTTCATCATTTTTTCAGTTAAAGGAAATTCTAAAGATTGTTGGTTTGATAACCAAATCAGAGAATTCTGGAATATCCCTGAGAACTGAAAATAAATATGTGAGGCAACTGATCCATTAAGAAAATTCTATTAGCTAGTGTAGATTTTTATTTTATTTTTAGCAAGCATGTGAGTGGGCTTTTATTCTGTTCTTTTTCACTATTTAATTGGCTCTATGTTTCAGCTGCTAAAGATACTAAAGACTTTGTAAGTAAGGCAGACTTTGTACCAGAAAATGAGTCTACTTCATTAAACATATTCTTCTAATTTAAGTGATTTACGGACATTAAAAAAAGCTGTTACTTTAAACCTTCTGCAGACACGTAAATTCATTATTCATTAAGCAAATACATTTCACTTAATAAAATGTAAAGCTTAGATGCTGTCAGAAGATAAATGATAAACTCTATTCTCCTAGTATGAGATAATAATCAATTTGCATGAAAATTCTCATTTTTATATGAATGGTAGTATATAAATACTTAGTTGAAATGGGTAGGGAGTGGAAGTGCTGAGGTGAAGAGGCTTGCGTGATTGTAATAAATTCAAGTCTAATGCATTTTTTCAAATAGGTTATGAGGCAGCTTCTGCCACCTTTGTGAATCTTTGTTTTCTCTATTTTGTTTGTCTGAATCTAACAATCAATTGCCCATCAGATGCTTAGAATTTATATTTAATCTCAGATTTCATTGAGTTTGTTATAATACTTTGAAAAAATTTTTGAAGCATTCTGGAAGACAAGCCTAACCTGATGGTCTGTATTATGCTATGGTGACAATGAGGCAAGACATGAAATGTTATCATATGGACATAGCAGAGAGCCACAGAAAGAATCTATAGCTTCCTCCACTCTGTTTTTGCATTGTAAATCTTAAACAGCTGCCACTAGAAGTTCCCAGTGTGAATTTAGCAAGTGCAAGCAGTGCTTCACCAACACAATTGTCTTCTGGTTATCTATGTGGATAAATGGAGTGCGGTAGATTTTGTTTACTTTTATTAATGTACCTACTCCTGATATAAGTCTCCCTTGGAAAGTTTATACTGCCCTAATATTCAAACTAGTTAATTTTCAGGGGAAGTTTTGTGCATTTTCTGAATATTTCATATAATTGTAGGACCTGTATGACATTTAGATGAACTGGCTTAAATAAGTCAGAACTTAGAGTGCACTTTTCAATGTGACAGAAGCAATAAAGTTAGAAATTGTGTTGTTCTTCTCTTATTTTCACAGCCTTTTAAAAATTCCTATTTCATTCATCAGATACTTCATTAAGCATCTGAATGTATGAGGGCTGCTCCAAAAGAAATGTTTCCTATTTTGTCATGCTGGCCCACAGCATCAAAGGCAGATGTTGGTAGTATGGCAGTAGAGGTAGAACCTTCCCACCAACATTCCATTACATTTTGTTGCCATGCAACAGATGGTAGCAGAGGGGTGGAGGGGCAGTCTGACCAATTGGCATGTAACGTGGAACTGTATCTGAAGCAAAGGTGTGTCATTGAATTCTTCCATGTGGAAAACCTTGCACCCATTGACATTCACTGACAATTAATGAATGTTTATGGATGCTAAACAGTGGATGTGAGCACAGTGAGGTGGAGTGGGTGGTGTTTCAGCATTGGTGACAGCAGCAGTGATTTACCTCTGTGGGTGCAGGTTTTTGCGAGTGCTGCATCAAGCTCTTGTTCATTGCTGCAAAACTGCATAGCTAATGATAATGACTATGTTGAAAAAGTGTTTATAGATGAGAATTTGCTCTCTCAAATAGTGTTATAGTTATCTGTTGTAGTTTTTCCATGGGAATAAATAGGAGGCATTACTTTGGGAGCATCCTTTATTACGTCTCTAGCATATTCTTTTTTTTTCAATCATTTACCTGTGTGGTCATCATAATTTGATGTTGTATTTCCTGCTGTAGACTCTTAAGAGGGCCAGTTGGTTCAGCAAAATTTGAGTATTCAGTAGAATTGGACAGTGTTTGTGAATAGAATAAATGCTGGTCACTTGTGTTTTAATTATGAAATATTAGTAGATAGGATACATACTGAATGAAGTTTCATCTGAATCTAATTACATCATGAAATTAAATATTGATTGAACTCTTTTTAGTGACTTACAGGACAGAGCCATTACTTCCTAAGTCAATTCTTGCTTGAGGGAGGTTTTATGCTAAGGCCATAATTAAGTATAGTTTCCATCATTTCTAGACTAAAGCCATTGTGAATGTCTTCACCTGTTTACATTAGCATGGCCTCTACCCCAAGGTATTCAATCTAATTGTGGCATTCTCCCACATTTCTTACAATATTATAATACTCACTGATAAAGTCTGTGCAGTCCTAAAAGTTGTATAACACCTTAAAATGTAATATATAACCCCACTTCTCTCTCAGATTAATGAGAAATAAACATCATAATTTCTCTCTGGTCTTAATCAATTTCTTCCTAGAGCATTATTGCATGATAATTTCAAAGGATTTATACATTTGCTCATAATACAAGCTCCTTATGACTTCAATACCTGCATCTTTTCAAGCATTGTGATTGGCAGCACACCACACACTTAACAATATTTGTTTTTAATCTTTGAATTGATATGTTTACGATGCTAGTCTTTTAATGCATGGCAGATACAAAATAATCCTAAATTGAATTGGGTCAACTGAAGTTTGATACAAAGCAGTATCGAATTTCTTTTTTGTTCAGGATGACATCCCAGACTACCTTACTGCGTATCATACTGTTATGTTACATTACATCTGAGGAAGGCAATTTACCAGGCCTGTGTTAGCTTCCTTTCTCTGATCTTTCTACACGACAAAACAATTTTAGATTCTATCACACTGGAGTAATCAACATTTTTAGCTGTGGTAACTGTTTCATTTCATCTAAAGGTGTAGAGTTGAATACTTTAAGTCTTAAGAAACAAAATATTACATTTGCAAAAAGTCACCGAAGTGTCTGTCCTTCAATACAAGCAGAGATAACCAACCACTGACTTTATCCTAACAATGTGGGGAAGGTGCACATATAGCCACTCAGGAGCGTGGTCCTCTGCACTCTTCACAAGGATGTATTAAATTGAATCTGTACTAGTCATTAGTGTAGAGAAAAGATGGTCTTTTCTTGATCTTCAGAAATTCAGTGATTTTCAATATTTTTATAGCTGATATAGACCAGATTATGTATGAAATCATCAGGCTAAGTTGTTTGTCTCAGAGCATAGAACATTCAACATATCTAGGCTATGAAATTAGCTTGAACTTGCTACTGGGCTCATGGTTTTTCTAGGATAAATTTGTGTTTGGGGTGGCTCATCACAGTGTAAGAATTTTTGTCAGAAATAGACAAAACATTTCTTCTCTGCCTGCAGAACCCTCACCCATCCAGCAGTAATGACATTAAATGTCCACCAATATTTATCAGTACTACAGAATGTTTTCTGTTCCAGAATTACTTGAGAAACAGTACAGCATGGGTCAATGTCATTAACTATTTGGAAACCAAGATTTCTCTAACAACTGAATCAAAGGTGCTATAAGACTTTCATATGTTTAAGTTTCAGCTTCCTCTGCTGCTTGATCCTGATTTTGATAAAAATGAGGAAACATATTACAATCAGGAAGAGTAATTTCATGTGCATCCCAAGAAAGACATTCCAATATTGCAGTATTATATATAATTGTAATTAAAGTTCCTAATTACAACTCTCTAAATAATATATATATTTACATATCAATTAATACAAATTTGATCAATTGCAATTGTTATAATTGTTAGAATATCTAGGTTTTATTATTTAGGCAAAACCAATGTGTGATTGGGCATTCCACACACACACACACACACACACACAAAAAAAAAAAAAAAAAAAAAAAAAAAGGATGCTGGACATTTAGAACATGTTTAATCACATAATGCTTTATATTAATATTACATAGTCAATGTCACTCTGAAAGTAATGTTTTTTTATTTCCATGGAAATTACAACAGACACAAAGAGCACTATAATGCTATTTGATAGAGTAAATTCTCAGCTATAAAATGTTATTTTTCAGCATAGTCACCACCATTAGCTGCTTGATGTGGATGGGCTGGTTAAGACACTTTATTTCATGGTGTGACAGCTGTACATGTCCGCCTGGAATGTGGCTTATCTTTCACATTGCTGTTGCCACTGCTGAAATGCATCATATACCACCTCACTGTACTCACTTCCATATCTAGACTATAAACATTCAGAAAGCATCAATGAATATCAGTGAATGTCATTTTCTATGCATGGAGGAATTCAATATCACATCTTTGTTTCATATCACTTCCATGTCATGCACCATTTTGTCAAAGTGTCTTTCTGCTGCCATCTGTTGCACAGCAACAAAATGTAATGGAATACTGGCTGGAAGGTTCATCCTCCACTGCCATGCTCCCAGTTTAATAAGGTGTGTGGAATTACTTTCAGAGCAGTCCTCTTACTGTGTCATTATTATAAAAGATCTTCAATTTTTTTTTCCATCTTTTTTATTCCATTTATGTTTTTACATCTCTTTACATCTCTGAATTATTTTTCCCTCTCTGAAGCACTGTCACTAGCTATTATTGGAAAAAAATTATTAATTTCTTCTCTCATTCCTTTTTATGATTGGTATCTATGATAGCATTCACGTGTAAGCTTACAGACTTATACAGAGTTTGTAACTCCTTACAAAATTGTTTTTGTGTTTTGTTTATTTGTTCTGTGAGCTAATAAAGCTCATTTTCTTTTTCGGAAAAGTGAACATCTCTAAATACTTCAACCTGTGGATGGTTTAGGATGCTAATGGGAGAAATATTAGTCCTATTAAGGAAAATGTGTTGTTGGAAAAGACAAATGAATGCTGTCTAATTCACACTGGGTGCTGTAAGCAGTTGCTGTTGCGAGGCAACTCTGTTAGTTTACTTATTCTTCTTGCACTGAGTCTGGCATCTTTAACCTACAAGAGTCAGCTTTACACATTTTCAAGTGAATGTTCAAAGTATGGAGTTTTTCATTTACATTTTTCTGGAGATAAAACTACTTGGAAATACAAATCTAGTCTATCAGCCAAGTTGCGTAGTCTCAAACCAGATACTATCAAATTACTGTACTGCTTAGAACTGAATAAAGGATTTTTATTTATTTATTTATTTATTTATTTTAAGGGAACAAATAAGTCTGTGGAAATTGTAAATTATTATTATTATTATTTTTATTTAAAGACTATCCACCAGGGGGGATGCTGAGATGTCAGGACAAGTCAATATTCATGCAAGTTATGTAGAAATGTCTTCTTATTAATTGCTTTTGTGTATTGAAACTTCTCAGCATAGAAATGTTGGGGCAAATGAGAGTTCATTTAATGCAAACTTCATTTTCTGGATCAGTGAAGGATAATAAAATTTTGATAACAGCTGAAAGTTAAGGGGAAGCAGAAGAAGGAATTTCAATACAGTGTTGGAAAGAGGGTGGAAAGGAAAGCAAACACAAAATATAGAGAACACGAAAAAGCTTCCTAACAGCATTTATCTTTGTATAATTTTGTATATTGTGAGAAAATACATATTAGAGAAAATAAGTGATATAGCTTGCCCAGTATGCCCATTTGATGATTCTCAGTCTGGGTAACTCTTAAGAATTCCGGAAACTAAAGCCATTAGAAGCTGATGGAAGCATTGAGTCTTCTGTAATTAAAATCACAATTACAGTTATCCATTTAGAGTTTACTTAACTGTCTCTTTGTATGTGTATGCATATCTATGTATGTGTGGAGAGGTGTGTGAAAGCTTCAGGTGATCATTGTACTCAATGTTAATAAAAATAATTCAGAAACACTTCATTTAACTTATTTATGTTCTTATCTCACAGAAAAAGCAACATTCAATTATCAAACTGAATTGATATTAGATATTTCAATATATCTTAGTTTGGGAAAAGATGCTTGTGAAGTACAGCCTAAATTTGCACTTCATTATTTTTACTTCTTTCTCTTCTGCTCATTTACTCTGACTAAAATGATTTCTGTCCTTTCTAACTGAAGATTGCCATTATCTTTTTTCAATTGTATTTACCTCTTCAGCCTTTCTTCGTGAATTAATACTGTTGTAGATACTCCTGTTTAAGGATGAAACAGGAAGAAAGGATAGAAAAGTGCATGCCAGGTTGTACCTAAATTAGAAGAGCGGACTGTTCTGTCAAGGTTTTGCAACTTCTTTATTTTCACAAGTTTTTCACTGCTGACAGAGATACATAAGGGGTAAGACTTTTGTGTCATAGACATGGAAAAAAATCAGTGGGATTGCTTTACAAAACTGACAAACCATTTTAATTGAGTTTTCTTGTATAAGCTTTCAGCTTAAAATGACAGTTCCAAGGGTAACAGAATGTTACAGTAATTAGATGTAATCCAACTTTCAATGTCCTTCATTATCCACATGAAAAATAGTATTAAAATAAAACTGAAAAGGTAAAGTGTAAGATTTTTTTTTTTTTTTTTTTAAACTCTGCATTGTATTCAGTTGAATTTAGACAGCATCTTTTTTCTTATCCCTCCTTATAAGTCATGCAGAAAATCATCTGGAAGTTTTAGTTTAGTCTATTTAAGAGTCTGAGATGGATAACTGTGAATCCTCACGTTGCTTCTTCTTTATCCAACTCTTGTATGCATACATACATACATATATATATATATATATATATATTTCTTATATATGTATACTTCTTTACAGAAAGGGTGGTTAAACATTGGAATAGGCTCCCCAGGGAGGTGGTTGAGTCACTGTCCCTGGATGTGTTTAATAGCCATTTGGATGAGGTGCTTGGAGATATGATTTAGCAGAGGGTTGTTAGAGTTAGGGTACTATGGTTAGGCTGCGGTTGGACTTGATGATCCTTGAGGTCCCTTCCAACCTGAGTGATTCGATGATTCTACGATCTCTTTGAATATCAAACTACGCATTGTTTTTGTGGGGTTTTGATGAATTCAGAAAAAAAAAGAGATGTAACATGGGAATTGGAAAATA
This sequence comes from Alectoris magna, assembly GCA_030625065.1. Taxonomy (NCBI): domain Eukaryota; kingdom Metazoa; phylum Chordata; class Aves; order Galliformes; family Phasianidae; genus Alectoris; species Alectoris magna. The sequence goes on along the minus strand of CM060563.1, from coordinate 30,712,789 downwards.
TATTTTGTTTGCCAATAGATGCCATGGGCAGTCACTGAAACTTTGAATCTATTCTATGCAGTTATTTCTATGTTTTAAAGGCATATTGTGTGTAATATCTGATCTCTCTGCTAAGAAGCAGAAGATTATTAAATGGAGGTAAAGGTTTGCTTTTTCTCAGTTGCATCTATGAAAATGTAGTAAGGAAGAAAACAAGATGAAGACCAACTGCACTTAAAAATATTCAGTAATAATAACAAAGAATAATAGTTATAACAAGATTGACATTTTGTGATTTTTATCATTATTTTGATGAGATGGCTGATGTGTGCAATGACTTTCTCTGCTGTCTGGTGTTTGTTATTGGTGATGTGACCTTTGCAAGCCAGGCTGACAACTTTATTAAGAGTGGAAGTCTAACCACATGTGCATTTTTAAATTCCATATGGGTATAAACACACAATTATTCAACTTGAAAAAATTAGAAAAAAGAAAAATGAATCATAATCACTTTACCATGCGGTTTATTAACTGTTGATAAACTGAGAAAAAGGAATTTTTGCAATGCTTTAAAAGAAAAATGAAGTTTACTATTCAGTTTATAATGATGTTTGGGGGAATCTCACAATGTATACAGGAAAAAAAAAATTGATGAAGTTTATCATCAAAATAATGAAGACTTGTGCAGTATTTGAACTATATCCTTTTTTTCCTTGCTTCTTACTCAGATACTGGGAAAGGGTTCAGTTTTTCATTAACTGTCACATCCAGTTCCTTTCTACCCCATTATAATTACAGCATTTTTTAGAAAATAAAATAGTAGAAATTGAATAAAGTCTTTCTCTCCTACATAATTTACTGATAATAAGCACATCAATAACCAGGTGAGCCAAAAGTGTTGGTTTTTCATCATCACTGTATTTCATTCTTGTTTCTTTCTTCAGCCCTGTCATTAGGCCAGCATTTATCTGTATTGTTCTCAAAGATTTAGTGTTTGTAACAGGAAGAGCCTACACTATAAGTCCTGCATTAAAATAAGTGAATATATTGGGGTAAGTTGTGAAAATTAATTGTTTTTATTTATTTATTAGATGGTCTCCCATGGTCATAAATATTTTAAACGTATGTAAGAGTACTTTACTGGTATTCATGGGTCCTGTACAATGCCCTGGTATTGGTCTAAAATACAGAAGTAGTGGAGAAAACTAAAAACACTTGAACATTCATTATTCTGTATCCTGATCATAAGCATATGAATAAGGTATGAATAAGTGGCTGCCTCCATAAAATAATGAATTTTATATATCTACTGAAAATAATAAATGGTGTATGTTGGTTCAGATAGATGAAATCTAAATATAAAGAAGTATGTTATGGTATATCACTTTGTTCAAAGTTCATGTATAATTATTATCTTTGGGGATAGTGTAAACCAACTGGGTTAGTTCTCATATGTAGATGTGAATTTTTAGCCTATAAACTCATTATTGCGTGTTTCATTTTCCTTATGACAAATATTCTTTCCATCACTGCCCTTGAGTCAGAATCTGTCAGTTTTATTTATTTTTGAATAGTGATAATTCATTTGAAACTATTCAGGCTGACTTAAAGGATTGCTTAAACACTAATTCCTTCACACATTATATGTGATAATGTATGGATGTTTATGTCTGTACTGCTCAAATGTTATGCTTTAGGTAAGAAATTCGTTGTTATTATTAATCAGTATAATGTTCAAATAGCTTTGCTGAATATGTTCCTTTTAGAAGAGTTAAGCTGTTTTAATTGTTTAATCTTATCAAGCAAATGAACTACTTTTTGGTACCATGTCCACAGTTAATTTCCTTTTCTATTCTGAGCTTCTGCTGTGAGATATGCTTGGAATAGCACTTTATTTTAGATGGCATCCTTGATTTCCTTTGTTATTGTTGGTTTTGTGCATGTTTATATATGCAGATGGTTGTCAGTTAGGTCCTTGACATTTAGATGTTCTGTCTCTTGGAACTCATCCTGAATTTGTAAACTTTGGCTGATGCACAGAATTTATGAGCTTTCTTACGATTTGTGCATGTTTTAATGTCTGGCATTTTAATAACTACATGTTTCTTCTTTTTTACTATGTAGTACTGAACAATAAGTACATTTGAAAGTTTGTATTTTCTGCATGTTATTAAAAGGAAAGGTATGCCTCAAGGCAGTTTGTAATAATTCTTCAGTCAAAGACAGAAATCAGAAGGGACAAAATTGATTTGACACTGCTTTGGCTCATGTGAAACACTAAATGTATTAACTTGGATTTATTTGTAAGTAGACGTAATTTGGGATTAAATATTACAGCATATGTAATCAGGGTTTACTTCTTTAAACAACTACAACAGTACTATTGGAACATACTTGTCCATAAAAAGTCTGACAAAGTATGGGAGTTTTTCTTTTTCCTGTCTAATTAGACATTCTGTATGACTGGTTAATGTGGCAAAGTAGTCTCACTGAATTTTGCTCACAGCTGACTACAAAAGCATTATTTTTCCTTTCCTTTTAATTTAAGGTATAATTACTTTTTATTCATATATTTTCTTGATTTATCAAAGTTAATTGTTAAAGTGAAAAAAAAAATAACCCCAACAACAACAACATGTTCAGATATCTCCATATTAGAAATACTTACTTGGTTTGAAAAATGAAATTAGATATATAGATCTACACTATATAAGTACTCTGATTGCAGGGTTCTCTTTCTCTGCAAAGTAAAAGGAGTTGTTCTCCAAGAAGCTCTTCTTTTCTTTTCTTTTCTTTTCTTTTCTTTTCTTTTCTTTTCTTTTCTTTTCTTTTCTTTTCTTTTCTTTTCTTTTCTTTTCTTTTCTTTTCTTTTCTTTTCTTTTCTTCTGTTTGTCTCTCCTTTCTTTGGAGAGAAACACCTAAGTGTACAGGTCCTTTCCAAGGAAGTTTTTATGATTTTTATTTGTTTGTCATCTCACATCCTAACCTCTTTATTGTTGTTGTTGTTGTTGTTGTTGTTAAATAAATCCTGCCTTAGTTTCAATGATCTGGCCTTTTCAAGCAAACTTATTTTCCTCAGGAGAATTTGTTAGTAATCTACTGCTCAGCTTTTTAAATGCATGATCTTTTTTTTGATATCTAATTGGGAGTCAAATACCTTTGAATCAAGCCAAGAAATCTTTAGGAAAATCTAGCTTTTAAGTAACTGCTTGCCTAACAAAATACCTTCAGCTTTCAGCTCTCTACCTAATGGAGTGCTTTTTTGATCTCAGGCCAACAGCTTTAGCACCTTGCAAAATCATATCACTGATTTGCCAGTGTGCCATTATTTCTCATAAGGCCAACGCCATAAATCTATTCACAAGTTACTGCAGATAACAGATAGTGGTCTCCCTTGACTCTTATCTTAAAATGGTCAGCCTAAAGTTGCAGAGTTCCCAAAGTTTCTCCAGTGACATATAGACTCATTCGATGAAGTGATATACATCTTGATACCTCCAGGATCTTGTAAATTCAAAAGAAAATATATAACAGGAAAGATCTTATCATTTCAGAGAGTTTCAGATATTTTGTTTACTTTAAGGTCTGAGCAGTCATCCATGCAGTTTGACCTCCTGCATGTTTAATAGCCAGAGGGCCATTAAATTACTCTCTTGGTACCTTTGCACTAAGGTCAATAAATTGTTATTTTCAATACTCAATGTCTAAAGTTCATTTTCTAAACTCGATATTAACTATGTGTAGTACACTAAAAGAATGTGATTTTCCAAAAATTCTGTAATTCAACCACATCCGCTGAAGGACAAAGAATATAAATAGCCAAAACATATCACATGTATTTATGTTATACATTTTAAATTAAAAATAGGATCACATTGTAGAAATAAAAAGTAGTATTTTCTAAAGTTCTGATTACCATTAGCTATGAAACAACTGCCTGTTTCTTGCTCTTTTGATAAGCTATTACTCTCTTTGTTGGCTGTCAAAACAATAAGCACAGAAACAAAACCACACACTTAATTGGCAAAATATTTTTCAGCTGACATATATTCTATCATTGTTCTAATAACTACAGAACAGTAGTATAATAATAATCTAATCTATACCTGTTGATTTAGCATGACAGTTGATTTGGTGTTGCCTGACTCGAAGCTACTTGCTAGTGAAAATAATGGAAGTCTTATTGAAGTACTGTCCTATTCTTGGAAGCATCAGGTTTTTTTTTCCTTTGTTATTAGAATACGAGGCAGGATTCTCCATTTAGATTGGCTTGGAATTTTTTTTTGCCAGTGAGCTTCTATGCTGATTTTAGAAATCAGTAAAATAAATTCCCATTTACTTAATAAAATGAAGGATTCAGAAATGAGATACTAATGAATCCAATCAGTGTGGATCCTTGAACGTTGATGAGTGTTTTTTATGATATCATTTCATTACAGACATACTGATTGTAATAAATATACAATGCATCATTGTTTAAAATCAACCCCAAAAGGTGACCTAAACCCTCTCCTGACTTATTTTGCTTTACTGAGAGTATTATCTCTACATAAGTTTCTGGAGTGTGTCCAGAAAAGGGTAAGGAAGCTGGTGAAGCGTCTGGAGCACAAGTCATATGAGGAGCAGCTGAGGGAACTTGGATTGTTTAGTCTGGAGAAGAGGAGGCTCAGAGGAGACCTTACCATTCTCTATAACTATCTGGAAGGAGGTTTTGGTGAGGTGAGCATTGGCCTCTTCACCCAGATAACTATTAATAGAAGGAGAGGTAATAGACTCACGTTGCACCAAGGGAGGTTCAGATTGAATATTAGGAAAAATTTCTTCTCAGAATGAGTGGTGAGTCATTGGAACATGGTGCTCAGGGAAGTGGTGAAGTCACTGTCCCTGATGTTGTTCACTAAAAAGGTAGATAGGGCACTGAGGGACATGGTGTAGTGGGCATGGAAGTGATAGGTTGATGGTCGGAATAGATCTTAGAGGTCTTTCCCTACCTTTATAATTCCAAGAATTAATTTTGGAATATAATGTAAGGTAGTCTAAAGAACATAGATGTGGAGATTTTGGAGAGAGTCCAGAGGAGGGTCATGAAGATGATCTAGGGGCTGGAGCACTTCTTCTATGAAGATAGGCTGAAGGAACTGAAATTGTTCAACCTGGAGAAGGCTGTGGGGAGACCTCGTTGCGGACTTCCAGTATTTAAAGGGAGTTTATAAACATGAGGGAAATCAACTTTTCACATGAGTAGATAGTGACAGGACAAAGAGGAATGTATTTAAACTAAAGGATGGGAGATTTAGATTAGATGTCAGTGGGAAGTTTTTTACTGAGAGAGTGGTGAGTTGCTGGAAGAAGCTGACCAGAGATTTTGTGGGTGCCCGTCCCTGGAGGTGTTTAAAGCCAGGTTAGATGGGACCTGGGCGATCTAATCTGGTACTTGATCTACTGGCTGGCAAGACTGCCTGTGCCAGGGGGTTGGAACATGATAATCTTTGAGCTCCCTTCCAACTCAAGCCACTCTATGGTTATGGTGTGCAAAAATATACGAAACTGTGGCTGGAAACTATGTGGGCTGTAGTGGTTATTTCCCTTTCCATATAAGCAGTTTCCTTCTATTTTCTTTCTTGTTGCATTTAGGAGGTCTTTTTTTTTTTTTTTTTGCCAGAGGATTGACTTACTTATACGTACTTGGTTGTGTTTGTGGAGTACTTATTTTTAATGCTAACAGCTCTGAGTAGACTAGTTCTGTGAGATTGTCAGCTTTACAAATAATCCTGCATAAAAACTTGCATTCAGCCCTAATCTCTGAAATGGTACAAAAAATTGTCAGTAGAAATGAGGCTTCTTATGGGTTTAACTTAAATCCATTTTATTATGAAACCAATCGTATTTTCCTTCTCCCTTTCTATTTTCCAGTATGGATTTTAAAAATGCTGCTGTTTTGCTAGCAAACATACAAGTTAAATGCATGTTATTAATCTTCATATGCACTTGTAGCTGAGAACTCAATTTTTGATGTTGTTATAAATCTGCTCACTATTGATGAATTTAAAATAAATAATGGGGATGAAGTGAATGCACATCAAATTTGCAAGCACTTACATTTTTCTACTCCATAAAATGTTCTGGATTCTGAAAGCTTGAAATATTCCCATGCTGAAATCATTCAGTGGAAGAAAACAGACACACTTTAGATTGTTTTCCTGGGTGTCTTAGCAGTCACCTATGATGCAGAAGAATCAAATGACAATTCTTTATTCTGCCAGACTATAGTTAGTCCAGACAGGAAATCTTCCACAGTCTAAGTGGATTACCTCACCTCTGGATTTATGAATTTAGCCCTTCTCTCACTGGCTCAGTGTTGAGCTATCTGTGTAACTGCTGCAAGACTTATTGAGAGACTAACAACACTGAATATTGATATTGTTCAGAGTAAGAATTGAGCATCTGGTCTTCCAGAAGGGACCAGACTGCATCCTATTGTTAGGAATTTCACAAAACTATTTCTTCCTTGAAGCTCAGAAAACTTTCTGCATTAAAAACTCTTGGAGATTTTCTATGAGAATTATGTGCATAGGTCACTTTTTCTGTTTTGGCAGAAATTAAAAAAGAAAGGAAATAACGAAATATCTTCCTTACAAGAGAAAGAAAGAAGGAAGATGAATTTAACTATATATATATATTTTGTTATGGTTGTTTTTCAAATCTTCTGATTAAAACAAGTGATACAGTATTAGCAGGTTGTCAGAGCTATCCATAGATAAACTTTCTTGCTACAACAGTCTGTTATCTTGATAAATTGTCATATGTTGTTAGATTTTCATGTTATTCCTATGCTATCTCAAGGCAAGTTTGGATACAGCCCTGGGCAACTTGGTCTAGCTAGGAATGTCCCTGTTCACTGCAGGGGAGTTGTACTAGATGGCCTTCAGATGTCCCTTCCAACTCTAAGGATTCTACAATTCTAACCTTTTTTAATAAACATGTGTCTTTGAAAATATGTATATTATTTTATGCATTCTAAATGCTGGAGGAAAAAATCCACTCACACTTCAGGCATAATGTTAAGTGAAACAATCCTTTTTAAAATAAGTACATAAACCTGCTAATATTTCAAATATGGAATCTATGAATACTTTTGGTTTCATGATGGAAACATTTGCTTATTGGAAAAATGTGCATATTTTTAATGCTTTGTGACTACTGAGTCTTATCCCCAAACCAAATGTAAACATGAGCACACACACACAAGAACAGCTTTTAAGAAAAGTCTTTGTCTTGCATTACAGAATCACAGAATCATGAGGGTTGGAAGGGACCTCTAGGGATCACCTAGTCCAATCCTCTATAGTAGATTGCAGAGGAAACATCCAGACAGGTCTTGAATATCTCCAGAGAAGGAGATTAAATTACATTAATTTCAGTGTAGTGAGCTTTAAATTCTGTTCCTTTAAATTACTTTGTAAAAAGGCACATGAGCATTGGGCCATTGAGATTTTTGTTTCTGCTAATGTCTGAAGAATTTATATGTGGGGGAAACAGAATAAATTGCTGAAATATATGCAAAAAAACTTACGTTAAACTCTAAAAATCACAGTTAATTGGACTGGGACTTGCTTTAATTATATTAGAAGTGGCTTTCTGGCACTAATTCCCAGAAAATTTTCTGGCATTAAGGTCACTGTTCCTACATTTCAGTTTGCAGTTTCTCTCTTCCCGTGGTCTTTTCATGTGATGTTGCCATGAACATAAATAAAGGAAAAACTTTTTACTCTTTGCATTTTGAGTAATCCTTTTGTTCTGGGCACAGATGAAGACAGACAAGATGAAAGAAAATTCAGCAACTGCAGAATTTAACTACTGCTTCTTCCTGGAACTGCAGTACGTGCTTCTGGGAAGGCCATAGCTTCTTACATCTGACAGTTTCTGGAAAAGTTGTGGGAGCCCTGTTGACTTGCTTTTCCTGATGACAGTAGATAAAGAATTTATTTATTTAATTTTATCATAATTTTTTTAGTGAGACCTAATGTAAAATTTTCCTTAATTTCAACAATTTTATGTAGATCTTTTTTTCTCAGCTCTGAGCAATTCTGCTACATCAGATTTCAGGAGAGCTTCATTGGCCTGAACAAAGTGCCACCAGGATTTCTACTACTAAATTTCTAGAGAGCTTGACATTTCTGTAGGTAAGCTTTCTCCTACATATCAATAATAAAGATTGATATATGAATTATTTCCAAGAAACTTGTTTGACAAGTGTGATGTTTTTGTTGAGTAATACTGACATTCTGTCTGTCAGATATTTGTTTTTTTCACCGTGTCATCACGTGGTGACATGATATTCTATTGAAACATCCTATGATACCATACTTCAAATTATTTTGTCATTTTTGGGAAAGGTTCCTGGGAAATCTCTCTTGAAAACATACAAAAGGAAAAAGTCCTGAACCTTAAATCATCCCAAATGACTTTCAGTTGCTTTACATATCTGACATAGATTTCATTGCAAAACCCACCTGATTTCCATATACCCTTTTCTTTCAGAGCTAGCATTTGCATTTGTAATGAATTTAAAAACTGTTAGAAAATCCAACATGTGCCTTTACAGCCCATTCTTATTATTAAGAGGTAAACTGCTTTACTACTGGTGGATGTGAATTCACAGAAGAAACTGAAGAGAACCTGCAGTATGGGATTGAATTTCAAAATTTCAAATAAATATCTTGTCTGCAATTCCTTTGTCATTTTATAACAAGTATATTTGAGAACTGCATTTGCTTTAGGCTTTCATTTTTAAATTATTTTAAAATCCTTATTTTCTTTTTCTTTTTTTTTTCCCCTCCAAAGAGCAAACCCTTTGAAAATGCAATTACGGTGTGTAGCATCTGATATACAAGTTTCTAGGAAAAAAAAAAATCCTCCTTTTTTTTTTTTTTTTTTTTTTTAAATGAAGATGGAAGTTGATTTGCTTCATGATAAGATAGTGCTTCATTGTTTCAAATGTTTCATTAGTTTGACATAGTAAGGACTAACATAAAGCAAAAGAAAACAAATCATTTTATTGAAGTTCCTTGCAAGATTCCTGGTGCTGCTTCATGTGAAATATCACCCAGTCTCTTCTGAGACTTTATCGAAGAGCTTCGTGTCAACTGCAGCAGTCTCTCCAATCAGTGTACACATTAACAGGTAGGGAGTAAAGCCCTTAGAAGTCTTGATTGCTGTAGAACAACTTGTTGCTATATTAACTCACATGACATATCCGATGACAAATATTTCCACAGGAAAGAGAAAAGATGTGGAATGTGATCGAATCCCCAACATGGACAAATCCATCTTTCTTTTCTATCTCTGCGGATGGTGAAACTGCAATACTGAAGGATGCATTTATGAAAATGCTATTGCAAATGTGAGAATCAGAACATGCCTGCCTAGGAAACTAACAATGTTGAACAAAATTATCTTGTAAAATAACCATACATTGACACATAGTTCAAGAAGTTTTTAAAAATCTGCATATTTCATTGTAATGTGAAATTGTTTATTCATCTAACCTCATGTTTTGAAACTGAGCAAAAAAGGCACTGTAAAAATATGAGTACTATTAGTTCATTAGGGACAAAAATATTTCCTATTTATACTGAACAGTAAATAATATTTACTATCGCTAACAAGGTGGGAATTTATCTTGACAAATAAAAGAGCTAAAAATTTATCTTAATTATAGCAAATAGCTGTAGAGTTCTTATTGGTTTTGTGGGTTTCCACATTTTTCTACTATTTTAAACTAGTTATGATGCTGAAGTGAATAGTTGACATAAAAGTCTATTCCAGTATTTTTGTTGCAGTTTTCTTAAAAAGTAAGAGCAGGTCTCCATAGACCATCACAAGTGCTGTTTCATTTTATCATGACAATGAAATGCATAGATAGTCTCAACAGAATTTTTCTGTCAATTTGATGAGATTGTTGTGACATCTGCAAGCCCCTGAAGTGAATAAGGAATTGGTATTCATGACAGCTTAGAGTTATTATAGTGGGCACTTAGTAATTCTTTCTAATTCACACAATACTTTGGCCACTATACACTAGGTATTTGAAAACTTCCTTCAAATTATCAATAGGACTAGTAAGACAATCTGTACAGGTCTGTTAAACTGATCCTGGTTTTACATTTTTTTCTTTAGTTGGTTGTTTTGTAAACATCAAGAAAGGGTAAAAAATAATGTGCTATTTAGAGGAAGGCTTTTTACTACATTTTGAAATCACCACCATTCTTAAAGAGAAAACTTTTTTTCTTTTGATTTAATAAATGTATGTATAGAACATTTGAAAACTTAGGTTTTCCATCTGGATGAAAATAGTGTTGGTTTGAAATAGTTTATGTGCTGCTACTGAGGCTTAGCAGATCTACAGCAGATCTGTAGAAGCTGGGACAGAGCCGACAAGCTGAATTGTTATAGAAACCAGACTCTGTCCCTGAGTCGTCCACTGACCTACTCATTGAACTGAAAGCAGTTAGTTGTATGACACTGGCTACAGGCAGCATGCTATTTTTGACAATCTTTGTAAGCTATGGGAGACCTATCTCTTTAATTTCTGTCTTGAGTTCATCCAGCCCAGTATCAAGAGAGAGTTCTTATTATTAACTCTGAGGGGAGAAGTATTTCATGTTTATATTTTCATTCAAAAACATTACCTTTAAGTATTACAGAAAATAAGTGAATTATAGATATTCTTTGGCTGTGTTATGGATTATTTCAGTACAGTATGGGCTCACAGCCCTATAAAAGGATAAAGCCATAATAAAGGATCCATTTCATCTCTTACTGAAATGAGTGGAAACATTTCATGATTTCACATGGAGTTTGACTCCCATACCAAAAGTCTTATTGAGAAATGCTGTGCTGATCAATTGAACCTACCAATTTTGTTGTATTTTGTTGCAAAGTCTCGATAATTATACAGTAATAAAAGTTCTCTATTTAGGTGCATGTACTGATTGTCAAGTCATCACCATTTTCATTAAGACTAAGAAACATAAATTGTATAATTACTATATCTTGTTTAATAGCTACAGGGAGTTTATTTTGATTTTGTTTTTCATTCTACAGTAGTACTGTTTTGCATTAGAATGCAATGTTTCTCCCACAGGTATATTTAAGGCTTTTCTTGAGTAGAGTCTAAAGAAAGGCTTTGCCTAGCATAGTTGTACCTACAGGCACATGTATACATTTCAACTTTTTCATTCTTCTGCAAGCAACCCGAAGTGACAATCACCTATAAATTATCTAATATGATTTTCATTTTCAAACTACTGTTTGTCTTGATTCAAGTGCCATGAAAAAAAATTGTCATGTAAGAATGTGTGAACTACCTTTGATATACTTCTTTCTGAGGGAGTCCCTGCCTGGCAATAGACAGATAAATCTCTGCTTTAATGCTATTTCTCCCCTTGGGTGTCTTTCTAAACCTTTTAACTAGAAGAGATTTTGCTGGAGTAATCCATCAGTGCTAGTAAGACCTTGCTGAAAATGTGGAGGCCAGTAGAACAAGATAACTGGCTTTGAAAGAGGTTAAAAGAATGTTAACCTTGAGTAAAGCCACAACTGTTTTCCATCGGGATGCTTCTCTAGGTTGAACAAGTTTAATTAAGGAAGCTGAGCAAAATTTGGAACTGTTCCGAGTTTCCCAGCAGCTGGGATTCAGTTTGGATCTAGATAAAAGCATGTGTTTTCATTTCAGCAGATGAAAATGGAAGAGAAGGGGGTGTGAGGGGAAGGGGAGGAGGAAAGAATTCCTCTTCAGCTATTGTCTTCAAAGGAAACAATTATTAACGCTACTACAAAAAATGTTTTATTTCTCTTCAGCTGATATGAAGATTAGGAAATTCACTGCCTGATATTTGTTTTCCTGGTTTTCTTCAGTTACTAGAACTCTGATTTTTCAGATTCAGAATCAAAAAATGAACTGTCATAGGATTAGACATTGAATTACTATAGCCTTTAAAAAATAGTAAAAATAATAAAAATAAATTAATGTGACTTGATTGTCCTTTCAAGAAAGATAAAGATAAGTTTTCTGAGTGGTTCTGAATATATCAGTTATTGTATCCCTGGGATTTAGCCATAATACAGCTAAAGTAGAAATCTGAAATTGATAAATACTATTTTGCATATTCTCATTTATTTTTATTTTTCTATGTAACGTGTATTTTATTTTTCTTATTTTCTTCATCTACTAACCATTGTGCTCTGGGTATTTATGTGTAGCATGGTATGCGTTGATATTCTTACTACTATTTATTATGTAAGAATAATTTTCAAGTATGTTTTACAATAACATAACCAAACAGCAAAAGACACTGATAGGTCTTCCAAGGGAGGCAACTTATAACTAACTTTTAATTGTCTAAATACTGTAGCATAACTCTGGAATTTGTGGTCTATTGTTTCTAGAGAGGTACATACCTATTACACTTCACAACTCAGTGCTGGGCTGTAGACACCAGGCCAGGTGGTACATCCAGATGCTTTACTGCAGCAGCGTACAAGCAGATTAATTTACAGCCAGGAAACAGAACTGTTATTCCATTCTCTGAATATTTGAACTGTTCCTAATCTTTTCACAGAAATAAAATGAAGGTAACCACCTGTCCTACTAGTACGGTCACTTGCCTGGCACAGCAGAAATGTCCTATTCAATTTATGTCATCCTATTCCTGCATGTATATATCATAATAAGGGGTTGGTTCATAAAGCAGATGGAAAGAGGGAGCAAAGGTTTGCATTTCCTTGATCAGGAAAATGTATTAATTGCAGGTGAGAAGCTGTTTAACCCTTGCCTACAAAGAATATTGTTTCAGCTGTGAGTACTGCAGGTGTCATAGGTAGAAGAATAGGCAGTTCATGGCCCTTATTGCCTTGTAGGGTGGGGGATAGGTCCTGTTGTTCAAACTGAAGTGTTTCTGAGCATTTCTTGACACAGAAAAGTTGGCCTACAGATTCTTGCATCTCATCTTCAATAACAAAGAGCATTCAGGCAACTCTTCTGTAATACTCTGGGACATGCTTTGGTAGCAAATCCAGACCAGTGTTTACTTTGGCAAAGACAGCTTGCATAAACAAAAGTGGTAACTAGAAATGTTGCTTCAGCCTTGGCTGCATGGAACATTTGGGAAATGGAAGAGGAAAATGACTCAGAAACTAAGCTATCCTTCACTTGGGTGAATTACCCCTGCTTCATCTGATTTCGTGATCTAAGGCTGAACATTATAGCCGCTATGGCAAATCATAAAATCATAGAATTTTTTGAATTGGAAGGAACCTTTAACTGTCATTTAGTCCAACTCCCCTGCAAAGAACAGGGACATCTACAGCTCAAACATGTTGTTCAGAACCTGGTCCAGACAAATCTTGACTGTCTACAAGGATGGGTCTTCTACTACATCTCTGTAGTAGTCAAGTAGGCAACTTGTCCCAGTCCTTCACTACCCTTATTGTAATAACCTTTTCCCTTATATCCAATCTAAATCTCCAGTCTATTAGCTTGAAACCATTTCCCTTGTCTTATCACAACAAACTCTGATAAACTTTATGTATGTCCCCCAAGTGTTTTGACCACAACACACAGCTTGATGTTATCTGCAGACTTGCTGAGAGCTCATTGATCGCACTGACAGTATAACTGATGAAGATATTAAAGAGCACTGGTGCCAGAACTGACCCCTGTGGGATGCCACCTGTCACTGATCTCCATCTGGACACTGAGCCATTGACTACCACTCTCTGAGTACAGTCTTGCCACCAGTACCTCGATCATCAATCAGTCTATCCATCAAATCTGTATCTTTCCAATTTGGAGAGAAGGATGTTGTGGAAGACCATGGCAAAGGCCTTAATGAAATCCAAACTGATGATATCATTGGCTCATTGCCAGTTAATGTCCATTAATGTTAATGGACATTAATGCAGTTATGCCATCGTAGAAGGCCCATAGTTTGGTCAGGCAGGACTTGTTCTTGATGAAGCCATGCTGGTTATCCTGTATCATCTTCCCTCTTTCTATGTGTCTTAGCATAGCTCTTAGGAGGATCTGTTCCATTATCTTCCCTGGCACAGAGGTAAGGTAGTTCCTGGGTTGTCCTTTCTTTCATTCTTAAAAATGGGCATAGGATTGCCTCTTGTCCAGTCACCAGGTACTTCAGTTGACTGCCTTGACTTTCAACCCTACTGGAATTAATTTGGGAGAATTTCTAGCAGTAACTACTTTGTTTCCTGTTAGGATCAAAATAGATCAAGGCTAATAATAATAATAATTAGTGACTGTTCAGATGAATAAAAAGTTTGAGACTGGGATGATATTGTGGATTTGTTGCTGCATTTTCTGGTAGTAATTCTTATAGAAACTCTTATGGCCAGGAGGTACTGTTGAGGTGATCTTAGGAAGAATTTAGCAAAGTTCTTAGGTTAATTAGTCTTCATATTAGCTTTTCTGTTGTTGTTTTTGTGCCCCCCAACATACAAATGCTTGAAGTAGATACCAACTGTCATTGAAAATAATGATATACATTGGATTTTGAAAGGTATTTAACTACCTTCAGAGGTTCAAATAATTCCAAACAACTGCATGAAAAATATCCAAGACATAAATCATTTGTTTCTCTTATCCCCTGAGGAAAGGTAAATCAGTTTTGATTTTAGTCTGTGCATGACTGCAGATTCATGCTTATGTTATCCTTTCTATTTATTTATTTATTTTAAGGTTGCGTGCTTTTCATTTTTGCTTGTTTGTTTCATGTTGAATGAAGTGTATAGACCAACTTACCCTATAACTCCGGATAATTAGATTATTCTTTTTAAAACCGTTAGGAGTAGGAAGAAGTGATTGCATTTCCTATATGAATTAGAAAGGTGCCTTTCCATTGAACCAGAGGTGGGACAATTTGTTTCTGAAATACCAGTGAGAGCTGAGCTGCTGGAGAATGAATACCTTTTGGGATAAAACTAAACAGCTTTAATCTTCCTTTTACGTGTTGATGCCTACAATTCTGAACATGTTAATTGAAGTTTCTCTTTTGTTCCACATAAAAGAAAGCTTTGTCTACCCATTCAAAATGAAATGTTATTTTGTTTGAGAGAATGCACTTTTATGGTTGAACTGTAATGTATTATTTTAAAAGCATTTGGTCATATCCAGAGTTGGTGTAAAATCAATACTGAAGTTAATCGGAACTATACAACAGAAAATAATTTAACCCATATACCTCTCTCACCCCGGTCAATTTACAAGTGAGTCAACTTTTAATAACATCCAGAGTAACACAGCACTGTGCTTAGTTATTGTAGAAATGATTCTGTCTTTTTTCATCTGCGAGGCAGTGGATCTTTAGCTACTAATTAAACAATCTGGAAAACAGGGATGAAAGGAATATATTTATGAAGTCCAATTATATAATATGTTATAGTAGTTTTCTGTTTTGAGGGCTGCCACTGCCAGGAGCTTCAGCTGGTAGCATCTTTCCCAAGAGAGATCAGCCCTGAAAATGATTTTTTGGCTTTGATTAAAAAAAAAAAAAAAAAAAGTTCCATAATGGAATCTGTAAGTCTAAATAACTATTTTTAGAATGTGTCTACTTGGATTTCTTGCTACTTGGATTTCAAGCATCTCTAAACTTTGTGGAAGAATGTAGTACAATGTTGGCAATGCTATTTTTGAAATCTGAACATCTGAAAATTAGATTTATTATTAAAATGTTCTATCAGCAAGCTCCTGAATGCAATTTGACACCCTCTATCTGATGTACAAGGATATAAATGAATTCTGAAGAAAGGAAGACAATGTTGTCACTGTTTTTTTGTTTGTTTTTTTTGTTTGTTTATTTTTCAATAATGGACACATAGTCTGGGATTGTTTCCTTTGTGACAATGACCAGTATCTCACAAACCTGTACAGAATACAATGAGCTATTGAAGGATATACAAAGTTTTATCTGTAGTCACTGAGGGCATTTCTGTGAATGTGAGCTCTGTAATACAAATAAGTGATCATAATCCAAAAAATCTTAGGCTAAGCAAGTTTTCTTTTGAGTTCGTCACTACTGTTGCTGCAGTTGAATAATACTGAACACATGCAGCTTAGGAAATACAGAAGAAACCAATTTGTAGCACCAGTAAGAATGGCAAAACCAAGAATAAAAAGAAAAAAAAAATTGAAGTAAGTTGCATTAATTCAGGGAATAATCACTGAATAATCAAGAATTTTAAAAAGAAATTTACATTTGTTCATAACGTTTTATTGTTGTGAGTTGCTAGAAAATATACTGTATATAATTGTTAATATTTAATAATCTTAGTGCATTGAATAGCATTACCTGTGCACTGTTGATAATATGAAGTGCTTAATTAACCCATTCAATAATTTAAATGGAATGTTTGCAGATTTAGGCTTGTTGCTACGAAAACATACAAAGGTGCTTCAAATAAGTGTTACATAAATCAGCAACTCAGATAGAACATGTATACGTGAGGAATTAAAAGTAGAATATAAAAATATGGATAGGATGATGCCCTCAAGTTGTATCCACTATTCAGAGACATTATATTTTAATTTTTCTGGAATTTTTAGAATTAAAAAAAAAATTAAAAATCCCAGTTATCCTGAATAAGCTTCACTGGGAAAACATGCTATTTCCAGCACTATTCCACCTGCGGTATTCTTCAAAGATATAGTACATGTAACATTTAATTTTCTCTTAATTTGTTTTTCCTGTGAGCTTTGCCTTGACTGAGCCTTCTTGGCCTATTTGCTTTGATGGGCCAGTCAGTATGAGCTGTCAGATTCAAGTCGGTTTCTGAGTTTTGCAATCAGAAGGAATTAAATCCAGCATCTGTTGGAGCCCAAAGGCCATTCTTTGAAGGAAAACTGGGTTGAAAATGTATGGCTCACTATGAAACTGAATGACTTGTGCTAGGGAACACAAAACCAAAGTTCATCTCTCGTTTGAGAATATGAATATCCACAAGTTTCTAGGAGTAAATTATTTTTCTTATTACTCTAGATTATTTAGCAGATATACAAGAACACCTAAGCAAGCAGGGTAACTGCAGAAATTGAGATATTGAAATGAATTAAAGAATAAACATGGCTATATAGGTGTAATCAAAGTTTTTCCCAGCTGAATGGTTCAAAATATTTATACACCAAAGGACACTCTCTTGTTTACAGCCTCTCCCCTTCTTCTGAAATACTTTGTGCTAGTATAAATGGTTGGGAAGCTGATTGATAGGCATATCTGGTGCATGACATCCCTGAATAAGGGAGAGGCAAGAGGAATTCTCAGCATCTTTAATCCAATAGTAAGTGTGTGCTAATCGCACGCCTCCTTTTTTTTTTTCTTTTTTTCTTTTCCTGTCACGTGGCTTGATGTGTGCCTTTTAACTCTCTTGATCAAGTCATGATGTCTCTTTTAAAAGTGAGCATTTCTCTTTCCCATGAAAAACAGTGTGTCATGGTTTTATGATTTTTCTTACCAGTATTCCACATCATAACATCATGTAGTACACTGGGAGTTAAAGAGTTAATGCTCCAGTTCTGCGGACTGTGGATAGTTCCGAATACCTAGTTCTCAGAAGAACTACATACCCCAGGGGACTTTGTGTTTCTGTTTTCCATGCACAGGGAAAGACAAAACTGTTTGCAGATCACAAGACGTCCCTCTTTCACCTTTCTGCTTGTCCTGGCTAGACATCTTGCCTTCAGCATTAGACTCAGGCCTTTGGGTTTTGGACACTTCTTTCATTTTATTTGATTTACTAGCTTCAGTTCCAAATATATTGTATTATATTGTATTATATTGTGTTATCTTGCATTCCAGTATATTTTCTAGTAAATTAGTTTGTTTCTCCTGAGATCGTTGCTGCTGTTTTGTCTTTAGGCCCATCTCCCCACCTTTTCCCTTTTTCCCCTTTTCCCCATTCCCGGAGTGTGGGTCCATGGGTCCTTCTGCCCAGTTAGTCACGGAACCAGGCCTAAACAGCACATAAACAATTGACAAAGTGCATTTAAGAAACTTAGCAGAATGAATAATATTCCAAATATTTTTATGCAAATAAAATAATGGACAAGACAGGAGGACAGATTGTTTCATTGTATTTAAAGAAGCTATTTGCTCAGAGATGTAGTAGCAGAAAGCCCATGATACTGATCAGAGTATTAGGTTTTACAACAACTGTTTTCTACTCAGTGTAAAACACTTCTAATTCAGCGCAGTTAAAACACACGTAACATTCAGCTTGGCTCCCCAGAAGCCTTCTCCAGATCCATTTTCATTAATATTAAGGAATCTTAGTACTCAAAACTTGTATTCATGTGGATAGCTAATTAATCGCTTCTTGAAACTATGTATGTTTATTAATCATGGCATCCTAAAATGGATCAAGAAGACATGAGGTGTAAATATATTTTAGAGAGATTTCCATAGATCATTTAGTGTGGAAAACAAAATTACCCTCTTTCCTTAATGTTCAATTGGAAAACTTGTGCTGAAAATCAGTGAGTTTCAGGTCAAAAGTAATTTATATTACCTTCAGTAAAACTTTAAAATACACTTACAGTATCATTTGTTCTTTAAATGGATTGTTTAAAGTAGCAAGAAATACTGAAATTATCTCTTCCATAAATTTTTAAATTAGTATGCCCTTTCAAGGTATAAATCTTGTTCTTATAATGTGGGGAGTAGATGAGTCTGAAATCTTTTACTATGTACCAACTCTAAATAAATTAAATACTGAAGAGTCAGGGAAATAATGAGAGAGAGTGCTGAATATTAATTGGAGAAGGAAAGAAGCATTGGAGACCTTGACAGAGTGGTAAAAAAGCCCAAGACAGAAAATGAGGCTTAATTGCTGAGGAAGGCTCTGCCTGTCTCCTCTCTGAAGACAGGCAATGAAGGAAGAACAACTCCAAGATTTGGTAATAACTGTGTTACCTATATGTAGCATCAAATGACTTCAAAAATTGATTTATGTAATTCTATTGGAATATCTAGTCTTCCTATAAAGTAAAAAATGGAAAAAACAAAATTTTGAGAAATATTTATGATATACTTTATATACAAAATCTAAGGAAAAAATGGTGTTGAATGTTGAGTCCGTGTAAATACTGGAGAAAAAAAGAGAAGATACGAATGAAATTGGGGCAGAGAATTAGAGAAACATTTTCATTTCTAACATTATTGTACATTTTCCATGTTCAGCATTGATCAGGACCTTATTTCTGCCAGAAAAAGTGGTCAGCATAGGATGTACCTACCAGCTCCACAAACCAGACTGGGGAAAGCATATGAACTACATACAGTTTCCTAGTTCCTGTTTCTGACTGCTTCCATTGTGGAAAAAGAGTGAGTATATATGAGCACATTTCAAATCCATAGACAAATTTGACTGTATCACCTTGCATGATTACCTCATCTTGCAGCAATGCCTGGGACTTGTGTAGGTCCCTATAACAATTCTCCTTCTGTAGGACATCTACTGCATATGTGATTTGTGATTTCAATAGTAAAATTCATGTAGATAATAGTCAAGTATTTGTAGAATAAAGTTGATCCAGAAGGTAGCCTAAGTTTACTGTTTTCTGTTAAAATAAATAAATAAATGCCTGACAGCATGACAGAATACTACTGTCATGAATACACAGACTACGCAGACTAACTGGGAAATCCAAGTTCCTGTGGATTTTTTGCCTCATGATCTAATCTTTTGATATTTATTATGCTGCTAAAACCAAGTGAAAGTTTTTTTTTTGTTTGTTTTGTTTTTTTAATAAGTATTTCTCCTCATGGCATGTCAACTCCTTTAGAGGAGAAATAAGAGAAGATACTTTTATTTGGTTCCACACATCTATAGGAACTTAGATCTTTTGGAAACTATGACTTCTCTTAAACAGACTTAAATATAACAGTGATTTCAGAACTGATAATGAATCATAGAATATTCTGAGGTGGGTGGGACCCACTGGGATCGCTGAGTTCAACTCCCGAACTGAGGATAAACTGATTTACATCTGAGAAGTGTGATCAAATGTTTTATAACCCAGCCTACTGTTAAATTTCTTGTATGTGAATAAATCCTGCTGATTTCATAACCTGGAAAATGGCCTATAGGTTTAGCTTCCTTATCTCCAAATTTAAACTTCCTGTAGGAGATGAAAAATGGCATTTCAATATAAACACTCAGCAAAACAGGGGAAAGTAACTCTAATTTAATAAGCCAATTATTTTGCTATTAATTAAATGTATATTGATTTTTGCAAAAACAATTATTGAGCTTAGCAAGTATGAAAGAGATTAATCTAGTTGAAATCTGATTAGTTAAGAATTGCATGGGCAATACAAATACAAAATTAGAAGGTACTGCACTTGTGAGGAAGTTAAGGATTTGTTAATGAAAATTTCTCTAATTGTATAGATATGTTTTGTAGAATTTACATCAGAATTCAGGGAAGAAAGAAGTTTAGAAAACCGCTGGTTTACCTTCTCTCTCAGGCCTAAAGACTATGTGTGAAGAAGACAACGATGATGTACCAGCCATGCTGATAGACTACCAATTAAATTTTCTGCTTACTAACATAAATAAATCTGTAAACAGCATTTTCCTTACAGCCAAGGCTCCTGAAATCTGCCATAAAGAACAAAAATTCTGCCCCTAGACTAGATGGGTAAAAGAGAAAACATAGGTGTATTCAAAACACCAGTTTACCCCTTATGGAGCAGGGACGATGTAGCAACAGATAGCACAAGGTAGCTAGGATCTGTTCTGCTGGAGGATATGTATGTGTAAAAAAAATCTGGAAAAATCAAGCCACTGGGAATGTGTGTGTACCAGAAGGATGACTGGCTCAGGCTGAACAATGATGAGTGGCCCTTTCTCCTTCCATAAGTACGCAGTAGTTATGAAATAGCTTTCACTGTAGTTCTTACATGTCATTAAATTGAAATTGTTTCACTGACAAGATTGATTGTTGTTGTTGTTGTTTTTAAGGAGGTGAACCATTCAATTTAGCTATTCTGGGCAGTATTTTCTCTGTCTATGGGTCAGATGACCTTTGTGGATCACTTTGAAGCCCTTGCTAGCTAAATAATCTGTAGACAGTTTACAGACTGGTTCAGCCCAGTTCCATGACTAGCAGGGCGGAGGGATCCACAGATCCTTGCCTCAGGAAAGGGGAAACAGGGGACCCCAAATAATTAAACACAGCAGCAATGATCTGAGGAGAAACAGACTAATTTACTAAATATGGTATCGGAATGCAAGATAACACACTATAATACAATATAATTAGAATTGAAGCTAATAAATCAAATACAATGAGAGAAAGAATATCCAAAAAAGCTGAAGGCCTTACACTAATGGTGTGCGGTCAGGACAAACAGCAGTGAGAGGACCAGATGATTGAAGGGAGGGACGTCAGGTGACCTACTGAGGTTTTATATGTATTCCCCCTGAGCAGGAATGATAACAGAACAGTGAACAGTCTTCTGGGGAATGTAGTTCTTCTTTTCCAGATCGGTGCCCGGAACTGGAGCATTAACTCTTTAACTCCCAGTGCACTATATGATGTTATGATGTGGAATGCCAATAACCAAAAATTGTAGAACCATGACATAATCATAGAAAATTCCAAGTTGGATGGGACATATAAGGATCATCAAGTTCAACTTCAGGCTCCACACAGAACCACAAAAATCAGACCATATGTCTGAGAACATTGTCCAAATGCTTTTTGAACTCTGGCAAGCTCACTGCCATGGCCACTGCCCTGGGCAAACTGTTCCAGTGCCTGACTACCCTCTGGTAAAGAACTTCTTCCTGGTATTCAACCTGACCCTCCCCTGTTTCAGTTTCATGCCATTCCCTGGGGATCTATCGCTGTCACCCTAGAGAGTAGGTCACTGCTTGACTCTGCTCCCCCTCATGAGGAAGCCACAGGCTGTGATGAGCTCTCCCTTCAGTCTCCTCTAGGCTGAAAAAAACAAGGTACTTCACCCACTCCTCACACGTCTTCTCATCCAGACCCTGCACCACCTCTTTAGCCCTCCTTGTATGTTCCTTTTGTATTGTAGCACCCAAAACTATACAAAGTACTTAAGGTGAGGCATTTAAGCATGGGACAATCGCTTCTTTTGACCTGCTAGCAATGCCATGTTTGTTCCAACCCAGCATGATCTTCCTGGCTGCCTGGGCACACTATTGATTCAGATTCAATTTGCTGTCAACCAAGAACCCCAAACCTATTTCAGCAGGGCTGCTTTCCAGCATCTCATCCCCCAGTCTGTACATAGATCCAGGATTACCCCTTTCCAGGGGCAGAATCAGCAATTTCTCTTGTTAAATTTCATGCAGTTAGTGATTGCCCAACTCTCTAATTTTCTAGATCTCTCTGCAAGGCCTCTGCATATTTGATGGTGTAAGCAGCTTCTACCAGTTTAGTATCATCACAGAATCACAGAATCACAGAATTATTGAGGTTGGAAAAGACCTAGAAGATCATCCAGTCCAACCATTACCAATACTTCCCAGCTAAATCATACCCCTCAACCCAACATCCAAACGTTTCTTGAACACTCCCATGGTCGGTGACTCCACCACCTCCCTGGGCAGTGCATTCCAATGCCTGACTACCCTTTCCGAGTAGTAATACTTCCTAATGTCCAGCCTGAACCTCCCCTGGCACAGCTTGAAACCATTCCCTCTAGTTCTATCACTGATTACACGAGAGAAGAGGCCGACCCCCAGCTCACCACAACCTCCCTTCAGGAAGTTATAGAGAGCTATAAGGTCTCCCCTGAGCCTCCTCTTCTCCAGGCTGAACAATCCCAGCTCCCTCAACCGCTCCTCATAAGGCCTGTGCTCCAGACCCCTCACCAGCTTCGTAGCCCTCCTCTGAACACGTTCCAGGGCCTCAATGTCTTTCTTGCAGTGAGGGGCCGAAAACTGAACACAGTACTCGAGGTGCGGCCGCACCAATGCCGAGTACAGGGGGACAATTACCTCCCTGTTCCTGCTAGTAACACTGTTTTTGATGCAAGCCAGGATGCCGTTGGCCTTCTTGGCCACCCGGGCACACTGTCGGCTCATGTTCAGCCGAGCATCAATCAGTACCCCCAGGTCTGTTTCCTCAACGCAGTCCTCCAGCCACTCCGCCCCAAGCCTATAGCGCTGCCTGGGGTTGTAAACTAATCAACAAACTTGAAACACCTAGTCCTACATCAACATAATATATGAAAACATTAAAAAGATCTGGCCCTAAAATGGAGCCCTAGGGAAACTCGCTATTGATCAGCCACCAGCTGGATGAAGCTTTTAAACTTTTTCAGGTGTACTCAGACAGAGATAGCATTATAATATACATATTATTGTTTGTTTGTTTGTTTGTTTGCTTGTTGGTTTTTTTAAACTGGTAGAATGAGTTTAGCTGTTAGATACAATAAAAATAGAATTGTTGATATGGAAAGGGTTATCAGAAATTTTAAACATGTTAATGAAAGAAAAAGGCCTTTTCTGAGATTCATGGAACAGAAAAATAATGTGTCATAGAAATTCATTAGCCCTAGTAGTAACCATCTCTGAGAACATAGAACAGTACAATCACTTGTTCAAGGTCGGTGTGGATCAATAGCAGCAGTGGGGATCAAATCCTGTGAACTCGTTTCAGTTCTTTGCTTTTGCTGCTAAGCTCTTTCTTGTCTAATTCTTCAGATAGGACAATTCAAAGCCAGTCAAATAATTGTGCATATTTCATCTCCTCTTTTTTTTTTTCAAACATATTTATTTTGTGAAATAGATTGAAACTCCATCCATCTCAATTTGTTTGAGTTCACTCTCCTGCAAACACATCCTGATTAAATATTCCAGGTCATAGCCTTATTGTAGATTATCAGCTCCTTGCCCACATCTTTTTCCCCATTCACAGTTTTGTGCTGTGAGTCTAGGGGGGCAATTAGCAGCCTTCAGCAGCAGCTTTTTCATGCACTGTAGATGGGGACTGTGCATTACTGGCTTTTAGAGTGAGAAAGCAAGTAGTACCCCTTGACCTATTGCTCGTGTGTCAGTAAAAGAAGCTGAAACAGCTGTTTCTCAGAGGATAGCAAATGTATCAACAAAACACTTTGTTGAGAGAACGGACTTGCACAAATCTAGCCTCTGTACCTAGACGTGGCAAATGAAGGCTATTTTGGGTGGGCAAATATATAATAACTCATGTGTGGAGACCTGTAAAAAGCAAAG
The DNA here is from genome assembly GCA_030625065.1 of Alectoris magna. Classification (NCBI taxonomy): domain Eukaryota; kingdom Metazoa; phylum Chordata; class Aves; order Galliformes; family Phasianidae; genus Alectoris; species Alectoris magna. The sequence continues at coordinate 30,688,531 of CM060563.1, read as the reverse complement.
TTTGCCTTGCACACCTTCAATCTTTTCAATGTTTAGAGCCTGGGAAAAGTCAGGATTGTTTTAGGTCAAGGAGATGTGATTCACAATGTTTTCTCTTACAGTCTGTCAGAGGAAAGTTAGGATCCCTCCACATCTGTCCTGAAGTAGTTGCTGCTCTCTCTCTCTCTTCCCATTTCCTCTCAGTTCTTTCTCTTTTCTGTTCTTGCTTCTTCGTTTAACTAAATTAACATTTAGAATTTGGCACCCTATTTCTTCCCGTAGACTAGGTCAGTGAGCTTCATCCACGCATCAGCATAAATTGACAGAGTCAAGTGTAATGCACGTCTAGATGTCTATATTGATTGACATACTCAGCCAGTGAAGCTATTATGGGCACAGTGAATTTCCCTTTCAGTAACTGATTGGCATCTTTGCAGCCATAAGCAGCTTGATGAGGACTAATATGGGGAGGGAAGAGGTTCCAGTGCATGTCCTTGCTGATATAGGCATAAATCTATTGATTTTGAAATGAGACTGGCAATGTCAGTGTGTTGTATGTGTGCTATGTATAGAAGATAAGGGCTCTACATTCTGCCACTTTCTGTGGGGAAAGCTCATGTCTCTTCTCCTTGTTTGGTTATTAGTTCTCTGCAGGTTTCTTAATCTGTTCTGGAAACTAATTTTGATAGGGAAACACCTACAGATGAAAATTCAAGAAATAAAATTTCAGCTTCTTGTAGCAGCTTCAGAAGTCACAGAGAAGACAAATTTGGGGGAGATAAATATTCAGAAGGTAATACTCAGAGTTTTAAAGATAATCCTATTTTTCTTGCTACAAAAATGAAATCTGCATCTCAATATAATTGTTATTTGTATTGTTTTGAGAAGAAAAAGAAAAATCAGTTAATTTGGTCAAGCCTCTTTTTCTGAAATTTTGAAATTGTTATTTTATTTTTTGATTTGATATTGCTTATTCTTTGATGTACTTTGCCATCTGATAAAGAGAAATCTCAAGACAAGAACAAATCAAAATTGAACATGATATATTCTTTTCAGTAATAAAATACACTTGTCTTGACTTATTGTCTTGCATTCTAAACTGGAATAAATAAACAAATCCGTGGAAACTTTTAAATTCACAATGAACCAAAAAATAACCTCTTGTTATAGTTTCTTTGTAGTTTTAAAATACTCATTTATGTAACGTCTCCATGGTTTAAAACAAACAAACAAACAAACAAACAAACCCTACAAAATCCCCCACATTTTCACATTTGTGGGGATAGGACAAGGGGAAATGGCCATAAACTGGAGCATAGGAAGTCTGCAATAGAAACTTCTTCACAGTGAGGGTGATGGAGCACTGGAATAGGGTGCCCAGGGAGGTTGTGGATTCTCCTTCTCTGGAAGTATTCAAGACCTGCCTAGACACCTACCTGCACAGCCTGCTGCAGGGGGCCTGCTTTGCAGGGGTGCTTGACTCAATGATCTCTAGAGGTCCCTTCCAACCCCTACAGTTCTGTGATTCTGTGATTCAAGAGTTGTCATTTCTAAAAGTAGATTCCTAGATAAATCACCCTTGTATTATTATGCATGCCCTCAGATAATAGCTTTTATCAAAATCCTTCAAAGTTAGGTTAGTTTCTAAATAGCAAGTAGTTTTCTCAGTATTATTGACCTGGTCTGCTGATCACTAAAGATGTATAGTATTTTGTGTCACTCCTCATGTTTTTCTCCTACTTAATGCATTTGTGTGCCATAGGAAGAATGACAGTCCTTGACATAATGACTGCATTCTTCCATTTTGATATGAATTTGAATAATTGTTTTAAAGGGGAAAAACTGTACTGCTCCATACTAATTAGTGGCCCACAAAAAACAATCTTCAAAAATTACAGTTGATGCACCTCCCCAGTTTATGACTGATATACATTCATTTCTACTTCAAGTTAAAATTTGTCTTGGTAAGGGGAATAAAAAAATGCAGCTACCAGACCTATATATTAAGAGAATATAATTTTTAATTACTAATCAGGAAGGGGAGACTCTTGATGGAGATGTTAGCAAAGAATAAATACTATGGAATAATAAATGCACTTAAAAATAGCATTGTGTAAGAGATTCAAGGAGAAAAGAAAAACATAATTAGGAGGCTAATCAAGGAGATAAATGATTGCTTATTTTTTTCTAAATATGATGAGTAATATTTAAATATATATATATATGTATATGTATGTATGTATTTTTTACTGCCCTTTTGAACTGAGTGTGGCACTCAGTATCTTGTAAGGAAAAAAAAGTATACTATAAGACTTTTCCCTTTATAGAAGATCAAAATGATCCTTAGCCTCCTCACAACTTCTGCCAAATATTAGTTCTGCAAGAGAAGTTTGTATTTCATAGGCTTGGCCCCATTTCAGATGCTTGACCCTGAAGAACTTTGCTCAGAGTTTAATTTACCTGAGAACATTCTTCCGTAACTTTTCTGAAAATCTCTAAGATCAATACTCAGATGATTCATTTCTCCAGAATCTCAGAGTATTGTAACCTTTAAAAAAGGAGAGAATTCAAAACATAAAATAAAATAAAATAAAATACTAGTCATACAGATCTTTGATTTTTATAATAAAGAAACCTGTTTTAAAACTATTAGAAGATTGCATTGACATATAATGTGTTAAAATTGAGCAAAATGGAAAGTGTCAAAGAAGTTGCATGCTATTTGCTGAAGGTTATTTGTGGGAGAAATGTAACAATATAGAGCATCTTACACTGTTGTAGGTTTGTCTCAGAAGTCTGAAAGTCATACTAGTATCAAACTACCACCTTTTAGTTTTTATGTAGCTCAAATTTGACTTGTGCTATCTCATACTATATTAAATTAAGGAAGTTAGAAATTACAAATACATCTAGACCTTCCATAACTATTTGTTTAAGAGAGGGGCTTGTGCTTCTTTTCACACTAGCCAATAATCGTGTTGCAGCTTTCAGCTCTCCCACTCCTAGTTGTATAGGCCATTCCAGAGAAGAAAAGAAAGGAATATTTGGCAGTTAAGATAGATACTACCATTTCTCTAAGAGAAATTTGTTGTGTAACAGGAGTTGCAGGAATACTCTGGGAGATACTGCTTTGTCTTAGTTGCTTATAACTCAAAGATAAGATTACACAAATTATTTCCAGCTTTATCTATTGCTTTGTTTGGCAGTCTGGGATATTGTAATTAGTTCTTTTCATTTTGGCTTCAATCTGCATGTGCAGTATTGGAGATTCCCTCAAACCGTTAGATGTTGGCTCTAAAAATAGGAAAATATTACAATCCTATTGCCAGATTTTCAGTCTGTTTAGCAAAATGAAGTCCATAGGTATTGTTTTATGCTGAAACTTTTTGAGGTTCCCCTTAACATCAAGATTAATTCAGCTGGTAATATTTGTCAGAACTTGCAAAGGTTAAGATTCTGATTTAAGAATACAAGTTGCAGTAATTGGAATTTGCAGTTTGAGTTACTGCTGCTCTCTTCTGCTAAGGTACAGACTTGATTTTCAGAAAACAAAATGTTTTCTCTCCTCCAAAATAAATTAAAAAATAAAATAAAAAGATCCACTGTCTTCTAACAACTAAGGCAAACTTGAACAAAACAGTGCTTGCAGAATGGATTTCTATTTTCTTGCAAGTGAAAATTGGATAAAACAAAAACAAACAAACAAAAAAGCATCTCTTTCTTCATGTAAACACCACACAAATCTGATTGTGATGATTGTTCCTTATAGCTTAATATCTATCTATAACCTATTGTCTTTATTTTAATTTTATTTTAATCCATTTATCTCATTTATTTATACACATTTATTAAGAAGGTGAAATTGCAATGAGAGATTGTTATACACTTAATCACTGCTATATGCTCAATGTCAATATAGTGACCAGCATCATGGGATGGTTATAACCTGGCTGAACACTAAATTCCTAGTCAAACTTGTTCTGCTATTGAATGCTGGAATGTGTATTCCATTTCCACCTTCCAATTTTTATATCAGCTAAGGCAAAAGTCCCAAAGATGACAGCCTCATTCAACATGCAGCCCTAATTCATCCCTGGAGCACTGTCTGTCCTACACAAAATGTAATTAAGTAATTAAAAATTATATCAAAATGCATACACACAGGGGTATAGGGAATTAAAAATGCACAGTCAGTGTTAATTCTAGCATTTCTTCATTTTTCAGTGCTTGACTTTGCAGACTTAATGATCTGTCAACTTACTTTTTGCATGTAACTTGCCATGTTTGTTAAAAGGGAAGTTGAAAGTAACTCTAACTGGCTGTCATGGGGGGCTGGTTTGGAAGCCCATGTTGTTGCAGTTTAAACTGGTTGAAAACTTTAAACTGAGAGTTCAGACTTCTTTCAGTTCAGTTAGTAATGTTTGTAAGCAGAAGCTGTGACCTTTTATGAAGATCAACTACAGGAAGAAGATATGGAATGTATTTTGCTGGGATTTTTACACTACTTGCTGATTGGAAATGACATTATGTAAGAATGTAGATATATAGATATAGAAGATAGATCTTCTATATTTCCTCTCACCTCTTGCTTTGTGGTAGGCCTGTTGGACTACAAGTTCTGTTGGACAAGTTCTGTTGGACTTCTATCTATCTCCTGAACACCAGAGTTCCTGTCTTATTTCTACATGTGTAAGGTTATTAATTTTTATGTTATAAATAATAAGCTAAGGAAATATAAAATGATAATTTTATTTCCTGTTTTCCTCTAATATTTTAGTCTGTCCATAACTACACATGCCAGTCATACACTTCTCTTCTGACTGCATAGGTGTGTAAAATTCTCAGTTGGGCACTAGACTCTAGAGGAGTAGCATAGATGACAATCAGTACAGAAATATAAAAAAAAAAAATAGGTAGGAAGGTTCTTAAAGACCTACTTTTATTAACAGATATGTTATAGCAAAATTGAACGCTGTGAGCATTGATCACTATGAAATCTATAATAAATCTTAATATTGATAAAGATGGGGAACTGCAGAGACTTTAGTGAAAGTCCTACTCATAGAAACACACATCTACATGTATTGTAGTGGCAATATTGCAAGCATCAGTCGACAATGCATCAGAGAGATTTGGGCATTTTTATCTTTTATAAGATGATTTATTTTTGTATTCCTTGAAATGCTTCTAAGTATTTAAAAAAAAAAAAAAAAAAAAAAAAAAGAAGAAGAAGAAGAAAGAAAAAAAAAAAGAAAATGCTTATTTTGTTTCATTCTAAATGCATTTGACTTTTTTCTTATTCTTTAATTCTGCCTTTGAAGCACATTATTTGGCCTTGCTGTCCAGCAGAATTATAGTTTAGAGGAAAACCCTTTTAATTTTTCATGTATCCCTGCAGACTTTAAGATAGAATTGAATGCTAGTTTATAATGCAAGGTGAAACTGCTCTGTAGTCCATCAATGCAGTGACAATGGAAACAACTTTTATTTTGAAACTGTTTTTTCAAAAAAATGATTACACTTGATTTAAAACCTACTAGATCACTAATAGTAAACATTATCTCAACTGCTTTTGAAATCTATCTGTAACTTATTGTGGAGCATGGTAGATGTCCACATGAGTGTTTGAAACTCCTACAGAAAGAGATATGGCTTTAGAAAATATCATTAAAAGAAAATGAAATCTAACTGTAATAATAATGATGTCAACAAAATGTTTCATATGTAGCATGTCACCTAAATAGTCTAAAGTGTCAGAAGGAAAAGAAAGCTGTTTTTTGTAAAAGCAAGTATTGTTTCCCTGACTTAGGTCTTGCTTTGTAGATTTTGAAATTTGTAATAGTTCTCAAGGGAGATAGCACTGTTCTTGAAAGATGAGTCTAAGGCCTGTAGTGATATTGAAAGGAATAACAGACAAATGCCTCTTTGTACGTTTGAGTGTAATGATGCTTAAAAGAAGATGAAACAGTCCCTGGTTGTCTTTTTGACATATTCAGATTGTAGCCAGCTATGCAGGGAGATTCAGCTCTCTGTTTTGTCAGATGGAAGTCTGGGAACCATACAAAAGTTGGAAGCCACAGATTAAATTTGCTTCTTCAATTATATGACAATTCTGTTTTCAGGAAAACACTGTATTTCATTTTTTAATTTTAAATTTTCAGTCACTTATCTGCTCAAATCCTGGCACACTAAGCTGAAAGCTGTATCAGTACGAAGTAGTTCATAACACTGACTGCAGAAATGGACAAAAGACTTTACAGACACGATATTAAATCTAATTCAAGAAGGATGTTTACAATGTAGTAACTTGTGGAGATAAAAACAAACAAAGAAAACCTTACATTTTTAATAAGAGTATTTTTGTGTAAGTTTTTACTGTTTCTAGACTTGCTCTAGAGAAGGTCAAGGTGCTTTCCTCCTACACAGGCACAAAATGACAGCATAAAACTAACATCTCAGCATGGTGTAGTAATGATGCAGCATCTCAAATAACAAAGGTATTAGGTAACTTGGGGTAAGACGTGATCTGGCAACAATGAACTGAGTATGTGAAGGATATTTTCTGGTTTTAATTGTATATGCCTTTTTTAAGACAAAGAGAAGAGTGAATGGGATGATAAGTACAAAAATACAAAAATTCATGTCTCAGGAAGTTCCTAAGCTGCACACCACTCTGGTTGTTAGTTTTGCCTGGAGAAATATCATAACTCCTTGTTCTTGTATTCTTTCTCTATACCAGCACTGCCAAGTTAGGAGCATATACCTTAATTTTTGTTTCACAGGGGCACAGCTGATAACTGTATGGAACAGTATGCATTTGCAAGTAACTAGAATAACTGAAAATTGACTTTAAAGTTCCTTCTATTTTTCTTTCTCAAAGGAATGTCTCTTTGAAATTATCTGCATCACCATTCACTGATGACAAGCTAATATTTCTATAACAGCTGTAAATATTTTTCCTCTCTTTGGTGTTCTAAAATCACAAAGGTGGTTTAAATGTGTGCTTGTTTAATCTCAAGTCTTACAAAAATTTCTTCTATTTAGAGATTAGCGTTTATGTAGTGACTATGATAACAAAGTCCCCTGCAAGGACAAAGAGAAGAAATTCCACAAAAAGGGAAAAATGACAACAACAAAAACTAAACAGAAACACAAACCGTTTAGTTATGGGAATAGTTAAAGTCAGGATGGAAGAAAGACCAGTAGTAAACTTGCTGAGAAGTTTGGGTTGTGTGTCTCACCATGCAATACAATTGTATCAGTGTAAGAGGCCATGTTGTTGTACTTCTGTCTCAAAAATTTGCTGAAAATGGACTATTCCATGCCAGTCCTGTCCAGGGATTGAGCAATCCCTTGCTCTAAAGATATGCTAACTGGAGGCAGCGAGAGAAGGATAAGCACCTTGATGGCCAGGAGGAAACCTTTTGTCTGGACTTATCACCAAGAAAGATGAACCACACCTTGATGGTCAGGGCTTATCAAAAGAAGGATAAGCACCTTGATGGCCAGGAGGAAGCCTTTTGTCCGGACTCATCATCTCGAGGAAGAGAGCCATCTCGAGAGGTGGAGGGGGGGGATACTCATATGACCCTTACCCAAGCCCCCAGGAATGTCACGTAGGCAGGAAAAAAACAGGATAAAAGGGCGCAGGAAAAATCATTATCATCATCATCGTCTTCTTGAGGGAGAAGGCAAGAGAGAGAGACAGAGAGGGTTTACTGCCTTCTGATCCCTCGTTGCTGCTTTGCTGCCCTACTGTCTACGGACTCTCCCAGCCTTGCTGCACGAGACGCTGCTGCTTCCACCACCACCACCACCCGTACTGCTTGGCACCAGCCCGCTGCTCTTCGTTGCCTGCTTGGACCCCGGACCAACGGATAACGGGACACTGCTGCATCGAGTTGGTGACTATCCCCGCTTACCGCAACTCTTGCTTTTCTTCTTACCTTTTCTATCGCCCGTTTCCCCTTCCCCGTCTCCCTAAAAGTCTAGGATTTGTAATAAACTGGTTGGACCAACATTTGAACCGTTGTTTCTTAATCTCACGCCGGGTATATTAAAAGAATCTCCTCTCACTCCTATTAATTGGAGCGAGACAATCAGTCGCCCCTTACATCTGTTACTTAATACTTCATAATTGATTCACCTTGTTTAAACAGTCCTTTTCAACTGTTGACTCAACTGAATTTTCATTATTTATACAGCTAAATTATGAATTTTTGGGGAAGTGAAACAAAGTTAGAAAACTCTTCCAGGGTGGTTTCTCTTAGCTGAAAGTGTCAGCAGTTTTTTATGACTTTATGCTAAGCAGTCTTTGAGGTGGGATTTTTCTTCCTTAATGATAAGGCAGGTTAAATAGCATCTGGTTTAAAATTGGTACAATCTTTAGCTTGTTGGCAAGCAGTGAGGTTCCAATTCTGCCTATAAAGGAAAGGAACTAGCATTTGCCAATTAAATCAAGCAGCTGTTTCACAGACACTATTGCTAATAGCTACCAACTAAACTTAAAGCCATTACTCCAGATTGTTTAATGAACTGCTTTTAATACATAGTAAGTGCTAACTTCTGTATCTCGATTTCTTGAGCAAGCAGGGAGGGGTATTTAAAAGCACATCACCCTTCAAACTTCTATAGCATCATAGCAAGTGTCTGTGAAATTAAGTACAAGAATTTGACACTTTCTTTATCCTATACAAATCTATAACAAGGATCCTTGAGAGAATAGTGTTATTTAAAATAATTCTGATAGTCCATGATAAAAATTTACTATTCTCTGATGCTATTCAATATGTGGCTGTATTTTTTGCTCCTAAGGAGGTATGTTATGTATGTTATGTAAACTTCCAGCTTGTACTCTTTTGGGTTACTGCATAATTCTGATGATAAAAGCAAAATCCTTTCTGAAAGTGCTAGGATTTTTGCCTGTGATTTTTTTTTTTTTTTTTTTTTTAATCATTCTTTCTCATCTTCAAGCACTAGAAATGACTGGTTCAGAATTCTGCAGAAGACTTTCTTGTGTAGATATACATTATTTGAAATCTAGTTCACTTAATGCTGCTATTTCTAATAATTGTTTTACTTCTCAGCTGATGGCTGTTGGAGATTTCTGTAAACTGGATTACAATAAATCACTATCTTCCAATCCTAAACACTGGTAGTAAAAGCATGTGTTATGTACCTGTGTCTGCAGATACTACTTTTTCAGGTGTAACTGTGGAACTTCTGAAGAGTCTAAACAAGCTAAATTAGATTATTCTATCTTGCTGAGCTTCAGCTGTCCAGAAAATGAAAATAGCTTGGTAAAAATTATTTTATACTTTGAATCATATATGTCTAGGGAAACAGGAGATGAAGCTTCAACATAAAAAGGAAGTATATAGGAGGTGAAAGCATAGAGGGGTTACCCTGAAGGACTATATAGACACTGTCTGGACACGCAAGGACAGTGAGGAGAATCAAAGTCTGCTAGTTGTGAAACTAGGGAGGGATGTGAAAAATGGCATGACAGTGTGTCACATATTGGCCTCCATGTGTGTCATATAAGTCTCTATTTAGTACACTTAAAATCAACAGAAATGTGGATTGAAATGTAGGCTAGTTGGTTGGTAGGATGGGTAACTTGGTTATTAGAGACATGGTAAGCAGGTTGTCCTGTGAGGACAAACTGGACGAGCCTAGGGAAGATAGGGCCCAAGAGCTGACTTCGGTTTTGTCTACGGCAGAGGTAGATAGGAAATGATGCAGATACTTTGCAGTACAGGAGCTTAGGAAAAGATAAAAAGCTGATTGTGTTTTGTATGATTATTGCGCTTGTATTTGTTTGTCTGATTTTGCCAGAACAGCTGTCAAACACATGAACAGATAGCTTAAGAAGCTGTTGAACTGGCATCCTTGGAGATGTTAAGAACTTGAGTAGTTACAGTTGTGAGCAACCTGGGAGCAAAAAGATGACTTCAGTGACCTCTTGAGATCCCTTCTAACATAAATTACAGTTCTGTGATTATAACATGGACTTAATCAGTTGCTCTAGAACCACTCTGTTTTAGAGACTTCTAATCAAAGTTTTCCTCTAACCTGATTTTAAAAGAATCCCAGTGGTTATTTGGGGGGGGAGGAGGGAGGGGGCAGTATTGGATTATTCAGAATTAGTTTCAGATTTTGTTCAATATCAATATTTATAACTGATTCAGATACAGATTTGCTAGTATTCAAGTGTTCCGTCTTTAATACATTTCTAAATTTTGTAAGGAAATTTCAGAGTCACTGGAAACACCTCCAGAGAGCATCCCTTTCCCAGACCTAATTTCTAATTCTATGTTAAAAATGTTGAAATGTGCTTTTATTGATTTCCCTCCCCCCATCTTACAGGTACTTGTTACATTGAGTTAAACTGCAGTTAGTCTTGCCTGTATATTTCTATGGCAAAGTTTTGCCTTAGTAATACAGAATCTAGAAATAAATTGTATTTTTTTCTCTCTTAATTGAAATTCAAACAATCAAGCAACTATAAAATAAGAAAGGCTTTCATTTTTTCCTTCTTGTAATCTAGATCTTACACATCTCTTAGGTGCAGTAGAGGGTGAAGAATAAAAATATTTGTTAGAAGCCTTCAAATTTTCCTTCCCTGTTACTAGCTGACATCTGCCTTAAAAAAAAAAAAAAGAAAGAAAAAAGGAAAAAAAAGAGAGAGAGAAAGTAGCAACAAAAAAAAAAAAAGATCAGGAAAGACAAAATCAAGGAAATTCCAATAGAACTGTTGCAATCAGCTTTCTCTGTGTTTTTTTCTTTCTTTCTTTCTTTTTTTTTTTTTCTGTTACTGTTTTATGAATTAACCAGATTAGAGAAATCATATTTATATATGAATTGGGGTAGGGGGAGATTCTCAAACAAAATCCACAAAAAACAGATGCAAACTTCTGACTTTACAGATGGCTGTTTTTCTTAATTATATGGATAACAGTTTAGAAATACATAATTGGTCATGCTTGACAAGTAATAGCACTTTTTCCAAGATAAACAAATGTTCACATTTTTCATACTTAATCAGGGAGTTTATGTGCAAAAATGACCGAATGTATCATCTATTCTAAGCCTCCTATGTTATTTTATAATAAACCACCATCTGTACTTTGATTTTATGGAGTCTGTATGTGATGACCACAGAATCTGATTACATGGCAGATGGTTTTGAAGAAGAAACTAGATATTTATTTATTTATCTTTAAGTGAACTACAAAAGCTCACTTCATTAATTTAGAGATGTCCCCAGAACAACTTTATTTATCTTTCATATCGCAAGTAGCCCACTAGCTGTCTGTTTCTTGCTTTCCTATGTCTTCCAAACTCAGTCTTTACAGGAAGTGCTGTTGTATATTTGTATTTCTATCCTGTATATTTTCATAGTATCTGAACTGTTTGTTTTCTGAGGAATTTCAATTGTGAATACACTTATGGTTATGATATCAATTTAGTTGTATGCTGAGAGCTTAGCAATTTTATCTGTTTTGCTAGTTGTTCTATGAAGGTTCCTGACATTGGCATTTGTTCTAGTGAGTAAATACAGATGAAGTAGATACTCATTACTACCCTTAATTTTTTTGTTGTTTTCCTTTGTGAATTCTTGTTTCATAAAAACTATTATTTATTACTTTTGACATTTAGGTAATATTTGCAGAATGTTAGTGATCAGGGTTGTGTGTGGAGCATGGCTTGAAAGAAAGAATGGTTTCAACAGGTTTCAACAGCTTCCAACAGGGAAAAGTGTTATCCATTCTCCCTTCTGTTTTGGAGTTGCTCTAGCCACATCTCTGAGTGGGCACACACCGTACGCATATAATTTTAACCATGTGTGATTTAAAAGAATATTTTTCTAGGAAGACAGTGAGGAATACTTAATGGAATCCAAAATCTTACCTTAGTTCTGAAAAACTTCTCCATTTAGAAAAAGTCTTGCCTATATCAAAGAAAATCATCTGTCAGGTGAATTCTTCTCTGCTCTTCTCCCCCTAGTCCATGCTCCCACCTCCTGGAAAAATAGAATATTTTTAGTGAAACTGTAAGGATATAGCATGTTCTCAGCTAGTGGAAAAAAAATGTACAGTCATGTGAAAGTCACTTAGACTCTTCCTATATGATTTTTTTTCAGTCTTTTCTCTTGATCGTATAGGAGTGTCTATCTAAGCTGTGTTCCTTAGGATTCTCCTAGCATGCTGCATGTAGCATAATTTTAGTGCCTGCTTATGACATACTGTTCATTCTTTCAGGGAAAGCGGGTGGCACTGAGTTAGAAGACTCCATATGATTAAAAATCATTGGTGGACAGTACAAAAAAAGCATAATCTGAGACTTAAATGATCATTAGAATTTAACAAGAATGTAGTTTTCTGCATGGTCATGAGCTAGTTTGAGCTGGTTCAGGTAGCATAAAATGATAAGGTGGGAATAGAAAGGCATTTTATCATATTAACAGATGTAGAGCTCCTTCCAGTTGGGCTGAATTCTGAGGAACAGTCTGCTTCCAGGTTACTGTAAAGCATTTGCTCTTGTATCTTGTGCCACACAGATATGCTACTTTATTAATAATGGATATGAAAAAGAGAACAGAACTGTCATTAAAGATATTACAGAACTAGTTACACTAGTAGCTGGAGATGCTCCATTTTGTACTATTGGTAGATATGTGTAAATATATATTCCTTGGGTTAGTTTCTGGTTTACTGTTAGAATTTGTTTGACTTAGTCGGATATTTATAGCTCCAAATAATAGTAGTGTTGTGTCTGCTACTGAAGAATAGAAGAAATATTAATTACACTTTGTTACTACTCCAGGGTTGGCCAGTCTGTAGGGTTGGCAATGTCCTTTTTGACAAGTGAAGTTGAGGCCACAGTAGTAGAAATGTTCCTCATACCTTGGTCCAACTGAGCATTTATTTCCTATTGCCCTGAGACAGGAGGCCTCTAAATCAAGGAATATATAAAGTAAATATATAAACCCAGAAAAAAAGATTGATTCAGAGAAACACTCAGAAAATAGATATACATTTATTTGAACTTCAAAAAGTCATTAAATTTTGCAAAGTGGCTTCAACTAATTTAACGATAATTGGATTTCTCTCAAAATCATCAGCACCTACTGTTCCAGGTCATGCTGGAACAGCTACAAACATAAGCTTTACTGTGGTATATCTGCACTTCTTCCCATCTCTGCTTGAATCAGGGAGTGTAAATGTATGTAAAGAGGAAATTAGGTATTAAAAATTGTCTTGGTTTGTTTCTTGGTTTCAATGCTTTTAAAGTTCAGTTTGATCATCTTTCAATTTGTGGTAGAATTTGCACTGCTTTTCATTACATAAAAATCTGTAGTTTTCTCTTTAACAGATATTAAAAAAAATATAACAAAAATGGAATAATATATTATAATGTATATAACAATATACACACCCTCTATATAAAAATAATATACATATAACTTAAAAGCAAATAATTTATTTTTACACAAAGGAAAAACTATTTAGACATTTACAATTTTATAAACATTATATAATACAGTCTCAATATATAGTCTTGTAATGTGGAATTCAGTATTTCCCACAATGATAGCAACAACAACAACAACAAAAAGCATATTAGGAAGATAAAAATAAAATGGAAAGAGAAAAATCCAGTAGAGATAATCTGCAATAAACATATCATAGGTTAATTCATGTGCTAGTTGAACTACTTTAAAATCATTGGCTCTTCCTTCTAAGATAATACTACTTGCAAAAAAAACTGTTGTAGATTTAAAATCCAAGTTCTGTTTACTTTGTATTCTGTTAATAATTTGAAAGGAGTTTGAACAATCTAATCTTATCACTTTAACTTTGGGAGATTAGACAAACTGCTTCCAAGTAGATTAAAACAATTGAACACAATTTAGATATTTATCAAAGCTTCAAATACTGAGGAAAATACCACAGAGCTGAACAAAAACACTCTTGTGCTAACATATACTAGAACAATCTAAACAGGAGCAGCTTGACAAAAATTAGCATGAACTGTTGGCCTGTTTTATGGAACTGCTCTTTTAAGATGTAATAGTTAAAGGAAATAAATATTGTTAATACTCATCATTAATGTAGGTGTAATTTCTTTTTAATGTATCTGTTTTTAGTTTTGATAAGATTGTAAATTGATAGATGTAAAGGTGTTAATGTTAACTTGTACAAATTGCCAAGCAGGAAGTCATATAACTCAAGCAGCCATTTTTATGTGATAGCCTTTGGCTGAGAACTCTTTACCAACCCACCCAGCCTACTCGTAATCCCAAAGGCCTGGTGTATAAAATGAGGTGCTAAAGATCTTGTCCTTGGGACTTGTAACAATCAGGGTTTCACCAGGGACAGTTAACAACCGCCCTATTGTCTCCAACTGGATTCTCTGAGAACTGATAACAGACACCTGATTCAGTAGATCCAATTCTATGTTGCATGACTATGAGTCAATCAGCTTACCCCATAAATGGCTAGCAGGCAATAGCCCCTTTGAGAGTTCTTGCAAGCAGCTGCCTGCACCCCAGAACCTCACCTTGAGTGGGGTTGTGGTGACGCCTTGTCTGTCGACCCTCTGTAAGTGATTTTCATTTTTCAAGTCATAGCAGCCTCTCTGCGATTTGATCTTAGATACATTATGCACCCCCTACACTCTGTGTAGCAAATAGTCAAGGATATCTAGCCATTCCGAATCTTGTTAACTCGCAGTCATAATTGTTCAAATTACCGTCTTATACCTATTTTATATAAATAAATATCTTTCTGCCTTTTTCTTGTAAGTGAAGCGTGCAGTGCTTTAGTCTCCATCCACAATACAGGGGCAGTTAGTTAGAAAATGAAAGTGGTTGAGAGCATTATATATATGTATGTGTTTGTATACACAGTCATTAAATACATACATTTTTATGAAAGATGATATAGCTAACAACATAATTTTTAAGAGCACAAAAGCATGTTATGTGGATGACAAGAGAAAAAGATGTTGCTTTGTACATTATAGGTAAGTCGCTTAGTGAATACTTAATTAAAATCTCACATCCAGTTTAAAAATGAGAGTAATAAATTAAAAAAAAAAAAAAAGGAAAATCTTTTAAGTCTGGGAAAAAAAAAATCCTTAGTGACTTCCTCAAGTGTTTAGATGTCTAGTATTTCAAAGAAAATTAGAAATTTGCCTTGATCAACAAATAGTGTTGGAAAAAAAATAATGGATAGAAACATCTTAAAGAAGTTAGTGAGAGTGGAGGAACAGGGAGCAATATAAGAAAAGATGTAAGATTCGTAGGTGATCTGCTTTTGGGAGATGACACTAGTGAAATTGACCTTGGAAATCAACAAATATTTTTCCTTAGAAAAAAAAATTGTCTGGAATAAAATAGGGATGAATGGAACATTTACAAGTCTTCAAGATCTTGTATATTTCTAGAAGACAGTCTCAAGATAAAATATATATTGTCAAATACAAAGAAAATACTATCTGATGTAGCTGAGCAACATTAAGATTTTCTGAATCTACTTGATACATGTCCTCAGTTCTTAAAAAACAGACAAGCAAAACACCCAACAAACAGACGTACAAAAATCAAAATGCAATTCTACTGAAAATAGAAATAAGAAAGAATAAGAAAGAAAACAAAGACATAACAGACTTCTGTTTTTCTCATTAAAAATATTAATATACAGCTTAGAATTGCAAAACTGAAATACATTTACTGGTCAGAACCACAACTATATGTAACATAGAAAATAAATTTCTGGAAGAAAGAAATCTTGACCAAAAGCACTTTAGATCACTTGGGGTAAATTATATTCTGCAATGAATAAGTGTTTGTGAACTTGAAATGCATTTCTGTTTCCTTGAAGGGGACTCTAATTTCCAGTTTGTTGTTTGATTTTCTTTTTTGTAGTAGTGAAGCTATTTCTACAACACATCCTTTCTGCTTGTGTAGCCTAGTATTTTCATTTGATGAAAATAAGAGCAAGAATGTGGATGAATTCAACTTTAGTGCCAAATACCTGATGGTAATAATTCTGCCTCTAATGGTAAATTTAAACAAATAAGTAAAGATCACACATTTTTCTCTTGCCACCTGTGCTTGATCCTCTTCAATCTCTTACAGAAAAAAAGAAAGGGATTCTGAACTGAGGCCCTTAGTCTAAGTACCGCAGTACATGTAGATGGTCCAGCCCAAGACTGTTGTATAGAATGAAACCAGAATCCCATGCACTTGCCTCTGATACACTCATGAATTTATCTAATCTGACATGAAAATCCAACAGTGTTAAACCTTCCTGAGTTCATCAGTAACACTCAATTAAATCAACACAAGCTCTCTTTTTAAATTACTTCTAGAAATAAATTTAGTTTTCTATAGTTGACAGGTACCACTTGAATCAGCTGTGCCCTCCCTGGAACAGGGTGTAAGCCATAGAAGAAGATAAATGTGATTTTCCCCATTGAATATTTTTATCCATTCAAATTATATCGATTGTCTAAGTGTTACTACAGGATCTATACATCTTTAGTCAGTGGGAGTTAAACAGTCCTTAGCATCTTTTCATTGTTTCATACTGTTCATTAAAGGAAAAAGTAACATTTGCTGCCTTTTATTTAAACTGATAATACTAGCCAAGCTATTAGTAGTATTAATATTAGTATATATATATTAAAAAAAAATACAAAGAAAACTGAGGGAAGTTATCATTCACTTCTACTCTTCCCAAGTGTGGCCACATCTGGAGTACTGTGTCCAGTTCTGTTCTCTTTTCAAGAAAGACAGAGAATTACAGGAGGGAGTCAGGGCAACAAAGGTAAGGGACGAGATGTATCTCCCATATAAGGAAAGCCTGAGAGCCCCGGGACTACAAAGCCTGAAGAAGAGAAGACTTCGAGGATCTTATCAATGCTTATAAATATCTGAAGTGTGTGAATCAACTGGGTGGGGCCAGGCACTTTTCAGTAATGTCCTGTGACAGGACAAGGGGCAATGGAAACAAACTGGTACACAAGAAGTTCCATATGAACATGAAAAACTTCTTTACTGTGAAGGTGACAGAGCTCTGGAACAGGCTTTGATCACAGAGTTGTTACCTCTAGAGATCATCTAGTCCAAGACTCCAGCTGAAGCAGGTTCCCTAGAATAGGTTGATGTCTGTACTGATATGAAAAAGCAACTTCTATAGGCGCAAAGTATGGAAAATAAAGTAATTCTCACAGATGTTGTGGAATCTCCATCTGTGGAGATATTCGAAAGCTGCCTGGATGCTTTCCTGTAGGACCTGCTTTAGCAGGGTTGTTGGGTTCAATGGTCTCCAGAGGTCCCTTCCAGCCCCTTCAAATATGTGGTTCTGTTATTTAGCTGCAGAATCAGGAGCTTCAGAGGTGGTGACTTCCAAGCTAGACTGTTCTTAAGTATGATGCAGAAAAGGTTTAGGAAAAAATCTGTTCCAAAACCAATATAGCTGTGTGCCAATGCTAATAACCCTTGCCTTAAGAATAGAGAATTCTCAGGTCTATGTTCCATAGTCAGTACGGTCAGTACAGAACTTAATGCTGTACAATACTGTTTCTGTAAATAGTTTATCCCTTGCTTTTTCACAGTAGGGGTTTATAAAGTGTAAGTTGGATATACGAGTATTAATTACACGATTACAGTACATATTGCATCCATGGTAGTTGCTACTTCTCATGTTTGTGAAAAGAGTGCAGGTAATGTAGGTTCCACTGTTTTCAAGGTTGTCATGTTAAATTTCTCATTTTCTTCACTCTGACAAGAGTTGTTATAGATTATTAAATTTTTGACATGACAAGCCATTCCTGTTATGAATGCTGTTAGCATTCATCTCACAGCATCCCAGATGTTTTTAGGCTGATTTTCCTATGCACCTCAATTTTCCTATGCTCCTCAAAGCTCTGTTATGTAATATACCAAGAGATTGTGCCTAAAAGCAGGGAAAAAAGCTGTCCACTTTTTCCTTTTTCCGAATGTTATAATCACACAAGCTTAGAGTTGCTTTTTTTTTTTTTTTTTTTCCACTAATTCTTATTACTGTAGAGAGTTAATAATATGTCAGTAGACATCCCTGGCAGATTTTTAGTGGTACATGATGAAGTTTCACTGAATATGTTGGAGCAGTGACAGCTTACTCAGTTGGTGATCTGTTTCCATTAATGAAAACATGACATGCTACTGCAGCTGATACACTCATTTTTCTACTTCTGTTCAGTCTGGGTAATTATAACTTACAATAATTTTGGTAATAATGTTTCTTAAGTCAATTGCAGCTCCTTATTAAGGTGTGATTCAGATGTCTATGCGTGTAGTGAGTAACATTCAAGATAACCATATCAGGATGCCCAGAATATCACAGGGTTAAGAAGAAACCTGCATTCTTACAGCAGGACACATATAGCTGTGGCAGAATACATTCTAGAATATCTACAATGAATGTAAATATTACTTAGATTCGTTCAAAAATTGTGTTAGTTATGTATTTGTAGTTTATCTATTTTTACAAGCTCTCTATCCCATTCAAAACAAACACACAACAACAACAACAATAACAACAACAACAAAAAGGAAAAAAAAATACTACACTAGGAGTTGTAATTTACTGTAGAAAAATAAACTACAACTAACCAAGCAAAGAAATAACACTGGAGTGAAACACTACACGAAACAAAAGCCTTAAGTCTCTTCAACCTGTGTATAGGATGATCATGACTAAGAAAGCTAGAAAATAAAAAATAAATTAATATTTTCAGAAAAGATGTTTATTTTCTACAACCTCAGAAATCTGTCACATCCTTGTCTTTTTAGTTATTGCTAATGAAAGATCTGTCTTTGACAAGTCAGTGGAGGGCTGTGTCACAGGCCAACATAACAAAATAGGAAGCATTATTTTCAGAGCAGGGTTTGTGTATTTAATCTATTTAGAGATAGATATATTTCCTTTTCTGTCTGATACATCATTAAAAGACATCACAAAGAGATATTAGAAATACAGAAACAGAGTTGTAATATTTCTTTTATGAAGAAAGATTGAGGGATTTGGGCTTGTTCAGCTTGGAGGAATCTGGGCTTGTTCAGCTTGGAGGAAAGGCTCCAGGGGGATCTCATTTCAGCCTTCCAGTACAGGGGTGGAGCTCATAAATGGAGGGAGACTGATTTTAGACTTGCGCCAACAGTGATAAAACAAAGGGGATTATCTTTAATCTAAGAGATAAGAGATGTACTATAGACATTAGGTGGATCTTTTTTTACTCAGAGGGCGCTGAGGCAGTGGCACAGCTGCCCAGAGAAGCTGTGGGTGCCCCATCCTTGAAGGTGCTCTAGGCCAAGTTGGATGGAGCCCCAGGATGCCTGAAGGTCTAAGGCCACAACAGGGGAGTTATAATCAGATGATTTTTAAGGTCCCTTCCAACAAAAGCCTTTCTATGATTCTACAATATTAATATTCTGTAGTATATTTTTGTTATTCAGTATATTTTGTTATTCAGTATTTTATTTACTATGCTCAGTTTTGATTTCTGTGAGCACAGTCATTCTGTAGAGCTGCATTAGCTGTTATTAGAAAAGCTGTCCACAAAAATATTAACTTAGTGTTTTGTCCTGTTGTTTTTTATTTTTTCCCCCCCCTTCCACTCCCTTTCCAGTATTTTTAAAGAGAATTTATCTTGAACCATGAGCTCGCTTCTGAAAACTATCAAAACTTTAAAAATGAATTTTCAAGTTTGCCTAATTGGAAATATGTTCTGTCCAATATAACTCTTCCTTAATATAAAGAAAAACAAATGTATCTGTTGTTTGAACCAGATGTCATCTTGATATTATATTCATACATCATTTTGTACTTTCATGCAACACTTTATACTTTCAAATATTATTTATACTTCTTTAAAGCATATTTTGTGTGTTTTGGCAGCTAAAGGTTCAAGGTCATTTAGAAATTCTGCTCCTCTTTTCTGCGTATCACAGAACTTAACGTAGTGAAAAATTCCCTCTTACTAATGACATAAATTTATTTTCAACGTTACCATTACTGTCTTGTAGAGATGGATTTTAAATGTGATTTTTTATGTTTTCTTTTAAAGAAATAGAAACAGCGCACTACAAACATATTTGATACTATGTATCTGCAGGAGATAGGAAGTATATGTGACTGGATTTTAAATACATTAAAGCTCTACATAATAAGGTAATTTGGACGCAGTTTGTCTCTTACTAATAGTTTTTGCTAGCCTAGTACAATATGTCCTGGTCTTTGGCTTGTCTGTGAAGGTGCTACTGCAATACAAATAAGTTATAATGACATTTTAAATCTACTCATCTTGCTGAACTTAACCTATAACATCTCATTTCTTTAGACATAAGGCCAAGCTCTTCTGCACTAAATCAAGTCTTCCTCTCATTTGAACCTTCTTAAAATTCTACACGCAGTTTGCAAGTTAAGTCATTGCAAGGACATATCCCAGAGTTCCAGGCACTTGAAGGAACACAGGGGAATAAGGAGAAGCCTGGTGATTGCCTTGATATATTTTTATTTACTGATCTCCTGTTTAGTGCACTTAATTTATGTCAGATAAATCAACTGAATTCCTTTTAAAGATCAAGTGAAGAAAATGTCATAGCATTAAGCATAAGTATCCATATTATTCCTAAAGGTCTTGCTGTCCCTAAGTGCATGCTTGTAGAGATTCCTGAGATAAGAGTATACCCTTTGTTTTGAACACTTGCCTGAATTTAACGATATTCTGAATTTCTTATTTATATTTTGCAACAAAATATAAATGAAGATTAGCTGCTTTCATTGAAACAAATATTGTTGGGATGAACACTTGAGAAAGAGACATCTATGCAGGTAAAAATGTAGATGTTTTCTCTATTACCAAGACTGAAGTCACCAGGTGGTGCTATTACATAGTACTGCGAGATTTTCCTCTATAGTTTGTTTATTTTTTTTTATTTTTATTTTTTTTCCAAAGAAATGCTCTGTAGTCCTATTCTTTACAGTGGAGAGAAACTGTAGCATCTCATTAACTGATGGAGTAGATTGCGGGAGATGGGTGTTGGTGGATGCAGTTATCTTCCTCTAAAACAGTATAGTTTGCATTCTCTCTGTGGTTGCCTTTGTTTCTGAACCAAAATAATACATAATCTGATAGGATATAAAACACACTTTCACCCCTTGAACACATTTATTTGAGGAAAATAAAATAAAACCTAGTAATGTGTTAATAGTAGGGTCAGAGGAAACAGATATCAGAAGAAAATGCTATTGTTTGCATGGAGAAAGTATAATTAAAAATATATCTTGTTTAAATGCTTAAAGTCTCAATGATTAGTCTTTTCATTTGTTTTTAATTAGATTACATTAGAGAGAATAACCACTAGATTAACTATTCCTTCATGTGACATTGGTTTAGGTTTTTATAAGGAAAAATTGTTGAAATCACACAAATCTAAGTTGGAATAAAAAAAAAAACGAAAAAGGTAAATAGTCATTATCTGACAGTACATGCTGTAGCATAATAGAGTGATAAAGAAAAATATAGTAATGGGAAGGTAGCCATCTGGAGTTTAGGAGAATAATGATTCAAGCTGCTCCAGAAGATTCAGCAATTTTTACATAAAAATTCTTGTTAGTGACTGTGATGATAATCTTTTATCACCCTGCGTGTGGAAAGTGGATGGTGCTACTTAAATCACTTAGCATTCTAATAGCAAAAACAAATCTGTACACAAAATCTGGTTGGAAGAAAAAATGTTTACGTGGTAACTAAAGATATTTATTTATAGTTCACAAGGTGTATGAATTTCTTATCTTCCAGGATTGGCTTTATTTCTGAAACTATTTCTTGTGACGTTTTTCTTCATTCGGTGGTGCTTAACTGCCATGTTATGCACTTACAAGGTTGAATACAGTCTCTTTAAGAGTATCTGAAATGAATGATGCAGGTGCATGATGATCAAGTTGCACGATATCTGGTTTTTTAATCAGTTTTTTTAACTAGTTAACAATTTTTTGCTTGGTAACATTAGTCAGGTTGGGAATGAAAAGAGCAGCTTGTAAATACTTAAATCATTTACTGGAGATCATCTAAACAAGATCTGAAGTATTTTGCTAAGCCTGGAGAGTAGACTTATTTGTGCTTTAAATATAACTCCAAAATATCTTTAATTTATTCCAGGTATAGAACACCTGTCTGCATTAAAAGAACAGAACTTTCATTTCACAGCTTCCAGGGCTGTTTTCTTGTGCTCTTCTTAGTAACTACTTATGATAAAGCTGGACTGATAATTCAGTTTATGATAAGGCTAAATTGGATTGTGTGGGATAACACTCAAATGCAAAAGCTGTCCTTGGCAGATATGATACTTAGTTAATTTGTCAGATGTAGTATACAATTTCTTATACAGGTAATAATAACTAAGAAGTGTTAGTTATTAGCTACCATGAACAGATTAACATTACCTTCATATGTATAGAGTTGAAGACAATCCATTAACTATGTTTGTGTTCCACTCATTTACTCCAATACTGATTTTATAGTACTGCTATTCTCTGGCATTATTAGATTTTGTTTTCCATCCATACATTTACATCACAAGAATTGAATCAGGTTTTCTTAAACCTAGAGAATATTTTCCTTTGGATGATTGCACACATATGTATACACATCAAATGACAAACTTCTAGCTCCTACTTCTGAATTTTGTCTTTTCTCATGTACTGATAACAATACATAGTCTTACTTAGAGGTGGAATTAAGTTTCTGGAACAACTGAGAACGGATAATACTTGATGTTCCTTTTTTTTTTTTTTTTTTTTTTTTAAAAAAAAAAAACAAAACAACACTGTCTACCAATAGAATTAGATAAAAATTTTATAGGAATATCGATTTCATTATTAACACTCTTTGAGAGATTTCATATGGTGCACGACCATTCTGACCATTCTGTATAAAGCAAATTATGATGTCCAAGTTTCAAAGGATGCATTTTAATCATTCTTTCAGTACATTCTAGCTAGTCTGCATTGAGACAGTAATATACTTAAGTCATATTAATTAACATATTTAAACACATAGATATACCTAAAATATGTATTAAATATATGAGGACTGTTCTGACAGGGAGGCCTGCTATTTTGTTGTGTTGACTCATGACTTCAGAGGCGGATGTTGGTGGTATGTCAGTAGAAGTTGAATCATCCCACCAATACTCCATTGCATGTTGTTTCAGTATGTCTGACGGACACAGATAGACAAGACCAGGGGAAACAAGAGACAGATAAACCACAGTTTAATGGCCGGGAAGCAGTCTTTTGTGTGGGCTTATCTTGAGGAGGATGGCCATCTTAGGGGGTACTGCACATGACTCTTACCCAAGCACCCAGGGATGTCATTAGGCAGGAAAAAAAGGAGGATAAAAGAGGGATCAACAACCATGAAGTGAGGTATTCTGACAACAGATTCCTCATGAAGAAGAAGATAAAGTTTTTCTGATAACAGATTCCTTATGACCTGATACTTGCATGCTGAAGAACAAGAAGGTTTTTATGACATGAGAAGCCTTACAACCTGCCTCCCCCTCCTGGACTTGCTCTGCACTCTACCTGCTTGCTGTGTAAGGCCTGCCAGTCTGCTGCTGCTCTCCCACAACATGATGCCTGCATGTTGAAGAAGAGGTGTCTTCCAGCAGATCCCTCACTAAGGAATGTCTGCATGCTGATGGACTCTCCTGGGCCTGCTACCAGAGACCTGCTGCTTACTCCTGGACTTACCCTGCAGCTTCTTCCTGGACCTACCCGGTACCTTCTTGCTAGCTAAGACCAGCTCTACTTCTGCTGCTGCTCTCCCCCTGTGCTTTTGCCTTGGACCATCAGAACATCTTGCAACGGGACCGCTGCTGGATCCTGTTGGTGACTATCCCAGCTTTATGCAATTCTCAATTCTTTCCTATCTATCTTCTCTATTGCCTGTTTTCCTTTCCCCATCACCCTAATTAGTAATAGTGTCCGTCCTCCCCTTCCCAATCCACCTGATTAAAATTTGTAATAAACTGGTTGGACCAACATTTGAACCACTGTTTCTTTTCTCACTCCAGATATACATGTATCAAAGAAACTTATCTCCCTCCTTTAAATTGGAACCAGACTGTATGACAGCTGGCAGTGAAGGGGCAGCCTGATGAAATGGCGCCTGACATAGAAGTGTGTGTGAAGCAAAAGTGTGTCATTGAATTCCATGCAGAAAAAAAGCAGCCATTAGCATTCATCAGTGCTTACTGGAAGTTTTTGGAGACCATGCAGTGGATGTGAGCAGTGAGGTGGTGGGTGGGGCAGTGAATCACCTCCTCTGCTTGGGCAAATATTTACGAAAATGGCATGCAGGCTCTTGTACACCCCCGGTCAAAATGTTGCTAATGGTGGTGTCTATGGTGAAAAGTAGTGTTTTGAAGCTGATAATGTGCTTCATCTTTTCTCAGTGTTATTGTGCTCTTTGTATTTGTTGCAGTGGCCATGGAAATAGATAGGAGGCATTACATTCAGAGCGATCTACAAATTCAAGTAGAAGTAATCTGTAATCTGTATTTTTGAATCACAGTTTTTTTCATTATAGATTTAAGTATATATAGAATTAAATATAGAGATTTTAACTTAAAAAAAAAAAAAAAAAGAAAAAATAGCAGAATGGAAAAAATGTCCCAGAAGATTTAATCTGTATTACTGAGTAGTAATAACTAAGGAGCAAGTAAATACAATTGAAGAACGGTAATTGAAAATGGTCCATTGATATTAAAAGATAAAATGCAAATAATGTCATGAACTCAATAAAAGAATCTCAAGAAATTTAAATAGTAACATTTTATTATGTAGTACATTTTTCAGATATATGTATAATATATTATATATAATATAAACTATATATATTATAATCTATGAAATTTTTTTTTTTGAAACGAAAAAAAATCTTTTTCATAAAAATCTTTTTATGAAAAAGATTTTTGAGCTAGAGAAAGAATAAAAAATAAAAATTAAATTGGAATAAAGCCTACCATTAAAAAAAAATCCACAACCAGGGACTCTTTAGAGCAGTTATGATAACAAAACAGATGACAAGTGGCAACATGAATGTTAATAAGCTCCAATCAATTTATGTTCTTTAATCTACTTTGGTTTGAAGGACATCACATCAAGAATGACTCACAAAACAAATGACAATCACCTGAGAGTAGTCCTTCCCCTGGAGGGAATTCATATCTAAAACAGCAGAAGTATTTGTGAAAAACAAAGAATTTACCATATGAATCAAAATTAGTCAAGGAGAAAAACTCAGATGTGCTGAAATTATTGTCACTGAAACAGGAAAAAATAAAAGCTATTAAGTTAGCTGAGAAAGATCTTGAAATTCACAAAAGATTTTTTTTTTTTTTTTTTTTAACTTTCTAAAGCCTTAAGACAGATCCAACTGGTTTATGCTGGTCTAGTGATACAAAGAAAGATGAAAATATGTTGGGGTTTTTTGTTGGTTTTTTTTTTTCCATTTTTTTCCTTTTGTTTTGTAACTTTTGCTGTTTTACTGTTTTAAAAAAAGTTTTATAGAAATACTTTTCATCCAATCTTATCCGTACTTATGTTCATTTTGTTCATTATGTTCACACAGTGCCTTGAGTGCAAGGGAGTGCCTGTGTTTTAAGTAAGGCACATATGGAGTTAATTGCAGTATTAGTGACTTGATCTTATCTTTGTAACCCACAAGTAGACAATTTGCTCAGAACAGAGAATTAAAATAATAATAACAAGCTTGGAAAGAATGAAAGCCTAATGTTGATTTTTTTTTGTGAATATATAATTACTAAAAACATACAGAAATAAATTGTTCTTGTGAAGCACTATCCTTTATCTGGCACCATTTACAGTTACTGCAGCCTACAGCCATGCTGAAACAGTCTGACATCCTGCTTGAATTGTTCCTTTCCTCTGATACAGTAGGTGCCACTGATCTCTTAATAATCTGCCTCAGATAAATAGCCAGATTCCACTTTCTTAAATCTAAAAGGAATCTTATCCTTTGGCTCACTTAGCTGGGCAGTTAAAAAGTTCAAAATCAAATCTAAAATACCTATAGAAGTATTGCTTAGGGATATTGAGTAATATCTAGATATTGAGTAAGACTTATGCTCTGTGAATGCATTCATAATACATTAAGTGAAATAATTACAGTATATCTCTATGTTTGAAATGGTTTACTGGAACAAATCTCCAGTTGTTACTTTGTCTTGTTTTCATGCATGTTTGAAATGTGAAGATCTTCAGAGGAATAAAGCAATATTTTTCTTCCTCTTTTCAAGTAGGGGTGGTTTGTGTACTGAAGCATGCAAGCTGTTTTCATGTTCTCTCAAGTAAATCATAATATAATGGGTGAAACAACAGGTGTTTGGTGCATAATTGCCCCTGTGAAAATAATTTGTAATCTAAGAATAACTACCACCAGGGAACTCAGACTATTTACTCTATTTGTTATTTTATTGGAAGAAAAAACAACATATATGGATACCTCTGCTATCCTCAGATTTGCCTGGATTTTGTCTGTCTTCTGAGCATTTCATTTGTCTCTTATATGTTGGTAAACAGATATGTCACATTTTGCAGAATGAGTTAGGAACCATATGACCAAGTTTTGGTTGACCTGTATAATTTTGAAGAATGATTAACTCCTTCCAAGTTAAACTGTGTTGATTAATAGAGGAAACATGGATTCTGTTGCATTGTTTGGCCCCAGAGACAACTTTGAAAAATTAATTATCAGACAATATGTTTATAGATTTCAGTAAACATAGAAAACAGAGAGGAAAAGGCTGTGATTCTCTCTTAAAGAACTTAAATGTTTATCTAAACTGACAAGACTATGTCATTTTCTTTGAGTTCTTGTAACCTAATGAGCAGGGGCATCACTTCAATTTAGAAGTCTGGATCCAAACTCTTTCACCCCCCCCCCCCCCCAAAAAAAAAAAAAGGTGAGAGGAAGATTGGCAATAGGGCAATAGGGACAGGTTAGAAAAAAATTTTCCCACTAAGATGCTTAAAAGTTGCTTCTAGCCTCAACTTTCAGCTCTTTAGCACAACTGAGACTAATTGTTTTTGATTTTGAGAAGGCTGGCATCTGGTTTATTTAGAACGCGGGCAGAATGCGCTTGTGTCTGCCTGCCAGGGTATATATATCCATATTAGATATCTTGAAATCGGTACTCAGTATAAATTTTGGCAAGTGTAGCTTTTCTGCATCGTTAGTGAGCTTGTTGAGTCAGTACTGCAGAAGCACTTTCAGTATTACTAGTGATGCATTAATCCTTTGCAAAGTCCAGCACTTGGAGCAGGCGTGACTTAAACATCTTGTTTAAATCTTTATTTTGAATAATTAAGCAAGATTTACTTAAATTTAACTCAGTACTGGCACTCTGAATGTGTGTGAAATTCATAACATATATTTGATTTTTGGCTCTTAGCATGAGGGTAGTGCTGGTGCACTGAGAGGAACTGATTTCTGCTTCATAGTTTCTAAGTGGTAGTAAGCAATAATGCTCTCAACTATCTTCGTGAGATTTCAAAGTGTTCAGTTACTTAGGTGTTATGCAATTAATGTAAGCTCCAAAGGCAGATTTGTCATTGATAAACAGAAAATTCATTTTCCTTATTTATCTAGCTTACTAAATGACATTGAAATATGGCTGTGTTATGAAGCAATGAATTCTTATGCAAGGAATCGATGATTTCCAGAGGTTCTTTCCAACTTACATCATTCTGTGATACTGTATGGCTGAAAAAGAAAAAATGGTATTACCATATGGGATGTACTTTGAGATGTCAAAAGACAAGTAAACAAAAAAAAAAAATAACATTTGCTACTACTGTGAAACCTGAGCAAGACTAATTCAAGATTTGCTGTGTGTCTTCCCTATATTATTCTTTATTTCTTAAAATAAAAGAAATAAATTTCAAGAATGGGGGAGTAAGTTTCCAGACGCTTGTTCTTTGCTACTGTCAGTAGATTTTGTCATGTCTGTCTTAATTTACTACTTCTCCTTCTGTAGTTAAATTAATGTATGGAAAGCTGCAATAATAATAAGTTTGTGAAGTTATGTACTTCAGAAATGTTGGCACAATAGCAATCAACCAATCAAAAGTTATAGTGGTAGAGTAGAGGACCTGAGCTTTACACTTGTACTTTCTCCTCTTTCCCACCTCCCTCTGAAATGTCATGGGTATTTCCTAGTCACCCAAGAGTAATATCTCAATTTCATCTTTGACTGGTCCTGTGCTTTTATCTGTGTGTATAAATCTTGCTTATTTATTTCACACCGCTATTTCAAGATGATATATTCTTCTTTGCTCACACTTGTAAGCTGACAGCCAAACCATGATCATTTTGCATCTTCAGAGTTGGAACTGCCTTTCTAGCCTTAATAGCTTTTACTTCTCTTTCAAATATGTTCAGATATGCTGCTACAGTTCTGCATACTGCTCTGTTTCATTGTCCTTCTCTGCTCCTTCTCTTTTACCTGTTTGCATGCTAATATCTTGTCAAGAATTCATAGACCTGCAGGCTTGTTGTACTTGATATATGTTCAGAGGTTTAAAATCTTCCATTAAAAGATGGACAAATATCTATAAATGATTCTTCATCATTATGACCAGTTGTTCTGAAAAAAGTATTTGAAGTTTCTTACTTTACACAAAATCATGGTCGGTCATCCTTCCACTGTGTCATCAGTTTATCCTTTTATATGTCCAAGTGGAATGCTCTTTCTGTCATGTTCTTTAGTACATTGCAAGCTAGGTAGGAGATAAAGTTGGTTTGCTATTCTACAATCTTTTCTGCCTCTCTACCTACAAAGGAAGTTAGTTAAAAAATCCTTCATTTATAACATTAAACATTAAAGGAGGGTCACCTACCTAGTATTCCTTCAAGGTTTTTTAATGATTCTTTTTTTTAAAGAGCAAAGTAAAATATAATTTTTGTGAGCCAGACAATTACAATTTTAAAAATACATATGTTCTGTCAAAATACTTCAGAGACACTACAACCTTAAATATTTTCATCATATGAAAGATTCATATATTTAATCTCAGTGTTGCTGGGCTACTTTCAATAGTGTTGTTTCAGATATGTTTTTGATTGATTTAATATTAATGCATGTGATATTTTGCTGTTCAAATTCATGTATTTCACATACTTATTTTATATGCTTAAAAACTATGGGATTTACAAATCATGAAATGATCTGATGTTACTTCAGTGCTGAATTACATTCTCCTCCTTCCACCCTCCAAAATGTTCATTTTTGAACGCTATTATACTTCACTACTTTCTCTTTCTTTTAATATTATATCTATCTGGAGAACAGTAATTCCAGTCCTGCTATTTTATGTTTTCTTTTCTTCAGTTCTTGACTGTTAAGGGAAGGTCACACTGGATACCTAGAACAGTTTTTCACAGTCATGGTGATGGGCAGCGGCACTGAGAGCTGCAGGAGAAGCTCTCCAAGAGGTCTCTCAATTGTCTCTCAAGAAGCCTTTGGACAATGCTTTCAGAAATAAGGTTTAAGTTTTGGGTAGTTTTGTCCAACCAAGAGTTAGACTGAATGATCCTTGTGGGTCCCTGACACACTCAATGCTATGACATGGTTCTGTATAACTTACAAATCATAAAAAAGGGCACAAATTGACAATAAGTGACATGTATGAAGTGGTACTTTTTGTTTTGTCTTTCCAACAGGATTCAGCACGAATTTGAAGGTAGTGATTTAACAGTATTTAGAAAACATTACTGAAGAAAAGGAAAATGTTTCCATATTGTTTTAAATCATATTCTACATAATAAATTACTGGAACTCTAGGAAAAAAAAAAAAAGAAAAAAAAAAAAAGAAAAAAAAAAAAAAGAAAAGAGGAGTTCATGATAATTCGTGCCTGAAAGTAGTATATCTGCTTAAAAATTCTGTAAGTAAATGCAGTGACCTGTTTGTTCTAGCAGCATTTATCAACAGTTCTGTAAAAACAAATACAAGCAGGTAGGTAGATGATGTCTACCTGGACACAGGTGAGCGTAGAATCTCTTTCTCATTTTGGATGAGTGATTTAATCAATCAATTTTAGAATCCACTTACATAAAATTTCCTCTCAGTGCATGAGACTTAATTTTATTTTTGATATTATAATCTCTGAAACAATAACATGATTGGCAAGAAAAAATGGCAGTACATTATTTCTTGTAGTGAGGAAATGTGTCCTATTGAACAAGTTCTTGTTTGATGCAGTATTCCTCAGATACAAAATAAATAATTTAAAAGTGCATTCCCACTATTTGAGTAGTTGTATCTTAGAGTAAAGGTGTCTTTCTTTCCTGTGAGTGTGTGTGTGTGTGTGTGTGTGTGTGTGTGTGTGTGTGGTTTCTTTTTTCTTTTTCCAGTCATAACTTTTGTTACTATTGAATTAGTTGGTCTCTCTTTAAAGACTATTGCTTTAACTCCAACTTTTTTTTCCTTTCCTTGTAAACAAGAATCGCTCTGGTGGACTTTTTTTCTTGCTTGTTTATTCATTTTTACTGTGAACAAAATCAAACTATGTGTAGTCTTGCTAGCCTACAGCTAACTTTGAGATGTGATTCTGAAGACAGAAAGGAAGAATATCTGATTTTCTATAAGTTAATAGACTTCTTTGTCTTTTCCAAGATGCTCAATGAATAACTAAGTAGAGATAAATATTTACATAAATTCTTGGGATGGTTATAAAAAAATGGAAACTTCATTTTTTTTATGTTCCTGTATTTTTCATTAAAAATATAAATCCTAGGTCTTTGAAGCTACCAAAGGAGGATGGGAAAACTGTTGTGTGCTGATATAAATAACATGAGCCATCATTTGGAGCTGTGTTAAACCCAATTAAATGAATGCAAATCTATAAAACGGTGTTTGAAATGTTAAATTATTGGAGGAGTCCAGGGTCAAATCATTGGTGGGTGGATATAGAAACAGTTCAGGTGAAATTAACATTGTGACTCCAAACAATTGCAATAAACACCTTACTCTGAATAATTTATGACCGACTGGCTTCCCTATTCCTGTGGGTTGTTGTTGGTTTTTTTTTTTTCCTACATGTAAAAGAAAGAACTGTCTTAACACAAGTTCTTTTTTTATCTCTTATTAACGTAGTGCAAGTAACAAATAGCTGTAATATGCTTCAAACCCTCATGACAATTCTGACATTGGGAATTTAGAGAAGCTAGGAAAATATGTAAATTTTTACCTTGAAAGTTATATGAATAATCAACAACAAAAGCAACAAATCTGCACCTACCCTCAAAATGAAGTCAGAGAGTTTCTTACTACTTTATCAGTTATTGATAAACATATAGTTTTATTTGTAGTTAAAATATGCATATTTCTCTCCTATAGGAATAAAATATTTTCAAGTTACTTCTGCAAATTGTCTGGATGTGTAGTACACTTAATAGTAGAGGTTTGCTAGACCTTATTTTCTTCTGAATACTAAAATGAATTCTCACTTCCAACCCAACTGGTAGTTTGTATGGTCTGTTGACAAACTTGTAACCCATAAGACTGACACAAATAATCTTGTTAATGGTACAAACTGTAATAAATTAATTCCTGCATTGATTATAATGGCAAGATCTAGAACATTTTCCTAATAGGTTTCTCAAATATTCACCGACACCAAGAATGTAATGTTATTTTTAGATCTCTTGCACCAACCTGTTCTGTGTGTTCTGGAAGATGTCCTCAAATTTCACTAAGGTGTCTGATTAAGAATGTTTTAATTAGACAGCTTCCAGTTGCATTTCAGATAATGCCCAATTGAGCATATATTTCAAGGTCTACCACTCTACAGATGTGTTTCTGTAAAAAAAGAATGAGGTGGGTTTTTTTGTTTGTTTGTTTGCTTGCTTTTTTAATTTAAAGAAAAGAACAGTGATATTTAAATAAAAAGATAGTGTCTTGTTCCCCCTTTCTTATTCCTGCTTTATGAAAGTCACTTTCCTGTGACACTCTACTTCTGAACTGGAGTACAAAAATACTGCGCTGTTTTGATAGCACAAATCAAGGTGCTCTTGTAACTATGAGAAGATGATTACGAGTTTGTTGTACTTCATTAAGCTAGAACATTTATTCTGTCACCCTATTAAACTATTTTCTCTATTCATTTTGAGTACTTTCATTTCCTCACTTGTCTTAATTTCAGGCTTTTACCTCGCTTTTGTATAATATTTTTTGCAGTAAAGAATGTCACATAATTTTAATAATTTTGAATAACTCTGTCATAATTTCTTATTTTTAATCTAAATTATTACAGCTATAATCTCCTTGTATCATGAAAACATATGGTCTCTTAATCCAGAAATTAAAGTTTGAGAATAATTGAAGATTTATTTGTTCTCTTTTATTTTTCAAGGCCAGGAGTCTAGTGGCCCTAAATATTTTCTTGCAGTGTTCAAGCATTGCAGCTTGGAATCGTGCCCTTATTGCATACTAATTATGTGCTTTTTGCTGCATGGCATGTAACCATGGAAAATATTTCCTGGGAAGATGACTCACATGATGTGCAATTAAATATCCACTTAATAATTATATAGCATCACTAACTTAATATGAGTGTTATGTAGCATTGAGATATTACTGATTTTTAGATTACTTGCTACCTGAAAATCCTTCCCTTGCTGAGTGACATGTGTTGTATTTTCCTTGTTTCCTCAAGCCTTGAAAATTCTTTCACTTTATAGAAATTATTAGCTGATGAAAACTGTCCTGAATAGAAGAAGAAAAAATGAGGAGTAACCATTTCTAAATGTTACTTATTCATTAAAATGCTGTAGATCTGATTTCCATTTTAGATGAAAGTCCAAGAAGGCTAGGAAGTTTCCTTGACAAGTGCTATGGCCAGACAAAGCATTAGTGCCAAATTTTTGTAGTTGTTGATTCAGTGTGAAGCTGACAGCTGATGTTAACTACCCTTCTATGATGTATTGTACCTAGTTGGTTCATTGCGATGGAAGAGAAAAGGTAACACAGCATCTAAACTGTACTGTGAACAAAGACCTTCAGGAAGCAAGCAGATTGCACAGATCTTAAGCCAAAACTGGGGAAAACATTTGCCTAAATAGAGCTCTCTGCCCTCTTCACCTTCCCTTGCCAGGAAAATATTGGCAGCAATGCCAACTCCTTCCCTAGCTTTCTGTGGTTTCAGGAAGGTAGCTATGCCATATGGATTGTGATATAATGACTGCAGTCTCTGTCTGGGCTCCGGCTGTTGCTCCATGAAAGATTAACATCTCTGAGATCTGTGTCTGATACATAAATTATTCACGGAACTATGTCACATAAAGGTATGACTAAACTCATCTTACAGCATAGACTTCAGTTTCTTCTTACATGAGAACTGCTGATAGTTACATACCGAGAAAGGGGAAAGGCTTAGCACACGATCATCTTTCCTCTCCATTAAGTTTATGCACTTTGGCTTCACGTTATGATGCACGGCACGGTGGAACAGAGGCTTTCAGAGAGAGGGCTGTTACTTTTGCATAATTCGTGCTGCTGGTATATTTAAATATGCTGGCATAAATTTCTGTAAGTTCGTATTGTCTTGGAACTTGCTGAGAAAATTTTTAGACAAAACAATAATTTAACATAAAATTCCCTGTTTAAATCACGAAATGGTAACAAAAAGCATTTAAACTGAGAAAATGCAAAATTAAAGCTAACATTCTATCCAATGATGGCAAAAGAACTGAAATTTAAGGCATAATGCCTACACTAATTTTTATATTTCTATTTTCCTCATTTTGTTATGCATTATTGGTTTTTATATTTTTTATATTTAACCCTTCCATTTCAATTTTAAACTAACAAATCATATTTTTTTGGAAAACTCTTTTAAGAAGTTTGTTTTCCTAGGATGTGACCTTTATTTCCTCCATTTATAAACAGTGCCTAAAAATTAAATTCTTTCAACGTGGTTTTAAACATGGCTTTTTAACCAATAGAGTGTAAATTATTTCTGTTTGAGAATCAGAACTGGTGCAAGCAGTACAAACTCAAACTTTCTCAAATCTTCATTTGTCTTATATCTTGAGGCTTTAAACATTGGTTAAATAGCACTTGACAGTAGTTATCTCTTCCTTTCTTCTCTCACTTATCCTGTTAAAAATTCACCATAGGGATTTGTATAAGAAATCTGGCACTCTTTCCGGGTGCCAAAGAAGGTATTTATGACAACATTTGTTATAATTTTGTTATATATAAAAAAATGCATACATCATATAATCTTCAGTAATATAGGAGATACAATATTAGCATCCTCTCTACATTCAGATCCATTCAGTGAAAAATTATTAGGACTATTTTCCACCTTGAATAATTTATCTCAGTAAAGCTAAATTTAGGGGATTTAATTAAAAGAGACAAAACATTTTTGCATCATTCACTTGCTTATAATCTCTGAAGTGAAATGCATATATCATTCCTTTAAGACATTCTTTGTCTTTTGAACAAGTAAAATGATAAAAAAAGCTTCACAAATTAGGTCTTAAGCAACAGTTATGAAGGGAGGTATGATGCTGTTTTTTTTTTTTTTTTTAATCTGTGGTTCTGGAAAAAGAAGAAATGAGATATTTGGGTTCCTCAGCTGAGGGGTAATTGACTTTGAATGTTCTTCTCTGTTTCAAAAGGCAACTTCAGCATGTCAGCAGGTCATATTTGAAGTCAGTTTCTACACAAAAAAGGCCTGTCTCTGGACATCACCCAGGTGCTTTCTAAAATGATGTTCTGTGATCCTACATCTGTATGCATGTATACATAGGTGATGTTTATATAAAGAAAAAGCAACAAAGAAGAAATGATGGTGTCCAACTGTTTGGATTTTTGTGTGTGCACTCTTAGCACTGAGCTGCCTCTGCTCTTTGATTTCTAGCCCTTGCTGATATTTTGATGTGGAAGAGTTTGCTCTGAGGTATGCAAGGAAGTTGCCAAACTACAAAACACAGTTTTCCTGCTGAACAGCAAACTGGGTGAAGTTCCCTGCTGTTCTGCCAAGCCTGAGGTTACCACCAGTAATCCCTCAGGGTTCCTCTGCACTTCTGGTGATAAAGACGATGAGTGATTTGGTTGCCTGCTGTTTATTTTGCTGTTTTATTCAACGATTAAAGGGAGGGGCTGTGTGAGCTCTCTTTTCAAATTATTTTTTGTTTTCTAGAGCTTTTCACTCACGTAAAGTACTGTAGGATGTTCAAGATAAAAAAGGTCATATAAGTACAAGGTCATAGTCAGGAGGTACATATACACTGCTGAAAACGCAAATCATTTG
This sequence comes from Alectoris magna, assembly GCA_030625065.1. Taxonomy (NCBI): domain Eukaryota; kingdom Metazoa; phylum Chordata; class Aves; order Galliformes; family Phasianidae; genus Alectoris; species Alectoris magna. The sequence goes on along the minus strand of CM060563.1, from coordinate 30,653,143 downwards.
TCTCGCTCCAATTAATAGGAGTGAGAGGAGATTCTTTTAATATACCCGGCGTGAGTTTAAGAAACAATGGTTCAAATGTTGGTCCAACCAGTTTACTACAAATCCTAGCCTTTTAGGGAGACGGGGAAGGGGAAACAGGCGATAGAAAAGGTAAGAAGAAAAGCAAGGAATCTCTGTAGAGAGCAAAAGAGATAGTCACCACTGTGGGGCCAGCGAGGTACGTGGTAGGTCCGTTGATCTCAGGAACCAGTCTGGTCACCACGGGAGATGGGAGAAAGCCAGGCAGCTCCGCAGCAAGCAGGCCTTGGGAGTTCTTCCGAAGAGGTTTTCCCCTCAGGGAATTCTCCGTCAGGGGTGCCTTCGGGAGTTTCTCTCCATCAAAAGTGTCTTTGGGAGTTTGTCTCTGTCAAAGGTGTCTTTGGGAGTTCTTCTCCAAAGTCCCTAGTTTAGTGAGGGCCTTTTATCCCCAATTTCTGTGGTTTTTTTCTCTTCTTCTTTTGTCTCAGTTTTGTGTAACATTCCTGGGCCAATAGATAAGCCCGCAGAGGGTGGCGCCTTCGTTGCCCTGCACAAGTACTATCACCTTTTGCAGTGGTCAGCTCCTTCAAGCCATACGCCTGAAAAAGACTGCTTGTCTTGCTTCTACTTATCTTTGCAATCATAAGCAGAGATACAGTGGCATGGTGACACACACCATTCACCCCCCAGCAGTTGTCTTATCACCAGAAATGCCTTATGAAGCAAGCTTTGAGACAAAGAATAAAAACAGTTCTGTCCTTCACATCATTCTACACAAGCTTTGGATTTTTTCATCTTTTTGTTATATTTCATATTTAGCATTAGCAATTTACTAATAAGAGCCAGCAATGCATTTACATGGCCTGTACTCGTTTTCTGACAAAAAGGAAGAGAAATAGAGAAATTTAGTACTGATGACATTTGTTGTTTGATGTTAGTAGTTTGATACATGTTTTTATTTGAAATAAAATTTGCTCTTAAAATTGTGATTGAAGAACGATCATAGACATTTTGAACAAAAACTGACCCCCACTGAAGATACACATCTCGTACAATTACAAGAGGTATTATATACTGTTCATCCAAACTTATAACTGACTTATAATTAAATAAAAGACATGCTTACATTAAAGAAAACCAAACCAAAAAGCTTGTAGACAAATATTTTCTGCTCATTTCAGCAGAAGAATTTCCATCTAGTAGGAGTTTATTGAAGTGGAGCAGGGAAGAATTTGGTCAATGACATTTTACAAAAGGGTATAAACAAATGGTCTAGAACTGACAGTTTCACAGACCAAAGTGCTGAACACATAAATATTTCATCCCAGAGCAGATTTCATTTTCTAAGTAAGACAAATTTATATTATTAACCAGCAAATGTCTAATAATGTGAATATTTAAAAAATGTGTTCAGAGGTCACATCTCCTGATCAGGTTCTAAATGATTTGTCTGCATATTTAACAGGCAAAAAGAGATAAAGGAATTACAAATATTTATTTAATTTCTAAGTAGAAAATAGCCTTCAATATTTTTTTCTCAGACATTTTAGTACTCATTTTGAAACTCTCATCCATGTTCATGCTATTGGAATTGCTTTCACAAATTGGTTACAGAGGGTTAGATATCTAAAATGATAATAATATACAAGACTAACAATAAAATTGATTTTTAGTGGTTACTGTATGCATTTCACTTCAGCACGGGTATAATCACTGCTTACATGAGTTACAACTTTTGTTTTGACTTGAGAATAATGACTCTAATATTTTCTATTTATTTACAGCTTCTTGTGGTTTTGCATCCAGTAGCTAAATTTTTTCAAGCTATCTCAATAGACTCAATTTTTACTGTACTTTAAATATAACTTCATGAGAACACTCTATAGCTAACTGAATTGGAATATACTAAATTCACATATGTCACAAAGAATAAACATTCAGTGGAACTGTCAAAGTGAAAATTTTCTTTTGGATGTTGTTTCTCTTCTATACATTACTGTGTTCATTCTTGATCATTTTTATCTTCTAGCTGCTTCTCTTGACTAATGGAAAACAAGAAATCAACTGTTCAGTGAGAACTGACACGTAAGTTCTCTTATGTTCTAATTCACATAAGTTCTGCAAATGCTGGGATATAAGTATAGGCTTAAGTAGAACAATGCACCATACTACAGCAGTTAACTTGCTTTTCTGCGATTAATTGATCTTCTTCCACGCTGACATAGAATATTATAAAAACGAATCTATACCATAAACATACAATAATCATATGGTGTTAAACTTAGTAATTTGACTTTGTTATCAGGAATGGACAACAAATACTTTCAAAAGCAAGAAATGAAGAAAGAGGAGGGAGTTCCCTTGAGCTATACACTCAAATGTACAGATCAATTCTGTTAGTAATTGTGTAGCTTTCTTCTTTCTTAAATACTACTAATTAAGCTCATATTCAGAAAGCCTGGTTCAACGTTATTGTGTGAAAATTATTTATATTACATGGTTTTTTTTGTTGTTGTTTTTTGTGTTTTTTTTTGTGTTTTTTTTTACCCTCTCTGATGAGCGCTCTACTACAGATCTTGACAGTGTTGATCCTGGAAGACCAGTCATCTAAGGCTTGATGCAAAGTGAAATATCTTCAGGTGGATGGGCTGAGATAGCCTCATTCATGGTGCCCAACATGCAATACGTGCACTGTTTGTAGAAGGTAAAATGTTTTAAACCCTTGTAGAGAAGAGAATTAAACTGTGATTTCCAAATGACTGTAAGACTGTTAGATAAAAGCAGATTTTATTTATTTCTTCATTTAAAGACAGTCTTTGAAATACATCCTCTGTGACTATGCCTGGCTCAACAAATTCTAGCTCTGAATTCAACCTTCAAGTATATGAGGGCGTCTCTTTATATCTTGAAGAGAAATTCAGTTTAAAGAACCCTGTTTACTGATATGTTAGGTTCAGCAGCTCCGTGTGCTCAGTCTTGTTAATCCTGTTTTGAAGTGTTTAACTCTCCTAATAAATTATGTAAGTCACCTAAAGCCACTTAAGGATGTGGCTGTGTTACAGGAGCCAGATACATGTAAAATATATTGCTGTATAGACACTGCTATGGTTGCTTTCCCTCTTTTTTTCTTTTATTTCTAATGTTTCCCTTATCCACACTGCAGCTGTAAAGGCTGTAATGCATTCTATCAGTTATCCTTTTTTTTTTTTTTTTTTCTTTCTTTCTTTCTTTTTTCTTTTTTTTTGAGGCCATTATACCTGTCTATTATGTTATTATATACTCAATTTGTTTTTTTGTTTGAATTACTGAATGTACTAAGGATACTTCTTTACTCCTGGTTATCAATAGTTGCAAATGTCATATAGGTTTTAGACTGGCACTCTACTTAGTTCAATAATGAACAAGAAGGGTATTAGATTAAAAAGCCCTTCTAGAGAAAAATCTAAATACAGTTTTGCATGGTCTCTATCATTTCATGTTTTTAATTTCTTCAAAACTATTATATGCTTACACAGTCCCACCAATAAGTCTTATCAATAAGCCTTTCATTCTTTCTACTAGATGACTTTCTTTTACTAAAGGTATGAGTTTCCTATTTGACTTCATGGCTAAAATAATTATATATTTTATATATAATATATATTATATTATATATATTATATTATATAATATAATATATTGTATATTATATATTATACATTATGTATTATATATTATATATATCTACATAGAAAGTAATAGTGAGAAGAAATAATCACATCATTTCAGTTCCATGTCCAAACTTAATGTCGACTGGTCAAGAAAAGCTATGGATATGTCTGAGGAAGTTAAGTAGGGACACTTAACAGTAAAAAAAATCACCAAAATAATTTGCTTCTGTTTTTTTTTTTTTTTTTTTTTTAATTAAAAAATGTTGCAGTGATGTGGTGGTTAAGTAAATGGAAAAGGAAAATGGTGACAAGGCTAGAATGCCAACATACAAATGAATATTAATTGCCATGACTGAATTTCTCTTCCTTCAACATTAAAATAAAGGACCAGAATATAGATGTAAGGCCAATTTAGCACTGGTTTGATATAACCACTTGTAGGTATGTACTACTTCATATCTATAATTTCGTGATGGTTTGTGATGATTCACCAGCCTCATGGTATATATGATGTCAAATTTAATGATAAAAATAATCAGCTTAAATGGCTTCTGAATCTATATAAGTGAATCACTTTCTTGTGGTCTGATTTACTATGCCTTTTTTCCTGAAAAATGACTCTTAAAATAATGCATAAAATATGATCTTTTCTGATGCCAAATTTTCTGAAACCAGTCATTAAGATTTACTATTTCCATTATGAATAATGTCCATTATAAAGGAGGAAAAGCATGACTGTAAGGCAAGCGTATATATTCTGTCATAGCACAGCAGTTTGTCTTCAATGACTGATGATGTTTGCAGTTCAGGAAAGTAATAATATAGCAACAGCAAGTGAGAGTTGCGTTTTTAGCACAAACTCATTGTTCATCACATACATTATTTTACTCTTTGACAAAGTGAATACCTATTACTGTCGGTAATGAAGACAGAAAGCCAGGTGACCTCCTCCTATAGTTCAATAAAACTACAGACTACAAACAAGGCATAATGAAATAGCAATCTAAAATAGACTTTAGCAAAATGTACCTGTTATGCGGACAGCCCTCCTTCTCAAGATACCATTGTCTCATATTCTTACTTAATGAGAAACAGTAGAGGAATGTTTGTTAGATACCAGCTGAAACATGTTTCTTAAATTCTTGGAGAACACAGAAATAATAATCTTGATTCATGACTTAGCAACCTCATGAGCTGACAGAGTAAGTTGGAGCTAGGCTGTGTATGCAGCTTTACTTTTTGTTTCTCTTCTGCTTTCATTCTTCTGTTCACTTTTTGTCTTGAGAGGAACATCTTTTGATTTCTCCTTTCTCTTCCTACTGCTTTGTTCAGACTTAGACGAAGGCAAATGCAGTCAGCAACTAAATAGATGTTTCCTGCCTAGTGTAAATACCTAAAGCAAGTTATTAAAGCTTGTTCTCATTCCCATGCATTGTTTGAGGATCTGAATTGTTGATGACTCAGGGGAATCTGAGCTGCCACTGACTGCTGGATTCTAGCAGTTGGCAATACTCTCAACCTATTTTTTGACCTTGAAAAGCTGTGATCACCTGCTTGAGAAAAGAAAGAAAGAAAATATTTCCCAGAGCAAAATATTACTATCAAAGTAGCAGTAATTTTCCATGCAGTATCCCATTGGAGGGATCTGGCATTTCCTCATGCACTTGCTTGCTAAGGTTTACCAAGGGTACTAAGGACTTTTACATACTGTAGGTGATGCAGGAAAGTATAGCACGTCAGGTGGTCTTTGAACAAGAAAATTCCCCTACTGCATTGTAGAATTCAGAATGCTTGTGTGAATAGTCCTTGTTTTCTCTTTAGTCTTGTCTGCTTGGTTTTATATCATTGCAAAGCCAAAGAGACTTTTTCAGTCTCTTTCATCTCTTTGCTTATTTGGGATTGTCAGAGAGCCTTCCTGTGCCATCACTGAACATAGCAGAAGTTAAGCAAAAAAACTGAAAGGGAGGAGAGAGGACAACAATTCTTTGTATGCATTCCGCTTGTATATAGAGCCCAAGTCAGCCAGTAAAACCTATGGCTCTTACAGATCACCTAGCTTGCTCCCATGAAATACAGTTCAAAGCTCTTCAAAATTAGTACAAGTGTCTGTTTCATAAATACAGTTTAGAAACAAAAGAACTTGAAGTCAATTTGTCCTATGTCATGTTGCACATGTTCTGCAGCTAAAAAGAAAATAATTGTGGTGTAAACAAACAAACAAAAACAGACAAACAAGCCACTAAGACACTAGGGCTTAAGGATTAGAAACATTCAGTTCAGTATTAGGCTGCATTTCCATTCCCACAAAATAATGTCACATTACAGTAAATATGTAGATACAACCTCTATCAATCCAACTACGAAATGGATGGCAGTGTCTTCTTGCACCTGGTTTCTATCTCTGTATCAATGGAAAATTCTGCCAACTTCCATGAGAATCACTCCAAATAATTAACTAAAATAATTTCATATGGTGTTCCAAAAGATTTATAAGTACTGGCTTTATGCAAACAAAGCAGTTTTTGAAATGTATTGTAATTACATACTGATCTTCCATTATTGGTGGATCTATAATGAGATTTAGAATTGCGCTTCCACTATAAAATATTGTTAGACAAACTTTCCAATGCAAAAATCAAAGAAGAGCTCAGAACCAAAGGGAGAAATTTGTGTTGAAGACAGTGTTCTGAATCTCTAGGATTGAGGGTATTCTTCATTGTAATTTTTCATTGTAAATATTTTTGATACAAAATGTTCCTGATGTAAGCATTCAACATACCTATGTTTTTAATGTAGGAAATAAGTAAATTCTACTTATATATATATCTTTAAATTAATGATAGTTTAAAAAGGTGTTTTTTTTTGTGTGGTTTTTTTTTTGTGTGTGTGTGTGTGTTTGTTTTTTTTTTAAGCAGCATCCACTGATTTACAATCTCTATTAATCACTCACTATGCCAGAAGACTAATTATTTCAGAAATTAACTGCATTTTGTAATATCCTGGTTACATTTTGCATTCTGGAGCTCTGCTTAAGTATTCCCATTTGATTTCTATTTTATGTTAGTAAAAGATCACAGTTTTTCCCCTACAATTCTGAGCATGAGCAAGTGATGCCAAAAGTGTTTATATTCTCTATGAGTTACCTTAAATCCCCCGTGTTTTTTGTTTGTTTGTTTGTTTTGGTTTGTTTTGTTTTCCTCTGGCAAATTCAGAATCTGCATGTGGAGGTAAGATTTTTGTTTTGAATCATTTCTAATTTGTGGAAATTCTTGGTCAGGTATTAGAAAAATGTAATTGGAGGAAAAGTAAGTATTCAAATGCAACTGTGAAATAAAGCTAGATGAAAATGGTATTTGTTGTTAAATTAGGTCAGCACTGCAACTGCAACTGCAAAAAGTTTTCAGAGTAAGAAGAGGTTTGCACACGAATTCATAGCATTCTACTTGAATTTTTTAAGTGGAATGAGAAAATATATATATTATCTCCTTAACAATGTTTCTATGCTTTCTCCTTCACAGCAAAATCAGATGTCTGGTTGATTAGTTTATCGTTTGCAGAAATCATAGATGGGATGTAGGTGTAAAACATGTTCTCCTGTGTGAATGCAGACTTTGGATTCTTGTTTAAGTCTGATTGAGAAACTGCTGGCTTTAGACATTTGACTATCAAAGTGTTTGTCTAGTGTGGAACCATAAAGTGTACTTTCCTGCAAGTATCTGCCCAGTGATCTCCCTTTTAGCCTGAAGCAATGATTGTCTGTGCATTTTAACAGTTCATTTGCTTTCACTATACTACTCGTTTCTTAGCACATCGAATTTTATGCAGTTTTGAAGTAACCCCTTGTGACGGTTCAAATGAACATTTGTATTAGATGCAGTGCAGTGGAAGAAATTACTGATACTAGGTATGTACATTTTTACACAGATAAACAGCATCTATGGATGCTATCTCAAAAGGGATTCATTTATACTTTCTGTCTTGTAGCAATGACAAATGAAGGAACCACATTTAACGTCTTAGTATTTTCATAGGTTTTGTTTTTTTCAAGTACAAAGACAACCATAAATCAAATACTCTCTGTGGGCTATCGGCATCAAATTACACAGGGAGAGATTCATTTCTGTAATGTAGTCTTAGTGGTATCCAATCACAAGATTCATTTCCCAGGTGGATAAAAAAGGAAACATAATTAAGCACACTGATTTTTTAAGCAGTCCTCTGGCTCAGGGAATTATGTGAAGATACTATAGCATTCATAACAGTCCTGTAAAGTTGTGCAGTCAGCTTCTGCTGCAGAATGGTAGCCTGTACTATAATAGTGAATAAATTAACTGAAATATATACTGCAGCTTCAGGGAACGGCATATCTAGAGATTATAAGCTTGCTTTTATTCTTTTTTAAAATGCATTACAGTGAAATTAAAGCTTATTTCAAGTGCTTTTTGCTGTTTAATTTTTTTTCCAGTTAATTGATAACATTTCCATCGTTGGAGGTGATCAAGGCCAGGTTGGATGGGGCCCTGGGCAGCCTCATCTGGTACCTGCTCTAGCGGATGGCAACTCTGCCCATGGCAGAGGGGTTGGAACTAGATGATCTTTGGGGTGCCTTCCAAGACAAGCCATTGCATGTTTCTTAGATTTTTCTGAATACAATTGAGAGCTTCGAATTTATACCAGAGCAATTTTGGACCTGCTAAATTGAACGAGTATTATATTATTATGGAAAAAAAAAAAAAAAAAAAAAAAGATGGTCAAACCATGTGGTTCTCCTGCTGTATTCGGTACTGGTGCTGTCTTGCCTTGAATGATGTGTGCAGTTTGGACTCCATGAAACAATAAGGATATGAAGATACTCATGTATCTTCAAGGAGGGCACCGAAGCAGGTAACAGGGCGGAAGAGCATGCCCTGTGAGGAGAGTCTGAGAACACCTCTGATGTCCAGTTTGGAGAAGAGAAGGCTGAGAGGTGATCTTGTTTATCTCTGCAGCTCCCTGAGGAAAGGAAACAGAATGAGGTGCCAGGCTCTGTTCCCGGGAACTTACAGCAACACTGGAATTGCACAGAGATGTGCTGGGGGAGGATTACCATGTGGGGGTAATCAAACACTAGAACAGGCTGCCAAGATAGGTGGCCCATGCCTGTCAGTGTTCAAGAGGCATGAAGGCATATTAACAGCGTGCTCAATAATATGCTTTAATTTTTTGTTAGATCTAAAGTGGTCAGGCAGTTGGACTAGATGACTAGATGACTAGATGATTTTGCAAGGTCCCTTCCAACTGAAATATTGTATTTTTGTTCTATTCCTCTTCTATTCTAACAACAATAGGGATGCTAGCCATTCCAGAGTTCCAAGGAATATTTATTGAAAATTTGTTTTTAATAACTTAAATTACTATAATAAATTTTAATTGAACTTTTGTTTTAGTGATGGAAATAGAGGAATACTCTGTATTTTTAAGGTGTTTCTCCACTGTGTTCTATGATGTGTTCGTGTTTTAATGTTATCTTCATTTTTCATACCTCTTACTTACGTTACTAGTTGTGGACTTGAAACATAGTGTTAGGCTTATTTTAGAGCCTTTTTTTTTTTTTTTCCTTTTTTTTTTTTTTTCTTTTTTTCTTTTTTCCACCATGGTAATGTCACTAGAAATGTAAATTGTTCTTCGATTATCATGTGAGTTGTGTGTCCTGAGGTTTAATTGTACAAAAATTCAAAGAATTACTAAGGAGAAATTAAGATCACATTGTTAGAGTGCTAAAAAACAGTTTAAATACAAGTCAGGTAAACAGTTCATAGTGAGTGTCCAAAACACATGGTAAGTCAAAACGTGTAACAGTAAACATAATGGGCAGAATGAAGAATGAAGGGAATTGTAGCCACTAATGATTTAGTATCAAAATTATGGAAAGAATTGCTCAGGCATAAGGTATTTTCATGTTATCAAGTTATATTACAGAAACATTTTACATGAAAATAGTAATGGATTGCATAAATATTGCTTATGATCTCTAGTAAAACTCTAAAGGAAAAAGAAAAAAGAAGTGATCTTGGCCTGGATGTGGACTACAGTTTTCCTATCAGGAGGATTTTGGGATTTGTTCATTTCTTTCTTTATTTAAAGAATTATATGCAGAATGAAAAAATGTAGAAAAACATAATCAGAAGGTTTTGTGTAGAAATAGTGTGTTTCTAGAAACATCAGTCTGTGTACAACGCAGGGGTGCCCAAAAAATTGAAGAGCTTCACTTCACTTGGAGGGTGATGACACACTGGAACAGGTTGCCCAAGGAGGTTGTGTATGCCCCATCCCTGGAGGCATTCAAGGCCAGGCTGGATGTAGCTCTGGGCAGCCTGATCTGGTGGTTGTCGACTCCTCCCATGGCAGGGGGATTGAAACTAGATGATCACTGCGGTCCTTTTCAACCCAAGCAATTCTGTGATTCTAACTTAACTACTGACTCACAGTTATGTCTTTATTAGATTAAAATTAGAGAAATGTGGGAAAGATCTGCTAGCATTTCCCAGGCAGTCTAAGTTGAGTCTTTCTGGAGTGCTTCAAGACGTGATTCCCTTTGTCTTTCTTGCTGCGAACAAATTTGTTTCAAAATTTTGAAGATACTTTTAATTAGTAAAATAAAATGTAATGTTTAGGTTAGAATCCATGTTTAATAGAAAAGTATGTATCATCAAATGCATCAGATCTGTTTCAAATAACAATGTTAGAGAAATTACTGCAATTATGAGGGCATAAAAGTACTTTAATTATTGGCCAAAGTCTTTCTACAAGATGGCTTTGAAATGTACTTTGTACATCAATTCGGCAGAAGAGTAACTTAGTGTCCATATATTTACTTGTATGTTCATTACTCAGTTTTACCTCTAAATAGTGGGCACATACTTGTTAATTTGTTCTTCATGAAATACTTCAACAGAAATACTTTGCTTTGATAATGAAAGTTGATTGGAAGATTTACGAAAAATACTTAGGCTTTTATTATACAAGGCTTAAAGCTACACACACAGATTTACTTCTCCTAATCTTCAGTCATCTCTGTGTTCTCTGTGTGATATGGCATGAAATCTTGCCAAAATAACAAATCGAAGATGACTGATTAATCTAAGATAACTGTTATTGATTAATGTCTGTTAACTCTACAGTAAATACCACACAACAGCACGCTATAGATTCCTATATTCAAACAGACTGAAATTCATTTTACTCAGGGAAAAAAATGTTGTACTACAAATTCTGTGAGTAGAATCATTCAATCACAATGTAAAAGAAAACACTTAGGGAAGCTAGGGAAAGAAAACAATCCTATATTTGTAGTATTTTTAAAAAATATTACCTTTTCATTCTCTGTTTCCTCAATCCCTACTCCTAAGGGAAACCTACAATTTAGCTTCAGTAGTTGACTCCGGATTCATAAATCTAAGGGAGATTAATTAATTACATATCACAGACTCAGCAGATATATTTGTTTTCCGGCATACCATAAATTTCCTCATGCCCAGCTTCCAACTAAACCATCAGAGTTCTAAAATCAATATTCAGCTTTCTCTCTTTGTCCAAGAGAGCTAATGACTTAATCATCTTCTCACCTACTGTCTTTTATATTTTTTTAGTTACACTCACTATTTTACCCCAAATTGTTTAATTGATTTATACAGTAAACTAAGCTCAAAGAAAAGCTCAAATGTTTCCTGTTGCTGTTTCACATCTGTGTCAGTTTACCTGAAAGAAGTATCTGTAAACTTCAGAAACAGTAGAAAAGGTAAAATCAAATATAAATTCTTCAGTGATTTCAAATGACAGTGGTACCTGATTTTCATTCCAATTCCTATATAAAGTTAATATATACAGGCTAGAAACTGCAATAATTAAAATTTCATATATATCATGTATCAAATAATTGTACTACCTTCTTACTCCATAGGATTTTGACATAAAAAATATGAAGGTACTTTAAGAGCCACAGTTCTGTAGAAAAGACCTCTTTACATTTTTATGTGAACGTTATTTTCTAAGTTGCTACATAAAAGCACATTTGAATATATATTCCAGGTACCCTGCTCAAATTAATTTTTTACAGGTGAAGTATTTAATTTTCTCTATTTAGTGTTTTTAACAGCACCTTATACTGTAAAATCCAGTGTTGCAATGCTTTTCTATTTCTGTGAATTGTCTGAATCCAGAAAAGCTTAATGAGACACACTCAGCATTAGAAGGATTAGTGTGAAATTTAATTTGAGTTAATCTGCTGTACACTGAAGAAGCATGCAGAAAAAAATGTAAGCAGGAATTACCTGTTTTAAAGTACAGCATCACTAAATATTCAGCTTTATGTGTTTATTTTATGACTTCTGAAGAGATCTGACCTTGTGACTCTGCTGTACTTATTTTGGATTTTACAGTTTCAAGGCTCCTGTTACTTTATCTATTTTTTTTTAACTGGATTTCATATTTTTCAGGAAAAATGTCTAGCTTGTCAACATTGCAGTTTGTGTCATAGCAATCTCTAAGGCTCTGATTCTCTGATTGCAGGAATAGATGAGTATTGTACAGTTTTTACTGTGCGCAAATGCAGCAAGTCCTAAGAACTTCCTAATATGGAAACACAAATTTCACCATGTTCCTTGAAAACATTTGTAACAAACTAAGTAGTGCTAATGTCATCTAAAGCTACATAGAAAATTCTTTGTTTTAAAAGACAAATCACTGGAATCTATAAAAATAAGAGAAATAATTTATAAGTTCAGTGCAAGAAAATGAGTAAGAGGAACTGTATTTAAAAGCATCTGAGCAACTGTGGATCTTCTCTTCCCTTTTCTAAATGATATTTACTACCAAAAAGAACTTAGGAGCTTTTGAAACATTGATCAGCTTAGTAGTGGAATTCACACTCACATCTTATATTTAGAGTTGTTTATTTCAGTAGTTTAACATCAGGTGATGTCATCATCAAGAACATTATACATATGTGAAAAAATCGTTATATATTAAGGAAAGTGCTGCAATTCAGTTCTTTAACAGAAAGATCTGTCATTCTTAAAAAAACACAACATTGCTTTCCAAGACAAATAAATTCAATTTGATGGCACTTGCAGACTTCGGTACTTTTGAAAGGGATATAAGTTGACAGAGAATTTGCCTTGCAGGTACATGGAAACGACAAACATTTTCCCACCCACAGCAGGAATACGTAAGTTAAAGTGGGATTTCAAAGACATGAATTTTTCAAGACTGGCTGTCATCCAAATAGAGTGTCATAGAGTTTCAGCATTTGTGGAAGAGGAAGCAAAAACTAGCAAACATGAGAGAAAATAGCAGAGGAAAGCTAACCAAAGGAAATATTGAACTAAATCTGCAATGATGGTTAGGTTTGCACAAAGAAATGTAACAAACAGAGAAAAATATTAATAAAAAAGGAATATTTGAGATGAAAGGATGAAGGAAAGGCTTGTATTATTTTGATGAACTTGCTATGAATCAGTAAGTATTGAAGAGGAATTGAAATACACATTTCTAATATGAACTTAGGTCAGCCAAAAAAAAAGGGTTAAATTCCTGTTGTAGAGAAGAAGCCTTCTCCACAGTGGCCTTAAAGAATCAACAGTTAAATGGGCAAGGACATTTCAAAGTATTATGTTGAAAGTTCTATGGCTGTATAGCTACTATGAAAGCCAGGTGTACATGTGAAGTGAGGGGTTGCTGTAAATGTCTGAAAACTTAAGTCAGGTAAAATTTTCTGGAAATCACAGCCCTTTCATTATCTCACATATGTCTGGCCCTTGGAAAAGTAGCCTTCAGCTTCAATTAAAATTGCAAGCAGAGAGAATTTCATTAGAAAACTGTTAGAAAAAACTTATATTAATTCCATATAGTATTAATATTAAATTTGGTGTTTTTAAGTCTAATGTACTCTTTCTGAGGTATATCCTCGCTTTTGTATTTAGTTTCGTGTACACACAGCTGTTGCTTTCAGTGGAGACTTCAGGTGGTAACTTCATCTGTAATTGAATACACGAAGAAGATAATAAAATCTAGATACAAATTACCTCCCTATCAAAAGAATATGTAGCATTTTTAGTAAAATTTTACTTACTTGATTTCATAATATACAACATTATTTTAAGCTTACAGTTTGGATATAAACGAGACATGACTTTTCATTTTAACTAGTGAAATTGATGTGTACAAGGAACTGTAGCTATAATATAACTTATTCTTAACAACATTTCCATTGTTAGCAATGAAGAACATTTCTGGGTTGGAATTCTCCCTGTGAGAATGAAATCCAGCACCAGTTGTCTTGCTATGATAACCCAAGACAAATTATTATGCAGACAATTTGTTTAACTGACCAAGTCAGAGAGCAGTCAACTTTGAAGAGGAGTCATCTTGGGAAGATTATTATGTCCAGCTGAAAATAATAAGCCAAACATACCTTTAGACTAGGAAAAGCGAGAATCATTTCTTGCTGCAAGTCAGAAGGGATGTAGACATATTTTGCCCAGCAGTTTGTCAAAAAAAGACAGGAAAGTGTTTTCAGGCATTAGGAACAGCTACATTATCTTGGCATTCTGGAACTGGCCATGAAATTAAATTGGCAGAGCTACAGAAATGACACATCTTTACCAAAACTGACTGAACAGATAATTGAAGAACAGTATATAGAGCACATCTGGATTTCTCTAAAAGACACATTGTTACAAATACTTTAATCATAATAGAGAAGACAATGCAAATAAACTTTTTTAAACAACAGCAGCAACAAAGAAAGAACAAAACAAAACAAAACAAAACAAAAATACTTGGTTAGAATCTTTGGAATACTGTCATTATCCAATCAAGAATATCTCCAAAGGAAAAAAAACATAATGATATTAAGAGGTGTGAGCGGATGAATGAAAAAATAAAAGACAGGGCCAATGCAAAAAAAAACCAAAACAGGATAAATTAAAAACAGGAAGAGCAATCTTTGGAAGGCTTTTCATCACTGTGAATAGAATGATGAATCTCAAATGTATATTGAAGGGTTTTTTTTTCATGTGAAAGAACGAATAAAGTAAATAAATAAATAAACATCAGAAAAGCTTTCCAACTCTTCAGTATGGGTATGTCTGTTTTAATGGAGCATGTTTTCTTGCTTGTATAGTTTTTTACATTTTGGGTGCAAGGGGATTTGATTGTTATGTGGCAGGATACATGGGTTATATTCGTACAATTTGCAGCATGTTAGGGTCTTTGTGTAAAGCAAAGATCTCTGTTTAGAATAAGTTGACATCAGTTTTGGTTGGGTAAGAATTTCATTCACTGTTTTGTTGTAACACTGAAATCTTACACGCCGTGCATAGGAGAATAGTAAAAAGTTATGATAGTCAAAAGTCATGAATGATGCAAACGACAAAATTGTTTCTCTGTTCCTTTCCATTTAACTTTATTTAAATGTTTGACAATGCATTGTGAAAAGTTTTAAAATTGTAATTAAAGTTCAAATTAGTCTCTTTAATCAGCACTTAATAATCTCCCAAATACTTGATTAATAATTATTGCATGTTTAATCATTACTGTGGAAATTTGGTGCTAATTTTTGGTTAATGTTGGATTTTAAACCTCCACATTTTTTCCACTCATAAAATAAATGTACTTACATACTTTTCTACTGTGATCCTATGTGTGTATCTGTTCTTCTAATATTCAAATCCTGCCATATCCTTTCATAGAATTTTTTAAGTTGAATGGGACCTTTAAAAGTCATCTAGTCCAACTCCCCTGCAATGGGGATATCAGGTCACCCTGGAGCCTTTTCTTCTTCAGGTTAAACAGCCCTAGTTCCCTCAGTTTGTGGCCCTCCTCTGGATGCATTCCAACAGATCGATGTCTCTTTTGTACTGAGGACTCCACATCTGGACACAGTCCTCCAGGTGAGGCCTCACCAGCTCAGAACAGAGAAGGATCAACTCCCTCTCCCTGCTGGCCACACTTCTTTTGATACAGCCCAGGATACAGTTGGCTTTCTGGGCTGCAAGGGCACATTGCTGGCTCATGTCCAATTTTCCATCCACCAGTATCTTCAGGTCCTTTTCAGCAGGGTTGTGCTCAATTATTCCATTATCTCTAGAAAGGAGTATACATCTGTCTGTCTTAACTGGAAAATTCATCCTTCTTAGTTTTCCCAGCTGTAATCTCTTCAAGGAAAAGTAATCAATCTATGGGGAGTGCAAGCTCTAAAAGGAATCATAGAATCATAGAATCACTCAGGTTGGAAGGGACCTCAAGGATCATCAAGTCCAACCACAGCCTAACCATAGTACCCTAACTCTAAACTGTACCCTCTGCTAAATCATATCTCCAAGCACCACATCCAAATGGCTCTTAAACACATCCAGGGATGGTGACTCAACCACCTCCCTGGGGAGCCTATCCCAATGTTTAACCACCCTTTCTGTGAAGAAGTATACATATATAAGAAATGTATATATATATATATATATATATATATATATATATGTATGCATGCAAGAGTTGGATAAAGAAGAAGCAATGTGAGAAATCACAGTTATCCATCTCAGACCCCTAAATAGGTACCAGATAATATGTGCTTTTAAGAATTATTGGCATTGGCAGTATTGTACTATATACCAAGAGGTGATCCAGCAAATTATGACAAATAATCCAAACACTATGACCTTTGTTGGACCTGCTGAAGATGAAAAAAATAATCTACCTCCAAATCTGATTTTGTTTCAGAAGTTAACAGCTTTCATATATGTTCCTAAAGCAAGTATTTAAAAAGAAATTCAGCAATATAAAGAGACTCTCAGCAATCTTCCAAATTCTTGTCAAAAACATTTACAGGATCAATTTAGTTAGAGACTTGTAGAAGCAATAAAAACCATAAATGAGACTTTGCTTTGTTAAAGAATCTCAGTACTGCATAAGAATTATGGCCACAAGATGAGAGCATGGGAGAACTACGAAAAACATTGGAGCAAAACCCTGTATCTCATGTCGTTTTCCAGTAGAGCATTAACAGATGCATGAGTGGTGCATACTCAGAGAAAAGGAGCTGCTAGCAGTATATTTTGGAACAAAACAGTTGCACTGATTCATCTTTGGGCACAGGTTGAATGTTAGAGCATGGATCCAGGCTATTACCATCATGAAACCCACTGCTGAATGCACGCTCGTGATTACAGTGCATGTTATTTAGACTCCAGCTTATGATGGGAAAATAAAGCTCTGATGGGGAAAGTCACTACTGGTGGCAGACATGCTGAACAGGGCATACCTTCCTGAGCGCAACACAGATGGCACTGCAGAACAAGAGAGAAAGTCTATCAACATGCTACATTACCTTCGCATCTGGGAAGCTCCAGGCAATCCAGCAAGGCACTGAAGAGGATCGAGTGCTGCAGGCAGGGAAACAGTGCATACTCCAAGGATAGCCAAAGAAAATGACACAGGAAGGTATACCATTTGAGAACTGAGTTCTGTATGTGAGATATATATTTAATTTAGTACTTAAATTTTATTTATATTTAATTAATGCTACTTTAATTTGTTGAAAAAAAAACAAACGTCTTGAGTAGAAATACAACATATTTTAAGATCTGATATCACAAAATAACTCATACTTCATGACAGAGATTAGCTTGAAATGTTCATGCAAGAGCAGTCAACTGAGAACTACATAAATCAGTGTGTATTGTGCAAAGCAATTAGTGAAAGGCAAGACAAGAAACTCTGTAGATAGATTTGAGCAAACTTACTTGTGATCTATGGAAGGGATGGAAGCCAAAGGCCTTGTTCTGCAGAGGACAGGAACTTAATAGTAGAAGGTTATTCATTTAATTCATAGATGCAGACCGTCTGGAGGAAACTTGGTCAGGACTGAGAATCAGAAAACAAAAGGCACATTTTTTGAGGTATTGTAGATCTGACATGCTGTGATTATCAAATAGCCTCAGTACAAAGACTCAGATATCAAATGTTCAGATCCAAAAGAAAATTTGAATTCTGATTGTTTTTCCTGGATGCATATTATACAGCAAGAAACAGGTGTGGGTTTTTTGGTTGGTTGGTTTGTTGTTGTTGTTTTTTGTTTATTTTTAATCAGGCAGCCAGAAAATTAATGGTTAAGGCAGAGAAAAAAGGTAAAACTTCTTTCCCCATGTGACTGAATTCAGTGAACTATCACTACTATCCAGGTACTAGACATCAGCCCAGGACCAAAGTAGTAAATAGCACTGGCATGTCCAGGCAGCAGAAATCTGTTTCCTGTAGGGAGTAATACTCTGTCACTGCCTTCTGGTCTGAAGAAATGCCTTGGTTTTATTTAGTGGTTTTATTTTTCATCTCAGTGGAGAGCTATCTTATTTCCTCAGATTATTTGTCAATTTGTTAACCAAAGTAGTATCACTCAATTGAGTTCTGTAGTCCAGCTAATCCAAGGGCTTGATATGTTTTTAATATCTAAAATCTCTAATCTAAATGGTGCATTGCATGTCCCCAGTTCATTTTTTGCTGTCATTATCAGGACTTAAAAATACTTAATAAATGCTAGATTTTGCTTATTGGCCTGAGGAATTTCTGAACATTATATATAAGCTGTGATTAGAAACAAATCTGCCTGAAGATGAGGTCCCCAAGTTCTGGTCAGTGCCAGGAGGAGCAAATTTTTTGAGCGAAGGCACTTTATCATCATTTTTTTAATGATCTGTTGTCCATGTAGGAGTAGCATCAAAGAGTTTTACAGGGAAGCCTTGTTTAGAAGTGGACTGTGAGAAGGTCCTCTCAGCTTTTTCTTCTGTGGTGCTCCTTTGCCATTGAGATAGGGAGGAGGACAGTTCAATAAAAACTGCTGAAACTTCACAATACCACTCTTGTTGTAGAATTCATCATGGGTGTGTAAATGCTAATCTTTAATTTCTTTTTTTTTAACTTTTTTCATTTTTTTTTTTTTCTGAAACATAGTACAGAGTTAGTTTATTAAAAATTATGATTCCATGAGATATAAATCTCAACCTTGGGCTCCTTTCGCATTGCAGCTGAAAGGAAAAAAGAAGGAAAAAAAAAGAACCAAAAAACCAATTCATGAATAATTAATGAATGAGCGAACACTTGCATGATATAAATATTTTCTTTTTGTTCATCAGTATTCAGGGCCAGTATTTCTATCTGGCAAAGGCTTCAGCTGACTTACACTGAAGCAATAAATTAATACAGTTTTTTTTTAAAAAAGCTACCAACAGTTTTAAACCAATTAAAATGCTTGAAGCACAATGCACGCATGTTAAAATGTCATGTCATGATCCCGCTGCACAGAACCAAAGAACTGTAATGAGCTGAGTGCAGATAAGCAAAGATTGCAGTCTTCAAGGGTATTACTTGGTGTGAGCTTTGTGGTGTGCAAAAATATCCCAGTACTTTAAAATGCTAAATAGTCTGACCAATACTAGAGTGGGTGCTAGTTTTGCTTTAGTACACAGTTTGCCTCAGACTTTTGTAGCCTTTAATTTTTTACTATATATATATATAATATATATATATATGTATGTATGTATTTATTTATTTATTTTAAGAGTAAGCCAAGTATTCCCCCTTCCCAGAGTTACCTCCTTAGTGCAGGGTACCTGCAACTTTTCTTCCAAGGAACTGCACAGAGCTCACTGCTCTCCTTCCATAGGGCTGGTTTTTCCAGCTGTTTACAAAGTCCATAAAGATGAATGCTTAGAAGTTTGAGTCTTTGCTTACAGAAATCCCTTGTGGTCTGAGTCTTTTTGTGAAGAAAAATGTCACTCAATTTTCAAGCTGCATGAAAAGCTCTGGTAGCAGGGATGCAGTGCTGTGCAGTAACCTTCCATGAAACAGTCTTAAGAATTTTATTGAAGTTTATGGATTTATTTTTATAAGCAGTACAGTATGTTTGAAATCAAGCCTTCAAAAGGAACGTATCAAAGATTTTCATAGTGGTATCTAAGGCAGAGAATACCCATGGGACCATTCAAGAAACCGAAGAAGCCTATTCCCAAACATTGCACCAGTTAGAAAGGAAAGGAAAACAGGAAAATAAAACACCATTACTTATCCTCCAAAACTGACTGTATCAAAAATATGAAAACAGCATGCCCCTCATTTGTCTTTTAACAACATTTATTATGAAGCTTGAAATTGTATGTATGTCTGTTTTATTAGAAAAAATGTGATACTGTTAATGTCTTCTGTAGTATAGTCTGTAAAGGATAAACATTAGAACAGTGCTTCTGTTTGTAGACTAAAATGATGAGAAATATGTTGAAATGCAATAAAAACTACTAAGAAAAGAATTGTAATTGAATTTATTTTTCTTCCAGTAACATAACTCTAAGGATCAGAGCTAGTTGGATTTTGCATGAAAAAATAACCATATTTTAGAGATAAAAATGCTAACATGACATAATAGAGCTGTATGAGGGCTGCTCTGAAAGTAATGCCTCCTATTCTATAATGTTGACCCATGGTGTCAGAGGTGGATGTTGGTCATATGGCGGTAGAGGCTGAACCTTCCTGACAGTATTCCATTACATTTTGTTGCTGTGTGACAGATGGCAACAGAGGGGCAGCATGGCACAGTGGTATCTGACTTGGAAGAGTGTATTGAAGAAAAGGGTGGCATTGAATTCCTCTACGAGGGAAAAAATTGCATCCTTTGACATTTACTGATGATTTCTGAACATTTGTGGAGGCCAGATGTAAGCAGATGTAATCAGAGAGAGGTGGTGAGTGGTGCATTTTAGCAGTGGTGACAGGGACATGAAAGACAAGTCACATTCTGGACAGCCATGCACAGCTGGCATGCCACTAAAGGAAGGGTGTTTTGATCATCTCAGCCACACAAGATGACTAATGGAGCTGGCTGTGTTGAAAAATTGTGTTTTGTAGCTGAGAATTTGCACTATCAAATAGTGTTACTGTGCTCCTTCTATCTGTTGTAGTTTCCATGGAAATAAATAGGAGACATTACTTTCAGAGTGACATATCTATATTTTATAAATACAAATCATAATTGATTATTGTTATTAGAATGTCTTTATATATATATGTGCTTATATATATATACAATAGCTGTATGCATCTTGGAAAGCACAAATGATCTCTGGGATGTGGTGCAAAACACGTCATTGAGAAAGAGGGAAAACTTGTACCTTTATCATGCATGGTGATGATTTAAAGAGAACATTTTTAAGTGGGGATGTGTTGTGGGATTTTTTGTTTGGTTTTGATTTTCTCTTGATGTGCTCCCCTACAACCTTGTACACTTGTACAAGTCAGGTATTATAGTGTCCCATAATTATTTTTCCAGCCTAATGGCTTAAAAACCAAACCAAACCAAAACAGAAAAACACCAGACTTCTAAAATATGCCCTTGTCTTATTTGCCTTATATATTAAAAATAAAACAAAAGAAAAACAATGTAAACAGCTCCAAAACCATTTACTGAATGAAAATGCCATTTCCATTTGGACTGTAATATCTGACATAATGTCTGTCATAATGAATTCAAAATGCTCACATTCAGAGTGTTGGATTGTTACAGTGAAAAGCTGTGCAGTTGCCTTAAGCAGTCCTTGAATATACAATGTTATTCAAACGTGTATAATTATTTTAGGCAAAATTTCAGTCTTTCAGTAATGCTTATGATTCCTTGAAATGAACCTTTTTGACAAGGTAAGGTAATTTATTCTGTTTTGTACATCAAGTGAGACTTCTGAGA
Organism: Alectoris magna; assembly: GCA_030625065.1. NCBI lineage: Eukaryota > Metazoa > Chordata > Aves > Galliformes > Phasianidae > Alectoris > Alectoris magna. Next base: position 30,631,714 of record CM060563.1, on the reverse strand, counting down.
ATCAGTTTACAATTCTGTGTGATAACCTTTCCCTTTCTTTGTTTTGCACTACTCTTTATAAAATGAGTTCCGTATACCACTGAAAGAAAAACAAAGAATGTTCAGGAACTAAAGTTCATTTCACCATCATCACCTTCATAATTTCTAAGCAACATGAGTTTGCAACTAGACAATCTCTGTTAGTCATGTATAAGTAAATTCCAATAGCCAGAAAAGATTTTAAGAACTTTTCAACAGTGTAATTATACAGCTGTACTGACATACCTCCACATCTGAGTGCTTACGGTTGATACAATAAAATGTCTGGTACTTCTGCAGCATCTTTGGTAGAGAAGGAGAAATGAATTGTATTTTCTTTTATAAAATCAAATATGAAATTCTGAATTATCCACAGCAAATTTGGGATTACTGTGTACTATGCAAGAAGGAAATTAAGAAGATGCATTGTCTTTTTTTTTCAATAACATTTAGAAAGTGTAATGTCTCCATTAGTATTTGGCTAACAACATCAGGCAGCGATGAAATGTTAAAGCAAAAATCATTGGTACTAAGATACCTTTTACTTTTTCCACTACTCCTAGTCCAATTTCAGAGCTAATTAGAAAAGTTGAGCAAAGAATGAATTATGTGTAGTACCTGTATACTATGTGAAACCTCTAATCTCATGTGAATTATACCATTGAAAATACACAAAGCTGATATTTTAGCAAATATTAGCATTTTAGTTGTAAGCAAATTCTGTTGAGGAATACTACTGAAATTTTCAGTCCTAATCTACCATTACTCACATGAAAGGGGCAAGTTCTTGTTTCTGCCAGGTGCACCAGGGTCAGTGTGCAGCAGCTCAGCAAAGGCAAACAGGCGACCTTGTCTCTACCTGTTAAGAGAATACAGGATGAATTTAATAGGAACATAGTAAACACTTCATTGCAATCCACATAGATGCACCCTTGCTCATGGTCGCTTATTCTTCTGCTGTATGAATTATTGCTTGAGATTGCATCTTCAGTCCTTAACCTTTTGAAATGAAATTGTTACAAGAAAATGAAATGAATCTTGCAATGAATTTTGCAAGGCCCAGCTTGTAGATATCCCCTTTTTAACAAGATGACAGTGTGGCCAGGAGCCAATCATAGCCTGGACAATCAGGAGTTCCCAGATTCTACACAACTATTTTTTATTGGAAAGCAAAATATGCAACAGAACAAGATCAATATTTAATTTCAGACACTTCAGATATTCTGTGTAAATGCATTAAAATAAAATTTTGAATGTGGAGGAAGTATAGGCAGTGACCTTGTGAAGCACAGTTATAGCTGTAGTGAACCACTTATCTGACAGGGTTTAAGCATTCTGCTATGATTTGAATAATGTAGTGTTGCTATTGATACTTAAAGCACAAATAATTCTTGTGTACCTTCCCAGCTGATGCATCATAATCAATGAACTACTGCCAGTTGAATAGGCTGACTCATTGGCTTATTGACCCACGTTCAAAATAACACTCAGAATTTGAGTGTTATAGAGATGGAAATGCTATTGCCAAAGCAGATAGGCAGGCAAGGTAATTGAATAGATCTTTTACAGATATGATTATTGCTATAACTTGTTGCTGATTTTTCATACACAGAGAAAGAGAAACTACAACATTTTTGTTGGCTTCGGGGTTTTTGCAAACTGCTGTTGTGCTTATTTCAGTACAGAGATTCGAAAAACACCAGCTTTAATTTTTTAACCAACTTTTAAATAAAAGAATACCTGGAGAATTAGGAAGTGCTCACTGATGTAGGCAGACATAGTCATCTTTATTTTTGTAGTATGCACATAATAATTATAATCGATAATAAAGCTGTTCTGAAACTAAGACCTTAGCAGAATGCACGTTGGCTGAAGTATCAGAACAGCAGTTTGCACAGAGGTGTAGAGTATAATTCCAAATTTTATTTATAATGTTCTGGCCAAAATCCTTCTTGATATCCAGAGAAAAACATAGTTTGAAATTTTGGTTAGAGATTTATGAGAACAAAACATTGCTTCCTTTAGCATTTTAGTTGCATACTTATTATCATTAAGCCTGATGGAGTTGTTATTACTGGATCCTTTTACCATCATTTTACATCCCACACGTTATACTTACATGCATGTATATATATATGTATGTGTATAAAAGCAAAGATGTAAAGCAACTATAATGAACAATTTTTGTGAACTCGAAGGCTTACCTCAAATTATTCATATTTTGTCTTCTTAAAATTTATTAACATGAGGACAGTTACTCAGCTGGCATTTCCTGCACAGTGCGTTCAATCTCAGCTGGATGGTCCTTATCAGTTTTCTCCTATTGTTACTATTTTTATGTGTAAACTCTAGGAATGCAGTTGGAAATAGCAAAGATATCTGAACATTGTAGAACTGAAATGGAAAAAATGAAAAATTGTGAAGAATTCCCTTGTTTACAAAAGCAATATTTTCAGGTGAGGTGATTTCTGTTATGTATGAGGAAAGGACTATTTTCACTTTCATAAATTAGCAGAGATCATCATAATACGTTGTAAAATAAATAAAATACCAAAGCAGAAAATTAAACAATTAGAAATGCATACTTTTTGACAGTATTTTTTTCAGTGAATTATGTTTTACCTGAACTTGGTTTAGAATGAAAAATATTTAAAGTCTCAGTCTGCACCGAGGCAATAATTCTAATATAAACATTATTTAGTTGGGGATTTTCCAAATTCCTGGCTTTTACCTAAACTTCTCTAAAGTTGCCATATGCAAATGCCCCTTTTTCTGTACATTATGTGAAATAATAATATAACAAGGGGTATAGTTCAAAACACATATTGATCTATCAGGAATTTTGTGGTAAAATATGACATCATCTGATTTTTTTTTTAATTAAGCAATGCTTAATTTGCTTAATTTGTGGAAGGTTGTGGAAAAGTGGTAGTCAGCCTCCTCTCCTGTGTAACTAGTGATAGAACTAGAGAGAATGGCCTCAAATTGTGCAGGGGAGATTCAGGCTGTTAGGAAAAACTATTTCTCAGGAAGAGTGGTGAGGTGCTGGAATGGGGTGCCCAGGTGGTTGAGTCACCATCCCTGGAGGTGTTCAAGAAATGTGTAGTATTGTACTGAGGAACAGGGATTAGTGGGAAATAAATATTTTTGATAGCTGGATGCTGGATGGTTGGACTGGATGATCTTGGAGGTATTATCCAACCTTGGTGATTCTATGATGTTGCTTACTATTTAAAATATTTTGTGGAATAGATTCTGCTATATAAAACTATAATGAAATAGCAGTCTAGAGGTGCATTTACAAATACCAATATCAATCTCTGCTTAATAAGTTGAACAGTTATCTCTTTTGTATGATGTTACCAGATGTGTTGACTTTCACGGCACTGTGGTTACCAGCATTTAGAAATATGTGACATACAAACCTGAGAGTGTATCTTACTAAAGACATGTATCATTGCAGTGCTCGGCTCCTGCGGAAATATGTATGATTGGAAAGAATTTAAAGCTTAGCAAGTATGAAGGGGAGTATTTTTAGGCAAACTGAGAAAGGGAACTGCAGAAAATGTCTAAGGGCCAGACTGCATTGGAACCTGAGCAGAATGTGGGATTGCAGCTGTGGAGGTGAAGGTGGAGAGATGAAGTCGGGAGAATGTGATTACTTTTTCTGACTAGTAATCATCTGCTGCAGCTCTTCAGCCCACAACTTAATTTGGGTCCATGAGGCTTTCTAACTGTGGTATTACTTGATTATATCTTTTTGGTTGTTGGGTTTTTTGGGGTTTTTTTTGGCCAGTCGTTTTTCAGATGAGACAAAATATTTAGCCAACCAGCAGTGCTGTATGATGTCATGCTACCTACATCAAAAGCCGTAGAATATATACCATGCTGCAATACAGAAAACTTGATCTCTTGCTGCTCGCTGTCAGCCTGAGTGACATGAGTAAACCCATAGTCAATGGCATGAGAAGCAGTTAATTACCTTAGATACAATCAATGGTATAGAGAAGGATTCTTTTTTATTCCACATTGTTATGCTAAACATAGAAAAGTCATATAATCATATGAAAACAAGCATATATTCTAGATCCTCAATACCTCAAAGTCAGTCTGTCATTCACCTTTTCACTGAGTATCAGGCATTTGAACTAAACTGAAGAATAGACATTAATGGTACAGTCTGACCTAATAGTGAGAGGGAAATATTTATAATAAATATTCTGGCACAACTCAAGAAAGGTTCACTGTTAATGCAGTAATAGTTCCATTTGTAATAATTTTTTAGCTGAAACCGTGATTTTGGTACATATTCCTGATGACATAGCAGTCACAGAAGTATTTTGGGTCATCATGATAGCTATTTAACCTTCTGTTTCATAGTTATATGGGGGCATTAAAAAATAATTATATTTTCTTTTGTAAACAAAGGGGAAACTAACTTAGAGGAAAGTCATTGAACCTTTAGCATCTGATTATAATCTAGCATGGACAAGAGGAACTGCATACAAACTTTTCTTCATGCAAGCTATAAAATGATTTCTTAAACAGTATTTTTTGTTTGAAATTGTTTATCTGACTTGAAATTGTCTTTTTTTTTTTTTTCTTCCCTGCAATATAAAATAATTATTTAGATATTTTCTTTACTGAAGAAAAGTGTTTGAGGGGTGAAACTGGTTTTCTAGGACACTTCAGCTTTCTGTTGTGGTGGCTTTATTTCCCCCTGTATGCCTCTTACTTTCTCTGTCACATCTGAGGAGATTTGCAGAGGGAAAGTGTTAAGTAAATTTCTCAGTTTGTGAGACTGCAGGCTGATTAGACTTGTTGAGGTGCACTTTGGCTCTGTGACAGTGCTTGACAAAACTGATGGAACTGGTGATTCCCTTGAGGGAAGATTTAATACATAACTCTTAAATAAGAAAACATCTGCTGTATTTCATACTGTGTCTCTCCTTGTCTTATTCTATCTCCTACAATTAATGATGGAGGAGACAATTGAAAATAGTTTCATTTTTCCTCTAAAGCAAAACAATAAGCTTTTCTTTTAATTATTACTTCCATATTCAACAGTTGCTGGGGTTCATCAGAAGCAGATGGGTCAGAAAACTGCCACAGGATTGACATAAGTGCCTATAATTGTTTATTTCAGCTTTTTTGTTTATTTCAGCTTTTGACATGAGCATTCATACAGCAGTTTAATTAAGTTGTTAAATTCTTCTTTGTGATCAAAGAGCAATTCTATGGTTTTGCCTGAAGATTTTAAGTAAACAAAAGTCCATTGCAAACTACTTGATAGCCTTCATAGAACACTGATAAATTACTGTCTTCAGAGATCACACAATTCTTTCTCAAACATTACTCCTATTTTTAAGAAAGGGAGAAAGGAAGACGCAGGGAACTACAGGCCGGTGGGCCTCACCTCTGTGCCTGTGAAGACCATGCAGCAAATCCTCCTAGAAGCTATGTTAAGGCACATACATACAAAGAGGTGATTTGAGACAGCCAGTATGGCATCACCGAAAGCAGATCTTTCCTGACCAATCTGGTGGCCTTCTATGATGGAGTTACATCTACAGTGGATGAGGAAGGGCAATGGATGTGATCTTCCTGGATTTCTGCAAAGCCTTTGACATGATCCCTCACCACATCTTTCTCTCTAAATTGGAGAGGTATGGATTTGAAGGATGGACTGTTCGATGGATTAGGAATTGGTTGGCTGGACTCAGCCAAAGAGTTGTGATCAATGGTTCTATGTCAAGGTGGAGGCTGGTCACAAGCGATGTCCCTCAGAATGTCAGTCTTGGGACCAGTGCTTTTCAACATCTTCATCAGTGACATAGACATAGCACTGAGTGCACCCTCAGCAAGTTTGCAGATGACACCAAGCTGAGCAGTGAGGTCGATACATTGGAAGGAAAGGGAAACCATCCAGAGGGACCTACCTGGATAGGCCTGAGAAGTGGGCTCATGAAAACCTAATGAGGTTCAATAAGGCCAAGTGCGGGGTGCTGCACTTGGGTCATGGCAATCCCAGGTATTTATACAAACTGGAGGAAGTTTTCCTTGAGAACAGCCCTGTGGAGAAGGATCTGGAGATACTGGTGGATGTGTAGCTGGACATGAGTCAGCAGTGTGTGCTTGCAGCCTGGAAGGCCAACTGTGTTCTGGGCTGCATTAGAAAAGGGGTGGCCAGCAGGGAGAGGGAGGTGATTGTCCCCCTCTACTCGGCTCTTGTGAGGTCCCATTTGGAGTACTGAGTCCAAGCCTGGGGCCCCCAGTACAGGAAGGATGTGGAGCTCTTGGAATGGGTCCAGAGCAGGGTAACTAAGATGATCAGAGGGCTGGAGCACCTCTCCTATGAGGAAAGGTTGAGGGAACTGGGCTTGTTTAGCTTGGAGAAGAGAAGGCTCCAGGGAGACCTCATTGTGGCCTTCCAGTACTTGAAGGGAGTGTATAAACAGGAGGGGGAATGGTTTATGAGAGTGGATAGTGATAGGACAAGGGGAATGGTTTTAAACTGAGACAGGGGAAGTTTAAGTTAGATATTAGGAAGAAGTTTTTCACACAGAGGGTGGTGACGCACTGAAATAGGTTGCCCAAGGAGTTTGTGTATGCCCCATCCCTGGAGGCATTCAAGGCCAGGCTGGATGTGGCTCTGGGCAGCCTGGTCTAGTAGTTGGCAACCCTGCACGTAGCAGGGGATAGAAACAAGATGATCATTGTGGTCCTTTTCTGCCCAGGCCATTCTATGATGGTTCTATGATTCTATGAAATCCACATTACTATGTTCAGAAAAAAGTCACATTATAATCAAAGCAGCAAACATTCCTGAGTCGCCTGGAAGTACTACATTCATATCCAGATAATAAACTGACAGTAATGTTTGCTAAGACCTTCACAGTCTGGATAACCTGAGGATTGCCTTGTTACACATACAAATGGACAGCAATTACTATTTAAGAAAAAATGAAAGTTATTAATTAGCAAATGTAGCTTCAAACTTTACTAGAATTTGCGACATTTTACCTAGCCTGATTTCATTTTCTGGAGTGTTTAGTGGTAAATTATGGACACACAATAAAATACACTGCCCTTGTATTACATTTGGTGACATCTCAGATATCTCAGTCTGTACCGTGTCTTACACCTTGGCTGCTTCATTGCGCTGTTCTAAATGAATGAGAATACTTAAATGGCATTCCTGGAATGGCTGAGTTCAGAATATGACACTCATCTTATTTATGACAAGGTCTTCTGATTCCACTTACATGAAAATATAGTACAACCTGGTAAGTAATTATAATAAACAAGAGCTATGGCAAAAGTCGAAGAGTTTTTTGCAATATTTTAACCATCAGAAGTTGAAATTTCACTGAAGTTTGTTATACTAAGGTGTTTTTCAAGGATTCTATGAAATGCTGTTGTTTCTTATTTTCATACCATGGAGTTAAGAAATTTGCTGTCTGTTCCAGGACAGGAAGAGGACTGAAAATGTTAAGATAGATAAATTTTTAAGGCATGAAAAAATCTATTTTATTTTTTTTTATAGATAATGAATTATTTCCATTCCATAGAATCGAAAGTAACAGTTTTAGTATTTGGATATTTGAAAGTTTTGAAATTTGTATTATACATCACAAATTTAATGTAGATTTCTAGTGGCGCTATGTTACCTTTCAGTCCCATTATGTAGAAGCTCACCATGAGCTGTATGACTGGAAAATTTCTAGTAGCCCGTTTTCTAGAGCACAAATTAGCTACACTTTTGTAAGGTTTCAAGGCTTCTACACTTCCCTCAGAAAGAGACTACGGAAACAAAAATTACTTTTTTCCAGTTAGATGCGTTCAAAACCTTGCTATCAGTTTTTATTAAAAATGCAAAATGAGTTTTTAGCAGAGCTTTGACACTTGCATTGTTAATGTGCCTTCAGGCATGTAATTAGTAGAAGAGTTTAATCTTTTATATTCCATACTTTGATCAGAATAAATAAGCTCAGGGAATCTATAAAGTATTGACCATCATCTTTGATAAAAGAAAGCTGTAAGTACCACTTCAAGACACTTCCATAAACTTGAATGCTCATCATTAGCTCTGTATATAATAGAGAGCATGTTCAGTTGTTATTGTTATTGGTAGATCAATCCAGATCACAGGAATCTTTTTATTTTTTCTTCTTCCTTTCCCTTTATTTGCTTAGATACTTATCATGTTCTTTTTCCAACATTCATGAAAAAAACTTAAACACTGCCTTCTGAAGCAGCCAGATAAATAAATGATTTATTCTGTAGCTGAATCCATGTTAAAAAACATTAAATCTTTCATTAACAAAAAATGTCTTGGAGCCTGACTGGTAAGATGAAGCTATTTGCATCAATATTATTTAACGTATAATAAAATTGAAATTAAATTTGTGTGCTATTAGTTTGTGATTGAATTTGCAGAACAAAAACCAAGCTTGAGAAGCCTGTATTTATGGTACCTAGTTTTAAAACTCTTATACAATATCTCCCGGTAAATTAAAGTTTTGACTTCTACTGTACACTTTTCTCACACTTGCATAGATCAGATCAGTTAATGAAAAACACCTCCTGGTTAACACAGTTCTTCATTTCTTTCAAATATCTTCCTGCCTATCTGGCATGATAAACCAGGGTGAAAAGCAAAGATCCTGGCAAGGGTGAATTTGGGGCTGCATTTATCATTGCAGGAAAGCTTTACCTTGAGAGAGATATTGGTCCCAGCCTCAAACTGAACTTAATTGAGTCAAATGACCAGATTTCTCCAATAGCTAAGCACCCACATGATTGATCGCTGTCGCCTTCCATTCAAGCACTGGAACAGGCTCCCCCAGGGCAGTGGTCATGGCACAAAGCCATCTGGAGTTCAAGAAATATATGGAAAACAACCCATGCAGTTTGATTTTTGTGTGGTCCTTTGTGAAACTGTGAAGTGGCTTGTGGGTCCCTCTCAGCTTAGAATGTTCTATGATTCTGTGATTTATTTTATCTCAGATTGTTATCTCGCCCCTTTCCATAAAAAAAAAAGAATGGCAAGGCAACATAAAACAACAATTTAGCATCAAGAAAAGACAACTTATTTAATTTAATTTTATAGATATTTTGCTGATTGCTGCTTCTGCATTCATGGTGACATTTGAGACTTCAGACTTGGGAATAAGGGGTAGTTTGACAGACTTAGAGGCTATATATTGTGTATTACTTAGAAACTACTAATTTTCAAACTTCTTCAAATTAAGATAGTAAGTTTCTACAGTCAAATAACAAAATCATTTAAATCAAATGTTCTCACAGAGGAATTTTCCAAATAAAGAAGTAAATGAAATAGAGGATATGATGTGGTTTTAATTAATTTACCTGTCTTGACAATTTCTCAATACTTTTTCCCCTTTCAAAGACTTGGTTCTTCTTTATTTAATTAGCTACCTACATTTGCATGTTTATAAACTGGTTAAGTTATCTGTGAAAATACAAAAATAAATCACTTTCCCATCTTTACTTTAAATGAACCTGCCTTGTGCAAGTAGTATTGAATTATTCACCAACACAGAATTCATTTTGAAGCTAATATATTTTGAGATGATTTATCAGAATAAAAGTATTATAACCAGAAATAACTTTTCTAAGCATAATTCAGCTAATTTCTCTCAAAAGAGATGTTTGAATTGGGGATTCTAGTGGAAATGCTACTTATATTTTGTTGTTTTTTTAGTAGATGAAAATTCAAGACTATATTTTAATTAAAATTACAATATTTTGCACACTACTTCATAACCTCTATATTTAATCAGTATACAGAAAAAGATAAAAGTCAGTCAGAATAATAATATAAGATGGTATGACCGAATACTGCACCATAATGCATATTACCATTTAAAATAGCAGTGATCATCTTGAGGTACCTTTCCTTATTATCATTATTATTAACTATCTTATTTATTATTCTCACAAGGGATTTTGAACGCATACAAGCTGCAGGAATTAAAAGTCTCCCTTCAGAAACCATTCCTACAGATTAGAAGGTTTTTTTTTTTCTTTTCTTTTGATTTTTCCTTGGGGAGAAGTGGGGATTTTATTGGTGCTGGTAGTGTTTTTTTTGTGTGTTGTTGTTGTATTTTGAGATAGAGCAAGAGATTGAGTGCTTCAGCAGAAGATAAGTAAGGTCCTGAAATAATATTTTATATTTTCAAATTCTATATTTCATTTGTGCATAGGTTCTAAGCAAATTAATTTGTAAAGTTATTTACAGTGAGAAAAGGTTCTATGTTACTTAAAAGCTGTATAAGTTGGATTCTGTAAGAATATTCTAACCCAAAATAAAATAACAATTGCATCATTTCCAATAATAAATGGCTCCTGTAATCAGGGATCAGGCTATTGAAAAACTTTAAATTTCAGAAATATTGAATGTCATAATACACACATTTAAATGTACATTCGGGATATTAACTAACTTGATAATAAAAATAAGAAATTTCTGAGAAGATATTACAATAATCTCAATGACTGTTAAAAATCATGCAAAGAGTGGGTCAACATGATAACAAAATACAGCAAGTTCTGGCCTAAAAAATATTTTTATTTGCAGAGTTGCACTGCCTAATTTATTATGTCTGTAGCTAGAATCTGTTCACTGTACCTGCCTTGAGCTTCATTTAAGCTGGCCAATGGCTGGGCAAGTGAGACAATGTCTCAGATGGTGAATTCCTGATGATTATCTTCCTCTCCACGCTTCCTGCAGCTAATTCTGTGAACAGATCCATGAGAATATGTCCCAGAAGGTGAAGACAAGAGCAGATCCCCAATCCCCAGCAAAGAGAAGTGGTTGATCACCCAGCTATCACAGAATTATAGAATGGCTTAGATTGGAAGAGACTTTACAGATCAGAGAGTTCCAATCCACTACAGTTGTCAGAGGTGCCACCTGGTAGATCAAGTGTCTCGCTCCAATTTATAGGAGGGAGGGGAGGTTCTTTGATGTATGTATACCCAGCGTGAGATTAAGACTCACAATGGTTCAAATGTTGGTCCAACCAGTTTATTACAAGTCCTAGCTGTTTAGGGATATGGGGAAGGGGAGATGGGCGATAGAAAAGATAGGAAATATAAGCAAGGAGTCTCTGTAGAGAGCAAAAGAGATAGGTCACCACCGTGGGTCCAGCGAGATACATAGTAGGTCCATTGATCTCAGGAACATTCTGATCATGACGGGGGATGGGAGAAAGCCAGGAAGCTCCATAGCAAGCAGGCCTCGGGTGGGGAAGGGGGGGGTGAGGAAAGGTGGGGTTCATTGGAAGGGGTTTTCCCCTCAGGGAATTCTCCATCAAAAGTGTCTTTGGGAGTTTGTCTCCAAAGTCCCTAGTTTAGTGACAGCCTTTTATCCCCCATTCCTGTGGGTTTTCTTCTTCTTCTTTTCCCTCAGTTAGTGTGACATTCCTGGCCCAACAGACAAGCCAGCAGGGAGTGGTGCCTTCATTGCCATGCACAAGCATTACCCCCTTTTGCAGTGGTCAGCTCCTTCAAGCCACACCCCTGAAAAATACTGCTTATCCCTCTTCTGCTTATCTTTACAACCATAAGCAGAGGTACTGTGGCATGGAGACACCCACCATTCACCCCTCTAGATAATTAGCAGTTGTCAGTTAAAGTCTTATCAACAGAAAGGCCTCACGAAGCAAGTTTTGAGACAAAAAAAGAAAAACAGTTTTGTCTTTCACATCAAGTTGCCCAGGGCCCTATCCAACCTGGCCTTGAATATCTCCAGGGGTGGGACACCCATAGATTCTCTGGGCAGCCTGTGCCAGTGCCTCATCACCCTCTGATTAAAGAATTTCTGCCTAACATCTAATGTAATTTTCCCCTCTTATAGATTAAAACCATTCACCCTTGTTCTGCCTGTGTAAAAAGTCAGCCTTACTTTTGTTTATAAGCTCTCCTCAAGTACTGGAAAGCATCACTGAGGTCTCCTTGGAGCCTTCTTTTCTCCAAGCAGAACAAGCTCACCTCCCTGAATCTTTCTTGATAAGATAGATGATTCAGCCCTTTGATAGTCTTCATGACATCCTCTGGACCTGCTCCAACAGCTCTACATCTTTCTTGTGCTGGGAGCCCCAGACATAGTTGCAGTACTCCAGATGAGTCCTCCCAAGAGCAAAGTAGAGGGGGATAATCATCTCCCTCTCTCTGCTGGCCACCTCAGATGCATTAATGCATCTGAGGCTACTGCTGGCTTTCAGGGCTGTAAATGCCCCTTGCTAATTCATGTCTAGCTTTTTGTCAACCAGGACAATCAAGTCTTCAGTACAAGACTGCTGTTAATGAGCTCTTCTCTCAGCATGTTTGAATATCTGGGAGTGTCCTTACCCAAGTGCAACACCTTCCACTTGGCCTTGCTGAACCTCATTAGGTTCTGGTGTGCCCACTTTTCAAGCCTTTCTAGATCCCTCTGGATGGCATTCTTTCCTGCTATTTTATCTAGTGCACCATATTTTAGTGCCATACTCTGAAGGTGCTCTCTGTCCCATTGTCTAGGTTGTTGAAAAGCTGAAGAGCACCAGACCCAAGTCCTGAGGGACTGCACTCATGACTGGCCTCCACCTGGTCGTAGAACTGCTGATCACAAAACTCTTGGCTGCAGCCATCCAACCAGTTATTTACCCACCAAATAGTCCAGCCTACAAATCCATATCTCTCCAATTTAGAGATAAGGATGTGTTGTGAGATCATGTGAAAGACCTTACACAAGTCCATATAGACAACATCTGTTGCACCGCCTTTGTCTGCTGGTGCCATCACTCCATCATAGGAGACCATCAGATTTGGTGAGGCATGACCTACCCTTGATGAAACTGTGATGGCTGCCTTGCTCCATCTCCTTGTCTCTCACGTGCCTTAAGATAGATAGTTTCCAAGTAGGACATAGACAGCACTGTGGGATTGAGTCTGATCTTCCACAGAGATTCACTTACTTGGACAAAATTTAATGTAGACTTAGCTTTCTATTACAATGGATAAAAGTCAGATTTTCAAATCACATTAACTTTCATTAAAAAAGTATGATTCCCTGTGTCTTGTGCAGATGTACCTATGAGCACCCGTGTAGGTACATATTATGTGTCCAGCTTGAAATGACTACACATGATGTATATACTCTGCCTGGAATGTATAGCATATATAAAATATGACAGAAATTACACCATTATGCCATCACACATGGTTATAGTACTGTTATCCATCACTAACTACTTTAAAAAATCAAATCAAATTGTATTCCCCTTTTGGTTTTCTCCCTGTTTTTCTGTATTTTTTTTTCAAGATTTTAATGAGCTGTTTCTATATTTTATACCCTACGGATACAATGAAAGAAAATCACCGCGTAAGAGGCTCTGCACGTTAAGGGTAGTTGGAAGCATCTGACGGAGCATTGGAGTGTATGGTTTGTGGTACATCTTACTAGTGAAAGCTCTTGCCTCTGTCTGGTGAAGCAGGAATATCAGAAGCATGAATACTGAGGGAACTTAAAACAGCATTGCTCCTAGAGATGTAGAGACTTGCTTAAAATTTCTGTAAGGAAAGAAACAACATTTAAACTACACATATTATTTCCATGCTTTTCTATCAATAATGGATTTTTCCTAGAACAGAAAATTTAACATCACTGTTAATGTAAATTATTTAATAAATTTTAGAAAAGCTCAATTTCTAGAAAATTGTAATAGGGACATTAACAGACAGTTCCTGAAGGAAACATGAATGGGGTAGTGTTATCTGTATTCGATTTCCTTGGAAGCTGTTGTTTTTCTCCTGCCCTTCTTTTTTTTTTTTTTTTTTTTTTCCCCTAAAAGTGTTACTGCTTGATTTGGCAAAGCACTAAATGTTAAAATGTCACTTTATTTGTTTAAATGAAAGTTAGCAAATTCTACAAACTGAAACTAAATTTAACAAAAGCCTGGTGGTTGCACAAATGCAGGTAATCATGCAGTGATACAAGATCTAAGAAAAACAGTCAAAACCCTAGAACACATCCATGCTCCCCCAAAGCAAATGACAGCAATTATACAGTGGATAAAATACCTTTGCCTGTAAACTGCTGAATAATACCCAGAGAATACTGTATCCTCCCAAAGTAGATATTATTAATTAAGTAAATTATTCAGGAATAGTCTTTTGCAGTATTTGACCAGCTCTCTATCTGGTTGAATGCCAACTCATTGAACAAATAGTTTGAAAGATAACAGCTTGATTTATGTATAATGTATTTGAAAAGCTTGTTTTCTAGAACTTACCTGCTCTGCTTAGACCAAATAATATCCCTTTCATTTATTAACTATTTGTCATTTGGTTGGCAAAAATGAATAAAGGCAGCAATAAAGGGTGGTATCTGACTTCCTCCGAGGTCAGTGGGAGTTTTGTCATAGACTTTAAATGGATTCAGGGTTTCACCTGCAATGTTGAAATGACAACTTTGAAATATGGTGTGCATTGTTAGTGTATTTAAGTTTGTCTAAACTTTAAAGTACTGAATATATTCTAATATCCTACAGTGATGACAATGTGCCATAACATTTTGGTATAGACTTTCTAAGAATGATTGATGTAGGAGTAGAATCTTTATCCAGCTTGAACAGAGCAGTGTTCTTAAGATTTATCTCTCTTAAGTTATTCTTTAAGCTTATATTAATCTGTGGATCAAAGAAAATATGAAAATCACAGTATGAATTCAATGGTGATTTTGACATATTTTGTGATAAATTCATAAAGAAAAATATTCGGCATATTTATATAGTCTTTATATTTTAGAAGAAGACAGAGTCAAAGGTGAGATACAATAAGCAAGCTTCCAGTATCCTGTTCGCTGAGCATTTGCTGTGTGCTGAAGAAGTGACAATGACAAAAGACCTATGCTGTTGATTACATTAGACAAGACAGAATAAAATAGCACAAGATGTATTAATGTCGAAGTTAAATTTAAATCCAGGTATAAACGACTTCAGACAGTGTATATAAAGCAAGAGAACTAAAATATAAAGCACCATACATTTTTCCAGAGCTAGGGATTCAACTGTATAAAGCAAATATGTTTTTTATATGTTGTTTCTAATGCCACCACTGTAATTTTACTTGGTTTTCAATTGATTACATTATGACTTGTAGGCAGTGTAGTGTTCATACAACTCACTTTCAGTTATTTTTTTCTTGTAACCTTTTGGGCTGTTTCTCAGGCATTGTTTTCCAAAGTATAATAACCTTATATGTGTGACCTTCAACTTCTTCATATTGACTTTTTTAGTTGAAATCACCTTAGCAAATGTAGTATCTTGATATTGCAATTATGTAATATTCCAGGGTTTTAAAATTCACTTTCTATATAAGTAACAAAGATTTTGGAATACCATTAAGCTTTTGAAACTTGCTTATGTAATCAGAATCCCCACTTAAAATGCTTAGTGGTGACTATACAGCTTTTAAAGAAAGAATTGTGGGCTATTGATTCCTGTGCAACTTTGAATTCATAGAATATGACAGTTTTATGAAGTTCAACAGGGAAAAGGATCTTTTTAAAAGCCCAGCACCCCTCTGTACAAGTGGCTGTTCTCAATTCCTGATCACAAGTGCAGTTAATTCAACAAACAAGAATTAAATGGAGTCAAGTGTGAAAAATAAATAAAGTGGTCAGTAGCCAAAGCTAACAAAACACCACCAGCTTTTCTCTCTGGCTCTTTGTCTTTCAAATGTAAGATGGAAGTACTCAGAACTATGTCAGCTAGCAATAGAGAAATGTGAGCCCATCTCACAGTTTTTTAAACTAGTGTGTTTCAAGTCAGTACAACTAGAATTTTTATATGATGCATATTTAACACTTGTGTCTTGTACACCTTTTCAAGGCTGCAGATACAATCAAACTGAACTTGATAATTTGCTTTACTTCTCAGAAGACCTCACTCGAGGTTCACTGAAACTCCAACTACTTGTCTGCTTAGCAACCATAAAATGTGGTATGCTTCTGCATTCATTTTTACAATAGGAGAATAGAAGGAAACAAAAAGAAAAAGATCAATTCAAACCTTAAATGCCAGCCTATTTACTAACAGAAAATATAGGCCTTGACTATATATATATATATTATTATTTTTTTCCAAGAAAAGAGAGTGATTTGGAAAAACTCTTGTAGCTGTGAAGTGAATATACATTATTAACTTTGGGAGGAGAAGGTGCAGAAGTTAACTTAGTGTCCAACAGACCTCCTGGTCAAACAGAGACCAGTTTCAATCAAATTCAATTTTTCCTTTAATCAAACCATGCTTCTTCTTAAGTAGTTTGGGCTCTAGAAGTCTATTAGCAAATCAGCAGTGAATCTTGGGTTGAGTTTTAATTGTTTGCTGAAGATGATACTCTCTGTCATCATAATTTTGACAAGATAAACTTGACTAAGTTTATTATTATGGAAAGGTTTTTTTTAGTCTTAGGTACTAACTCAGAACAACTGTGTATCTTAGATGTTGTAAGTGAAGACTAAGAAAGAGAAATAAAAGCAGTTAAAATCTCTAACAAGGTATTTGGCTTACAGCAGAAGTATATCTCATCAAAGTGTAATGTTGCAATTGTTTTTTAAAAGAAAATTATCAAAACTTCAGCTATTAATTTCATGTTATGAGGATCTGTTAAAGGAAGATGTCAGAATAATGTTTCATCTAGGTAAATATTTTTTTTTCTTAACCCAGAACTTATCACCTAATCAATCATATTTGAGTAATGAATACATTTAGAAAATCAATGTATAATTCATCTTTTTTTTTTTTTTTCTGCATTTAGTTTTTGATTGCTGATGTTTTTCCTTTGGCAAAATAATCATTCTTTTAATATTTCTTTCTTTTTCATTTGAATTGACAGAAAAAACATTCCTGTTGTTTACTGGGGTACCAGAGGGTGCTGCTGTGGAAGTGAATGTTGACACAGTTGCACTAGTGTGACCTCACTAATGGAAACAAGAGGAAGAAGAGAGGGTAAGTTTCACATTACTTAATTTTTCTTTTCTTTTCTTTTCTTGGCATCTGTCTGAGCAGATACTTCTTTGAGATACAGGCAAAGACTTATTTCTACTTTGTTATGAGAGGCTGAGATGTGAACAGGCTGAGATGAAAACTTGCCTTACACACATACTACAGAACTAAGTGTAGATCAGAAGGTGAATTGAAACATTTTCCTGGGACAGTTATGGCACAAAACCCATGAAAGTGTGTTTCTGAGTTTCAGAGAGAAAATACTTAGGGAAAATTCTTCAGTGTGCTTTCTTGTCTTGCTTTTTGCAGCTTGTTACAGCTCCCTACTACCTGCTGTGATCACACCTCATCTCTGAAGAGAAGGACAGATGGGAGCATCCTGGAAACTGCTGGTTTGCGCAGCAATAAAACAGGGATGTCTCAAATTACAAAGTATCAGTCTTCTGGAGATAAAGCCTTGCAACTGTCTTTCCTTCTAACTTCAAAATCGTTCCCAGCAACAAACAGAGGGAGAAAAGGCTTTGTACATCTGCACTCAAATACAAGACTTCGAAACAAAATTTAAATTACCTCAGCTGATATAAAGACCTTGCACTTACCTAACTGCTACATATATTCATCCATTATTAATGTGTTGTCAATAAATGCATTTATTTAAATGGCATATGAAAAGAAATAACTTATGTAGACTTGTTTCTATTCAGAAACGTTTTGAAAACGAACGTATGAAGGATTTAGTGAATAGACATTCAGGAAGTCTTTTTCTGTTTGTTTGTTTGTTTTCCCTCAATTACTTATTATTAACTATTCAGGAATGACCTCATCCTGCAGCAAATGTCATTTAGTTTACTGTTTACTTAAAGACAGCAGACTTAAAAAATTAGTGTGGGAAAATTACCATGCCTATGTAAACAGACAGATACTACAACACAATAGGATGTTTACTATGCTTTTGTAGTAACTTGCAGTGATGTGTTTATGTAGCCATGCCTCATGGTTCACAGTTTCTTGAGAAAATGTCAGAACAGTTATTGAATAGATAAATGTGTATTAAAAGTAACAGCAATGACAACAAAATGGAGGTGCTGGTAAATCTCTGTATGAATTAATTCTTACATTCTTCTCTTCCGTCCCATTGAGAGCTCTCAACATGTGGCAGGAGATTCTTTCTGATATCTGGAACACACAATGACTTAAACCATTTTTCATCTTGTTTTAATGTTGTGAGGCATTTCATAATTTACGTAGTACTCAAATAGTAGTAACTAGATGGGTCATAAAGGCATAAAGACAAGTTTCTGCTTGTAAGCTGTATGGCCAGATTGATTAATTTAAAACTTAAACTTAAAACTCAAGCTTAAACTTGACTTTTTATTGTTCTGTGGGTTCTTTTTCCCCCCATTTTTTTCTATTTTCTTTTCCTCTAACACCAGAAAATAAGTCTAAAGAAATTCTAGTGCTGCTCACAAACTCAGAACTGTCTCGCATTTGATGTAACTCAACTTCCCCAATTATTCTTTCCTACCCTCTCCAATTTCAACCCCCAACTCTTTTCCTTTTTCTTTTTCTTTTCCTTTTTTTTTTTTTTTTTTTTTTTCCACTCTTTATTGAAGCTATTCTAGTCTATTGACTTCTATTGATACCCTTTGCTAATTTCTTCCTGGTGCATAAACTTCTTTTCAAAAGGCTCATCTGATTTTTTTCTTAAGTGTTAACATGCACAGTTATTTTACAAAGCATTGTTTTCTGTAGAATGGCATATCTTCAGAGTCTTTTTTTACACTTGTGTTATTTAAGAGAAAAGAATAAAAATCTTATTTTCTTAAAGTGAATGGTCTGTAAAACCTGCTGTATTTATACTGAAAAGGAAGAGCACAATCATGAAAGAAGGATTTTGATTTTTTTTCCTAAAAAAGTCATTTGTTCCTTCATTTTTTTAGTTAAATTTTAAAATATGTCACATTTTTTTTCATCTACCTTTAATCATATTGTGAAAAGTAGTATACATCTTAAAGGAAAGTATTCAGCCTTTCAAGTATACTTGGAATATATTGTTAAAGAAGACATTGATACATATGAAATAATATGGAAGATATCCTTAACACAGTAAGTTTCTTCTTTACTTAAAAGCTTTAGCTTTCATTTGTTCATTTATTTTTAAGCAGAAAGTGTGACACTGGGGAGAAAGAAATTAAAATACAACCTGAATTGAAACAATATGTTTGATGCAATTTTTCTTTTTAATAGGGACGGGTCCCATTAATTATTCTAACACATGCAAAACTGAAGTATTCACACTGAAATGTGTGACAGTTAGCACCTTAACAAGTAACATTCAGAAATGCATCCAGGATGTTAATTTTACCCATCAGGAATTCAAGACATTGTGAAAAATGTTTAAATTGATATTGTCAGAAGGAAAATGAAGCACCGAGCTTAGAATTTAGAAAGTTTTGAGCAATTAAACAAACAAAAGTACAGTAACTCTGCATTAAGAGTGATATAGTCGTTTTAAAACAAAAAGACAGTCAAATGTTTTTAAGTGCTGGTCATGACTGGTGCTAAACATCAAACTGTGTGCATTATATACCATTTCATCATTAAGCAATTAATTTCTTCACTATGATATTACGTATAATCAGTCTAGTCCTCAACAGCATAGCAAATAATAGCATATTAACAAAGAACATAGGAAGGAAAAACTAATTCTAAAACTGTTATTATCTTGGTCAGCTTCAACAGATGACAAAAATTATCACTATTGTTAGAAATGATTTGGGTTGAAAGTAGAGGTGCTTGCGTGGAGAAGGAATCTAAGGAAATACTGAGTCAGTGCTAGTAGACCATGAATGTAAAGTGATCTCAGATACTGCCTGTAATGGTTGTTAAATGAAACAAGTTCTCTGGAAATCTGCTGTTGTTCTGCCTATTTGTGCACCTTCCCATAAATCCTTATTCAAATGCACATGGTGTCTGAAGAGCATGATAAGGTCAGGCTGCACAACTGCTCCAAATTCTACTGAAACCTGATCTGTTTGGGAGAGGGAGATATCACAGAACATAGAGTGGTGCTGATAACATCCCCACTGAAAATGAGGCTGGCTAGATTCAATTCTTAACAGAGATGGATGCAAACAAAAATTCTGTACTTGTCCCAGAGTTCACAGCTCTATCTAGAAAACTCAGGTTTATAGTACAGGCTTTTGTTGCTGGTCATTATAAAAGCATGAAGTTTGGAATGATCTTTAACATTTTAATCTAACATTTTGCTTATTCTTCACTCCTATTTTTTCTCCACTTTTTTTTTTTTTTTTTCTTGTCCACAGATACAAAGAAGATAATGGATTGGAATCATGTTTTACATAACTGCTATTCGTTCTGTAATGGATTTTATTAAATGAGAAGAAAAAAAGAAAAATTGACAAAGCCTTCAAATTCTAATTCTGTTACCTTATGTTATGTCTTTGTC
The DNA here is from genome assembly GCA_030625065.1 of Alectoris magna. Taxonomy (NCBI): domain Eukaryota; kingdom Metazoa; phylum Chordata; class Aves; order Galliformes; family Phasianidae; genus Alectoris; species Alectoris magna. Next base: position 30,611,212 of record CM060563.1, on the reverse strand, counting down.
AGAAGCTGTTAAATAATGAAATCCAAACAAAAATCTCTAGAGATACCATACTTCTTAGGCTGATAGTGATCACCTGATATCACCTAAGTACTCTAAGATGAAATACCAAGCAGTAGCATTCATAATTTAAATATGTTCGGACACTCATTGAATGTTGATATATTATATTCCACTGACTCTCTTATACCTCCTTCTGTCAGGTGAGGAAATCTGAAGTAGCAACATGAAAACTGTAGATGTAACTATACAAACTATTCTCTCTTCCTCTCTCTCTCCCTCCCTCCCTTCCTTCCTTCCTTCCTTCCTTCCTTCCTTCCTTCCTTCCATCCTTCCTTCCTTCCTTCCTTCCTTCCTTCCTTCCTTCCTTCCTTCCTTCCTTCCTTCCTTCCTTCCCTCCTTTCTTTCTTTCCTTTCTTTCTTTCATTCTTCCTTTCTTTCCTTTCTTTCTTTTTCTGCTTTACTACATACTGTATGTGTGTTATAAATTTTAAAAGAAAAGTAGCAAGTTAAACAGAAAATTATAGTGTCTATACAAAATGTATTCTCATGGCTTGGCACATAATCAGATATAAGATAAAGGTAAATCTTAAAGTAAATATTCAGCAGATAAGCAACCTTTTAAATCTTTTCTACTGGTAATCTACTAACTATATTCTGTCTGCAGTTCATTCAGATTTGCTACCATGAAGAGAAAGTGTTTCCCTCTGGGTCTGATAATTTTATCTTTGTGTTTGTGTGTAATAAAATCAATGAATTACAGATGAAATTTTCTGTTTCTTTTGCAATTTTATAAATATTTTTTTCTTTCAAAAGTCTGTTCTTTATGAAATCTGAAATTACTCTATTATGCTACACGATGAATATTCACAAAGACTGATTATTTCTTTGTAAAATATTTAACGAGAGATTGCCTAGAAAAAGATTCATCTCACTTCAGGTAGAAATTGAATGTTCTCTTTTGAAATCTTTCCATACTAAGTGGAATTTTCGTAGGCCAGGAAGTTAAGCCTGTGCATAACTCTTTGAGAGCTTATATTTCATAGATAATGCTGAAGAAATGAATTCAGTGCTGTTGAGCAATTTTAATATATTTTGACTAAGGAAAAGAGACTATCTGTATAAGGAGCAGTGAAAAGTGAGAAGGTACAGCAGTTTATCTCCTTTACAGCCATAATGAGCACATCATTTATTTGCCCCCAAAAGCTTCTGACCTAAAGAAACAAGGTGCACAAAAGAATGAAAAGTCAACCTCGTAGATTCACACAGCAGGTCAATGCCAGAGCCACAAAATGTATGTTAGCCCATGAAGCTTTGGAAAAGCTTGTGTGCAGCATGCAAACGGACAAAGGATTATGAAAGATCATTTATTTATAATTGATTTTAAGGTGTCATAAAATGATTTTTTTTCAAAACTGTAGTAAATATAAACCATTGTCAGTATCAATTAGGATTTAACTTTTCCCTTTAGGCTTCAGCATGTTAGAAAAAGAGTCTGCAAGATGAACAAAATTTGGCATTACTCATAAAGAAAGTTATAGATTTTTTTTCATTGTATTGGTAGTACTGGATCCTTATTTAAATGTTTGGGAATACAGGAACTAACTGCTTGTTACTATGCAAATACTGCTCATTCTTAACATAACTTTTGCCTCATGAAATCCCATAAAACTTATTTTAATATGAATGAGAATATATAGAGATTTTTTTGTTTGAGTTATGTTATGGGGTCTGTAGTATTTAAAAAATAGTGTGAGATGATTATTATCTTAATCATGAGCGAGTTTCCTGGCAAATAACCCACTTTCTCCAAAACTTCATATCCAAAACTGAAAAATCAAAAATAACTAATCAAGATGGCACAATGACAATTTTGCACATCATCTATCCATAAAAAATAATCGAGAAGAACACTGCTAAGATTTTGCAGGAGCAGCTTCTAGCTTAAAGGAGGCCTGTTTGCCTTCCTTGCCTTGTTCAGTTGCAAGTAATGGTCTGGTCAGCAAGACAACAGAACTGTTTGTTTATAAAGCAAACAGCCTCCACCACCACCTTCCTCTTTTTAATATATTTATTTTTTAAAGGTCAAAGCTGGTCTCAGCATACCAGTATTCTCTTATCAAAATAAATTTCCTAAGTCATGGTGAATGGCTTCAGAGTTCTGCACTACGCCAGATAAACTATTATCTGGTATATCTTTACAATATACCAGACTGCATCTGGAAAAGGGAAAAGCACTGTATGTATATATATAGATATTATAGATATTATATAGATATAATATCTATATATCTATCTATATCTATATATATATATATAATATCTATATATTATAGATATTATATAGATATTAATATTAATGATATCTATCTTTTTGAAAATAATCATTAAGTAAAATACAAAAATTCAGATGAAATATAAAAAGATCTTCTTCTGTATTAGGTGAATCAACTTGCTTTTGATACTTAGAGAACACTTTTGGAAAAGTAGGTTTTGTAACAAATAAGAATACCCTTACTCCAAAATCTGAAAGCACAAGAATCTGGAACCAAAAATACTTCTGAACTGAATCAAACGAGACTTAGCTGGATCATGTCTTCCTTTACTGTGTCATCATATTTGCTATTTGCTGGAGCTTGATACAACTGATGGGGTGGGAGAAGGCCGGTGAGAGCATGGGTGTCAGGCAAGGCAAGTTAGTGGCACGGACTGTGCATTCCCAAAGGCCTTCCATAATGTGCAGACAGCCAGCTGTACAGGCTCAGTAATCACAATTTTGTTGCCTAGAGGGCTTTGAATATTGAAAACCTACCTATTTGCAGGCTTAAGTAACTGTTGAACTTAGTTTAGCATATCTAATGATGGATTCAGTACCTAATGCCTCTGTGAATTGGCCTCATTGATTGAAATTAAATTTACATGGTATGATTTTTTAATTTTCTTTTTAGATCCTTTATATTATGATATCTTTCATTAATACCAGAGACCTCTATATTATCTGTGATGCATATCCACCTGAAAAATATCAGAGCTAAACATGCTTAACTCTAAGTGGTTATGAGCCACTTGCTAGAATCCTTATTCCCTATACACACAGTCTGATCCTTTTCAGAAAGGAGAATTGTTTTCCTCCATACAGACATGGAACAAATATTCTAAAATATTATGTGAAGCTTTGTTTGCTGAGAGACAGTGGTATTTGCTTCATAACTTACTACTGAGTCCAGAGCTTTAATTCCTTTGCTGACCTTCTAGTGTTAGGCCCACGTACATGGCAGAGTAACTTTCTGCTTACATCTGCAGACTCCCATAATGGAACATTTACATGTTTGATGCAGTCAGTTAGTTGACTTCCAAACTTCCAGTTACCTATTGTCACTTGACGAGGACAGTGAAAATCCCTAAATTCATTTTACTTTGAAAATGTTGTATCTGTACTTGCTACTTCTAATTTCTGCCCTGTCCTCTGCCTCCCCACTTAACACATACACTTATTCTTGAAATCCTTTAACAATTACTGAATTACTGTCTCTGAACAGTTATAATTCATCATCTTGCTACTTAATTTTAGAAAAAAATATTACTTCTACTAGAAATCATGAAATTTGCAAAAATAAGGACATTGATAGAGATTATACTGTGTTTTCAAATGCTCTTACATTTTTCTTACTGAGTGGTAAGCATAAGTGCTAGCAAGTAGTGTATCATAGAAACAATAAAACATACGTTGCATAATAAAGAGCATCTCAAATATGAAAGCTTGTCAAGAACTATAAATAGCTTATAGAAGATATAAAAACAAATGATCTGGTAAAGGATGAGGAAGAAATCTCTCTACCGTAGATGAACTCTTCTAATAAGAGAACAAGTGATGGGGTAAAATATGAAAATAAGAGACTACACAGAGGAACAGGTGATGTAAGAGATAATGAAAAGCAGGGATGAAAAAGTATCAAACTAGGTGGATCTGACAAAATGATAGGAGTAAATGAGTACTTTAGAATTGTCATATAATTGAAAATATTTGAAGTGCTGATTGAAAACATCATGAACATTCCAATAATGTTGAAGCATATGGCAATAGTTCTTGCCTTGCAATATGAATCCCCAAATAGTACCAAGGCTGAGCTAATTAGAGAAAACTACTGTATTTTCAATATTACTATACCTGAGCAAGCTAAGGTCTCTTAATTAGAACACTGAATGATGACTTGTGAAGGTAGTTCAACAAAGGAAATCTGTTTTGAAAAATAAGTCAGTATTTATGTATTATCTTCTACAAATTTTGCAGTTAATAACATACCTATGACTACTTTCTTAGTTCTGTGTTAGCCTGGTTTGCATCCATTCTCAGGAAAAGTTCTTTTACACTTCAAGAGTATAAAAGAAAAAAAAAGTAAAAAGTCAAGATTCAAGAGTGGCCATTGCCATTTGCCAGTGAGGGAGTACTAGCAAATGGACCTAGTGGATCATTTCTTTCTTAGTCTATGGAAAGACAGATTTCTCAGTATGGAGGAATAGACTCTGAGAAAAGTGTTCTTTTTCACTTGTGAGCCTCAGGTATGAGGTATAGTTTTCTTTTACCTCTCGATGGTATGATGGTTTGGGTAGGTGGTTCACCAGATCATAAGCTAACTTGCTAGCATGTACAGACATGCAGCTTAACACTTGAGATACAAAAGTTTCTTAACATCTAGTTTTGGCAGGTTAAAAAGCACCTTGGTTTTCAAATTGTCAAGCAGTTTGCCTTGATCTTCTGCATGCTTTTGGAACATGACTGACTATCTCACATATGTAAAATGTATCTTTGTTTTGTTTTAGGAAGGTTCTTGGGTTCTGGCTTTAGCTAGAGAAAAGATTATTTTATCTAGTTTTCTCTCTTGTACTTAGGGCACATGCCTATCAGTATTTGTTGCTACTTAGCTGATGAACAAAACTGTACATCCTTACCAGAATATCTCAAAAGGTCTTTGATTCTTTCAAGGAGTTGTTAGCTAGATAATGATCTTTACCTAAACTTTGACTAAACTATGCAGGGACAATAGTATACCCAGAAGTGAACGAAAGTATATACTATCGTCCCCATGTAATTTAGTCGATCAGTTCACAGACTGTGAACAAGAGGCTTTAGATATATTTTAATGTTGTCTCCTTTGTGAATGTGACTGATCTCTGGACTACAAAACTTCACATTTTGTTGTCAATACTCATTTGAAATACGCACTTGGTGGGAGGATAAACTGGTGGAACTGTGTTGTCTTTTAATTTTTTGACAGCACTAAATACCATAGAAGTACTTTGTGGTAGTGGATTTTCACTAGAAACCAGCTTTATTATCCATTTCTAAAATTTTTCATATGAGTAGTGATGACAACATTTAGAAGTGCTGAAGAGCCAGCATTCCCACTTCTAACTTCCTCCCATCCCTACCTTTCTTGATGAAGATATTATAAATCTGCTGACTGGATATCTTCTTAAATTATCTGGGAGAAAAGACTTATGGATTTAATCAAATGATTTTTTTAATACCTCTTGCTTGTGTCTTGTGTTCTTGTAGGGAAATTATCTGTAGCCATGCTCATTAGATTTTATTTGAACGGCTACTGTCTTTATTAGAAGTATTTCATCATGTTTTGTGACAGCAGAGAAAAATAAAATTATTTAACTGGATTGTGTTTAGTTGAGATGGACTGTTGACAGAAAAAAGCATTTTTGAAACTTTATTGATTACACTGTAACACTATTGGTTGAGTGCTGTCTTAGGCATTCTCCTTTCTATTGTAATTACCATCTTATTTATAATAATTATTTAGCACTGTGTTTGTGTTATTACAGAATATGAGAAGCAACTACAATGAAAGCAAATGTACTTTGCAAGATAATAATTCCTTTGCTCTTCCTGTCTTTTTGGCGGGGGGGGGGGGGGGGGGGTGTGAAGACAAACTCATTCTCATGTACCTAAGATGAAAAAGGACAAATTTTTATGATATGAAAAATTTCATTACACAGCCCTAGGTAGTTGTTTAAAATGTTGTACAAATTGTGTAAAACTCTTATTGTTTATTCTTTCACTAAAAATACATTTTTTCTGTTTATGAATTTGATTCTTATATATTAATTGGATACAGAAATAGATTGCATATTTCCTTTATACCATTTGCAGTGTCTTAACTTTGTAGTCCATCTTATCCTAAAAAATATGTAATAATTCAAACAGTGCTGAGAAAAATACACATAAATTCTTCAGGCAAAATATACAGATTTATATCTCCATCTCCTGTATCTTATGGGAAACATATGAGTGAAAAACTTACGTTGAAAAGTACTTAAATTTGTCTTCATTAGTAATACTATGTACTTTAAAAAGTAATAATTGCCTTTAGTACATTTTGTTCTGGTAGTATCTAATAGCATGGCTTTTTTTTCAAAACACAATCTTTGCAATAAAGTCATCGCTCCCCAGAGTACTTGGAAAAGCAGCAGATTTTGACTGAAAGTGAAACGAGGTTCAGACTTCATTAGCTATCTGGAAACTAAGTTCTGGTTCCACCATATTTATATTGATACAATATCCTGTTCCTTATTGTATTCACGACAGTTAAACAAGTCTATATATACAATGACTAAATTGACACAATCAAAATGGAACAAATTCACAGTTTATTAATAAAAAAATTATATACCTTAAGACTTCATAACATAAAACTTTCCAACTATTTTTTTCTTCTCTTTCTAGAGATTTCTGGTTCATTTGGTCATTTTCACAAAATAATAGCTAAGGGTGAAAAATAACCTAATGAAATATAAATTCAGTAGAATTATGCTATAACTAATGTTGAGTAAGGACTTCTTAAAATAGTTCTAAACCTCTGTAGATTTGGTGGAAATACCTTGTTTTTTCCTCAGATCTCCAGTGACAAAGGAAAATTCCAAAGTAGGTCTTGAGCTCTGAGGTGACTTTTGCTATCATCCAATGTGCTCACAAATGCTTTGGTTCCCATATGTTCGTGTTATACAGTGTTTTTTGAGGCAGGTGTGGCTACAGATTTCTGGGGTTTACTTCTGCTGAGGGAAGGTGTGCTTGTCTTTTTAGGATGTTTTCAGCTATCATTTTGAAGCAGAATTACCTTGTCTGTACAGCTTCTCTATCCTAAAGTACATGGTAAATCCTTTATGACTGCATTCAAGTTGAGTTTAACTCACTAGGTCCAAAGGTATTTCTAGGCTTGTGTATCACAAGGAAAACAATGGCAAGGCTCTACAAATTGTGACAGGTAGGGAATATATGCAACAGCAAAAAGAATTGACAGCAAATGATTTGGTTTATTCTAGGGCAGGAAATGATAAAGTAATATATATAATATGTATATATATTCAAATAAATAATACGCACAATTTAAATACTGTCAATATTTTCATTGTCATCTCAACATAATATACACTACTGCAGCTAGAATTAGAGATTTGCCAGATGCTGTGGCTAATTAGGCAGACGGTAGTCACTGGTAATGTTGAGGGTTGCTTAATATCGAGAGTTGCATTCCTTTCTCTCCTAGCTTCCTCATTTCTTTGTCCTTGCTTTTATTCTTCCAGCAACGAAAACAGCAGGGAATATTCAATCTTACAAAATTTCAGGATTAATTATTAAACTATTAACTAAATTGATGTGGCAATGACTTTAATAGTGTAGTTGAAGCATATTAATATTCTGCATCTATTTTGTATAGAAATGGTAGAGAAGCTAAAATTACGTGTGTTTATATGTAATCAATCTGACTGCTTTCATATTTTCAGTAAAACAAAACAAAACAAAACAAAAAATGGAAATTCTGTCCAAGCAAGACAGAACTCAAGCAAGAATATGTCAAATTTTCACATCCCCTAATACTAGTATAATTAGGCTGCTGCATTTGAAATTCTTGGGATATAATGTTCTTTCATGATGTGGTTATTAAGATATGAGCAAAGGCAATCAACTGCTTCATCTGTGTTGCTTTTAAATTCTGTGAAGGGAAATTTGACGATTTCTTGACTATTCAGCTCTGTCCTTGCCCTGAAAGGTAACCATTTCATTTGGAAAAAGATGGGGATAAACATGCAAACATATACAATACAATTTCTGTAGCTCTTTATATATAAGAACTAGAGAGAATTATTCTATATGATTACGATATTTCTCCGTGGTTGAGATAATGTATGGAAACAAATAGTAAATTCTTTCCTAGTCTATCTTTATTATCTCACTTCAGATTCATCAGAAGGGTGAATGTCTTCATCTAGCGTGCTGTATGATGTCCTGGCTGCCTCAAAGACTGTTTCATATTTGAGTACCCTTTGGGGTAATTACAGTCAGGAACTCCAATTTTCTGATGAGCAATTTTGTCTGTTTCGTGAAATAGATATGGTTATCCCAACAAGTTTATAAAAATAAAGGTTGTCATCTCTGCATTTGTAGAGAGAGAAATCCTACATCTATATCTGTTTAGTATACTCTGAATATGCAAGCCATTAGTTATTTGTTCCAAAGTCCTGAGACATCTGCGTTATATGTTAAATGCCTTTATTCTTCCCACCTTCTGCTTTTCTCACCTGAATCCTAACCCTAAAAACCTATTTTTGCTCTTTCCAGTGGGATCTGATGTGGTGGGTTAATATACGTGACTGAGCTGACATCACAAAATAGTGATTAAAGTCGTAGACCATTTCTGGGCACTTTTTGCATTCAGAATGCAAGTTTTGAGGCTAGCAGAGACAATGTTTGTCAGCTTTGCTGTTTAGTGTTGGTAATTCAAATTCTAGAGAAAATGTCTCCAATGTGACCTTCTTACCTTCCCTGTGCACTTATTTCCCTCTTCTCTTAGTGATCTGAAACAGTATTTGCTGTACAGTTTTCTGTGTCGCTAGCTAATGGTAGCTTAGCATTGCCAGCATTGTTCAGTGAGTTCCAACTTTTGCTGTAAATACTTTCTGAGCAAGTCAGTAATTAATGTTGTGCTGATGACTGGTGGCATCTGTATGAGTTTATTATCATCTGTACTGAAACACAATGCACAATAAAACATGGAGGACTCTAAAGAAAGAGTCTAATAAATTTACATGAATTAACATTAAATTTAATTTGCCACATGCCAACCAAACTGTGCAGCAGATCTAAATCCTTTTAAAGATATTGATTTCTCTGTTGTTGCTTCTTCGCAGCCCTGATTACTATGTTTATTTCAAGACTTCACTTCGTTATTTTGAGGTTTGTTTTTCTGTGTGTATGTTAAAACAAATGGAAAAAAACAAAAACCACCAAATTTATAGATGTGATGATTGGTATACATGAATTGCGTTTTTCTTGATGAGAGAGATGAACATTCTTTTCCACTTTTACCTTTTAAATAATGTTTGATTGATTCATTCACTCATGCATCAATATTATGCACAGAATACATATTATGTTTACTGTAATCTTGGCCCAAATATTAAAGGGTACTAAACGAATATGAATGAAATGTACTTTCATTTGATACTGCTTCTGTTCAAAACATGACAACATTCAAACTCGATGGTAATATTGAAATAGAATACTAACAGCTACTGAAGAATTTTTTGTTGATTCCTCTATAAGGGAATATGTTGTGGATTCTGCCCACCACCACTCCCATCAAACATGTGAAAAATTGTTAACGTTTTTCATTGCTTTAGCAAATATTGTGAGACAGTCCATGTTCAGAATTACAGTAAAATATGCAAAATAGAAAATAGAAAAAGAAAGACGGAAAAAAATAAAGTCATCAGAGAGCTTTCTTATACTTTAAAAGCTCAGAAGCATAGCTTTGCTGTATCCAGTTTCAAAAACAAAGAAATATGAAATCAAAGTCTAAACATAGACCTCAACAAAGTCTGTGAGATCTATTATAAATAAATCTAATAAAATTATATATAAATCTAATAAAAGATCTAATAAAAGATCTATTTATTATTAATTATAAATGTGACTATATATGATATAAAATTATATCATAAGTATTATTAATATTTTAATGGTTGGAAGTAGTTGAAACAAATCATATCTCTCACACAAATGCATAAAAATTGACATCAAGTTGGCTTATCCACTGGATGCTCTTTAACTTGAATAGCTGAATCTGGTCGAAGCTCAAAACTGAACAACCACAGATCTGCAGACAGTAAACCAAAGCTTAAAATCTCAGCAAGTACTGCAGTCCAGGGGACAGGAACATCTGTCTTCCTTCATGGACTTGGAGAGCCACATGCTCAGTGCAGCTGAGATGCCTCTTCCCCGATGCCTACTGGTATAGATGCAGCTACAGCTTCTGAGAGCATCTGTGTTCTTAGATCTCAAAGACTGAGACTGTGCATAATCTCAGATTAAAAGCTTTTTGGATGTACTGTCTATCAGGATGCCAAGTTGATGTTACCATCTGTGCATTAGAGAAAGTACTTAAACAATTTTCTGGTGGCTACTGAAAATTTTCATTTTGCTGCTCCTAGTGCAGCTTCTTGAGTAGGCCAGAAAGACAAGAAATATCCATGAAAATATTTTTCAAAAATAAATATAGTAACTGTTGAGCCACGGCCTGAACCACTGATTGAGCACCTGGGAAAAGGACCTGGTCAGTCCTGGAAGCACAGGTGAAGACAATTCACCTGTGCAACTGAAAGGGCTGGAGCCTGACTGCACCTCTCTTAGACCTCATTTAAGGGCTGACTGCCACTGTGGGAAGATTGGTTGGAGTTCTTTGTGGATTTTTCCCTACAAGCCTGGTCTTCAGAGGTGGGTGAGCACTTTTCCTTTTACTTTGTAACACCTTTCTATTGCACTAGTCCCTTTGTCATTATGCCTCCTGTACCACCATTCAACTGCATTCATCTTTCTGTTTGTTGCAATCATATAGACAAGTTATTAATGTTCTGGATCAAGCACAGGCTGCTGAGAAGTTTGATAAAGTTGTTATCATCATAGCAACAAACTTTTGAAAGTAAGGTAGCTAGTCAAGACATGTTAAAACCAGTACAACAAGAAAATGTATTACTTCCTGTAACCTATCTGTCTTTCACAACTGGTCGAGGTATATTAGTAAAAAAGAAAACTGTGGGATGAAGAGTGTTTATATAACATAAAAAGAAGAAAACCTTGAGGAAAGGTGAGTGCTACAACATTATCATTGGTTTCTACTGTGTATAAGTGAATGTCATCACAGAATATGTAAGAAAGGAGACAGGCTCTGTCAAGCAGACAGTATTTAGTGAGTATCCTAAAATTAGGTATTCCATTTAAAAATGATTAAAAGATTAGAAAATGTGATTAGTGACCTACTTTCTTCTCTAAAGATCATTTAGTTTACAATAAGGATTTTCTAATTTACCTAAGGTCTCCTTTCTTTCACTTCATTTTTTCCCCCCCTCGTTTTCTTTTCTAAAAATGGGAGAACATGCTGGTTGGAAATAAAATTAGATTAGGACTTTCAACAGAATTCTTTTAATGTGTCTATGGAAAAAGGGTCTTTTTTCACAAGGGTAAGAGAAGAGCTTAGAGACAGAGAAGCTAGAGCATCTGTGTACCTGTTAATTTTTTTTCTGAACAAACGTTACATACTTTTAATTAATAGAAGAAACTAAAGTATTCTGGCAGTTTTTTTAACAGGTAGCTTTGATATCTGCTAAATCAAGGTGGTATGTTTTTGGTTGAAGATTTCACGGCAAAACAAAGTGTTCCAAAAATTGGTACATGTTAGTTTTGTGTGACTAAATATACATACTTTTCTCATCAATATCTGTTCCATCATACTTCTTTGCAGGAGAACTGTTTCCAAATTCTCTTTCAGTTGTGTTGTAAAGGAAAAAGTCTAAAGCCTAGAGAGTGTTTGGGACAATGCATTCCGATCATAAGTGTTTGCCTTCTGTAGACCACTTTCTGATACCTATATTGAAAAGAAAGTCACTATGGCTGCTTCAGAAGCTGCTATCTTTTTAGCTTATAGCCTGCTTTAAGTCACTACAGAATCAATAATTATTTGTGAGACTTATGTGGGGAAACTGTCACAACCAAAGACAACCAAAAGTTGACGTATAAATGCTTTGCCTTGCAAGGGTGTCTGTAACATAAAGCATAACCTTTTTCTCACCCTACACTTTCAGTCCTTTCACATTTAATTTTATCTGTTGAAAGTAAGAAGTGCTTTCTGTTTAGATCTCCTGACCTTTGGGAAGGATTAAATGTTTCACCTTAGTCTGTTCTGTTGTCAGATTAAATAGCTTGAAGTAAATGGAGAAAGAGATGATTATGATACCTGGAGCTCTGCTGAACTGAGAAGGAGTGCTGAAAGGATATTAAGTCTCCCATACTATGCGAGACCCACTTAAGTGGTTTTTTTCTGGTCTCAGTGTACAAAATGCAGGATAAATGCACTGTCACAGGAAAGTCTAAAGGGGGATTAAGTCTTTGTGTTTTGGTGTTGTTAGACTGGGCAACTTTTTCATAGTCTCTTTTAGACTCAAATTACTCATGCCTCCACAGCAGTGCTTTGTCTGCAGGATCAAGGATAGCACAGAGCAGAAATAAATGTACCATCTACTCCTGTCATTGTCTCTCTATTTGCTGTCCCAGGTATACTTAATTCCTAAGATAATTATCCCTGTGCTCTTTAAAACTGAGACTGAAGCAAATATGCTGAAGTTGCTCAGAGTAAAAATGCCTAAAGATTTAATTTTAAGGCATTTCAGATGTGGAATTAAAAGCTTGATTTTTTTTTTTTATAGTCTCTTTGCTAGTATTTAAGTGTGATTTTATGTTGTTTCATTTATTGTGGGTTTTTTAATATTTTAAATTTTTTAACAGTGGATCTTTTCTAAGTATTTTAGTAAGTGCTATCAAAAGATACCTAGCTCTTAATCAGTAGTTTAACAACATTGTTTTCAAATAACTCTTTCACAAAATAAATTGATTTATTTCTGACTCTTAAATTAATGACAATTAAATGTCAGATAACTCTGAAATTTTGGATTGTGTTGTTTCTATTAGTGATGATTCAAATTAATGTTTTTTTGGGCAGAGGGGAGTATTTTTTTTATATATAATTGTATTCAAATTAAAAGCCAACAATTTGTATTTTTTTAATTATTCATCAATTATCCAATATGGCCTGTGCAAGCACTTGGAAAGGCTTGAAGGAACTAACCTGCAGGTTTAAATGTTCTGCGGATTTTTTTTTTTTTTTAGCACCACAAATTAAAAATATCTATAATACCATTTAAATTTCTATGAAGGATATAACTAGAATATTTTGTTACCTACAGTGAATTAAAGTCTTGTAGATTTCAAATTGCTTTCTGAACTTAAAATGATTTAGTGTTGCAATGCTTCAAAATACAGAGAAGAACATAATAAGAAATCAGGAGCTCAAATGTATTCAACTATTATTAAATTAAGTATTGATGTTTTCTCTCTTACTTTCTGATTGTTATTGCATGAGGTATCTCTCTTGAAGAGAGCAGTTGACACAATTATTGGATCAGAGCTTTTGACTAATGAGTGATGTAATCTCATGTTCCTGTAGATGCGTATAGAAGTTAAGGAGGGAGTACTCTTTAAAGAGCATTTAGTCAAATGATATATATGAGTCATGCCACTAATGAAAAGAAAAAAACCTCTCCATGACACATTATGGAAGAGTATATGGAAGTTCTGTTTTGTATATAGCACATTAGAGATCACTTGAAGGTACTATCAGAAATTAATTTATGTTCCTACACGCAGTATAGAGCTTTCTAACAAAAAAACCCTGTTGTTTAGCTTCAAAATTCATTTTATTGAATAGAAAATGTCATAGCAAAATGAAGTCACTGTATTTTTTAATTTCTAAGTCTGATTGGTAAAGCAATTAGGTGGATCTACTGTACTACCCTTTAGTAAATAAAAAAAAAGTAATTTTAAATACATGCAAGACACTCCTTTAAAAGGAATGTGAATTTGCTTACGTATTTTTTTTTAAAAAAGAAACGATTGAGTAATAACAAATAGCTAGGATGTGGGATAATGTGAGAATTTGTACTAGGTGTGATAAGAATCTCAATGTTTCAGAAGTGATTGAAAAATTAATGTTAATTGCAAATCACGTTACAGTTCTGTCTGTAAGTGACACTAAGTTTGGAATGCTGTGAATTAGAGTTAACATTCTCACATCTGAGTTGCAGAAATCCACAGAAATAATTTATAACACAAATTAAACTTCTGAAGACCAAGCAAAGGATATATCCCTGTATTCATGTGCAGAATGATCTTTACCTGAATCTCTTCATCATCCCTGCCTGTCTGCTTAGCTTCACAGTGACCTGTGCCATTTGCTACTGTAGAGATAGTCAGTGTATAATAAAAAATATTGTGATTAGGTTTATGCCTTACTCTGAACTCTCATGGTAATACCTTGCAGAAAGGGCTGATGTTATCATAAGATATATTATCATTTATTATAGAAAACAAAGTGTTTTTTCAGTATCTTTTCCCTTTATTAATTATGTTAGCTGTACTTATGTGCTGTTATTTACACTGATAATGATATTGAGTTAAATACCCTAATGCTGGACTTCTGACAAACATATATTTGAAAAGCTGTTTAAAACAAAACTTCAGAAAGGCTTCAAAAAAGGTGTATGAATTACCCACCGATTCTAGAAGTTTCTTACTGAGAGTTTTAGTGAACTCAGTCTCAACAGTCATGCTAATGTATGACTGCTATGGAGTAAGTGATGTACCAATGTTATAATAAGGTAGAAGGTATTTTGAACCAAGTTTATTCTATACAACAGCTTGACACAGATTAGGCAAACTCCTGTGTTAATCTGCCTTTTAAAAAGTAGACAAATGTAATAAAAGATTTTACGTCAATGAGAGGAGAATATTATAGACTTCTGTTCCATTACTGTCTAATATGCTCCTCTGTTTTCTGTCAAGTCTTTGAGCCATTTTAACTTCTTTTTTTTTTTGTCTATCAGATGAGAAACAGAAGTATTTGCCTTTCTCTAAAGAATGTTTGTATTTCTTTATAATTTTAGCATCTTCAAAAATAATATCATAAAATATTTCAACTATTTGAAAGGTTCATTTCCTCAGATACCAACATGCTTTTCTACTTCCCTAGACTAGCATTCCAAAATTTGATTCTTCTATTGCGCAGGTACACAATAAGAAATTCTTTCAATCTGTGAAATTATACAATTGCAAATAATAGAACAGTTAATGTATTTGCAAGCCTGATACTTTCATATAACAAATTTTGAGAACTGTTTAGAATTATCACTGTTACACTCCATCAATACTTACATTAGAAAGAGTCCATATTTGATGTAATGTACCTTTATTAGCAAGAATTTTGTTCAGTTCTGTTTGAAAAGGCTGACTCAGATTAGAACAGTCCATTCTACTGGAAATTAATGGTAGCTGTTGCTACCGTGCTTTTCCGAGGTTAGTACAGTCTACTGATTTACCCTTCTGAAAGCAAAGTATTACATCTTTTAAGTAAATAGGAATGAATTTAAAGCTCTTTTATATGCAGCTTCTTTAATAAACAATGGACAAGAGGTATGTGCTGTAATGTATAGGTTTCAGTTATGACTTCAGAGTTTGTTCTTTACTGATTTCTTGTTCTTGAAGTTCAAACACAATTAGATAAATTACAATTAAAAGAATTTGACTTTTTTTAAAAAAAAGTGTAACTCTAATATTTTTCATATCTCCTTTGTTAACTGATCTCATGAAGAAGAAACTTCTCATTTCTCATTTTCTAATGTAAAGCTTATGGCTCTTCTGAGGAGTGGGATCTATGTCTCTCACTACTTTAAATTATAGGTTTGCCATCTTCTATAATCTGAGTAACTGAAAGTGGAGAAACATTTTCTTGAGCTAAATCTGTAAGTGAAGTATAAATGACATGAGATTAAAGAATTGCTGTGACATACAGTTTATGATCTTTGGTGCATTTTTGACGCACACACCGTATTTCCAATCAGAGGAAACTGCATCAAAGAGCAGGGTAAGTCTCCTCAAAGTTTCAGTTTGGGAGTTGAAATAGCTACAGTATAACTTGTGACTGGGCCCTGCCTGGGAACTCAATAAGCATTTGAGCTAAGGTCACAACTTATTTTCTCTCACAGTCTTTAAACAGACCTTGCTAAATGTCTAATGAAATCAGCTTTATGCTCAAGTTGTACCAAAGACCAACCTAGGGTTTCATTTTAAGTGTAGAGAAGGCTTTTTTTTCTAACCAGAGGAGTTAGAATTTCACTGCTGAAAATCACAAAGGAAGAGTAAGTTAAGACTAAAAGTTTTGCACTGCCTTAATATTAAATTTGAGGCTTTGCTATTATTCTGAGTGACATAGCCCTAAACACCAAGTTAGGGTTTGGGCTTTTTTTGGTTCATTGGGTTTGCATTTTAATTAGTTCATAATTTTTCCTGGAATATTTCAATAAAGAAACTACCAAATTAAACATCTTTTTAGATATGTCCACAATAGAAAATAAAACCATCAGAAAATGAATACAGTATGGCATAAAGAAATTAAGAACATTGAAGCATATATATGTGTATTATATATAAAAACAGCAATCATTAAAACATAATTAGTCTTCTCTTAAAGATAATATGGAGATAACAAAGATCCATGAGTCTTTGATTTGTATGTCTTTGGATGGATGGGAAAGGAAAAGAAAAATGAAGTTGTTTTTTTTTTTTTTCCCTAAGGAGGTTTTGGATCAAGGATGGTTGGAATGTTTTGGGGGTTTTTTACTTCTTTGTTTTTCTGAGAGAGGAATATAGAGAAGGGAAAAAGAATAGAAAGTGCTTGAATTTATCTAGGTCTTCAATTTCTTTATTTTTTAAAAAGTTTAAGAGGATACTTATTTTAGATTACAGCAGTTAAGAAAACTTTACTTTTTTGGTTAAAAGCGACTAAATGCAGATTTAAGTAGCCACAAGTAAGTATATGATTAATTTAACAATGGAAAAGATAATTTATCAGTTTTTTTTCTCTGAGCAAAGGAGGAGAATTTGGTTAGGTAATAGGTCTTGTATTCTGACTCTGACAGAGAGGCAAGCCTTTTCTTTTACATCCCAGTTCATTTACTTTAGACCAGGTGGGAACCTGCGTCCCATATTTTAGTTGTTTGTCTTCAAGAGAAGGTCACTGCTGCTGAGAGTTCCTTGATTTGTGTCAAATATTTCTCTTACCTTATTACGAAAAAATTGTCTTCTCTCACTATCATGGCGAAAGTCATAAAATCCCTTCTGAGGCACTTCACAGGGAAAATGCTTGATGGGATTTGTGAAAAGTAAAATGAGAAGTTGTAGATTAAGAAAATAGCTGATGATAAGATAATTTGATAGTTGATTTTAGAGAGATGATCTCTTCCTGCAGTAAAGCACAAATGATTACTTGTAATTGAAAATTATTGCTGTTTAATAGGTGAGAAGAAAAAAAGGTACTCAAAGCATTTAACCATGAACATGATGCCTTAAGCACTGTCTCCTTTTAATGTGAGAATGTGCTGTCTTCCCTTGTACTTCCTCTATTATTTGTATTGATCATTTGAGGCAATGAAGTAAAAAAAAATAAAAATAAAAATCCTTTATCACCTCTCTTCCAGAAGTTTTTTGACTGCTTAGAAATTTCTTTACAGCTGCTACATGCAGGCACACCCTGGTTGTTTGTGTTCTGCTTCTATGCTTCACCAACCATGAGCAACTATAAGTCATTACAACTTTGCTAGCACTCTTCTACCTAATGACTTTTTTGTAGTTTTATTATTAAAAAGATTTTGAAAAAGTGATTTTAAACCTCAAAGTTTGTTGTTAAAATCCAACAAAATCACACCTTATTAAGTCTAATACTACTAGATGGAATTTTGCATGTATGTTACTTAAAAGCTGATATGGTGAATGCTTGCTGGTGGGATCTACATTATTTTTAATGTTAAACTGCTTTCATTGCTATATACAATATTTTTTTCATTAAGTATCTAAAGATTTTACAGACTTTTATTATAGTTCATTCTGCAGGTGGAATAAATAGGACTTAACAGGTAGGAAAAGCAGAACATCTGCAGCAAACCTTCCAAGGTACTGCAGGAGTTCTGATTTGTTCTTGCTGCATTTAATTACCATCAGGACAAAATAAAAATCACATAAAGAATTTTATTCCTTACACCTATTAGAGTGGATATTTACAGTGCTGTGGTTCCGAACTCATTGGTTTGGAATGTTTATGAACTCTGGAGAAAGCTATTTTTTGCTCTTCTCTGCTTCAGTCTCTAAAGCATGCAAATAGATAAGCCTTTCAAGAGCAAAATCAGTCTTATATCACTGCTGGATCCTTACAAATGAACTATTAATGTCTACATACTAGGATCTTCCATTCCCCCCACAGTATGTGCTTCATCCCTGAAGCTTAGCCTTCCACCACTCTGATGCACACCACTGGCAACCTCATTGCTTAGAAAAGTGGTAGTATGCATTTGAAGATTCTGCACATATGATGTGGCCCATCTATCAACGACTTTCAGTTATTAATTGCTCATAAATGTTCATGAATTTGTGTCACTCTGATGAACCTGTTAACTTGCATACAAGCTATTAATTATTCATTTGTAAGTAATTACGCTGCTGATTTTTGCATCCTTTTTCGCTGCTCATTATGTAAACAAACCATGTTAACAATCCCAGTACTGATTCAGACTTGAGATACAGCTCTCCATGACAGCAGCTAAAGGCTACAAGATCAAAGATTTGTATTACGAAGCAAAAATTAATCATTAAAGAATAAAGCTTTGTGATAGATAAAATGAAAATCTTTGTTCATAAATATACCTGCTGATATCTCATTCTACTTAAAAAAAAAAAAAACTAAACACAAATTAAGTTACAAAAATAAGTGGACCACTAAATAGTTTTTAGAATATTTTTTTTCTGAAGAAAAGCAATAGATTCATTATTTTTTTAAATAAAGACTGTTTCCAGACAAATATCATTTGATTAGGACATTAATTTTAACAGTGAGATAATTTCAAAATTGCAGCTGGAATAATTTTCAGGAGAATGGAGGCACCATCCAAATGTAAACTAT
Source organism: Alectoris magna (assembly GCA_030625065.1). NCBI lineage: Eukaryota > Metazoa > Chordata > Aves > Galliformes > Phasianidae > Alectoris > Alectoris magna. Next base: position 30,592,091 of record CM060563.1, on the reverse strand, counting down.
CTTGCCCTGATGGGATTAAGAGCTTTCTTTCTCACTGTATTACAATATTCTGGTAATGCCTTATAGATGAGCAGTTTTTCTAAGAGGAACACAAAAGTCTTGAGATTGTGAAAACATTCATTGAGGCCAATAAGGCTAAATAGAATTGATTTAATAAAGTGGGGTGAGAGGAGAAGGATGTTTCTACTGAAGTCATATATATTTGAGGGAGCACAGCATCTTGCTTTTCTCAAAGGTTTTCATGTGAGATGTGTACCATTCTACAGTCATCTTTAACTTTGAAGTGTTGATACAAAACATTTCAGGATAGATACACTGGGGGGAAAAAAAATCACTATATTCAAGAGTAAGTTACCAAACCCATGCTAAATAAATGCTTGATTTAAATGCTGAGTTAACAAAGAACACAAAAGCAAGGTTCTATGAGTTGTGAGACATTTTGTAAATGTTTTAGTACAGAACATGTTTTGTAACAAAATACATAGGAAAAAGATGGAACAATACAGAAATCAAAAGGGATGTTTATGGTGGTGGTGTGGGTTTTCTATTATTCTTTTTGTTTTTAATTTCAGAAAGCAAAGTGGAGAGAATTACTGTACTGTTACTTAAATTCCACCACTCTTATTGATTCATGATCTTGTTCCTCAGTTTGTATTCATATTGTACTGTTAGGAACAGATGAGGGTGTGTGAGCAAAAAATAAATAAACAAAAAACTTCACCACAAACAAAGAACCCTCAATCCTCCTTTTGGGGCGTTAATCTCCTTAAATATTCAAACTACTTTGTATTCAAGCTCTTCACAGCATTGTGGTCAAAGATGTGTGCTGGGCAAAGATCCAAATGTTGCCAGAATTTCCTTGTGGGGGCAGCTCTCAAAAAAAAAAAAAAAAAGGCAAAACTAGCAGACCACAGTGTGTTCTTTTCTCCTTTTCCTTACAAAGAATTGTCTTGAAGTCCTTTTGCTTAATCAACAGATGAATGAAATGGAAGATTTCTTGATCAAACACTGATAAACTGCGTGCACCCTGGGTATTAGCGCTTTTTGCTTTTGCATGTGTAGCCCTTGCTGAAGGGGATGTGTGCTGCTGTTACACCAGTAAGTGTTCACTGCACTGAGACAATCCTTTTCTGATTTACAATAACAGGCCTTTTGGGTAGCTGACAACATGTTTAAAGCCTTCAGTTGTTTTTGTTGTTGTTGTTGTTGTTTTTTTAAAAAAAAGGACTTTGTAGTTCAAATTACATAATATGTCTGCTTGCTTGCTTTCTTTCTTTGGAGCAGTGAAATATTAACTTGAAAGAGTATCCTTCTATTTAATGATAGACATGCTTTTGAATATATTTGAGTTACAATAGGAATAATTAATATTTGCTAATAACTGTTTCAGCATTGTCTGTAATTCCTGGATTAGTAATAGCTTTATACCATTTCTGGTCTATATTAATAGATTAATTTGACCAAGCTGTTGAAAGACTTCAGCTACAAGGATTATTTTAAAATTAGGAAATTATTTTTGAAATTGCTATATTTTTGGCAGTGATACATGAATATATTAAAAGTTTACATAGATACTTTTGAAAAGCAATCGGTAGTGGAGATACTGAGGCTTATTACTAAACCTCACCTTTCAAACATTCTTCCTTTTGACTTAGTGACATGTATTAACAATCTTAAAATACAACTTTGCATGTGTTAAGTAAGCATAAGATGGTTAGTTTGTATAATAAACGGCAGTACATGAAGAAAAAATCTTCGGTATAAATAATTGGAAATGAATAATTGAGGACTTACACACATACAAGTGCATCAGGTTGGCATGCATGAACGTCTGAGTAGTTAGCAACTAAACTGGTACTAATGTATGGAAGTTCAAGGTTATTTTTATAGCGTATGGTCACAGTACTGCTGTCTAAATCAGAATTCTAGCTCTACTAAACTGAGTGGCTTGTGGTTTTAATAAACACAAAAAGTACTCTTGAGCTCAACCTATACTGCAAGATTCTCACAGGAATGGACATGTATTCATCATTTGTAATCTGAAATGAATCAATTGTTACAAAACAGATCTCCTATATCAGTACTATTTTATTGTTTGTTAGCTTTGTGGTTTTTTTTTTTTAGTAAGTACTGATGTTCAAATTTCAGGAAATAATCAAATATGAATTAAATCTATTTTGATGAACAACTAATAGAAGATAATAGCCTGTAGAGTATAGATTCTGTAATAGTATATTGAGGACACTTGACCTTTGTGTATTTTCATTTACTCGTTTTAAGATTTTTTGGGAGCACAGCTTTGATTTCATGTGCAAAAAGCCCACATAAATCATCCTGTTTGTATACAAGTCTAATGAATCTCTTGACTAAAACTCAACTGACAGAAGTGGAGATTTTCCAGTGACAGCTAACCCTTACACATGAATGAGAACAGATACTTGGGATGTAACTTGTAAAAATGCCTCAGGTAAGAGAAAAGACTGAAGTTATTGCTACTAGATACTTCAGGAAATCAATCCAGTAGGTAACTCTTGTGAGTCATCTTCAAGGAAAGCTTCTGTTTGTGTTCACACTTTTCTTTACTCAAAAAATGAAGCATCATGGGACACATATTGGAGGACAGTCTTCGTTAGTTCTTGTTCTGCAGTTTCATTGAACTACTTGTGGGTTTTTTTGTTTGTTTAACCTGAGTACTTTGTGGTTTAATTCTACATCATCTATATTATTGGAAAATTATGGTAGTTTTTTTTTTTCAATTTGTGAATATTTTACATTATTTTAATTGATGCTTCTGGACTTTTAAATGATTTGTGCATGGAACTCAATCTCAAAGGGTTTTAATTTGGCTCTTGTGTAAAATCTGATGAATGCACAGATGAATGTGAATGAATAAAAACAAAGATCTAGATACAAATCTCACAACATAAACTGTTCCCTAAAGAGGAATTCTTTCAAGCAGACTAGTAACTTTCTGTGTTGAAGTCAATGGAGCTACGCTAGTTTACACTTCCTGAGGATTTTGATACACACCATTAATACCTGATTCAAAGCCTGTAGAAATAATTTGCTTTTACCATTGCAAATTCATGGCTTGAGTAATCTGCTGGTATTTATGATCCTCTTGTTTAATGAGTTCTGACATATTTGTCACAGGGCTTGTGATCATTCCTTGCCTAAGGTAAAACTCTTAACGGTTTATTTTCTGGGATGCTCCTCTAATAGTGCACGTCTTAATGATTGCTGGATATAAACAGGTGATCCAGCTATTGCATTTCAAGAGATGTTGACTGCTGTTGTAGAAGTTGTTTTTTTTTTCCTTAGAATGTCCACCAAGGGTAAAGAGTGAAGTTATTAATTAGTTATTAATTGTAATGCATGAATAAGAATAATAATGAAACTTAATGCTTAAAACATAAAGTATATCACTTTTTTTTTTTGTAGTAACAATTGTGAGTTGTGATTTGTTCTAACAGTTTAGGTGCTCATGCAAAAAAAAAATTTTTGTGTGATTCTTGCTCTTAGGAACAGAGGTTATTAAACACATTAGTGTCTGGAGATAGTGGGAAAAGTGATCCTACTACTGCAAGAGGAAGTTATCCTGAATATTCACTAAAAGAGTTTTCAGAGCAGCAGAAATGTAGCATAAAAATGAATGGGGGATGACTCAGTGTATGCATTGAAGTGATTTAATTGGTTTTGATTATCTCAAAATATGAACTTTCAAAAATTTACTTAGATTCTTTCTTCTGTTGAACTTGCTCACGAATCTCGTCAGACTGTAAATCCTCTTATAACACTGGTGTTGTGCTTTCCAGCAGGTTTGTCTGTAGTATTTTGGCTCTTATACTTCTAGTCCCAGTACAGTTAGGTATGGGTAACAATAAACAGTAAGTTCCATGCCAGACACAGAGAGCTCAAGGAAATACAGATAGCTTTTCATAAAGACCTTTTTTTTTTTTTTTAATTTAATTTAGGAATTCTCTGGTAGTATGCGTCACTCACTAAATAGCTTATCACTCTCTTATCAAATTCCTCATATGGACACCTACAAAATACTTTTGAGAACTTCTAGTGTTGCTTATTGGTTGTTGTTTGTGAAACTGCTGGTTATTTGCTCAATGTATTGATGGTACTTTTGTATTCCTACTGAAAAGAAGGAAAAGAACAAGCTTACACCTTCCTTGTATCTTACTATACAGGACATAGCATTTTCATCTTGCTCCATCAAGCTGTAATGACTGTCTGTTACTGCAATAAAGAAAAAAAAAAAAACAAATTAACTTGTTAGATCTTAGAAAGTATGCCTAATGAGCTGATGATGGGGTGGATGATTTTGTCATTATGTTTGGTTTATTCCTCCTGTATTAAAAGCCATTCATTGTTGACAAGTTAAATTCTTAGCTGACTATCACATGCCATCATCTTCCACTCATCATGTCTAGGAACTCATTGCCAAATCAAACAAATAGCATGATTAGAATGCTTTTGTTTTTTCAATTGGACATTAGCAAGATATTTGCAGTAAATGTTGTTTTGATGACCTTGGTTTCACACAGTGAAAAAATGAAATTGAGTCATTTTTCTTGTAAATTCAATGTGACAAAACATATCAAATTCTGTCATTTTTCTGGTTAAGTCTAACTTAATCAGAATAATGAAATTTAGAAAAATATAACTCTTAAAATGGAGGAACTGTAAGCATTGTATTTCTCAGCTTTTCTTGATATCATTCATTCTCTTTCAAGCCCTTTTCTAAACTTTTGTTGTATGCTTTTCACTGTCCTTCATACCATATAACCACTGCGTTCCAAGCTGTTATATGTAACAAAATTTTAAGTAGCTTAGGGAAGACAAAATATTTTTGAGAGGTGATGATGAATTTTCTTTAGTAAAAGCAATGAAATGTTTATGAAATTTTGAGGTTTTTACCTCCCAGCTTAGAGCTGAAAAATACTGATGTGCCTGAAGAACATCTGACTTTTCTTGGATCTGCTAGTGACTGGATCTCATAATTAATTCTCTTTAGAGGAGGAGTTATTTTTACTTGTATGATATAGTTTATAGCTTTAGAAGAATTAATTATACCAAAAGCTCAGAAGAGAGCATTTACACTGAATTTAATTGCTGAAATAATTAATGCCAAGAGTGTTTGGTTCCCACTGAAAATCCAAATGAAAAATTAGAGTCCAGGGAACTTGAGAGCAGTGACTTTACAGAAGCTATTTGATGATTTTCCTAGTTGCTATGAAGCTTAGGAGATCTGTTTCTACTGTATCATTGCCAAAGCGTATGGTGAACAGGAGACTGGTTTGTCCTAATTTCTTGGCAGGCTACCATGTTGTCTGAAATGAATTGGAAAAAAGTGGGTAGTGACATGTAAGCTGTTAGGAAAGTAGGCAAATCTTCCTAAAACATAAAATGATTTCCCGAGAGACAATTTTTTTTGAGTCAAATTGTCTTGTCACAGTTGACAACTAAGAAAAATAAAACTGTTCTGGCTCAAGCTCATGGATACAAAGAATATTGTGTGTTAGAGATAAGTTTATTCATGAAGTTGTGGCATGAAAATATCAATTGTGAATAGTTATCTTAAAAAAACTGAAAGATTGTTACTGTTTCTATTATTCTGGAAAATTATCTTGTTACAACACTTGTAAAACTACAATGCTAAAAAAAAAAAAAATGAGATTCTATGGCGTTAGCAGGAACAGCAAAAAAGGATATGTGCCTTGTAAATATCAATGTAGGTATGAATATAAACACCTTGAATAAAGATGTGAATTTACCAGGCAAATACAAATGATACTAATAGTATTCTGCAGAGATCAACAAAATCTCAAAACTGATAAATTTTGTATTAGAAAAAAAGATCAAAGCAACAAAGGGCAAGAATACAGTGAAAAATGATTTCTTACACATAAAGTAGCTGAAGAGTTTCATAAACACCTCTTTATGATTGACTTTATAGTGTCACAAGTGGGACTGAACTCTAGACAAGATTGGGGTAGAAGGCACTTACGGAAAGTTCTTTCCTTTTTAATGGTCTTAGTGTTCTCCATCTATTTTACACCTCAAAAGGTAAGAGAGAAATTCCCTTGTAGGCTTTTCTCCTTTAGTATTGCCAGATACACCTGTAGCACTGATTCTGGAAATAGATCTTCAGTGGAATAATTTCCCATAGGTATAGATCTTGTTTTATTAGAGTTGTAATATAGGTAAGTTTTCTAAGATATATATTTAATTATATATCACATCTAGATTATTTAGGTTTAGAAAGGTACTCTGAAACAGAAGTTTCCTTTTCTATTAAAGCAAAGTGAAGAAAATATTTTTTGTCCGTTTTCTTCTTTTTTTTTTTCTGTCAGCTGCAATGTGGAGACTTGAAATGGAAGTTAAAGCTATGGTCATGTAGATCTTATGTTAGAAATGCCCTGAAAATGTCTTCACCACACTTTCCTTATTCATTAAACTTCTGCTACGGACAAGGTTACAATAAGAAGAGTCAATCTTCCCACAGATTAATAGCTCAAAATAATAAAATGTTACATATTTTTCTACGTAAACAAGTGCATTGATCCTCTTTTCCTGATGTTAGATAGAATGATTTCAGTCTTTACATGCCTACTCCCTTAAGAATAAGGAAAAGAGAGAATAATATTTTCTAGTTCTTAAAAAAAATTTAGGTGCATTTGAACTAGCAGACTGTCCATCTCTGCATAACTCTGAAGAGATGCAGCACTGCTGAAAACCATTTATCCATCCTGCAGCCTCTGGAGATGGAAGAGGTGAGAGTGGAGATGTAGGTTTTGTGAGGAAGAAATTCTCCACATAGCTGGAGAGAAAGTTCAAGACTGAAAGTTTCAAAATGACCTTAGGTTTTAAAAGCCTGCAGAATTTCTTCTGGGCATTGCTTTGTTCGAATTTGCCTGCCAGAGAAATATTAATTTTTGCTGCTTAACTTAATTTCAGGATAAATACTGAAGACACTGAAGGATGAAATCAAATTAGAACATTTAGTTCTTTGATAACCTGAGTGTTGATCACGGTAGGAAAAAAAGAGCAAACTAAAATTGAGTAGCTCGTTAATAGGTGTCCTCGACCTTTCCTTTTTAGATCAGATCTGAGTTTTTTCACTCTTTGTCTCTTTATTCTAATAGTCTCTGTGTGCTAGGAAGACCAAGATAGAAAGGAAGCAAAGAAGAAAGGAGAAAGGGAGATAGTCTTGATGCATCTGTGAGCATTATCAGTTTTTTTCTTTGCGTTACTTGATTTTTTTTTTTGTGCCTTATAATTCTTTTTTTTGCTTTCCTTCTGATACTCATGTATACTTGCTTTTTACAATAATTTGGTAACAACTACAGTTAGAAAAGGAAAGTCAAATATCTCAGTATAGGTGACAAAGACTTTTGCTTTAAAGGCTTAAGTAGATAGAAGGAGAAGCAAATACTTTTCCAAACCTAGGAGGTGAAGCTGTTAGAATAGCTGACAGTCTGTGCTATCAGCTTCAACTGTGACTTTCCAGGAAAGGAACTCTGACTGAGAAAGGCATGTTTCTTTTTATCCTCTACTTTTTTATTCTCTTTTCGCTTTTATGTATAGTCTGCCTTATATGGAGACTGAACTAGACTCTTGCAATAAGATTAATAGTGCCATCTCAAATATATTCCTCTCTCTACCCACCAAGGGCACTTCAAATACTTGGAGTGAAAAGTTGAAAGGAAGGAAGACTAGAAAAATAGTTAAAATTGAGAACTATTTAAGGTTGTTTTAGGGAGGTTCACCAGGTGGCACTGTTTCATACAGTCAAATTTGTTTTTTCATGATTAACAATATAACGTAAACAATGTATTTCTTGAGGGCTGCCTCAGTGGTTTCAAGAATCAGTTTTTTTCAACAAAGATTTGGTTAGCATGGTTGAAATTCCCTTTTGCCAAAATCATTAAGGCTGAAGTTAGTTTCCTGCAAGTGAATGCTGTGTAGCATTCAGCTTCCTCCAGCAGGGACTCAGTGGCTGGCTCTTTATGGGCCTCTGCTCAAGGACTAGTGCAAGTAAGCAAGAGATAACAGCACTACTGATGCCGTGACTCTCTGGAAAATACTTCTTGCTCTAAGTGCTTCTTTCTGCTGTCATGACTTTAAGAGACAGCCGTAACTGCTTTAATGCAGTAGTCTTTGTCAGGATGCTTATTTCTGATGATCAACAGCATGCTTTGAAGCCAGAAAGGCTCATATTAAGTAGGCTGAGATTGATTAGGCCATAGGGTGAAACATACTGCATCCAGAAACAGGTCTCTAAAAGTGTGACAAGGACTGCACCCAAGGAGAGGGCATTGAGGCACTGCCTCCTACCTGACAGACTGCACAAGAGGTAGTTGCAGGTGAAGGCTCTCAAACCTGTGGAGCAAGGAAAGGAATGAAGCTGGCTTCTCTCTTCTTTGCATTATCCAAACGTTGCTGTGCTTGTGAACTGATGCAATGTGCTGATCATACTGTTTCAGATGTTTTCCTGAGAAAGTGGGTACAGCTTTCTTAAGCACCTGAATGCTTCACCATCACTGTTTACTGAACAGCATAGCTCCAGGCATGCATCAATATAACAAGGATCTTTTAATTTAGCGGGTTCCCCCTGATATCATAAGATGGTGTCTGAGGCCAGAACTAAGCCTACCCTGCTGGACTGTGGTCTGAGCCACTCCAGGTAAATGTTGAGGACCTAAGCCCAGGTCCATAGCTCTACAACTAAGTACTGGGGCTGTCTGTGCTGGAAGCAGTCCTCAGATGTGCGTGGCCAGGCCATCAGTTTTCTTATGATAGGTGTTCACCTATCATGTACCAGCAGAAATCAAAATGTGGGCATTGCAGCTTTGAGCAGCCATTGCCTTAGAACAAAAGGGCCCTTTTGTCCTTACAATGTGCATGTCTGCATGGACAACATCATTTAAATTCTTTGCCTATTGCTTACATTTCAAAAAATATACAGTATTGAGAATATAACCATGGGGTGAGGCTAAAGAGTTTTGATGCAATCGCAAACTCTAATGACTGTTGGCCCTTTTGTGTAGAGAAGAAGAAAGAAAGGAGGGGGACAGGCGTGTGGGAAGAAGAAAAATGCTAGTAAATTTTGTCTTATTTACTAGGCACACAGAATGCTACAATGTTTCACTATATTGAAATTAACTGTAATTCTTAGTTTTCTAAGTATCTGGAACGGCATTTTGGCAGAAGGGGCAGGAAGATTTTTAAGCTGTTTCTTTAGCTGTACCACGTTCTTACTCAATTAACTTTAGTTGTTCTGTATGTTACAGCTAATATTACAATATTACCAGAATAGTAGTGCTTTCTCAGATATCGCTGGAATTATAAAGTTAAAAATGATTAGAACTGAAAAGGGCATTTTCCATTAAATTCTTCATTATCTTTTGTAGAAACACATAAATTAGTTTTGAAATCCATTGCTGTTATTTCATGAATGAATACATTCTCTTGTCAGTAGGCATGTTTTTTTTCCTCTTTTAATATTAATTCCTATAAGTCTATTTTTGAATTTTAAAGAGGATCTTTATTTCATATCTATTACATTATTCAAATGTAAAATTTTGAATTTCAGCATGTTAGGCAAGAATTTCAAGATATTTATCTCATAAAATGGTGTTAGCCCTACAAGCCTTTCAGATCATGGCTGTACAGGGGGAGTTTTCTGGTTGTTTTTCTTGTGAATAGCATGAAAGCTTGCTTCATTTTCTAACTTTATCAAGTTTAAAAATTGTTGCTAAATAAATAGTCTTGCTAATTTTCCTTTACACAGATAGGCATGGATGCACACTTATGACATAATACCCTGTTAATTTTTTACCAGTTTTCAGGATCATTGCAGCAGGAAATTCAAGCACACACAAAAAAAGAGAACTTTATAGTTTGGTTACTTTTTTTTTTTTAAGTGGTTATGCCAAAACAGGGTAATGTGGATAATATAAAAGGAAAAGAAAAATTATAATGTGCTTCTTTAAATAATGTGTTGAAAGGGTTTTCATACTGGTATTTCTTGTTGGCTCGGTATTGAAGAAATCAGAAGCATTTAACTCTTGACACTTACCTGAATGTATACACTGGTATGTATCCAAATATTCACCTGTCAGTTTTGGCAAAACTGATTTCATGTTTTAGTGTTCTTAATATTCCTTTCAGTATTGAAGGAGCCTAATTTACATGAAGTATACTTAAACTGATTGTACTGAGCTCATTAACTGTTCTTTTCTTATAATTTATGCACAAGCTTAAGGTTTTGTCTTAAATTCAAGTGAATTTTTGGCAGAGATCTTTCCTCGTTATTCTTGTGCATTCTTTTACTGTGAGAGTTTGTTCCTTCTAGAATTATTTGTGAATGATAAGTTTTCTGTATTTGAATATGTCCACATTTCCTGTGGTAGGAACAATCTCACATAATTCTTCCTAGTTTTCTACAAAATTTTAGCAATCCATGTAAACTATAATAATTGTTCTCTTCCATTTCAATTTGATTTTTCTTGGGTATTCCAGGTACTCCTTATATAAAATATTAAAATTCTTTGCTTATTCTTATGACAAGGTGTATGACCTTTCTCTTTTCTTCCATTATTATTCATCCTTCTTTGATATCATTGGCATGTTATTTATAGTTCTGTGACATTCCTGGCATTCTGCCATGTTCTTCATGCTTTTGATTCAGAAATGTTAGAAAGGGAGGCACATTTTTAAAGAAGTTTGTTCTCACAGGCAAATAAACACACTGCTTTAAAGAAACTACTTCTGCTCTTAACACTTTTGTTTTGTTTTTATTTTCCCCATGAACAATTAATCCTGATGCATGCAGTCTCCTGTTTGACAGGAGCTTTGAAAATAATCAGTCAGTAGCACTGTCAGGCAGGGAAGTAAACTTACAGCTGAAGTCAAATAGCTATCATGGCTGATACCATACATTTTTATGCTTTTATAATGCTCCAAACAACGAAGTTCATTGTGGTTGATACAGCATAATGTCAGATGATACAGTTTTAATCTAAAACCTCAGGTTTGGAGATAAGTAGTAGGCAATTATCTGAATAATATTTCAATATGTCTATGTTCTTATGCAACAAAGGAAAACAGTTTCAAATATTTGAGTATTTTTAATCTCAAGATAAATTATCTTAGAGAAAGATAAAGGTCAAGTGCAAATTTTACGTGAAGCAGTTAATATAAAAATCTTTGTCTCATAATTTTATTTTACTGCTTTCCACTTGTTTAAATGTAACATGAGGGTCCTTATCTGATGTATTGGTATGGATAAAGAGTGTAACTCTTTGTAAATGCTTCTTTTTTTTTTTTTTTTTAGTGAGGTATGGATTACTGCCATTGCTGACTACAACATTGTTCTCATAATGAACAAAATTATTATTATTTTTCTGCTAATTGAAAAAGATTAATTATTTAAAGAAACATAATATGCGCTAATTATTATCTGCTTACTCTGGAAATATTTGCTAACGTATGTAGGTTAAAACACTGTTGCTATTTTTCATGTCTCCTGGAAAATATATTAAATTTTAACAGCCTAGTATACTTGATTTCTGTATAGAAACATTAAGGTGTGTAAGTTGGCTGAACCCAAGACTTGGCAGATATTTGCATAGAGTTTCTCAAAAGAAATGTTTCCATTTCTACTGTGCTCTGAGATGTAGGCACATAAATTTGGTCTGCAGGAGCATGTGTGTATTACTTAATAGTTAAAAGCTGAAGGCCAGAGCATTTGCTCAACTGGCGGGTTGTTTACAATAAGCAACCATTAGAGGAAAATCTGAACTAAATCTGAAAGGAAGATCTCCACTTCAAGATATTTTTTTTCCTCCTCTTGCATGCACTGTGGAACCTTTTCCATGCTCTTTATCTACTAGCAGGGATTTTGCATTCTTTGCTAAGCAATGGAAAAAGCTTTGGAAAAAAATGTGCCAACCTCTAACTTGCCAGTTAGAAAATTCCCTAATGAAATATATTCAATGAATTTAATTACTCACTGATGGAGTTAGTGTGTCTTCTATTTTCTGAATGAGTCAGTTTACTTCTGAGATACTGAATAAGGCAAAAAGGCAGTATCTTTTTTATGTCTATTATTTAAAGACAGAAGACAATGAAAATGTATTTTGAGACTGATTTACAACTGGCCAAGTGTTTTGGGCATAGTCTGACCTCAGGGTCTCATGTACTTGTCCATCTTATTTCTGTTTGTCGGTGGGACTGACTTGTCTAAAGCTGTGTACATGGCACCTCAGCCTGAGTTGTGGGCTTCTACTCATTTGGGATCAGCAAGCACACAAGGAACTGCACATTAGTAAGGGCTGCCCAAGTGTCCTCTATATTTTATATGTAGTTTGCATTCAGTGTGTGTTTTATTCAACCAATTTTTTTTTTGCTGTGGCTTTTTGTGTTTGTTTTTTTTTTTTGGGGGGGGGGGGGGGGGGGGAACACATTTTTTCAGTGCAATACAGTATTTTTACCAGTTAAGTGTTAGAACAAGATGCACTCTGCAGAGATTTCCAGTAACAAACATACAATGTTAATAAGTGGTTTTTTTTTTTGTTTGTCTGTTTGTTTGTTTTTGTTTGGTCTTTTTTTTTTTTTTTTTTGAGGGAATGTAATTTCTATTACTTGAAATATATATAGGCAAGTCTGACTTCTCTGATGGTAACTGATAGCTGAAAGGAAACGTAATTTAAAAGTTTGTCACTTTTTATAATTATTTGATTATTTGCCAAAATTTATTCAAACTAGTCCTACAGTATATAACAGTAGGACACAATTCATACTTTAATATTATATGTATGACAATATTAAAACATTGTTCCATTTGCATCTGTTGCTACCCTGTTAGCTCTAGGAACATTATGAAATTCTTAGTATGTTTCTCTTTATATTTGGAGAGTACCTTTTGCAAACAGTAAATCTCAGAGGGATTTCAAGTTCAAGTGTTTTTGGGTAGATTAACAGCAACAAACTATCATATTCATTTTTCATTCATCAGTAAAAATACCAGGCAGATAAGCCTAGGAGACTTTTTCAGGTCTCTTAATAAACTGTTTTTGAATCCTCACTTTGATTGATGATTTAAAAAAATATTTGTCTTGAGTTCCTTGCATTTGCAGACAAGATAATATGCATCCCTTTACTATGATGTCTTAGTATAGAATTGTGACATACGGTGCTACCTAATGTTCTGTGATAAATTTATTGTCCTAACAGATATTTGCCTTTGTGTTTTGGTTTTTTTTTTTTGATGTGTAAGTAAATCACAAAAGATACCTTAATAAGAAGTCTAAAGTACTACTGAACAGTTATCTCTTCTCCTAGATTTAAAAAAACAAAGAGTATACTATAATGAGTATACTATAATTCTGAAGAAAACTATATGCTATTTCTGACCAATCTAGAGCTCTTTACCAATACTTTTTGAAGATCTTATGGTAATCTGACTGAAAAATATCTTTAGATCTGTTACAGATTTTTGAAACCAAGGAGTCATTTCATATTTTGTGAGTAAATTGAAATAAGCATGTGTACATACTTCGGACTTTGACTTACAGATTACAGAAATGGGAAAAGGCTTTTGTAATCAATGTAAGCTGGGGTATTTCTGTTTGTTTTTTCCCCCCCCCCCCCCTTTCTCATTAACTGTTTCAAGTGGAATATCCTATCTTGAGTTTACTTAAGGCACTGGGAAAAATTATTGACAATTTTTATTTTTGAAAATTTGTGTTACCATGTACCTGAGATTTGCTTCATGTTTTCTGTATTTTATGTTTTTAGTTTTATTATATTAATAAAATAAAATAAAATAAAATGCTGCTTTGCCTTTAAAGGAACAGTTTGACCTTTTTTTTAAAAAAATTATTTTATTATTTTATTTTTTGTTCCATTTCTGTTTGGTTTCCTAATATTCTAGCTCCGTGTTAATTCTAGCAAGAGAATAATGTTCTAATGCGAGCTATGACCCTGTAAAAGCTATTATAGGCAGCTCTCTGTATAATGAATTTCTTCCAAAATGGTAATAAATTTGCTTAAAGAGTTATCAGACAGCATGGAAATTTATCTGTTTCTAACTTGGTGACCATACCATTTGCTTTTAAATGGGAGGGTAAAAATTATCCTCCGTGTTTTAAATCTGAAATGTGTTACTTAGCAAATTGTTGTTTCCTCCTTGGATCCTTGACTTTATTTTTAAAAATATAGTATGAGAATGAAGAATAAAAGAACACAAATGTTATAAAATGTATCGAAGATTGTATTATATGTCATTGCCTCCAATAAAATGACTATTGTAAAGGGGGAGATGACTAACCTAACAGCTGGTTTTGAGTATTGACTGATTATCATTAGCTGAAAACATTTTTCTTCCTTCCTCTATTTCAGATACATGTGATATTGAGTAACTGTGTAGTAATGGTGTTTAGATTTTGGGATGACTTAATTTTTATGAAGAAATATTATTTCTTTAAGTAATATAGACAGAATATTTTAATATTTTCTTTATCAGTAAACAGGAATTTAAGAAGCTAAACAGACTATGCTGAAACTTAAAAAACAACTAAACTGATAAAAAATAAGTTTACCATGAAAATCTTTTATTTTGCAGCATTCTTCTTGTCTGCAGTAATACATAATTTTTGTAGGTTTATTTTTTTATAGCATGGAAAAATAAGCTTGGACAAGCAATCCAGATAGATTACTGAGAATGATCTGACCAAGTCATTGAAGATTTCAGACACAGCAAATCATGTAACAGAATATAAACCAGCTAACATAAATACAGATACATGAATGGATGTATAGATACATTACTGAGCCACACCCATAAAATGTGTTTTATGGCAGTGAGCTTGGCAGGCGAGGGTGAGAGATTACTATCAGATTGTACAGAGATTGTCCATCCAAAACAATCTCACTACTTTTTTTTTTTTAATATGATTACCATGGCATCCTTCTGCAGCTACAGTGTTTACATCCTGTCATCAATGGTACTACTGTTAATGACATTGTTTCTTTAAATACAGAGGGGGCTTGATTGTTACTTTTTCATTTTTTAATTTTGTATCAGCATCAAATATTTTCTTGAAGTCAACATTGTGCAGCTTCAGAACTCACCACTGTAAATCCATTACATTTCCTTTTTTTCCAGTCAGTTTGATCTCTCTGGGAAAGTATGTCATGCAAACTTTATTGTCAATGTGTTCTGCTCTGTGGAAATGCATGTTAGTTAAAAGACAAAACCACAACAAACATGGATTGCTGATGGAAAAATTCTTTCCCGTTGGTGATCTCTCTCTGTATTTATGCAAATGAAATTTGGCAAAGTTTTTGTGACAACAGCAATGCGCTCATGTTGATACTCATGTCAAGATTAGAATTGTAGGTAATTATCCTGTGGATTTTACTATATGGTGCCATGTCTCAGAGACACAAAGTCACTCACAGTGAAATCTCCCTGCTTATAAATATTGATGTTTCCAACATGACTTGTCAGATTGGTGTTGAGTACAAGCTCTTTCTTATAATCCAACAAATTATTGAACAACATAAGTTCACTGTTGTTTATCTTGCCAGCTTTGTTGTGATCAATTACTGCATGCCAGATGTCAACTGCCAAAGCAACACATTGAAGTCATCTGTGATGAACAGTTCACCTGTCACAGGATCTGTGCCAGTGTTGCAGTCAAGCATGTTGAACTCTTTTTTTTTTTTTTTCCATTAGGGTATTTGAAGGTTTTTTTTTGTTGTTTAGTAGTTCTAGTGATAGTAATATCGAACTTGCAGTAATATCGAACAGCTGCATTGACCTGATATCCCTACTTGGTCCTTGGTGATGCTTTTAGGGTTTTTTTATTAGTTTTTTTTTGTGTTTTTGTGTGTTTTTTTTTGTTTTTTTTAAGTGAGCTCTCTAAGTTTACCATTTAAATTCTTCAAGGTTATTGGCAATGCTCAGGCACTGTCTCTGTGTCTAGATTCCAGAGATGACTAACCCATCTGTGTTCTCTTTCAGTGTTAATATGGTTCCACTATCTTCAAAGTACTTTCCATTTCTGAAGAAGTGAGGGAGGGTGCTCTGTAAGAGCAAGCTTGAAGATGACATTAGTAAAGAAAACTGGATGTACCAGTTTGCTTATCTGAATGTTTAAACTGGTTAGTTTGATTGTTTTTGTGATCTTTTTTCAATACTTAACGTATTATTGCATGAGCATTTTATGTTCAATACATTTAATTTTCATATTATAAGCAAGTTCTTCATTTAATATTAAATATTGTCATAAGAAACTTCTTATTTGAGGATATTGTATCGAGCAGTATTATAGGGAGCTGTATTATAGGGAGAAAGATAACTCACTGAATCTTGAACTAAAAGCCTGGGGAGTTGCATCAGATCATTGATAAGGTTCTCAAGTTGCCTGCTTTCTCAGAGTTCCTCAAACTGGATTTTCATTTAAAATTGGTTGTGTTTTATTTCTATTCAATATAGATATTCTAATTTCTGTCATTTTGTAAGGAAGGTTTAACTTAACAGCTTTAACATGTATGTGCTAGTAGCTGTTTTAAACTTCTGTAATTGTGTATCTACTCATAAATAATTCTGCTTCCATAGCAAAAAGAGAGAGATATTGTAATATTGCAAGAGGTCCAATACACACAACTTAACCAGCTGCTGTTCAATGTTAAAGTATAATGTGGAAAACCATTTTAAAAATTAATTACACCATAACTTACTAAGAGAAAATGAAATTCCATGCCACAAAAGCAGTATTGGCTGGCAAAATATTTGTACATGGAGATATGGAGAAATGAACATTGGCTGGAGTTACAAACTCCAAGCTGGAAAAAAATGTATGTTTTCATGTTGAAGAGGAGGATCAGTATCTGTATATTTCACAGAAGATGTGTGAACCCTGGACCAGAAAGAAACTCTCTATTTAAACTGTCGGACTTAAATGACAAAGATAACATTTTGGAAAGTAATATGAGAGAAGGAAGAGATAATATAAATCCCCATGAATCCTCTGTATTTCAGATGTGAGTCCGTCTATTCAAGCAAAGAATAAAGTCTTAGTGCCAATGACGATTTTATTTCTGGAATAAATACTGTATTTCATGAAAAATAGAAAGCTAAGAGAAATAGAAAAGTACATTTATTTTACATGCATAATGTCCTAAGACTGACGGAGCTATCTAAGAAAAGTAGATGAAATAAAAAATAAAAATTGATTAAGTAAATAGTTTTAGCATTTAAAATAGAATATGCTGCAGTGTAAGTTATTAACGATAACAAATGTAATAAATATCATAAAAATATTTGCTTTCTAAGTAGTTTAATATACTAGAGAGAAAGCAAGGTGTTCCTTGAATCTTATAAAGAATGCCTTAAACTCCTCTTGAAGGGGATATTGCTGCAATGGTAATCAACAGAGTTGGGTTTAATATGGTAGGATAAATAGCTGATCTAAAGCACTTTAAAAACCACCGAAACCAATGCACTGTGGTGTTAATGATATCAGCCAACATAGCAGACAATTTACCTGTATTCACCAGGAGCTCAGACTGTACAAATTGTTTCAGTAGGGGCGTTCTATGTTTGATTCACCTAAGGAGGGGAAGAAATGAGTTATACACCTGTTTCCTATGAAATTTTTTTGATAGAAAACTTGTCCCTCGTTCTTGATTCATTTAACAGCCTGGGCTAGTACATGATGTCCATAGTGGAGGGAGGAAGTAAGTGCATACTTAACCCAGCTAGAGGATATAAAAAATCATGAACACTGGCCAGCAAAGATAAGAGGGAATAGAAAGCTTAAATATAATGAAGGATGTTAGCTTTTAGAATGGAAGGAAAGGGAAAGAAGGGAAATATTTTTTTTCTTGAAGGCTTGCTTAGAAATAGAGGAAGTTGTTCCAGGGAACGTGTTGTCAGTATGAAAGAAGTCAACAATGTGAAACTTAGAGGTCAGAGCCATTTTTAACCAAATCTGAATTGCCTTGCATGCTTCTTATAAGTCTGAGTAGCATCCCAGAGAAAATTCAGTGCCTACTTTTGAATAGAAATTCATATCTGAGAAGATTGAAAGGCTTGGACATGTGTACACACAAACTGAAACTGCTACCAGAAATAGTAATAGTTCTGAATGTGTTGCAGAAATACTTTGTGGTCTTGAAACACATAAATTCAAGTGTAGTTGCTAAATGCAGATGATGCTCAGGTTCTCTTATCTAGATATATGAGTATGTTAGACAGCAGTCTGAATTAATTTGTATGTATTGGATTTCTTATACTGGAGAATGTAGAGCTTTGTGATCAGGTCACTTTCTCTGATATTTTCTGGATAGTGTGAAAGAAAACCCATTTCCATTTATCAAAGCAAGTTCAATAAGACAAAAGTGACTTAATCTTTCTTACTGATTTGTTTAGTGAACATTCAATTTAATATTTCCATTCAAGTACTGAGTTAAACTTGCGGACAGAGAAGGTCTAAGCTTCTCTTTGTCTCAGCAATATGGATATGATTCACTAAAGTGTCACAAATCCATTATAACACATTTTCTGCCACTATAAGGTGAAAGGTTTGTAGCCATAAATAGCTGAGAAGAAATATTCTCCACACTATGGAATCAAATTAGGTATAAAACCCCTCTCTTAATATTCTTTTAGAAAAACATCTTAATAGTAGCCATGTGTTTTAATTTTCTTAGTTTAATCCCCAACTATAATGTTCTGAACATCTGCATTTTAGAATTATTACATGAATTTCCTAGAACTAATTTCATATAAACCCTGAAAGCACATACCCAGGTAGAATCCCCTTAAAAATTCAAATGCAATTATTCACTGCTCTGATACGGTAGTCAATGCTTTATGATTTTAAGACACTTCACAGTTAGGCAAGATGATCTCTGCATTTTATGGAGATTTATCATCCTCATTTACGAAGTATATGTGAAGTATTCTTTTTTTTTTTTTTTTTTTTCTTTTAACCTGATTCAACTAAGCCAAGGGAGTGATCCTGGAACTTAGGTTAATTAAGTTGTAAATGATTTTCTACAGACATAGTTTCTAAGGAACTGTGATACTAGGTGCACTATCAGCAATTTTTTTTATTATTATTTATTTATTTTGTTGTTATTAAAAGGAGCTTCTATAAATGAAGATAAACTATTCCTTGTATGGATTACCACCGTTGTTATTTTCTTCTTTTGGTTAATTCCTATATGAAACCGTCTTAAGTTTTTCACTTAATGTTACATCTAGATTAGATGGATTCATAGTAGCCTTGTGTGCAAACTGTGAAGTCCAAAACAGAAAAGAGCAACCCATTTATTGTTTACAAATATTCTTAGTGGTATTCTCCTCTTCACCTACATGTACCTCTATTCTACAAACAATCATATGTATCCAATGCAAATGTATTAAAAAAAGAATAAAATTGTTTACAAAGAAGGTTAGAATGGACTAAGTATATTCTAAACTCTTCCCCATGGTTGCAAAGGAAACAGTGATGTAGTCTTTTTGGATGAGTGCTATAACAGTTACCCCGAGGAGAAGTTAATTTAAGTATTAATAAATAAGTTATATTTAAGTGTTGCATGTCCAGTGTGCAATCATTCTTTCAAAACCCCCTTTTTTTTAGTAAAATATTCTTTGATGCAATTCCTAAATTCAAGAATGTGGAAGAGTTTCTAGTTCTGTCCAGAGTTTAAGACAAACTTCTGTTATCAGCATTTCCAGTAAGTTAGTGATAGACAAGATTTAATAGGTAGCATTCACACCATAGTAATTATAATCATATTACAACACTGAAGTGCTCCTGCTAGAAGTGAGAGTAGAGCAGGTAGAAGCACATTTCCAGACCACGGCTATATTACTCTAGTCATGCAGAAACTTTATTCATAAAGAAAATCAGACTCTGAGACTAGTATCATCCCTTTAATGTTATCATCCCTTTAATGTTTATTCTATTTGTTATTCCAAATTTTATAATTTAATTACAACTTACACAAATAGTTTCAATTTCTATTTGCTTTCATAGTTGTTTCTTAGGCCAAGAAAAAATTCTTCTAGAAATGTTGGGCCTTTGTATTACTTTAAGAAACAACAGTATTCCCCATCACACTTCGAACATAAACTGGAATGCAGGAACTTTGTTGTAAATACCAGGAAAAACTTATTCATATTGAGGGTTGCAGATCATAGGAACAGGCTGTTTAGGGATATTGTAGAGTGTCCTTCTCTGGAAATATTCAAAACTCTTCTGGATGCTTTCCCGTGTAATCTATTCTAGGGAGTCTGCTTTAGCAGGGGGTTGGACTAGATGATCTCTAGAGGTCGCTTCCAACCCCTATGATTCTGAGTCTGTGCTTATACTTTTCTTTTACTTAACAATGACAATATAGAAAAGCCACATTTTGCCAAACCAATCCATCTTCTACCATATTCTCTATTGTGAAATCTTCCCCTTGTGCTCTGTCAGCATGGACAACTGTTGTGTTAGGGATAATTGAGGGACTGTCTAGGCCTTCTTTATGTATGTAATCCCATAATCTGGTGAATTCATTTATCAACCTGCTGATAGTGTCTGCCTCTGCAAGTGATCTTATGTCTACTAATTCTGCTTTCTGTGTAAAGAAATACCTTACTTTATGTCTCTTCATCTTACCCCCTCTTAATTTTATCAAGAGACCGCTAGATCTTGTATGCAAGCCCCAGCTGTGCAGAACTTCTTTCTTGACTTCATGATTTCACAAACATTAATCAATTTCCTGCAACCACAGAAGCCTGGGACATTTTAGTCTTGTATGGCAGCTGCTCCATATCTTTGATCTCCTTCTTTTATTCTAGCATGCCCTTCCTTAGATGCAAAGACCAGAACTGCATGAAATATTCAGTGTGGGTTCATCAAGTTTTATATGCTAACAAAATGACACTTTGTATGTTGTTGTTGTTTTTTTTTAACCCTTTGTGGCAATGTGCAAGGTTTCATTGTTTTCTTTGCCAGATACTAAACACTGAGCTGATGATTTCCAAGAATTCTAAGAAGTGATAAAAAACGTCTTTCCTGACCTGCAACAGCCAATTCAGAGTTCAGTATTGCAGATGTATGGCTTAGTTAGCTTTTCAGTGTTGAAGTTCACATGCTACCTTTTTTATGCTCATTCGGTTTTGTGAAGTCGTTTATCATTTGAGTGAAATCTGATTATCTGTCCACGAATTCTGAGATTTTATTTCCTCTTTCAGGTCACTGATTAGAAATTGAATAAAACTAGTCTCAAGGCTAACCTTTGTGCCTCTTCTTCTACTGTGAGGGTGGTGAGACAGTGGAGAAGGTTGCCCAGCAAGGTTGTGAATGCCCACTCCCTGAAAGCCAGGCTGGATAGGATTTAGAGCAACCCAATCTAGAGGGAGATGTCTCTAACAGGAGGGTTGGAACTAGATGATTTTAAAGGACCCTTCCAACCCAAAACCATTCTGTGATTCTTCTGTCTGGAAACTGACCATTAAGTCTACCCCTTGCACGATATCCTTCAACTAGATTTCAGTCCATATAAGAACCATTTTTCTGGTCTTGTAAGAGTTTATTGAAAAACCTTTGGTATGACACCTTGTCCAGGAGCTTTCTTATTATTATTCCTTGTTCTTCAGTCTATTAGAGAGTGAATTTAGACTCTTCTAGTGCATTTTTTTTTCTACTGAAGATCATTAATATGCTTAATAGTTGTGCTAGAATTTAAGAACTCTACATTTCATTTCATATCTGAGATAACCATTTTTTTTTCTTTTTTTTTTTTTTAATAGAAGTATAGAATTGTTTGGATAGGATTCAATAATGATCATCTAGTTCAACTCCAGTGCCACAGGCAGGGCTTTTTTGTTCCTCAAAACCCCACCCAACCTGACTTTGAAAACCGGCGGTGATGCATGCCCACAACTCCTCTGGGCGACCTGTTCCAGTGTCTCACTACATTCATTATAAATAATAGTAATAATATTAACAATAATAGCAGTTTCTTATGTCCAGTCTGTTCCTACTCGCAGTTTAAAACGCTTCCCCTTACAATGACCTTATTGTTGGTTATTAAACCCCATAAAAAAAATACTTTGTAAGAAGGATGGAGAAAGAATATTTACCAGGGCTAGCAGTAAGAGTACACTTACCACAGAATCTTGGTTCTTAAAGTTTTCAGCAAGGAAGCAAGTTTTTACTAAGTAGCTATGCTATGGTGTTTTTTACTCAAATGTTCTATATTACTGTGGTTATTCTAATATTTGATAGGACACCCTTAGCTCTTTGGAGAAGTTTTTGGAACTTGTTCTAATTATGATAAATTCTCTTTTAATTTTTTTTACAGACAATTGACAAGACACAAAGATGACATAGCTGTAATACTGATTTGGGCAGTAGTTTGAATGATTTTCTTTCCTTTAAGGAGGAGCTAATGGATTTTAGAGACCCACTGTCTTACTTAAGGGAGGAACACATAAGCAGTCCTCTAACAAGCCCATTTCTGGCAAGTAAATGAAGATTTGTTAAAAAATAAAATAAAATCCATCACCTTAAATAAATAATGAAGGGAAATGAAAAAAAAAAAAAAAGAGAGAGTACATTCAGAAAGAAGTTTAAATGTGATATATTCAGTACATTGTGTTTCCATTGTGTTTTGGAAAGTAAGAAATGAATGAGATTGAAAATCCATGGATGGAAACTATTGAAACTTGTCTAACTAGGTGTAAAAATAGTAGAAAGGATGGATGGCTGTTTCGCTCTTTGTCCCTTCTGAGATCCTGTTGTGCTTTTATCTGTAATCTTTTTGGATGCTATTTTTGAGTTCTTCCTGCAGATGATGGTAAGGATAGTGGTTTGTCTGGCTTTCCTTTCTTTCCAGAACCTGTGTTCTTTGCTCATGGCCTTGTGACTTATTATTGTGGAAGATGCTGTTTTGCCTATAGGCATATCTCACTATCATTTGATTTTCAGTATAGCCTTCCACACATATTTGAATCCCTGTAAATCTCCTTTTTCCTTGGTACTCCTTTCTTTGTTTCTTTTTCTCCATATCCCTTTTTATTCCCATATCCACTTGGTAATGAAACCAGCAGAACTTCCTGGACAAAAAAAAAAAAAAAAAAAAAAATCACAAGGAAGTCTAACCATATTTGGTTGAGTATAGAGGCTGACAAAAACATCCCAGATTATCTGTCTAATCTCTATTTACATACCAGGAAAAGATAGTGTCCCAGACAATACCTTCCACAGCCAGTTGGCAAGCCTAGGTAGTGTCTAAATACCAAGTTATTGAGCTTTGTGGTGTTCTTAGAACACCTTTTTTTTTTCCCCCCCCACTCCCCAGTTTAACCTCCTTCCCTCCCACCTTTTTTTTCTCTTCCCATTTTAACTCAGTGTATTTATCAGGGCAGAAGTCATGACTACTGATAATTCAATGTGTTTCAAAATTATCAATGCATTTTCTACTGTTTGTAATGGAATTCAGGAACCCACACGTATCTTAAGCTAAGTCATTGCCATATTGTCATCAGTAGAAACTTTTATCTGTTTATTTTATTAAAGCTGATAATGTTGTACCTTTAAAATTTATTTTGCAGATTTCAGTAGTATCTTATCTATACTGATATTGTTTGCTCTGTTTATTCCAGACTTCTGATACTGTTATAAGGAAAAGGAAAATGCAGATGGCAGTTCAGCCCCGCACAATTTTTAACAGAATAAAATTGTTTTTTTCAAGATCAAGATTGATTCATCTTTATTGATTTACCAGACACCGTGTCAATTTCTGTCAGGGAATTTTCTCCTCACTTAAGGTTCTGTCAGCTAGTTGTATTCTGCTCTTTTCACCATCTCTCTTCTGAGTAGTCTTTCATGATATGATCACACAATATCAAGCTACCTAGCCATAGATTAATGAATTATTAGTAATGAGTCACCCTTTTCCTTGACTGTAAGTCACAGAATCACAGAATTGAAGGATCTGGAAGGGATTTTTACAGATCATCTAGTCCAATCCCCCTGCCAAAGCAGGCTCCCTAGACTAGGTTGCACAGGTAGGCATCCATGTGGGTCTTGAACATTGCCAGGGAAGGAGAATCTACAACCACTCTGGGTAGCCCATTCCAGTGCTCCTTCACCACCCTTACTGTGAAGAAGTTCTTACGCACACTTTTGTGGAACATCCTGTGCTTCAGTTTGTGGCCATTTCCCATTGCCCTGCTGCCACACATCTCTGGGAATAGTCTGGCCTTCTCCCTTTGCCTCCCGCACCTTAGATATTTATAGACACTGATTTGATAGATAGCCTCTGAGTCTTCTTTTCTCAAGGCTGAATAGACCCAGGTTGCTCAGCCTTTCCTCGTAAGAAGGCTGTTCCAGGCCCTGTATCATCTTCGTGGCACTCCACTTTCTTTCTAAGAGATCCCTTTCTTTTTTGTACCAGGGTGCCCAGAACTGGACACAACCTGCAATACCTACTGACATGCTTTGTTTCTGTTTGTTCATAGTTTGAATAGACAAAGTGTGCATATACATTTCAGGTAGCAAGTAAGTTTGTTGTTGTTGTTGTTGTTGTTGTTTTTAAATAAGCTTCAACAATGTTCATCTATTGTACCAGTTCCAGAATATTCTTATCCTTATCTCTGTTTTTCATGTGTGCTTGGTTCAACTTTTGATTTTGAATCAATGGTCTTTTGAAAGATATAATTAACCTTTCACTGTTGTTTATCTATTCCATTCCTTTCAGATGGTCTAGCATGTGAAGAACAGGGCGCTAGAGATTTAAATTCTCAGAAAGATCTTGTTCTTTGCATTAGAGTCAGTATGGGCTGCTTGCTCTCTCTATGATTCTTTCTTTCCTTTAATGCAGTCTGTTCCACTCCTCAGTAAGGTAGAAAGATACCATTGCAGTGTGACTTGCTTAAAATGGCTTTGTTTTTATATTGTCTTATCCACACATGCAAAGCTTCTTGAACCTCATTTTCCGAATTGTGTTGTTTCTAACAATCTGTTTTGCTACATCTGTGCTTGCTTAATAGCTATGAATTAAGGCATGCTGCCCTTAAGGGAATTGGTCAAACGTCTGATATTGTTTTAATATTTCCCCTACATACAATTATTTTTCTCAGTCTCACCATTACTTTAATCATAATATACCCCAAGACCAACTTGGATTGCTTTAGAAAGTCTTGAAAGACAGCAGTTAAACTTTTGCTGTTCATGTGAACAAAATCTCTTAATAGCTATGCTGAAATTTTGCATATATTCACTGAAAAACAATGGAGATGAAACATGCCCTTAAAGATTTAGTGTCAAAAGTAAAACTACTAATCTGGTCCAAAGAAGGAATTTGGGGAAAAATCTGAATTAAACATATATATGCATGATTATTTTCCTTGCTGGGGATACTATAACAACGATTGGAGAAATCTGAAAAAATAAAAGGAAAAAGAAAATGTGAAAGAGAATCTTTTATACAATTTATTCCAAATGACTGAAAAGTGGGAAGCCTTAAGAATCATGTAATCAAAAAGGCATACAGTGAAAATAATGCATTAATTTTAATCATCCTTATATAAATAATTCAAAGTACAAAAGACTAGGAAGACATCAAAGCTGTTCTTTCTATTTACATTAATATTATTCTCAATTGCAGGAAATATTACTCACAGTCAAATCTTGCCCTTATTTCTAATTGCTGCCTGTTCTATGCAAAATCTGAATCTCTTTTCCTCCAGTTTACAGCTAAATATAGAAAGAGTTACTATATCTTGGTAGGCTGCCTAATATTTATCATCAACAAAGACTGTTGGGAAAATAAGATAAACAAAAAACAGTGATATTCCATTGGATTTGCAGAGTTTTTGCTAACACGCTAGCAGTAAATACAATGTTATGTACAAGTGACATACCTTATCAAACTTACACAAACTCTAAAATCAAGTATGGCAGGTGGCAGAACATAGATCAGGTTACTGTAATTTCAATCCAATTTTTGTCAGTCTACTGTTCTATAGTACATTCATACTGCTGGAGATGCAACTATGTTCGCTATTTCTCAAAACCGTAGACTTTTTGACAAGGGTAAGTGAAATAAAGAACTATCAAGTTAAGCAGAACTACTGAGTTGATCATTATGCAAGTTAGGTTTTACATAAGCGGGCCCAGATGACATTCATAAAAGTCTAACAGAAATAATCCCTGAACCATAAGCAAATATCTCTGACAGGTTTTACGTGACAGAGAGTCCAGAACACTGAAGCTGGGAAAAGATCGCCACCTTAGAAAGGAAGACAGGCCATGGGGAATTGTAGGTCAGTGAGACTCACTATGCTTATAAGGGTTACAAAACAAATTGAAAAACATTCAGTCTGTAAAACACCTTGAGGGGAATATGTTCAAGCTAACGAAAATCAGCCATATATGTTTGTCATGATAGAGCCAACTGAGTGAATGGAAAGGAGGAAGATAGAAAAGTCCTGATGAACTCTTCACATGCTCCGAAAGTTTTTGTAACTTGGCAGTGATCAATTATTTCTCTCAAAGTAGTCAGAAAAATGTTGAAACTAATTTGACCACCATTTAGCTGTATTCAGACTTCTTACTTGCTTTGCAAAGGCAATAGAGATTGTCAAGAAATGATAGACATCTCTCAGAAATAGTAGTAGTAGTAGTCAGTGT
Organism: Alectoris magna; assembly: GCA_030625065.1. Lineage (NCBI taxonomy): Eukaryota > Metazoa > Chordata > Aves > Galliformes > Phasianidae > Alectoris > Alectoris magna. Next base: position 30,565,368 of record CM060563.1, on the reverse strand, counting down.
TGCAAATTTTCAATAAAATCAAATAGTTCTACTTCCTAGTTTCAGTTTTATGAATTGGTGGGTAGAAGAAAAGTCAAGTATTTCATTGTTAAGTACATCTCATAGCAAGTAGTTAAATATGGGGAAAAGGAAACAACAACACTTTTTTTACTATGCTGGATTTATATTCCATGGTAACTTTTCTTAAGTGTAATCAATCATTTCCAGAATTCAAAGAATGAATCCAGTAATTTTGGTTTTGGTGAAAAACTAGAAAGTTGAGAGAGATCAAATGCTGAACAGAGCTCATAACTCTATTTACCAGGCCCCACGGACTAAGCGGGAGTTGTTATTTTACTCATTTTTATGCACTGAATGCACTTATTCCCTTACTTCAAAAACTGTGGTCCATGGGGAATAGTATTGACATATCTATTAGCAAGTTGTCTTGCTAATGTCTTACTGGAGCTGACTATAAGCATTTCTTCTTCTTTTCGTACAGAAGGTCCTTTATCACGTACTCTAAGCTTCTGAATATTGTTTACCATTATTGAATTTTATTAAGTAGAAATCATTATAATTAATATAGCTATTCAAATCACTCTTCAGCAAAATATGTATTAGCACACTCAGCCTTATAACTAATTGGTCACTAGAGAAAGCTAGTGTTGTGTGCAAATGTTGCTTGAAAAATAATATTTTCTTTGTACATTTAAAAGCAGACACAGCAGTTTCAGCACAGCAGTTTCAGGTACATGCAAATTTTGCCTGGTCTGTGACCAATTATGTTGAATATAATGGATAAACTAAAAAAAAATTCTCAAATGGTAAGATATGACATTAAAAAAGCATAAAAAAGGAAAACAGTGAAGCATAAAAAGACAGATGCGGGAAGAGAAAATGAAAATTAAATTGTTTGGATTCCAGCTGGCTGTTATAACACCTGCTAATAGATATGGAAAAGTTTCTTAAATTGTTGGAATACATTCTTTTAGAAATAGAAGCATAAGAATATTATGTAGCAGATCTAAATGTATAACTCCATTCTGAATACAGTTTTGTTGTTTAGAGACTATTTTATACTACATTTTTTTGTGTTTGAATTCTCCCAGTTTTAATATTAACTTTCTGTGAACTTTTGTACTTAGTAATCTGTCATGTCACTGTAATTTTCACTGGATTTTGTTTGCTTTATTAACAAAGGTCAAATTCTAAGGCAGTATTTCAATTAAAAAGTGTCCCAACAGTGGAGGCAATATTGCAGTGATACATTTGCCACAACTCATTGAAATTTCTGATTTGCTATTATTGTGGAGAATAGATCATTTTTGTAAGCATCAACTAGTTGTGTATACATATAGTATAACTCCTTTGCAGAGTAAAAGGTAGCTACTCCAAAATGATATTGAATCTTATGATGAGAAAACTAATATCACTTATTAGTTGAAGTTTCATTTTAAAAATACTAATTCGAAGATCCTCACTAAACCATTCAGAACACTAAAATATTAATGACAATATTACTGCTTTTAAGATGTTCTTGAAGTCATGTAGATAGTGATAAAAAAAGGTGAGGGACATACAAAATAGTTGATGTTTTTCTTTTGTGTTTCAAAGCTTGTTTTGTTTTCTGACATTGCAGTAACCCTGCTTGCAAATTAACTGAACAATAGCAGAAGTAAGTTACCTACTAATATTTAATACTTAGTACCACATTAGCTAAGATCTCATAATGGATGATGAAATTCCCCTAGAAATGTTGTTGTTATATGGGGATAACTATACATCTTTTAATAAAAGCTAACTGAATTTGTGCTTAGAATACTTGCTGGGATCCTCCATGATGTGTCTCTGGATCTAGCTCTGTCTGTTCATATGCAGCCAGTAAATTCCCATTTGAATTTTTCTCATGTAAAAAACAAACTGCAGAAATGGAAACAATGTGTGCCTGAATGTAAGCCCAGAATCATTTTGAAAAACAGCTAATATTTATGTGTTGGCTTGCAAGGACTTAGGAGAGAGAAAAAGAACTGCATTGATGTATTTAAAATATGCCTATATACAGTAAGAGCCAAAGCTGAGATCCTGAAAACTTACCTACTTGAATGCACCTTTCTCAGGCAACATGCATGAATGTTGAAAACTCTTGCACTCACAGTTTTTTTTTAATCCTACTGTCTCTAAACTCCTTAGTCTATGGCTAAATGCTAACCATAATTCTGATTAATTTCTCTCCGTACCTCATGAAAACATTTCAGTAGTACACAACTGAAGCAGCTGGAAAAGTTTCTTTTTGGAATTGATGGAAAACGTATTGGTTCAAGTAGGCACTGGATTGGATAAGGGCTTGTGTTTGTCTGTCCTCAGGTATTCCAATTTACAGGTATGGCCTGTATTTTCTGGGAAAAATGTTTGACTTTTTTCCACTCTGGCTGAATCAGAGTAGTGCTTCAAATGAGAACAAAAATAAAATGCTCCAGTTCAGGCAATTAGTCAGTTTCAACAAGTAAAGCTTTCTTCTATTTCTTTGATTACATGTAAGATTAGATTGTTTCAATAATTTATTCCTAATGATAGACTAATTCATTCATTAGATTCCATCAGTCTCAGCACAATCTATTAAAGCACACAAAGGGTAGAATTAATGAACAGTCCAAATATTTTCAGTGGCAATTGTGGTAAATATTTGGTTATAAGGGAAAAATAATTGTTAAAATTTGTTTTCTTTACACCAACCACCTTAGATTCTATTCTATGCAATGAAAGTTATATACAATTATCTCACTTTTTCTGAGATTATTCTAGGGTTAATCTGCATAACATTAGAGACAACTGAGTTTATATAGTCCAAGCTATATAAAGAAAGATACCTTGAAGCAAAGAATACTTTCATAGCACATTACATAATAGACTAGGTGTGAAATTAGTTTTATGGTGAATGGATACCCTGAAGGTTGTTAGCCTTTCATTATGTACAGCTTATTTCTTACATATCTGCATTAGTGTTTTTAATAGATAATAATGTGTACTTCTGTGACATATTTCAATGAATGCATTATTAAAGTATATAGAGAAAATATCTCCTCAGATATTTTTTTCACGCTGTTTTGTTCATAATAATCTAGAAGTTTATATAATTTTCTTTGTTTAAATAAATAAAGTTGTCAAGAAAAAGATGAAAAACTGTTAAAGTTGACCTTTTACATTTGTATCAGTTTTGTGGTTAGAGATTCTCAATATCCATCTTGTATATCAATTGTTTTTTTATTCTGAAAAGGAATTAGGAAGAGTTTTCTAATGTTGTTTTAATATTATAGAGTTTTTGAATGTTGTTATGGGACCTCATTAGAACTGTTGCAAAGCTTCTGGATTTAACTTCCCAAGTTTCTCAATCCCACGATAAATAATTTTGCTATAAGAGCTGAACTGTAAAGCTGAATTTCAATTACAGGGACAATTAAAAGGTACCTACCTACCATTTTGAGTTGTTAATTTTCAACATTCATGTATAAATTATGTCAGAGAAAATTATTTTTTCTGAATATTCTTATATTATATATGATTATGTAATGTAAAAGTAGAAAAGCTCAAAACAAACAGTACATTTGTCTCCCAAAAGATAACTGAATTTGCTAATTGATGATAATTTTTTTTTTTCTTTTTTTTCTGGAAAACGGCTGCTTGCTAGGACAAAACATTTTCCTGTATATAGACTAATTTTTGGTTTAACTTTCTTAGCTCTAGTATAATACTGTCAGCAATTCAGTAGTCAGGAACTGGAAATCAATTAGATCTGTGGGATACAGTGTTTTGGGTTTTCTTAACCTGATTTAAGTCAGGGCTTTAAAACATAGCTTATCCTGGCTTCTTCTACCACTTTTTCCTGCACCTCTCTCCTTTCTGATGTTATATCAGCAGAACTGCAGAACAGATTAAACCCTGTAATGGAACAGATACCAACATATATTTGTTTTTCTTTCTCCCTAACGTAGATGTCATGGGGTCTACATCTTCAGTTGTACTGAGTCAGGACACTCCAGCCAGGTGGGCTGGTCAGGTGAGTGATTTTTCAGTTGGCACAAGAACAAGTCTTGTCAAATTAGCCTTTCTGGTTTTGGAATTTTTAAGCATCAGACTGTTCTGCGATGGCTCTTGAAATGGTTTGTTACTGTTGTAATTGTAAAACTTAAGATCTCTAATTCCACAGCTGGACAGTCAGTTCTCATTGATTTCAGTTACTCATTGTATCTACCTGACCTAGATTTTTGGTCTAAGTTCCAAGAGAAATCAGCGCATCTTCTGCCTGAATAGTACACAGGGATTATGAACTCAACATTTTAGAATTTTTCAGTTTGAATAGGTAGCTAGGCATTAAAATTTGCCTTAGTAGTTACAAAATAGGTCATTGCAAATAACTATAAACCATAACCATTTCTATTTAGGCCATGTAATACCGTATTAAAATGCTGGATGAGTGGTTTCATGACATGCCTAATCTTTAATTGAAATATTTATTGTTAATTTGGGAGCATCTTTTGCCTTGAGATGTCTCATACTCTTTCTGTTATTTCCCTCTACGGGTATAAATCAGGTTATATGGAAGTCCTGCATAAAGTTCCCTGGAGAAGACAGAAACAGTCAAAAGCAACAGACTCCTTTACCTTGAGAAAAATTGCAAAAGGCAATTCTGTTCAGGAAGCAGGAGCAGTTTCTGGCTTGTACTAACTCAGTACATACCTTCAGAAAGTCTTTGCCTCAAGGGCTGCTGTCGATGTTCCATTGGAAATTAAAACTGATCCTGACCAGTGGAACTCTGAAGAAAGGAAAGACGTATTTATCTTTTTTATCTTAAGAGTGATTTGGAGTTGAGTTCCATTTGCACTTCCTTATGCAAACTGCATGAAAATTCACCCCATGGCTGTAAAATTCTCAATTCAAACACATAAATGCTATCTGAATTGGATTTCTGCTTAATGAAGAGACTTTAGTTCTGCAGTACCCTGCAGTAAGCAGGGTATACCCAGTATAGATAAAAATGTTATATCATCAGCCTTTTATATGCTTTTTGGATAGATGTTTTACCATTCTACCTGAAAACAAAACAACAAAGAAGCACTCTAGCTTTTCTGATATTTGGACTTTTTTATTTTCCTTTTTCTGTAGCAGTATTTCTATGTAACTCCATATTGTAATGCACCAAAAAAAAAAAAAGAAAGAAAAAAAAAAGGCAAATATAGATACCCATTTCTTAAATTGCTTAAGATAAGATACCTTCAGATTTTTCTTCCATTTTCCTTCTCTGTCCTGACCAGTGTATTTGTAGGGACTGTAGGATATACTATATAAAGAGATGTGTTCATACAATTGAAAAGCTCTAATGACATGGAGATAAGAGGCAAGGGAGATGATTTTCATCACCACTGTACCTGTAGACAATGAATTGCCTTTTTAAAACTTAAAACCTTAGTAAGGAACTTAAGAGGGGGAAGAAAGAAAAGAGAGAGAAAAAAAAAATCTCATTTTAAACTTTATTCAGACAAGAAATAAAAGTTCAAGAACATAACTCCTGATAAGGAAACCTTAGTAAGAAACTGATCCTAACTCAGAAATCTAGTTTTCTCATTTTATTTTTGAATGTTGTTATATATACAGTTTAAAGGTAAGGCACACTTTTTGTTGTTGTTTTGTTTTGTTTTATTTTGTTTTGTTTTGTTTTAAAGGATGATGTTTGGAAAAAAAAATCATAAAGAATAAAAAAGTAATGAGTTCATTTAAAGGAGAGAGATGATTTTTTCTTTTAAATAATAAGAAGGCTTAAATCAGACAAGAAATGTATGGTGTCATAACACAAATCTGAAGAAGTCTAAATCAGGAAAAGGAGCAAGATTAAATTGGAACAATTTATACATAATTCAGTTCTCTGAATAATTTCAATATAGGTGAAAATTTGTAAATGTCCTTAGATAATTTCTAGTATCTCATTTTAAACTTGAACAGTTAGAAAGTAGTAATAAAAAATACTTCCTATTCTTCTTGGCAGTGTCTGATTCTGGAATCACCTCAGAGTAGTTGTTCTTAGCTTGTATAGATGCAATTCTTCTGATACTCTTTCTGCATATATGCAATTACATGCTGATATTTCAATACTACATTAGAAACTTTGTATATACAAAAAGATGTCACTGAAGAGAAAAAAAAGTATTTTAGACTACAATACCATTGTAAGTAAGTCTCTGGGTCCTTCTAGTCTCAATATATTTTACCACAGTATTCCAGTCCCAGCTGAACTTTCAATGAGCATGTATAATATAAATTATGCATCCTTCAATACAAAATAATTGATGATTTTTGTGGGTTGGGCGGTGTGTTAACTCAAATAAAACTGAAGGACAGCACATTTCTATAGTTATTACAACATTCTTCAGACTGCTTATTTTCGAAGTGCTCACAAACTAATCTTGAATTTCAAAGCTAAAAGGATACATCTGTGTCATTAAACTGTTGATCATGTATCTGCTGACCAACATTGTTGATCAGTGACACATTTTCAAAAAAAAATTGGTGTAAGATCTATGAACCTGTTAGTGAAAAGTTCTTTCTTTCCTCACGAAGATAACAGAAGTAAATACATCATCGTGTGTAGTTCATGCCACACTTCTGAAAGACTGGAATTACAAAAAAAAAATAAAATAAAAAAATCCATATGTGAAGTGACAATATTAAAAAGCAAAATAAATATATTCAAATGCAGTTTTACTTACAGATTTGTGGTATGCATATGTTGGGACTAATGAAAAAGTGTTTTGTTGTTTAGTTTCTAGGTAGAAACCTTATAAAACAGTGAAAGGAGATAAGATTATGTTTCTGTTTCTGAGTTTGCCGCCTATTACTGAAGGGTTTTAAAATGTGTGAATACATAAACTTCACCCACACAGAAAAGAAAATATCTTCTTCATACATTCATACATTTTCTGGAAATGCATTCTCTAAAGTACTTTTTTTTTTCTTTTTTTTTTTTTTTTTTAAATTAGATACCCACATACTGTGTTCATTTCTTTGAACTCATCTATTGCAGTGAGTTTAAAACTAGATTATAAATCATTAGCTTTCATATCAAGAAGTCAGTGCTCAGGATTTCCAAGCATTAGAGAAGATTCTTACTTGCCTAGGGATATCATTTAAGGTGACTTTTAGAAGGCTGAGAATCAAGCAATGGAGAAAAGACTGACAAAATCTTAACATAACCAAACATCTTTGCAGAATTCAACATTTAACTATTTAAGGAAAAAGCTGTGGATGCTTCCTGTTGTTGACTCAAGCTATAGAAAGTTATGGTACATAGTTCTTTGTGCTTAAAAGTCTTTTAGGTATTCTTACAGTGAATACATTTTATTTGTTTGAAAAAGATTATGGATCAAGTATGGAAAAAGAAAAGTCAGATCTTCTAATTATTTTTTTGATAATTAGACAGCTGGCTAAATTTTCCACAGGAGAATTCGACCTTGTCCACAGCAGGGGGTTTGAAACTAGTTGATCTTTGAGGTCCTTTTTGACCCAGGCCATTTTATGATTCTGTGGTTCTACAAATTCTTTGAGTATAGGTTATAATATGTGCCAGTCATTTCAAAACCACCGTGTTTTTAGGAGGATAAACTTTAATGAAACAAAATCTAATAATATTTGTATTTCTATGCATAACAGCTCGGTAAGTTCTCAGGAAAAAGTGCTATCTCTAATAGGACTAATAATAAGTGAAAAATTAGATAATTGACATTAAAACACTGTAATAATTTTAATCAAGTACTTTTTCTTAATGAGTTCGCAAATTTTCGTTCATGTTTGGGATATTTTTATTTTTAAGTAGTAATTTGAGAAAAAAATGGTTTACTGAGAGCTTTGTAGGACTCTCTGGAAGCCAGTCAAGAAGAATGAGATATATGAAATCCAAAGAGCTCTGATTGATAGTTTAATGTAAATTGTAGTCACTTTGTATTTTGCTGTGGCTATCTACAGCTCATTCTTTTCAAATGTGCTGTGATCATCACATAGTTGGAGATTTGACACGTTTAAACTACTGTGGGGCAAAATAAGTGAATATTGTGCACTTGCCCTTCTCTAAACAGAGGAGCAGCTAGGAAGTCATGTTCAATAATTTAACAAAAGTATCTATCATCTTAGTACTTCTAGTCCTGGTTTAAACAAGCAGTTAGCTTTTGAACAATTGCTTTTTGATAAAATTATGCAGGGCACTATTGTAAAGAATCACAGATTGATTTCTGGGCAAGTTCTGCTCTTATTTTGCCATCATTTGGGTGCAGAAAGGTTATTCAGATTAAAGCTTTTTGTTATTTGTGTGAAAAACTCAACCAAAACTATTAATTTGTAATAATTTCTAAGAACACATATTGTGAGACAGTGAAGCCAGTCAAGGGAGACTGAAAATTTCAATAGAAATGCAGCACAGAATTCTTAATAACACTTCAAGTGTAAGGGAGAACTGAGAACAACTTCATGTAGTAGAGGAAATAATAATGATTAAGGTGAACATTCCGCTAATAAATAATAAATCAATGAGAGTTTATTAGCAGTAGTGCTATTAAAGAGCATAATAGAGACAATATCTCTCTGTAAAGTGACGATTTTATTCAACGTGAACAATTTAACGCACCTCTGAAGACTTTGCTCTAGCTGATCAAAGAAAATATTATGATCAAAAGTACTTTTTAAAGATGTAAAGGAGCAGGGAGAAAATAACCTTTACTGAGTGAGCAAAAACTCAATATGTAATTCATAACCCCTAATAACTCAAAAATTAATCTTCAGTTCTTGGGGGAGGGGTGGGAAACACCTCTGTTTTACAGAGACAAAATAAGTGAAGGGGCCTTGGAAGGAATGAGCGTGAAAATGTGCTTTAAATACTTGACAGAAGCTATAGGAAAAAAGAGAAAGGGATGAGTTTATTTTTAATTCCCACAGTAGATGGCTGTTTTCAATTGGAAGATGGAAGATGTTATGTAAGATGATTTGGTAGCAGCTTAGATTTCCATTAACACTCTTCTTAGAAGCATTCAAGGGAAAAATAGTACCACAGGAGTTTTAGAAAAATCTTCCAATAAGGGAGTATTAACTGGCTTCTCACTTATGGATAATTCAAAGTTTGGCTGAGGATTTCTGGCACATCACTCTGTAAGGAAGTATACTCTCCAAACTCTGCTAAAACCATAAGCTCAAAATGTTCGAAAGAATCATATAAAACAACATAACGTAGAGTTTACTTTCACTTAGTCTAAAATTTAATCACAGTATAAACACTACCAAAAAACTATTATTTCAAAAAAGCTCCTGATGAAGTGTACCTACAAAAAAGAAGTGTCGTGGACCAGCCAATATTTCTTTTGAAAAGGATGAGAATGTGCTTATTTATCTCCTCTGTAAAAGGTTGTATTAATTTATATAATAATACAGATATAATCCTGAACATGGTAGACAACATTTAAACCTCCTGTACTCTTTTAAAGAAGCTATTATCACATGAGTGATAGTAATAAGTGCTAATAAGTGCTCTCTAAAGCACTTCTGAACTCCCCAGTTCCTCTTGCTGGCACTCTTTATTTGTACAGTAGCATAATACAGACACACCATTTCAACGCTGGAGGGGACTACCCTGTGTTTTCTGTTCCTGACCACACACTGCTTCTGAAGAAACTCCTTACACCTGGACTTGCAGGAGGTGGCAAGTGATTGTTCGGAGATACAAGGAGATTCACTCCTGCAGCCCATTCTCTGCTCCAGGTGACTTTAGTAGCTGCTAAGATAATGAGATAAGAGTGATGTGTGCTAACATCTAGCTAATGTAAAATCACCTGATGATTTAACTAGAGACAATTTTGGTGTTTGCATTTCAATCTAGCTAAACTTCTCTCTTTATATGCACTAAGTAAAAATACACGGAGTTATAATCCTGTAAGAAGGATCTGAAACTTACAGATTTCCAGCTCCAGGTGAGTACTGCAATCACTCAACTGATTCACACCTGCTATTACACTCTCTCTCTTTCCAGCCCAATAATTTTCTCATCAATAGTTGTTTTTTTTTGACACAAATTCAGTAGGAAGTCAAAGAATACTTCTGCAATTGTCTGAAGACCTAAGATGGCAAATGTCTAAAAGTTGCTTCTTAAAGCCCACAGCTCAAAGATGGAAGTTAGGACCGAGACAGGTATTAGATCTTCTGAGAACTTTAAACACTCGTATACCTTGCTAACTAACTCTTAAGATACTATGCTAAAATTGGGCTGTAGCTCTACAGACTGCTCTGTGAGAGAAAAAACAACAACAACAACAAAAAAACGGCTTCACTTTTGCTTTGTGGGAAATCTTGCCCTGTTTGTGTTAAATGTGTTCTGCAGAAAGCCTGTTGTATTAGCCAGGATAATCCAGTTTCCAGATCTCATTTTGGAGAATGTTGACCGTTCCTCAGGCTAGTTTAGTTCTAGCTATGCAACAAGTTTTGGAGACTCTGAACAGCTACTGACTTAGCCTTTTTAAAGTTCCGCATTTAGATTCTTAAGTTCCATGTCCTTCTGTTGGCATGTAGATCAGGGTTATCCTTTTCAGAATCAGACTATATGTGTAATGCTGGATCTGAATCCTGCTTTTGATTCCATTTGCATCTTTTTTGCTTAAGCATTGGCAAGCAATCAGTACCAACTCATAAACTCATTTCAAGAGAAGCTGAGCTGAGCTTCTTCTACTCTGGAGAAGAGAGAAACTGCATTTAGCAAGGAGAAACTCTTCATGTAGCCAGTCAGGAGTTTCAGCTGAAAATTGGCTGTGTGAAACTTTTCTCTTTGTTCCCCTGTCAGCCTGTTTGAGTGCTCAAAGAGCATATACTGTTTCTGGAAGAGTGGTGTCAAGTTCTGCTTGGAGGCGTTGTGCTTGTCACTTCTCACTTCAGGCCAATACTTTGCTATGTAAGTATCTCTAATTTGTTCATATTCCAAGTGAAATGGGTTAGTTTAAACTAGAGCTCCAAAACAAGTTGAAGAGACACAAGACAGCTGGCATGAGTCACAGTGATGATATGGCAACTCAGTGCTTTGCTTCTTATTGCCTTGTTCACAGAACACGAAGGCCTGAACTAAAAGCTGTTTGGCTCTACTTCTAAGTGAATGCCTTAATCTCTGGCAACGTTACTGAAAGAAAAATGTGAGCAGATGAAGGTCAAGCATGGAAGAAGCATGTGCATCGGGAGTGCATTTAAGAACCTTCACTGCAAATGCATTGGTAAAACACCCTTCTGTCCATTATACCTTAATAAGATAACAGTCCAGGAGATCTGGTGATTGTAAGGCTTTTTAAAATATTTTGATTATGTACATTTCAGAACCCTGTATTTGGGTTTTTTTTTTTTGTTTTGTTTTGTGTTTTTTTTTTAATTTTTTTTATCCTAAGCTGGAATAGGTGAATAAGTTTGTAGTAACCTTATGGACCAAGACTTTTCTTTCATTTTTTCTTATTTACATATTACTTTTCAGGCTAAACTTTGAGACCTGAATTCTCTATTGGGTTTGAATTTACTGAAAAACGAACAGAAACTGTAGCAGATTCTTGAAAAAAAAACACAAAACTGTGGTTAATGAATATGAACATGCACCAGTTGGAATTTTGAGGAGAAAAGCTTGCACATTGGTCAATGTTAAATATATTTAATAGAATCCAATAGAGTCAGTTGAGAAATCTAAATAGAAAGAAGCCTGTGATTTGATTCTCTTCTATTTTCTGTTTTGATCTCTCCCTCTTCTACTGAAGTTCATCTGAAATGTATACTGTATTTGTATTGTCAATCTGGTTTTGCTCATATTTATGCTAAGATATACCTAATTGTATCAAGTTGAGGTATTCTAAATGTAAATTTATTTATAAAAGCAGCTATCAAGCTGAATATTTGTATATGGCCAAATTCTCCAAAGACTCACTGACTGAGATTCAGGCTCATTATTTTGATTCCAGAAGAAAAAAATTATAAGTATATGGTTGTAACTGGAAAGCAGTGACTTTAATTAAACTTAAGGATTAGAAATAGGGCTGAAAGTATTAAACAAATTTGAATGTATTACTGAAATGCCTCCTTGAATTTGGCTCAGTCCATGAGTTTGTTCTCAGAGAGATTTTCATACTTTAACTAGTAATAAAAGATTTGCAATACTGATAGAGAAGCCGTTTATGAAAAAAACAATATGAGAAGACCTAGCAGCCAATAGCCTATGTAGTAGTTCAGAAGAGAAAGTCTACTTGCTTAAAATTAAATATATGGAACTGTGACAGTGCTGAGAAGAACACATTTCCATTCTTCTCAAGGCTTCATATTAACATGCAAAGATGCTGAGGGATGTCTTCTCAGCGTGTAAGAATTTATGAAGTAGACAGGACTGACTCACAGAGGGTTGAATCTTACAAATACTTGAGCTCAGTAAAATTATAGTGGGAATGAAATTACTCAGCGGTGTTTTAGAAGACTGAACCTACTGAGTGGGTAGGCAAAGGACAGATAGATTACTGTGGTTGTAGAAATTCACCTCCCCCAACTGCCCCCAAAATCACAGTAATTTTATTTTGATTATAAGAAAGCAGGACAAACCTAATGTTGTGTCATATATAGACAGTGGAAGAATAAGACTGGAAATCGATTGATTGACTAGCCAACAGCTTTGAGCATTACTTCTGTGGCTAATCTAATGTGCAAATATTATACCCATAAAAATATGAATGAAGAAATAGCAAGATGCTTTTTCACCACCCTAAGTTTACTGACAGGATATGAAACAGGAATCCCTTCTCTTTAAACTTAACTGAGGTTTGTAGGATACCCTTTTGCTCAGAAAAATCTTCCCAAGTTGATAAAAGATTTTGATAGATTCTTGATTTTTTTCCTTTCTAGTCCTCGTTATTTTGAGGGCGTGAAAAGGGCATTACCTGTTCCATTAGAGCCAAGTAACTTGATCTCATAGTGATCAGAATTTCAAATGTCTGTCTTGGTAAAAACTTTTTTCCTTGTTGAAGTATGCTTGCATTTTATCACGAGGTGAATTTCCACAGATCATTATAGTAGTTATTTGTTGTGAATCATATTCATTTGTATTTTCAAGAAAATTATATACTGTTGTATGTAAACAAGAAGAATCAAATACGCTGCTATCACATTTGCCTTCTGCAATTACACTGTTTCACAAAATTGTAACACAAACTTATTAGAATAAACCTATCAACAAGGAAGACTCAAACTTATGTACCTTTAAGTACATTGAGAAAATTCCCGAATTAAAGAATTCATTCAGTTTCTTAAGAGAGGGTTTAAGCCTGCAGAAGAAAAGAAAGCAGAAGCAGCTTCTGCAAAAATGGTGATAAGATTCTCTATTAGAGTAAAGGAAGTGACAAAGTCCAATGGTACACTGCACCAGAATTCTATTTTAGCACAAATAGAAGGGTAAAATCTAAATTGATCAATTGGAAATCAATTTGAATTTTTGAAATCTCTGCATTCACAATTGCATTACCTATGTTTGTCCTGATGTCAGTTCAGTGTCTTTCAATTCTGTTTCTATAGGGGTCTGCCTTATATTCGGAGAATGAATATCATCAGCTGTCTGCATTTTGGAGCTTAGCAGCTTTTTCAAAGTAAATATTTTCAAGTTATCAGTTAAAAATTAATAATTCTAGCTCCTGTAGTCTTCTGAAAGTTTGATTGTGTGAGTTTACTTTGTAGGTAGAAGAGGGTATAAGTACTCAAGATATATTTTTTATCCTGATCTCAAAATATTACCTGAGGTAATTATTATTTACTGGGACTGTGAAAATCTTAGGTGTGTGTTTTAACTCTGGCATGAGTTTTCATTTCAGTAGAGGTGTGTCAAAAATTCTTAATATTTTGTTTTTGCTGTGATGCTGTTTGTGCATGTTTGTCCTAATACTGACTTGATGGGGAAGAGAGAATCCTATATGTTGTCCCCATTGTTTGACCTGCCACTGCTTTTCTAAACGTGTTACATATGAAATGGAACTTTCATAACTTTCTGAGTTGAATGAAATACAACTTTTGTAAATAATAAAATAAACCTAGAATTTATGAAAAAAGTAACTGACCTTTAAATGTTCCAAACACTATAGTTCTATGGCATTACAATTTAGTTAACCTTTGAGAGTGTTCATTTAAGTCACTCAGCCATATTTTATTTTATTTTATTTTTTTTAGTTTAAGGAAATGAATTGGAACACAAAATGTGCTTTTATTCTTATTAGATAATGAATTGCACTGCATTTTACATTTTTTAAAGTCATTCACTTACAAGTTTTCAATGAGTCATTTATAATTGTCTTATATTTTTTCTTTAGTTTTCCATTAAGTAATATTTTTAAGACTATATTAAATATATTTTCTATGCAATTTTCCTCCATCATGACATTGCCCTTTAAGATTTCTACAATGCAGGACTTTTTTTTGAGAGGACAAGTATCTCTGGTGTTAGTTCAGTGCTTGATTTATTCCTTTACTATAAAATTAACTGGATACTTCAAACATAGAAGCACTGCATATCAAAAACTGAGATAAAATTTAAGTAATAATAATCACAAGAATAGAGAGTATATTTGTCAATTTACTGGCTGCTTTTTCTTCTGGGAAAGAGTCTTTATTTCAAAAAGAGTGCTCAATTTTTTATTTTTTTTTTTTTGTTCCGGTAATTGTAAATTGTGTTGAGATATTCTTTTGCTGTCTGAGAAAAGTTCCTTTGGAAAAGCTAGAAGCTAGTTTTTCTTCTTCTACTTGAAGGTTTATAATGTGGTAAATGATTTTTGGCAGAGGGCAAAAGTGTATTTGTTCATTGTGAATGTAGAATGATTTCCAACTGAATGGGGACAATTGGACATTCATAGAATCATAGAATATCTTGAGTTGGAAGGGGCTCGTAAGGATCATTGACCCCAGTATTTTTGGGGAGCAAAAAAAGTAATTATCTATCCCTCTGGACATTTATAATGTATGCAGTGTTATTCAGAGTACTGTAAAAGTTTTAAACAGGGAGGAAAAAAAGAAAGCACTGGTTTTCACAAGTGCAGGAAACAATTCACAAACCATAGGATGGTGTTATAGGTGTTATGACTGTGCAAAAGAATCCTTCTCCATACTCTTCAGAAGAGGAATTTAAAGAATTCTTAGAAGCATCTAAACTACAGCAAGCAGATTTTCTCTATCTTCAACAGAAATTTAAAACTATTACCTTTCATATTACAAAAGTCAATAAGACACAAAAATTTGGATCAGAGATGTTAAATAGTAAAACATTAGATTGTGAAGGACAAGAAAGTTCTCAAGGTAAGTTTTTAAGTGTGTATAGGAAATTGGCTCTGAAAGTCATGACATTAAGTGCCACTTGGTATGGAGCTACCTGATCCTGTCCCTCAGCTTTTTTATCAGTCTTTATGTTTGGTTGATTGTTTGACAAGATCCATTGAAAACACTGGAGAATTAGTAGTCAGCTATGTCAACAGTTTCAGCAGGTCTACAAATCTGTCTTTTCATGAGCAGGAAAATGTCTGTCTCTCACACTATGCCTTGTCTTTTTTTGTGTAGACGCAATTACATAATTTCATTTCAAATGCTGAAAACATTCTGAGCATTTTCTTGCTGCTATTATCTTTAAATTCTGTGAGTATTGTAGACTTTTCCACAAGTATATCACCTCAGCTAAGTGCTTTTAATGAAAATACTAATGCATATTTAATAAACAGGCCTCGTAATACAATTTTAGATTTTTAATTTCATTTAATATGTATGAAATAACTGAAAAAATTTGTCTTTTATCAGCTCTACATATTTAAGCAATTGATTACTTGCACCTCGCCATGCTTCTTTGCAGCATCACTTCTAAATGAGAATAATAATGCAGCTTAATTTGATAAATGATATATCAATGTGTCAAACTTTTTGAGAATGTGTAAGTAGTATTTCTGATAAAAGAAGATACTCCTCTAAGTACTCTTATACTATCAAGCTTCTGTAACTTCTCATTTTAGTTTTTATTTCTACTTTTGCTATTAAAAATAAAATGAAACTGTAATGTGAGAATTCCGACTACAGTGTAGGTCTGATGTTCAAGAAGGAAGTTGACTCTATCTGTGAAGATATGCTGTGTAATGGAAATTATTTAAGTGTGTGAAGGGATAAGGATGTTGCTTTTTCACTGAAAATAACATAACAGATGTGCTTAAGGAAGTTTCTGGTAGCTCCAGGTACCAGTAGGAATTAATTTTATGCACTTCCTTCATTTTTTAAGCTAACTTCAATATCTTAAAAATTCATGATTGAGTAAGCGTATAGAGCTTCTCCTTTCAATATTTTCCGCTAATTTCTTTCTCCTTCCCTTAGCTTTATGCTAGGGCAGATGTTGCCTTTTATGACTTGAAACAGAAATTGTTACTAGAATCCTTTTTGAGTTCTGGGAAACATTTCAGCATCCACCTGGGCCATCAGGATTCAAAATAATTTGATTTTGCTCTTACAAGTTTTTTAAGCTGGTGAAACTTTGTCCATGTTTCGGGGTGGCATTTCCAGCTTCAGTCTCTCTGTTTCCAGTTTCAGCTCTAAGTTTTGTGTCTATAGGATATTGTATAATAACGTGTCCATGGGCTTTTTTGCTGGCACCAGTCACCAGAATCTGAGCATGGTGCACTCATGTCATTATTTATATCTTTCCTACATGGTCCTATTTCATCTGTCTCTAGGTAAATTAAAATCTCATATCCCACTTGAGTTAATTTCTGCTGTGTCTTTGGTGGACCTCCTGTGCAAGCACAAATCACTTTTCCGATCTTTTTGGAGGATGCAAACTTTAAAACTGTCCCTCGCATCATTCTTCAGAATTTGTAAGGATGTCAGAAATTCTCATTAGAGGAACTTGAGTTAACTGTCTTAGGACTGTAGTTAACATGCCTTTTCTTAAATAGCACGCCAAACTGCTAAGAGTCAATTACTTAAAGAAGCCATAAGCTAGAGCATTGTCACAAAGAATGCTGAATATTTTCGCAGAATAACTGATATTTTTCAGTTGGTTTGCTTTGTTGTTGTTATTTTTAAGAGTCTGTGACAGAGTAAAGTTTTCCTCTGTTCACCTTGCCAAAATTAACTTACAAATATGCTCAAAAGACTTTAATTTCTTCCAGTGTAATAGCTGAAACATATTTTCAGGGAAGCTATGTCAGTTTAGCTATTTTAACTCAGGTTTTTAAAGAGAGGAGAAGCTTGTTCTGTTATAGTAGGTCTAAAAAGATAAATCTGTTAGAATTTCCAAATTAAGAGGAAGTGCTAAAAATTTAGGAGAGGGAATAGGTTTTTTTCTGTAAATCAGTCTTTCGGTTAATAGTAGCAATAAGAGTTGTTCACTAACACAATTAAAATTAGATGGCTAATATATAGAGTTTTGTCTGTCATCAACAAAAACAAGCAAGAATTTTACTAGATTGATATTTTCTTCCCCTCATTCCAATACTAAGTGTAAGTAGGATCTCTGAGACCCAGTGTCTTTGACATTCCTTTGTGCAGACAAATGAAGACATTTTTAAAGTAAAATATTATCTTTCTTGTCCACTGTAGAAATATTCTAGACTTTAGCTTCCTGTCAGACATAAATCAAGCCTCAGAGTACTTTATATTCTCTGAATATCCTGAGGAAAGAGAAATTCATCAAGAATAATACCATTAGTGAAGGCTTGGAGAAAAGCCATCTGATTCTCTTATACCAATGAATAAACTGCAAGTACGTAGTACATTTCAATGGACTGGTATTTGCATGAAAAAAGATAGCAAAAAGATTTCTAACGCCATATTCTTCTTAAGATTTGAAAAATATTTCAATTCCAAGTTTTTAATACCCAGATGCTTACTATTTTTCTTATCCTACTGTTTCTGACAAATATTTTGTTACTAATTTCTAGTGTCTGTTCATGTACTCATTAGGAGAGAGTTCCTGCTAAAGACATAGATTTTTTTTTTTTCTCTCATAAAATATAAACATACATGATAAGATTTGGTTTGCTTTTAGTACTGCATGAAAAATACCTTTATGATCTATAGCTAAAATTATTTTAGCGAACTGTTGAATAAATAAATGACAGTTAGTGCATTTGCACCTGTTTGTATTTTCTGTTTCAACATCAAGAGCTATAGCCTGCTAGGTGTCAGGCTACAACTTGCAGGTGTTTTAGATCCTGTTTTAGAAATAATTTTACCTGAAATTCTGTCTTCAACCAGCTTAAACTCATATTTGTACTCAAATTCATCTGTGTGTTTGTGAGATTTTCCTTACTGAATTAAAAATTATGTACTAAAAATTATGTAAAAAAAAAAAGCTGCCAAAACTTTCTTTTCAAGTTGGAATGTCAATTAATACATTCATTAGTGTTTTAGTTACCCTATTTATATATCAAGAAAATAATGAATTGATTCATATTTAGAATTCCTTTTTTTTTTTTTTTTTTCCTATGGCATTTTAGAGAGAAATGCAAGATTACATTCACATGAAATTCTTGCATTGTTGTTATTCTACCCCCAGAAGACACTTCCTATTATTTGGTCCTATTTTTTTTACTGAAAGTACATTGTATAGTCTTGTAAAAGTAAATAGTTATTAATAAAATAGATTTTTCTTAAAATACTGAGAGTAATGCTGTTTTTCTCTGATTGATTACAGTAGCAGTGTGATTTGTAAGGGACTTATTTTCAGAGTTTATTTTGGTTTAAAAAATATATATATTTTAACAGCATTAAGGGAATCAGAAATTCAGACCTGTAAGCAAAATAATTGTTGAGATAAAAAGTTACATAAAGGCCCTATTCACTTTTTAATTTGCGTGAATGCTCACCTTAGGAACCCCTTCTGAATCAGCTGTAAAATGCATTATGGAGAAGAATGAAAAAATCCACATGCAGTGTTCCTTAAGCCCTGACTATTGTGCGGTGTCCTTTTAAAGAAATCAGATATTCTCTCCTGAAGACGTTTGCTCTCTTTAAAAGCAAAAAATTCTCTCTCTGAATTTTTCTGTTCCACTCCCCAGTCTATTTCTCCCCAGCTCAGAATACTTTAATTTATCACTGGTGTCTATTGGAAGAGGGACGCCTTATATCCCTGAGGATACTTAACTCTGAAATGATATTTGTTGTTCCAAACTAGATTTATCACATTACTTTCTGTTTCTATTATTCTTCCTCAAACTCTGGTCTCGTATTTTATTACTACTTTTTAATCTTTCAGTTAAATTTCTATGTTCTTCCCTCTTCCTCCCTTTATATGACTTTTTAAAAAGTTATTTATAGCTTAAATATAAAAAATCAAACAACAACCAAAAAAGCAGAAGGTCATCTTGTGATTATATGGGTTTATTGGGATGTTATTGGATATTCTTTCCTGTAAAGTGATGTACAAATACAATATTTCATAACAAGAGCACGTGTAGGACCCCACACCTGGGGATGAATAACTGCATGCAATAGTACACGTTAGGGGATGACCTGCTGGAGAGGAGCTCTGCAGAGAAGGACCTGATTTCCCTGGTGGACAACAGGTTGGTCATGAGCCAGCAGTGTGCCCTTGTGGCCAAGGCCGGTGTTATCCTGAGGTGTGTTAAAAAGACTGTGGCCTGCAAGTCAAAGGTGATTATCCTCCCCCTCTACTCTGTCCTGGAGATGCCTTGCTTAGAATACTGTTTTCAGTCTGGTCTGCCTTCCAACCACTGTGACTGTGTAATTTTTATGCATTCTTACTGTGTCTTTAATTACGCTACTCAGTCCTTTGACTTCATTGTAAAACAAGCCAAAAAAAAAAAAAAAACCAACAACCCTATGATATGCAAGGTTCTTAGTGATTAGGAGGAGCAAATTCAAAGACCTCTAAAGATCAGGAGAAATGTGTGTTTGTAGTCCAGCTAATGTCCTTTTTGCTAAAGTTGATTTTACTGTTTTTGCAAATATTATTTCCTTATTTAAAGGCATGGGAGGGGCTTATGCTCTTCTTTTTTTTTTATTTTTTATTTTTCATCGTATGCATATGGTAATGCCAGAAAAATAGAGTAGTAACTCTTTTTTTTTTGCACTTAATATTAATGAAAAGTTCATTTATACTTTTTTTTTTTTTTTCAGGCAGAATTATGGCTTGAAATCTTTTAAATAAATTTGTTAGAAATTGTATGGTATTTATTATTCAACTTTACATGAGACATGATTATATGAAAAAGCTCTAACTTTGTTAATAAAGTATCTAATAAGAGTTGCCATGGTAATCAAAGTTAGAAAAGTGCTTTTTCAGACACAATAGCAGAAAGTAGAGGACTCCTAATCTTGTGATTTTTTTTCTGGAGCAGAGGTCTACTTCTATGACTTTGAAGCTTGCCAGGAACAAAAACAGCCTAATGCTTAAAAGCTTTACATTTAACATGTTCTATACAGACATAATTTGAAATGTCATAGAAATTACTCTTCCACTTATTTTAAACTCTTCATCCTCTTTTATCATTTTTCTTCCAGTTCTGAGTTGTAATATTTTTTCTCGACATAGAGAATCTAAATATATGTATGTATATATGCATTTATATATGAGTGTGTATATATATATGTATAGATATATATGTATGCATATATAGAACTAAATCAATAGAATTTTTTTTTTAAAAAAGAAAATTAAGACACTGCAGTTCTTACTCCCTTTTCTGTAACAGGGAATGTTGAATTTAGGAATCTTGGCCTTTTACTTAGTAAGAAGTACAGGGTTTATATGAATACTTATTTGAGTTATACTTTAGATTCATTTTTTTTTTCTTCATCTTAAAAGTGTAGATTACAGTCTTTAATATTTACAATATCTGTGTCTTGCTCAGAGTTGCAGGAAGATATCTCAACTCCACAGAGATAGTATATCTCCTGTATTCCCTCTTTTTATTAAATATGAACTACAGTTAATATGATAATATATCATAATATTGCAAAAGTATAAATCTAATTGAACTATATTCCGGGGGGGGGGGGGGGGGGGGGAAGCTCAGATCTGCAGTGGAAAAGTAAATGTGAAAGATGAAATTGAGCTTTTGTTTAAAAGAAAAAATGTAGTTTAGGAACCATCTTCAAGAAAAACACAATTATAAGACCAGTGACTTGTAAGCATGCATGTAATTCTGTTTGGATAGATATTGTTTAGTGAGCTCATTAAATGTGAGGAAAAAATACAATGATTTTCAATTAGAGAGAGGCTATGGTGCTTTGTGAACAAATGAGCTGTGGCAGAACCCATACTGCAGTTATTATGAATCTAAGACAGGAATAATTTCTAAAGGAAAGAAGGAAAAATAAAAATCACCTGAAAGAGTTGCATAGCATACACAGAAAAACACAACCAATAATAGATACAATGCTATCATGCCAAACTTTTTGGTACTCAGGTTTTGTATACATATATAATTCTAGAAGGATGTTATCTGCTATTCCAAAAGATGAAGCAAGTCTTTTCAATATTCCAAACTTTATTAAGAGGTACTTACACAGTCATGTAAACCTAATAATCGTATTGTAAGAATACATCAGTATTTACAATAACAGCTCAAATGACCAATGTTCATAATTAGTATAATACAATGTTTCTAATCCCTTAGTCAAAATATTTCTGTGAAATGTGGCATAAAATTAATAGCAATCAATTTTACATTGATAGAAGTGTATTGGTATGTGTATGAATGATCAGTGTTAACTGTTCTCTATTTTTTTTTTATTTTTAAATGCTCTGCTTCAGAAATATTTTAATTTAGATATCCAATCTCACTACACACAGCAATCATAGAGTAAATAGGAGACAGAGCAATTGATCGAGAACTCAGTGTCAGGAATTTGTTTACCTACATCGTTTAAGCAAAAATTAGTAAAATTCAAATTCTGTTCATATCTGTTATTGGGCAGAAACTTGAACCAAATTCATTAGGCTGTGTTTCTAAGCAGTAGTTTGTCCAACTCTATTTAAAATCTGCTGAAGTATTTATCACAGAGAAATGTTGTACATGAATTAAACATGAAATAGTAATCTAAAATATAAATTATGAGTGTTTATTCTCCTGTTTTGCTATACAGATGAGCTGAATGATATTTCAAATCAAAAGGTAAGCATTGTTCTTTAGTGCGTAAGATAATTTTTTTTAATCAAGATCCGATAGATTCTTTCTTTATAATTAGCATGAGAGAGACTAGGAGAGAAGATCTCAGTGTTCTATTTCAGATTCCATTACAATAGTAAGAAATACACTTTATTTATTCTTTTCAAGCATTTGTTCTTTAGAGTGCACAGAGCTACTTAAAAACTGATTCCTTTTACTAATGTTTATACTAATAAATTTAATGTGTACTTAAGAAGTCTTGTAAACTCAGGCTGGATAACATCCAGTGACAGGGAGAGTTCTAGGGTGCTTTCAATTGAATAGATAAAGCCTGCAAGTTCATAACTCAACTTATTCAATGGTAACTTGTTTGCATGCATGCTGATTTTTGGAATTCAAAAGTATAAATTACATCTAATAATTCTCACAAAACTTCAGATTTAGTTTTAGGATTTATCTTCATGCAGTACAGTATATGAAATTAGTGAGGTTTTTTTATATCAAGATTTATAAAGAGTGACTCATTTTTGCAGTCAGTTATGAGTGGATATACTAGAATTTTTTAAAATAAATTTACCACTAAGGTTATATGAGAAGTATTTCTACAGCAATCTGAATAACCTAGAAAATGGGTTCATGCCACTACTTAATTCAGAGAACTTTTACTTCATCCTATACTTATGCCTAAAGCAGCTAAGGAATATTTCAGTTCTACTTTTGTCATTCATTTCTACTTAAGTGTTGACCTTATATACTAAGTCCTGAACTAAAATTGCTGTGCATATAAAATGTAAAAAATTCCCCTTGAATCTTTTCCAAAAAAATTAAGTCCATGAAATAAAGAGAAAGAAAATTTAGTATAGGCTGAAGCTCACAGCATTTAGAGTTATGTTAGTAGTGAAAATGAATAAAAGTAAAATAATATGCATAAAATGAATAAAAGCACGCTTATATACAAATCATATTCAAAAAAAGCTTCAGGTACAATGTGCATTTGTGTGCGGCTGAACAACTATCCAGGATAGAGTTCTAGAATGAAGGTTGTGTTGAAGGTATGAATTAGATGTGTTTTGATTCTCATCTGTTAAAAAGAGTATAAATCATCCCTCCTCATTCATTTTTTTTAAAAAAGTTTATTTAAAAATGTAAGTATATATGTGTTTTAATCTGTGTCATGCCAAATCATCAAGTCCCTGGTCAGTCTGCAATGCTAGGGAACTCCCTTTATCTGGAATATTTCTGTTGATTAAAGGATGAGTCAAGTAAATTTGCCCCACAATTCCAATTAGTACACATCACTAACAGCAAGGATATCCCAACAGTAATTGTACATAGTTCTGCAGGACTTATTCCTTGCAGACAAACTACATATTGTGGCAATTAAAGTAAGGGATTACCAATTTGTAACCATGATTTATAATATCTAAAATTTTAAGGCTCTATAAAGCTTTCAAGTTAATTTGGTTTGAAATGTCAAGAGAGAGAGAAAAAGCCTGCTGCATGTTTAAATAAATGTAACCTGTGGATGTAGGGCAATCTTTTTCTGCAGTGTTGACAAGTACTTAAGCAGGCAGAAGGACAAGGCAGATAGAAGTAACAGAACTTGTGGGTAACCAAAGCTCATTTAGCTGGTTGAGGTTAGGAAACTGAGTGAAGAAGGTATGAACATGGTGGCATGAGTGGTTAGTTACTATAGATTTCAAGCAGAGGGAAATTGAAATGTAGTACTGTCAGTTTTCATAAGATAGTTTTCCAGTATCTCTGTCTGCTTTGAACGCAATATTTTAGGCCTGATAACTTTGAGAGAAGCTTCCAGATACTGAACAGCTACTTTCACTTCCTTAGTATCTTCTATTCTTCCTAAACCAATGAGGTTGAAAGATAGTCAGCAATTTCCATCCCTTCATAGGATTAAGTCAACTAGAAACACAGTTTAAAGAACATTTTTCTTCTTTTCATGAGTACAAAACTTTTTTCTTATTTATTTTTTAAGTAGAATCTGACTGTGGCAGGACTTCTGTGACATTAGAGGGAACCACAGTTAGTCAAAAGCAATGTCAAAACCAGTTCATATATTTGTAGACTGAGCAAGAAATGCCTAAGGAATGCTCTATCAATTCCCAACTGCTGTTATAATTCTAAATAGGCTTCATCAGAACTCCTTCAGTATGAGAGAAGTGGGAGAACTTCAAAGATTTCATGATAAATAAGGATTTTTCTTGAAATTTTCTTCACTGTAGCTGAAAATCTGTCTCCAAGCTTACTGCACCTTTCAGATGACAAACATGATTTTGTGATGGTCACTCCTGTACCTTTATGAATGTCCAGAGTTTCCTAGCTAAATCTACTGAGAATAACGTGCTCAACAAAAATTAGGCACAAGAAATTAGATGGTGTGTTAAAGGGTTTTGAAGAGGTAAGGGAGGAATAACGGAGGTCCAGAAGGCGAAGACCTGAAGGACAATTGGTCTGATTTCAAGAGTTAGCAATTTGCAGCAGCTGTATATCAATTACAAAGTAATTTCCAGAGCTTAGATTTTGGCTGGGATAAATGAGATAACATCTTTTTCATTCAGGCACTTTAACTGAAGTCTAAAGATTTATTGACTTTATCTAACAGTGCATTTAAGGGTATAATTGTTCATAATATGGGGTGATCTAGCTTTGGTAATATTGACAACAAGAAAAAGAAAAAAAAAAAAAAAAAGAGACAAATAGTAAACAAGGTAAGTTTCCCAAAATTTATTTTCAGAGGTGTTCACCCAGTCCCTAATCCCCCACCCCCCAAAACGTTTCTAATTAGGAACTAGTATTTCAAGTCAAATCAATAATATTTGTCAAATACTGTACAGTTTGCACTAGTTCTGTTCCCTCACACTAGTTCTGTAACAGACTTTATAATCCAGTCACATACAAATATTTCGCTTTTACAACCTGTCCAAAGTATAGTTTTCTGATGCACCTGTTTTTCGCCAATTGTTCATTATAAATTTTTTCTCTTCTCCTATCATTTGTGATTTTTTGGGAGCTTACCCACAGCCCAAAAGTTGTTTCTACCAAGTTATAGCAATGAAAGAAATATTGGATAAAACTATACTACAATTGTAAAGATTTAAAATTGTAAAGAAATGAATATTTCATCTGAAATCAAACATACCGTTCTTACTGCGTTTGGTTTCTACATGGATTGCAAGGCTTGTGTTCTTTCTCAGCATAACATCAATAAGCTATTTTCTCCTGCAGATGCTCAGAAGCTGCATTTGTTGTAACTATTAACCCGTAGAAAAGATGATTCAGTATTGAATCTCACTGATGAAAATACTCAAGTCATTTTGATTTCTTGCAGTTACTGTGTGGTGTTTACTGATTAAAAATATTTATATTAATATCAAATGCTTTAGCAATGTCTAATAACTATAAATCAAACAATTTCCCAAGGATTTTATATTGATTTACTAATAGCTCTATAATTTTTGTAATATGATTCTGCTTCATTTTAGTTTAGAAAATTTTTACATTAAATAATAAACAACATTGAGATTGGAAATGTATTCCTTAAAGCTTAACCTTTTTACTAGATTCATAAATAAAGTTTCATACTTTAATGTGTGCATATGTATTCCGTTTAATAATTTCTTTAAATGAAAATCTCTTCCAGTCTTTTGTGAAAAAGACAGAAATGTGAAATCCCCAAACAGTAAAATCATGGATAATGTTTACTGTAGAAGTATGTGAGGCTTTAAAACTTTATCACTGGCTTTCAAAAATTTAATATGAGCCTCTAACACAAGGGAAATACTTTGGAAATCCAAGTTATTCGTTGTTTCTAAGTTGGTTGTTTTTTTTGTTGTTGTGTTGTTGTTTTTTTTTTTCTGACAAAAGTGGTGTATATCAAAAAAGTTTTGAGAAATCTTTTCCTAACTAAATATCATTTTTTGTTTATAATGCAATTTGTAAAAGGTTCTGACAAAGATAGAATCACGCATATTTAGGATGTTCTCTTTTCTATGAAAGGTCAATACTAGAGACAACTTCATGGGAACTGATGAGGCTTCTGATAGTACAGAGATTGTGAATGTAAAGTGCAAATAAACGGTTCAGAGTTTGTAGAGTTCTGCCAGATTTTATTGTTTTGAATATAGTGTTGCCCAAACATTATTTACAGGTAAGAAATTTAAATTAGAAAGCATTATTGTTCAGGGTGAGCAAAAGTAGCAAATAAGGACACTGGTAGCACTGTTTGTTTCAACCATATTTTTGTTGAATGCTTTGCTTGTTGGAAGTTGTTTTATTTGTTTTTTTTTTTTTTTTTTAACCTCTACAGTACTGTAACCAAGTGCTTGAAATACTGTTTGTGCAGACAGAAAAATGTTTCCATGAAACAGAGCTTTCATTTTTATAAGTGAACTCTTCATGACAATTCTAATTGCAAGTTAATTCCAAATGCTAACAATTCTACTTTGTTTCCTTATCTTTTTAGTGCACAAGTGTATAAACCCTAATCATTTTCTTCTGAGACCAACAGTCAAAGCAGCCTTCACAATATAGCATGATTATGTTGACTGAAACAGAAGAAAATCTTTAAATCCTAGCAGAGTTCCTAAATTATAGTACAGTTCCATATTAATAGAAGTCGTTCTTTATCCCAACTCTGCAAAACAAATTTTACTTTTGAGTGTGGCATGGCCAAGATGATAATTGCAGGCAGTGAAGAGCAAGAAATGTCTTGCTGACAAATAAGTTTCCTGTTATATTAATTTATTCATTGTCATCAATCATTTCATGAGAAATAAAAGTAAGTACAGATAATAGGTAGAATAGGCTGCCAACTGAAGCTTATGTTTTGAATGTTGTATTTTAAGCCACTTTGTGGATAAAAATGCATTTGTAAACTGGATCTACTGAAATGTAAGCACATTTGGATTTGTAAATGTCTGAGAGAACTTCATGGAAGGGTCAGTGAAATGTCATCTGATCTGCCTCAGCTTGTCACAGAGAAACTCCTGAATAGTGAACAAAATCCATTATAGCATAGGATTATTTTGCTTATAACTAATACAGCCCTTTAACTGTACGTTCTTTATTGTAACAGCTAGTATATAAAATATTTTTCTAACTTATTAAAAAAAAAACAAAAAAACACACCCTTTCATACCAAACTATGAACACTTGTTTATTTCAGAACAGATCAGAACAGATGGCATTTTAGAGTAAAGATGCAGTAACCTACTAAAAAGGTATAGTTACTGGGATACTAGTTGGTGACAGATGTTAGTAAGAGCTTATGAGTTTGTTTTGTTTTAATGTCCTTTGTTGTAGCTTTATAGTGCATCTCATAAAGTTTGAAACAATATAATCCTATTTTCCTTTAGAAATTTGGGTGCAGATTTTTTTCTTCATATTCCTGTATGTTGCTAAGTTTTCAAGCATTCTGTTATTCAAACTGTTCCTTCTAATAAACATTTGACTACCAAAGGAAAATCTAATAATGTTTATCTCTATTTTTACTCCTACAGAAAATACATTGCAAGAGTCACAAAGGTTCCAAAGATGAGAAAAGAGTGTGAAAAATGGAATTCTGTAATATACTCAACAGACTTAGTCTATTAGAGCATATGGGAAAGTGAGTACTTAACTGACAGATCTTTACTAAGAATGGCCCTGTTAACTAGGGAGATTGAAATCCAGGGGGTATTAGCTGACCTCAGCTGACCTTAGCATTTTCCTGTTAGCAGAGAGAAGCTTTTAAGGATTTTCCACAACTGTGTTGAACTGAATTCATAAATGCACAGGAAAATGATGAACTTCTTGCAGAATATTCTTGCCATATCAAGTTGACAGCCTGATTTTCCACCTCAAAATAAACTAAACAGGAACTCAAAAACTTCTTGAAACTAGTTGCGAGAATGGATTATACTGGTGATTTTTGGATGTTGTGTTCTGTCTTCTGTTGGTTTTTTTTGTTTTGTTTTTCCTCATAACTATTTTATATTCTCTGATCTAGGATCACTAGAGCCCCCAAACAATATTGTTTATTATCACACTATTTCAGACACAAAGAATCTCCCAAGAAAGTAGGATAAGTCTCAACTACATAGTTCTCTGCAGTTTTCAGTTCAGTTAAGCCTTGAGAATTGTAAATACCAGCTTTAAAGTGCATCCACTTTGAAGACTAAGGTGTGAAGTAAATAAGGATTATCTGACTGTAACTTTACCCTGAGAAAGTGAGGATGGATTTCTAAGAAAAGCAAAAGAAGTGAACTGTTCTAGAACTTGCAGAATAACAGACTGTAAATGTGAAACATAAATTGAAGATATTCTATACACAGGCAAGGTAGGACTCAAGGGGAAATTCAGATAATTTTTTGGGACTGGAAAAAGTAAAGACATTGAAAGTTAAGAGAAGTGTCACTTAGCATGGAGAGAAAAACAGTTCTATGATATAGAGAATACTCATAAAGAATAAAAAAAAACTTTTAGTAATTTAAAAAAAAAAGTATATATGGAGTGTGGGTATAAAAGGCAATCTAATTAGACCAAATGAGGAATACGCTTTAAAGATCCTCTAAAGGGAAAACAGGGAACTGACTGTTTTTAAACATTTTAAGTCAAATTTTCTTGTTGTCTTTATGGACAGTTCATAAGTATTTCTTAGAGCTACAGGAAACATTTATATAATACCATCATTTTGCACGATATTTGTGTCTGTAAAAGGCATAATTTGAGTGCAAATACTGTTTTAAGTATAAATACTAGACTAACAAAATTGTATTTTGCTATTATGTTGTTTGTAAGCCAACTCTGACCCCCCTAATCGTTTATTTCGTACTGCTATTTGTTCCACTCATAAACTTACATATAAACCTGTGTATCTTCCATTCCTCAGGGAGACAAAAGATTTGTTTCTGGCAAAGAATCAACCAAGAACTTCTACAGCAAACTGAAGTTTAAGACAAAAATTGAGCCAAGTAAGCATCAATCAGGTATTTTCTTTCAAAATAATTACACAGGCTACAGAACCAGAACTCTACAGCATAGATTTGGAATTGCAGCCTTCATTAGCATTTTGCAAAAATGCTTATTTGGTGGCATGCTTAATGGTCAGATTGTGATTCTAACTGTTCATGCAAAAACTCATTAAGTGTCAGTAAATATGAAGGCACTGAAAGAACACGGGAAGAATAAATGGGCGATGAGGATCCAGTGGAGTAAAGATGTATTTTCATTCACTGTATAAACAGAATTGCAATTGCCATTTTAGTGCTTATGCATCAATGGTAGATAATTAGTCGGGAAGGAATGCATTTTATGTCTGTATACTGTAAATTTATGGGCATACATGCAGTGAGTAATATGTAGCAACTATAAAATGGATAAATATGCATAAAGATTGTGTTTGGCTGGGTAAGATACGGAAGCCTGGCTGAGGGGGTCTTGGTGCCACAACACAGCAATCTCTGTTCATCTTGTTGGATTAAAGACTAGATCTGTGTCTTAACCAATATAATGTCATGTTGAGTTATGTAAATCCCATCACAGAAA
The DNA here is from genome assembly GCA_030625065.1 of Alectoris magna. Lineage (NCBI taxonomy): Eukaryota > Metazoa > Chordata > Aves > Galliformes > Phasianidae > Alectoris > Alectoris magna. The sequence continues at coordinate 30,535,666 of CM060563.1, read as the reverse complement.
TGCAAACACAATGCAGCGGCAGCATTCTTTGGCACGGTCTCTTCACCTGTTTTCCTGAAACCAATTTGATGTCTTGATACAGATTAATTTTCCCTATTATGTTGTAAACCCTGTAGTTTAATAAGAGTAATGTTTATTTTTAAGTGCAATTCTTTAATAGAACTAGAAAACTGATATCGTAGTATGTAATGAAAATAATATGCAGCAGAAGAGGGAAGGAACAATTATTCAACTAACAAACATTTAATGTTTAATATTTAGTGTTATGCGAAAATCCTAACCGACAGTAGGATAGATGATAATTTCTAAATGGTGTTCGGAAGATGAAAATTTGAGGGACTACTGTTAACTGGTCACTGAACTTAATAATACCATTCCTCAAAAATCATCTTAATAGCACGCTTAGACTGGTTCTGAGTGTACACAAGAGAAAAGGACATGGGTTTATTTCATGTCTCTCTGTAAGTGAACAGGAAGAGAATAAAGTCAGACAGATGATGGAAGAGACACGGAGGTGTTTGCCCCTATGCAAAGCATCAAGAAGAAATCTTTTGTTCTGGGGAAAAAAAGGTAGAGCCGCAAACAAGACTACAGTTCCGGATCAACTCTAAGTGAAACCATATTTTCTGATGATGTGTGCTATGACTATCAATTTCTCCTTTGCTTAAACGTTTCTAACTATAGCACTAATTTAGCCCTATGTGCTAAAGATGTAATACTAGGAATCAAGCTGCTAACCTGGCATTTTATAATAAACGCTAAATCATTTAAAGGATGATAGTTCAGACTCTGAGCATAGATTTTTGGAAATAAGCTTAACTGATGACCTCAAACTAAAATGCCTACAGATGTCTTCCCTTTCACTTTGTAAGTTGTTACTGCTATGCCTACTGGCTAAAATAATGTGGGGTTTTCTTCTAGGTCCACTTTTGAGGTCTCAGTCTGTATATGATGCTTATTTTCATTTATAATGAAATTTTTGAAATTGTCAATTTTAAGCTCTGCAGTGCATCCCTCCCCCCCCCCCCCCCCCCAAAAAAAAAAAAGAGAAAATCATCAGAATAGCTATATCAGCTGAAGAGCAAGATTATAGCATAATGTTTTGAAGTTACATATACTGTCGTTTAATTTCCTTTATAATATCTATGGTGATGAATATAGATTCAATAATCAGTGTAAAAATATGAGCTTACCAGCATTTAGTTTACTAGAATTCTTTGATTGGATAGATTTACTTATATTCACATTTATGTTCTGGAATATTGAGAAGCCAATTTATTGCTTGTTCTTTTAAAGCAACTTTCAGTTTACAGTAAAATAAAAATTCACAAGGTATGTTGAGAAAGTCACTACTGTCATTTAAAGGGAATACGTATCAGGTGTGTTTTCAGAAGTGGTTTCCAATGGCAATTTAATTTTCATACCTTAAAGCTCTTTAGAATATTTTGGTTTAGTAGGTTGGTTAGACGCTAATCTTGTGTAACAGTGCTCTGCAAATGTGCAGCAACACTGTCTATTAAGATCTGTAAAAGCACTAATCGCTTCCAGAAGCATTTGCTACAGGAACAGTAGGTTGATTGCGTCTGTTGGCAGTGATGAAAATAGGCATCAAGCTGAGAGAGTCCAAACCTGTTCTGATGTTAAAGGATTACCCAATTACACAAAAGAAAGTTAATTGAAATACTGGATAAATAATTCAGCTTTGAAGTCACTGCTTCCGGCCAAAGGTGAGATTATTTGGCTTTCTTGTAGATATGAGTTCATATGAACTCTACATAACTTAATAACCCACTGCAAAACTTGTAGGCTGCTTTGAAAGTAATGCCCCTTATTTATTTCCACGGGAACAACAACAGATATAAAAAGCATGACAACACTTTTTGATGGAGCAAATTCTCAGCTACAAACTATTATTTTTTCAGCATGGACACCATCATTAGCTATATATTTTTGTCAGCAATGAACAAGTGTCCGCATGCTGCACTCGTGCATACCTGTACCAGCGAAGGTGAACCACTGTTGCTGTTGCCACTGTTAAAATGCACCACCCATTGCCTCACCACTCACATCCACTGCTTGGTCTCCATAAAAGTTCAGAAAGCATAGATGAATGTCAGTAAGTGTCATTTCTTCCTCATGGTGAAATTCACTGATTTCTTTGATGATTGCTGAATGTTTGTGTAGACCAAACAATGGATGCGAGCTCAGGAAGGCAGTGCGTGGTGCCTTTCAGCAACAACGGTATCCATCAAAGCAGATGTGAAGCACCTTCACTGCTGCAGATTTTTACAAGTGTGGCACGCAGATTCTTGTTCTTCACTGGCAAAACCACATAACCAGTGGTGGTGACTATGTTGAAAAATAGGATTTTGTAACTGAGAATTTGCTTTATAAAAAGTGTTGTTATGTTTTTTCTATCTGTTGTAGTTCCCACAGAAATTAATAAGAGGCATTACTTTCAGAGCAGCCTATGTATTTTGCCTATTTTATTAGAAATTGAGCGTTAAGATCTCTTTTTGGAAATCAGTGAAATTTTGACTTGGCTTCTCAACAAGAAATGCATCAAGCTTTTAAGTAAAATTATTTTTTGTGCTGTAAAAAATCAACAAAAATTTATTTTTGTAATACCAGTTGATTTTTTTTATTATTTTTTATTTTTTAAGACTAATATAAATAACCATACTGGAAATGTAGAAAATGAGCAGTGTTTACGGACAGAAAAAGTAAAGATTGTCAATGTCATGAGCTTCAAACTCCTTTATGAAATATCACTGTTGGTTTTGGGTCATAAGAATGATAGCTTCACTTGCAAAAGAGCAATGAATCATATGCGGAAAGCCTGGGGAAAAAAAATGAGCTTTCATCTGTACATTACTATATTATTAACCAGAAAAGTTATTGCCTTATCTTGGAAAACTTCACTCCATCTGGAAGCTGCTCCATGGTTGAAAGATCTATGAAGATGTGCTTCAGTGGAAGGAATACATTTATGTGAAAGCATCACACCTGATGTACGATGCACTAAGCTTTGATTTCATGGTCTCTTGCAGATTGCACAAATATCACTCAGTACAGCTTTTACTAGGAAATGACATTCAGAAATGGATGAATAAGAACTAGATATCCTGTAATTTCAAAACCTGCATTTTAATTCACTCTGTTGTTTTGAACTTTTACTTCTGATAGTATTAAAACTTTATACTAAATGATGATATAATAATACATGTGAATATTTACCTAAGAGTTCTCCTTGGCAAAGAGTTTAATTTCCTTGAAATTATAGGCAACAGTTGAGTGTCCTAGAAATCTAGATATGGAAATGTGTATGAAGGAATAGAGATATGCTAGGAATTAATAGCATAAAAGTAGATTTTTAAAACAATTTGAGTCTAAGGAACACGCAAAGCTGATCTACATTAAAGATATTACTGAGCTGTGCATAAGTACCGAAGAAATGGAAGGGCTCTTGGTGTGAATCTTTCTAGTTACATTTCATTCAAGCATATAGCAAAGTAGCTATAACAAGTATCTTTTCCTGACTCCATGCTCAAAACCACCTACTTTGCAATAGTCTTGCCACAGATAAAAAGCTTGCATGGTTTTGTGCCATTTGAAAAAAAAACAACAGCAACAAACAACAACCCTGCATTTGTTCAGCAAGTATTTGTGATATTCTTTATTTTATCTACTTAACAACTTTAATTTGTTAAATTAGGATGCATTTCCAGAGCGAAATGAAAAGTTTGGGCCTTGCAAATATTTTAGATCAGGACATATTGATTTATATCTCTTATTCAAACAAAAGATATAGATTATTAATTCTCTATATGGAACAATTCCTGCAGCAAGTGAAATGTACATTTCAAGGCATGATGATGTCACTGGCTCAGGGCTAGTATTCCAGGGATCTGTGATACATCATTTTATAAACTGTGCTATGCATTCTTTTAAACTTGGAGAAGTTTACCTTGCAAGTTCTCAGAGTTGAAAAGGATGAAACTTTCTGTTCTGTCCTACCTGGAGGTCCAAAACCATATGGGGTCTTCTATAAGATCAATACAGATACAATACTAACATATTAAAACACTGTTGAAGGTCGCAGCCTTCATATTTCTAATTCTTTTGCTCAGGAAAAAAAAAAAAAAAAAGAAAAAAAAGAAAAATTTCAGCGAATTATACTTATTGGTAAGAAAGGGTAAGAAAGGTATTTTATTCTAGCATAAGTCAGTTATTTGGCACTCTGGTAATTTTTCCCAACTAGAGAATTTTAGCTAGTTTGTTTGTTTCCTTGGGTGTTTTGTTTGTTTGTTTCAAGCCTTTTTCAGGATTTTCTATAGGCTTTATCTTCATAAGCATAATCATCAATTGAGTTATATTTGGAAAATGTCATCTTCACTCTTACTGAAAAATCACATATGGGTGGCAGCTGGTTCTGTCATAAGATTGTATTTTGATTTATGGGCACTAAAACTGAGGTACAATACCTAAGTCTATCTAACAAGACTGAATTTAAGTTGAAGATTTTAGTCAAAGACTTCTCACAAGGACTTTGGTTTTTGTTGTTGTTGTTCTTGTTTTTGTTTTGTTTTTGTTTTTGAACATATGGTTTCATCCTGCAATGTGTTGACTGTCGCTTGGAATTGACATCTTAATAGGTTGTGCCAGCCATAAGATTTCTGGAAAGTAGTGTTTCAGCTTTTATTAACATCACATAAAAGCTCTGAGAATGTGTTTAGGGAAAATTAATGATATGAAAAATGTTCAGTCTCACTTGAGCATTTACCAGGAAAAGCTAATAAATATAACAAATTTTCTAAATGGAAAAATATGTGAAAAATGAAAAATACACTATCCTAAAGTGCTGTTGACTGGATAAAACTTGCAATTTGTTCTTTTAAAGAAAGATTGCATACTTTTGTATGTCAGACTAACAGAGCGAAATAGCAAATAGTTTACATATGCTGAATTTAATGAATTACATTTAAAAATATAAATTTATTGGTGTTGCAGGCATTAATTTATGTTTCTTTCGGTGAAAACGTTGATACAGACCTGCTTTGTCTTCCTTATTCTATGATAATACCATGCTTTTTAAATTGTTATTTTCTAGTGAGAGGCCTTTGTATATTTTTTTGCCTTTATAAATTTATTCATATTTATCAAGAAGTAATAGTTACCTTATAATAACAAGGCATTGTATAATGAGTCTTGCTTTTCCTTCTTCCCCCCCCCCCCCCCCCAGTAGTTTTCTACAGTCTCAGAACACCTAGGTCTTCTAAGTCTGTAATCCTGTTTGATTTTACCTTTTCCATTTTAAATTCTGCTTGGAAGCTAGTTTTTAAATTAAATGTTAGTAAATGTTGGCATGCTTCATCTTATAAGGAAAATTTCTAAGTAAGCAGTAAATCAGTAGTGAATAAAAGAATCTCTTTCTCATTAAAATAAAGCAAGATACATTTCTCCTATAATGGAAAATGTTTGCTTTTGTAAAATTATTTAATGAAAGCCATATTTATTATATTTTGTATATTTTAAATTCCTTTTAATTATTTGGATAGAATTTAGAATTTAAGCAGAAAAAGCAAATAATGGGGAGAAGTCCAAGATTATGTAATACTATAAAGATATATAAAATACAATAAATACAAGCAGAGACGCATCATATTATACACATGCATACCATCCATTATTATTTTAGTACTGAATATGATTTACTATGACAATAGTCTTTAAATATTTAACAGATGAGAAGAACAAATAAAAATAATAAAATAGGAAGTAGCATGTTACTTTAATGTGGAAAATTATTGGCGAACAACCAGAAACAAATGCCCCAGTTATCATTGTGTACTTAAGTGTTAAGGTTAATTATTTATACTTGATTGTATTTATACTATGGTTGCTATTGCTAAAAAAACAAACTTTTTTGAGTCAAACTGACATAAAGCTTATATGTCAATGAAGTCAAGAAGGCAAGAAAAAATAAATAAATTGAGCAATTTCATTACTTTCTTTTCCAAGGAAGATAATAAATTTCAAACACTATTACTTTGAAACATTCTAGCCGTTCATTTGTTTTGCAATGATTTTGGCAGTAAATGTCAGTCACATGCTTACTGGCATTTTGAATGCACAATATTACTTTGTAATTTCAGTTGTTAGGCATCTTAGCAGCTGAAATAACTTAATAAATCTTGTAGATATTAATTTAATATATAGAGTAACTGATATGACTTCTTTCAGGCAATCTTTGTCACTCACTATGAATACAGCTGAGTTGCACTGGCTTCAGACAGCTTACCCTTTCTGACCATACCTGAGAATCAAGTCAGAGATTTTATGTAATCTTTATTGTTTTAAAGCTACTGAAGCCACCTCAGCCAAAATGGGGTTAGGAACAGTCTTAATGTAAAGATTTCTAGAAGTAAGTGGAAGTGCTATTCAAGAGGAGCTCCTCTCTTAGGTTCGGAAGACAATTCAATAAATTAGTTTCTTAAGAAATCAGAATTTCTTCATGATACTTCTTACAGTTTTTCAGCCTTGGCTTAAGGTACAGTGTTACTTGGTATATGAATTACTAGCTAGCACAGTATGATTAACACTAGAAGCACTTTCTCAAAGTCTGTCTATTTCATTCTTTCAGGTTCCATTAAGCCAAGTCAGAGCCAAAGTAAGGTTGATATCAGGGTTACAATAGAGGCAAGTAGATTAGAGATTACAGAATTGTGCAGATTTAATAGCAATGGGTTATCTGAACTAGGCACCACGGTATGAAAGGGGACTGATGTAGGGAAATGTACTCACAAATAAGTTTAGAACAATGTTCTTTAGACTCCTCAGCGAGATAAGGAATTGTAGTTTTCTTGTGTTTGAAGTTCAAGTTTTCAAATTAATTAAAACAGAAGATACATAATGTTAGTAGGTGTAAAACTGTTCAAAAAATATTAATGTATCGAGTACAAATGCTGTTTGAGGGAGTATTGAACTTCCTTTCTTCATTTCAATTGAACTGCAATTCTGCTCTGTTATTCAAAAAAACAAAACAAAAGAGCACATAGCTGGGTCATACGCAATCTTGTTCTTGCTACACTAAGTGCAGAAAATCTTAGTAAGAGAATCTACACTGTTGTCTCTCTGTCTTTTGTGTGAAGTAAAGCGTTGGGCACCATCCACCAACTGAAAAACATTGTCATGTGGTTTCAGCTGTCCTTCAGGGTACTTACCACTCATTCAAAAAAAAAAAAAAAAAAAAAAAAAAAAAAAGTTTGATACTATGACAAATGTCTGGAGAGGATTTCTCTGAGCTTCAAACTGGAATGAAGGGTTCTGCTCTTTTGATGAAGCTTTGAACCTGCAACTTTATGCTTGCTAAGCCTGTGCATGCCCCACCAGATCTTCCTTCCCATACTATGGTTATGTTTCAGGGAGAGCTAATCTACATTCCCATTCCATGAATTTTAAACTAAGGGGGCTTGCAGTAAGTTTAACTTTACCCTAGGTATTCAATAGTAAAATAGCATCCATATGTCACTCTGGTTCCAAAAGTAGATAAGGCACTCAGCTGCATTCTTTAATGCAAATCCCTCTAAAACCTTATATGCTATTAGTAGTCTGCTAGCTATTTGATGAAAGAGAAAATTAACTTTTCAAAGAGCAAGGCAAAAAATAGAACTGAGTCTATTACACCAACCAATCCAATATTCTGCACAATGAGATAGCGTTTCTTTCTTCTCATTATGTGAGCAAAAGCAATCAACAGAAGCCTGAAATGATAATTGTACAGAAATGAGATCTGATTAAAAGTACAGATCGACAGGTATTGGAAATAACTCACCTATCTCTGAAAGAAAATCCAAATTCTATGAAGAGTGAATGTTGGATTGTTCTACTTGGTTTTGCAGGCCTGGTTTTCTTTCTAGTTGAATTTACTATGTATTGAGAACAGTGTGGTCACAAAGGACATGTCATTTTCATACCAAAGTAGGTAACATGAGAATTAAAGTAATAATTCAACTCATTTAACACAAAGACTAGAATGTACCTAAATGTTTTGATCTCTATTGTACCCCATAGCATTCAGTAAACTACAGTATATCAGAAACTGGTTCTAGGTTGTACCAAGGTTAATTAGAATAGATTAAAATGGTGTTGAATTCACTCATGCACTCTGTAGCAGCAGTTATTAACCATTTGATGTTTATCTAAAATTACTGGATAACATGAAACTGTGCCATTCAGGATCCTATATTTTACTTACATTAAATGGAATATATATACATATATAAAATATATATTTAAGATACAGTTATTTTGCAACTACTTGTCAGTGGAAAAAAAATGCCAAGGAAATTGTTCCTTTAATAATAAATGGGAAAATAAGTGTAAGACACTTTTGTGTACTTTTTCACATCCCGACAATGAGGCTGGAGTCTCAGCATGTTCAAGATTAGTTTGGTAAATAACAGATCCTTTTCTAGCACACGTTGATTTTCATCTGGTAAATATAAGGAGGGCTGCAAGGAAAATCCATGAGAGAGAAAAAACAAGAGGGTAGATCTAAAATGTACCTAACTCCTATCTATCATAATGCAGGATTATATACGTACACTCTATCTAAACTGTATGCAGTGCTTCCTATGTCTCCCAGCACAGTAACTGGTCTTGGAATTTTTGTATATTTGTATGCTTTTTGTACCTTCAGTCTTTTTCCGACTTCTCCTCCACCTACACAGTGAGCCTTCTCTTTCTCAGGTTTCCACTGCCTCCCCCCATCTATGCTCAGGGAGTTAATTCCTGTTTACTTCTGAGAGAAATACCAGAACTAAGGATTACATTCAAGAAAGCTTGGGGAATATAGGAAAAATGTCAGACAGCAGTGCTTTTGGTCGCTAAAAAGGCCAAAGATGGAAGATGGGAACATTATAGTTGACAGACTTCCCCTGCAACCACAGTCTGTGTAGCCATGCTGGCTTTTTCAGCAGTAACGACAAAAGGGTTAGGCAATCCAGGAGAAAGGATTTTTAAGCTGAAATGTTCAATTCCTTCTTTTAAGGCACAGGCAAATCAGGCAGCCTTCTGGCCCACATGCTATTGCAGAAGGCAGCTGAGTATTACACCTATTCTTGGAGATAATTCTGAGACTGACTCATCTGCTAGGAAGATCTTAGAAGAAAATTGGTTACTGATGGTGCATCAGAAGGGCGTGACCCAACCAAACCTTGTTGTGTCAGCTCTGCAGGGCTACAGTGGAATCCTAATTTAATACTAACAGTAGTAAACATATAGTTGTTGGAAAAAAAAAAAAAATTATGAGAGAAGAAATAGCATTAGCTGTACTGTAGAGAGTATGCATGAATTGCAATGTAGCCAAGAGAACTGTGACTGCAAGTGAATAATTCCTTTACTGCTTTTTTTCGTATGCACAGAAACTTGTATGATGGAAAATACCAAGCTAAATCTTTAAGAAATCAAAAGCTCAAAGTGTAGATTTTGCTGTTAAGGACAAGAGGGGAAAAATCTTACCACAGAGGTAAGAAACTTCACTAATCATTTTTAAAATGACAATTTTCATTACATCTTCAGTATTTTTGAGAAAGTGCTATAGAAAGTAAAAATACTGAAAAGTTTGTCATTGGGTGGAATGTTACTCACAGTGAATCAGATGACCTTGACACAATTACTCGGGTGTGGAAAGACTTCCTCTCTCTCTAAGTTGCTAATCACTGTCTTGAAGCAATAATTCATTAACAATATTTAAGTAGAGACTAATCAGGGGATAGCTGCAAATGTGATGATAGTGGCAACCAACAGTAAGACTATTGTTCAACTAACAAACTTTTGTATGAACTGGCCAGAATAACAGGCATGCAATCTAGATAAAGATTAAAAGATGGCTGACAGTCCAAAACTGGACAGAAAGCTGGATAAAGCCTTCTTTTTCTAAGATATCTTTTTAGCTTCTCCAGAAACAAATGTATACCTAGAGGAAGTGCAGATAACCGTACTGTTTTGAACTCATCTTTGTTATCATAAGCAGCTATGGAAGACATTCATTTGTTTACAGTGTCTGCAATATGGTGGGTTCATTTAGTCTATCAAGTATATGGTAAATGGCTTGATCTTCTAGAGCATCTTCAGAATGCCTTGGGGCACACAGTGATTTACCTGTGCAGAAGTTTAATGTAGTTTATGTATCCAGTCCTCCCACTGGAGGTCCTATTTGTAATGTACAGCTTTATTCTGTATCCAAGCAGCTGCTTCCCACTACAAAATCAGCAAATAGCGATGATAACCACATGCAAAATGTCAGGCCAATGATATCTCAATAATCTAGCATTATATTCTGTCTTTGACAGAAGTGAGAAATGCCATTTAGGGAGCAATTAAGGCACTGTGTGATCTGTAAGGAGATATATATTTTTATTCGTATGAAACTGAATGTCTTAATGAGTGCAAATGTTTTTTGTTTTTTTGTTTTTCTGTCTTGAATTATTTGAGAAATAACTGTTTTGTCATCATCTTTTAAAGCAATTCAGAGGAAATGAATGATGATCAGCTGATAAGAAAAAAGACCAAATGGCCATGCCTGATGGTTAGTACACACCGTGTCTGTTCTTCCATGTTTGGGAAGTGATGTGGGAAATTTGAGGTAAGCTCAACTTCTCAGCACTCTGACTTGTCTTTATCGCAACAGTGGTGTCCAATTCACTATTTTAATGCACTTATTAGTGTTCTTCATCTTTTATCCAAAGCAGACTGTGATGACACAATTTCTGGTAAAATTAATTCATTAAATTACTGGTAAAAGTAATTCATTAATATTTACATGCATTTAGAGTTTGTTACATCCATGTTAAGAGAATTATGTTGTAACATTTGTATTTACTGTTGTCCATCAAAACTTGATGTTTCGACTTGATCTTTAGAGTAGTTGCCTAAAGTTGATCACTTTTGCAAAATACTGGAATTAGGCCTGTGAGGGAGAACAGAACAAAAAAAAAAAAAGGTGTCAGTTGTGCAAAATAAATGCTGTTCTTTACAAAACTGCAGGAACACTGGATTTCCATAAATATTTATTAAGGACCAAAATTGTGTAATACTGTTGCCACAAGGGACTTGTCTTCTAAAAGCAATGTAATAGGAGAAGGCTTCTGTACATTTTTCTGTCTTTATCACTGTACATCTTCTCAATGACATCCATTTGCTGCACTGCATTTAATTTACATATTTGACTGCTTCATTTGCCTGAATCTCAATTATCCATCTTCTCTTTGATGACTTGCCTTATTCCAATCCTTGTGAAGGACGTAGCAGTTTAAGAAACAAAGGAAAAAGCAAATCAAGGAGAACCTTGATTGGTACAAATAGGAAGATAATCTTGCTATGAAGTTCAGGGTGAAAAATAAGCTTTCCCAGGCTGCAATTTTAAGCTTATAAAGTTTGTGTCCTTTTAGCACATGGAGTTGAGAATTGTTGGAAACAAAAATGATTATGTGGGCCAAAACACATATTTGTATATTATCTGTCCTACTCTCATTGCTATTTTATACCTACTATTGAAATTTTACTAGATGATGAACAGACATGCAAGGAGGTATGGGAAGTATAGAAGAATTATTTCAGCAGTTTTAGAGGTTTTAAAAAAGGATACAAAGAGTTTCATTAGCTGAAATATGTATTTTTGTAATAAATCTCCCCCCAAATATATATATATGTATATATATTATTTTTATTTAATTATTTATTTATTTTGCTGAAAAATTATATTAGGCTAATTTTAGGTAATTTATGATTTTGTATGTGTAGAATTAAGCCAATGGTACTTATGCATTAAAAAGTCACAAAAATTATGTAGAAAAGTAAAGAAAAATTACAATTCATATTTTCTCATGTGTGATGCTTCCATAATATGTATTAAACAAACAAACCGGGAAGAATTCTAAAAGCTTTCACTTATTTTTCTTTAACTCTATTTAAAAAGGGAAATTATAAAACATTTTACTGTATCCTGTCACCTGTATGTGTTATTTTACGATCATGAAAAAACATATGTGTGAAGAAATAAATCTGTACATTTGATAATTTGGTCATTAGTAATTATTCTAATAAAATCCATTCACTGATTATTTGAGTATTACATTGGGCTTTATGAATATTACCTGTAAGAAAGAATAACTTAAACTGTCAAGATTAAATATTAATGTTAAATGGGAATAGTTTCCGTTTCCTTTTTTCTAGAAATCACAGAAAACAGATGGTTACAGTGCATTTAGCCAATCTGCAAACTTCCAAGAGAAAGTTATAAGGGATTCATTCTACAACTTTTAACTTTTCTCCTTGATTTTGTTCTTTCATGATTAAATAATGTAGTATATTTTATATGGTCTTGATTTAAAATGCATTGCTGAAACAATAAGTAAAGAAGTAAATTCCTACTTACATAACCCACTCGCACATGTATCTGTGTATCTATTAATATGTAGAGAAACATATACCTCAAGTTTGCAAGCAGCATGCTCCAACCAAGTCTATTAAGACTCATGAATTTACATTTCCTCCAGTTTTCCATATATGTTTTTACTCTTTTAGTAAGCAATCAGATTCTAAAACCAGCGTCTGTTTTGATAAAATAAATGTCCTTGATGCCACTGGATACTTCAGGAAAATGCATAGTGATGTACATTTTTCTGTAGAAAACTGAGGGATGTTTCCTACAGACAGTTTCATTTTAGTTTAATAGAGGTAGCCAACTGGCAGTGGAGTCACAAAAGCTGGCCATTCCAACCTGCACGGCCAGTTGCCAACTGTGATAGATTTGGTTTTCATGGAATTAATGTTCTAAAAATCTCTTATATCACAGTGGGTAATTGAAAATACTTTTTGTACTGTTTTGGTTTAATTAATAGTTTGATGATTCAGATTGCTGTCCTAGATTTCACATGACACACCCAGGAATAAGTGCAAATGAAATACTTTTTTATGGCATCAAAGCACAAGTGGACTTTGATAGAGAAGCTGTGTAAACATTGATGTGAAGAGTTTCTGCATAGGAATGGCACAGAAGCGATGCATGACTTAATATATTATGCACTATTCTTGTTGCCAAGATAGCTGGGGAAAGGTGGCAAAAAGGGTAAACATGAATACTGTTCTGTTTCTTTTTTCTTGTGATAGATACAGATTAACATACATATTAAGGACTTCAGGCTATTTTGAGACAGCACTGCCTAAGGAAAGCTACAGAAGTGTGCTTTATTTAGGCAGTATCCTTGAGATGCACGCTGTACAATGAAATAATATGAGAAAGTCTGGCCATGTAGGCTGCATATTCTAGAAAATTTTAATTATACTGTTTCTTCACTGACCACTCAAAGTTGAAAATAGCCGTATGCAGAATCTTATTTTCTTAGGAAGAACATAGTTAATGCAATGAATCATATAGTCTTAGCAATTACTGTCTAAGTCTTGTCATTTTGAAAGGAAAGAGATGGAAAATAGTTGCTTAAATTTACAAATGGAAAAATAAAAATGGAAAATAATGAAAAAAAGCCATTATGAAGTAGTTCCCGTTAAACCAAATAAAAAGAAATAAGAGGCGAGAACAACTACCTTCTTTCTTTGCTTTCTATGAGACAGTCCATAGCATTTTAAGCAAGTGCTGATTAAGTCTGAGTCTCAAAGAGAAATCAAGGAGAAGATGTATTTTTTAGGTAAAAGTAGAATTTAATTCTCCAGCCTCTGTGGTTTGGGTAGATTAAAGGGAGCAGAGAGGACAGAGCAGGTGCTGTGCAAGCTGTGGGCTTTACAATTAATCTGTCATCTTGAATTTTCTCTTTCCCATACCAGTAATACGTATACAGAAATCTGTGTATATAAATATACTCAACTTAGAAAGAGGTAAACATTGTAAATAGCATGTGTAAAACTGATTTGCTTACTATTTCACTTTTCATAATCTGATCTCTTTTGATCTGAGTTTGTTTGGTTTTGGTTTGTTTTTTTTTTTTTTTTAACTAGGAAGTTCAGTGCAGTCACAAAGTCTGCTCCCGATTTTGCAACATTGTAAGCTGGGAATAATAACATAAACTAAGAAACTAATTTGATTTTACAGGAAAAACCTCTATCTGAGATTTGCTGCAGTGATCAGAGCTACAAATATATGGAGACAAGCTTGTATAGATATGACAAGGTTCAAGTCAATAAAACGATGTGACATATACAGGCTGAGTGAGAATAAAACCAAGGACATCTTTGTATCCCAATAAGCCCTATCATAGCAGTAGGGCAATCCTGAAAAAGCAAACAGGACCAGACACTAGCTTAGTCAAGCTGGGAAGCCTCAAGTCACCTTATCCAGGGGCAGTCAGCTATAGTACTGCATGATGACAAGCAGTAAAGCTGTCAGTCTTCTTTGTGATACTGTAAATAGTCACTCATGCAAAAGCTAAATGTTCAAAGATCAGACAGTGTGATGAGAATTTGAGAACCTAAAATTATTTGGAAATATGCCAACGGGTATCAGTGCCACTCACATGAATGCATTTGTTATCGAGTGCTGACAGATAAGGAAGGCATAGGGTAGAGGACCTAGGGCTCTTTCTTTGTCCTCAAAGTGAATTGAATCACAGGCACAAGCATAAAAATTGTTGATAAAATATGACTCAATGATTGAAAATCTATAATAAGAAATATCTCTGATCAGATTCTTCTACAAGATATAAACGCTCATCACTATCAAAAATTGTTTATATGAGAAGAAATGAGGGAAATTAGGAAGGTATTTTGTATCCACTGGCAAAACAGAGGCGTCTCATGGAAGCAAGTCATAAGAATGGAAGGGCTCCATCCTAGCTCATGTGTCACTGCCTCCTCTAAGAAATGCTAAGTTTAAATGGAGGTCATGGACACATTTTGTTATGCGACCCTTTGTTTTTTCCCATGGACATCTTCAGCCATTTAATATAATCATAAAATTAAAAAAAAAAAAAAAAAAAAAGCCATAACTGTTTCTTGTAACAAAACCAATGCTGTTACAATAAGAAAAGGTAAAGTCAGACTGGAAGACCTAAAATGTTACGAATGTTATCTTAGGTGTATGCAAATAGATGTCAAAAATGTTTGTTCTTGTTCTTTTATCTTTTCTTCTATTGCTCCAGGCCTGTTTGTAATTCCGTGTACTGTCTGTTATACTATTGTATCTCTTTCTTCAGACATGCAACAGATTTGTAATTATGTTGGAGGCTGGTAAGAAGTCTTGGAAGGTGAACTTTTGGCTTTCAGCATGAATCCATCTCAACATCATGTTTAAGTTTTATAGCTTTTTTTTTTTTTTTTTTTTTTAAGATATGAAAAGTTCAAATGAATGCGTACATTTTCTATGTTTGCCAGTGATGGATATAAAAAGAAAAATATAATGTTTCATAATGTTTCAGTAAAATAGCATTATTTTAACAGTAATGTAAGATTGCTTCTTTTGTAATTAATGGACTTTAATGAAAATAGTAAGTAATAACTATACTTTTTTTACAAGCTATTTGATAGAAAATGATCTGCAAGACTTCATCTAATATATCATGTTTTATAGCCATTTACTATCTCAGCTTCCTATCTAACCTTGGTATTTCACTGCATTTTCATAAACTGTCACTTACTGATTCTGTTGATTGTAATTGATTCTTTCACTTCTTAATGATTCAGAATGAGTTGTGTAGATCTAAAATGGATCTAAAAGAGCTGTTCATTGCTTTTATGTCTGAACACTTTCAAATATATTATCTCAATCCATTAAAAGTGTAATTTAATTTTGCAATTGAACATAGATGGACTGCTATAATCAGAAATGGAAGATGATCAACTATGGAATGAATTGATAAACCTCTATTTAAGGTAGGACACTAAGATTCTTCTCTCTGAGTAGTATTGGATCATTCACTCACAGCTGAATTTGGCAGTTTCCAGTGAAAATATTAGTGAATATTTCTTGGGCTACTGAAAATTAAACTGCATTGAAAGGAATCTTTAGAAGTACTCTGCTCATAAGAATATTGAATTCATGTTAAAAAGAGGAAGCAATCTGTATTAGGAGAAAATGATGTGAACTACTTCCAAGATGAGATTTCTAGTACATTTTTAAAAATTACCTCTCAAACTTGGTATGCAAAATTTTAGCTCAGCATTTTAGTTTGTAATAGACAAGAAATCCCCGTGAATATGCATTATATATTTAAAATATAAGATCTCTAAATTTTGTGCACTTTAGATCTTTAAATTGCAAGCTGTTTAGATTTTAGTCAAGGAATTCTTTTCTTTATGCACAATGAACAACAGTAGTTGATATTTTTAGTGCAGAATGTGTTGTATGTAATCATAAAATGTCTTTAAAATGGAAGGCTATAATTATATGTTCATATTTAGATAACTGCACAACTGATTTGATTGAAATCCCAGACTCATGGAATTGTAGAGGTTAGAAGGGACCTCTGGCAAGCTAGTCCAGCCAAACCTGCTAAAGCAGGTTCCCAACAGCAGATTGCACAGGAAAGCATTTGGGTGGGTTTTGAATATCTCCAGAGAAGGGGTCTGCATGACATCTCATGGCAGCCTTTTCCAATGCTCTGTCACCCACACAGTCAAGAAGTTTTTTTCCTATGTTCATATAAACCTCGTTGTGGTTTACTTTGTGCCTCTTGTCCCTTATCCTGTTGCTGGGCACCATCAAAAAGAGACTGGCCCCTTCCACTTGACCCTCACCCATTAGATATTTATAAGTAATGATAAAATCTCTTCTCAGTCTTCTCCAGGCTAAGTAGTCCCAAGTTTCTCAGCCTTTGAAAGGTAGGTACTCCAGGACCCTCATCTTACTTGTGGCCCTCTACTGGACTCTCTTCAGAAGTTCCCTTTTTCGAACTGAGGAGCCCAGGACAGGCCACAGTACTCCAGATGTGGCCTCACCAGGGCAGAGTAAAGGGTTTGTCTCATCTCCCTTTATCTGCTGTCCACTCTATTTTTAACACATCCTAGGGTACCTTTGGCCTTGTTTGTCACAAGGGCACACTGTTGACTCATGGTCAGTCTGTTGCCCACCAGGACATCCAGGTCCTCTGCAGAGCTCCTTTCCAGTGGGTCAGCCCCTAATCTGTACTGTGATGCATATGGTTATTCCTCCCCAGGTGCAGGACTCTTATCCCCAGGATCTGGGGTTCCTGAGGGGCAGTCTTAGCAGTAGGGACCAAAGCAAAGAAAATGTTCAGTAACTCCACCTTCTCAGTGTCCTCCATTACCAGAGCACTTACTTCATTCAGCAACAGGCCTACATTATGCCTAATTTTCCTTTTGCTATTGACAGACTTAAAGAAAACTTTCCTGTTGTCCCTTGCCAGATTTAATCACAAGTAGTGGAGCTTAGCTTTGCTTGTTGCATCCCTGTGTGCCCTGAAAGACTTGCTATATTTTTCCCAAGTGGCCAGCCCCATTTTCCACAGTCTGTAAACTTTTCTTCTTTCATTTGAGTATGTCCATATCTCCTTTCTCATCCATGTAAATCTCCTGCCACCTGTGCCTGATTTATTACTCTTAGGAGCGCACTGATCATGAGCTTGGAAGAAGTGGTGCTTCAATGTCAGCTTACACTTTTAGGCCCGCTTACCTTCTAATTCTCCAATCCATAGGATAACTCCAACTAGGTTCTCGAAGTTTGCTCTCCTGAAGTCCAGAGTTTTAATCCTACTTATTTCTGTTTCTTCCTATCAAGATTCTGAAATCTGCTGTCTCACGATTAACTGCATCCAAGTCTGCCCCCAACCCTCACATGTCAATCACCTCTTCTCTGTCAGAACAAGGTCCAGCAATGTTCCTTTGCTCATTCGCTCTTCCATTATCTGCATAGGTATCTTCAAGGCAATGTAGGAATCTCCTGGACTGTGTATGCCTGGCCATGTTGCTTTTCTAGCAAGTATCATGCTGAGCATCATGTTTTATCTACTCAAAACCAGGCTGTGAGTATATGCTACTAAATTAACTTTGACACCTACTGTTTAACATTTTTAATGATTATTTTCAGAGTTACTTAGAAGTGTGAATCGCTGGGTAGCGTTTCAGTACTCCAGATTTTCCTGTTGTAAACAAAGAATTATTTTGTGTTTTGTTTGTTTTTTTTTAGTTTAGTAGCAAAATAAATTTACTATATATTTAGAGATTATATTAACACTGGACTGGGTAATACCAATCCGGAAAGAATTTTGTTTCATATTTAGATAGACAGCTCAGTAACTGTTAAAACATATGTTAAAGAAGCACTACTTCTCGTACTGTTTGCTTAGTATTGTATATATTCTAGACATTCACAGGGGATAATCAGCATTATTCTAGAGATCTTCCCTTGGTCCAGAGCAGTGAAACTCTACATAGAACTCTGCTTCCTTCCTTGTTGCATGGAGACCATGCTAAACTTTACAGAGAGTTCTGCTGATGTTGACAGAGTTGAAAGTTATGCAGAGTGGTGATAGGTTCTAAGGTAGACTTAGCTCCATTAACTAAGTTAGGTTGTAAACCTTCCCTTTTTAACCATAATTGGCTGCATGCCTATAGTTCAAATGATGAAAAATAAATCTTTGGAATCACTGCTGCTGATTGAACCTACCAGGGGGACTAAGTCCTAACTTTTCCATCATGAATTCATTTTAAAATGGATAATATGACTGTAATTGATCATCTTGAAAGAGATGAGAATGTTTTTAATTTTATTTTCACTTTAATTTAAATAACATACATATGAATGCGGCTGAGAAAATATGACCTTTGAAGTATGAATGTCAAGACAGTAATGGCAACTAATTAAACCAACCTAAGCTATTCCTAAAGATATTTAAATAAATAAATAAAAACATGCTTTCCTTTCCTGAATGTCAAGATGAAAGACTGCTGTGTCTCATCTAAGACATCAAAGCCCTGGAAAAGTTTGGAGAAGAAATGGAGTGCTCATTCTTGTTGAAAGTAAAAGTATTCCTAAGAGAGCCACTTCTTCTAACCCATACATCTTTGACAAAAACTGGCAGTAAAGGAAAAATCTACTGCTAGATCCTGATAAATGCATCTCACATGCTTGCTGCTGTTCAGATATATTTGAATAATTTGACCTCCTTGAAGATACATCACACATCTCTATTTTGAGACTCATATAAACTGTTGAATTGAGCTTGGCACTTCAGTGTGTTAGAAGAAATACACTACATTTGAAAGTAAGCTATGGCTATACGATTGTAGTATTACTAACAGCAATGAAATAACTAACAGAGTTCACTTGGAGTTTATTTGACACATATTCTAAAAGTAGGATGCATGAATATTGTGGTAATTTACACATCTAGGTCTATGTACATTTTAACTCATACGAAGGTTCTAGAACTTCATTCTCCCTCGTTGCTGGCATTACCATTTGAAAGAAAGTGATGCACTCTGGTAATGATTCAATATGTACTCTACCCAGGACCCTTTTCTGCATGTTTGGGCCGGATTCAAGAAAGCACTGGGATTTCTTCCATTGGTACAATGGAGATGGTATTCCTTCCTTTTCATTGGTATAACACAAGCAGCCTACTGCTGCTCTATGAGAAACTTTTAGAAAACAACATAATAAAGACAGCAAACAAAAACATGAATTAAGAAAGATTTTTTCCAAAAGCTACAGAGTTGTAAATAACAAAATAGCTATCAAAGCTATATCAAATTGCTAATTTATTGCATTTATCTGGCCTTCCATGGAACTAAGTTTTAATGAAACAATACTGGTTGCTAACCAGAACTGTTTTAGAACTGAACCTTTTGCCATGAATCCTTATGAGCATTTGCAGATGAAGGAGCCACCACGTGATAGATTTAAAGAGTTACTTTAACTTATTCCTAAATTCTGTGTATAAACTCCAGAGTAATTCTGTCTCTTACTTTAGGTTCCAATTCTAATATATTGAAAATCTAGGTAAATATTCTCTTCATTGGATTATTTCTGCTGTAAACAATCTTAATCAGTGGGAAAAGTACAAAATCTTCATTGTAGTAAGACCTAAAGATAGCTTTTCCTCCTACCCCATTTGAAAAACTCTTTGACCAGTTTTGTTTATGCTCCCTCTTTCACCCACTGAAGCTTGAATTACTTTCTGTACAGTAGAATAACTTTAAGGGAATCAGCTTCTACCTTCTTTCTTGTTATTTAGCCTGTAGCTTTTCGGTCAGGGCACTCATCTTTGAAATAAGATGAATATTAGAATTCAAACATATATGCAGTGGCCATGAGGTCTCTCTGTGTAGTCAGACTTGATTTTAGAAGAAAATGTCAGCTTTAACTTAGATCTGCCTAGAGTTTAACCTGATGGGCATACATTGACAATGTCCATCATATTTGGAGAATGTAAATGTTCCTTAACCTAATTTAGAACAATTCAGGGATGGAATGATATGAAATATCAGTCTGTACTTTTTCTTTTGTTGTTGTTTTTGTTTTTCTTTTCATAATTGTAGTTTTGGTCACTAAATAAGCAGTAAGAAATTGAGGTATTATTTTTACAAAATACGCATGCATGATCCATTTATCCTTAGAAACTTGTTATTTAAGTGTTGCAAGACAAGTTTGTGACTATGTAGGACTCCCAAAAATAGTCTTTCTTTATTTGCTTGTTTGTTGTTTGCTTGTTTGTTTGATTCTAAGTCCAAAATCCAGAATTTTGAACTGAGGCCAACTGAGGTACAAATCTCTCTATCTCTTTAGTAGAAAGGCATATAATAAAATGTATTATGGAAGAGATCAAATATGTAAAAAACATCCTTTCTTGCCAAATCATCCTTTAGGATTACTGTAAAAATAGAATAAAAGTAATTAAAAATTTTAAAAAGTTTAGACAACTTGGTCAAAGGTTGAATACTGAATTGCTATGTGATCATGCAGTAACATTAGATAATACTGCTTTCTTGACTAATTAGCAATATTATATTTCAGATGAGAAACTGGGTAGCGGTAACTAAATGCATGTTGTTTCTATATAATTCTGATAAGCTAAATTAATTTTATCTTTATCAATACAGTATTTGGAAACTTTGTTTCTCTGACTGTGTTGTTCTGTTTTGTATTGTGTCATAGAATCATAAAATGGCTTGGGTTGGAAGGAACCTCAAGGATCACCATACTCTAACATCTCTGCCTGTCTTGTCATATTTGCCCATTGTCTAAAACTAAGTAAAACAAAAATACTCATATGAGTATTCCATGACACAATCAGATTGATTAATTTGTTACATTCAAAATCTTTTTACAAGCAAAAAGAAACACAGCTTTAACATGACATTCAAAGAATGCTCTAATGGTCTAATTAAAAGAAATAAGGCATTTACTATTAGACCAGTTGCAGCATGTAAGAAGACAATTAAAACCAGCATATAAATGCACATCCTCAAGCCTGTCCGTTTTCCTGAGTTCTTTGCTCTCTGCTAAAGACTCCCTCAGTCCTCAGCTTTCAGTTGTCTTGGAGGAGGAGTGCATAACTGGGGAGAGGATGACAAGCCATCCTCAGAAGTGTCAGTCATCCCCTCCTTCAGCGGCCCTTAAGGGCAGAAAAAGCCAAATGGGATCTCTCCTCTGTTGAATGCTTGCTTTGTTTCTCCCTGAGCACTATACAATTGGTGCATGTTTTTTCATACAAATTTACTTTAACTGATGAAAGGCAACCAGATTTTGTGTAATTTGTAATTCATGTGTAATTCAGTAGTTAGAACTACTGACTGGAATTTAGGTCTCTGTATGTGCCCTTAACTGTTCATGGAGTTAATGGAAGAAAAATACTGGTACATTTCCTGGTAGACATATGATGTTGGTTTGGTGGTGATTCCTTATTGCTATATTGTTTTACGGAACTGTACTTCAAAGGAGCCATGATCAACAAATAACATTTCTTCAAAGAAGTGCTGGTCATTTTCTTTGTACCTTGCAATCTGGGTTCACATTACTGTAACTTTCAGCATATTCATTAAAAAAACATAATTTCCTTTACTCTTCTTAAAGTCTCACACTTTCAACTCTCCCCAACTGTAAATTGAAGCCCAGTGAAGTCTTAATTGCCTGGTGTGCAACCTGAGAGACATTTTAAAAGAAAGTAGAAACTCCAATTATCTGCTAACTTTCCTCCATTTATGTTACGTTTGCAAATTTAGCTTCCCATACCTTTAATTTTCTGTCTACTGCTTTAATTTCAGCTTTTCATTATTAGTAGCATTGAAGTGCTGTCTAGCAGCATCAATATATAGTTAAGTTTTCCTAAATGAGCATCAATCAGTCTGTTTTGCACGATGTTCATGCTGCAATCAGAATTCTCATAAGAAATTCTTCCACGTTATACTAGAAAACTGTTACAAAAAAAAAAAAAGCGAAATAAATTTATCCAAATATTATTAGAACATGAGGGGACATTCTAATTCCTTAGAGTACAGGCTGAAGGTAACGGATTTTTACCTTCAAACTCTGTTTGTCTTGTCAGCCTTTCAGCTGTGGTTATGATTAATATTAGTGTTATTACTTCAGCTTACCACACACTGTGCAGTGTTGACTGGAGACAGATTCATTTTGAGTGCTGATTTACAGTGAACTCACATTTTTAATGAAGCATTACAGTGATGCTTTCCATATATGTGGAATTTGTTTGAACTTTTCATATCTTGCAGGTGTGAATGTCTTTTCACTCAAAATGTTTAAATCAAGCACTGCAAGTATGTAAGGTTAATACATAAGGGTACAAGACTGTCCATATGAAATTCAAAATTTCAGCTAGCCCACTATCCTATGTCTAACAGCAGCCTACAGCAAATGCTTAGGAAACTTAGAACAAGGCAGACTTGTAGTTTACGCCTGGCTCAACCATAGCTCAACCTGGCTCAAACACAGCTCCCTTCCTGTTGAAAAAAGTAATCTTTTTTCAACATCTGAAAATTTAAATGAGCGCAAAATCCTATGGCAAGGACTCACAGGCTTGATTTCAAATTGTTTGAAGATATGAAGATCTGTGTTTTTTAGTTCATTTTGAATTTTCTATCTAATGTCTTTATGTGACATACCATAGATCTCTCATAGAAAAAAAAGTATAAATTTATCCCTTGTTTAAATAACAACCAGAATTAGTCATCCTCACAGTAGAACAGTCAAGTGAAAATGAAACTTGCTCATTGAGTGTTGCTTGTTTATTGGATAAGATTGCAATATAGGAGGCAGAGATATCTGTGACTTAGTCCTGATTTTGGAAGGTGTTTCTGTTTCTAGGTAACATTTAAAAAAAAAAAAAAACTGGATATTTTTGTTGAGGTAGTCTTCTTCAGAGAGAAAAAATATTAAAGAAAAAATATTAAAATGAGCTTGATCTGAGAGACCTAAATCGGTATTCTAATCACCTTCCTCTTCCAGAACAAAATAATGAAATTCAGATTAAACAATAGTGGATGATTTTCATACATTGAAACTACAACAGCATATTTAGACCTACCTTAATTCTGAATTACTTGGATTTCTACTATGTGATTCATACATGTTTTGCTTTACTCTTCAATTCTTTGAATCTCCAGTATTACTTATACAAAGGTGTTGGTGGGATACTGAATTGTTCAGTAGTGGAGGATAAAGCGTTATTAAGAAAAACGTCCATACTTATTTGGACATTACTAAGAGAGTTATGAGTTGTTTCCAGCTGTGTCTGCTCTAGAACCAATAGTAAAATATCTGCCTAGAGGTGCTCAGTTTAACTGCAGTGCAGTGCTAAGCAGCTAAACTGCTATAAGGATCAAGCTGCTGCCACTGTACAGACATTGTTATGTAGATCTCTGCATGGCTCTGTGTATGGAATATAAATGACCTAATTATTCATTTGTCATATACGTACAAAGACACTGTATAGAAAATGAGTGGCTATTGTGTGTACTCAGATTACTTTTATTTACTCTTTTTTTTTCTGATTATTATTATTTTTTTCCTGAATGCAAATAAAACAACTATAAAATTGATACTTTCTTTAAGGTATGTAAGATAGATGAAATATCTGTAAAAGGATATGACTTGAAATTCTGGATACCTCAATGACATTACTGGAAGCACAGTAAGTGAATTGATTACTTATTGTTAAAAAATGAAATCTTTATAGATACTTAAATCTGCAAATTGAAGATACCTCTTTCAAATTACTTTAGTTGCAAAATTACATTCCTGCTTATCTATACATGGGATGTGAAAATACGAGGGATCCCCAAAAGTAATGCTTTCAGTTTTACTATGTTGGCCCATGATTTCAGAGCTGGATGTTGGTGGCATGGCAGTAGAGGTGGAACCTCCCCACCAATATTCTGTTACATTTTGTTTCCACAGACTGACAAAATAACATATAAATGTGTATGAAGCAAAGGTGTGTTGTTGAATGCAGAAAACATTGCACATTCATCAAGACTTGCTGAACATTTATGGAGAACGAAGAATTTGGATTTCAGCACAGATATGGGGGGTGGGGTGGTATGTTTCAGCAGTGGCAACAGGGACATGAAAGATAAGCCATGTTCTGGATGGCCATGCAGTTTTTATGAGCATGGCACACAGGCTCTGGTTCATCTCTGGTGGATATACATAGCTAGTGTTTGTGACTATATTGAAAAATAATGTTTTGTAGCTGAGAATTTGCTCTATCAAATAGTGTTTTTTTTGCTCTTCATCTCTATTGTAGTTTCCATGAAAATAAATAGGAGGCATTACTTTTGGAGAGACCTACATAATATTTCAATTTCTAGTCTTCTGTTGTGATTATGTAGGTTTTTCAAAAAGAATTCATTACATGAACACGTGCCTGATTTTTCCCCATTATATCAGCTGGTCTAATGAAAGATATTTCCTCTACAAACAAACCTCATATAGCTTCTGAATCAAATTCAGAAACTTCTCTGCTTTCCAGAAAAGTATCAGAGAAATTACGATTACTCAGCAATCAGTTATAGAAAAATGATGCGCCTAATTCTAGAAAATGTATCAAACGTGAAATACGCTATGTTTTTATATGAGTGATGGACTAACTTTGCATCATTTAGCATCATTCACAGCTTGGTGATAGCATAGTAAATTATTAAACAATAAGTCCTTAGGGAGCAAGAGACTCACGGTGACCACTAACATTTTAACCAGATATACTGTAAGTTAAATGCCTTAGGAAATAAAAATAAATTTTATTTCTACTTTGGTATTTATGAGATGCTAGTTACCAGTAAATAATGTACTGATACAAATTTAATGAAATTAATCGTAGGAGAGTACTTCTGCATATAAAATACAATACAAATATATATATATATATATATATATATATATAAAGTTAACTTCAGTGTTTGGAAACTTTTACATTCAACTGATTTCATATGAAAAATAAGAAGTAGGCATTATTAAAAGCAATAACGTCATACATATTGCAGTGAACTCTGGTCAAAGTAGAGTAGAATGTGAAATTCTTACTTTAAATTTTCATTCTGCAATCTCATCTACTCATCTACTGAGGGCGTAGTCCTGTCTACTCCCCTGCTAAAGACTCCACGTTTGTGACAAATGATACAGTGCCATCTGGATAATGTTGATAGGCAAATTTGAGAAAAAAACTTAGATATGTCTATTTATGCAATACTGCTACTAAAACTTATTATTTCTGAAGTCAGTAAATGTCACCTGATTTGTCTGTAAATTTACATGGTGTCAAATTTTTGCAGTATAGATATGCATGTGCATTTGCCTTCCCTCCAGCCTCAAGCTCAGACAAAAAAGGGAATTTGGTATCTTGTGAGATTTAAAATTGTGAAATTTTAAAATGTGAAATTAATGACAGTAGCTGTTCTCTTTTAACCAAAAGTGAAGTGGTCTAAAAAGCTCTTTCATGCAGAGATAAACCATCACAGATTTATCTTATTTATATGATTTATTTTGTCAGAGGAATGGCATCTCAAACCTGCATCACTCACCGCAGCCTGTCCTGCAGCAGCCTGTCTCCGGCCACACCTACCCGACCTACTACCCAAGGACCTTTCTCTGAAGGCAGCAGATGAACTCACAAAATTATTTGGCTTGCTAAGAGTCATTTTTCATTCCACACATAAAATTTTAATAGTTGAAATTCACTCTGTTTTAGATTCAAAATGCTTCCTTGGCCTCCTCATATGATTTCTTATATGTCTCGATTTCTGATAGTATCTATCTCTAAGTAATCATTCCAAGTGTCTGTTGTAATCAGTAGAGTTCTAATCAGTATCATCTGGGGTAATTATTTGCATCCTGAAGTAGATATCTAAATGAAACCAAATTAATTATATCTTGAAAGTATCTGTTTCTTGCCATTTGGCTGCTAAAAAAAAATAAAAAAAAATACAAGGACTAACTTAATGTCTGTAATATGTGTTAAGGAGCTATAAATTTAGCCAAGTTGAATAGTATGATGTAATTGTAAGATACTTTTGAACAACATAGTCATCCTTAGTATTCTTTTCACAACTATTTTTTGCAACATATGTAATTTCTATTACTTCCCTCTGGACCCTATTTGCCTCCATAGAATCTCCAAAAGCACATTGTTTGTTTTTATTTTCCTTTATATCAAATTCTGATTTTAAAGTTATTTGGAGTTTGATATATGAGATTGATTGTGAAGTGCTTACAGTATTTCACTTCATGTTGCAATTACACTAGTTTTGTAATTATCAGTGTGAAGGGAGACTTCGTCTTCTACTGGGAGCTCTACAGAAAAGTCATGCCTGGAATGCAGCTGAGGTAGGTACAGTGACCTGTGTCCTTTGGCTTTTATGATCTGACAGTATCATTAAGTAGCATGTCCCTATTTTTTTTTCTCACTGGAGAAATTCGATATGGTTTACTGTCTGTCCCCGCATTTCAGGATGACCATGTAAACGTCATGTTAGTGGAAAAAGAGGTGATTTGGGTTTCTTGCTACTATTAGTCATGTGTGCTTTTCAATGTAATCTTTTGCAGGTACTTAATCAGATTCTTTAAAAAAAAATGCCAGAGACACTTCATTGTGCTGTTTTTGTCATGTGAAGGGCCTTTTATTTGTGAAAGCTTTGTGTTGAAATATATACCAAAATGTATAGTTACACACATTCACCTCACTGCTGTACTTTTATGTCTACCATAACATGGTTTCAGGGCAACCAAATGTTTGTATTTAAGGCTCAAATGGTGTCTTTTCTGTTACTCTGACATGCATCTTGTGAGCAAAATACATTATATTAGGAAAAAAAGAAAATTTTCTGTTTAAATTGTATTTACTTAACATATTTTCTAGGTCTGTTACTTAGTGAACAAAATGTTTTCTTATTTTGCTGTAACTAAGCATTGACATAGCCCATAATGAACAGATCTAATACTTAAAGAAATGCAGTGGCTATTTTATCTCAGTGATTTCTTGATATTAACAGAAAATATGGGTAAATTTGTCAACAAATTCTTAGAGTGTTTATTGTGTCTCACAATTGTCAGTGAAGAAAAAAAAACAATTTTTATTTTTTTTTTAAGATTGTGTGAGTTTGTGTCTGTTTTCATTTTAATTTAATTTATATAATGAAATTCTCCTTTGTCTGGGTCAGTCAGTATCTAAAAGCCTGACCCCACTTTCCCACGTTTTCATTGATGTCTCCATCAATTTTTTTCTTCTAGGGTCATTGCTAAGGAGTTCTTTTTCTATATTTGAGAGTTTCGTATATAAAGAATTCCATAGGGCTGGGGGGGGGGGAAAGTTTTAATTCCAGGCTTTAGGAAGACATTAGTTCTTACACGAGAGATCTGGTTTTTGTGTATTTGGTTATACTTGTTCTAGGAAACCATGTTCTTATCTGTATGGTTATACACATCGGAGGCTTTACAAATTAAGTGCATATTCAGGTAAAGCTAGAACTATAAAACAATGTATTTTTCCAACGCAAACAGGCATATTTTGAAAGAGCAACACTTCTTACTGTGCAGTTTACTGCCAGTTTACCTTGTCCCCTGGTTTCCTCGATAGCTTATTTAGCATGCTATAAAACCCTCCAGTATCTTGCTGTCTTTTCAGCACACCCACACACTACTTGCTTATCTGACTCCTGATTTTGAGGAACTTGTTGAAGTCCATTTAGCTGCTTAAGAGTTTGAATCCCCTAAGAAATAACAGCCTTTTAACAGTTTTGCACTGTTTCAGAACACAGCTTTTTTTCATTCAGAGATCTTTTCCTTATTGAGCTGAAATTCTGCTTTCATGTCAGTTTTGGGCTTAAAAATAAATAAATAAATTTAAATAGTTTACTTTATTTCTTTACATGTCCTTAGGCTAGTGATTTTTAGTGAAAGAAGAAAATAAAAACACCAGAACCACCTTCCCCCCCCCTCAAAAAAAAAAAAAAAAAAAGAAAGAAAAAAGCCATAAATGCACTAATTTCTTCTGGACTAAAAGATGAAAGATTCAAGAGTCAGTTTGGAAGCCCCTGTGACTGCACAGCAGCTGTCATTATCCTAATATATATTCTCTATACACAATACAGATGCTTACCCTGTCCGGCTAACACATGTTGCAAGAGAGAAATTACAGTTGAGAGTGGAAAGATGAATTGAAGGTGATTGTGCTTACTTTACTTTACAGTTATAGTCAAACGGTGTTGTCTTGGCTTTGAGTTCATAGAGACAGAAGATAATTTGCGTGGGGTTTTTTTTTTTTGTGGGTTATTCTTGTTTGTTTTTCTATATGAAGCATGTGATTCTGTATTGTTTACATGCTTTATTTTTCAAGATCCTTTGTCTGTGCTTTTTCCCACTTTTTGTGCACTAGAGTACACTGTATACTGTATGTTCTGTCACCTCCTGAGCTGTTCTCAAACTTAAAATCTAAGAAATTCTCAGGCTGTTTTTTCTCCCGTTTAACCATTTTTTTTTTAATTAAACAACAACAACAACAAAAAACATTGGTGGGGAAAAAAAAACAGCAAAAAATAACAGATAAGTATATGGTGAGAGACAGGTATAGAAGAGATGACAGGAAGATAGTGTTCAAAAGGTTTTTCAAGATTTCAGCTAGATACTCAAGCAAGTATGAAAGAGCTTAGACTTGTTGACCTGACAAATTTTTTTTAAAGGTTACTCTGTTTGTTGGAAGAATCTGGGGTTTGGATTTTCATTTTACCTCTTTCATGCAAGTGCAACAAATACCCATACAGAAGAGTTTTTTCTTCTTGTTAATCTTTTTTAAAAAAACATATATAGCAATCAAACAATAATATTTGACCATCGTGATGAATTCTTTGTCTGTGTAAAGTAATTGACATCTCAATGAATCTGTAAGTTTCTTGAGATCTGGAGAAATCTAAAAAAAAATTATGTACTATGTGAAGTGATATTCAGAAACTGACTGGAAGGGATTTACTAGTCAAAATCAGAGAAAAATACAGTATTTAATTATCTAACAAGTATATTAAGCATATGTTTTATTTTATTTATTTATTTTTTTTCAAATTGAGATTTTCATCTGTCTTTTTATATAATTCAGACAATGCTCTGAATTCTGATGCATCCAGAAAAATAAGAAAAGAATGGTCCTCTGAAAGCCAGCAGTTGCGCAGTGAAGGCGCTCTTGTGGAGACATGGGTGGATTTTGATCAGAGAACTAAAATCATGGAGTGTACTCCATCTCTGGATGTTAGAGTTAAGTAACTGGAAGTTCCTTGATACAGTTAATATAAGAATTTAATTATATAAAATATAAAAGTATTTGACAAAGGCAAAATATATTTAGTGTCCGACTCTTAAAGACCCCCTGCATGGTGCAGGTTCGTATAGGAGACAGTTCCTGAATCTGAGGAATTTCAGAAGCTGCGTTATGTCCTGCAAGACAGTTCTTGGCACCCTACTGTTCTGTGTTGTCCTGATAGGATTCTACTTAGGACTTGTAAGCAATATAGTTTCTTCAGCCTTTTCACACATCTTCCTTAGTGCACTCATGATCATTTACGCACTGACTAGCCATGGTGTTGCTTTGCAGATCCCATGGGGACCTCTTGTGGTTCAGAAGCATTCATCTTGTAAAGGTGAACTGTGAGAGCTATGTAGTTTCAGCTACCTCAATGCGTGTGTGTGTATATATTAGCTTGAGCCCTGACAGTGTCCTAGTCATGCTCCAAGAGATACCGTTTCCTCTAAAACCTTGAAAGTTTGTTTTTTTTTTTCTTCGGGTTATTACCTTACACCCTCATGCCAGTCATAATCTATATTTCTCAGGTGACTCGGCTAAGTAGTTCATGTTATATTGAGTGTTTGTTGAGTACTTGACTTGACATTTCTATTGGTAAAACAATGCAATGACCATTTGCTAATTTTCAAGCTTGTGGTAAGGCTTGTTCTACATTGTTCACTGCCTTAGAAATGTCTACGTGTGAATAAACATCAGAGGTATGATCTTGAGTCGGATCCACTAATCCTCAGCTGTTCTAATTGTGGTGAGTAATCCACAGAGATAAGTAAGTGTGCATAGACACAGGAAAGGTTATTTAATCTCAGCATCTCAGTGAATTATGATTTTATTACAAAACACATAACCAACAAAATGGGGATGCTAAGATTTTGAATCCCACAGAAGGGATGTGCTACCTGCAGGGAGATCTGTTTGCCAACTACCTGAACAGGTTCCAAGCAATTTGGAACATCTCGATGTTTTTGAAGGCATAAATTGTTTCATGGCAGCTAGGATGACAAATTTGAAATGAATTATGATGATGGGGGAAAAAAATTACTGCACAGCTATTTATTAGACATGACCATTTTTGACACAACCAGAGGTAAGTGGAGCCACTGACGTTCTAACATGAGTATTATCTACATCTATGCATGTCAAAAAAATTTCTAAATACTTTTTTCACAGATGATGTGGTGATATTTTCTAACTGAGGTATAAAGAAATCATGTTATGTTATTAATTCTTCAGAAATACTTTTCTAAGCATACTGATCACATAACTTTTTCCATATTTTCTTTCCTACTGTGTGAGCATTTTTGACAGTTCAAAACATCAGATGTATATGATCTGAGGAAAAACAAAACAAAACAAGACACTATCTCTGATGTATTTCCATGGTTTTTCATTTGTAGACTGCAGACTTCTGGTGGTCTGTGATTTTTTTTTTTCTTTGGGTAGTCAGAAAAAGAAAGGAGAAAAGGGAAAAGTTCATTGCTGCTATTAACAACCACATGAGCTTTGTGAAGGTTTTGAGACTACCAAAAGCAGTAGGGAGAAACAGAGTTTAGAAATGAGAAAGTAAATAAACAAACAAACAAAAAAATAGCAAGAAAGCTAAACAAAGACTTGGTGGATAGCTGGATAATTGGATACGCCGTTAAGTATTTTTCAAGACACTGAAGTTTTAATCTCTATTAAGAGAAAAATTATAGTGATTTTATAAGCTGATTGTGTTGGCTTTGAGCTTGTCATTTAGCTAGGACTGTAGTTAAGAATAGCAAGAGTTATGACTATCGTTGATTTCAGAAGACATTAGATAGATATTCTTCTCTGGCATCACTGTTGATTTTTAATATCCACTCATAATTCTTTAGCATTGGTTGTCAAAATGAAAAGCAGAAAACACTGTTTTTGAATTGGGTGAAAAAAAGTAACAAGGTAACTCTTAAATAACAATGGCATCTTTCCAATTCAAATTATATCTGTAATGGATCCGTAGGTTTTGCTAACAGAGGTCTGCAGGAGTGGCCTTTGGGAGAAGAACCCAGGGACTGGCTCAGGCTGGACACAGCTGGCGCCAGCCATCTCCAAAATGATTCCACTGCTATATCTGAGCCCATCAGCCGAGAAGATGGCTTGACATCTCTGTGACAATATATTTAAGAAAGCGCAAAATAAAAAAATAATTTAAAAATATATCCAGAAAGTCAGGGAGGGAGAAGAGAGTGAAGCAGATGGGGAATGTCACGGTCAAAAGAAGGAAGGGGAAGGGGGCTCTCCAGGAGCCAGAGAAGGTAATTAATTCCTTGCATACTGGAGAGGGCCATGCCAAAACAGATGTCCATACTGCAGCCTGTGGAGGACTTCATGCTGGAACAGGTAGGTATTTCCCGAAGGAACTGCAGCTCATGTAGGTTTAACCTGAACTGCAGCCCATGGGGAGGATCCATGCCAGGGCAAGGTGTGGGGATGAAGGAGCAATATAGAGTAACTGTTATGACTGACTGAAACCCCTGCTGCCTATCTATTTGTGCACTCTGGACTGAAGGAGGGAAACTGACCCCAGAAAGGAGGAGTGCTGTGGAGGTATAAAGATGTTTTTGGTTTTGTTTATAACCATTCAACTCTGTTTTAACTGGTAGTAGATGAAATTAATTTTCCCTAAATCCTGTTCTGACCCTTATAGTGGTTGTTAAGTTACGTCTTGCTCTTTGTCCTTATTAACAATCTTTTCCAACATATTTTCTTCCCTGTCCTGGTTGAGAGGAAGGATTGAGATAGTGGCTGTTTGAGATGCTGTTCATTAGCCAGAGTTAACTCACCACACTATCCAAAGGGAGAAATGCAGGTTTTTGTTTAAGCTTTATTTTATTTAACTTCTGTTATTTTGTCAGATGTACTCATTGTCATTTCATTGGATTTGCTAACCAGTGGTTCCATAGAAGAAGGATACACTTCTAATCAGGACACAGAGTGAGAAAAGATACAGGTGTGGCTATTAAAAACAAAACAAACAAACAAAAACAAAAAACAACAAGCAAAGAAACCTTTAGATTTCACTTCAGAGTGTTTTTTTCTGTTTTGCCTTTGGTTTATATTTTTTGATGGTTAAGAACACCATCTGAAACTGCTACCAGGTACAGAAAATACTAATCAAAGCAATAGAGACTGAGCAATAGATATATTTTTTTTCTATAAGGCAGAGGGCTTTTTTCTACTACAGATGAAAAAGAGAGAAATTCTATTGCAAGGCAATGAGTTATCATATTTCAGAAGTAGAAAAAATGCATTTAATATATTTGAATACTTTAAATACAGATTTTTAATATTGCCTTTGTATTCTGTTAAACGTTTTTATTTGGATAAAATTTCATAGAAAAGGGTTTTTTTTTTTCCCAAAATTGCTAAAATCAATTTACTACAATGTTTTCAGCTTTCCTCTTTCATGCAAGATGTACAGTATGTACTGAGACAAAGTATTTCTTTAAGCTATTTTGTTGTTACCAAATAATTTTATGTTTTGGACATGCTACTACCTTTGTTTTTGCAGAGTGCTTAAGTATGCAGAGTCTTGGATGTTCTCCTGATAGGTGTTGTGGAAGATTTTGCAGATATATGTTCTTCTAATACATTCAGTAAGTCCTAATAGTGCTTTTAATATGTTCTGATGCATTTGTGTGCTAACATGAAGGTATATATTCATAGCCATAAGGTTGGCTATAAAGGTGAACGTTATATTGTCAGTGATAAGTACATTTTATTTTTATAAAATCTCTTCTAATACATACCAAAGACTATTCAATAACTCTAACCATGTGTAAACTTGACCTGGATCTTCTTAACACAGATACATACAGATATGTATATATCTGTGTGTGAGACTGTATCTTTCTATCTCTGTATGCGTCTGCATATATGTGTATGATGGAGTCCTCTCAAAGGTATTCTTTTTGTATATTAGGAAAAAAAAAAAACCCGCATCCAGAAGAGCTCCATGTTCTGCAGAATTCCAGTGTCCTAGGTATTCCGTAGTGTGATGAGCTACCTTCTTTTATATTTATTATGCAGTCATATATTTAGAATTGGGCACTGAATGATAAATCTTCACTGTAAACTAAGTATGTTACTGTAATCTGAATAGATTTGGCAAAACATGAAGTAAATCAGTAAATTAAGCCGGAAACAAGCAGCATTCCTTACCCCTCCAGAAGAAAACTGAAAAATAAAATGTGTGTGTAAGACCACATTCCTACCTCCTTATGACAACTAGGAAAATTCATCTCACGTTCATCAAAAGCAAAGGAATTATTTATAGGTGGATAACTCGTTTCTTATTTTTATGCTGATTTCACACAAAACAAAGCCTTGCACAGCTGCTCTTTGGAAGATAAAAAGGATTCAAATTGCTGTAGCAGACTTCTGAGTGGAAATATTTTCAGATGTTCAGCAAATCAAATCACATGGGGAAAGGGCAGGTTTTATTTGCTGTGGATTTTTTTTGCCTCCAGAAATATTATACCATTTGCTTATTCTTAATTGATTAGCTCTTCCTCATAGGTAGAGGGTATTTTCATTTGTTTGTTTTTGCTACTGTATAATGCATAGAATGAAAGAATAAATAAATAGTTTAAAAAGTTTATCCTGTAACGACCAGAAGAGACTTCCGCAGTGTGAATTTTGTAAGGGTAGCAATTAGGAACAGTTAGCTCACTGGTGTTCTGATATTTGTCCTGTTTTTAGGATGTAAGAGAATATTCTTTTGAACCATTGTCTCAAAGCTTGCTGAGGACACAGACGGACAAGTCCAGGCAAGTCTTGGGCAAAGGTTGAGAAATCTTTTGTCTGAGGGACACAGATGGACAAGGCCAGGGCAACCAGAGAGAGACAGAGGCAGAGAGAGAGAGAATGAGAGAGAGAGAAAGATAAGCCACAGCTTAATGGCCAGGAAGCAGTCTTTTGTGTGGGCTTTTCTCGAGGAAGACGGTTATCTCAGGGGGTACTGCACTTGGCTCTTACCCAAGAACCCAGGAATGCCACGTTGGCAGAAGAAGGATAAAAAAAGGGACCAGTGACAACCATGGTTTTAGCTTTTCTGACAACAGATTCTTCACAATGTGATTCCTGCATGCTGAAGAAGAATAAGAGGTGTCTGATATCAGAAGCCTCACGAAATGATGCCTGCATGCTGACGGACTCTCTCCTGGGCCTGCTACTTGAGACCTGCTGCTTCCTCCTGGACTTACCCTGCTGCTTCTTCTCGGTATCTGTTTGTTGCCTAAGACCAGCCACGCTGCTTCTGCTCTCCCTCTTGGACCATCAGAACGGCATTGCAAAGGGATGCTGCTGGATCCTGGTGGTGACTATCTACCTCTGTTTTATGCGGTTCTTCCTCTTTCCTATGTTTTTTATCGCCTGCTTTCCCTTCCCCATCACCCTAATTCGTAATAGTGTCTGTCCTCCCCTTCCCTATCTCCCTGATTAAGATTTGTAATAAACTGGTTGGACCAACATTTGAACTGTTGTTTCTTAATCTCACGCCAGGTATACATGTATATACGTAGGACTGTGACTTACTTTCAGTATCTACCAAGGAACTTACGAAGTGTACTTC
Organism: Alectoris magna; assembly: GCA_030625065.1. Taxonomy (NCBI): domain Eukaryota; kingdom Metazoa; phylum Chordata; class Aves; order Galliformes; family Phasianidae; genus Alectoris; species Alectoris magna. The sequence goes on along the minus strand of CM060563.1, from coordinate 30,500,302 downwards.
ACTTTACACAATCTTCAGACTTATCTGAAGTTAACTTGAATGCATGATAAGAGAACTATAATTATTGGCTATTGAACTAAGGATTTCATAATAAAAAGAACTTGCTATGACATTAAGGAAAAGCTTTATTGAAGGGGGATAGAATGCATGAACACAAGCACAGATAGGAAGGAAAAATAGGTCTTATTTAAAGGAATTGTGAAGGATATTTTTCTGCACGGATTCTAAATGTGCTATTTGAAAGACTGAATTTGCTTCAGAAATGCTGCCTATTCTGAAATGAGCGTAGGGTAATCTGAGTTTCTCCTGAGATTCTCAAAATCAGTCATTGTGACTTTATGTTGTCAGCATGATGGGGGCTATTTCAGGCATCTCATCTCACCACTTGATTGACTCAGAAACCTGTCATGAGATTCACCTGGCCTACAAATCGGATCTGAAGAGGCGGAGGAGGACAGTGACATGACTTCTAGCAGTCATTCATTCGTTATATAGAAATATCCTTCAAAAGATCTGTGCCTGCCTCGGGTGAAATAGATGTCAAATTTGCCCTAAGGATATGGATCAAAGATTGTTGCCAACTCATACTACACACACAAGAAACAGCCTACAGCTGAATTGCTCTTTTTCTATTGAAGCAGTTTTTTTCTTTGTGTGGGTGTTGCATAAAATACATATTTTAATCAGCTTAATATGTATTTTAAGTATTTGTACTTGTCTCACAATTTCCTCTGTGGGAAAATATGTTTAGTTATATATATATAATTGGCAGTGTTGATAGTTATATATATATAATTGGCAGTGTTGAACTGATTTGTGCTGTCTCAGACCTGCAGGACGGTTTAATCAGTCCTGCAGGATTATTTAGCCAATTAAGGATTATTTTATGTTATTTTAATTTATTTATTTATTTTTGCAATAACGTCCGTTTGTCTGCTGTTTTGCTGTTGTTTCTTTTATTAAAAACATCAGCTGCAACAAACTGTGGTCAGATGCAAGGCTGCTTCTGTCTTCCTGCTACAAGTAATTTTTCTTCCTTCAGTTCTGCCTGGAATGTTGTAGGCTCCTTGGACATGGGACTGGGCAAGAAAATTGTGACTCTAATTCTAACTGAGGATCTCACTAACTTCTGTGTTTAAATACCGATGTCCAAAATGTGGCGTCATTATTGCATGTCATTTTTTCCCACACAAATTTCTTCCTAGTTTAACTATGGAAGTTATTTCTGTGGCCAGATTAAGAGGGACAGTTTTTGACAAAAAGTTCAAAACTGGTAGTTAAACAAAAATCTGTAGCTTTTGATGGACAAATGCTTTGCAATGGACTTTCTGATGCAGGTACTTCATTGTTCACTGGTGTTGGATATACTTAACCTTCTTAATAACACATTCAGTAGATTAAAGCACATTTTGTCAAGTTCTTTACTGTACAGTAGCAGCTTAGGAAAGCAAGGAGAGCCCTCCATTAGAAAAGTCAGGAAAAGTAGAATTGGGAAACTTGGAGCAATTTTAATTTTTAATTTTTTTGTTTCACCAATACAAGCATTGTTTTCCTAATATAGGCAAAATATTCCATCCAGCTCAGCAGGCTAAGTCCTCATTTTTATATGTACAGTGACACAAATAGAGAAACTTTAAAAGCATAAAAATGAAGAATAATTTGAATTACTTTTTTGAGTAACTGCTTAAGTAAATGAACACGTGAGAAAAGTCTTTCCTGAAGCATTCTGTTTTAAATCTTGGGAATATTTTTGATTTAGATTCTCCTGGTTATTTCATTCAGTCTTGCTTGTTCTAATTAGCTATTGAACATGTAGAATAAAAACCTGATGTTGCTCTTTGCCAGTTCACAATGCCCTTTTCATTTCTGCCAGGTACGGCACATATGAGAAAAATAACCTAGTTCCTTGACTCATTCAGGGAAGCCACTAATGAAGTGAAGAATTTTAAATATAGGAGTTGTTCTACTGATTTTTGAACTGTTGCTCAGATATTAGAGAAATAGAGAGCACTGTTTTCCTGGGTTAGCTGTCCAGTTCAAAGGTCTGGCTTTGAGGACTACCTTAGTAGCTCCTACTCTAGTACTTTGAAAAACATGATTATTTCTAGCTATGATTACTACCATCTTTAAAAGGGTGATCTCATTAAATGCTTTTATTCTTTAAGGCAATAAAAACTAATGAAGATAACTAAAACAAAGAGCTTCTGTTTTTTGAGAAAAGGCACTTTTATTTTTTTTAGATTTCTTGTGTTACAGCCACTGTCCTCACAGTGGTTGATCATGTGTTAATGTTAAGTGTTTTAAAATGTGTATTTAAATGATAAATAATGACCATTTATTAATGGTGAGCATATTTAATTTTCTTTTCTAAAATAGTATACTCTAATATTTTTATGGCCATTGAGGTGGCCACAGAAACAGTGGACTGTTCAGTTAGTTCTGATTCTTAGCTGCTCTCTACACAACCCTCTCAAGAAAAGATGAAATCTGTCAGCAGCCACACTCCTATACTGTAGTCTTGTGGTTTTTTTTGAACAACTGGGATGGCTTATGACCAAAGAGTTCCTGAAATTAAAGAAGTTTCGGTGGAGCTGGCCCACGTTGACATCCCCGTGAAGTTCAGGGTGTGACTGACCACAGCTAATTCAAAGGAAATGTAGTAACTTATATTTTTTATCAGTTAATTAACTGACACTAGACAAATGCTTTTGCGGGACAGCATATTGATGATAATACAGAGGCCTGGATGGCAGAAAAAAAATTGACATATATTGTTCCTTGCCATCTCAAAGACAAAACAACTTATTTTGACTTCACTTACAGAGTATCACAGTTATGTTTGGTAATAGAGCGGGAGAAACTTCTGTGGGTAATCGTTCAGGAAGCAAGATCCGTGACACTGAGATCTGGCACACTCCCTGACCTGGAGCAGGATGAGAACACCGTGTTTATTCTGGTATTCTTAGGATGTGTGCTATTTAAATCACAAACATTCTATTTCTGGGAAAGAGTCTTAAGAGAGAGAGCTGTCCTGCTGTTGTCTTACAATGCCTCATAACTCTCTCCCTGCATATACTTACAGCTGCCACTGCACCCTCTTCTGCTGGAACAGGTTGCCAGAGTCCCATCTTGTTGAATTTCCTGAATGGCATGGAAAGATATTATCTCTTGTTTGGATCCAGAGATAACTGAATTTGTTTCTTCTCCAGCTGGTGCTTTTTTTTTTTTTTTTTTTTTTTTTTGTGCAAATTCCACTTGTTTGCCAAGGTGATTTCTTTTTCTTTAAACACATTAGAGGGAGATACACATTGAAGTAGAATAATATGCTGAAAGAATAAATATATACTAATAATTTAATTGACTGCTCAAAATGGCTGGCAAATTTGTGTTACATACTGTTTAGGAAGATTTTAAAAGTTTATTTTAACTGACTGTACAGTGCTTCCTTTGTTTGAAAGTTACTAATTCTAGTTATTAGCAATATGTTATTCAAAAATAGTTCAGTTTACCATGAACTGCCCAGCTGAGCAGATTTTGAGAAGTGAATGCACATTTTATTTCAATGAAGATGCTAACCAAAAACCCAATGGAAAACTGTAATGAAGCATATTTGTAGAACTCTGTTTAAACTGAAAATTTAAATATAATTTTATTTATTCTTTTGTTTCAGTGCATAAGAGATACAAAGACTCCTATATGTTGGCCTTAGCAACTTTCATCAAATGTCCTTTTCATCCTGCATTAAGACAGGTAGGTCATTTTTGACCTTTTCACAGTTCTTGTTAGGGTCTCTTCTTCTACCGACTTTGACATCTCTGATGCTCCGTTTATTATCAGAAGTCAAAATAGGTGAAAGAATGTTTCTAGCTCTGTTGTGTTTATTAAAAAAAAAAAAAATCGAGCTTTCAATTTACCACAGTGTTTTTTGTAATGTGCTGATTAGTATATCTGATTGAAATGTCTGTGCTTTTGTTTGTTTGTTTGTTTTTCTACATGAATAACTAAATAAAGGAGACAGTTTTTTAACATACAGAAACATAATTATTTCCAAACTTTACGCATGTAATCTACTTGCTCATATTACGCAAATGATTATGTTGACATTTTTCTCTGTAGTGTTAATACTGTTTTATGACAGAGTAATATCACACTACATTATCAGTTATTTAGTTATCATCCTACTTGTCATTCATATTTGGGCTGGATAAGCATGCCAGTTCAGAAATCCATGTGTTTGCTACCTTAGACATAGGCGTGATTTTTCCTTTCTCCAAGGTAATATTGATTCTAGCTACTGCTTCCTAATGAGTGAGGTAAAAGAAATTTTGTAAGTACTTTGTGATACCTTGTGCTGGGATGATCTTTTAGGAACAGTTAAACTGGATGCGTCTGTCAGCTTTGTGGCTTTGCGTGAAAATGATGGTAGTTGGAGAAAAAATTACGCAGTGTTTTCCCGGGAAAAGCCAGCTAAATCTGCTGATCACTGTGAAAGGAAATAGAGAAAAAGGTCATGAGGCTGAAAAAGTGGCTATGAATACATTTTTTTATTAAAAATATGAAACGTCTCTGTATGAAGGCAGTTAAAATGAATAATACAAAATGCTGAAAGAAGCTGAGCATTTTTGTAAGGTCAATGGAACATTCAGCATCTGTGAGAGTAAGGTTGCTTAATACTGCAAGGAAAGACTTATTAATTCTCAAGGGTCTCATTAATCCTTAAGGGACTAGGCATGTGCTAATACCATGACTAGAAAACTATCACTGTGTAGCACCTGTTTTCTTCCGACTGGCTTGAATTACCACGCTCAAAATATATTCATTTTTCAGAACTCTGTGTCTAGGTTTTTCAAAGCAGAACCTGCCGCCTTTAGTGGCAGCCTAACCTTGTTTGACCTCATGGAGCACTTAGCATGGGTGAAAGTAAATGCTCTTCTGCCTCAGTGAGAAACTTCTGTGTTTTGCTGCAGATTGTTTCAGGACTTAAACTAATTAGCTCCCATGCAAGTGAAGGAAATTCTTGCAAAGAATTAATAAAGCTCAAATAGCCAATTTTGTAAGTGATCCCAAACAGTTAATTCCTTAAATGAATGAAAGCTCTGCAGTAGCACACAGAATGAGCAGCAGAATCATAGTTTAAAGAAACAGGTCTCTTAGTCACTTGCCCTGAAAATGTGAGATTGCCAGAGATTTGTCTGAAATGTGTGTTAGATACAAAGTAACTGAGGACTCTGAATTTTTATTTTAAATTTCTCTCCTCACACTAGAAAAAAAAACATATTCCTCAAATTAATCTGGAAATCTAGAATAAGGCATATTTTAGATTTTGAATGTAGCATATTATTTTGAAAGAGTGATGTTACAAACATATGTCTTGCTTTGACATTTTAAAAAGGAAGAACAGCTGACCTAGAATTTGATAATGTGGAGACAGAACTAAATATCTTCTATCATATTTTCCTTTCATAGTTTGTGGCACTGCTGAGGAGGATTATTTTGCATTACTGTATTTGACTTAACACAGCTATTACCATGGTAGACAAACTCTATATGAAAGCATTTGTTGCTTCCTAACCTATTGAAAGAACACTGTGATGAGCTAAAAGGACTGTTAGGCAATGATATATATTTCAGCAATTATACACATTTCTTTAATCAACAGACATTATTGTTGGCTAGCGATGAACTTCTTTACTACTACTATTTGAAATAATAAGCAGATAGCATCACATTTAAATGAACACCTACCTGGAAAATTTGCAGCGTGAATGTCAAAAGTAAATAAATGTATAAATTTTAGTGTTAAATTCCTATATCCGCTGGCAATCCAGCGTCAAATAAAACAGGTACTTTGAGTTACTGTTGCAGGTTACAGGTACTCTTCTACATTGAATATTGACTCTGAGAACAAAGCTTAGTATATCAATTTGAAATTTTGTTTGAAGTCCGTCTTGGTTAGAAAGAACTAAGTTTTTTTTTTTTTTTTTTATCTAATCAGGGGCAAGTTGACTCAGAATACAAGAAATAGTTAGTGATCTTACTGCCAAAAAGATTTTTATATCCTAGAATTGGCAGCCATCATAGGCCTGATTTCCTTCTGTAGATTTCTGCATGTGAAGTTGATCAAAGGTTTTCAGTTATGCTGAAGAAAGTAGCTATGATATTCTACAAGTAGAGATAAAAAAAGAATGAGGCTTTCTTTCTTTCTTTTCTTTCTTAATTCATTATCATTAATATGTGACAGTTATGTGCATTTGTGTCTTTGTGGCACAAAGTAATTACAGCTATTGTAGCATAGTTACATACTAAAACAATGAAATACTTTTCTACATGTGGCTTCAGTGAAGAGTCAGTTTGGTTTACCCATGTATATTACTTATTGCATTGGTATTGTAAAATAAAACTTTTATACAATAAAGTGATAATGTCAGTGTTGAATTTTCCTTACACATCAACTTGGCCAATTTTTTTGTGTTAAATAAAGAGCTGATTTCAGTAATTCCCAGGACCTATAATGAAAAATATAGCAGTATTCTATTACTTGGTGTACATCACGTGTCCACTTACAAATTATTAATTTGTATAGATTTTTAATCCAATATTAATATTATTAGGCAAGATCAAGGAGTATATATTCATTTATTTTTTGTGTCAGAAACAGAAATTGAAACAGGAAAAAATCATCAATTATGTGCTGCTATCATTCAATAAAATGTATTTTTTTATATATTTTAAACAGTTTTTTGTTACTATTACAAATTCTTCAAAATGGCTGCTTAGTACATTTAGAAATTTTATCCAAAGGAGTATTCATTCTCTTTTTTTTTTTGCCAGGCAGATCAATGGCAGCACATAGCTTTAACTTGTTGTGGAAGTGCAATCTGGTTACTTCTCTTAGATAAACTCTCTGTTGTCTTTCCCTTTACAGGACTTATCTTTTTGTAATTTTCTTTCCTATATTCTTTTTCTTAATCCACCTGGGATGCAGTGGAGTAAGCTAATTTATACCAAGCTAAATTATACCAAGCTAAATTAGGATCAGTTCTGCAACTCATCTAATGTAAATAGAAAGTTATATTGCCTGGAATCCTGTTGTGCTTTGTATTTAAGTGTAGAGTGATGGAAGATGCATAAAGAAGAATGTGATGAAACAAACTCTTTCATGTCATGCACGACGCAAACACTTGTATGATTATAGGAGCTAGGAATCCATGCAAGGTTCCCGCATGTGAGCCGATTGTACTGCAGAGGCTTTTTGGACACAGTTAACACCTTTCTCAAAACAATGGCAGCTTCAAAGCTTTTGGTTCAAATTTATTTATATTGCATATTTCTTGGTTGGATAACAGCTCAGGCAAAATAGACATTTTTGGAGACACTTGCAGTCAATTTTTCAGTTCTTTTTAAAACTTCAGCATTTTGTATCGCTAAAGGCATATGAATATATATATGAAAGCCAGTATAGTTTCTCTGGAGTGGTTCTTTATTCCCTGAAAATGCAGTGGCTCTAGCTATGTCACTTCTCATGCAATGAACATGGAAAACACTGCCCTTTTTTCTTCCTCAGGGAGTGGAATTCATACTCTTCTTTCCAAGATATGCTTCTGCAGTTAATAGAGAAGCTGTGTCTAAATTGGCTTAGGCTATTTACTAACCATTCTGCTTTGAGTACTCAAAAGGTCATAGGACTGTATTATTAAGTATCGGTAGCAAAGATATTTACAGCAAGAATTGAACTGTTTGTCAACAAAAATTATGTCTGTAAATATATTTTCATTAAAAACTACGTATTTTCTAAGCATATGAAATGAAAATCCTCTATGATAATGTTTATCCAGCAATGAAGCAATGAATGAGAACTCTCAGTTTTAAACTGGTTTCGTCTTCAGCCTATATCGCTAGCTCTTGTGTACACAATTATTTCATTGCCTAAAGTTTTTTTGAGGTGCAAAAATAAATTACAAGGGAAGAAAATCTTCAATGAAGGACATTTTTAGAACAAGATAATCTGTAACAATCTTGCCTGATCTTCCAGGTCTAGAATTCAATGATTTTGAGAGGTTTTAGATTGCTGGGGATGCATTGTCTTTGCTATGTATACTTGACTTGAAATTCCTGGAATTGTTTCTTAGCTGTAAAACTATCACCTCTAAAATTAACTTGTCTGCCAAAATGTGGGTGTTGTGAAAATAACGTAAGTAAAGACTTGCTTCTTAACGAAAGAATTTTCTGGGCCGCAGTTAGTTGTTTACTCAACCTTACTTGCATGGTGTACAATAGGTTTTAACACTGGAGTTGGTATGATGTGAATAGCAGGGGAAAAGATGTTGGTATAAAAATTTATTTCATATTATGTATAGGCTATCATTTATTTAATCTGTTATATGACATTGTTTAGCTGAAGAATGTAAATGTTTGGAAACAAGTCAACTTCTGAAAGCATGCATTGCAAGCCATATTAAGTTTTAAATCTTCAGTACCAGAATGTTGTGTAATCTCCTTCAAGTGGCACTTAGACACAGAAATTCAAGACAATTTGAAAGCATTTAGAGCTAACAAAAAAATAGATAGCTATACAATTCTAAATAAGAAGTTGAGCTCTGAAAATTTCTCTATTCCTTGCTGATTCTGTAACAGCATGCGTAAAAAAGACATTTGCTCTAGATCACAATGATATTTTCACTGGTGGAGAATAGGTGTGATTAATGCTGTCATTTTTAAATGTAAACCTGAATTGGTTTTAGGGAATAATTACCTACTTGTAGTTTTACATTTTTCTTTTGCTGTTACAGAATAATTTGTCATCAGAAATAATGAGCCAGTGTTCATTTTCTTCAGGTAAATTGAAAATTTGAAGTAAGTGATAAAGGATTTCCACATTAGCCTATATCAGAAATTCTTCCTTCAGTTTCCTCCTTTGTCAGCCAACCTTTCAGAATAAGTGCAGGTGTGCTAATAAGCAAGCATTTAGATTGCATGTGGAATTCCATTAAAGCACTCATCTGCTGAAGTGAAAAACAAATGACAAAAAAGAAACATTAAAAACAGAGTCTTTATGTAATTTCATGTAATATATATGTATGTAATCACACTTCTGTGGCATCCTTGTTTCTGTCTCCTTGTTTTGTTTGCTTGTACTGCTTTTGAAGAACTTTTCAGGGCATGTAAAAACGAGTGATGTAACTGTATTCGTATCTGTAATGCTATAATAGGATGGAAAGTACAACTGCAAATGAGAACAAGCCCAAGTACAGCAGCCACGGACTCAGAAATGACAGAAAAGAGCTACTTACATTGAGAAGGTCTTTGACACAGATCTCTTACAAGAGATACCCTCACCTCTACTGCCAGCACTTAAATGGGGTCAGGGAAGGGGTGGATCCTGGCTCCACTGCTTCCAGTCACTCAAGTGCATTGTGTGCACCTGAACTCCCCTGGGTTGGCCCTGCCTTCCCACCAGGTACTCAATCAGGCCATGACAGCATTTTTGCTACAGCATCTTTTTGGTTTGTGTCTATATCGTTTATTTATATGCATTATATGTATTAGATATTTAAGTACTGAGCTTTAATCTCTAATCCTGATGGCCTACTGCTGTCATGCTATTATTACTGAAGTTAAAGCTGGTGATATCTTGAAGCTGGCCTAGTTCAAATTGCCTGCAGGGAATACATAGACTGCCAATACTTGGGTTTGTGGAACTGATTGTGAAGTTGTGGTTCTCAGTATGTGTATGTGGGAAGTAACTGATGTGAGAGGCATCAAGGAGTAATTTCTCTGGTGGCTGCTCTTAATCGTCATGTTTTTGACTTGTGTTGCTCTCCCTGCTCTGGCTCTGACTAGTGGCCAACTTTGAAACCCAGAATCAGAAGGCCGATGGCCGAGACTCAGGACAGGGATAGTATAAAGCCCAGTGTCATGTATTTGCTTAGTGTAGAATATGCATACATTTTGTGAAGATTGACTTTTGTTTTTTAATTATTTAAGGGATATTTATATGGCACTAATTCTTTATTTTGAATACGTAAATTGGAAACGGATTTCATAAATCATCATACTTTGTAAATGTACCTTCTCAGAATCAATAGCAGAAACTGAAGAGATTTCTGCATCAGCCTCTTACTGTCATAATAAGCTGAGTACCTGAAAGCCTGTCTAGGAACAGATGAAGATGTACTAAGGAAGTATACTAATGTTCAGTAAGTTTATTAGTATGATTTTAATTTATGATTTTGTCCTACTACCAAATTCCCATGTAAAAACTGAGAGTTAATTGGGAAATTCATTTTATTACCTGATTAAACAAGCTATCGCTTGGGCTTAAGTTAAATTGAAAAGAAATTGCTTAGATGAACAGCTATAGACTTTACTTTTAATAATGTGGTAAAGAATACAGTGTTTAGAAGGGAACAGTTGGAATAGGTATTGTCACAAAGCAAACATTCATTGGAAGGAAATAGTTTATATAAGTATGAAAGGTTTATTTTTTGAAGCTGTAATGACATATATGCACTAGACGAGTGTGTTTGGTGAATGCTGCTGTATTCTCACTATTGACAGTGTAGCACTCCAGAAGTCTGGTTTTGATGCATGAGAGAACGGGGTTTATAAGCGAATGCTGCGGACAGTATCAGTGCAAAATTTTTGACAAAGCCCAAGGTTAGGTATCTAGGCTTCCCATGCAGTGTTCGGCAAATTAAATGTTGTGTGTGCTTTGGTCTGATTATTCTAAGTTTGGATATTTGACACCTAAAATAAAAGGCTTATCAGAAACACTAAGTTATTAGTTTCTTTCAATGCCTAGTAAACCAGTGTAGCGGAAATGCTAAGTCATGGCCTGAAACAGTGGTTGACCACCCTGGGGGAAGGCAGGGCCAATCCAGGGGAGCTCACCTGCATGCAGTGCAGCTGAGTGCAGCTGAGTGACCAGAAGGGGTGGTGCTGAGATCATTTAAGGGTTGGCAGTAGGGGAGAGGGTGTCTTGCTTGAAGGTCCTTGCCTACTTGGAGGCCTTCTGAAGGTGAGTGACTCTTTTCCTTTTCTGCATCTACAGCTTCTGCTTTTGGGCTCTTACTCAATTGCTGTTGATAAAGACTTACACCCCGCTGTAATCACTGCCCTTTCTATCATGTTATAGCATTACACACACTAACAAGAAGATAGAGGCTTGGCACTGGAAAAAAATGTTATTGTTCAGTATATTTAACAGTCTGTCTAAACTCCAGGGGCTCTAGTTCAGAAAATTATTTATCCCTATATAAAAATAAGTTTACTTTCATAAAAAGAGTATACCGATGATGTTATACCAAATGCAGACTTCAATCTAAACTTGATTCTTTTTATGTTTTTTTTCCTGGTGATTTATGGAACTGGTCTGTTACTGTATGTTTTGCTGAAACTGCTCAACCAGCCCTGAGATGTCCTGATATGTACATAATGTTTCATTCACATAAAAGCTGCTATGCTCTGTGGAGGAAACTTAAGAATCATATCTGCATTCTTCTTGAGGAATCTAGAAAAAATCGATGTCTTCATCTTTATGTATTTTTGCCTGATAGAACCTTAGAAGAGCAAGGGTTGACTAGCTTCTTATTAAAGCTCAAATACTCTAGATTCTACATTTGGTATTGTGGAATGCTTTGAAAATGGATTCTGAGAAAAATTAAATTTCGGGATGGAAAATCAATAATTTTGTTTAAGTCGGGCCTTAGTTTTTATGGAGTGACAAGTGTTAGGGCAATACGTGAATAATTCTCATCATGAATATTTCTTAGACCACATTGGGTAGATTACTTTGATATTTAGTATATAATTATCAATTAGATGCTAGTGGCACTTTCATCTCTTTGCTAAACAGAAGGAGGCAAACTCTATGACCCCAAAGCATGCCCATTCAAACATAATGCATTGAGGCTACTTGAGAATGATAATTCACAAAGGATAGTTACTTTAACTGTGCATGTATTTTACATAGGTGTGTCTGTATGTATGGGGGTGGGGGGAAGCTAGAGTAGGTGATAAGGTCTGAAAAGATGAAGAAAGGATGCTATGTAGAGAGAGTTTACTGTAAGCCAGGATAGAACCGTGTACCTTTACCTCTGTACTGCCTGATTTGCAACTCCTAACCTTCTGTGCAGGAAAAAGTATAAAATGGGAGGTGTTTTGAATATTAATACTTTTAATATTCAAAACAAAGCAAAAATAGCACCTGGGTAGGTTCTTGTGTTTGTTTTTGAACTTTAGGAGAAGATTAAAAATTGCCATTTTACTGTTTTGCTTCCTTTGCATTTTGTTGGTAATATTTAATAGTGATAAAGCTCGGGAGAGAGCTAGGTTTAAGATTCAGTATGTTGGAAATATGACGACATTTGTATCTTTACTTATAGATAAGTTATTTCTGACTTCCTTAAACTGTGATATTTCAAGGGACAAGTAATTAAAGTTGTTCAGAGAACACTGGGAAAACCAGGAGTGATATGAAGACCTTCCTTAACTTTTCCATGCTGGTATAGACTGCTTGGAATAATCGCTGGAACTTCTCCAGGATATCAGTGAGTCTCTCATCTCTATAATATACTCCAGTGCTCTTTGAAAAGACATAGTGTGCGCTTGATGTCTAAAATGCAGAGAATATTTTCAAGTAACACCAAAGTAATGAATTGGCTTTGATATAATCTCCTGCTGACCAGCTACAATGTAGCATTGACACTCCTTTTTTTTTTTTTTTTTTTTTTTTTTTTTTTTGCTTACTTCCATTAATAGAAGCCCAGAAAGAAAGGAAATTGAAATGGTTCTTCTGTGTTTTTTTCCCTTGTTTTAAAGTATTACTCTGTGTATCTTTCAGGTTTCACCTGACTAGAATTACATGTGTATTTAAATTTATTGTCATATGTACTTTGAATTTAAGAAGTCATATAGGCAAACATTGTTTCTACCTATTTTAGAGTTTTTGTTTCTGAATATTATACACATAAAGGTACATTTCCATGTCCCTCTCATCTGCCTTATGAGGGAGAAAAAAGCCGTAAAGAACCAATATTTCTGTATGTATTTTTATTTTTTATTTAGTTTTTATTAAAACAAATATTTATTCAAGAGGTCAATTTCTGTGGCTTGACATCTGTGGTTTTCTTTGTTTGTTGTAGTTCCCCTGCCATTTTGATTATGAGTATTCCACTCCTGAACAATGTTATGCCAAGTTGTTGTTTTTTTTTTAAATCTAGTTTAAGCTTTTAGAAAGACAACTTTACATTTATATTGGTTTATTATTATATATTATTATATTGGTTTATTATTATTCAAAATATTGTTGTTTGTGGGTTGTTTGTTTTTTTTTCTGTTGTGCCACAAAGTAAATGAGAGAGGCTTTTAAATCTGAAAATAGGTCATAAGCTATTTGTATCAGGCTGATGATCTTTGTTTACGTGAACTACCAAGTCAGAATTCATGAACAAAATGTTACTAGACTGCATTCTTTAAAGAATGGATGCTTTTATTTCCCAATGCTAATTTTATTTTGTTGAACTAACCTTATTTGTCAATCTCTGTGAATCCTTTATCATTTGTTACTGCATAGTGTTTTATGTTACTTCATTTTATTAAACATCATATATCTATCAGGTTAGGTTCAATCAAGTAATCAACTGTTTATTCTCTTTTGTCTGGAGTAAACAGATTATATGAGTGTGACATTTAAAAACAAACAACCCCAATAGTCTTAGAACTGATCATCACGCATTGGTTTAAAATTTTGAGAAAATTAGCGCTAATTATTATCATGATAAGACTTGTCACGTGAACGTTTCAGATGGGACTTAGTTCAGGAAAGTAAGCTTTCTTAATTATTAAGATACGTTACTTAAATACTTGATATACTAATTCAATATAGGCAAGTACATAAACAAACCTAGATTTGTGTTACATGTGCTTTGCTAAACTGCGTATTACACTTTCTTTACTGTAAAACAAGACAAAACCCCCATCATCTCTCAAGTGCGTCTTCCATAATGAAAATCAAAATTTACTGTAGTGCAGACAAGAAAAAAAAACATTGAAACCATTTTATCTTCTGTTATCGGACAAATAAATCTTTAGGAGTATGTGGTCTTTGTCATATTTCAACTTAAGCCACAGAAGTAAAATTGGATCTGAGGAAAAAATAAGAAAAATAAGAATGGAGATATTTTTCTCTACGTTATTAAATACATATTTTTTACTTTGATGTAATTCAACCTATGACTGAATGTATGTTGCATCTGGAGATATTAGAGATTATGAAAATAGTACTCGGAATAGGTTTCTCTGTACGCATACCCTGCTCTTATACTCTACCGATGGCCACTGTTGGGTAGAGGATTCATTGGACTTTTGACCTGCTTTATTATTCTTAATTGAAAGACAAGGCTGGAAGACTTTACACTGTAGTGACAACATAAAAAAAATGAGACGATTCTCAAATATTCCTTTTGTCATTTTTTGAGACTCTTGTACAGAGGAGACGTTCCCATAGAGTGTACAGCTCTCTAGACTCTGCATTCTCTGTCATGCTTTAATTTCTTCATACTTTAGGACAATCAGCTATAAGAGCTTGATCTAACCATAAGTAATTAAGATAAATAATTGAACAAATACCGGGAGTATATGTTGAAGACCTTAAATCATTAAATACAAACAGCTTTTTCTTTTTTAACATGTTGAAAAAACACATTAGATTTTTTTATATATGCCTGTGATCCATGCTGAGTACTTTCAAATGTCTTACTCAAGCATCATGAAAGTGAGCATATTGAACGTGACTTAACAAGTGCCACCATGCCACAATGTTCAGCCTACACAGAATTGAGTTACAAGCAAACATCACCTTGAGGCTTATGTGTTCTACAAATCCTATGTGATCATGACACATATGTCAGACTTGAACTTCTGCTGCAGTGCCAACCTTCTTGACATATGCAGCTCTTTTTCTGATTTCTCTGTCTGCGGAGTCTTGTTTCAGTGTTCTTTTCAAAGGATTTAAACAAAAGTTATTGTATTTTCATTTTTGTTATACCTTTCCTAAAATTTCATTCAATGGAATCATGGAACCATTTGAGATGGAACAGTGTTTACTGTTTACAAAACAGGGTGTTTACTGGTCATATAGTCCAGCTCCCTTGCATTGTACAGGGATACCTATAAATAGATTAGGTTGCTTGACCTTGAATGTCTCCGGGAATGGGGTATCCACTGCCTCCCTGGGCAAGCTGTTTCAGTGTCATACCATCCTTATAGTAAAAAACCTTTTTCTTATACCCAATCTATTTTGCTTTGAAATGATTTCCCTTTGTCTTATCAGAACAGACCCTGCTCAAGTGTCTGTCCCCCTCCTTCTTATATACCCCCTTTAGTTACTAAATGGCTGCTGACATATTTGAGTGGGGAAATAGGGGTGGTAGGGGGATGGCTGGACTGGGTATTCTTGGAGGTTTTCTCCAGCCTTGGTGATTTTCTGATTCTGTCAGATCTTCCCGGAGCCTTATCTTTTCCAGAATGAACAGATTGGGAAGATGTTCCATCCCTTAAATCATTTCTGTGGGCCTACTCTGCATGTGCTCCAGCAGATCCACATCTCTCCTGTACAGCAGACTCTATGCCTGGATGCAGTACCTCCCAGTGAGGTCTCACTGGTGCAGAGCAGAAGGGCAGGATCACCTCTGTCACCCTGCTGGCCACACCTCTTTTGATGCAGCCCAGGATGTGGTTGGCTTTCTGGGCTGTGAGAGCGCATTGCTAGCTCATGTTCAGCTTGCCATCTTTTTTTGCCATCTCCTGCATACAGCAGGAGAACTGAATGATATCCTTCATTAAATCAGCTTGTTTTGCTGAAAATTGCTTGTAGGCAAATAAGAAATGCATCTAACTCAAGTCCAAAGTTTATTGAATATAATCTAAATGAAATCTTAACAGTTCAGAATCACAACTAGTCTGGATTCCATTATTACGGAAAGAGAAGGAATACATGTGTGCAGATAACGATTCAGTAGCAGTTTCTACCACTTTTCCTGGTGCTTTTCTTACTCTTCTCCAGTTTCTCTGGGTCATAAGGCTGGAGATTTTAATCTGATCTGGAAAAATATATGATATAGAATAGTTGTTATATTTCAGTAATAGGAATTGATTCACAGGTTATTTAAAAACCTGCAGGCAAACTAAAAATTTCTGTTAAAAGCATAGCAGATTGGAAACATAGTGCGTAGACTAAATTTCTTGTCTGACTACAGTATGTTCTAAAATCCTTCAATTTTCTGATTCCAGTGAAAGAAAACAGTATTTGAAGGCTGAGCCAACCTTCGCTTTGAATCTAATTATGCCCTTAGAGATATTCCTCTTTGTATGGTTTTGATTTTTTTGAACTTTTGATAGATATACTATTGATTTGATATAAAGTAGCGATTGTATTTAAAAATATATATAAAATAAATCATAGGTTTATCTTATTTCTGGGAGTGTTGGATACTAAGACTGCGTTGTTTGTGAAAATGCATTTTGATTTAAAGCCAATGGAAGAAAGTTGTGTGTGGCTAACGTACAGCAGAGTCTTTATCTTATTCTCGGTCATTATGTCAACTCCTTATTTTCTTCTTGAGTGCTTCTTGAATACTTGCTGAAGTCAACAAAAGGGTGCCTTTTCACTTAAAGGGAGCTGAGGTGGAGATAGAGTTAAACATGCTAAACAGTTTTGTGCAGTCTCTCATCCAGGCAGGAGAATATATTCCAAATAACTTACTGCATTCTCACAGAAACTTCAAACAGACGACATTTCTAGGGGAAGGCATGTGATTTGGGTCACTTGAAACTTCTCCTGAAATGGAAGACTGGGTTACCGTCATTTGTACTTCTGTGGAAGGCAATCTACTTTTCTGGAATGACTGTAAGAAATGAATGTTTGTATGTAAAAGGTTTTGAATATATATATATATAATGTATGTATATATAGTGTGTGTGAAGTACCTTCAATTACACAATCAGAAGCTTTTCTTGGCACTATTGACTATTTTTACCTAACTACTTATAGTAGTTCTGCTGCTGTTGTCTTTATGCTGATTTTAAATTCTTCAGGGCAAACGTGAGTGGCCTCTTAGTTATGCTGAGGTGACCAGAACAATTTGGGGTAATTTGTGGAAAACAGAATGATAAATGGTGCTGGTGGGTGCTTCATCTGTGGGTGAAGATTACCAATCTGTTAGGGCCAATTTAAAGTTATTAAGATGACTACAGATGCAGTAGGGTATCCAGATCAGTTTACAGGCATTAATGAGAAATCTTTATCTTGCAGGTGAAGCTTGGAAACAAGGTGTTTTTATGTTTTTTGTTTATTTTTTCTTCTTCCTACTCTTTGATAATAATGTCATGAAATTAAAGAGAGCAGTGAGGATTTTGATGGGCTTTTGAGCTTGTACTTATGATGTATTTATTTTGTTTTTCTTTTCACTACATGTATTCACTATCTGTCTGGGAATAAACTTCTGTGTAGCTGCTAACTGCAGCATCTAGCACATTGCAGCAATGCTGTAGCTGTAGTTCAAGTCTCCGGACAAAACACAGAAGCCTTCAAAGCTTCAGCTTGAGAACAAACTCTGGTTAAGCCCTGTAACAGCTTTTTTTTCTCATCAGGCATAGAGAAAGGATGATAAGCAGTACACGCTCAATGAGGTCTTTCTGATCTGGATAAAACCTTGCTATTTATTGTGGCCAAACCTAGATTTAGATCACAGAATCACAGAATCACAGAATTATCGAGGTTGGAAAAGACCTAGAAGATCATCCAGTCCAACCATTACCAATACTTCCCAGCTAAATCATACCCCTCAACGCAACATCCAAACGTTTCTTGAACACTCCCATGGTCGGTGACTCCACCACCTCCCTGGGCAGTGCATTCCAATGCCTGACTACCCTTTCCGAGTAGTAATACTTCCTAATGTCCAGCCTGAACCTCCCCTGGTGCAGCTTGAAACCATTCCCTCTAGTTCTATCACTGATTACACGAGAGAAGAGGCCGACCCCCAGCTCACCACAACCTCCCTTCAGGAAGTTATAGAGAGCTATAAGGTCTCCCCTGAGCCTCCTCTTCTCCAGGCTGAACAATCCCAGCTCCCTCAACCGCTCCTCATAAGGCCTGTGCTCCAGACCCCTCACCAGCTTCGTAGCCCTCCTCTGAACACGTTCCAGGGCCTCAATGTCTTTCTTGCAGTGAGGGGCCCAAAACTGAACACAGTACTCAAGGTGCGGCCTCACCAATGCCGAGTACAGGGGGACAATTACCTCCCTGTTCCTGCTAGCACTGTTTTTGATGCAAGCCAGGATGCCGTTGGCCTTCTTGGCCACCCGGGCACACTGTCGGCTCATGTTCAGCCTAGCATCAATCAGTACCCCCAGGTCTGTTTCCTCAACACAGTCCTCCAGCCACTCCACCCCAAGCCTATAGCGCTGCCTGGGGTTGTTGTAGCCAAAGTGCAGGACCCGGCATTTGGTCCTGTTGAACCTCATCCCATTGGCTTCAACCCAGCTCACCAGTCTATCCAGATCCCTCTGCAGGGCCTCGCTACCCTCAGGCAGATCCACACTCCCTGCCAATTTGGTGTCATCCGCGAACTTACTGAGGGTGCACTCAATGCCCTCATCCAAGTCATCAATAAAGATGTTGAAGAGGACAGGCCCCAGCACCGACCCCTGGGGAACACCACTCATGACTGGTCTCCAACTGGATTTGACTCCATTTACCACCACTCTCTGGGCCCGGCCTTCCAGCCAGCTCCTTACCCAGCCGAGAGTGTACCCATCCAAGCCACGGGCTGCCAGCTTTTGCAGGAGAATAGCATGGGAGACAGTGTCAAAGGCTTTGCTGAAGTCTAAGTAGACCACATCAACCGCCTTTCCTTCATCCATCAGACGGGTCACAGGATCATAGAAGGAGATATATGTTAATATATCTATACGTTATGTTAATAGTTTTATTATCCAAAGTGATTTGGTGAGGTGGCTTTCCACAGCTAGAAAGCTTTTTATTTTAAAATATTCCTTGAACTGAACCTTTAATTCCAGTCTATTTTAATTTCTTGTAAATAAAGTATTGAGAAGATTTCCATTTTTAAAAGAAAATAGATCAGGCCACAGGAATTTTAATGTATTTACTTACAATTAATTAATGGCATATTTGAAAGCAACATTTTGCTGCTCCTGTGCAAGTAGAATTTTGTATTTACGTACCTTTTTACCTTTTTTATGTTGTTTAAAATAAAAACTCCTTGCATTGTAAGTTTTTTCATTTTAAAAAGTTTATTGAACTATCTCAAAACTCTGAATTCTGCAGCTTTCATTGTGCACCCAAAATGCTGGAAAAATGTGAGCGTTGTTTTTATCAAGAAATGAGGAATGCAAAACTAAGGTAGGATTGAGTACCTATTATTTCAGTTGCATTAATAACCATTAAAAATAACAAAATATCTTAGGTTTATTTTCTGTTGTGCTGTACACGATCAAAAAATTTTCTCATTAAACTGTGACAGCACTTTGTATTGCCTGTACATAAATCCTCCATGGTTATTGTACTAAAAGAAAAGGCACATGACAGTTGGTGTCAACACTAAACAGCTTAGGGCAAACTATTTTCTCAGTATGTATGTAATTTAATTGAAATGCAATATTTCATGAATATTAGAAAGTGAGGCTTTATTAAAAATGGCAAGGAAAGTGAAAGCATGACTGTTTAGAGTAACAAGCAGCACAAATTTATTCATTCGATACATCACTGAATTATTTAAAACTCCACTTAAGCGCAAGGTCACGGAATAATTTTGGCAAGTACGCACTTTTGCACGAAGCATTTCCATAATTCCACTGCATCTATAAAGTTAATCACGGCTTTGGCATGCAAGTCTGCTTCGTGCACTAGGCTGAGCCAGAAAAAGGTTCTGAATTAAAACTTAGGAACAAACCAAACTAGCAAATCTACATAGAGGCAAATGATTTGTGGAGCAAACGTATGCTCCATAACACTAGTGATTCTTAAAAATATTATTAATGTTCCAGTATCCTATATTTACTTGTAATACACATTTAGAAGTGAAAACATCATCAGTTTGGAGGTACATGGAAAAATTATGTGCAGAAACTCCCAAATTCAAATTTCAGAAATCCTGAGGATGCGTCCTTTCTGTAAAGAGTGAGAGCTGACAGAAGGTGTTGTTTGGAAATACTGCGAAGGGAGTGGCTGAGCTACCTTTGGAAACTGCATGAAAACTGAACTGACTTTATAAGATGAAAACTAGTATTTGGCTGTCCCGTATCCAGACTGAATGCTTGCAACTCTTTGTAGACTACTAAGATAAAAAAGCTTAACGTGGCTTTTAAAATTGTACTGTCACTTCTAGGCATTGGGTGAGATGGAGTGATATGTATGAATTACATGAAGTATAAGGCTTCTTCCCAGGGCCCGTTTAAAGGGCCCGTTTCAATTTTCTGAGACAAAATTGAGATTGTTTTGGATTTAGCAATAGAATCTTTGTATCCAGTATTTTGCATCCCGTTTCTGTATGAGTCTGTTAACAAAGTCTTCATTAGTTTGAATAATCTTCTGTGGACTCCAATACTCTTAATCCATCAATAACAGCTTGAAGAAAATCTATCTATACTAATTTTGATATAGGGCTGATTCATAGTATTGGCTTACTGCTGTTAAAGTATTCTTTCTGAAGCTTAGAAGATTTATTTGCATTGCAGTCCTTACCAAACAATATACATCATTACAAATTAGCTCATTGGTTGGGAACGGGTACCTCATGGATATCTGTCAGTGGCATGCCGAGGTAATGCAGAAATTGCCACTGCTGAAAATGTGTAGGACTGAGACATGCTGAACCCTGTAGCATTTGTCTTTATGAATTTGACTTTGAATGCTAAGCAGAGGACCACATAGTAGTACAACCAGTAATCTCTATACAGTGATGGTCATCTTCTTTTCCTGTGTTTTGACAGGACAGCTAGGTCCAGCTGGGACCTTTTGGGCTTTTTGGTGTTTCCTCTATTTTGCCTTCACATGTGCAGTGGTAGTTATGCATCCAGTAGATTGTCAAAAAAGCAGGATTCCTGTTTCAAATCTTTGTGGACATAATTGTTATTTTAGATAATTTGCTCAATCTGTGCATTGGGCAACTCTTTTTTTTTCTTTTTCTTTTTTTCTTTTTTTCCAAGTTAGTGTTGAAATAGAAGTAACTTATCTCGATATGCTCCTAGATCAGTGCACAAGTGACATTAAAGATGTGGCATCTATATTTTGAATGCATGTAGTGTGCCGAATGTATCTTTATATCCTTATATTCTAAGAATCATTCAGATCACCTTATAGAGGAATGCCCTTAAAGCAGTAATTTTAAGAGAGTACACCGGTTTTGTACAGGTTGTTGACAATTTGGTTGTCTGCCAAAGAATTCTCAGACACAGAATCACAGAATCACAGAATTATCGAGGTTGGAAAAGACCTAGAAGATCATCCAGTCCAACCATTACCAATACTTCCCAGCTAAATCATACCCCTCAACGCAACATCCAAACGTTTCTTGAACACTCCCATGGTCGGTGACTCCACCACCTCCCTGGGCAGTGCATTCCAATGCCTGACTACCCTTTCCGAGTAGTAATACTTCCTAATGTCCAGCCTGAACCTCCCCTGGTGCAGCTTGAAACCATTCCCTCTAGTTCTATCACTGATTACACGAGAGAAGAGGCCAACCCCCAGCACACCACAACCTCCCTTCAGGAAGTTATAGAGAGCTATAAGGTCTCCCCTGAGCCTCCTCCAGGCTGAACAATCCCAGCTCCCTCAACCGCTCCTCATAAGGCCTGTGCTCCAGACCCCTCACCAGCTTCGTAGCCCTCCTCTGAACACGTTCCAGGGCCTCAATGTCTTTCTTGCAGTGAGGGGCCCAAAACTGAACACAGTACTCAAGGTGCGGCCTCACCAGTGCCGAGTACAGGGGGACAATTACCTCCCTGTTCCTGCTAGTAGCACTGTTTTTGATGCAAGCCAGGATGCCGTTGGCCTTCTTGGCCACCCGGGCACACTGTTGGCTCATGTTCAGCCTAGCATCAATCAGTACCCCCAGGTCTGTTTCCTCAATGCAGTCCTCCAGCCACTCCGCCCCAAGCCTATTGCGCTGCCTGGGGTTGTTGTAGCCAAAGTGCAGGACCCGGCATTTGGTCCTGTTGAACCTCATCCCATTGGCTTCGACCCAGCTCACCAGTCTATCCAGATCCCTCTGCAGGGCCTCGCTACCCTCAGGCAGATCCACACTCCCTGCCAATTTGGTGTCATCTGCGAACTTACTGAGGGTGCACTCAATGCCCTCATCCAAGTCATCAATAAAGATGTTGAAGAGGACAGGCCCCAGCACCGACCCCTGGGGACAGTTTTGTATGATTTATTTATTTATTTGAGGGATTTTGATCTCAGTGCCCCACTATGCTCTTGAAATGCAACTTATGAGTTACTGCTGTGGTCATGTGTATAGATCTTTTATCAAATTGTTATGCAGCCAAACTAAATTACCTCATGAATTCCTTTAGACTTATGTGATTAATAATGAAAATCATTTTTATTATGTTGTGTGTATTTGCAGATACTGAAAACTGTATTAAAAGTTGCATGATGTTAAGTTGTACATGACGAAATTAACGTTTAGAGATTTTAAAATTAAAAATTGCTTAAAGTTTCCTTGTGAAGTTAGACCTTAAAGTAGTTTTGTTGCTATAGAAAAAAAGCAGGTGGAACACTGGAAGGTTAAGATGATTTTTATATTATTTATTAGGCATGATAAGCAATCATTTTGTTCCATATTTCTGCATTTGTAGAACAACGTCACTCAAGAAAATAGACACATTAGAGGGTAAGTGTCCTATGTATGAAATTTGTTGTATAATTTTATATCATTTTAAATTTACCATCCATTCAAAACTGTATGGAAGTTGTTTTGAGTATGCTTAAAAGGATTTTCCATTTGAGGTTGTGAATTTGGGTGTGGAGAATTAATTCATGTCCATCAGCTTCCAACTGAAGTTGTACCCTGGATAAACTAAAATGAAGTTGCAAATTACATAATTTAGTGCAACAGACCTATTTCCACAAGCCAGTAGGACTGACTGAATTAGAGCCTGCCATAAGCAGAGCTCCCACAGGAAGTAGCATCTCAGGTGATACTATAGTAAGAGGTAAAATCCAATCATTGTTAGGTTTTAAGAGAAAGATGCTTGAAGAACAGTTTATCACTGAATTGAGAGTTGGTTTGTTGGTATTACTGCAACCAAATTAGTGTTGCAGTTGTCACCTATGTAGGGCTGGTGCAGGAGTGTGCTTTTGAAGAAAAACCCTGATTTATCCTAGTTATCATGCGTAGGTCAATATGACAGGAATTGGATTCTGTTAGGATGACATTAGAGTAGAAGATGAACTCTTGGGGTCTCATCAGTGTATGAACCAGTTTACTTTGGTGGAAAAAAATAATAATAACAAATGTTGCATTTTTAGTTTCTAATTGTAATGCAGGGGAGAACTGAAAAACAAACACACAAAACCAAACAACAACAAAAAAGACACCCATGCAATTGGAAACAGATACTGTCCAAAAGATCTTGCCTGAGCTCTGAAACTAGCGTGATATTCTCTAAGGTGTTATGCTTTATTGAAAAAATATCAAAGCAATTACTGTCGGTCAGGTCTTGGGAACAATCAGGTGAAAGTGACCTTCTGCCTCGATCTGCGATCATCTTATCCAGGATGATGGCTAAGGACTTCGCATATGTAGCTCCACATTATGAGAAACAATTCTACGCGCAAACATGATATACATGTAACGACTCTCTTTTTCTCCCCATCAATCTAATCAAGATATAAGCACTTTCAAAGTGCTTGGCATTGTTAAGTACCACAGACACAATCATTAATCTGTTTATAATATTATCACTTACTGTCTTCAGACAAGTGAATGATCGTTACATGAATAGAATTTTTTTTAAAAATATGAGCTTATGCAAAACTTGACACTGAAAGAGAAGAAAGCTGTATGTGTCATCCTGGATCTGTCTTTAATTGTATGTACCTTATTTGATGGCGTTTTAAAATACATAACTTGGAGCTTTATTGGAGGACAGCAAACGGCAAGCTGTTAGGTTGAAGGCAAACAGATGATATTTTCTTTCTATATTCATTTAGCTGTAAGGACAAAGAAACTGCCACTTTGATGTGATGTTTTGACTCCAGATGTTAGAAAAACATCAGCAAATTGTTCCTACCAAACACGTAGAGTCTTTGCTGTCGGAAGCTACGGTTTGTCTGTCTTAAGACAGACTCTTTAAACAAAATTGATTCCAGTGGGAAATCCCACTGCAAAATGTAAGAAGTCTGATTATATTCCCCTAGTTACTTGTGAGTCTTGCAAGCCAGACAGTTCACAGGAAGGGGACAAAGAAGAGATCTAAAAGGATTATATCATTTTTCTAAATCACTTTTTGCTGTGCTTAAGGGAATATATCCTATCTTCAGCAACTGACTTGACATAATTCCCTGTAGATTCAGCTGAAGACGTTCTTTTGTTGCACAGCAGATAATAGCACTGGGGTTTTGAGATGCCTGTTCTTCTTGCCTGTAATTTCAGCAGTCTTAGGAAGTGCACAAACTGTGACGTTTTGTATTTACTGAAAACCTCTTTAAAGGTGAGTAGACCAGCTACTGTATCTCAGAGCATAAATGGGCCTGTGCAGTGGGACCCAGTGAGCCTCGTGATGTTCAACAAAGTCAAGTGCAAGGTTTTGCACCATGGTTGTGCCAACCCTTGCTATTGTTACGTACCGGGGGAAAAGAAGGATTGAGCATAGCCCTGTGGAAAAGGTTTTGGGGGTACCTCTGCATGGCAAGCTGAGTTTGAGCCAGTAATGCACCTTCACAGCCCATAAAGGCAACTGTATCCTGGGCTGCATCCAAACAAGCAGGTCAAGGAAGGTGATCCCAACCCTCTGCTTTGTGCCAGTGAGACCTCACTTGGAGTTCTGTGTCCAGATGCAGAGTCCTGAGTATGGGAGAGACGTGCATCTGTTGAAGTGCACCCAGAGGAGGGCCATAGAAACAATCTAAGGGATGGAGCCCATCTTCTATGGAGATGGACTGAAAGAGCTGGGGCTGTTATGGCTGGAGAAGAGAAGGCTCAGAGGTGACCTGATAGCGATGCTGGCCTTTCAGTATCTAAAGTGGGGCTATGAGAAAGAAAGGGACAGACTCTTTAGCAGGGTCTGTTGTGGCAGGATAAAGGGAAATGGTTTCAAACTAACAGAGGGGAGATTTAGGTTGTAAAACACCTTTTCCTTATATCCAGTAAGAGTGGTGAGGCACTGGCGCAGGTTGCCCAGAGAGGTGGCAGATGCCCCAACCCTGGACACTTTTGAGGTCAGGCTGGACCAAGCTCTGAGCAACCTAATCTAGCTGTAGGTATCCCTGTTCATTGCAGGGGAGCTGGACTATACGACCTTTAAAGGTCCCTTCCAACTCAAATGACTCTGAGTTTATACCCCTGGCAATCTACATATTTGTTTTCCCAACAATTATTATTATGATGCAATTAGAATAGGTAATTGTTCTCCAGAATAAAACCATGTTCTATTTGTTCTATTTATCTACTTTTCCAGAGTTCAGATCTCTAGAGAAGAGCAAGAAACAAATGGGAAGAATGATAGGATGACACTAGAAGGAGAAGTCATCACTGTTCTTCAATATCAAACTGTAGGTGAAAAGGTTAGTACAGTCCTTTCTGCTGACTCTTCCATAAAACTCTTTTACCTGAGCTCAGGTAAGGGTCATTTGAGTGAACTATTGATATCGCAGCTCTGAGAAAGGTTTCTCTGCTTTGAAGTGGAAATAAGGCTGGGGCAGGAGCCACCGTAGGCAACTTGGATATCAGACTCCTGGAAAAAGCTTTCCTTTGGGAACAGGAACTTTCTGCCTCTATGGCTACAGGGGTAATGTTTTGGTCAGAGGAGTTTGTTTGTTTGGTTGTCTAAGACTATATCAGGCACTTTTACAGGAGGAGAAAATCTGAGCCATGTGAACATTACCTCTGCAGGTATGAATAATGACCAAATGGTACTTGGGAAGTTATGAAATACTTAGATAACTATGGGAAGACAAAAATGTCCTTGGCATCACCAATATTAAGTGCCAGACACAAGATGTTCATCTGAAGAACATTCCTGTAAAATGCCATGAACAGCCTGTTCTGCTTCAGAAGGGTCTAAAAATATGATTTCAGTGTTTCAAAATGGAATGTGATTTTTATACTGTTCAGTTTTTAAGTATGTCTAGGATGTGAACACTGCTATATTTGCTTCCATTAAAAAAAAAAAAGAAACAAAAGCAACATGTTGATTAATGAAAACAAGCAATGGATTTTATGTACTCGTGCCAAGACAGTTTTTTCTCAGCCTGCATAGGTTTGTTGTAGTTTATGAAATAAAGAACAGCTGCTAAACTTAAATTCCATTCCAGAAATTCTGAAGCTGCTAATATTTCTGAGGTAAAATATAAAAGAGATGGAACAGGACTAAAGGGTAATCTCACTTCTTAAAAAGTTACAGAAGATTAAGCTGTGAAAATGCTTCCCGCAGCCTTGTTTTATGAATAAAGCACTGCTTGTTCCATTGGTGGGTGAAATTAGAAAAAGCAACAGAAAGGATGGCGACAGCTATCAGTTCTTATTGTGTTATATCGCCTTTAAAAGCTCTGCAATACAGATTGCAAGACTGAACACCTAAAAGAAAACACCTTCAATTCTAAGGCTCAAATGTATATGCAAGTATTCTAAAAAAACAAACAAACAAAAAAAAAACTTCCCCCCCACATTGAACTATATATTTAATTAGAAATGTAGCAGTTATCCCACTTAATTTTTTTTTTTTCCCAAGTCATTTTTATCTCAGAGTTCCTGCATCACAGTCCTTTTGCATATTGCAGGTTTAAAGCACAGAGTATTCTCTCCCCTGACATGTCAATGACAGCGGTTTGGTCAGCAGACTGTTGCTTGCCAGTACTGCTGTTTCTTCCCATAGAGATATACGGTCTCCTTGGCACTCCTAGTCTCTGTTTGCAGCTCCCTGTTATACTCTGCTACCACTGGACTGTGATTGCAGCTGGCATATGTTCATTTTGCTCTCCATCGTATGGATTTTATGCCACTATAGTATATTAAGGCTTTTAATATCTTCACATTTGTAAATAGCTGGCAGATTGTTTTGTGAATTTGTTTACAGCTCGTATCCCCTATAGGGGCTGGATCCTCCCAAGAGTCAAATGAGAAGGTGTTAATTCTGGGGCCACCCTGGCGGCTGCTGCAATGGGAGCAAAAAAATGGAAGTGGAGTTAATTTTACTTCATTTTACATGCAGTTTACAAGTCAAGCTCCAGTTAACATGAACGTAAGTGCCAGCGTATCTGTATTTTAAGTGAAAGTGCTGAAAAAGATGTAATGTGTGAGCCTGCCATCATATAACCTTAACGTGTAGTTGATCTATTAACTCTGATTGATGTGAAGTTGTTCTTAAGGTGACCACTTTAATAGCTGTTTTGTTACACATCATAGTAAGATGAGCCACACAGGAGCAAGGTGCATTTATAAAGTACTAACACATGTTATGTGAACAGCTGCCTCATACTGAACGAAGCCAGACTTTCTCAAAATACCCCAGTCATCTACTTCCTTTGTTTGCTCTGGGCAAAGAAGCAAATTGGAGAAAAGAAGTGAAAATGTATTTCTTCTCAGTCCATATACTTCTTTATGTTTATAATAATGCTTTATTAGAGACTATATCCTGTATTGTCACATTACCTACAATTTTGTGCCATTAAAAACATCTAAGGGTTCTGTAGAGGAAATGCTAAGTCATGGCGTGAAACAGGGGTTGAGCACCCTATGGGAAGGCAGGGCCAACCCAGGGAGCTCAGGTGCATGCAGTGTACCTGAGTGACCGGAAGGGATGGAGCCAGGATTCACCCCTTCCATGACTGCATTTAAAGGCTGGCAGTGGAGGAAAGGATATCTTGCTGGAGATCCCTACCTGCTAGAGGCCTTCTGAAGGTAAGCAGTTTCTCTTTTTTTGTTTCTGTGTCTGTGGACTGCTGTATTTGGGCTTGTTCTCATTTGCTGCAGCCTAGGATTGTGCCACTCCACTATTATCGCTGTGCTTTCCATCACATTAAGGCATTACAATGTTGCAGGTTCTTATGTCTCTAGCAGCTGAAGTACAGTACTTTGTTAATAAATTCAAAAGAATTCCAAGCTAAATGTGTTTATTATAGCTAAAGTAAAGCTTCCCTGCAGAATCTAACGTTTAAATGTAATTGAACTGCTGGCTAGAGTTGTTTGTTAGACTTCTTTTTTTAGAACTCTCCTTATTTAGAAAGTTAAATGGTTGCAAATAGCTGGAATCTTGTTCAGGGCATTATAAATTTATGCAACCTAATGTACTGTAGATTGGTCAGCAAGATGTTTGTGTATATTGTCTATATCAATAATGATGCTAGCCTATCTGGCTAAATAAATAAAGTGGTCTGATGCACTTCTTTGGGATTTCAGGAAAAAGTCCAATTGGCAGTATTAAAAAAAAAAAAAAAAAAAAAAAAAAAGACTCCTTTCTGTTTTGTTGTTGATGATGGGTATTTTTAAGAAAACTATTTTTTTTTTTTAACAAGTGTTACCATTGTGAAATTAGAATATATTTTTCCTTGTTCTAGTTGCTTTTAAAGTTTAAATAACCCACAGGCTTAGGCAAAGTAAATGACAGAACAGAATCATAGAATCACTCAGGTTGGAAGGGACCTCAAAGATCAAGTCCAACCGCAA
Source organism: Alectoris magna (assembly GCA_030625065.1). Taxonomy (NCBI): domain Eukaryota; kingdom Metazoa; phylum Chordata; class Aves; order Galliformes; family Phasianidae; genus Alectoris; species Alectoris magna. The sequence goes on along the minus strand of CM060563.1, from coordinate 30,471,389 downwards.
CAGAATTTGCAAAAAACTGTTTAACAACTTTGAATATTTTTTCCCTGTATGAGTTGAGGGACCTGGATGGCTGGACTGAACCTTGAGGTGTTTCAAGCCTTGTTAGGCAACTGCAACAGGGCTCGAGCTATTCTTCAGCAAGAGCCATCTAGTTTACTAAACTCCAAAAGCCCCTTTATGAGGTATGGCCTTAAATTTGTGTTTAGCTGTAGAATGAGAAATTCACTGACAACTATAGAGTGGTTAACATCTTTTTAACATCCAGGGAACTTGAGATATCATTTTGTCTTTTAGACTTGAACAGAGTAATGGAAGGATACTCATACATATACCACTGAATCTCTTGCGGGTGATGAGGCACAGACAGAATAAATATCTCTGAGTTTACTTGCTGGGGCTTTTCATCTGACCCCATATGACACATCTAGAAAATAAGCTTCCAAGTAATTACGGTTGCACTATTTGCTAGAGGAGGAAACAGTTATAAGAAGTCCTTGTTACATACTCTGGATCTTTTCCCCTCCCCCCGCCCCCCAAACAAATGTGCCTTACCACCATCAAGCCAGATAGAGGCTAAGAGATTATCATTTATGATATAAGTAAGTTATCGAAAGTCCGTCTAACTTCAGATAGAGAAAGTTTCTGAAGTGTATCAGCAGGGTGAAATGGCATTTCATCTCACTGAATTGTTGTAGAATTTAGCACACAATAATCTAAAAATTCATTTTTAATGTGTCTGATGCTATTAAAATACTGAACTTGCTTACTAAGTTAATGCTAGTTCATACCATTAACTGAAAATCTTGGGGGAAGAAATGAAAGCTCTGAGCCCATTTGAGATAAGACTGTTGTGTTTTTGTTATTTTCATCAGTTTAGAAAGATTCATCTGGAAAATGAACTTGAAGCATCCGTCAACTTCAGTCTTGCCATCAGCTGGAGAAGTCAACTGTATGGTGTTTCCTTGAATAAATCTGCTGGTATGACTGAAGTCATGAACACTCTGAGTCGGAATGAACTATTTTTCTTGCTCCAGAAATGTACGTATATAATATACAATGTACGTAAACAATTTTCCACTTACATTAAAAAAAAAAACTATCTCTTGGTCTAAATACATAATTGGAACATTATTAATTAATAATAATAATTGCTCTTTGTAAGCAGAACTTTCTTTCCTTGCAGAATTACTTACTAGGGGAAACATTTGTGAACTTCACCTGGTGAGAACACTGAACCTTTATTATATTTATTTTCAGCAGGATGGAAATGCAAGTTCAGGGGAGGGTTTAATGTCTAATGGAAAAAATCACTACCATCCATCTCTGAAGTCACAGGCCAATATAAAATAGGAGGCTTTACTTTTGGAGCTTGCTCCTGAGACATCCTGCCTCTCAGATCCAAGTGTATGCTGAAACAATAGCTTACCTTGACCTTTTTTCTTGCTCTATTTTCTAGAAATCTAAAAAGTTTTAGATTGTAGCTCATGCTGCAGAGTATCAGTAGCAAATACAGAAATCTATACCCAGATGCATGCTGCAGCAGCATTTCACATTCAACTGTGCATCTAAAGACTTCTGTGGAGAAACCACGCCATGCCTCCTGGGGCAAATGGAGTTATTACACTTGGTAACCTCTCAAGTCATATTGTAAAGGATTTTTCAAGTTGTTACCTCCCTTCCAGCCACCACCATTAGCACTCACCACTACCTAAGAGGCTCCCCCAGCACCCAGATATCCACTCAACAAACTCAGGAAGTCCCCTATAGCTGGAGTTCCCCTCTTTACCTAAGAGCCTCCCCCCAATTCCCCCATTGGAGGGCCCCCTCCACAAGTTGTAGAGCCACCCTCCTATCCCAAAAAATCTTTGAGATTGTCACACCAGGGAACAGCTCCAGCTCTCACAAGAAATGGGCTTGGGCTAATTCTCACCTTATTGCAGACTTCACTCTGTAACAGAAAACCAAGAAAAAAACAAAATCAAGCATAAAGCAACAGTCTCAACAGGTTGAGAGCCTGTGGGTTAGGATTAGAGATGGGACTAATAAAGGTCAGCTGGTATTAGGGGTATACTACAGGCCACCTGATCAAGGGGAGGATGTTGATGAGGCTTTCTTGCTCCAGATGCTTGAGGTGTCTGGCTCACGGGCTCTTGTCCTGGTGGGGGACTTCAACCATCCAGACATCTGTTGGGAAAACCACACGGCGAGCTTCAAGAGCTCCAGAAGGCTCTTGGAATCCGTTGATGATAGCTTTCTGGTTCAGGTATTGGACAGACCGACCAGAGGTGAAGCGTTGCTGGACCTGCTGCTCACCAACGCTGAGATCATCAAAGGCGTCAAGGTTGGAGGCTGTCTGGGCTCCAGTGACCATGCCCTGGTTGAGTTTGTGATCTCAAGCGATGTGGGCCTGGCAAAGAGCAGGATCAGGACACTGAACTTTAGAAGAGCAGACTTCAAGCTACTCAGTGGATTGCTGGCCAAGATCCCCTGGCGCGCTGCCCTCAAAGACAAGAAGGATGTTGAGGAGAGCTGGCTGCTCTTCAAGGATGTCCTCCTGGAAGCACAAGAGATCTCCATTCCTCTGAATAAGAAAGTGGGCAGGCGAGGTAGGAAACCGGCATGGCTCAGCAAGGACCTGCTGTGAGAGAACTGAGGGCAAAGAAAGGGGTGTACAAGCTCTGGAAACAAGGCTGTGTCACCTGGGAAGAATACAGGGATGCCGTCCGGACTTGCAGACGTGGGATCAGGGAAGCCAAGGCGCAGGCAGAACTGATCTTGGCAAGGGACGTGAAAAACAATAAGAAAACCTTCTACAGGTACATTGGCCAGAAGAGACAGGCCAAAACAGGCGTACCTACTTTGGTAAATTTAAAAGGAGAACTGGCTTCAACAGATGAAGAGAAAGCTGAGGTGCTGAATGAGTTCTTCACCTCGGTCTTCACTGGTGGCCAAGATTCTAGTCTTTTTCACGTCCCTAATCCCTGCATCCCCAAACCTCTATGTGGGGACCAAGGAGGTAAATCCCTCCTCACTGTAAGGGCAGAGCAAGTCCAAGAGTGCCTCATGAGACTGAATGAGTACAAGTCTATGGGGCCAGATAGCATGCATCCCAGGGTCCTGAAGGAGCTGGCTGAGGTGGTTGCTGAGCCGCTCTCCATCATATTTGAGAAGTCGTGGCTGTCAGGTGAGGTCCCGGATGACTGGAGGAAGGGTCACGTCACTCCCATATACAAGAAGGGGAGCAGGGAGGACCCGGGGAACTACAGGCTGGTGAGTCTCATCTCTGTGCCTGGGAAGATCATGGAACAGATCCTCCTGGACAACATGCTCGATCACATAAAGAATGAGCATGTGATTCGAGACAGCCAACACGGCTTCACCAGGGGAAGGTCATGCTTAACTAATCTTGTGGCCTTCTATGATGGAGTGACGGCAATGGTGGATGAATTGGAGGGAAGTGGATTTGATGGATGGACAACTTGATGGATAAGCAATTGGTTGAAAGGCTGCAGACAGAGGGTGGTGGTCAATGGCTCTATGTCCAGGTGGAGGCCGGTAACGAGTGGTGTCCCCCAAGGGTCTGTCTTGGGACCGGTGCTCTTTAACATCTTTATTAATGACATCGATGAGGGAATTGAGTGCACCCTCAGCAAGTTTGCTGACGACACCAAGCTGAGTGGTGCGGTTGATACGGTGGAAGGAAGGGATGCCATTCAGAGGGACCTCGACAGGCTGGAAAGCTGGGCTCAGGTGAACCTAATGAGGTTCAACACAGCAAAGTGCAAGGTTTTGCACTTGGGCCAGAAGAACCCCAGGCACCTGTACAGGCTGGGAGGAGTGGTCCTTGAGAGCAGCTTGGCAGAGAAGGACCTGGGGGTCCTGATGGACGAGAGACTTAACATGAGCCAGCAGTGTGCTCTGGCAGCTCGGAAAGCAAATGGGATCCTGGGCTCCATCAGGAGAGGGGTGGTCAGCAGGGACAGGGAGGTGATTGTCCCTCTCTACTTGGCTCTTGTGAGGCCCCATCTGGAGTACTGTGTCCAGGTGTGGAGCCCTCTGTACAAGAAGGACATGGAGATTTTGGAAAGGGTCCAGAGGAGGGCCACGAAGATGATCAGGGGGCTGGAGCACCTCCCCTATGAGGACAGGCTGAGGGAGTTAGGCTTGTTCAGCCTGGAGAAGAGAAGGCTGCGGGGTGACCTCATTGCAGCCTTTCAATACCTGAAGGGAACCTACACCCAGGAGGGGAGTAAACTCTTTGAGAGGGCTGACAATAGCAGGACTAGGGGAAATGGATCCAAGTTGAAGGAGGGAAGATTTAGGTTGGATGTTAGGGGGAAGTTCTTTACTAGGAGAGTGGTTAGGCCCTGGAACAGGCTGCCCAGGGAGGTTGTGGATGCCCCGTCCTTGGAGGTGTTCAAGGCCAGGTTGGACAGGGCCCTGGGCAACCTGATCTAGTAAATGTGTATGTTTGGTGGCCCTTCTAGGCAGGGGGATTGGAACTACATGATCCTTGAGGTCCCTTCCAACCCGGGTCATTCTGTGATCTGTGATTAGCCACCTTCTTTTTTATAACTGGCCCCTTGGAATGCTTCTCACTCCCACCAGCAATATGGTTGGGCTAAGAAGCATGGTCCCCAGTCCTCCTCACCTTCAAAACATCACTGGTGCCCACAGAAACCAGCACCCAGAAGAGCAGTCCAGGAACATCACACCATCCTTTCAGTGGCTCTCAAAAGAGGAAGGGGGGGAAAAAAAATAGAGCAAGTTCAGAAGCCTCCCTCTATGAGCAATGAGCCCCAGAAGCTCCTAGCACCTTCCCTCAATGCCCAATAACTCTCAGCAGCCTTCAGAGGGGTATTTAAGAGGCTCTGGGGCAGGCACTGCCCTGGGCTCCCAGCAAAGTACAGCTGTGTCAAGGCAGCTCCAGCCCCACAGCACCTGGGAGTTGTTGCTTTGGTGGCCTGGCTGGGCCTTGTTACAATCAGCCTGGAGCCTTGACATCTACCACAAAATCATCTGCTTTGGCACACCCAAACAGAAATGTCCCTATGAATGTCCCACCGCAAGCCCAGGTGGCAACAGATGCCACCTCACTGTGTGTGACATGTTGGCAGGAGTGGTGTGTAGAGTGAAGTGTGAAGAATGACAGATGAAGAATGTGGGATGAAGCAAAGGGAAGGTGAAGGATCTGGAATGATCCTGTGTGTATCCAGGAGCTAGACTCCATGATCTTCGTGGTCCCTTCCGACTTGAGAGACTCAGTGATTCTGTGAATATATCATAATACCAAGAGTGATGTAGAGATTTGGAACTGCTTATTATTGTGTTGTTTTTTTTTACCTGGCAAACTCGAACATCACAGTTTTAGATTAAGTTAGGAGAGAGTTGAAGTGATGCAGGTGCCTGTATGTAGGTACTTGCCTCCAGTTGACATGGTGTAGGAAGTCTATTTAAGACCCTAACTAGTCATGAGTAGAGTGCCTCCAGTCTTAACCTCTTTAATGATCTACTTGTTGTTGAGAACCAGGTTCAGAAACTTTTCTCCTCTGATTGGTTTGTCTAATACCTGGGCCAGGAAGCTCTCCTCTACGCGCTCTAGGCATCTTCAGAATTGCTTGAAGCCTGCTGTGTTGATTTCCCAGCAGATGTCCGGGTGGTTGAAATCCCCCACCGAGATGAAAGCCTGCAAACATGACGGTTCCCACAGATGAAGCAAGAAGGCCTTGTCTGTGGGCTCCCCCCTGTAATAGACCCCACCTACCTGATGTCCTTTATTGGTCCAATCTCTGATTCTCAGTGACAGCCCCTCCTTCCCTGCCTATGTCTTCTGAAAAGTTTGTAGCCCCCAGTCGTTTTGCTCCAGTCATGGAAATCATTCCACCACCTCTCTGTGATTTCATTTAGGTTATATTTTTCTAATTATTCCATGTCTTCTAACTTGTCCTGTTTCCAGGCTGCACGCATTGGTGTAGAAGCATTTCAGCCAGGCTACTGGCAATGTTATCTTCTCTGAGGAGTCCTTGCCAGCTCTCTTGGGACTATTCAGAGATTTCTTTGTGCTGTTTCACAAAGTGACAGTGTTCCCCAACCTCCTCTGTCACACATAATTCCAACTCCTTCCCCCCTCAAATCTAGTCTAAAGCCCTGGTAATTGATCCAGCCAGCTTGCTTCCCGGAACGTTTTTGCCCCAACTGCTCAGTTGCATTCCATTTGATGCCCACACACCCAGTCTCTCAAAGGCCTGTTGTTTTAGTTTCATCTGGGACGGAATTGTTTTCTTCAGAGTGTCTGATGTGATGCCATGTTTTGGTTCTAGGAGAAAAACTGTGTTGATAGCACACCAGTGTTTATAGTTGCATGCTAAGTAGTGTTGTATATAGACCATTCACAGTGAAGGGTCCAAGGAGCAGAGGTGAGGGTCCATCGCCCTTCATCTTGCTGGTTATTGTGACTTTCTTCCTTAAGGTGGGAGGCTAGCTTAGCATCTTCCCCTTTCAGGGACTTAGGATGAGGCTTTCAGTCAGTGTGTTTTGGTTCAGGTTTCCTCCTGTCTGTCTACCTCCCTGATTTCCAGACGCCTCTCAATGTGGTAGTTTCATCCTGCAGCCTTGGCATCTGCTCAAGAAGTTCATGGAGCAGAGAGAGCCCACCTGCACCCATGACAACCCCGTTTTCACTCAGGCCTTTGAGGGACTTCCAGATTCTGGAGTTCCCCACAACTAAAGGCCTGGATAGCTCTGTCACTTGTTAGAAGTTCCAACTGGGTGCACACATTGGCCCAGAAAGGTTGCGGCCCCTCCATTTGCGTTTTGGCGTTAGTCCGATGGTTGTGGTGGGTGGTCACCATGTTTGTAGGTCTGTGTAGGTCTTGGTCCATTCTTCGCTTCATATTACATTTAAAATATTTATAGAGGCCTGATATAGGAATTGTGAAAATATCAAGCAAAACAGATGTTTTAAAAAGGAAATCACAACTCACGGAGCAGACAATCTGTCTCATTTTGTTGTGGTTTATTATCTGCATTTCTCCATTATTTCCTGCTTATCAATGTGAAATTTTACCTACAGATTAAAACCTAAAAGCTGTATCAGTGCTATGCCTGCAGATAATAAGCTCTGGAGATGTACTTGAGTTTTTTTTGTGGAAACTGGTTTTCAAATAGCTTAGGGTCTCCTAGGTTTGTTCTTTTTCCAATTCTGGCCCATAAGCCCCACCTCTGGCTAAACTGGCATATTTCTTTGTGCAGTTGGTCATGGACGTGTTCTAATTTTAAAACAGATTAGAGAAAACGAGTGGTTTTTTGTCAGACTGCTTCACCAGTTCCATTCACATTGTTATGTCACTGCAATGCAAATAATTCATGATGAAGAGGAAGTGACTCAGGTTGCCACAGGACTGAGAACTTGAGTGTGCACCAAACTGTGGCCTTGAGACAGTACAGTGGAGCCAACAAGCCAGGTTTCCCAGCCATCACTGCTGACCCTGGGCATCTGCTGGACTACGTACTTTGTTTCCTTCTCAAAAGCCAGGCCGAGGGATACAGCCACAGAGACAACCTGTACAGACTGTCCCTCTTTGCCATTCGGAATGCTTCTGATCCCAGCAGCTGTGAAATGTTCCCATTTTCCAGCATTTACATGTACCAGACTGTCCACAGTCCCAGAGGAGATCTGTGATAGAAGCAGGAATATATTGCAAGTTTTTCAGATGAGTGTTCTGTTACTGGTTGAGAAATTCTGCTGCAGAAAGGAATATGTAGGTGCATCAAAGGCAATATAGCCAGCTTTACATCATTGCTCAAGCCCACAGCTATGCTCTGAAAATCCCCGTCTGCCTGCCTAATTCCTCTCAGAGCAATCAGAATACACTAAATTGCTTCTTTTAAGAAACACACTGATTCTCGCTGGTCTCATATTCAGAGTTTAATCTCCTGGTGAGTTTTGCTGTACTTGCAGGTCCCCAGATAGTCAACCTATTTCTTCTATCTCCTGGACTTATTCTTTATTTCAAATGACTTTCCTTCTATAGTGTCCAATCTGATGCACTTTTTTTTTTTTTTTTTCCTGTATGTACATATATGTATTTCTCTTCTATTATTTTCTACTATGTGCTGTAGCTGATATTTTTTATACGCATTACAACCCATAAAAGTTCTTAACATCTTCTTTGAATGAGATGCAATCAAGAATCAGATATGATTTCTTCACTTTACTTATTCCTTTACTTATTAAAAAGTAATAATACACACATATATCTCTTAATTCAACAGCATTCTTTTCAAGTTTATTTTTGTGAGTGATTCTTTTCAGAAAATTTTCATTATTCAGCACTGAATCTCTTACAAATGTTTGTTTAAATCTTCACAGCCCCCTCATTATAATCAACTTGCTTACAGCTGTTCTCTGTGTAGCTGCAAATATATCTACATGGATATACATACACACATATAAACATGCATAAATATAAACACTGCTTGCTGAAAGGTAAATTTCATAAAAGGGTACAAATGTGTTTTCTTTAAGATAATGCCATGTGATATCATAAATTGATCTGAAAGGTCTGCTGGCAGCCTGCTGTTCATTTGTATTAGGTTTGTCTCCATTAAATCAAAATGCAGAAGACTGGATCTTTGTCTGAATGTCAGTTTCCTATTCAGTAGGATGGAGACAGACAGTCTGTATGAGTAAACATGCCTATCAAAGATGAAATTATTAAACTAACAATAGCAACAAAAAAGAAACGCTGTAAACATGTCCCCTCTTAATTGCATTTATTGTGAAATCATCAAGATAATAATGGGCCTGATTATATCAGTGACTTCTTGCCCTATATTGTTTAGATATTCTGTATTTTGCCAAGTAACAGTTAAAATACCATTGTAGATAATAGTCCTCAAAGGGACTTTTATGTGTTAAAACTAGTAGAAAATACAGTTTTTCAAAAGATAATTATCTATTTTGTTTATCTTCTCTCACGTATACTAAACTAATGTAGAGCATTTTTACAGTAAGATTTAATCCCAACAGCAAGGTAAATGGAATATACATGGATTTTTGGGAAGAAATGGCTGAGAAAGTTATCAGAGAAAGATAGGATAGGATTCTGATTGCAAAACTAGAAGTTATGTATTCCAAGTTCCACTTACCCTCTTAATTGCAACTGGTTGCTTTGGACATAGGATTTGTACAGTAAAATAGTGAAGAAAGGATTATTTCCCTGATGGCAACAGCTGGTAATTGTTCCTAGATGATGATGTGCTGCAGTTTCTGCTACACTAACAACATAAAACAACTATATTGCATCCACTGTTTCTGCCTTTTTAATTGCCATTTATGATGCTAGGCATAATTAACAACATTTTCAATCTAGTTTGCCTAACTTATTAAAACTTTTTCTTCCCTTTCAATTGTGGATTTTTTTTTTCTTTCGTTTTTTTCTTTTTAACTGAGTTCTCTTTCTTTAGCGTCTTTATGTCTGCCTTTCTTGATGCACTTGGAGCATATGCTTTCGTCCTTTCCTACAGCCGCTTTCTTTGCCTGAGACTGACTTCTATGTATACAAAGCAATTTTGAGACAATTACAAGCATGTCTCTATGCATGCATTCACGTTTTCCATTTATAAACCTTTATCTATGCAAATCAAGTATTTAGGTGCTGTGGACTAGGTTCACACAAAGGACTACGGTAATGAAGCACTCAGCATTACAGAACTTTATTTTAAATATATAAGCATTTTATAGTTTTCGTGTCCACATTCCTCAGTCCACTACATAGGAAACTTGAGTAGGGTTTACAGAAATCAAACAGCCTTTGAAGGTAGTTATGAGGAGAGGACTACAAAGCCCTCTTAAAAGAATGCATTCATTCTTGAAAATGCAGAGGTGTTTGTGATGCTTCGGAATTTGTCGCTGTATTAGACTGAAATTCTTCTGGCCTTACAAAAGGAATATTTATTTATTTATTTGCATGTTTGTTTGTTTATTTCCTCTATGAAATAATATAATATATACTTCAAATTCTGACTTTCCGGAGAAGGGAGTTTGTAGAAGGAAGCTGAGGTGGGAGAGGTTAAATATTCTCTCTGCATGTTTAATGGTTTGTACTTTAGCTGAAGATAGCTTGTTTTTTTTACCATGAAGTCTTAGAAATAACGTGGATATCAAGCTGTTCAGCAGTATCAGCACTATAAATCTGTGTTATGTGTATGGTCAGTGGCAGAAGGGTGGGAATCAAAAACACCCATGTTATTTTATTTCTTCTTTTTTTTTTCTTTTTCTTTTTTTTTCTTTTTTTTTTTTTTTGTTAGCTTTTGTTGTATTTTTCAGTTGTTTGCTTGAATTCCCATAAAGCTGAAGTCAAAGACAAGTTTCTGTTCGCCTACCAGTTACGTAATGATGGAAGCCAGACTTCTTACTAAGTGCATTATCCTGCATTAACCAAACTACATCTTAAACATTTCTGGTGAAAATCAGATGATAATTATGAGGTTACTATGTCATGGATGTAAAACTCTCATTTTTATGCTTTTCCTTTAGTTAAGCAAATACGAATGTTGCTACAGTACTCTCATTTCTGGATACTTATAAATTGTCTGAAGTTAAATGTGTGTTGTTTTTTTTTTCCTGTTCTCTAAGAGGTTCTTAAGGATCTAGAGTGATTTAAGAAATGGAAGATAAAATAACATGTACTGTTCTCAATTAGCAGAATAAATGATTTTTTCTCTTATTGAGAAATAACATTGTTTAGTGCCCTTGCTTTTGAAGAATGAATCTCAGAAATCCCATAATCTACTAGTACACATCTGTTAATGCAGCGCACAATCAGAGGCCTTCAGAATAAAAAGAGCAGTACTTTTTCCTCTTCTTTTTCTTCTTACAAAATCCAGCAAGTTAAAATAATGATAAAATCTGATCTCAGTCTCGAGATTTTCAAGATACTGACTCTCTTCATCTATAATACTGTAATGATAGGCATCCTTATGAGAAAGTATCTACTTATTTCTACCCTCACAAACCAAGAAGGTACACTGTCCAGAACACTCACATATGGTGACCTGCATAAACCTATACCGGTTAAATCATGGTTTCTGACGTAGTTTTACCCTGGGCCACTTAGTGCTGTCATAACATATGGCTGTTGCAGAGATCTGATGTTGAGTGGGCTGAAGACTGTTACCGGTAAGGTGCTTGGATGTGGTAATTTTGTTTCAGAGAATAAGTTAATGTGATGGATAGATACAATTTACCTGTTTCCTGTCCTAGCTCATTTACAGATATTTACGGCCACCACCTGAATGCAAGCAGACCAGACAGAGATAAGAAAAGTCTCATATTATAATTCTCTCTGTATTAAGAGCATGCGTGCATGCATGGACAAAAACAAAGTATGGCCAAAGCACAAAATGAAATACAGCTACCAGGGCACATAGAAGATAATAAATAATTCTATGAGTGTGTTAGCAGTAAAAGGAAAACTAGAGAAAGTGTTTGTCTGCTGTTTCGTGGTCCAGGAAAGCTCTTTGAATGGTAAGACCAACAAAACCAGTACATATTTTCTCATTCAGTCTTCTCCAAATAACACTGTTGGATATTTGCAATATGAGTAGCACAATTATTATCAACAACAAATATTTTGTATCAGAATAAAGAGAGATGGGATCAGAAAAAATAATGTGCTGAATGAACTAAATCAAATAAATGTCATTCAAAGGTTTTCATGCCGCAACTGAAACCGTCCCAGAGGCTGTTTATCACTCAGAGATAACAGGAGATGCTCTAGAAAATTGGGGGGAAAAATAAATCTATCTTCCTTTAAGCAAGAAAATTGTAGTCCTGTCAATAAAACTTAATTTATAAGAGTAATTAAATTCTTTGCCAGCAACAGGGAACAGGACCACAGGATTATAATTAAAAGCTAACAAAAACAAAACAAAACAAAAAAAAAACCAAACAGGAAACAGAAAACAAAAAACAACAGCAACAACAGCAAAATAAATTGAGTTAAGCCTACCACATTATTATTAAGAGAAGGTACCAGATCATATGAGTATATGCTTTAGGGGTGATTTGGGTTTTTTGATGTTGTCTTATTTTTGTTTTATATGTCTATTTTAAGCATGTCTTGATAAAGCCCTCTCCCAAGAAAAGATATGCCATGAATTTCATGACCAAGCACTGAAATGATGCTGTATGGCTTCTGTTTAAAGCCATCCCATTCTGCTTCATCCAGCAAATATCTGCTTTCACATGTTTTTGTCTGATATCTTTTTGTTGTTGTTGTTGTTATTTGGTTGTTTGATTTTTGTTGTTGGTGGTTTTAAGTTCTGTCTTTGCTCGCTTGTTGGTAGTTTTTTTGTTAGCGATAGTTCATTTAGTTGCTTATCGATATGCAAGTTTTTATGCAGATGCATTAATGTGATGATCTTTACCCCAGAGTGTGATGGATATTAAGGCTTCACTCACCAGACTGATTTTTGGTGGAGGAGGAAGTACTTTTGTAAATGTAAAAAATGATGTTGTAAAGTCATTATTTGCAAGATATCTACTTGGTGATAATAGAAAATGGTTAAATAAATTTATCCAAAAGCTTCCATGAATTTTTACAAGAAGGCAAGATTGAAAGTGGATCCATAGTGCTGATAGTTATTCATAAAGAAGCCCTTTTGGTAAAATAATAATCGTATGAGAAATATGTATATATGAAAGAAGGTTACACAATTTCTCATGAAAAGTTTCAGAATGGAGATTTTAAATTACTCTGTGATCCTGAAGATCACAGTGACCTTTCCCCTCCAAGCATTAGCAGAAGACTGAACTGCTGTATTTTTAGCCAAGAGTACTTGCAGTACTTAACCAGCCACCTTGGTTATGGAAACTCTAAATCCTGTAAAATACTGATGGTCTGGATAATAGATTTCCTGTTATAGTTAATGAGATAATCTCCTTATATGGTGGGAGTCTCTTTTATGATCTTAAAGGCTGGGAAGTTACATTTCAGTCTTGTTTGTGATACTGAGCTGTACCTGATTTTGGATTACTGGGTCTAAAAATTTTAGAAATCATCTTGTTTAGAATTAGAACAGAACAAGATAATTACCAATTTTTCTTTCAGTCTTTACTGAAAACTAACCGTAGTATATTAATTGCCAGAATTCTTAAAAATCAGCTACTGGAATGCTTTAGAATACGAGCACTCAGCTTTTCCTTAGTATCTTCTTCTTAAACTAGTAAAGAAAAATACTCAAGCCTTGTTTCTTTGGAGGAGTGTGTTGGTAGATGCATATGTATTTTGATTTAAATGTATGCATAACAATAATACACTATATCTCAAATACATATTATTTTAAATATATTTTAGGAAATAATCCTATCACATTTTTATTGTACTTGTGTCTTTCAGATAGATTAAAAAAAAATCATACTATGTCAATTAATCCTTTAGTAAAGGACATTTTTTCGCTACTAAGCATTCATCTGATCTTATGGAAAACTAGTATCTAATTTCAGCACAAATATATTAGGGTTCTTATTAGTGAAAGGTACTTTCACAGTTTTTGTTCTTAATAATGATACTATCACACACAGCATATGAATATCAATTCACCGACAGATTTCTGACAGATGATCTGAAGAGCCCAATCTGTCCAGTCTATTCTGCAAGTGTAATCTGTTGCAAGTATAAATCCTGTTTGTTTGTTTTTTTTGTTTTGTTTTTTTTCCTAGAGGTTACCACAAACTAACATTCTAAATCTTGAATTAAAAATATTTAGAACTGTCATGGTTTTATGATTTTTGGTTGTTGGTATTCTACATCATAACATCATATAGTCCTCTGGGAGTTAATGAGTTAATGCTCTAGTTCTGTGGATCATGGATACTGCCAGGTACCTGGTTCTCAGAAGAGAAAAACAAACAACAACATACTACACACCCCAGAGGACTGTGTGCTGTTCTGCTTCCATTTTTCTGTTCGGAGGGAAAGATAAAACTGCTCTCATATCAGGAGACACCCCTCTTTTCTCTTCTGCTCAGCCCAGATAGATGTCTCGCTTGCCGCAGCATTAGAGTAAGGCCTTTGGTTTTTGGACTCTGTCTCTCATTTTATTTGTTTTATTAGCTTCAATTCTGATTACATTGTATTATATTGTATTATAGTATGTTAGCTTGCATTCTGATATTTTAGTTAGTAAATTAGTTTATTTCTCCTCAGATCATTGCTACTGTTATGTTGTTAGGCCCATTTCCCTACCCTTTCCCCTTTTTTCCCTTTTCCCTTTCCTCTGGGGTGTGGGTCCGTGGTTCCACCCACCTCACTGGTCATGGGACCAGGCTGAACCAGCCCTTAAACCGTTGACAAGAATATACATTAAAAAGCAGAGACACAACTAAAGATTGATTATTATTATTATTATTATTATTATTATTATTATTATTATTACTATTATTACTTTTTCCTGCTAGACTGCTGTCATGATAATGTGTATTGGTCTTCAGCTGGAACCACAGAACTGCAGTGTGGTGGGAATATTCTGTTCCTGACGACACTTTTCTGACATTCTCGCTCTTGAGATAAATAATGTAGGATGAAACCACATGAGCTAATTTTATAATAATGAATTAAACAGTAATTTGAGAAATGTATTTATGTTACTGGAGATATTATGAAAAAAGAAGAAGAAAAAGAACAACAAACTTTACACTGGCCTTTTGCTAAACAAGCACATTTTGAAACAAACTGTCAGATCTTCAAAAAAGACCTTAAAGAAATATGATGCAGATGGCAGAATTAGAGTTTCATGATGATGTTAATTTTGCCCCATTTTTTTTGTTGTTTGTTGTACCAAGGATGACCACATCTGATAAGAAAATATCTTTCCTAAATTTAATAAATTGATTTAAAAATAATATACCATCAAACTCTCTTAAGGTTCTGGGAAAAAAAATAACGTAGCCTATTGCCTTGACAATATATTAATCTCTCAGCAGCCTGTATAATAATACGTCAGATAATGTTTTTCTAATGTCTTTCTTTGACATTTTTTAAATTAAGCTGCAAAACAATCTTTTTGTTGCTGTTAAGCACAGATGAAATAAGTACTTTAATTGATTACCTGCTCCGCACAGAGAAAAGTAAAAACCATCAGTATAGTCCAAAACTCTGTTAAAAAGCAGAGCAAAAAAATATGTAACTGATTGTTGGCTCGCTAGTCTTGCTTTGAAGATGAAATGGTCTTTAAAAGGCCTTCAAAATGGAAACAAAAATTAAATCATAGAATTGAGTGGATGGGCCAACACAACACATGCCACTACACAGCCATGGGTCGTTAGACTAGTCTTGAAATTGTGTGTACAGGTACTGTGTTTTTTGTTTTGTACTCTCATTCTTAACTGTTGTCACAGCTCTTTTCACAAAGTTGCTGGTAGTCTGTGTCTTAAAATATATGGTTACAATCAGTAATATATGTATAAAACACAGGAAATTAGAAATAATGACAAATATTACATGCTAGTTGAACTGGTAACCTTTTCCTGCTTTTTCAACAAGTGTATCTCTTTCCTATCCAAGCACAGAAAATAAATTGAAAAGACAGCATGGCTCTTAAGATATAATATTTGTAGGGACCAGAAGTGGACGGGAATAGCCACCCTAAAAAGGAGAGGCTTGGCCTGTCTTAGCAAGATTTCTCAGTACTGTTTGTACCAGTAATAATATCTTTATTTAAGCTGTATATATAGTCGGATGATAGAAAAGCCACATCTAGACCTAGGTCCTAAGCGTCTCCATTTGAGCTATTTAGCCCAAATTACATAATTGTATTTTGTTACATACATAGGACCTTACAAAGTACTCACACCATCATCTAACTTGTTTGGCTTATTTGCATTCCTAATTTGAATATCATTTTTATTTTCAGAGATTGCTGTTACTACTTAGTGGCCTGTATAATTTTCTTCATTAAAAAAATTCAAAAAGTGGAGAGGTCCAAGTTGCTTGCTTGACATAATTGAGTTTAATAATATGTACATTTTGAAAGGCTGTAGTGCCTTTATTTATTTTATGGGGATAAATGATGAATTATACTTTTGATGAGGTTGTATATATTTTGCATGCTAAAATTAATTTTGGCTAACAAGTACAAAATTAAGTTCTAATATTATAATCATGCTAAGATTATGCTTGCCAATGAAACTGGACCTTAAGCATAATCAAATGGTTTGTGTTACCAGTAAGAATTGCATGTGTATCATACTTTAAAAAAAAAAAAAAAAAAAGAAAGAAAGAAAAAAAAAGTGTTGTTTTTCTGTGTTTTTCATTTATTGTTCTTCAAATGAATAGTTTGCTACCAAGTAAAAGTATGATGAGGTGCTTTTTAGAATAAAGTATTTTGTCTATTTAAGTTACTAGAAAAATAGCAGCCACTGAAAGTAGGGTTATCACCCTTTCTACCTTTTTTTTTTTTTTTTTTTTTTTTTTTTGGTGGTGAGTCAGTAAAGTCTACAGTTTATTAAAACAAAATATCTGTGTAATTGTGAACTTAGGCAAGCGCTGATATAAGAACCAATCATCAGTTAGATTGTTCCGTAACACTCTGAATCACCTGCAAAATATTTGTCAATGTCCTGTTATTGACCAGGCAACAAAAGCCGATAATGAACTCTAACAGTTTCCTCTTCAGAAAAAGCCTTGTTAAAAAAAAAAAAATCTTGTTTACAGAAAATTATGGGGTATACATGAACTTGAATTCTACTTTCCGATGGAGCTTTGGAAGTCTGAATGTGATGTATTTGTGAGATAAAAATTACTGAATATTTTATTTGTCATTGTCGTAAATGCTTAAAAGTCAGATAACTGAAAAGCTCTCAGTATTACACTTGTTTCTGTGCTTATCTTCTGATTGCAACAACACTGTCTCCTCTGTGTCTCCTCCACGTCTCCACAGCGTCTGCCTGCTTCAGGATTCTCTTCATCTGCCTGATTCAGGATTGTTGTCTAGGGTTCTTTACTTTTCCAGTCACATCTGAAAATCTTGCGTAACTCTTCAATTTCTCCCATCCTACTCAAGCAATTACTGTATCTGGAAAATTATATTAAAAAATTACTAAGGTGACTAAGTCAAGCACTCAAATTGAAAAACATTAAAATTAAAGTTATCCGTACAATCTCCATTTAGCTCCCTTGGGCGTACACATTATAATGGTCTTCAATTACATCACCACAGATTCTCTTACATGGGATCCCTGACTCCTTCAGTCAGGGACACTACTTCCTTAATTAGGAATATTCAGTCTTTCGTTCTCTTGCCCTTGTTCAGTGTGCGGGCTTGCCTTATTGACTTCGAGCTATTCAGATCACACTCTTTAAGCAGGAATTATTGATTTTTCTATGCTATTTTTTAAATGGAACTCATTAATATAGTGTCAGGCTTTACTTTATATTCACAAAATTCTCATTAGGTTAAGGGATTTTATTATCTCCATTTTACAGATGGATAATGACCATGAAGAGAAATTAGGCTTAAATGTACTCACTAGTTTTGGGTGCCCAGTTTTGAGTATTCGTGACCTCAGTGTGTCTGGCAGTGTTTAAATCTATACATGTTCAGGCCATAGGCTCTACTGAATTCTCTGTTTCTTTTAATTACTCAAACTGGAAAACAAAGATTCAAGAACTAGCTAAAGGAAGTCTTTAAGAAGTTGTCATAAAGTCTGAAATGAAACATTTCCACATGGCCTCTAAGGGTGAAATTAGCATCTAATGCAGATTTGTTATACAGATAGAGATGCCTTATTTTTGTTTGTGAAGCTCCTTCTTCCATTCACTGCATATTCAACAAAAAGTAAACAGATAGGATAAGGAGCATATATGACTAAACAATGTTATGTGCTCTGAAAAAGTCTTGAGTATAAGAGTGATTTTCCAAGACGAAAAAGAGAACACTAAATGATGACACTAAGTACTTTAACAGTGGTTATGGACAAGGAGATTAAAGTTTAGTTGTAGACATTATCTCAAATTTTCTATTCCTTTAATTTTGAAACTTTGATTTTCTATCAATTTTGGAATATGCTTGTACTTATGGATAAAAGGGCTTCTTTTATTTATATTTATTAATTATTTTTATATCAAATGACAGTGTATATTTATGCATTTTTTGCATGTTTTCGAACAAGAACAGAAAATCATCCTACCATTTCTCATGGTCATTACCCAGTTCACCAAAGGTACTGGAGTCATTTGCTTCCCAGCACGGCCCTCTGGCTGTCAAAGTGGGGGTGCAGTGCCAGCGGTTTCATCCTCCAGATGTATCGATTCTAGGGCAACTGAATTGTGTGTGTTGTCTGAAGGATTCACCCATCTTTGCTGCCAGAGGAGGAAATAATAGAAGTTTCACTGGAGGATCTGGAGAGATTATCAGAAGGTTAACTTTACCGTGTACTGGCTTTGCCATTGTTTTGCTTCTCCTTGCTCTGAGTATCAGATTCATTTCACTGCAGCCTTCTTCTTAGTTGCCAGCTCCCTTCTCACTTTCTTTATCATTCTTGGTTTATCTTTTGACTGAAGTGCTTCTGAAGAGTAGATTTTACAGAGGGATATAATTTTCAAGCATTGTAACAAACAGTAACTCAACTTGCTGCTTGGATCAAATACGGTGAAAAGATTTTTTTTCCATGTGCAGGGCTAATTATTCCATTTATTAATAGCAAAGCTATTGTACTATTTGCTTTCTAGGTTACATTGCCTATACATGATAGTCTGTAGAAATATGTGATAACAAACAAAATTATGAGAAATGTCAAGACAAATGAATATATGATATTCTTTGTCTTATTTCAATGTTGCTTGGTTCAAATTTCTATTTAAGATCATAATATGTCTGAGAAAAATTCCATTACACTTATCCAGGCGTGGCTGGAATTCACATTTTTAAATATCAGTTGTCTTGAGGTTGCACAGGTTTATATATAATACTCTTTATTGTATGCAGCTGCTGCAGAAAAAGGCAGGAGAATTACTTCCACATAACTATTGAAAACAATAGAGAAACAATTTCCTACATGCTTTCATGTATAGAGTTTATCCTGATATAACCTGTAGCTCAGAATATTATGGTATAATGTGAATGTTGTGGGGTGCTTTTGTTGTTGCTGTTTTTCAATAAACAGTAAAAATGATCTCTGCAGTAACTGATAGCTCAAGCACTAAGGTTATTTGAGAAAATTGAATTGTGCTGGGGGGATACTGTATTATGAAGTGTATAGTGCCTGTAAAGAAACAGAAAAAAAAATGCATATTCCCGCAGCAAGAGCTACTTCCAGAGAGTAGAAAATTTCAATAAATAGGTGTACAAGGTAGCTATAGCAAATAGAGCAGACAGAGGAGTATAACCAGATGTTGCAGTGATCTGACGCTGCGTAGAAGACCAATGCATTACATTAAAATAAGCACTTTCCCTGCTACAGCTGGCCATGCATAGCATAGTGTAGAGTTGGAATTTATTATGCCATAGCATCTGCTTCTCTGTAATGCTTTCATTTTATTTTTCAGACTGTTGTAATCACAAATTTATTTATTTATTTATTTGGAGAACTCAGATGTGCTTGACAGAAGAAAAAAAGGCTGTGGTTTCTACAGAATCCCTGAGTAATATCCATTTGGCAATGAAAGAGACCCCAGAAATTATCTACAGTGCGCCGCACTGAAAACATAAAAAGTATTACTATCCTTCCTGCTGCACCCTACTCATTTTCTCTTCCTGAAACAGGGTGGAGAATGGAGAACAAAGAGCAGTCAGACAGGTAAAAGGAGAGGTGTTTCTTTTGCTGCTGAAGCAAGTCAAAAAGAACGAACATTTTCAGAGCTGGCATTTGTTGCTTTGATTGCATTTTTGACCTTGAAGGAGTATAAAACTCCTAAAGAGATGCAAGCCAAAATGTTTTGGGTTTTTTTTGCAGATTTTGTTTTGTCACAAAAATCTTGTGTTTTCCAACGTTGTTTTTAATATCTAAAAGAAATTATATGTTTACAGGCATACTTTACCACAATATTTATATATTTGATCTCTTGGAAAAAGCTCAGCTCTGTATTGTGATTTTTACTGTATTGACAGATAGTCAGGAAATTAAAAATTATGAATACACTTTAACACAGTTTTCACACCTGCAGGTTTGACCCAAATGAATAAACCATGCTTTTTGTTCCATTTTCTGTGGTTTCCGATGGTTCTTCCAGGCAAAAATAGCTTAGATTTTTAACAATTTTACTTTGCCTTTGGAAAACAGTCTGCTACATGTACTGACTCCACAAAGGAACGTATGAGTATTAAAAGGGGAAAAGGGATTTATACATGCTCTTAGATTGATCTAATTACATCATAGAATCAAATAAAACCACTTCTCTGGAAACCAGAACCTCTAAATTTCATGCATATCTGCATCTACATTTTGCAAAAGTAAACCAATTATGTCACTGATATTCACATAGCATGTAATTGAAGATTCTAGCTTTTTAGTAAACACAGATGTTGTTTAAAAACATACAGGCTTTTTGCTGCCTAATCCCAGGCAGGCTGTACACTGGCAATTTCCTGTATTTCTCCGTCCTCGCCTTCAGATCTCTTGCATATAGTCTTCCTGTCACCTTCTTTTTGGGGGAATCCTTGCAGCCTTTCCCATCCAGATCTTTTGCTGACAATCTACTCAGTCTATCCAGTGGACAAAATACAACATTACACTTTGCTTCATCTGTAGTTTTTCCATATCAAGCCCAATAGTTCAGCAATTCTGTCTTTTTTCAGCATTTTTTCAGGAATACATTTTGTTCTGCTGATCCTGAAAAGCCTCAATCTATCTGTAATACTGACATATTCTTATTTCATCATTATTTATGTGTTTGTTCCTTCTCTTTATTCATTCTTCTTTCCACCCAGTAGAGGAATGAACCCAAAAAACCTTATGGTGTGAATGTGCAAAGCTAAGCTTCTGTGTTGCTGTGCTGCAGGATATGGTAATAAACTCCAAGGTCAATTGCTCAGTGAAGCAAGTATAGCTGAAAGGAGATATACAGTCCTTCCAGATTAGAAAAGTCTAGGGCTTACTTGAGAACTAATTGGAGAAAGACAGTACAAAATATCAGAAGAGCAAGTAGCCCAAAGTAATTTTATTTCTTTTATCTTGGTAGTCGGTGTTTTTCAAAGAGGGTAATACTCTCAGTCAACAACATAACAGTAACATTTAATGTCTATATTAACTGTGTGATCTTTTGTTCTTTTGCTGGAATAGTATCCCATTGCATTTTTGCTGTCTTAAACAATATGATTTCTTCTATCCTCTAGCTATCTGTTCTAATTTTGTCAGGTAGACAGAAAAACAGAAACCCCACTGAAAAACAACACCAACAGCAAAGAAGAAAAAAAAAAAAAAAAAGGAAAAAATATAACAAAAGTTATGCACTGTGGATAAGATGATTGATAGGCTATTTTCTCACATTTCCAGCAGAGCCATGTTACAAACAAACAAACAAACAAAAATAATTCTCAGTTACAAAACTATTATTTTGCCTTTCACTGTTGCTGCAGATTTGCTTCTTACTCCCTTCCAGCAACATAGAATTATAGAATCACTCAGGTTGGAAGGGACCTCAAGATCATCAAGTCCAACTGCAGCCTAACCATAGTACCCTAACAACCCTCTGCTAAATCATATCTCCGAGCACCACATCTAGTCATTTATGCAGACTTGAAAAAATTAAGACTATAGGCCAAGTGGAAGAAAACTCTTTGAAATCCAATCAGAGGGGGAGAGGTTTCAAGTTGATAGCCTGAGTTCATTCCAAAAAGTCAATGTGATTTGGCAAGTAACTAGGGCTCTATCAAAGATAAAAGTAGTCAGAAATGCAAAGGAGCCAGCACAATGTAGAGACTGAAGTAAAACTGGAACAGAAATGTTGGGGTGTGTGTGTGCGTGCTTGTGCATGTGGAGTAGCTGAAGAAAGAAGGGATGTTTGACTGTTTGAATGATTCATAATTAACAGACATGAAAACAAGCTTTAGAAAGAGATGTTGGGATTCTAGGAGTTCAGTGCTGTACTAAATGATACAGATGAACATTAGAAAAAAGGCTAATCTCCTAAGGCTAATCTTCTAATCAGAAGAATGGCATGCATTTAGTAATTTCACAGTCTATCACTGGCTGACTAGGAAGGATTATCTTTGCCAAAATAAGTTTATCTCTAAGTTATGACTTCTAAAAGTTTTATTTGGAAAATAAAAACAACTCTGGAACAAATATCATTTTCCTTAAAAAAAAAAAAAGTGTTACTCATCAAGAAACAAGGAGATGATGTCATGTAATCACCATTTAGTAAAATAAATGTTTCTGTCATCAAGTAAGAGAAAGACTTTCTCTGTATGCTGTTAAACTGAAATTGTCAGGCAGAGTGTACTTCAGTTTTCTCAAGATGCACAATTTTAAGCATCCTGGTTGACTGTAGATTTACATATCTTTACCAGAAAACTTTACAGATGCAAACTGCATGTTAGGAAGATAAGATAGTATTCTAGAAAATATTTGTTATAACTGGCACTAATTTAGACTGCAGTAATTTAATACATGGCTTAGTTATAGAACAAGCTTAAATTGCTGTTGACTATCTGCTGTAATTTATTGTTCATCTCAGTTTCCTTTGCTCTATGTAGGATATGAACAATATTTAAAAACTGATTTTCTAAAACATGATTATAATAAATTTTAATTGTTGGGGTAAATTTTTTAGTATAAAATCAATCAAACTGCGGGAAATACTAATTACTAAAGCCTCTGAAAATGTGTTATTATTAGGAGCCATAGTCCATGAATGAGTTATGAAAAGTTATCCATTGTGATCATCATTCTGAACTCAATCACCATCTATAACTGAAATATAGTATTACTATTACATTAATGTAAATAGTCAGTTTCATCGTATGTAAGGAAGTATCCATAAAATTATTTCAAAATTCTTTCCACCTCTGAAGTTTACTAGGTGAAATGGAGGACTTTGTCAGCTTAAGTATTTTTCTATTTTTTATATAACCCTTCCCTTACAGTGAGTCATTTTTCCATCCAAAAAATGTAAAACTTGGGCCTCATTTGCATCCTAAAAGTATATGTATATATATATTTGAAAACAGGTGGTGATTACCATCGTGGGTATTCGTCCCCCCACTACCTTTCCTGAAGGAACTACTGACGCATCAATATCAGACACCTACTTGGTAATGCTAAATGCAGTGCGCCTCCAGTTTCAGTCTAAGTAACCAATCTATGGCTTTTAAATAATGGTCAGAATCTCCTAACAATCAGAAAGTGGAAGGGATTGTGGTTCCAGATCTAGAACATTAATGAGAACAGAGTCGCTTTATGTTGTTGGCATCAAGGGAGTTATTTTGCTGCACGCTACTAAAGGATCTGACTTAATAGTGAAAGATGATATAGAAAAGTTCAGTTCTAGTCCTTCCTACATACACCAATCTGCATAAGGTAGTGAATGAACTACTGATACATGTACATATGTGCAAAAAGTTATAAATAATTTATATCATATAACCTATCTGCTAAAAATAGTAGACTTCCATTTTGTAAGCTGCTCAAACGTCCAAACTAATTTCTCTAAGCCTCACCTTTAACTTTTCTGGAATTTGTTGTGTAGCTGTATCTTTTAACTCACCCACACCTAGAAAATGATGAGTTAATAATATAGGCATGAGTTGCAATAATTATACATTTATTTGAATTCAGGAAATTTCTGTTCTGTTATCAATGATCTTTGGGTGCAGATAGCTAGAAAGACTGATCCTCAGAGCTGAGGAATGCTTGAGTGGTTCTTTCACATTAGATACAATATGTTGTTCCCTATATAAAGTGTCCTTTCCAGGAGGCTGGCAAAGGATGATAAATTAAATTCCACCACAGAGGGTGGACTTCATCATATTTGATTGTAAGAATGTAGAAAGACTTGCATTATTACTTCACAATTCCTGAAAATTTGTTCTTTTACTAGACTGTGTGAAGTCATTTTGATGGAAGATGAGCTTGCTGTTTCAGTGCTCAATCTGTGGTCTATAGAAAGTTACACAGATGAAAAACAATACTTGACATTCATCGTTTTCCTAATTATAGCTGAAACGTATCCTAGTACATAGCAAAATATTGCCTTCTGAGATTATAATATTGTCAGTGATTCTAACTTTAACCTATGTTTATCATTAGTTTTTATCTTCATTTATGTTGGTGCTTATATTTTTTTCTTTTGCCGTATCTTTTGATAAATTAGATGATAGCCCCTTTGGGGCAGTAGCCATATTTTGCTGAATGCTTTCTGGTATGAAATAAGCCATGCTTTGGATTTGGCTAAAGGCTTGCTACTGAAAATAACAACCTTCAGAAAACTTTTGCCCTGTTTAAAGGCTATACTGATAGACCTCATCCTCCATTTAAGGCCAAGGTTTCACTTCACTAATTTCTTACTATTTTCTGTGTAAAGAATGGTGGTACTGTGAAACTGGTCATAAGAAAAGCAAAGGGGATTTCTTGTTTTTCAGTATCTTTGTAAGTGGACATACAAAAGCACAAAATCTCTTGGTTCCCTTGTCCTGTGTCTCTGACATCATTAATATTGATCTAGGGTATTATACTCCTTAGATATGTGGGAAATGTCCTCTTCATTCAGACCTAATATATTTGCCCAGTGGCTGTCCCTCCACCACTTTGTTCACCTTTTTTTTTTTTTCATTGAAGACACCGGATTGTATTTACTTATCTGAGCCTCTTATGCCAGGAAACAGCAGGTGTGCTGACACTTTAGCACAGGTCACTGGGGATCCAGTTTCTTGAAGATATTTGAATTTCCTGTTGGCTGATCAAAATACTGATGTTGTCAAAAGTGGAATATAGATGTGCACATTTTGCAGCTCTTACTTATCGTGGGATGATTCACATGAAATGAGAAGCAGAGCAGAGTTAGTCATGTGAGAATCTCTCCTGACTGCCTTCTCTCTATGCTTCGCTGCTTCCTGTCTCATCTGTGAGAGCTACACATAGCCTTTGAACACCCAGAATGAAGTGCTCAAATAATAATAAAAAAAAATAAACTCTTAATGAGTGGAAATATGGTAACAGCTACTAAATATGAAGTCTAATTTTCGTAAATTACAGGTTTTAATGGGATACACTACATTATTTATGGATTATTTATGATTTTACTTCTAATATACAGGCAAATACTGTCTACGTTTTTTACTAGTCTGTAAACTAGACTAGTAAACTAGTCTGTGAGCCACTGAAAATAACAGTCACACGGAGATCAGCTTTTCTCTATTTCTTTGTCCATGATCTCAAGTTTGTATTTGCTACTTCACTACGCTAGAGATTTTAGTAGATAAGAAATCCTTTGGATCGGTGGAAATAGTAAAAATAGGTGAGATGAAAAGTTAGGAAGTATATTTTGATGGGGTCTTCTAGTAGAAGGGAGAACAACTGGGAAAGAAAGGAAAGAAAAAGAAAACAAAAAATGAGAGGAAAGATAGATATTGAAGAAAAATATTTGACCAAGAATTCAAAATAAGTTTGTTAATATATAGTGCCATTCTTCTAACTGAAGTCTCATTTTCAAAATATTGAAACAGAATATTCAAAAATCTGTTGAAAATTTAAATGTTTAATTAAACTATATTTCAGTAATATCAAATCAATAATATAAAACAGAGTCAATTCAGTTTCATATCTATTGCCTGTCATTTATCTTAATCACAATTTAATGTAGTTTATTAAAGAAATGATGGTGGATATTCTTTTTTTTTTTTTTTTTAAATACATTTTACAATGAATATTTAATTTCCAAATAGGGGCGGGGAAGTTACTATTAAATGCTACATATCAGGACAAAAATATGTGTGTAGGAAAGTATTTGATTATGTGCTTACTTTGTATGTAAATCTTTTATGTTTTTAGTATTTTCTTAATTTTCTAGATTTTTTAGATTTCCTTACCAAATAGTTGATTCTTTTCAAGGTTTTACAGCTTAAATTGTACATCATTATTTTTCTTCACTGTATCATTCTAATAACACATACATATTATATCTCACACTTAGCTACATCTCCAATTAATCTATTATTTCTACATTTGACAGTTAAAGAAGTCAAAAGTCTGTCTAGCTATTATCTTCCTATGAATTTGTTGGGGATTTTTCTGTTTCTTTTTTAATTAAAAACAGAAGTTGTCGACTACGTGTTAATCAGTAGAAACCTCTCCAGTAAATATTATTAATATGAAATACAAATTGAAGGTGATGGAAAAGGAAGGAGCTCCGGAGAGAAATCCATCCTTCTTCCTATGATTTTGAAATTATTCAGGGAAAACTCCTAATGGAAAGAAATGCAGCTATGCCAGCTTCATAAATCCAAAAGCTATGTATGAAATAGAGCTTCTTTGCTTACTTTGTATGTGTAATTTTGCTTGTGTTGCCTATGTTTTAGAGAAGAACATCTTGTACACCCTTTTGTCCAATTTATCTAGCAGCATTATGAGAGAAAAAGTAGTCTAAGCCTGATCAGAAAAATAAATTCGGAAGAGCGCAGAAAGAGAGGAGGCATGGTCCAAACTAAAAGTTTCTGCCCCTGTACCTCAAATTACCAGTACTAGAAATTAATATAATATTCAGCCTTGGGATTCCACTGCGTCTTTCCTTGTTGTAGTGACTTGTGTTATCTCCAATAACTGTGTAATATAGTTCACCTCTGGAGAACCTCGTAACACCAGTATACGAATACAACTTCTGAAATGGTTCAACAAAAGCAATTACTGAGTAATCCTCTTCAACTGAAATCAATTCTTAGTAAGTATAACTTTCTCAGTATTTTTGTAATTAACATATTAAAGTTTAGTATATAAGCCCTCATTGATATGAAGTAACACACTGAGCATATTTTCTTGGAATTCTAATGTTAGTTTTATCACATAACCAGAACATTAATATTACATAATCACCTTACTAATTGTCTTCTTTTTTTTTTTTTTTCCCCCTTGGATGGCCATAGTTGTAAAAATACAGTAATCAGAGCAGAATGGTCAAATGGCCTCATGTAAGCTTCTTAGGAACAATGCTAAAATAATCATCTCTTTTATTTTAATTTGGAATTGGGTCTTTTTCCTTTTTAATTTGATTCCATAAACTCTCAGTTGCACTAAAAGTTTGTCTTAATGGGTTTTTAAATACCACTGCCAGGATGCCCTGTAGCAATCTAGTTGTGATTCTTAATGGCATCCAGCTGGGCAGGAATGGTTGCATCAAGATGTCCATCCAAATCAAAGAATAGTTTTAACTTAGAAACAAAAAGTCCAGTATTCATTTTTTGAGTGACTCTCATCTACATTTCCTTTTCCTTAATAGAAGTTCATCATTCCTTCTTGATAAACTGACAAGAAGTAGGAAAGTGCAGTGTTTTGAGGTATCCCTTAAAATTTTCTTCACTGCTATGCTTCCCTGCTCTTAGTGAAGCCCTTGTTTCTATGTAAAATTGGTCTTTAACATTGGTTTTACTAAATTACTAACATTATCATTCTGTGTTGTAGCTTCTTTATGAGTTAGGCAGGAAAAGATTAAGAAGAGGCCATTTGAACTTACACATGGGTGTATCAATTTTCCAAAAAGCCAAATGTGAAAAGACAAAAGAATACAGCTATACTCCCTCTGAGGTTAATTCAGCTAAGAAAACATCTTCATCTACAGAAGAAAATTATACAACACACACTTTTTAATTGTGCAGAGATGAACAGTTTATTGGCTCATTAACTCAAATTAGTATTTTATCCTAGAATATTCCAGATTGCTAAATTGAAATCAGTTAAATATGGAATGCGTACGTGTCCCTGTATTCAAAACAGAAGGAAAGGAATTTGTGACCAATATTTTCTCATGACTCCAAACATTCAGAGCATTGTCCCATACTGAAGTCTACAGTAACATTTTCTCCACATTTACCTAATATTTTAACATAAGCTAAACTATTCACAGCCTAGAAATACTAAAAATTATTGAAAAATTATCACTGATGTGGTTTTTTTTGATTGTTTCCAGTGAATTGTTGAATCTGAAGCAAAGATATGCAGACATACTGTGAACATCTAATAAGCTTGCTCATGAAAATGGACACAATACTGGGGTTGAATGTTTTGTTTGTTTGTTTGTTTGTTTTAAAATAGTCGGCGTAGTTTTCTTTCTCTCTTCATAAGAAAATGGATTGTCTTAATGCAACACATAAAATGTCACTGTTTGTTAAATTAAAAAAAAAAAAAAGAAGAAGAAGAAGGAAACACTTCAGTTTTAGAATGATTGTTTCTATAATAAGGTAGCTCTGTCTTTAAATATTACTGAAAATATTTTCTGTGAAGCAAAAATGTGTTTTAGTAATAGAAGCCTGGTCAAACCCAGGCTATGAAAGAACTTTCTATCTTCAAAGTAAAGAACACAAATACAAATCTCACAAGCAATAAAAAACATTATTGACTTGGGGAGTGAACAAATCAAAACTATGATAAACATCTCACTAGGAAAAGACAATAAAGGATTTTTTCAAAAATCTGTTTAGAATTTAAAATAATGCCACTTGTAGAAATTCTCTATTTTCCTAACTACTGTTATACTAAATGACGTCCTTTCTCTTCTAAGTAGCATGCAGATTGGATGATTAATAAATTGATTTTTTTTACCTTTTACTTCTGTCTTTCAGGGATGGTATCAGTAAAGAAAAGGTACAAAACACAGTGGCCCTGTAAATAAATATCATACTGCTCAGCTGATAATGTTAAATATTGATAAACATACAGATTCTGAGTACAGTTACTAAAATTGTTACCTTATTATTAAATGTAGTGTCAGTACTATTTACAGTATTTAGGGAGTTACAAAAAGGTAATACAAAAAAATTACAAAATTACAAAAAGGTAATTACAAAAAGGTAAAGAACATAAGAATTATAGACTTTCTAAAAGTTAGGTTCTCAAGACAGATTTGAATGAGGCATTGTGGAAAACAGAGATGAAAAGATATTAATTATGATGAATTATTCACATTGTAGCAATTGGGTAATTTGCTACTGAAGAGTTGAAAAACATCAATGCTTGTTTATTGTTGATTTATAATCTCAAAATGTAAGAAATAGTCTATCATCTCAATTTTGGAAATAACTGAAAATTCTTGCTATAAATTGAATGTTTGTGATAAGAAATTCCACTGAAAAAAAATAAGGTTTATGACAATATGCAGTACAAATCATAACCTACTTCTGGCTGGAGCTATTAAAATTAATTTTCTTTCCTTTTAATACAAACATTTGTAGTGTTCTAGTTCCTTGAGTATGGAATACTATGCATTTCTCTTTAATTATGTGTAGATTACCTAAAGATATAATAATGAAATGCCTTACCACTGGAATCTCTGTAACATAATTTTATGAGATCAAGTTTATCAAGACTGCTTGTTACCAAGAAGAAAACCTAACTTCTTCTGAATATTAAGTAGGTAAGTAGATTTTTCAAAGCTATTTGGCAGCTGTGAACCTCCAGTGTAACAAACAACATTGTTGGATAAAGAGCTGCGATTATCAGAATGAAATAACTGTGTATTTTTTTTTTTTATTTCTGAGCTGTTTGAATTACTTTTGGGGTCACTGTTCCCTGGGGCCGACTCCCTTGACTGGTTATGAGGGACTGTTTATGGAGGACAACACTCAGATGAGCTGCCTTCCTTTTTCAGTAACCAAAAGTAGAGTTTCCTTCCTTTGATGCTGATGATGAGGTAGATTCAAGGAATCTGCAGTGCCTATGGTGCATTCACCATCTTCCCTCGAAGCATCTCTCTCCTTGATTCTCAGCTTTACCATCTTTATGTCATGCTTCAGATGGGTAAGCAGTTTGGCTGTAGCTCTAGTGATAGAGGGAGAGGTGTCTAAACATCTTGTTGATTTGTCCCATCTTCCTATGCTACCAACAAGCTGTAATAGAGCATTTATGTGCAGCGTCTCAGCATCATAGCAAAGGGAAAGCTGCTGGCAGAATCATCAAAGGAATAAAAGCTTTTAATGTACAGTAATAACTGGCCATGACTGACATACATAGCAAAAAGATAATTGAATGGTTTCTGTCTACAAAAACAAAGAGAGGTTACTTATCTAGAAAAGGAAAGAACTAAAAAATATATATTAAAAATTTAATAAAAATTAGGTGTAAATTAGAAGTTCCTTAATGTCTTCTTAAAGTTTCTTAGCAAGCCAAAAACATCTTCCATTGGAAATTCATGAAGCAAAATTCAAATACTAAGGGGTTTCTAAGACAAAGGTCAATAGTCTTATGAAAGTAGTTTTGAGGTGTACACCTGATGTGACAGAATCACTCAGGAAATCCGTTTCTGTTCAACAAAACTCATTTTGACTTACTTATTGGCAACATAAAATATAGCTTGACAGAAACTTAGAATGAATCAATAACAGTACAAATCAGTAATAATACAACTTACAAAGTTAAACAGTATGGCTCTATATGTAGTTGCTATGGACTGAAAAAATCAGAGGTTCTTTGAAGATCAATTTTTCAAGAGAAATTGATAGTAATTTAGGAAGATCTCAACAAAGTATCAGTTTCAAATTATCCACCCTGTCATTTAGTTCTCTGATGTCCTTTGATTTCAGCTGAGATCTCTATTAATGTTATTGTGAAGCATTTAAAAAAACAAACAAACAGATCCTGGATAGTCATTGTGTACATGAAAGCTAAGAATGATTTGAAAACCATTGAAATACTTTGATTACAGCATTTAACTTGTGTTTTTTTTTCTCTGCTGTCCATGCTGCAATGCTGAGTGAATCAACCTGAATGCTGCGTTTGGGATGGAGGTGCGAATACTGAAGAAGCAATTTTCCAAGGCAGTGCAAAATCTTTGATCGGAGAATTATTATTCCAAGGGACACGGAATACAAAGAAGTAAAGAGAATCCAAGGGGGGAACTATGGGTTTTGGTTTTCCATAAATTCCTCAAAAAAGTGTGCTTGACAACATGGTTCCACAGAAATGAATATTGTTTCTCTGAGGACTTCAGCAAGTCTTCTCATGGTCCTGAGCATCTTGTCTCCAGCTTGCAGCATGTGTAACGGTCAGCTCAGGACAGTGACCCATTTGGTATTTAGAGGGGTGGGAGAAATGGGTATGTTCATGAGGGAAGTTGGCTATCATCTAGAAATAGATCCCAGTCCTAGGAAACAGCAGTGTCATTTGTGGTCCCAAGAAAGGCAATGGTGGGAATGTACAGTTGAAAGTTAGCTTTCACTGTAAGCTGAACAGACTAAAATCCATCTAACATGCTAAGGAAAAAATATAATGCGAAAATGTTCCAGTAGGCTGTGAATAGTTTCTTAGTTTCTGTTTCTCTTGCCCATACAGACTGAATAGACTGACTGATGTACTTTTGGACACATATACTTGTATTCAAAGTCCTCATCAGGAGCTACTCATATTTCAGTTGTTACCAGGGCTACTGGGTTAAAACTATACTATTGAATTTTAGAACTAACTACAAAACCTTACAATGAAAAGATCTGTGAGCATTTTAGAAATCTGCATCTGGAGTTTATTTAAGAAAGCATCTGCGAAACTTCTTAAAGCAACCTAGAGAAAAAAAAAAGAAAAAAGGAAAAAAAAAAAAGATGAAGTCTCATTCTTCCTGAAGATTATAAATTAGGGTATGGATCAGCAACATATACGCAAGGTTTCAAAGACACAAATAGTTTTTTCTTCAAGGCAGGTGGACAAGATTTGCAGTGTCAGAAGAAATCAAAAATTAAGTAGCAACTAGATGAGAAAGTTTTAATCAGTGATTCAAAGGAAGGAGAATAAATTGATATGTATTTACTCACCTGAAATAACACAAAAATCTTCTTTTACTGTTTGGTACTTTTTGTTCTAAATATCATCTAAATTGACCAAAATGGCATCACAGTAAGGAAAACATTCTTTTACCAAAGTTTTTTTTTTGTTTTTTTTTTTGAATCAACATTTTTATCAAAGTAGGGAAGAAGTTTGAAAACTGTTTGAATTGATGTAGCTTGCATAATTAATAATGTTTTGTTTTGGTTTTTTAGATAGTGTTCACACCACTAATTCTGAATTCCTAAATAAAAACAAAACAAAAGAAAAGAAAACAACAAACCACACTCATTTTTCTAGTTCATTCACATGAAGAAATAATTTCAGTAAAATTCATAGACTCATAGAATGGCTTGTGTTTAAGGAATCTTCAAGCCATCCAGTTCCAAACCTTACTGTGGGCAGGGTTGCCACCCATGAGATCAGGCTGTCCAGAGCCCCATCCAATCTGGCCTTGAATGTCACTGGTGATGGCATTCACAGCTTCTCTGGGTGAACTCAGCCTCATCTTCCTCTGAGTGAAAAAATCCTCTTAATACCTACTTTAAATCTGTAGTTAGAGTGCTGTAGTTAAAGAAGGTTCTAATGGATAAGAACAATACTAAAAATTTTGTCAAAAATACAGAAATTGAGTCAAGACTAGAGGCTGGAATTAATTGAATACAAACATTCACCAACACATGCATGGAAAATAATACTTAAATGACAGATGAAACCATTCTGTGGGCTTTCCAATAATGCTTCTGATAGCATTAAGGTCAGAATATTAAATAGAGAATGCTTGCTGATTAAATTAGGTTGAGAAGAATGGCAGACATAAGAATAAGTTACAAGAATGTAATTTATGTGTCATACAATTGGTAAACCTTTAAAAAAAAATACAAAAAAAGGATTAGAAAGAAAGATGGGAAGAAATTTACATGGTGGCAGCATACATCATCAGGAAATAAGTATTATTTCTTTGTGTACAAGTACCAGAAATGTAAGTAATGTGGATTCACATTTGTCATGGTTTTATGATTTTTTGGTATCAGTATTCCACATCATAACATCATGTAGTCCACTTGGAGAATCCCAATCAGTTTCAGAAAATGTTGGAGCAAAATAATGATTACCTAAAGAATAAACCTCAAGGAAAGCCTGCAGGTAGTTATTTTCCTGTGGTTTTGGATCAAGCTCTGTGTTTTAACTTTACAAAGTTATTTAAAGAAGTAATCAGTATGCAAATAAACTGTTTAATTCTCTGGTAGACTGTCTTCTAACAGTGAAACAATATTTAAGTAATCTATCTGTAAAGCTGGAAAACTTTTTGTTTTGTGCCATTTCCTATATTTTTTTTTAATATATATATATATATATTTTTGTCAGACTCCTGATAGTTTCTCCATATGCCTTCTGTATTTGTAGTGGATTTCAATGAAAATAAAAGCATGAGAACCTGTCAAATACTATTTTTCCACATGACCTTTGGAGAATTTCAAATGGTAATGCGATTATCTAGTAGGTTCTACATTGCTATTGTCATCCACATTTTCTCAGAGCTGTGTTTTTAGGCATTTTACCTGATACCTGCAGAGGAATTTATACTTTGCAGGAATTAATCATGTGGTAGAACATCCAGCATGCCACTTGAATGTCTGAAATTAAAATGAGATGCAGCTGTTCTAGGAGAAGAACACATGGAAATTGATGTTTCCATTGTTAGAGGACAGTGATTTTTGAGAAATGCTCGATAATTACAGGGACTCTGTACATTTTGTGCTTTGTTATTAAATTATAAAATTTAAATTTAGTATAAATTGTGTCACCTATTTAAAAATGGTATGCCTATTTATGCTGTATTTTTCTTACAGTATATTCTCTACTTTGCTGGATACCATATTTGCTTCAATTATGTTTGGTCTCTCTTTCGTGTTATAGAGTAGCTGTCTAGAAAGACATTGAATGATTTGAATCCTATTTTGTTTATTTGTTTGTTTTTCTGAAACCATTAGATTTGTTTAAAATACTTCTTTCCCCTCCTTAAAATTTTCAATTTCTGCTGCTTGGTGGTTCCTTTGTGCATTTGAAAGGTTGCTGTCAAGCATCCATTTCTTCCATAAACTAATTTCTTTGTCTGGGGAAAAAAAAAATAATAAAAAAAAAAATCTATCAAAATCCAAACAAAACTAAAATACAAATGAAAAAATCAGGATTCCTTCAGATTATCTGAAAAAAAAAAAAAAAAAAAAAAAAAAAAAAGTGCAATGCAAGAAACAGGATGGATATAAAACATGCCCCATCTGAATCTTTTCAATGTTTAAACCCATAAACCCAAAAGTATATTTAGATACTTGACTAAAGTGGCAATAGTAAGTACTACTGTCATTTTGTAAGCATATAACATTCTAAAAAGCAATAAGTTGAGCTTGTGTTTATCCAGAGAATAAATTCCCCCTCCTCTTTTCAATCTGATCATTTTACATTTAAAAAAAAAAAAATAATAATAATAATAATACTATGGGAACATTTGATAGAAATAAATGTGTCATTTTATTTGATACTTTTCTTGTCATTTTCTTTTTTCTATTTGAATAGAAAAAAAATAGAAAAAAAAAGAAAAACAAGTTATGATGCTCTCTCATGTTCTGTGAAATTCTTCTACCACTGAAAAATCCCAACAGAAGATTACTTAAGTAATCTGTGGTATTTCATGAAGCTCGTTAGCACCTTTGTAAACTGCAATATTGCTAGCATTGTTCACTAAATACAGAAGAATTAGAAGAGTTATCATAGCAAAAAATAAAGGATGTCCCTTACTCTGAATAGTTTTTACTAAATTTCATATTATACAACAGATGTTTTCAATTTGAAATATGAAATAGCAGTGACAGGGCTTTATGCTGTTTATGGTAAACTTATTTACTGAATAAACTATAGGCTACAAGATTTTTTAAGGGAAATAATAGAAGTTTATGTTTTTGTTTGTTTTTGCTCAGTTTCCTGGCTCCAATCTTTTCTACCACTGTAATCAATCAGGGCAGGAACAGTTGACTTTCATTTCAAAATGAGAACTTTTTTTCCCCAAAGTATTTTACTGTTTTATTTCCCGCAATAATGAAAGTATGGAAATGCTACAAAAAATTTGAAAAACATCAAACTATACAATACTTGGGAATTTTGCTTCCATACATTGTTGCTTATGCTGACACAGTTTTATCAATGTGATTATTTTTAGTTAAACCATTTTGGAATTGAATTTTGTCTTGCTGCTGAAGAGTTATTCATCAAGAAACATTTGATTAGGCAGTCATTGCACAAATATATATAACTCTCTAGTACCTTATGGTACAAATTAAATCACAAAGACCACTAACCATTTGGTTGAAAAAGCTACAAGTTAGAATATTAAACTTCTCTTAATTGCAGCAGACAGGTAAGGTGAGCTTTTTTTTATTATTATTATTTTTATTATTATTATTATTTTTTTTTTAAAATTTTCCCTCCTATTTTCCTCAACTCCTCTTATCCTGTAGATGGCTCTCTAGTAAATTTTCAGATTTTGGTGTGTGCATTGTTTTTTTCTGCCCATTCTATTATTGATTTTGTCTTTCTACAACGGTCTCTTTAACACAAAGGTGAGCAGTATCCTCAGGAATGATCACCTGGCATACAAAATACACAGAATCCTAGAAGAGGCAGTTAATTTTCTTGTTTGATTGTTTTGTTTTGTTACTTGTTTCCAAATGGGGGAAAAAATATCTGGCTTCCATGCTTTCATAGAAAGAAATGCTAAATATAGACATTATGAGTGATGCAGTACATCAGTGAAGTGCCTTTAGATTTGATTCTGTCAATAAAATGCTTATATTAATGTATTAGAGATGCCTATAGTGATGTCAGACTTTATTGAATCAGAACAGATAACTTGGGAAAGGAGGAGGGTTGTATATTTTTTCTGGAAATTGTATTTTAAATATTTTCAAACTGTATTTGCAAGTAGTGGCACTGTAACCACTTAGGAATATGTTGAGAGTTTCCTGTTAGCTCCTTAAGAACTGGTTTTTCTGTCAATAATTTTGAAACTTAAATCCAGAAATAATTATATATATATTTTTTTCAGTAACCCATAGATTTAGCCCCTGTGATTTTAGTTAAGAAGTGTTGTAGACTTTGCAATCTACATCAACTATCAGATCTAGTTATCAGAAAACAGAAAAGTAGTTTGCCTCATCTTCTATGCTTATGGATCTCTCTAAAATTGTCATCCTTCACATAATGCATTTTTTGAAATATTTCTGTTTAAAGCATTTCTCAAAAATGTTAGTAAAACAACTTGAGCATAAACATCTTCCTACAATGTTACACACAAGTACTACTTTAAAAGTACTGATCACCACTGACTGATCACGTATACTATCATAGATAATGACCAAGAAGTTATGGTGTGTTGTTTTTTTTTAATAAAAAAACTTCCATATTCCACTACCTGAACTCAGAATTGTTCTTACTTATGGCCAGTTACTAGAAATCTTGATACCATACTATGGGTATCTGGTTATGTTCCTATAAACATACTGCCTCCACAGAAGTCTCTGTTTACATTTCTTTAGTGAGAAAGTGTAGAGGTGTAGAGGTAGTCAAGTCTTAATCTTTATTTATTTATTTATTTATTTAAGATTAATTCTCCAGTATTTCCTCTGTGTTGAGTGTTTGATGACTGCAGGTATGTTGTGATGACCAACGAAGTCATGTTTGCAGCAGATGTGAACATAAAACATGAATGGGCTGACAATAGCAGGACTAGGGGAAATGGATCCAAGTTGAAGGAGGGAAGATTTAGGTTGGATGTTAGGGGGAAGTTCTTTACTAGGAGAGTGGTTAGGACAAGAAGGACATGGAGATTTTGGAAAGGGTCCAGAGGAGGGCCACGAAGATGATCAGGGGGCTGGAGCACCTCCCCTATGAGGACAGGCTGAGGGAGTTAGGCTTGTTCAGCCTGGAGAAGAGAAGGCTGCGGGGTGACCTCATTGCAGCCTTTCAATACCTGAAGGGAACCTACACCCAGGAGGGGAGTAAACTCTTTGAGAGGGCTGACAATAGCAGGACTAGGGGAAATGGATCCAAGTTGAAGGAGGGAAGATTTAGGTTGGATGTTAGGGGGAAGTTCTTTACTAGGAGAGTGGTTAGGCCCTGGAACAGGCTGCCCAGGGAGGTTGTGGATGCCCCGTCCTTGGAGGTGTTCAAGGCCAGGTTGGACAGGGCCCTGGGCAACCTGATCTAGTAAATGTGTATGTTTGGTGGCCCTTCTAGGCAGGGGGGTTGGAACTACATGATCCTTGAGGTCCCTTCCAACCCGGGTCATTCTGTGATTCTCTGAATCACCTTGGGGCCATTTACAGTTCCAAAATGCGGACCAATGAAGGCTCAAGCAAGTGTTTGTGTGGCATAAGTTTGTTTTGTCTTTTATACAGAAGCATTCTGAAATGCATGCTTATAATTAGCATGATGAATGTGATTATTCAGAAAATGTATGATACTGTAGGATTTTTTAAAATAGATAGCAAGTGAATATCAGAAGGAATGCTATCCTTCTTCGTGTTGGTCATAGAAGTAAATTTTTATCCTCTGTTTTTACATACTTCTAAAGACTAATAACTCATGGCATAATTACAGAGATTCTTACTGCCTCTACATTTGTTTAAACACAAAGTAAATAATATATGCATTTTTACTCCAGTATTAAAATCAGTAGGGTTTAGATATATATTCAGTGGCTATTTTCATTACAAGAGTTAACATAGTAACTTACTAATTAAAAGGACTTATATCTGGTAAGTAAGCAAGAAAACAAAATCAAGAAGAGCAAAAAATGCAGATTAAGCAGGTTTGTGTGCTTTAACAAAGGCAGGAATAAACAAGAATTAGCAAATTGATTGAACTAAAACCAGTGTAAATTATAATAGCTCTTACAAATTACTGGGATTAATTCAATATTTGTGTATTTTAAAATCCATATTTTTAAGAATAATTGTATATCAGTGCTGCCTGATTTTTAATTTATTTATTTATTTATTTTCCCTGGGGCAATAGTAACACCTGGGAAGAAATAACACTTTTTTGGGAAACAACAACATATATTTACTCTACAAGAGCAGTCTGAACTTGACGGTCACAGAAAGTAAACAGGTCAGCTTGCAAAACAGTCTATCAATAAAGTGATATTTAGTATCTCAGAAATGACGAAGCATACAGCTTAGTATTCTGAAATTGAATTTGGAAAATTCGGCTATCTACTTTTATAAGGGCATGTCACCTGGGAAGAATATAGGGGATGCTGTCTAGACTTGCAGACATGGGATCAGGAAAGCCAAGGCACGGGCAGAACTGATCTTGGTTAGGGATGTTAAAAACAACAAGAAGACATTCTACAGGTATATTGGCCAGAAGAGACAGGCCAAAGCAAATATATCATCTCCTTTGTTAAATGTAAAGGGAGATCTGGCTTCAACAGATGTGGAGAAGGCTGAGGTACTGAATGAGTTCTTTGCCTCAGTCTTCGCTGGCAGACAGGCTTCTAACATTTCTCACATCCCTGAACCCTACATCCCTAAACCTCTAGGTGAGGACTGGGAATTAAATCCCTGCCCACTGTAAAGGCAGAGTAAGTCTGATGAGAATGAATGCACACAGGTCTACGAGGCCGGATGACATGCACCCCAGGGTACAGATGGAGCTGGCAAAGGTGGTTGCGAAGCCACTCCCCATCACATTTGAAAAGTTGTAGCTGCCAGGTGAAGTCCTGGGTGGCTGGAGAAAGGGTAGTGTTATTACTATTTATGAAAAAAAAAAAAAGGGACAGAGAAGGGCCCGGGGAACTACAGGCCGGTGAGTCTCACCTCTGTGCCTGGAAAGATCATGGAGCAGATCCTTCTGGCTGACATGCTGGATCATGTGATGAATGAGTGCGTAATCCAAGACAGCAAGCACAGCTTCACCAGGGAAAGCCATGCCTAGCCAATCTGGTGGCCTTTTATGATGGGGTGACAGCACTGGTGGACAAAGGGAAGGCAACTGATGTCATTTGCCCAGACTTGTCAAAGGCCTTTGACATGTTCCCTCACCACATCCTTTTCTCCAAGTGTGAGAGATGTGGATTTGACAGGTGGATCGCCCTGTGGATAAGGAATTGGTTGATAGGCCACAGACAGAGGGTGGTGATTAACAGCTCCATGTCCGGGGGGGCCAGTAGTGAGTGGTGTCCCCCAGGGGACTGTCTTGGGACCAGAGCTCTCCAGTGCTCTTTAACATCTTTAACAATGACAAAGATTATGGAATTGAGTGCACCCTTAGCAAGTTTGCTAATGACACCAAGCTGAGATATGCGGTTGACACAATGGAAGGAAGGGATGCCATTCAGAGGGACCTTAACAGACCCAAAAAAAGGTGGACCTGGGTGAATCAAAGGAGGTTCAACACAGCAAAGTGCAAGGTTTTCACTCGGACTAGAGGAATCCCAGGCTTATATACAGACTGTGAAGAGCAGTTCTTGAGAGCAGCCTTGCAGAGAAAGAGCTGGAGGTCTTGGTGGGTGAAAAACTTAACATAAGCCAGCAGTGTGCTTTTGCAGCTCAGAAAGTAAATAGTATCCTGGGCTCCAGCAGAAGAGGGGAGGCCAGCAGGGGCAGGGAGGTGATGGTCCATCTCTACTCTGCTCTTGTGAGGCCCCTCATGGAATACTGCATCTAGGTCTAGGGCCCCCAACACAAGACAGACAGGGAGCTGTTGGAGAGGGTCCAGAGTAGAGCCACAAAGATTATCAGAGGGCTGGAACACCCCTCCTACAAAGACAGGCTGAGGAAGATGGGCTTGTTCACCCTGGAGAATAGAAGGCTGCAGGATGACCTCATTGCAGCCTTCCAGTACCTAAAGGGAGCCTACAAACAGGAGGGAAGTCAACTCTTTACAAGGGTAGATAATGATTAAGATTAAAAACAAATCTGATGTGGTGAAAGAAGGAAAAAAATATCTACAATATTTTATTTTTTCTTCAAAGTGAATAAAGAGTACAAAAATGTTCACTGTATAAGCACAACAATTCCCTGCCCTGTGGTGCCTCAAGTATCTATCCTCTAGAGCCAAGGTATATAAAAAAAAAAAATCTTTATTACTTCACAGTGGAAGCACAGAAAGCAAGTGACAGCCATATAATTTAATAGGTTTGAATAACGATCAGTAAATAACAGCCTTTACTCTCATTTGCATCAGCCAAACTATTATGATGTATGCCTTGCTCTCCTGCTTAATTCTTGCTGCAGCACATCCCCCACTTTAAGCCAGGCTTCATTCATTCAGAAAGTGTCATTTTATGTGAAATAAATGGTACCTATATTAGTAAACTTTACTTTCATACTTGTTTAATTCCTTACTTCATATGTATGACAGGGTGAAGAAAGAAGCAAAAGCCCCACAGTATTTGTGCTTTAGAAGTATATTTTTCCCTGTTGGAATTCAATATCATTCCAATTAACTTTAGCCCAGTATCCTAAGGAAACTGGGAAATTGACATTCTAAGGCTCATGTATATTTAAAGATATGGAGGGGGTAGACTGTTAAAGGGGGAAAAAAAAAAAAAAAAAAGGATTCTAAATCAAACAGTAACATATTAATCAGGACGGACACTTACAGAATGTGTTCCTGAGAAATATGTTTGATTCTGCTAAAAGTGAGATCTTTTGTTTGCATCTCTGTCACTGAAGAGAGAATTCAACTAAATTCTTCTAGAATGATTTAGCAGTATATAAATTATTATTAGCAAGGAACAGCATTAAGATACAGTACTTCTTTAGGGTTTGCTTCAAAGAGATTAAAAGAAAGATTTACATTACATGCATAGAGAGGAGGGATTTGAAATAATGCTATAACGTAAAAAAAAAAAAATAATAATAATCTCATGAATAAGCATATCAATTAAATGGAATAATTAAGAGTAACAATTGTGCCAAATCTATTTTAGATACTACACTACACTGTAAGAGGAAATCCATTTTTAAGAAATGAAGGTTTGATCTGTATCTCCTTCTGGAATATCAGGTAATTTTTTGTGGGAATGGTACACATTACTGTTCTATGATCCTATTATTTGACAGCCTGAGTAAAAAAGGTAGCAAAATTTGTTCTGTCAACTGACCGGCTCAGGTGGATCTGTAACACTAACTTCTTTAACCTCAGAATATAGATCTCTCACTGTGTCCTTTTGTAGTGGTGAAGTAGTATAGAAAAACAGAGGTATTTTACTTCTTCTCCAGCTGCAATTCAGTGGGTTACTGACAATGTAGGAAGGCAGTAAGAATAAATTACATCACTGCAGAATTTTTGTTCATGCTGTTGTATTTCTCATTTGCTTTGGGCAAGTTAAGCAGTAAAGTTAAAGTAGTCCCCTGAACCAGGACTAAACAATGGCTGAGACATCATGGAGAGCTGTGATCTTCCATTCTATTTTGAATTAGACAAAAGCATTAGACTAAGGCTCAAACATTTTGTGTCACTTTCTGAACAGAACTTTTTATCTGTTTTATTATTCATATGTGGGAATTTTCTGCCATTATGTGTTGCTTAACAAATGGATCAGCCATCCAAAAAATGAAAGTGCCAAAGAACAATGGAATTGCAAAGAGAAAAAGAAATATTTTCCACAATATCTAATTATCCCATGAGTTTGAAGGATTTTTTCTTTAATTCTTTATTTTATAAGGAGGTATTGGGAACATAAACAAAGGGTTCGTTTAAGTGTTATCAAATCTGCAAGTATTTTTCATCAACGAAGATAAAAAGATGAGTTTGAAAAAGCAGGCCTAATCTCTAAATAAATTATATGTATTTTATATGTAAACAAAAATAAATATATATGAAACACCATGTCTTGCGGTGTTTCTACC
Organism: Alectoris magna; assembly: GCA_030625065.1. Lineage (NCBI taxonomy): Eukaryota > Metazoa > Chordata > Aves > Galliformes > Phasianidae > Alectoris > Alectoris magna. Next base: position 30,429,515 of record CM060563.1, on the reverse strand, counting down.
CATGACATCTGTTCTACTCTGAAACTCACTAGAAAAACACTATTGGAAAAGAATGTTGAACTGTCCAGAAGAGCTGTCAAGAGAAAAGCCTGGCAAAAATGCACAGAGTAGGATATAGACCAAGATACTACTTTTTATTACTAAGAAAACAAAACAGTATCAAGTCACATATGCAGATCCTTTATTAATACTCTTCAAACTGTGATGCATACATATATTTGAAAACTTGTACATGATAAAATAGGGAGTAAGAAAAATCAGACATCTACCACAAAAATTCTTTAACTTAAAAGAATACTAAAATTTTAAACCATTACCATTTCTAAATAGCCATTTGTCTTTCCTAAGGAAACTTTCCTAGGATATATAAGTACTGAGACATGTTTGAAGGTCAGCACTGAATTTACTACACACCTTTCATTTCTTATTATCATAGTTGCAGTTGAGTAAACAAGCTAAGATACAGTGAAAATGACCATTACAGGACAAGATACAGCCTCTTGGATACCAATCTGAAGAATACCTTCTATGTCTTGGTTGTTTCTGTTCAAAATCTGCCTGGACAACCTGCTCTGAGCGGTCCCACTTAACCAGAGGCTGGACCTGGTCACCTCGGAGGTCCTTTCCCACCTCAGCCATTCTGTGACCCGTGTACTTTTAGAAGTGTAATAACAGAGTCACATCCTTTCTGTTGACAATATCTTCTTTGATTTGATTTTGTATATATTTTATAGATTCCATAGCCGTAGGTAGAGTGCTGCATAACTCCACATTATCGTTCTATACTCTTCACTGCAGTTACCCTGAACAGCAAATAAATTATGGATGTGTCAGAATTATCTTACTCATTTGAAAAACAGGTGATCAGAACATTGATAAAGCCAGTGATTATGGAAGACATCTTGTGGACACCACCAGAAAATAACAGATGATGGAGGGTTTTATGCCCTAACTGCAGCATCACTAAGTGCTTAGCAGGACTGCTGGTGGCACATATGCAGGTGTCTGCTGCTGTCAAAGCAAGAGGACATTTTCAATTTAGGAAAAGTACCACAATTTAATTGGCTGTTCTGAGATTTGTTCTGTTCATCCCAGGAATTAATTGAAATGATCACAGATACTTTTTTGTTCTACTTAACCAGGTGTAGCAAGCATTTCACAACTGGAGATGCTGCTTCTGATTTTTATTTTCATTTTCTTTAAATAACAGGAAAAATATTTAATTTCTATTTGTCTTAAAGTGAGATCTTAAAGAAGGGTTTCCCTCTTAAAGTATTATTCTGGTTTATTCTTTACCACTCCAACTCAGTATCTTTTGTTTCTAACATTTGTATCCATACATGAAAAGTATTTTTTTCTACCCCTATCTTAGCAATAAATGATAAACTATGCACCTGAAAACAAATGCTGACCATGCTAGTGTGGGAACTTAGAGTCATAGTTACTTGGATTACACTGTTCTGGTTTTACCCAAAAGTCTTGGGACAATGAACCATCACATTCAGAGAAAGTTCCTTAAAAAGAAATGCCGCTGTAAACCTCTTACCACCCTGCCTAAGAACAGTTGTTGTTTTTTTTTTCCCCTATGGATTTGACAATTCAAGTATCAGAAATATGTGAATGTGTTTTACAGGTTATGGTAATTTTTTTAAGGGAATATATAATAATTGAGCATTACAGAACAGTTATACTTGGCATTCTGCCAAGTAACATCAGCAGTGTAAAATGCAGTTCATATCTCATATAAGATTCAGTTAACTTTGAAAGTCTTTAGAAAAGCCATTTATGCAGAAGTAGGAAAGACAAACAGATTCATTTCTACTTCTGAGAAATGTAAATCATTTTTGAAATTCTGTCTCCTTGTGAATTTAGAATGCGTAAAATTAAAGTTAACATTAAACTTTTATGAAAAGGACAAATTAGAAACCTCCCAGTAATAACTGTGCTATCACTTCTATTCTCAGTCTTTCCGGCTGAGAAGAATATATCTTTCTTTGTCTGCCAAGAAACACATTTAAAATTCAGAACAACGATCTTTTTCTTTATCTGTAAAGACTATATTAACTTGTGTTCAACATCTGTAATATATGTACAGCTGGTTATTTATAAGTAAGTTATCTTCCAGAAACTGTTTATTGAATAGCCATCACACAGGAAAATGACCTTTTGTTGGTCCATTTGTCACTCTTTCATTATTTATTTCATGGAATGCTTTGCTCTGATATGGTTTACATTAATATCAGCTGTTACAAGCTGTAATACTCCAAAAACTTTGTCTTAGAACCTTTCTAAGTCAATCAGTACTTCCTGATTTTTTACTAATATATTATGCAATATTAATAATAGAACTATAATTCCAATACAATAACAAATACAAAAAGATATAACAATATAGTCGTATTGTAATACAATAGCAATTTTTTTTTTTAAAATAAAAATTATCTTGAAAAGTCACTGATCTCTTCATTCCAAAACTACCTGAAAATTGTTCATGTTCCACTGGGGAACTGTCCCTTTAAAGTCTGTTTAAGTCTGCAGCTGTCTAGTTAATACTTCAATATCTTACTCTAGAAATTTTCCTACCTTTTAAGAATGCTTTCTGCTGAAATAACCAATTTGTTCTTGTCTTAATTTTTCATTGAGTTCTTTAATACAGATTTAGTGATAGAGTTGCATGAGTGTGCATATTCCACTTATGAAAAGGCAAAATTTCTTCTGGCAGGTACTTGGTACTTGGCGTGGTACTATGCCACCTAAAAGCATTTGCAGGTAGGCCATATATAGTCATATATAGGAAAAAAAAAAAAACAACAACAAAAACTCACTCAGCTGGTGAAGAGGCTCTCTGGCTATGTAGAATACCTTCTCAGTAAACAGCCTAAATCCAAGAAAGACTCTCCCACCAGTAACTGTCCCTTATATGAGCCCAGGGCAGCTCAACATTAGGTCTATCTCTTCTGTTCACATGGCAAGCATAGGTGAAAACAGTTTGCCTGTGCTCCTTTGGCCAGCCACACTCCTTAACCAGCTGCTCAATCACATATTCAAGCCCTGATCTAACAGCTCCTATACAGTGTGCATATGCATTTTCAGTTAACAAAAATCTACAATCAAGATTACTCATGTTCTTATAAAAATAAAGGAAAGCTTGATTTTGCTGCTTTTCCTAGGAGTATTTCTGTCTGGAGATTTTTATCATTGAAATGTAAATAGTGAAACACTAAGCTGGAAACACTACAAGCATCAAAAGTCTTTCCAGCGTTCTCCTATCTGAAGGTAGTACTTCAATTTTATTTTGCTTTAAAGGCTTTCTAGCTAGAAAAACTACTTTCCAAAATGAAAAAAAAAAGATCAAATTGTAAGTGATGAAGAATGAAAAAATAAGTTCTTAATTTTTTAATCTTCCATATTAATAGTATTCATTTGGCATGCACATAATGACATTTATCAGAGCATGTGAAAATACTTGACAGGCCCTTTATTGAGCCTCTTAACACTTGGGAGGATTAAATCTGTCTTCCAGATAAATGTACTACTACTAATAATGTGAGAAATACTTCTTTTTTAACTTCTTTGTAAGGTCTGATCAAGATTCTGAGCACAGCCAGTAAAGAAAATGCTTCTGGTGGTCCCTGTTTAAAGTCATCTGATGATCTGATGTGAAATACGGTGATACAGTTAGTAGAAAAGATCTGAATAGATGACTTTTTTTTTTTTTTTTTTTAACAACAAGTGAAAATTAATTCTCTGTGTGACCTATTTAGACAGCACAGTGGAGAAAGGCTGAGGGGTAGACACAGGGATTTGTGAACGTATGCATATGACGACATTAGGGACCACATGGGAAACAATGGGAATTAAGATTTCATCTCAAATAAATAAACTTTTATGTGTTAGGAAATAATGAATTCAAATTCAATAACTAATTATTCTTGAGGGTACTAAATTGAGGGAAAAATAAATTCTAATTATTACTGTTATTATGTTGGTTAGATTTTGAGACATTTTTTTGGAGTTCCTTGGTATTTGGCTATTCCTAGGCCTGGTAGTCTACTTGATATTTTGTTGCTGTTAATGAGGGCACGACAGTTACTTACTCTGAGGCTGGAACAATGTAACCTTTATCCAATGGGTCACTGCCAGCATCTGCAGAAAGGTTCTGAAACACTCATCTAAACTGTAATCTCAGTGAAATATGCTGTGTAAGATTATGCAAATTTTTCTTTAATGCTAGTCAGAAAACTAAGATAAATTGCCAAAGGCAGGTTACTTACCTAACATTCAGAAAGTATAGAGAGTCTGGATTAAGATGACAGAAGAAAAAATAATAAGAATCCTTCACTAGCTACATACGGTTCAACAAATTAAATAGTGCTGCATGAGGGTTTTGAGAAACTGCAGGAAGTATTCAAAGAATGAGTCGTAGTCTAATTCTAATTCTAGGATATTTACTTTTAACATACATAGAAGACAAACAAGTTCTTGGACATGTGGAGGTCAGTTTATTATCTCAGAGGTTGGAGGAAGCAATTTAGATGTAATATTCACAGTGAACATAAGGGAGAACAGATTGAGCATATGAAGACTGAAAGGTAATTGAAGAGAAGTAATGGTCACATGATGCAGTTCACAATTCTAAGGAATGGCAAAGAAGCAAGAGCAGCAGGATGGAGGCAACTCCTTAATCGTTGCTCAATACTGTATTGAGTATTTTCTTAGGCTATTCCATATATATATAATTTTATTTTAGTGTTATTATTATTATTTTTAACTGAGTACCCATTACAACTGTGTGTGGCCTTTGATAACACTTGGCAGGGAAGGAAAGGGTGGTTACCAGTGGACAAAAGAAAAGCACTAATATCTTTATCTGAATATAAATAATTGAATAAGAGGAGAACTGAAGACAATATAATCAAATGTATAAAGCAAGTCTAGCTTAACCTTGTTGGGATAACCAGAAAACCTAAGAAACCATATACAAACTAGAAAAAAAAAAAAAAAAAAAAAAAAAAAAAAGCATAAAAACAAGCTAGATGCACAGGAAATGAAATTAGGTAAAGCCACAGGGATGTACAGTTCTATTGCTTAATAGTAACCAGTATAGTTAACAAGAGGCTAGATGAAAGGCTGATGAGAGAATGTTTGTGCACGTAAGATGAATTAGAGTAGTCAGTTCCTGATGAAATTCACTGCAGCACATTTAAGGAAGTAGCCTAAGAACTCTCTGAACATGAGTAATTATCCTCTTGAATTAATCAAGAGTGGGAGCAGTTCCAGAGAACAAAAAGGGCAAACATATGGACTTATCTTTAAACAAGAGGGATATTTCTCAGAAAATAGAGACCAGATAGTCTAACTGAGATACATAGAAAGCTATTTGGACAAATTGTGAATACATTTATAAGCGTCTAGGAGATATTAAGGTGATAAGAACAGCCACTATGGTTTTGATGAGGAAGAGGCAGTTTAATTTCCTTCTTGGCCCCCAAAACTGGCAGACCGAATAAGGTAGAAATGGCAGACATGATATATTCTGACTTTGTTAGTACTTTCTACCCAGTTTCATATCACATTTCTATAGCTAAAGAAGTTACATGTAAATAGATGAAGGTGAATTTAGATGAAAATGAAAACAGAGCTTTACCTGTTGCTTTTTATGTGCTTTTATAAATGTACTTCTGTTCAGGATTTATGTTAGTTACTTGTATGTTGCCCTACATTCAGTTTAACTGTTTTTGTGTTTCAAACACTAGGGATGAAATATGGTTTGTATTTTTGGCATCTCACCTTTAAGAAAAGGATGAACAAAGATAGACACACTACCTATCTTTAAGTGTTCTTTTCTTCTGGAAGGGTTTGGTTTCCTCTATGTTAGATAGTATCAGAGTGTTGGTAAGACTTAACACCAGGATAAATATTTCCCTTCAGCAGCTAAGGGAATTATGTTATCAGTGTTGCAGGCAGCTGCCTAGCACATAGCAAAGCTCACTGCAGGCTCCGAAAATTTGCATTGTTTAGAATTCTTACAATTCTTTAAAAGTGAAAGAAGAGGGGTCACATTTTCAAATATGAAAAGGTTGACTTTGATCTCTGCATGACTTAGGAAAAAACAAAATTGATTTGATTTGTAGGAAAGATGAATTATGTTACATATAAGGGAAAATCTTTGGAAAAAAAATAAAAACAATTAAGCAAAGGGATATAGTCTTTAATGAATTGCAAGATATTTCTTTTAAAAGAAACCTTTAGAAATAAATACCTGTTGGACAGAGTCTGATTCTTTCTAGCCTTGTCTCAGTGCAGAAAGGCGGACTAAGTGAGCCTCCAGGTCAGTTCCAGCTGTACTTCTGTGATTCCATGATATTGTGGAGGATTTTTCTCAGACTGCACCAAAAAATATCTGCATGCCTCAAGCTTGTAATTAAAACATCTACTGAACAAAGCAGGGTTGTAAATTTCAATTTGTATGAGATACACAATTAACAACATTAATGTGCCAATTGATTGTTGCTGAAAATTCTTCCTGAAAAGAGTTTCTTTTTTAATGAAACTTAGGTCATCAGTCACTAGATGCTAATAAGTTATTAACTGTTTTAATATTTGACCACTAACTTAATAATTGTGTATCCTTTGACAAATGTCTCATGATAAACCATTATTTTCAATTATTTTTCTATCATTCTGACCCAGTTATTTTCTTTCTTTCTTTCTTTCTTTCTTTATTTACTATCTTTAGTTGGTAGTCATACTAATAGAATTTACATACAAATATCATCCATTTCTTTTGTAATGCAAAAATAATTTGTTTGACATTCAGTTTCAGCTGCATGGTTTAATGTGTACTCTGAATTTGCTGTTATTTGTTTGCTGTTTCATTTTGCTCTTTCTACACAGGTAGAATGTGATAACTCCTGATTTAGGCACTGTGGGAATCATTTCTTTCTGTCTCACAGCCTACTCATGTTTTCTTTGATCAAAAGAATGATTAAATGGTTTGTGCTTCCATAAAATGTATGAAACTAACATTTTTAAATGATTACAGACTCAGTCTTGCAGCTTAAGTTATTTTCATTAAAACCTTGTTATGAAAGTAATAAGTAAAATTGTATTTATCACTAATATTTGCTGCAGAATAATATTTCTGTGAAAGCATCATTTCAGAAAATATTTTTCACCGTTTGCATGCCTCAGAAAAATGCTAATTTCTGTGAGAAATATTAAATGTTTTTCAGTATGTTTGATCACTCCCATCCTTCAACTGGCAAGTGTTCTGTTTTGACAGTGGAAGAATTACATGCTGAGAAATATGAATGGAGAAAGGGGAAAAGAAAACAGAAGGTGGAAGGGGAAAAGGAAAAGAAGAAAAAGAACAAAAAAGAAAATAAGGGAAATATGTTCCTAATCCCAGTAAACAATGGACTACTAAAATGAAGACTCATTTCATTAGAGTGAAGACTCATGTCTTAAAGTCTTGCTATGGAATAATAAAATACTAATTAAGAGAGGGCTTTCAAACAATTTCTGTTGACTTAACAGAGGTGAGATTTACTACTGACTACCATGGGATCAGAACCAAGTCACCGATAAGCTCCTATGTAAATATACTTCTAATTGAAAAGATTAAGAGCTCTTAGTAATGTTACTCTACATGTCTTGTGCAGTATTTGGATTATTTCTGATAGAGCATTTTATAGTATTTACCCTCTCTATCCACCACCCCCCTCACACTCCCAGAGTTCAAGAAGGACTTAGATAATGCTTTAAAACATAGAGTTGATTTTTTGGTGTTCCTGTGTCGAACTAGGAGTTCGGTGCAATGATATTTGTGGGTCACTTACAACTCAGAATATTGTATTTTTTTTTCTTTTATTTACCTGTTTGTTAGTTGATTTTTGCTTTATTTTTGTTTTACCCATCCATTTGGGTACCAAATACCCAAAATATTCCAGAAAAATATTCCCTTTACTCAGACAAAGTTTGTTTGTTTGCTGTTTTTTTTGTTGTTGTTTGTTTGTTTTAATATCCAATTGTCCTAATTTAGAGTTGCTAGTGATGTCTTACAGTTACTTGCAATTGAACATCCAAAAACACTGAATATGTGGAAATGGAAATCACATTTTTCTGTGGTCACCAAAGGGTTTCTGATTCCCATATTTTTATATCCAGACAGTCTTTTGGCTAAATTTGAGGTGGGATTTTTTTTTTTTTTTGGCATTATACCGGGAATTTATTTCAGTTCAGTACTCACAAAATATTTAAATGAGATGGTAAAAGACTACTTTTTTGAGAGGAAGAAAAGCTTCAGTATTCAACACTTAGCCATACAGCAGATGACATAGTATGCCTGAGAAATATTTACATTATTTGTCCGAATAGTCCTTGTATCAAAGCCTCTGGGAATGCTTACAAAATATACATCTTTGCAAGGAATTAAATTCTTTTTGTCATTTTCCCTACAAAGCTATGAAAATAATACAAATAAAAATGTTTTTTTTTTTTTTTTTTTACTACTAGAATTGTTTACCCAAAGCTTTCTGCACATTTCATGCAGCATAATAGACCACTATTTGCTGCATTATTTGAACTGATCTTATAAAAACATAGAACTAGATTTTATGTTCTTATTGACTAGTCTTTAGCCATGGTCACGACATAGACCTAACCAAGTATGTAGCATACTGACTATATGAAACAGTTCAGGAACAACACAGCTGTTTTCAAGATAAGCTGCTTTTGTTGAGTTATTCTTATAGGTCAAATATGCAGATTCAATCCACTTAAATTATTGTAGTGCTACAAACCAAACCGTCTACACCCTTTCTACCCTTTCTCCAGTGTGTGCATTAGGTGATGAGTAGAGTCTTCCACTTATTGGCAAAAATATTGTGACTTATTTTTACTTACATGACTAGAACTAGACATCCAGCTAAACAGTATGACCAAGCACAGCAAAGGTTTTAAAAATATATGTATCTCTGTATATAATATCTTTTTTTTTTTTTTTTTTTTTTTTGAAAGTAAGTTGTCAGGACAAAATGAGTGTATTTGTTATTTAAGCATATCAGTATAAGTTTATAAAAACTAAATTATTTAATGTAAAACTTCAGAAACTACAAACAGAAAATTTCATCTCAGCAGTAGTCCATACACCACAAATTAGGTCTAAGCATCCTTGACTGCTAATCTGATTTACTTTAGCAAAACTCCCTGTATGAAGTGTGTGTGCCAAGTCATACAAATATAGAAATACTGGTTATATTTTACCTCTATATTTCACTATACTATCATTCCAAAGAGAACATTACTATATGTTTAGAAATGAGTACATTTTCTATTTATTAAACTTTCTCCCTCAAAAATGTCTTTGAGAATCCCTTTCAGTTCAAAGAAAAGTATTTCTATGTTTTTCTGTCTGGAGACAGCTTGCTTCATATGATCATAAATAGATTATATAATTTGGTTAAGTGGTCCTTTCAAAACAGTCATGTGTGAGATCATTCAAGTACTGGAATTAAGGTAAGTTTTTCACAAGATGATGTTTTTCTGCGGAGGAAATGAGATTGAAAAACAACAACAATGTAATCATTCAGAAGACATATGGAAGTACATTATTACAGTTTTATTTGCACTCTTTTTGCTAAATAAATACTGTTAATTGTAGATCTTTAATAAAACTGATAAGAAAGTAAATTTAAGGAACACTAAATAAACTATGAATTAATAATGATGGAAAAAGGTGTTCTAAAACAAGTGAACAGGTCTGTTTTAAAGAAAGTGAAGAAATATGAATATGATATTAAATAAAAGAAGTTCCAAAAGGACACACTTTGCCCTTGGAAGCATAAGGACATATCCTGTTGAGCTCAGCGATGCATGTGAGAGAAGAATATGACTTAATGTGCCTGAAATGTGAAAAATAAAGTTTATGAATGTAAGGGCATTAACTTTGCTAACCTGCAAGGCCGTCACACTTTTCACCTTTTTGACTTGTGATGAGCAAGCTCCCAGAACAAAAACCTTTCCTATTCTGTCCCACTCATTTTAATGAGATATTTTTTATCCTAGTTTTATTCTAGGCATTACCACTCCAAGCAGTTTAATGAGTGAAATATACATACTTTAGATTGTTTAACTATTTTGAACCACCTCCTTAAATAACAGAAACTTCTTCAAAACTAAGTTGTCTGAGTACAAGCAGCTTATTTCTAAAAGTGTTGAAATTTCTGTTTCTTTAGATTGGAAAGGTCTACAGTGATAGTCTAAAAAGAATGAAGGAATTATTAAATTCTAAAACATAACTACTATGTGGTTCAGAAAAAAAAGTGTGTATTCAATTGTAATTGTGATTGCAATTAATTACAATCAATTAATTATTAAATTTATTTAAACAATTAAATAGTTAAGTAATTAATTACAATTAAAATTAGTAAATGTAAAACAGATGGCACATAGCTTGTCCTTTAAGTATTTATTATTCTTTCTGAAAAGAGTTCAAGTTCCAGTGATTTAAGAAAACAGATAAAATCCCCAAAGTAGGAGAATGATGAATATACATCAGACCTTTGGTGTGCAGTGGCAGGAAGAATTTATACACAAATATTCCTTTGTTCCATATTATTATTTTAAGTTAAGAAGGCTTCCACATAGTCTCTAATTTTTTTCTCTTTTCATATTGAAATGCTATTTAAGTGACATGTAAGCAAATAGTCCACAATTATGTTAGTGTGGAAGATTGATTGAGATTTAAATCATTAAAAACATTTTTTTAAATGTCTGAAATACACGTGTATTTCAGTGATTCAACAGAGCTTTAGATCATGGATGTATATTTAATAAAGTGAAAGGATGACCACATAAAATGACGTTCTATTTTACTGGTGAAGCTGATGGAATAACATGTGCTATACAATACATATTATCATTTTTATTTCTGTTTATCTCTCTCCCTCTTAAAAATGTCAGATGAGTTTTGCTTTTTTTTTTTTTTTTTTTAATTCTGCTTAAACTGTTTAGTTTAGCCTGAAAAAGGCTTTACTGAAAATGTAGTAAATGTAAACTTATAAAGTGACAAAGAAATGAAGATATTATGATTTTGAAGAAGTAACAAGTATTTAGGTGAAATTGTAGCTACAAAACAGTAAGCTTGTTTCTTATTCTTCTTTAAATATTCTTACTGTCATACCTTCTTTATGTTATGGCATGATTACTTTTATTTAATGACAGCTGCTTGCACCATCATACTGCATATTATAAATTCACAGGTTAAATAAACTAAAAGGCAAATGTGAATAGAAGTGAAATGAACAGAAATGATGAAATAATTTAAGTTTCATAAATTATACATACATTTATATTTTTAGGAAAATATTTTCCACCTTAAGTGATACTTCTTCACTTCTGAGGCAGAAAAGTGTGTTACGAAAACATCTTCTCCCAAAGGACAGCTTAAATGAATGGTAATGGATTGAAAGACAATTAAGTTCTTGGTTAAAGACCAACACAAATTGGCATTACTAAAAACAATCTACCACCTGCTCATTTTTCTTTATTATATGAATAGAATGGATTCAATCCAACTCCCAAAGGAAAAGTGTCCATATCAAAAGTATCATCATAGCTGATGTTAATTGGCACATTTTTTGGCAGATCAAATGAGAATATAATTGGTATGAAGACCCCATCTATAAAGAATTTACCTTAAAGCCAGAGTTCGGAAAGTCTGGTGGCTGCCTGTTGATCTATCACCTCTGCTTCTATCAATACAGAAGAAGAAAACAAGTCTTTCTTGTTCAGGTATGTAAGTTTAAAGGCATTCAGTAGTCGCTATATTTGTCCTTTTTCTAGAAATTAAACATGTTTTTAGTCTTTTCAGTCTAAACAGTAGCTGGAATACCTAGCCTGGAATTCTTCATACTCTCCCAAATGATTTTGTAAACTTCCGTAGCTTTGTTATTTGCATTACTGGTTTTCCATAGAAGTTGATTGGAGACTGAATGGATAAAAACAGATGTTTTGACTACACTATTTTACATTAACATTGTATCCTAGGTATAATCTATATTGCCTTTGCTGCAAAATATCTGAGATAGATAGTAAGAACAGAAAAGCTACCTTTGCATAAAAGCAGGAAAATTGATGCCTGCTTGAAATGGCATCTGTGGAGGGTAAACTGAAGCCACAAATATAATCTGAAAATGAGATAGCAGGGAAGCCACCATTCTGAAACACAAATTAAAATGAAGTGTTAAGATCAACATAAAACATTTTAGAAGTGTGAGATAAGATATATCTAGTTCTACTAAAATAATTATGTAATAAACAAAATAACTGAAAACTTGGTTATTTTTCTTAAAGTTTTCATTTCTTGAGCAGTATCAGGACAATTCACCATTTTCTCATCATTGTACATGTTCCTTCTATTCAGAGGTAGAAAAGCCTGTTCATATGTAGGAGATAAAAATATTAGGTTTTAAGGATTTTCTTGTTGATTAGCATTAATCATATAATGAAGGCTTAACATAAAACACAGTCATAAACTATGAGATTGGAGTAGCCATGATTATCAAATTAGAGCCCCTGAATATTACTGAACTTTGAGTTCCTCCATATGTTCCTCCAGCTATGGAGGCAGTTGAAGGACAATCAAAAATTTTAAAATCACCTCAAAAAACCTGTGGTGGGAATAATTGACAAATTACCAACAACAACATAGAACTTAGACGATTTTCTAGTTCCTAGTATAATTAAGAAGCCTACTCAGGTGATTTGGGCCACGATGCCTGAGCCACCTGAGGTAAAATATCTAGCCATAGGACAGTTTATGGCATGACAGGGGATGTTAGTTCCCCTAGGGCCTCCAGACAAGACCAGAGGCCCTATGTAGAGTTGACAATTTTTTTGCCCCAGAAGGATACTCAAAGGCTTATGGCGTTGGTTGATACAGGTGCAGAAACATCCATAATTTATGGGGATCTGACTAAATTTAATAGAGATGATTGGTGGTTTTGGGGGACAGACCATTCCAGTCACTCAAACGTGGTTGAAATTAGGGGTTGGGCATCTCCCACCCTGGGAGTATAAAGTGTCTATTGCCCCAGTCCCAGGATACTACTTTGGCATAGACATTTTATGGGGTCTCTCTCTCCAGACGACTGTGGGAGAGTTCAGACTTCGAAGGAGGTGCATCAGTGTCCGAGCACTGCAGGGAATATTGAAAGGCCATTTGAAGCATGAGCCTATTTGCCTGCCTGAAACGTGCCGGATTATTAATGTGACAGCACATACCCCCAGGAGGACAAGATGAAATATCAAGGATGGGGCAGGAATTAGAAAAAGTTGGCATTATAAGACCTGCACATAGCCCATATAATGCCCCCATATGGCCAGTGCGAAAATCGGATGGAACATGGAGAGTGATAGTAGATTATAGAGAATTAAATAAGGTCATGCCACCTATTCATGTGGCCATACCCAATATTGCCTCCCTAATGGACACATTGAGTAGAAAGATAAAAACCTACCATTGTGTCCTGGGCAAATGCGTTTTCAGGATTCCAATTGCTGAAGTATCACAAGACCAGTTTGCATTTGCATGGGGAGGCAGGCAGTGGACCTTTCAGGTCCTGCCACAGGGGTACGTGCATTCACCAACATATTGTCATAATCAAGTAGTGCATGACCTGGCTAATTGGAGAAAAACTGATATTGTTAACTTATTATATTGATGATCTCCTGTTGACATCCAACTCACTGGAGGCAGTAGTATAGGCAGCAAACTCATTATCTATTTGCAAGAAAGAGGATGGGCTATAAATCCTCAGAAGCTGCGAGGTTTGGGCCTGTCCAAAAAATCCCTGGGGGTAGTTTGGTAAGGAAAAACCAAAGTACTACCCAATGCTGTAATAGATAAGGTTCAGGCATTCCCAGTCCCTACAGCACCAAAGTAGCCACATGAGTTTTTAGGTATACTGGGATACTGGTGTTCCTTTATACCTCATTTAGCACAGCTGCTGAGACTATTACACAGACTCACGAAAAAGGAGCAACTATGGGACTGGGGGAGAACGCAACAGGAGGCTTTCCAACAGGCAAAACTGGCAGTTAAACAAGCCCAGGCATTGGGTATATTTGATCCTACCCTCCCAGCTGAGTTGGACATTCATGTCACTCAGAATGGCTTTGTCTGGGGACGGTGGCAATGCCAGAGTTCTGTTTGGACCTCCATTGGATTCTGGTCTCAGGTCTGGCATGGAGCAGAAGAAGAATATAGTATGACTGAAAAACAGTTATTGGCTGCTTACTCCACATTACAGGTGGTAGAGCCAATAACCCAAACAGCTGAAATCATAGTTAAGACCGCTCTGCCAATTCAGAGGTAGGTAAAAGATCTGATCCACTTTCCTAAGACAGGGGTAGCCCAGGTGCAAATGGTGGCTCAATGTGTTAGCCAGAGAAGTAGTCTGTCTTCATCACCACTAAAAGAAGGACTTCAGAAGATCCTAGGCCCAGTGACGTATCACAATGATGCACCAAAAGAAACACTGGTTGCCCCACCAGAGAAGAGTCCCATTCAGGAGAGGAAATATCCTTTTCTTGAAGATGCCTGGTACACAGATGGGTCCAGCAAGGGCAGTCCCTCCAGAAATCAGTACGTGGCCTACTAATATTGTGGTCAACACTCCGGTCTTCATTGCTAAAGGGACCCTCATCATGTCCCTATGGCAGATCAGGACACCCCCTTTGGCGCCTGATATAGTTGTGCAGCTGCAGACATCTGGCCAAATGGTATGGTACAGGCGGCCTGGGCATGCCCCAGTACAAACCAAAATGTTGATCCAGGATAGAAATACGGTTTGTATCTTGCCCTGGAGGGCAGACTTTCCTCTCCTGGTACCTCCTGGTACTGCTCTCTGTGGGTCTTTGAGTCTCTAGGATCACCAGAAGGAACAAAATGCAATTGAAGTGTTCCAGCATTGCCGTGGGACCGTGCACAACACCCAGTGATGGTCTGTGTGGGACTGATGGAACATAGGATGGACCTGCACCACACAATTGCATGCCTTCAGTAGCACCACCAAGCACTGGCCCATGAGAGTGAATGAACATCAACCATACACAGATCATCACTTGTCTTAAATTGTGTCAACCTGCATCGCGATGGGCAATTGTGTAAGTGTCATGGTGTGTTGCATCTCTGTATTAGGGAAGGCTTACTCTCTTGTTAACCCAATCATTGGTTCACACTGTGAAGGGGTGGAGTGTATGGGAAAGGTTGAGTGACAGCCTGAACACCTGATTGATCACCTGAGGCAAGGACTGTGCCAGCTGTGGGACCACAGGTGAAGGCAATTCACCTGTATGACCAGAAGATCCCATTTAAGGGCTGACTACCACTGGCAAAGGATCTCTTTCTGTAGATCTCTTCTTTTTGGAGATTTCCACTGTGAGCCTAGATTGTCAGATATGGGTAAGTATTTCTTCCTCGATTATTTCTTTTTCACCATGATAATCTTTCCAACTATCACACCTTGTCACAGAGTTATCTAGATCAATCTATGTCTGTGACAGGGGGGTAGTAGGCCTGTGGGACCTCCGGCCCCCAAAAGTGAGAAGGGAAAAGGGGTAGGGAGATGGGAGCTGGGCTCAAGCAAACAAACAGAGCAGTAGCAATGATCTAAGGAGGAAAACTTATTTTACTAACTATGGTATTGGTATGTAACACAATATAATATAATCTAATTGAAATTGAGGCTAACAAATCATGTAAAATAAGAGAGAGAGAGAGTTTTCCGGAGACTCTTTGAAATTCTTTGAGAAGCCTACTTTGGAATTGAAGGCGCATGACTTGGAAGCACACACACAACCTCTGCCAGGCAGTGAGAGAGAGAAAGCATCACTTCCGTGACGTATTTTTCTCTCTGACTGTGAGGTCCTCTGGGATGTGTAGTTCTTCTCTGTGCTCCATATGATGTCATGATGTGGCATACCAATAGCAAATATTACAAAACCATGACCCACCTGTGAAATACCATCCTAACTGCAACTGTACATTGTGCATTATTAATTTTTCTCACTCTCTTCTGCAACTGAAGGGACTAGCTGTGTATTGACTGGGGGGGAGAAAGGGGGTGAAGAATTGCTTGTGTATAACTTGCTGTACACATTCATAGAATCATAGAATTGCTCAGGTTAGAAAAGACCTTAAAGATCAAATCCAACCACAACCTAGCCAAACTACCCTAACAACCCTCCGCTGAATCACGTCCATGAGCACCACATCCAAATGGTTTTTCAACACATCCAGGGATGGTGACTCAACCACCTCCCTGGGGAGCCTATTCCAGTGGTTAACCACCCTTCCTGTAAAGAAGCTTTTCCTGATATCCAACCTGAACTTCTCCTGGCACAACTTAAAACCATTTCCCCTCATCCTTGCCACCAGTGAGAAGAGACCAGGCCCGTTCTTGATGTAAGCACCTTTCAGGTATTGGAAGAGAGAAATAAAATCTCCCCTCAGCCTCCTTTTCCCCAGACTAAACAGCCCCATTCCTTCAGTTGGTCCTAGTAGGGCATATTCTCTAAGCCCTTCACAAGCCTTGCTGTCCTTCTTTGGATCTGCTCCAGCACCTCCATGTTCTTTCTTCTCTGAGGTGCCCAAAACTGAACACAGTACTTGAGGTGAGGCCTCACCAGTGCCGAGTACAGGGGCAGGATGACTTCCCTAGTCCTGCTCACCACACCATTCCTGACACAAGCCAGGATGCCATTGGCCTTCTTGGCCACCTGGGCACACTGCTGGCTCATATTCAGCTGATCATCAATACACCTAGGTCCCTTTCCATCAGGCAGCTTTCCAGCGACTCCTCCCCAAGCTTGTAGGGTTGCCTGGGGTTGCTGTGACCAAAATGCAGGACCTGGCTCTCGGCCTTATATAGTTTACCTTGGCCCATTGATCCAGTCTATCCAGGTCCCTCTGTAGTACCTTTCTGCCCTCTGGCAGATAACACTCCCTCCCAACTTACTGAGGATACCCTCAATCCCTTCATCAAGATCGTTAATAAAGATGTTAAGTAGAACTGGCCCCAGTACTAAGCCCTGGGGGACACCACTCGTGACCAGCTGCCAACTGGATTTAACTCCATTGGCCACAACACTTTGGGCCTGGCCATCCAGCCAGTGTTTCACCCAGTGGAGCGTACTCCCATCCAAACCATGGGCAGACAGTTTCTCCACAAGAATGTTGTGGGGGACAGTGTCAAAGGCTTTACTGAAGTCCAGGTAGACAACAAGACCACATTGACAGCCTTCATCCGCTAAGCAGGTCACCTCGTCATAGAATGAAATCAGGTTTATCAAACAGGATCTACCATTCGTAAACTCATGCTGACTGGGCCTGATTCCCTGGCTTACTTTTAACTGGTCCATGATGGCTCCCGGGATTATACATTCCATAACCTTCCCTGGCACCGAGGTGAGACTGACAGGTCTGCAGCTACCAGGATCATCTTTCTGGCCCTTTTTGAAGATGGGTGTCACATTTGCTGGTCTCCAGTCTGCCAGGACATTTCCAGTTAGCCAGGACTGCTGAAGAATGATAGAGAGTGGCTTGGGAACCACATCCATCATCTCCCTCAGCACTTTAGGGTGCAATCCATCCAGCCCCATGGACTTGTGAGCATCTAGCTTTTGGAGCAGGTCCAAAACCATCTCATTGTGGATTATGCAGGGCCTATTCTGTTCCCCATCCCTATCTACCAGCACAGAGGGCTGTGTTCCTAGTGAGTAACAAGTCTTACTACTAAAGACTGAGGCAAAGAAGGCATTAAGTACCTCAGCCTTACCCTGATCCTCAGTCACCAAGTTGCCCTCTGCATCAAACAAGGGATGGAGATTCTCCCTAGCCCTCCTCTTGCTGTTGATGTATTTACAGAAATATTTGTTTTTGTCCTTTACCGTAGTGGCCAAGTTCGGTTCTAGCTGGTCTTTGGCTTTTCTAATTTTTTCCCTGAACAGCTTCACTACGTACCTGTAATCATCACAAGTAGCTGGCCCGCTCTTCCAGAGACCATAAACTTCCCTTTTGCTCTTGAGTTCCAGTCAAAGGTCTTTGTTCACCCAGTCCGGCCTCCTTGTCCGTTGGCTCGTCTTCCTTGACTTGGGGATGGTCAGCTCCTGCACCTTTAAAATTACTTCCTTAAAGTATTCCCAGCCTTCCTGGGCTCCCACGCTCTCCAAAACTACCTCCCAAGGGACCCTCTCAATCATGGTCCTAAAGAGGTTAAAGTCTGCCCTCTGGAAGTCCAAGGTGGCAGTTCTGCTGACTCTCCTCCATGGTTTGACAAGGATTGAGAAATCTAGCATCTTGTGATCACTGTGTCTCAGATGGCCTCCAACCTCTACATCCCTCACAAGACCTCCTCTGTTAACAAACAGCAGGCCCAGGATTTTTCTTCCCCTTTTTGGTTTCTTCACCAGCTGTGTCAGGAATTTATTTCCCACACACTCTAGGAACCTCCAGGACTGTTCCCTATCTGCTGTATTATAAATCTAGCTGATGCCTGGGAAGTTGAAGTCCCACACAAGAACAAGGGAGAGGGACCTTGAGACCTCACCCAACTGTCTATAAAGTGCCTTGTCCACCTCTTCATCCTGGTTGGGTGGCCTGTAGTAGATTCTCATGATAATGTCACTCTTATTGGCCTTCACTTTTATTCTGATCCCTAAGCTCTCAGCCCTATCATCACCATCATTAATTTTCATATATTCACGTTCATTCTTAACATAGAGGGCTACACCACTGCCTTTCCTGCCTTGCCTATGTCTTTTGAAAAGTTGGTAGCCATCCATCACAGCTCTCCAGCTGTTTCCGTGATGGCGACTATATCATAGCTTTCTGACTGGTTCTGGCCAGGACAGCTCTGAAGCAGCTAACCTCGGAGATCAAGGGATCACATGTGTATGTCTAGTCATAAATATTTGTAGAGAAAACAAAGGCAATGACAGATCCTTTATTTGAGAAATAGGTGCTATGGGAAAAGATATCAAAGAGGAATTAATTCACCCCTACCAACAACAATTTGGAGAAAGGGACAAGCTGAGGAATGCAGCCTTCTGTTCATACTCTCACACTGCAGGAGAAGGGTGTGGGGAAGGGGAACCCTCGCAGACTCAGACTGCACACACGCTCCTGGAAGCATCACTGAGACGAGTAAGGGTGATTCTTGTGCAACCTGTACTTCAGGCACTCATGTGCTCACACATTGTTTCAGGCTGTGACCTTAGAATTCTACTACACCATTATCCTTTTTCTTTTGTTCTGTTCTGTTTTGTTCTGTTTTGTTTTCTTTCTCTATCTTAGTGAATGGACTTATCTCAACCTACAAGTTTGACTTTGTTTTTGTTCAGATCCCTATCCCACTGTTCTTTAGATCTTATACCGTAAATTTAACTACCATGACACTTGCTAGTGACAATGTGTTTATTAATAAATAAATATATATTTATTGGAGGTGAAGTGGAAAAGATGCAGCAGGCAGGTAATACTGATGTCACATGCTGTGTTTATTTGTGATGAGGTGTCATCACAAATGATGAGGTATTATCAGATAGTACTGAAGCAATTTTTTCCTTGTGACATTTTTAGAGATGATACTGACTACCACAAATAGAAGTTCAGGCCATTGCTTTAGAACTGTGAGCTTCTGAAGAGTGGTTGAAAACAGAATTCCCGCACTGAATTTCATCTCACATCTACTACTTCTTGTAAATAACACCTATGTATAAGAGATTCCTAAAAATCTCTTCATATAAAAAATTAGCAGACATTAACAGTAAATCTTCTGTGGATGGAAAACTAATTGTAATTCTAACTATGATTAACATTCACGGATTAGTGGTAATGAGTTGTTTATTACTTGAATTAAGGGTGTCTGTTCTAAAACAGTTCCTTCACACCTAAAAGATTTTACTGATCTCTGCTCAAACTTGGTTTGTATTGATTGTCTGTTACTTTGTAGAAAAGGAAGGATGCTGCAGATTATCTGTTTTATGTGCCCCGCTTGAGACAGGTGGTCTTTGCATTGTTACAGTGTTACTCTCTTTTATTTATGTTGTTATTTTGTCCAGAACATTTATATTTGTGTGTGAAGAGTGCACTTGAAAGGCATCAGATATTGCTGAAGCCATGCATTCTTTGTGGTGCTTTGAGAGGAGCTGCTGACTACTACACTTAGCACACTTAAAGCAAATAGAGTTTGAAACTTTTTATAAAGCAGTGTGTTCAGTTTTTACAAACTGCACATTTCCAGCAAATCACGAAGTATGTTGGGAAACTTGCCTAAGACAGTAGACAAGAGAGGGGAAGGAAAAGGGGGCAAAATAATTATTTAATGTAGTAGAAATGCAGTGTTTCTGGAAGTGACTAGCTGAGGTCTTTATTAAGGTTAACACCTTGTTCCTTCTCTGTCAAAAAGTTTAATATTGAGTTTAGCTACGAAGAGCAACAGGCGGTCAAGGTTGATACTTCAGTGACCAATATTTTTTCAAGTAGCAAGCAGGCAAGAAGAGACAGCTTAGCCTTTATGCATCAAATGCTGCAAGACCTTCCTTCTTGGCAGCAGAACAATGAGTATACAAGATGGAATAGGTCATAAAGTTAAATTCTTGTTACCTCAGTGGTAGCTGGTAACTGGGTTTATTTTCTGTATTTCTTAAAGATTTGACACCAACTTCTAACCGGGTTGTCATTGTGGACAAGGGAGAAAGTTCAAAAATCTGAAAGCACAGCACCCGGGAATCTTCATGTGCATGCAAGACAGTAATGACAAGACCTCTGAAGCCCCATTGTGAAGGATGGACAGAGTAAATTGATGAAAATGTGTTGCAGCTACTGCCAGGACTTTTGCAGTGAATCACTGGAGTATGAGGTTTTATTTAGCTTACAGATGTGTTTATTGGCTGCTATATGTTGTCTACCTTGTTTGTCTTCAGGACCTGAGAATTACTTGTAATAAAGATATGAGATAAATGCCAGCGGGGCAGAGTAACAGAAGATAAGCTATTTTTGGCTGATGATAAATTATGTGATTGATGTTCTCTGGGGTTCTAGTTTAGTTTTCTTGCAAGTTTGATTGCTGTTGTTTGGGTTGGCATTCTCTGCTTTCTCTCTGCCTTTTTTGAGAGTTGTATACTTAGTTTTCAGGCATATTTTACTTCTTCTTGCCAAGGCTTCTGAACTGGGGAGTCAAAAATACATGGATTCAATTCAGTGTCATTTAAAATTGTAATACTTATAAAGTATAGAAAAAGATAGATATATATATTTTACATTCTTGTTCTTAATATTCTTTTATAGACAGGATGTGATGAATATATATGCTTTTACATTCTTCATACCATTATTTGTATCTCTTCATTTGTTGTTTTTTTTTTGTTTGTTTGTTTGTTTTTGAGAGAAAGATAAAGATGACAGATGAAATAGTAGAAAAAATCTGGAGAAATGAATATTTACAAGATTATTTTCTTGTAATTGAGAATTCTGCAAAGTTATTTCCTGTCACTTATTTCTTCTAATTGCTGCAAAGTGGATATTTTGTTGGTTTGTTTTGGTTTTTGGTCCATAAAGGAGTTTTAAACAACCAGTCAAAGTTGTAAAATTTTAAATTATTAAAAGCAGTGTACCTTATATAGAGCATACAGTTAGGTACAGCAATCATCCTGAAATGCCACAGTTTTCTCTATGCTATCATGGCTGATAAATAGAATAAATTCCTCAGGATAAGGGAAAATGTTTTAGAAAGGTGTTATTCTAGGATTAACGGCTTGGTTACAACATTTTAGGTAAAGAAAAACAAACAAACCTGTTGTGTCAGGATTGTATTTTAAACAACTGCTGCTTACTTTCTTCTGTCTTTACACTTTCCCCTTCCTATTTATTTAAGTGTGAAGAAAACTACAATTAAAGCAGTGTTATGTTAGGTGATTTGATTAAGTGAGTTGCTACTACTTAAGTAATTAGAAGACCAGAACTGTTACAGTGGGATTGGAATAAAAGTGGTTTGCATGCTCTTGTGTCTGTAGGAGGCCAGTAACTTGTGCCTGTTGTAGTCATGCCCATCTTCAAATTGTGGATTACTAGAAAACACAGAGTGCATGTTGTCTTCCGGTGCTGTACTATATACTGAGTAAGGTTTTCTTTCCTCTTTTTTTCTACTCTAAATTTTTGATTTTTAAAACATTTTATTGGATTTGCTAATTTCATTTCTTTTTAACTAGCCTTGGAGGAGAGGAGGGCAGGGAAGTGATTGACAAGAAAGTGGGAGGAGTTATTAGTATATAACCTAAAAATGCTCTCTGTTTAATGGCTGTCTATAGAAGTTGTCTACCGATAGTTAATTAATTCCTCTGAACCTAGTGCAAGTCTTCAATTTTGTGAATTGGTCAAAAGGGTGATATGTAGAGTTCCGAGTCATTTTGTTTATGCAGTAAATCAAATGCTTCGGTGAATGTACTTTAATTACAGACTGCATAAGGAAAGACAAAAATAATCACTCCTTGTGAAATTCTGTATTTTATTCTGAAGATGTCCACACTGATTCACCTTGTGGGAAAACTGTGAGTTGATTTGTTCACACATTTTTTTGGTGCATTTATGTAAATATGCTGTGATTTCAGATTTGATCTAAAATATTCCATCATCCATTTTTTTTAATGTGCAAGAATAACTCCACCAGGAAGATGCAATCTTGCCAAAGAGGAACAAAAATAAATGTAGACGGAATTTCTTAAATAACTTTGCTTTCTGAATAAATAAACAATTTCTTTCACTTGCTCTATTGTGTTGTTCCATTTTGTGTTATGTACAAATAACTTGTATTCTGAGAGTAGCTAGAATGAATAAAAATAAATAATAATAATCTCCCACATTTGTGATTGAGTGTGTACTGTGGCTGCTGCTAAAGTATTCAGGTGGGCTGTTAACAACTCTCTCGCCTCCCATTCAATCCTGAAAAGAAATACGCTTTTAGACTGACCAAATTTAAGAAGTATTTTTTTTTAAAAAAAGGAGTTAATAAACCAGAACGAGCAGCTTTTTCTCAGTAAGGTCAACTGCTTAATCCTCTTTCTGAGATTACAGAAATGCTCCAGTGCCCAGTGGGCCTGGCTGTCATTGCCCTGGACCTTCTGCAGTCACTTAGCTGGTACAAAATGAGTGAAAAGAGAGATTAAATTCTATCAGATCAGAATTGTCTTGTTTCACATCCAAGCTATAATGACATAAATGGCTACCAAAGAAAGTGAGATTTTTTTTTTCTATCGTGGCGATAGAAGCTAGTGAAGCCTCAGTTGCAAACTCAGCAGTTCCTTTCCTTTTTCCCTTCTATAAAAGTCTGGGTTTTATGAAAGATACACGAACACTGACGTGTGTGAAGACCCTGCAACGGTCTGGTTGGATCGTGCTGGAAGGTGAGAGTAAAGAAATATGAAAATGGAAGCTGTTTCTTTTCAGGCATAAGAGGGGTTTTCTTGTGGATTACAGCATCAATTGCTGTCTTTTGATGCTTTGTCATGTCTTTGTTTGAGCCAGACTTGAACTGATGTCTTCAGTATAGCCATGGTAAAGTTCTTTTTGTTATGTAAACAAGTCCTTTCCATAGGGAAAATAGTAGGTGACTGAACTCTACAAAGAAACCTGACCAGTTAACTCGTCAAAACCTACTTTTAATATCCAGTCTTTGTCATTTTGATACTACATAGAAGATGCTCTGAATATATCTAGTAAGTTAATTCTATTGATATTTCCTATACAATTTTCTATTTTACATAGAGGTTTTCTTTTAAAAACCCTAGTAAAATTAACCTTTTACTGCACTAGAAGGAAATGAAAGTGTTAAGTGTGTTCACCTTTCTCACCAATTTCTCCCACTCCATCAGCTTCTATTTTCTTAATTTTTAGCATCCAAATTATAAATCTGTTCTGCTTATTCTCTAATGTAACTTGTAATCTCGATATGTTGGCAAAGTGAAAAATATCTTGCAAATCAGATGTCAGCCAAAGTGAAGTAGGAAGGAAGACTCTCTGAATGAACTCAGGTCCTTGACCTGCTTTGATTGACACAGATACGCATGACTGATGCAGTGGTAGGCTCAGCAAGCTATGAAGTAGTTTTATTTAACCAGGGAATTGTCCATGTCTGAGTGTGTTACTTATCATGTGCCTATGAATAAACATTTTTAAGTTGATATGTAAATAGTGTCTTTACAGCTGAACTGAGGCTGCAGAGCATGATGCGTGCATACCGAACACTGAAGCATTGAATGTTGAGATCTTGATGTATGACGAGCTGATAGCTATTCACTTCTTTAACACTTAACCTGACAAAATAGTGTTCATAAAAACAAGGACCCTTCTTTGCTGTTCTTATAATCGCTTCCCTTTGCTAGAAGATGAGGCAATACTGTGTTACAGTTCTTGGTGTTTTATGTATGGGTCCATGTCTCAGTTTTCAGGAATTTCACCAGGCTACATCCATTAGCCTGCAGACAATTACTGAAGTGCTGAATGGGCACAGTTCAAGCAGCTTGTCTGTGTTAGGAAAAGGTGGATTTCTCCCAGCAGTTTGATTTATCCTATAGCTAATCCCAAAAATCCCTTTCCTCTTGTGCACACTGCATGATATTTCAGGCTTATCCTGTACCATTAAGGTGACTAGGATACCTGCTATTGAAAACTGTTGTCCAGAGCTGTTAGTAACCTTAAAGCAGCAGGAGTAGAGCAAAGAAGTGGAGTGAAGAACACCTTCTTAGTAAGAGCTATATGAAATAGTTCTCCTTGACTGAAACATGATAACCGGGTGAGAACTGTTAACCCAAGACTGTCATGTTCATAAAATGATATTTTACCTTCTCTGATGTGTTATGTCTGGTTGCTATTGCCTGCTGTGTCAGGGTAGGTATTTCAGAATGCCTCTTAACTACATTGTAATTGCACATCTATTTGATGGGCTGTTTTATTTCAACAGACTAATATTTTCTCAGCTTAATTCTCTAATTCACCAATTTCTTTGTGTATTGTTAAACACAATATACTTAAGCAGTTAGTAGTAGACATTATTTCTGAAGCAACCTTATTTCCATATAAACTACTGCAGATAAGAAAGCACAATGACACTATTTGATGAATAGTGTGATGAGCAGGACTAGGGAAGTAATCCTGCCCTGTACTCGGCACTGCTGAGGCCCCACTTTGAGTACTGTGTTCAGTTTTGGGCACCTCAATACAGAAAGGATATGGAGGTGCTGAGCAGGTTGAAAGGAGAACAGCAAGGCTTGTGAAAGGCTTGGAGAATATGCCTTGTGAGAAGCAACTTAAGGAACTGGGGCTGTTTAGTCTGGAGAAGAGGAGGCTGAGGGGAGACCTTTTTGCTCTCTTCAGATACCTGAAAAGAAATTACAGTGAGAGTGGGGTTGGTCTCTTCTCACTGCTGACAGGATGAGGGGAAATGGCCTTCAGTTGAGCCAGCAGAGGTTTAGTTTGGATATCAGGATAAACTTCTTTACAGGAAGGGTGGTTAACCACTGGAATAAGCTCCCCAGGGAGGTGGTAGAGTCACCATCCCTGGATGTATTCAAAAATTGTTTGGATGTGGTGCTCAGGGTCATGATTCAGAAGAGGGCTGTTAGGGTAGTATGGTTAGGTTGCGGTTAGGCTTGATGATCATAAAGGTCTTTTCCAACCTGAGCAATTCTCTGATTCTGTGATAAAGTCATAACCTGTCATTCCAGATCTTTCCTAATGCTTTTCCTCAGGAGCAAGATAAATTTTTCTTCTTCCAGGCCTCACATAAACCAAAGCTTTGTGAACACTGCCCATGACTTCTTCCACCAAAGTATTTTTTGTAACTGTAGTTCCTAATTCTGCACTCCAACCTACGTTTGTGACATGTGGATTTGCTGGAGAGAAACCTTAGCCTGTTTCACCTTCTCTTGGTCTCTATTTCCATATTTTTGTGATTTGTGCATCGCATCAGGTTTTGTTTTTTGTTTTTGTTGTGGTTTTTTTTTGTTGTTGTTACAAACATTAGCTATCATATCTTTACCTCCTGCACCTCCTCCAATTCTGCCACCTTTTCTGAACACATTCTGCTGGATTTTTATTTATTTATTTATTTATTTTCCTGGGCCACTTCTTGCCCTGCTGCTGTCGCCTCACAGACCTCCCTGTGCTCTGCTCACATATCACTTTATTATCTCAGTATTGAGCATTGTTTGGAAGGTGCAGTGCTGTCTAAAGTTATAGTCTTCACCAACCAATCTGTCAGGTGGAGGAATAAAGATGGCTTGGGAAAAGCTATGACCTGTATAATGATAAATGTGTTGTCCTGTTCCTCACAGTGAAAATAAGGCATTGCCCTGATAGGGCAGTGTTTGTACGATGAAGAACAATGTTGTTCCATGTATGCCATTTCTATGTAAGTAGGACTTTTACTTAAGAATTAAATAAAAATAAACACAAGCATGAATGCGGAATAAAACAGATTCATGCAGTTTGAGAGTCTGTTTCATGTAATTAAAACTCAATAGATGGGAAACTTAGCACTATTACAATGCTTTAGAATGCATTTTTCTATACTGGAGAGCTAATTCGTATTTTTATGGCCTGATTAATATACTGTGATGAAATCCTAAAGCTGGAAAGCATTAATTGTCACAGAACTAAGACTAAAGCCTAATATTTTAATTTTAATGTGTTCAGAGCAGTATAATGTTGTTCAGTTCTATTCATTTCTGTGTATTTTAAGCAGCTGAAGGATTCTTTTAAATTAGGAAAGACTAATTGCTTTAAATTTAAACAGGCTCAATGAGTAGGCATTGGACTGTAGCCTGGAATATCAGAGTTGAACTTCTGCCACCTTTTAACTTGTATGTAACATGGTTTACATAACTTTCTATCCTTCATTTTCTTTGACTTTGATTTAGTTTGAGTGAGGTCTGGGTTTTTTTTTTTTTCCTTTGCAATGTGTTTGTATGACTACAATGAAACTGGAGACCTGATCATAGCATCTTTTACAAACATAGGGAAAATAATTATGTACAAATAGAAACAAGTTTATGTGAATATGATACAGTTATTAGCTCACAGTGTAGCTGTGATTTTTTTAAATCTTTCACTATTTTTTTTTCCTTAAAGACTGCATTTGGTAGTTCAAATGTTTTACAACAATTGCCATTAAAAAAAAAAAAAAAAGAGAGAGTGGAAGAAGGGAAATATACTGCAGATTTATTTTTGCCTACACAGTTTTAAGCTTTTTCTAAGAAAAAATATAAGAAACAAAACATTATCCAGTAAACCATCATGCAAACACATGTTGGTTGCTTCAAAATTAATAACTCCTATTTATTCCCATGGAAACTACAACAGATACAAAGAGCCCAGTATCAATGTTTGATAGAACAAATTCTCAGCTACAAAACGCTGTTGTTCAACAGTCACCACTATGAAATATGCATTTCTGCCAGTGATGAACAAGAGCCTGCATGCTGCACTAATACAAATCTGTACCACTAGGAGGAAGTTGTTGTCTCCACTGACAAAATGTACTACCCAGAACCTCATTGTGCTCACATCCACAGTTTGGTCTCCATCAGTGTTTGCCATAAGTGACTTTTGTGCCTTTTTTTTTTTTTAATCTACTGCCATCTCTCATGTGGCAAACAAAATGGAATACTGATGGTAAGGTTACAGCCTCTACTGCCATACCACCAACATCTGTCTATGATGTTGTGGGCCAACATAATAAAATAGGAAACGTTACTATCAGAGCTACCTGTGTATGTTTATATATAAGATTATTTTTTAATTTTAACACTCTTTCTCTTCTAAGAGTACTACTATTTACATAATTAATTGAACTGTCATTAAGTGCTGAAATATAACATTCTTATAACAGGCTACTGCTTTGTGAGATGTTTTTATGATTACTGTTTTGGGTTATATTTTTACTCAAGAACCCCTAGAACAACAAATCAGTGTTTTCCTTTTAATAAGTCAGACTTTGTTGGCTGTTTTCACTGCTTATAAGTGTGGAAGTGCTTAATGTTAATTTAAAATTTGCTTTAGGCATCTTTAGTGAGTTTATCTGCTCATGTAAAGAACAGCAGAGCATTTCAAATAAGCAGTGTTGCTGTAATGTGTGATACAGGAAGATTTCAGCCAAGTATATCTTCATTTCCCTCTGGAGCTTCTATCAGATAAATAATATCTGGGATAAAGCTAGGTGGAAGAATAAATAAAACTGAAAAAATAATGTTTACCTTTTTGATCATAACCCATTGTATTTTGCTCCTTAAATGTTTAATTAGCTCTGATTTTCATTGAAATCAAAAACAAGTTACTCTGTGGTAATAACCTCCAGTGACTTAACATCATGTATTAACTCTATTCAACTCTATCTATTCTTTACAGATACCAAGAGGTATTTTATAACTGAATAATTATAAAGCATTTTCTCTTCTCTAATATCTTGAAATTTTACCAGAAAAAGAGCATTCAGGTTAATGACAAATATTTCAATTACATACCCATTTTTCCTTAGTGCAGATGTATTCCAAATTATGAAAATGGTTCACTAAGAGGATTTATCTTGAGATGCTATGGGTCTGATGAAGGATGAACAAAATACAGCTGTAGGCATAAACATTCAATTACCTGAGCAGCTTTTGTCCGCCATTATTTTCAATTTGAGCCAGAAACCCTGTTTCTGATAACCCATCACCCAGTTTCTTAAGTTGTACTAACCTGAGGGGAGAAATCAAAACTCAGCTGGAAAGTTTAAGAAAATGTATAGGGAAAAAAAAAAAAAATTCTTTCTGATCTTTGTGTGTAATCCAGGCTAATTTCCTCACTCTTCTAGGACTTTATTGCTATGATACTTTTGACCAGAATTATCAGTTTGATGGAGATTTAGTAAAGCTTTAGAAATTGCCATTAAAATCTGTGCCCATTTAAATGAAAATTACTTTCTCAACTTGAAAAGAAGTGAATGAAGAGTTGGTAATAAAAGTGCCTTTTATTAAAGAAGATTGCTTATGTCAAAAATGCATTCTCTAATTGGACTGCCTTTGAGCTCATTAGGTTTTATCAACGTAAAATAAGTGAGAAGCTAAGGGGAAAGAAGTGAACTTAAAGTCTAACAGTGAGATACTTTGGAAGAAGAAAATGGTTGCATGAACGAGTCGTTATGAAAGTTATGTGTTCTGGAAACAAAAAGAAAAAGTTTCAAGTTATTTGAAGGATGAATTAAGATTAATATATTTGATTAAAAAGTTCTCCAACTGTTCTTTATTTCTTGATGTTGTTTGTTTCACTTTTTGCTTTGGCTGATATTACTCAACATACAAAATACAAAGATGGTATGTAAGGATAGACT
This sequence comes from Alectoris magna, assembly GCA_030625065.1. Lineage (NCBI taxonomy): Eukaryota > Metazoa > Chordata > Aves > Galliformes > Phasianidae > Alectoris > Alectoris magna. The sequence continues at coordinate 30,400,086 of CM060563.1, read as the reverse complement.
CAAGGAATTCCTTTATGTGTAAATGTGAATATACAAATATTAATGCAGTTCGGCTTACTCAGTTAACTCCAAGTTGTCAACAAACAAATACTTCTGCCTGTTAGGTAGATTTCATACTTACCAATATTAATGGGCCATGAAGTTGATCAGTGGGCTGGAGCACCTCCCCTATGAGAACAGGCTGAGAGAGTTGGGGCTTTTCAGCCTGGAGAAGTGAAGGCTCAGAGGAAACCTTACAGTGATCTTCTAGTACCTGAAGGGGACCTACACGAAAGCCGGGGAGGGACTTCTTAGAAGGCCACATAGTGACAGGATGATGAGATATGTCTTTAAACTGGAAGAGGGTAAACTTAGGCTAGATATTAAGTCAAGATTCTTTGCTGTGAGAATGGCGAGACACTGGAACACATTGCCCAGAGCAGTTGTGGATGCCCTCTCCCTGGAAGTATTCAAGGCCAGGCTGGATGGGGCTTTGAGGAATATGGTCTGGTGGGAGGTGTCCCTGGGGTTATAGCAGGGGTTTGGAAGTGGATGAACTTAAATGTCCCTCCAGACCCACATCATTCTATGGTTCTAATAGCTGTCCAGAAAGGGCCATGCAATTGCAGACCACTAATGGTGATGATGGTGCAAATTGCTGCTAAGAGTGGCTAGGAACTTCAGGTTATTAAATATCATAACTGAAAAAGCTGTTTTTTTTTTGTTAGGAAAGTCAAGATGTACCAAATAAATAGTATTTCATAGGTGAATGAGATTACAGTAATCTTCCCCACCGACGATACCACTTGATCTGGTGAGGGAACACAGATTTTAATGTATGTTGGATTTTACCAATGTTAAAGAAAAGTTGCAATGAATTATGAAAATATGGCTTATGTTATAATTATTTAATATATTATTTAATATATAAATAATAAATAATTATAAAATAATAAATAATATATAATATAATATATACTATAATATAAATAAATAAATAATATAGATAAATATATAATATATATTATTTAATAATTATTTCACTGACTCCAATAAGTTAGGTCTGGAAATCTTGCTGAGAGGTAGATAGATTTTTATGCTGCTAATGGGGGGCATTATTAGTATTACTAAAACCACTTTGGATCCACCACAAAATAAAATTATCATAGGCCCTGTTGGCTGAAAAACAATGCTTTATAATTTCTGTTTTATAGAAGGAACAACAGAAGAAAAGAAAAAAAAAAAAGGAAAAAAAACCAACAATCAAAACAAACAAAAAAAGGATAAAAAACAGTACAAGTTGCAGTAAATCAACTTTAGACCTCTGTTGAGTGCAACTGTTTTTAAAAATATTTTCACATTACTCTTGAGACTTGCTTGTTGGTAACTCAGTTTAATCCTAGCTGGTTTAAGAATATTTCCTTGGAAGAGCAATCAGCTCTCTCAAGGAAAGTGTTTGGAGGGGTTCTAAAGCAGACTTTCTCAATTACATTTAAAACATCCAAGTCTGAATTACAAGAGATGTAAAATCCCCTCTTGTTCTTGTTTATTCACAGTGAAATATATATCAGCTGTAATTTACCTCAGAGAGCTGAGCTGTAGCTGTGACATGCTACAGAAAATGGCTGCAGGTTGGGAAGGAGGAAGTCTGAGATAATGGTACTCTGCAAGTGATTTCTTTGACATACATTTGTGTATGACAAATGTGACAATTAATAAGAATACAGTTTGTGTTCTGAAAGGGCTTGGAAATCATCTGTGATGTCTGTCATTTTTCTCTGGGAAACCATAGAATATTTTATTTACAATGATAGCAATTAATATTAATACACAGCCTAAGTAAAACTCATTCGTTTTTTGTTTGGTTGGTTGGTTGTTTTTTTGTTTTAATGCTCTGAAGTTAAGTTGATTTCTCACTTGAAGAGTTGATATGGAAAATCTTACTTTTTATGCCTGCTAAATTCTCACGTGTATATATATGTATGGCCTGGATAAAAATAGTAAGTATATATATAGTTTTTATCGCTTAAGTCCTTTCAGCACCTCCCAGAGATAAGAAACATTTGTCACATTTTGAAGGGGTTTTCATTGACAAAGGCTTCAATCATGCAGAAAGCTGTTTTCAGATTTCCATAAAACAAAGCATGCACCATTTACATGATAAATTGCTCCTAGACAAGAATCTTAGCTGACTACCCAAGTGCTTGATTCTGTTATCACTGATTTGTCCTTCAGTTTTCAGCAGGAAGAAAATGAAGGACTTGCAACTAATTGTGCCAGGAAAACAGAGCTAATTTGCTCATAGTGCCAATTAAATAAATAAATAAATTGTGAGTCATTAGAGTTAAGCATAGATCATATATACAATAACAAAGAATTATTAATGGCTATGCTGCCCTACAAAGCATCTCAGGGTGATACTTAGTAGTAAGATTACTTCTTGAAAGACCTAAGATTTATTTTCTTATTCTTTTCAAGGCATTAAGGCTATGTACTTCTAAATATTTCTAATTCTATATGGAATTCTAATTCTATATATCTGAAAATTATGTCTTCCAATAAAAGCTGTGATTGATTGTGTACTATTTTTAATTGATACCAATCCAGAAGAGGAAATAAAGTTTAGGTATATAAATGTGTTTTGGAGTACCAGATTTTATTATGATGATCTTTAGGAACTAGATGGTTGTTTAAAATTTTAACCTATCAAAAAGCAAAGCACGAGGCAAATTGATACACTAACTAGTATCATGGAGAAAAATCATCAATTACCGGTTGAGAATATCACAGCTCTTGAGTAAACACAAGGAGAAAATCTGACCTTCATGGAGAGTCCAAGCATACCTTATTTTAGAGATGCACTGATTTTTTTCAAAACTGTTTTGAAACATGATTAAAGCAGCCTTGACACTGACATAGACACTTAGAGCTATTTTGGTCACAGTGAAATTTTTTTCTCTTGTAAGCAAATCCTATTCATAGTGTTAGCTCTATATTCTGTTCTGTGATTCTCTCTCTCTTCTTATGCTTTAATCTAGCATATCCTTTTTTTTTCAAGAAGTTCAAAAGAAGTTTAATATTTTACCATTTTGCATAGTCTTTATTATCATACTACTTGCAATTTATTTTGTTATAAGTGTTCTTTTGTTTGAGAACATTATGAGAGTAGGCTTTGAATAAAGGGCTAATTTGTTATGTTGTTAAAATTGTAAAAGTAGTTGAGCACGAACAATGGGGAAGATGTGGGGTACCTCCTCTGTAACCCAAGGAGCCTGCTAATTGGTCCAAGGAGCCACATCCTAGTAACTGAACCAGCTGAAGCTGGAATACTTCCTCAAACTACACTGCATTCAGAAGTACACTGTGAGGAAGATATACAGCCTTCATCCCCACAGCCACCAGGATGACCACCAGGAGGCACCACGCTTGCATAGAGGTATTAGTTAGGGGTGGAGTTCAGGGCATAGAGTGGGTGTGAAATATTGTAATGAGTTCCCAGTGGTAATTGTAATAACCACACCTTTCTTAGAGTTATTATGAATATGCATGTATTTGTTCTATAAATAAAGATGTTTACCTGTGTCTATCATGCAGGTTCAGAAGGACTGACCTCCCCCCCTGCATCCAGCGTGTGTATGCGGGACTGAGTAAAAATACCTGCTTTCTAACTACTTCATGGTTTTAGAGTTTGATTCTGTAAGTCAGCTTGAAGATAGTACAATACTGTTTTTTTTTTACTTGCATGTTGTCAGTGAAATTATTCTGTATGATTTTGTGTGTTTAGATGTAGATTCTATTGCTAACCAAAAGATCCTAAAGAGATCTTATAGTGTACTATATATAAATTGTTTAAAAGGAAAAGGAAGTGGAACAAGAAAAGCTGGATTAATAATGAAAATTATCCTTTAGTTTGTGCAGGAAGGGCTTGTAAAGGTCTGTTGAAAAATTGCACTGAGTATCAGATGTACAATATTCATCTAAAATGTGCTTTTCTTTGTAGTCTTATGGGACTTTACTTAGAAAGAAATTGTTAGCATTATTAGAATGTAGATAATCATTGCCATGCTACATATAGTTGAAGTAGAGTGTGGATGAGATATGGTTGTCATATATGAAGTAAAACCCTGTTCTTCTACTCAGTATTGGTATTTATCCAGAAGCTGCAATTTTATGTAATCTGAGGTCTCAGAAAGTCCTCAGAAAGTAATGGTGAAATAAGGGTTATTTTGTTTTCATGAGGGAATTTAGGAAGAGTGTAATCTACAAAATGCATTAAAGTTGTTCCTTCTGGAAGTATCGGAAATAGATGAAGAAAACTAAATTTAAGATTTTTGAAGGGTTAGGATACAGCAGAAAATTCACCTCAGCGTAGAAAGTAACCATGGAGTTGGGGGTGGGATGGTAATAAAGGAAGGAGGAAGAATTTGGGCACTTACTGAATGAAGATATGAATAGACTTCTTCCACCACAGACTGGACAGAAAGTGGTGTCATTGCAAAACTATGGGGAAAGTGTGTGGAAATCTGTGCATTGCTAAAGGAGATGACTGAACTGAAAGGAGGGAGTCATGCTCGTCTCATCCCCAAACGCTAACGTATATGAAATCAGAAGGGTGATGTGAACAAAGGAGAGCAGAGAAGATTCAGTGATGTTTAGGATATTCTCTGGATACACTGATTATCACAGTATCACTTCTTTCACAGTAGCCCCGTATTGTTCACTGGTTATTTGCATAAGGAAAAGTTTACTTATGGTTACTGCATAACAGAGTGTAATCTAACCAGCAAATAGTTAATTCTATTGTTTGTTTAGCATGCTTAAACAACTCACAGAGGAGCAATGGATTACATGTATTTATTCTTTTCTACATTGGTTTAGTGAAATGCATAACATTTAATACCCTTGTAACAGTTTCACTGTGCCAGATAAAAACAAAGAGCCATGAAAATGAGGACGAGGCCATATAAACAATTTTACTTTTTCTTCCTATATAAAATATTTTTTAAAATGATCTAGAATTTCATGTGTAAGAGTACAGATTAACTAGTTGTCAGCCATACTTAGTACAGTTTGGTGGAAATGCAATCGTTAGGCAGCTTGATTTCCTTTTTCTCCTCTAAGCTTTCAGTTTTTGATCCTTTCTCCACCATCTCCTGGCAAAGATGGATCTGGGAAGAAGAGCTTAGATCAAATTTCTCTGAACTTAGAAGAAGCAGCTCTAATCCTTCTTTCCTGAATAATAATTAGGTGAACATTCTTTTGGAAAGCATAGAAATATATTTACGTTGCTCTCTGGATCAAGATTTAAGCTGGAATTGAAAACCTCTTCTTTTTATTTCCTCCAATACTGCTGTCCCACATAGCTGCATGTTTGCTCTCCAAAGTTATGTCTATCACTATTTTGTTTTTTAGTTCTCGTACAAGCAGAAGTTAGCTAACTTCGGAGCCAGTTCTGTTCTCAATTGCCAGATTTAGCTGAGTGGCAGTTGATGTTCTGGAAGTATCTGAACCACCTTGGCCTGACAGTGATGTAAATTGGCTATCGGGTATCACTGAAGCTCCCTGAGAAGGATGACGTAATTCAGTGGCAACTTGGATTTGCCTAGGGCTATGATTTTTCACCCTGTATGAAAGAGAAAAAACTTGATTTTTCAAATGAATGAGAGTCCTAAAACCTGAATTAGGACTGCTTGCAGGGACTAATTAATCTCACTTAGAATATTTTTGACCATTCTTGAATTGATAGATGCAAAACTGCCTTATTTGAATTATAGGCTCATTGAAGGTGTTTCCCTAATATTTTTTGTTTGTTTGGATGAGCCCCTTTGTTTGCTTTCCTCTTTTTGAGAAAAGTTCCCACTCTATCTTGTATTTCTACATTTCTCTTATCTGTTTAAAAGCTCCTTAGTAAAGGAAACTTTACAGAGGCCAGAAAAAAATCACATCCAGTGAGGCTGTGGTGTGCTTGACTGCTTGACCAAGACTGGGGGATGCATGGTGGGAGGAACATGGCTCCAGAGTTCGGAGTTTTGTTTTGTTTTGTTTGTTCTTGGTGGGAGTTAGGGGACTTAAAAACACAACAACAAAAGCTATACCAATGTTCCTGAATCTACTGACATAGTTTTGATATAACTGTTTTGCTTAATGCATATTTGTTGTTTTATTGTTTTGTTTCTGTTTTTGAACTCTCTTCACTTTGATGTTGTTGTATTTCAACTGCTGCTGTATCATTCTAGTAGTCATCTTCTGTATTTCTTTGGCTGGTTCTACGTGTGTTCTCCCATGTCCAAATATTTCTGTTAGATCATTAGTCTACATCAACATTGATGTACATTGATCAACATTTAAAAGCACAACAATTATAAATGGTCAGCTTTGATTTCTAATTCTACTATATATCACGGATTGAGTCTGAAATTTCCTGGCATGTCCCTTACTTTATACAGGCTTTATTGAGGAAGGAAACAGTGAGCCCTAGAATTGAAAGCAAAAAGAATAATATGATGAACTCTATAAAAAGTGACCTTACTAGGGATAAAAACACACACACAAAAAGATAAAAAGAAATGAAGAGGAAGCTGAAGGTTCTCTAAGGAAATAGAATTTCCAAATTACATGGATTTGTCATTTGCCAGTAATCTAGGACTGTGACTTTCAGACCATCCTCTGTAGAGCACTTTTATACAGTCTGAGGAGTTACTTTTGTGAAAATTGTACAGCAATGATGAAAAATTGAAATAAGAGGTCATCTCACCATCCCAGAAAATTTCACTTGGGTCTGGCTTCAAGGAGAATTGCCATAACTCCCTTATATTTCTTTGTCTTGCGGGGTTCCTGTGCAAGAAATGAAGTTAGGTACTCTTCCTTTGATGTTTTGTGCTGTGAAGACAGTTGAGTTTGGTATACTTTTGGAACTAAGATAGGAGGGAAGAGAAAGAAGGGAGTGAGTTTAACAGCAGAATCATCTGAAGTCATATAACTTCTAAGTCTAAGTAATATGGACTTCAAGCAGTTTAGTGAGAATAAGTGTTAGTAAATGTAGTAGTCTAATCTTTACTTCTAGTGGGGTATGGGGTTCAGAGTAAATACGTGATTTTAAACGCATCTTCCTCTCACAAGAATAATCTAAAAATGACAGGGTGAATATGTTTTAAGTTGTTATACTCCTTAATAAAGTGGAAGGAATTCTATGTGTATGTGTGCGTGTAACTGCAGCATGTTGCACTGCAGATCTGTTACCAGGGCATGCATTTAATTTACTGAGTACCAGCTGATACAGAAAGTAAGGAGGGGAAGAGCTTTAGTTTGCAAGAAAAGATATTTTCCTTGACCCAATATAAATAAAAAAAACCAAACAAATAAACAACAACAACAAAAAAACCTGAAGTATATAATGGTTGAAGAAGTTTACTATTTTAATATGATAATGGTTCTCTTTCAAATGAATTAAATCTAAAAACAAAAATTTCTTATGGGAAAAATAAATAAAACAAAAAACCCACCAAATTGTGCTTCACACCTCTCCTAAATATATCTACAAACTAGAAAAAGGGCAAAATACTATGGCAGTGGGAGATGAAAAAAACCTCCTTAAGTAAATTTTGGAAGGTGTTTTTTTTTGTTTTTATTTTGTGTGTGTGTGTGTGTGTGTGTGTGAAAAAGCTGCAGAAGAGAAATGTCTAGAGGGGAAAGGATTGAATATTTTGAACAGCCACAACTATCAAATGCTTCAATTAACCATTTGTAGCAGAGTGATTAATTTCATTCTGCATGTTATATTAAATATTCTCATTTTATGTACTCTCTATGCTATGAATTGTGTCATCTTAATTATGCATTTATTCATCATCTCTCATATTGGAACGGAATTCTTAAGTCTGTTTATTTTGGAATTAGAGAAAATTTCTTTCTCCTGTACTTCACAGAGTAAGTGGAAAATGTGCTTTGCTGCTGAAATAATACAATGATACAACCCCTATTTCTTTATTTTTACAACCTGAAAATGAGGGATAGGTTAAATCTTAAGAAACTTATGTTAAAAAATGAAAATCCCAAACCTTAAATGACTGTTAATTACAGTTGCTGAAAATATAGTTGTGCAAGCTCACTACCAGAAGAGGTAATTTCGGTATTGAAAATAATTTATTCTCTATCCAGTTTTCAAGTTTCCCCAACACTGTGTCTCAACAGCTCCCCATTAATGTTTCTCTAAATGAATGCAGGAGACTTCAGTGGAGTGAAACCTTTTAATGTAAACTAATGACAGGTTTTGAAACATCAACATTTTCCTTTAAGTGCTGTTTGTCATGATTTTAGATTTAGACCAAAGGAAATGCTGTTAATAATGAAAAGACAAAATAGGTAGGGGCTTATCTCAGTTAAATTGTGAGTTTCAGCTGTTGTCTGAAGGTGGTTTTGCTTAGCCATTATTCTAACCAGCTCCTCTGAAATCTACTTGAAGGAAAGAATTTAAAAGTAAGGGAAACAATGAAAAGATGCTTACAGACAACTGAAGTGATGACATTTTCTGTTGAGGCTGAGGGAAATGCATGCAATCAAAGCTAGAAATTTGGAAAAAGATATTAGAAAAAACTGTTTCAAGTAGAACTAAATTGACTAAAATTAGAGAAGATCACGGAAGCATTATGAAAATTGATGTCAGTGTCATTTCTGTTTATCGTGATAACCAAACAGCTCTCTTCAACAGTTCTAGCAGTCCTACTACTATATCTAATGCAACATTTCACTTCATCTCCTTCCTCCTTGTGTGCCGTCTCTCCACTGCAAATAAGGAATGCAGCTGGACACACTTCCAATCTTTCTTTCTTCTGCCTCGATTATAGTAGTAGCCATCTGGGATTTTTTTAAATGGCTGGCTAGCAAGATATTTTCCTGTTTACAATGACTAGCAATGCTTGTAAGCCTACAGAGAGCTTAATTAGTTTTTCTTTATCTCTGTTTTGGTACATCTCAAAGTCTCTCAATGCTGAAATATATGCTCTCTCACACACTCCAAGAAGAAGAGAGAAGCACATTGTGAATGAGCTCATTTTGAACATAAGCTTATGGTTTCAGCAGCTCTGTTGGCTCTGTGCTTGGAGCAATGGGAAATGTTTGGCAGCTCAATTGTGTGATTTTTTTTTCCTGATCCAAATGGGTGAACAGCTGGGATCTCACCATCTTCGAGACAATTGCTTACTGGAATTCATTTATCTGGTGAACATCATGCTGTAATCTTATTGAATGGTGCTTTGTTATTTTTCTTACATTCCTTTTTGCCTAATGAAAGAACATTCAAGTTCAACTAGAGGGTCTTTATTATCTCTAGCTAACAATTTGTTTAAAATAATAATAATAACAAAAAGTATTTGTGAACTTCCAAGGAAGATAAGACAAATAAAATTCCTTGTGGACATAGTTTAAAGGGTTTTTCTCCTTTGAAAATAGATTTTTTTCTTTTGTTCTTCTTTGAAGGCACCCAAAACGTATTACAGATGTTCAGCAGTTATATGCAGTAGACCCACAACAGTCTGATTGTGAAGTTTTTTCCTTTGCCTATAGAAAGGAATTATTGGTTGCCCCAAAAGAAAACAAATTAAAACATTCAAGTACAGATACTTTTCAAGCATTTCCTGAAAGCAATTCTCGAGGTCCTTAAAATGCTTTAATAGAAGCATGGATAGTACCCATAAAGAATATGAAGTAATACTGTGTTATCAATTGAAGGACATGTACTTCATTGCCAGTAGCTCCAAAAATGCAAATACAATTTAAATCTCAGATTTTTCTTAACTGATATTTGATTGAAGTCATCTAATGATTTTTAACTGTCTGCTCCCTTCCAGATTTCCTGTATTAACTTGTTACTCTTCTGGAAAAGGACACGGAATGACACAGAATGCACTAAAACTGTTGACAGTATTTACCAGATAAGGAAGGATAAGGAAGAGATGTTCCAGTATTTTGGTTCAAAGAGGAATTAAATTAGCTGTTTCTTTTTGTAGAATGAAGACTGACATGTTTACATATTTAAAGAACAGTAGAACTAATTTTACTTTTAAGCCATAGATGTTAATCTTCTGAGTGACTTCTGGTTATCTGCATCGGCTGATTTTATTACCATAGTATAAGACAGGACCTCATTATTTAATCCACTTTTGGAGGAAAGGGAACTGTTTTTCTACATCTATTAATAAATTCAAACAAGAAAAATAATAGAATATAAAATAACTCATTTGTGTTTTTCAGATTTAATACCCTATTTCTGCCATGATTAAATAATATTATTGTTACTTGGATAGCAGAAATGAATTAAATATATCCATGTGTTCCTCTGGGTGCTGGAAACAAAGAGCATGAATATAGTCTTGTGGCTGGTGGGATTGCAGTGAATAAAGAAGTATTTTGGAAAGTTAAAGAACCTTCTTTCCGTCTTCCTCCTGATTTTTTATACTTTATATAAAATATAATTTTAATACTCTGATTTTTAAATAGACCTGAAATCGTTCCATCTGAATGAGGTGGTGGTGCCTTAGGGATGGAAGAGAGGCAGTGTAGTAAGCATGATCAGGACTGGACAAATAACTAATGGTTGTTACTGTGTAGGAGACTTGTATTTGTGATCATCTACACCTTTCTCTCACCATGCTTGAGACGTGTCTGTTAAAATACTTTTCCTATTTCTAGCTGGTTTTTGTCTGTTTACTTTATTCAGTTTTAATTGGTTAATGTAATGCCTCTCACTCCATTTGCAAATCCTTCATCCAGTGCTTTCACCAACAACCATAACAGTTTTTGTGAGCTTAATTTAGATAGAATGAAATAACTTGGCTGTCTCAGTCCCATGAAGTAGTACTGGCTGCCATCGATTTTCATCTACCGTGGGTTTTGTTTGTTCTGTGTTTGTTTGTTTGTTGTTTTTTTTCCCAGTATCTCACTTCTCACACATTTTCTCAGACATCTAGGGTTTCACCTTAGATTTGCTACAGCTTCTGTGACTGACTTCCCAAGCCTTATGGAACAAAATAGCAGCAATTTTGGACCAGAAAGCCCATGCTGGCTCTGGTTTCCTTTCTAGCCTCATTAAGATAATGTGAAGCCTACACTGATAAAGGTATTGAACAGCATCTGTGAGAAAGAGTACTTGTGCAGGAGTGAATCTACTGTAAGGATGTAGGAGCAAACTAGCTGGCTGAAAGTAAGTGTATGGGTGTTTTTTTATGTATTACATTACTTCACTGTCGTCCCTGAAAGATGGAGTAAGATTTTGCTTAGTCTCAGTATTGAACTGCTGCCATGTGGGATACTGTGAGTGGCACCTAAAGCTCACACAACACATGAATTTTATCCTTATTTTCTGCCATCTTCCAAGATAATTCTTCCTTTGAGATTTTATTGATCACTCATCTTTAAAGGAGTGATAAGTTTCAGTCAGCCTCTAGGGGTCAAATTGTTCTCAGTCCTGTATTAAAGCTTCTATTCTCTTAAGCATTTTTAATTCAGTCACTCTTAAAGAGAATCCTTGGACTTAATCTGTTCTTGAAGACTTCACTTCTACTTGTCCAAAGATTCAGAAGAAATTCTTATCCAGAAACACTTAAGCATTCCTCTCATATTCTGAAGAATAACTAACTAATAGAAACAGGGATAAAATGTGTATTCTTAAATAATTTTTCTTTCTGTTACCAGTTTTGTCAAATAACCTTACTATAACTGTTTGTACAATATTTTCATTTTTATAAAGTAGAAGTATTGGACTTTTCTATGTTCAAAGCACATTAGAAACTGGTAAGCCTTTGAAAGATATACGTATATAGTTTGCTCTGAAAATAATGCCTCCTGTTCATTTCTATGGAAATGACAACTTATACAGAGATATAATAACAGTATTTGATACAGCACATTCTCTGCTACCAAAAAAAACCACAAAAAACAAAAAAAAAACACAAAAAAACAAAAAACTATTTTCAATATAGTCACAGCCATTATCTTATCATTTTTGCTAGTGATGAACAAGAACCAGCATGCTGGCTGCACTCATAAAAAATCTGTACAAATGGAGGTGACCCATTGTTTCACTTTCACTAAGGTGAAAACATTTTCACTAGGAAAATGTTGCCCAGAGAGTACAGTTTTCACTGTGCTAACATCCATTAATTGGTCTCCAGAAACCTTCCGAAAGTGTTGATGGATGTCAGTGGTTACAACTTTTTCCACACGGAGGAATTCAATGACACACCTTTGTTTCATATATACTTCTATATCAGAAGCTATTTTGTCAGACTGCCCCTCTGCTGCCATCTGTCACACAGCAACAAAATGTAATGGAATATTGGAGGGAAGGTTCAACCTCCTTTGCCTTACCACCAACATCTGCCTCTGATGTCATGAGCCAACAAAATACAAGGCATTGCTTTTGGAGAAGATGCTGTACTAATGTTTTATAGAAAAAAAATGAACATAAAGAACCAGTAGTTACTGCAAATATAAGTTCATGTTTATGTATATATTTACATGAATATACAGATAATATTTGTGCTTTGGAAATTTTCCTTAAGACTAAGAAAGACTGTACTTTAGTCTTAACTTGTTATTGTTATTTAATTTAAAAAAAAATCTTAGAAGCAGTCTGTTCATATGACTTTGCAGTTCTGATAATAGATCATAAGCATCTCTGACTGTGAAACTGGGAAGATGGATTACATTGAAACAGAGATTAAATGGCTGACGAAGATTTTATTTCAAATGCTTTTAAATTCTGTACTGATCAAATGGAGGACTCAACAAGCTTTTGCTATGATCTAAGGAGTTGAGTGTTATACAACATATGCCTTAGAGCTTGGCATATACCTTGTGTCATCGAGTCCAAGGTGATTGGTATTCTGCTTCTATAAAGTATGCTTGCTGCCTTCTACTTGGTTTTATATTTATGTGCATATGTTTAGATGACTAAAGACTTTCCAACAGCGTAGGCAAAACTGAATTTTTGCCACTCAAAGAACATAGCCAAAACTTGTCTCTCTTTTGCATGGGGTAAATAAAGGGAAATATGAAGATATAAAAGTGCAGCTCTCAATACCATCCATCAGCAGCTGTTTCTAGGAGTTACCTCTACTATAAATATAGAATATGAAGACAGTAAACAATGCACAAAGTTAATCTTGAAATGTGTTTATAGTATTTTATGCACAAAAAGGAAAGGCACACAATTAAATGCTTTATTCATTCCATTTAACTAAAACACTAAATAATCAAGGTGAATAAAGCTGAATATATTATTACGAAGATATTTTGCTAATTCTGGTTGAAGTATATTTAAGTAACAATGGAAGAAAGAGGTAAATGGCAATCAGAATGTGAAAGTAAGCAAACACAAAGTATGCTGATGCTCCTCAGTCTACAATACTTGAAAATATATGGATGTGTTGTCAGACTGGAAACTGTACACTGCACTTGTAGCTGTCATAGGCCCACTCGAACGAAACCTGTACAGGTCAATTCATTTAACACTTTTTTTTTTTTTTTCTTTCTTTTTTTTTTTTTCCCCCCTAGTGTATGGATAAAACAGCACAACGATGGTTTCTAGGAATTAAGAATTTCAAGTCTATGGTTTGCATGAGTGATCAAAGGTTTATAGCTATGACATGTAAAGCAGTCTAAGCAAAGAAAATGAAAAGTTGGAAGAAAGATTTCTAAAATTTCACATTCCTAACAGTCATGCGTTTTCTGCCAAAAAAGAGGTTATATTTTTAGTAATATTTAATCTATTATCTCCCTATCCAGTGCATCCTATAATTTTGCAATATTAATTCATTGGAGAATATACATTGCTGTAATTAAGAAGGTAGAATCTATCCTCAAAAATATATTAATGAAAAAAATGGTCTGGAAATGGCCTCAAAAAATCATCCAGGTCATCTGTCTGTCCCAGAACAGAATCGGCTGCAATGAGATCTTCTTGATATCAGTAAGTTGTTCAATAGCACATACTGATGGCCATTTCAAACACCTCCTAGATAGATTTATTCTTCTTATTATTATTCTTGCATTCCTTTCTCCTATCTCACTTATGTCTTCCATCCTGCTATTAAGTAAGTGCTCGTTTTCTTCACCTTTGGTCAGCAAGCATTGAAATACACCTATTTCATTTTTACTAATCATTTTGTCAAAAGTCAAAGATTGTTAAGAGGAGAATGAAAAAATATGATGCTTTGTCTAATAGATACACATAGCCAGAAGCACTAAAAATATGTGTAAAATGAATATGTTATGAAAGCTTAAATACCAAATTTTATGGTCTTTTTTAAAATCTTATTCAGAAAGATTGCACAGATCTACGTATTTATCTTTGCTAATCTACTACAATTTCTGATATTTCTACTCTATTGTAAAAATGGCATGTTATTATTGCAGTTTTCTACTTATTATAATCGAGATACACAATTTATATACATATATATAAAATAACTGCATATGTATTTTGGGGGTGGTTGGACTTTTTTTGTGTTTTTTCCCCAGTCATATGTGATAGTATTGGTAATTTTAAAAACACGAGTAGTGAGTAATGATAAACTGTTTAAGTCTTTATCCATAGTTATGTCATACTGGAAGCAAATATCAATCTATAATTTCTATTTTAGAATATGGATAGTGGATTAAATACATACTTTATCTGTATGCAAATTACATTTGACTTTATGAATACAGTTCCTGTTGTAGGATATTATTAGCTGAAATGTACTATTAAGAATGCAGCATTTTTTGGCATCACTTTAAAAAGAACTAAATGTGTCCTCTTGAACACAGTAATTGCATCCTTGCATCTTTTTTATTTAAAATAATTCATATTACAGACAATAATATGATTTATGTTCTAATATAAATTCCTTGGGGAAAAGATAATGCATTATTCTCTGTTTGGAAGATGGAGACATTATGAGAACTACTAGAAATGAGGGGTAGAAATTGCATTCCTTAAGGGAAGAGGGAGACGTTTAGTTTAAAATTTAGGAAAGATATATATGACTACTCTGCACAGAATGAATTTCAACATGAATAAGCAAAATCTTAGTCTCTATTTTTTAAAAATGTATTTTTCAAATGAAAGTTGCTGGGAGTTTTATGTATTTAGGAAAATATTCTGAATGTTAGTTTTGAGTGTCAGATAAAGTTAAATGAAGTGCTAACAATACTACTATGGGATTAAGGGTAACTGATAAATTCTATAGCCTTTCAGAAAGACTTTCTTATGAGAAAAACTCATTAAGCAGGTCTGTCTGTCAAATCTCCTTAAGCTGTACTGCATATTGATTGTCCTATGTTACTGAAGTCCATCCATGTTAATGAATGTATAATCAACTTTTCATACCCTTTGAAAGGGAGAGTAATGTCTTCCTTTTTCTGGGCCTTTGTATATAATATCTGAATGCAAATAGCACCATTTTAAATGAATGAGTGTTAATACTGGAGATATTCATATCCTGTATTTTCACCTTTATAAATAGCATGCCACCATTAACTGCTCTTAATAGCAAGAACTGTGCCTTCCATTTCCATTCCCTGTCTCAGGGCATGAAGGGTTTCTTCATGTTAGAAGATGCATTACTGGGTGCTCAAGGCATATGTCAAATGCTAGTTGGACATGAACTCATATTTGTTGATGAAGAAAACAAGATTATAATTACCTAAGGTTTGAAAAGTGTGCAGAATTGAAAAGTGTGCAGAATTGACAGAATGAGGCAGAATGGCTTTAAGCTAAAAAAAAAAAAAAAAAAAAAAAGGATATTTATGTTAGATGTTCGGAAGAAATTTTCTACTCAGAGTGGTGACACTCTGGCACAGGCTGCCAAAAGTAGCCCCAACTCTGGAGACATTTAAGCACAGATTGGATGGGATCCTGGGTGGCAGCCCTGCCCATGTCAGGGGAGGTGGAACTAAATGGTCTTTAAGGTTCTCTCCGACCAAGTCATTCTACGATATGATTCTATGAACTGCTTATCAAATCAGGTAGGAGCTCTAGAAGCTAAAAGCAGCATAGGTCATGACAGCTAAGAAAAATGTGTGATTATTTCAGATTTACTGTTTGTCTTCTGTAATAGACAAAAAGCAGTTTTTAATCTTGGAATAAATTCTAGTCTGTGTTCATAGGGTAGATCAAATATCAAAAGAGGACCTATTGGACTTGGGGTCCAATACTGAGTATTCTACAGGGAATGATTTGTTCCACTCCTACTCAACTAATTGCAAGAATTATGCCCTTGATAATTGTGGACATGTACAATATTAGAAATCTTCTTTTAATCCTGCTCTTGTTCTTTTTTTTCTAAACAACAACAAAAAAAACCTTTTTATAGCAGCATTTGTTTTTTATTTTGCCATTTGCTATTTAAATAATGCCTGCAACAGAGGTAGAAAATTTTCAGCTGGAAAAAAATTGTCTGTGTAGATATTATCCAACAATCTCAATATAAATATTGGTTCTTATTTTTGAAAGGAAAGAGTTAAGATAAAATACAGATGCTTACTTCCAATATGAATATTTTAGAGAGCTTTTTGAATTTAAATGGAAGATCTATTTTTTAATTTCATTTAAATGTAATCCTTTTTCTTAAGGTTGTATTTTCTGACAAGTTTGACAGTTATTGTAGAGGAAGATTTCTCAAACCGTAAGTCCTTGAATACATTAAAAAAACAAAGGTAGTTTTGTTATCACAGGGGAAAAAAAGTCATTTTAAAACTTCAGTCTTTAGAGATCAGTTCATCTGAAAGAGTTCTGCACTGGTTACATTTTAGAATGTGCGCATGTGGAGATATACACCCATGCACAGATTCAGTGGTGCCCCCAGGGTGCCTCTGTTTGTATTACAGAGCTCTTCACTCACAGTTCACAGGGTAAAACTGCTCAGCTTCCCTTTGTGCTCGTGAAGCCACGTATAATAACAAAAATGGAAGTACCCTCAGGGCACCACATACAATACATCTAGAAAAAATAGAGATCATTTGGGGCTATGAAGTGTATAAAAAGTAGGAAAGAATCTGGTTTCCTTCAAGGTAAATAAATAATTAAAAAACCTGAGCATTTGGCAATTTATATTTCTGAAGTTGAGCTTATCATTTTCTAAAACTTTGAGACTTTGTAGTATCTTTTAATTTCAACAACTAAATGATTGGTCACAGTGTGGGAAGTATAGGTTGTTCCCTGGGAGATTTGTCTGTTCCTGTACACAGAATGTACTTAGAGCAATTTACATTTTCTTTAATAAGAAACCAGAAGCTTCAAAATAAAATGCAGAGCTGTATCAAATAAAATTCATAGCTTACATTCTGCATCACAGAGATTCCCTGTGATTGAATTAATGTGCTTGTTTGTGCTGTTGGTTTTTTGTTTTTTTTTTTTTAAGAAAAAATGTACTACTTCAAATAACAGCTTTTTACTTTTTGAAAATTTCCTTTTCTCTGAGCTACTCCTTATCTTCTACATTAAAAAAGTCTTTAGTTTTAGTCATGTTAGTTTAACATAGGATAAAATAACCTTGATGTCTTTGATATTAAGTTTTCACAATTATGAAACAATTATATTGTCCAGAGTTTCAATCTTTTATTTCTAGTAAATATGTAAAGGAGGTGTTTTTCAACATTTTTTTCTGCAGTGCTGAATATTTTCTCATGTTCCATTCTGAAATGTGGAGGGCATATTTCCTGCTTGTTAAAAGAGAGTCAATTGGACAATTTGAGTAAGTGCTCTTTTGTGGACACATCTCTTGTGTTTGGATTTTTAGTGTTATTTTAGAAGACTGATTGCGACGAAGGTGTTTAATGAATTGATTGCTGCTTCCACTGGACTTAATTTACGTAAGGCAGATGCTAACTAGAGTATCCAGCTGCAGTAAAGAGTTTTCATTTCCTCTGATACCAAGTGCACTCTCGGGGTTTCCTGATAATGTGGTTTGAGTTTCACCTTATCATTACTGGATATTTGATAAAGTTTTTTTCTTTTTTTTTTCTTTTTTTTTTTTTTCATAGTCCATTCTGCTTTTATGTTTTCACTTTGCTGCTTTATCATTACTACATCATCTATTTGATTTTGCTGTTTTCTTAAGGCACAGAGACCATTGATTTAGAAATAACTGTTTTAATAAATCTATCTACTACATTTGACTTTTTGTTTTATTCTACTTCAAATACATATTTTCCTGATTTATTCATTTATTTATTTATCTATTTATTTATTTTTAAGTAAATATCTGTTTTCTACTGAAGTCATTACTCTGAAAAACATATTTTTGCTGTTTTCCTAACAGGTCAGCCACTTGTGTCCCTGAAATCATAGAACCATAGAATAGCTTGGGTTGGAAGGGACCTCAAGGATCAGCAAGCTCCATCCCTCCTGATGCACGCAGGGCTGCCAACCTCCATATCTAACACTAGACCAGGCTGCCCAGAGCTCCATCCAACCTGGCCTTGAACACTTCCAGGGATGGGGCATCCACAACCTCTGTTGTCTCTCTTGGTAAAAGAGAGAGGAAAAAAAGAGAGGTAAAAGAGAGAAACACTCTCTTGGTAAAGAACATCTCCCTGATATCTAACCTAAATCTTCCCTCCTTCAACTTAAAACCATTTCCCCGTGTCCTACCATTATCTACCCTTGTAGAGTTGACTCCCCTCCTGTTTACAGGCTCACTTTAGGTACTGAAAGTCTGCAATGAGATTACCCTGCAACCTTCTCTTCTCCAGGGTGGACAAACCCAGTTCCCTTAGCCTGCCTTCATAGAGGAGGCACCCCAGCCCTCTGATCATCTTTGTGGCTCTCCTTTGGACCCTCTTCAACAGCTCCCCATCTTTCTTGTACTGGGGGCTGCAGACCTGGACACAATACTCCAGATGGGGTCTCTTGAAGGCAGAGTAGAGAGGGACAATCACCTCCCTGTCCCTTCTGGTCACCCCTCTTCTGCTGGAGCCCAGGATATCATTTGCTTTCCTAGCTGCAAAAGCACACTTGAAATCTGATATTTTGGGTATATTGCTGTTCAATCAGAGGTACGTTTTCCATTGTTTTCATTGTTTCCATTTTTTCCATTGTTTTGTAAGGTCATTAAAGCCAATTGAGAGTGAGGAAGAGAACAGAGACTAACCTGAGGACGGATGATCCCTCTCCTTTAGTGTTTTCATTCGGATAAGGTATTGTAATGTAGAGGTAAGCAGGTTTTCTAAGCCAATGCCCTGTCACAAGGAACAAACAGTAGGACTGATGAGTTTCAGTGGTGGTGTCCCCAGGTAGTTATCTCCAAGGTTTTTGGCCACCAGTAACATAATTCCCAGCCCCTCAACTC
The DNA here is from genome assembly GCA_030625065.1 of Alectoris magna. Taxonomy (NCBI): domain Eukaryota; kingdom Metazoa; phylum Chordata; class Aves; order Galliformes; family Phasianidae; genus Alectoris; species Alectoris magna. The sequence goes on along the minus strand of CM060563.1, from coordinate 30,380,779 downwards.
CTCTTGTGCTGACTGTGGGATCAAGTGGGTTAATTACCTTGCACTAGACTGACATACTACTGTGTGCTGTAGTGCCAGCATTTTCTGTGGTCATCATGAAGGCAGTTTACCATGGACTTACTATCTTTCAGCTAACCACAAGCCTGAAGAAAATGGGAACTGTAAGGAGAGAAAACCAATTCAAGCTAATTCTGGAAGAGATTTGAAAGCTGTCAGCAAGAGGAAAACAATTTGAAGAAAGACAAGTATTTGCTGTCAAGAGTTGTTATCCTTTAAGAGGGCTGCTCTCAGATTCTTGCAATTTCTTGACAACTAAATGAAATCAGGAAGCCAGAATACTTATTTGGCAACTCAGAAATTTTTCCACTGTTTGAGATCACCTGTAGACTCAGGCAGCATTATGATGTATGTTTTCTCGCTTCCAAGCACTAACATACCCGAGGGTGGTTACAAAAGCCTGAGGAAACTCCTTTTCCTTTAACTTAAAAAGGCATTCCAAAATATAAAACTTTAAGGTGTTGGTTTTCCCCTACTTCTATTTTTGTTTCAGGCTGAGAATAAAAGGAAACAATACTGTATGAAAGTCTGAAGTCCTTTGGGATTAAGTGTTCAAAAACTACCCATAAACATGGAATCAAAAATAAATGTAACTTTAAAATAAATTGAATGCTTCCCCATCATGTGTAGAAAAAAAAATAAAATTAATAAAATCATTTTTTCAAAGTGTGTTATCAAGTCAAATTTTATTTTTATAAAATCTGAGCAACTTTTAAGATTTTTAAGTATGATTCAGATACTTTGCTGCTAATTACAGAATTAAGGTGATATTTTATCAATAGGAACACAGCACAAAAATACAACCTGTCCTTGTTTCTTACAAATCATTTTCAGGTAATCTATTGCAGATCATACTGCAGTGTGATCTAAAATATTCCCATTTTAGGATTTGGTCTTTAGAGAAATGTTTATATTAGAAGTGGTTAAGCAAGAATTCTGCAATGTATTTAATATTGTGGCAGTACATATAAAATGAGTATTTACAAATTCCACATTAGATTTATTTTCTTCTGGTTTATTATTCTTCAGGTATGCAAACAATGCATGAGTTCATTAATAATATTGCTTCACTTTTTAGGGAACGCTCAGTCTCTGAAGAAATTCTTCTTTCAGTTCCTGAGATTAAAAAACATGAGGGCTGCTCTGAAAGTGATATCTCCTGTTTTATTGGTTGGACCATGACATCAGAGGTAGATGTTGGTGGTATGGCAGTAGAGGCTGTTACATTTTGTTGCCACGTGACAGCTACCAGCAGAGGGGCAGTCTGTCAAAATGGTGTCTGACATGAAGTAGGTATGAAGCAAAAGTGTGTCACCGAATACTTCCATATGAAAAAAAATGCACACATTGAGAGCTTGTGTATAAGATCTAGTAGATTTAACTATTAATAATAAAGAGCTCTAAGATGTTTAGACTCTATACTAATGCTCTGGAGAGAAAAAACAGAAGTGCATTCACAAAACTTTTGTTGTACAAGAAGTTTCATTTTAGGTTACGCCCCATTTTACCGGTAGTAAGGGAGAAATTACAGAATCATAGGGGTTCGAAGGGACCTCTGAAAATCATGTTATCCAATTCTCCTGCTAAAGCATGTTTCCTACAATAGGTTGCACAGAAAAGTGTCCAGATGAGTTTCGAATATCTCCAGAGGAGGAGACTCTGCAACATCTCTGTGCATCTTATTCCAGTAAATTAGTATTTCTAGTTGCCACGTTCTTATTTTGTTGTTGTTGTCGTTGTTGTTTTGTGGTTTTTTTTCCCCTCCTATTTCTAATGTTTCTCTCTTCTGTGTGAGTAATCCTCTGCAAATTTTCATACCAATTACTGTAAGTTGTTTTCTTCATATATTCAGCATTGATTTATTAACACGTGATTGGGCTAACTAACTAGGATCTTTGACATCTAGCAAAACACTGAGCTGTGACCAGAATCAGTTTTTTGTCTTGTTTTGAATTGGTTTGCTTTCACTATTTTGTTGTTGTTGATTTCTCTCTTAGCTCTTGTTCTGATCCTGTTCACAGACATAGAGTTCTGCATTTTAGGATAGAACACTCAACTGTATTTAGATAAGTAGAGAAAATATACTATATTTCAATCTTGATTGCAGCAGAGACAATACTGGTTTGAATATTGAAGATTCTGTGGTAATCACTTTGTGTAAAGTGACTGCTCTTTTGGTTCTAAGCAAAGGGTCTAACAGAAAGACAAACTTCACGTTGTGTCGGATCATTTTAGATTGTCGTAATGAATTCAGAAAATCATGTACAAGCTCCAGAAGTTGTTACTAAGAGATGATCCAAGATTTCTGAAGCTTAGAATTTCCTTTTCCTTCTCCATGTTCTACAGGAGTTTTAATCACTTCTTTTCCTGCTTCGTCAGTTCAGCTAAACAAGCCTGCTTTATCTGCAGTGCCTGTAGTTTAGCAACATTAGAGACAAATAGAAATATTCTTATAACCCGAGAAAAACATCTCTCTCTTCAAGGAGCTTGTAGCTCCTTTCATATATATTTTTTTCTTTCTCTTTTATTACTTAACCTAAGACATTTTTTCAGGCTTTATGTTTTCATTACAAGATTTTCCAGTATAAAATCTCTGACAGGATAAAAAATCATGGTATGGCACAAAACTGGAAGACTATCTTCTATATGAACCTAATAGAGCACATTTACATCAATGCATTTTTGTTAGGCTTGTGCCAGATTTTCAGATGTTCTTTTCAATATACTTGTTCATATTGTCCTTTCTAGGTCTTCAAGTAATTAGTTTTCATTTGCATGCATCATTTCACTGCTTTGCTCCCAAGATACAGTCCTTGCTGGCTGTCCTGTGATTTTATTCCCTTCAGTTTTCCATTTGGGCTTTTTATTCATTTTCTTCAGGCTTCTATTTGAGCTCTGTATCTTTGGGGCTTCTGGTTTACTTTCTCCTTTGTCAATTTTAGTTGCTGGCAGATTGTGCTGCTTACAAATGGAAGAAAGCACAATACGGATTTTCATTTATTTATTTTTAGTTTCTGAACAATTACACCAGTCACTTATAAGTGACTTTAGTAAGGAAAAAAAAAAAAAAAGATAAAATATTGCTATTTAAAAAAAAAAAAAAAAAACATTTAAGTTGTTTCTGGTAGTGAATAAATTTGGTGATAATAATGGCGACAATTAGTAAAATTAGTAATATACATAGCTGGGAGAAGGAACCTAGAGAAAACAAAATATCCATGAATTCCTTTATCTTCTAACTATAACATTATTTAAATTCAAGATTTTAATCATCCTCAAAAGGTTTGTATCCTTTGACATATACAGTCTTCTAAACACTGGCTTGAACTAAAAAAAAATATTTTTGCAGGATAAATAGATGTGGAAGAAAAGAACTGGATGCAAGGAAAAAAGAACAAGACATTCTGATATTGGGCTGTAGGATTTTTTTTTCAAGTGAAAGTCAGATCTTAGTTTGTAACAATGTTTTCCAGGTTAGTTTTGCAGGTGACAAAAAGAAAGTTCAGATACTGGAAAACGAACCTGGCAAACATTATTGTAACTGAAGATCTGATAATGATATGAAATAAAGTGCTACTTAGGGTATTTGTGTACTGGGGAAGAATGCCTTTAGATGTTTAGAACAATGTTCTTTTTCCGGTCCTTTATTCTGAGGGCAGGGAATAGACTATCTGGACATAAACTTTTGATCAGTAGCTCATATTTGCCCTGTACTTGATTTTCTGTTCCCATCAATATTTTTCCTTTCCTCTCACTGGTTTCTCATGAGCTGCAGCAGTGGGCAAAATAGAAGAATCAACATCATTAAAATTAAGAAAATAGAGTAATCGATGTAGATTAAATGGTCATTACCTTGCAAAACTACAGCTGTGGCAAAATCTTTTTTCCCTGCATTTTAAATTAAGCAAATATCGAGAATTGAAGCAGTCTGGCATGCAATCATGTACAAGTTAAAAGTGGCATTGGAAAACCCATGCAAATTAGGATTACATTTTCTTTAAAAGGCATCAAATTGTATTCCTTCCATTTCGCTTGTGATTATTGGACCAATGCTCAATTTTGATTATTGATAATTGTCTTGAATATACTCTTTACTTTGAAAATAATAATCTTTTCTCTTGCATTCAAGTACTCTCTCAGAGAGGGTATTAGTCAGATTAATAATTTCTTATCTCATTTGGGTTGTTTGTCTTAAATCATGCTGTTAAACATTTCTAAATATTATTCTTGATGAAAATGCAGTGACCATGTGCTGATATTTAGATTTTAGAAGTTCAAGGTAGCTTGTAGCAAGTACTTGAATTTGCAAACCATTCCTTCATATATGTAGGATGTATTGAACTTCAGGGCAATTTATTAGATAAAACTATATTTGTCTAGTTTTGTTGTGTACGTCATGGCATACTGTCTGTGATTATTGCCCTGAAAGAGCTCTGGTGCAATGAGTTTTTGAGTTTTTTCACCTGTTCTTACTGTGCCTAGTTTAGAGTGCAGCTGGAGAGTGTCAAATAACTACGAGGTTTTCTTATAGAGCAAATTCTTTAATCGCTTACAGGTGACTGGAAATACTATTTCTCCTCTGGTGTCATCAGGTTTACAGCTCACTCTGTATGCTTTATAGAACAGAGGAACATCTCTTAGTCAAGCACCTGATTCACCTGGAGAAAAGTATCTAACATATTACTGTTAACAACCAGCCAATGATGGTTCTGCCAGTACCAACAGCTCTTTTTAAAAAATCAAGAGGATATCTTCCATTCTCTGGCAGCCTCCTCCCCTGGAAAGATCAGCAAGAATATCAGATCAAGAGCCAGAAGGTTTTAAAGCGTGTAGTTAGAGCTAGTGTACTTTGTCCATGTTCATGTCTAATTTCATAGCATTACCCACAGATGAAGACAGACACAGTCACTTAGCCTAATCATTCCTCTTCTTCTTGATAGCAAATTCAGTAAAAATATGTCTATCGCGTGCTCATCAAGATTGTCATCAGGATTTTATATTTATTCTTTCCTTAATTACTAAGATTTTGGGTGAAACCGATCAAGTAATTGTAGTGCTACAGATTGCATGTTCAGCAACGGGTTCAGCTTTATAGTACATATAGTATGATTAAGGATAAAGTTACCTTTAACTTACTAAGTCAGAACAGCAGAACTAAGTAAGCACAAATGGGTTAAAAGAAGTTACAAATCTGTTAAAATATTTGGACACTATTATGCTGTATAGTTTCACCAGGTTGATTAAATTCCTTTGTACTCTGTATTCATAATTAGGAGTAAAAAGTAGAAAACTCATTAGATCAAATTAAATGGCCAAATGCACCCAGACATCCTAAACTGGGAAATAGTGAAAATTTTCAAGTTCATGGATTTATCTTATTGCAAATGATTTTTTTTCTTCCTTCCTTTTTATCCTACTTTTTTTTTTTTTTTTTTTTGGTCAAAGAATTGCTTGAAAACTGACAAAATCTAGAAATGAAATTGAGTATATTAACATGTTAATGTATAATATGGAAAGGCTTTTCCATTAATGTGCTGATAACAGCACATAATGTATTTTTTATAGACTAGTCTGCTGAGTTGAAGTACTGTAGCAGCTTTTGTGCTTGACAGCTTGGGAACTATAGAAATTACAGTGTATGTGGAAGTTCATTTGCATAACCTCAGTGCATCAGTTCAAATAGTTATTGTCACTTTAAAGCATTTGTAAAAAGGCATACTTTTTCTGATATCTTGATTTTTTTATTATTATTACAAAATAATATAGTTCTAGGCTTTCTTTACAAAAAAATATTTTAGATATCTGTTCTGCATGAAAAGATATTTTTGTATGAGAAACTTTAACAAATAAAGTGGAAAAATCTTTAGGTAACTGCAAAATTGAACACCATAGATTTTTCCTCTTATCAGAGATTGGCTCTATATTTTTACTCTTGCAGTTTAATCTCTGTTCATTCTTCATGCAGGAACCAAAAAGAACTGTGTCTTCAAAAAGCAACTTGACTTGTATTGCCTTTTTCTCTCTCTTTCTCACTCTCTCTCTCTCTCTTTTTCTTTTTCTTTTTCTTTTTTTTTTCTATCTGGAAAAACTTGTAGAGTTAGTTAGATATCACTTTATTGCACTGTTTATTCACCAGAAAAACAACAACAACAACAACAAACACAACAAAACAACAACAACAAACTGCCAGACTAGAAGGAAGAATCCATCTGTGTATGTTTTGAGTTTTCTTAAAGGGTGTTGGTGGTGATTGTTTACAAAATCTATGGAACAAGCAAATAGATTTTAATATGGGATGGTCTGTTCAAAAAGGGAAAGGTACAGACTTGAAATTTATCCTCTGTGAGTTTCTTATCATTCTGTGTGCTTTTTTTTCCACCAGAATGAATGTGTTTTTCAAGTATGCACAGAGTACGAATATGATTCTATAAATAACTGTTACTAATTTGTTAATTAAATCTACATAATAAGCTGTAAATCATGCTTACAGCTGAATGCCTGGCATGAAAGTTAGGAGAGTACACATAAAGCCTGATTCACTTGACTTTGAAGAAACTAGCATGTAGATAATACTATTGAGAAATCAAGGGTTACCGATACTCTCCACCTCTCTGTAGAAGAAAAAGTACATGCAAGGCTTCCACTATGGTATGTTTTACCATAAAATATTTCTTATTTGAAACAGCAGGTAAACTACAGTTATAAATATGGATTATTAAATATTGTATCACAAATTATTTTAAAAAGGCATTCCAAACATTTAAGATTACTGAAGTAGGAAAATAACATTTCTTAATCAACATGTTTCAGTTCTGATATTCATCAACAGTAATCTGATGGGGCAACTAATGAGAGATGATAGTTTCATGTTTGCTGGTTCTGATGTTAGAGACAAATCACCTAATGGTCATTCCTGTTGTTGTGGTTTTATGATTTTTTTTAATTAGTATTCCACATCAAAACATCATGTAAAGCACTGCGAGTTTACATTACAAAGATTAACTCTTTGTTAATGCTCCAGTTCTGTGGACTGCTGATTTTCTGGGTACCTGATTCTCTGAAGAGAAGAACTACATACTCCAGAGGACTTTGTGATCAAAGGGAAAGATAAAACTTGTTGCAAGTCACAAGATTCTCCTCTCTCTTTCACTGCCTGGCAGTGTGTGGGTGTGCTCCCCAGCAGTTTCAATTTTAGAGTAAGGCCTTTGGTTTCAGACACTTTCTCATTTTATTTGATTTCTTAACCTCAGTTCCAATTACATATTGTATTATATTTTGCTATCGTGCATTCTGATATCATATTTTGTAAATTAACTCCTCAGATCATCACCACTGTTCTGTTTTTAGTCCAATCTCCCTTCTCCCTACCTTTCCCCTTTTTTCCCTTTCCTCAGGGTGTGGGTTTGTGGATCCCCTGCCCCATTAGTCATAGAATCAGGCTGAACTAGCCCATAAACTGTTGACACCTGTCCCCATCATGGACACAGATAGATCTAGAGATAACTCCACGACACATGTGAATGTTTTTGTCTGTATTAACTTAGATATTTCCCTGGGGAGATCTTCTAACAGTATTTTGAATGTTTATTTTTTATCATCTTTTACCAGAGGCTTAATGAACAAAGATTGTAATTTTATTAGCTTTTACATTCTTCCCCCTTTCTTGCCATCTCCCTCTGGGGAAATTTGTTTGAAGTTTCAGCAGTAACTTATGATTTCTTCTTAAAATTGAATGTTGTTCCTTAAAGAACTACTTTTTCTTAGAATTCATTACTTTTATTCATTTATTTATTTATTTACATTTATTTTATTTTATTGGGGGTTGGACTCGATGATCTCTGGAGGTCCCTTCCAACCCCTACAATTCTGTGATTCTGTGATTCTGAGTCCATCAGAAAAACAAACAAACAAACAAAAACAAAAAATTGATGAAACATACTTTTTTTTTTTTTTTAATAGCTTCAGATTTTCTTTCTAATGTTACATGATGGTATTAGAACTATGAATTCTTCACAATAGAAAGCATTTTTGTTCTTTATTTGAATAAAGAAAGAAATAGTAGATATTGAATATTCTGGTAGTTAATCAAGTTTTCATATCTATTAAGTTGATATTTTACTACCTAGAAAAATGGGAATAATTGATTTTGAACTTCAGACGGTGAAATAGCTGGCCTGTAAGTGTAGGTTAACAATTTGTTTAGGTTATTACTTTGTAACAAGAAACAAACAAAAAGAACAGTCAGGGGAACAAGGATTCTAGAGTCCTGGAAATAGCCCTGTATTGCATTCGGGATTAGAATCGAAATAGTTTGACTTTGCAAGTTTGGACTCCTAAAAACAAATGAGCACTTATGCTTGTTGTTTGGCCATTAATTCATAACATCATTTATAGAGACACATCTAACTTAAATTTAAGTGTTTCTTTGATTAAATAATTGTTAAAATAAATGATTGGAATAAGATTAAAAGTTTTGAGGAATGCTGGATCATGCTGCATGATGGGCTTTACTTAGTTCAATCTGTAATAGATACTCAACATATTTAAATTGTATTTCTCATTTTCCTGTATTTTTTTTTGTATTTCTAAGAGTTTTCTGCCAACCAGGTTAAATACTTTCTGCAAACTGCTTACATTCCTATCAAAAGGTATGTATTATACTAAACACCCACATCATGTACTAATTTCATTTTAGCTTTTTTATTCTTTTCTAAATCTTTTCTCCCACGGTGTGCTAGGGACTTCTTATTGATCTTAATTGAATAATAAAGTGAATAAATTGAAAATTTATTTTCAAAATGTATTCACTGAATCAGTGCAGATGTAGTTAAGTTCTTAAAAAGATAAATACCAGGTTCTGAGTATTGTGTGTTGGAGTTCTTGCTCACTTCCTTTTGAAGTTACTGTTCCTTACTACTACTTCTGCCACTTTCACAAGTGGAACTCATAGAGCTCATAAGGCCACTTGAGAATTTTGGTTCAGAGTGCTTGTGTATTAAAATTAGTGTAAGGAATATTATTTTTTGTTTCTTAGTGGATAATACCTTTGTAATAGCTCGAGTGTTATGTTACTGCACAGTAAGAGTCATTAGCTTGCATAAACATTATATTTGTATAATATGAACATTGTTAATGCTTTAAGTAAACGTCCTACACCTTGTAATTCAGGGAAACATTAAGAGATTTTATTCTTAACAAGCAGCATTTTTCTCTTGGGATCAGCAGTATGGAAAGCAAGCCAGCTCAGCTAATTTGTCCACTACAGTAGTTTAAGGCCAACATGCTATATTAATGCAAAATAGCAACATTAAGAGAATTTATAATTCTCAGGCAGGTTTTCGTACTGTTCAGAATGCAGAATGTGCAACTGACGGTAAGAATTTTTTCTTTTATTTTTTGAGAGTGCAGTACATAATCTCTGGTGAACGTACTGACACGCTATTCATTTCTTACTTAATTTTTCCTTATACAAGCAAAATTCTCTTTTGAAATTGAAACCTAATTTCCACTGAAGTTTTGATAAAATAACTTTTGAATTAATTCCCATTGATGAATTTCATAATTTTCTTTCCTTCCATTTGTTAAAAGGAGCTTTATGTGTATTTTACTATGATATTACACATGTGCTATCATTCATGTTTACTGCTATTCTGCAATAGCTGCTTCCACCGTGTAATTTACCATTCATCCATTTAGCTTCTGGAGAAGCTTTCACAAAGTTCTAAATGTGTATTTTGAGGCAATTTCAGCTGCCAGCTTGTGCTCTGAGGCTCTTCCTCAGTAACAGTTTCCCTGATTCTACATTTCTTAAAGAACTATCATTGATAAGAGTAGTCTGCAATATAAATATGGAGTTAATTTCCCCTTTGTCTCTCAGGCATAGCTTGTGGTGACTTCAAGAGGATCTGTATCTCTGTAAATGGGATCAGAATTGCATCACAGAGGCACAAATTCTCTTTCTGTTTTTTTTTGTATCACCTACAGTCATGGTTCTGGAAGCACTGTACTAAGAGAGTTGTCCAAATTGTCATCTGTTTTTGTTTTTTTTTTCCCCTTCTTACTTCTTCTTAGTTTTTTTTTTCTTCTTCTTTTTAAGTAGATGTAGTATTACATTTTGTGTTTTTTTGTTTTGTTTTGTTTTTTTGTTTTTTGGTTTTTTTTTAACCCTAGCTATTTTCATTCTTGACTCTCATGGAACTTCATTAGTTTGTAACAGCTAAAAAATTCTCCTTTTATTTTTAACATTTTTTCACCTTAAAATGAAGTTGAAATATATGAGATAAAAGTGTTTCAAAATCTTTCTTTGTAAATTCTACAGAGGAACCTGACAAAGGTCTGCTTCATTTACTGTTCTCTCAGTGGTGGGGATGTATATATTAAATTGGCCTGTCTGTGCCATCTACCTAAAATGGTCTTCTGAGGTATCTGTTGTTTTGATCACAAGTTGTTTGCTTTTAGTGTGTTGTTATTTTCATTTGGTTAGCTGCTGTTTTTAAAACTTTGTATGCCGTCATCTTCATTTGAAGAGAATTCTGGAGACCACATACCAACTGCAGAATCCTTCAGCCTATCATACATGTTGAGACACAATGGAGAATTGCTTCAAGAGATCAGTTAATGGCAGATAGATAGATAGTTTGGTCATAAGCTGTTCTTCATGACCAAACTTGTTTTATATTTTGAGCTATGTTCTGAACCTGTGTTTAATTTCTGTATTGCTTTATAGAGAATAGAAGTTAATATTCCCCAAAACAGAAATCTTGATTCTACACAAAGTCACTTTACCACATTTTCAAAAGAGACAGCAATTTTTATTCCACTTACTGTGATGAATGTTCATGGTATACAAGCTGAACTCTTACCCATAAAATAGCAAAATCTATGACAGAAACTGAATTTATGCAACTGGGTTGTGTAATGTAGCTATATGAGATTTAAATATCCAGAAGTTCTGTTAAGGACTCCATTTAGTTGTCATAGAATCAAGAATATTTTTGGGGTATTTACAGTTGTTTGTTTCCCTTAATGAAAATAATGAAGTCATAACTCAGAGTTGCATTTGCTTTTGAAGAATATTATCATTAATATGTATGCTTTTGAATTGCACTGTATATAACTTAGCTTGGAATTTAAATCGAATTCTTAGACACTTTAATAGTTTCCATTTCCATCACCTGCTTTTTCCCCTATATCTAACTTGCTGAGAAATATTCTAAAAAAATAGTCGTTACCTGTAGTATTTCCCTATTGATAACAGAAATTTTAGTAGGTTAGAGACAGTTGCAAAACGTTCTTTCAGTTTTCTATCCTTCAGTTTTAAAGACATTAAAATTCAGACATTTTGAAATTAATGAAAAAAAAGTGTTGTTTCTATGAAATTTAAATGAGTTAGGGAACATATAATTTTCTTGTTTGTATTTATACCGTTGTTCAGTTAAACCTCCTTTCGTCAGTCAGGGTCCACTGAATGTGTATTTTCCCTCAAAGTCATAATTCTCACATCTTCTCTGATTTTTATAGTTATTTTGTATGGCTTCAGAGTGACAGATTTAAGTCTTTTTATAGTTATTGAAGTTGAAATATATCTCGATTCTAGTCTCTCATGTTTCAGTGGAATCTGAAACAGAAATAAAACCTTGCATCTAGGAGAACTCTCTTGTGAATTTTCCTACTATTTCAAATATAGAGTTTGATAAACCTTTTTTAATCGTCTGCTACAGAGAGATCTTGGGGGAGATTTTACCTTTCCATAGCTGCGTTTATTCTTTAACATGAGCATTCTAGCTTAAGTCATTTGAATTTTTGACTACATTTCTATCAGTAATTTGAAGATAGAGAAAAGACTTGAGGCATATGATTGATTACTGTTGATGCCTTGGTATACTCGTTTTGATCTCCACTTTTCACGCTTTTGGAAAAGATAGACAAATTCTTCAGTAAACAGTTTTGAGGAGTAAAATATTCGTTACTATGTTGTAGAAAGGAGGATGAATTCTTACATCTAGTTTTTTGTTGGTCTTGTTTTCTGATTTATTCTCTTGTGTTTAGATTGGAGGGTGAACCTTCCCATGAATATTCTACTCAATTTTGTTGCCACGTGACAGGTGGCAGCAGAGGGGCAGTCTGACAAAATGGCATCTGACATGGAAAAGCGCATGAAGCAGTGTGTCACTGACTTCACTCATGGAAAAAATTGCATCCATGGACATTCGTGAAGGCTTGCTGAAGGTTTCTGGAGGCAAAACAGTGGATGTGAGCAGAGTGGTGGTAGTTGTGTTTCAGTAGCGGTGACAGCAACATGAAAGACAAGCCATGTTCTAGATGGCTATGCATATCTGTCACACCAGAAAATGTAGAGTATCTCAGTCAGTTCAACAGCATTGCTTTCACAGTCACCTATGTGAATTGCAGGCTTTAAGTGCTGTCCCAAAATAGATCTTGTTTTGGACTGTCTCTTTTGTAGCTTTTATGGGTATTGAAGGAAGGATGAAAAAAATCAGTGTTTTAAAGTTTTGTGAAAACCTGAGAACACTGTTTTGAAGATTATTACATCTCTTCCATTTTGCTGGTTTAAAATTACTGCCTTTATGTCCTTTATGAAATGAACAAGCCACACATAACTAAATATTTGTTTGAAGCTTTGTGTCTATTTGTAATGCTGCAGGTTTTCTTAGGTAAAAATGCATCAAGAGTTTTCCTGGACACCAGTCTTACGGATTTCAATTACTTTCCTACATGCACACACATAAACAAATAATGTATGCAACACTTTTAATCTAACTTTCTATGAAGGAACATGGTTTTAGATCTTTGGTTTGTGCTTATTAAATCCTAACATTTTCCAGTTATGCATAAAATGGTTTTGAAATCAGAATGAATAGCTTCAGTTAGTTTTCTCATGTTATACTCTTAGATGACATGTGTTAAAGCTTTGAATATGCCAACTGGTCATTTCATTTTAGAAATTGGATTTTGAGCCCTGGCAAATTTTTTTAGGAAATCTGTAATTTGTTTCCGGTTGTGTTCTTTTATGTGTGGCAGAGCCAATGTTCACTTTGCTCAGGATAATAAACTGATAGTGACAATTTTAACTGCACAGCATGATTTACTACAAAAAGTTCTTGAAGATATCTATAAAATTATAGTAATAGACAAATAAGGCATATATTTTCATTATACATGTGAAGGAATGCTAGTGCAGGTTACTCAGATGGTGTGGAAATCTGTCTTTGGAAATCTTCAGAAGCCACCTGGATTTGGGCCTAGGCAACATTCTCTGGCTGTCCCTGCTCTCGGAGCAGATGAATACAGAGAATTTCTTTAACATGAGCCATTCTGTGATTCTGTTACTCACGTGAATGAGTAGCATTAATATACTTTGTTTTGAAAGTCACTGTAAAGGTCATGAATTGAGAACTCCAATTCCTCAACTTTCAATGGGCCAAATAACTGCAGTCAAACCTTAGGTTCCTGAAACAGAATTTGCAGCTTTCTCCTTTCTTAGACAATTGGATGCTCTGGGGCACTGATCTGAGGGATGCCAAGATTTACCTGTCTCTGCTAGGATGTGAGAATAAAGAGGTCTACATCAGTTGACAAAGTCTCCTTAAATAATTATTTGCAAGAACACTCAAGGATTCTACCAAAAATGTCACTAAATGATGAGACAAGTTTAAATTATGACCTTTAGGGCATACAGTTATTTTTTGCTTTTAAACTTCGCTGAAGTATTTAAATATCTCAAGTAATTCTCTTCTCGTGAAATGTCAGATTTGTCTACAAAATAAAATCAAAAGGAGAAAAATGGCCCAAGTGATTTCATTTATTTTCCACTATCTAATAGAAAATTGAGATACTTAGGCAAAAAGAAAATGACACTGCTTATGGAGAAGTCTTTCTTGGTGGTCATAAACCATTGCAGGAATTAAAAAAGCTTTTGAACCAGAAAATTTACTACTAATTCTCTCTTATTAAGTTATTAAATCTTTTCTGCTGTTATTGTTGCATTAGTTCAACAAAATACAATAATATAAACATATTTACTACATTTTTCTATGTGACATAAAATGCTCCCTTTACATTTGATTCAAATAACATCACTATTGCTGGTAGTGGCCAGCGCTTGGCTGGTGTTGCCAGCCAGCATGTTTTTTGTATTTACTTCACTAGGCATATTTGCTTTCCTTTTAGCTCTTCTCTTTATGGTATGCCAGAGTTTCTAAATTCCATCATAGCCTTATGCTTGCTTTCAGTTTGCATTTTTTGTCATGCCAATTTTTTTTGCCAAAACTTCTGTTTCCTGTATGGATATGTCTGCAGCAGTCTCTTTCCAAACGTCTATGTTTCATGTTTGAACAGTTCATCATTGGTCGTATCAACTTAGCTTGCTGAGAATGTTTTCCTCCTCAAAGAGATCTTTGCATGTTGATGTTGACAGATTTTGTCTTCCCCTGAGGCAATTTTCTTTAGGGCCTCTGGGTAGTCTGTCAGCTGCTTTTGTAGAAATAAAAAGGAAAACAACTATTCCGAGTACTTCAAATATGGTTTGCACGTAAAATATGCTACAAGTGGAGAGGGCATTGTTTTGACTTTTTTTTTTTTTTTTTTCCTGGATATAAGTGTTCAGAGTGTGTATGGGTCTCTGTCTTGCTCATATCTAAGTTCCTTTCATAAAAATGATTTTAAATAGTAGTATTTACTAGGGTTTTAATTTCTTAGTAAAGCTTGCACCATGCTGAAATGCTCCTTTAACCAGGCTGAAGGTGGTAATATTTTTGCTCTTTTTCTATTTTTCTGAAATGCCTGTCAGATAAGTGACAAAAGAGGGCGTGGGAGTGCGGAAGGATCCTTAGCACACTGACAGCCCTCGATCATTTTCTGTTCACAGATCCACAGAAAAAGCTCTGTGACACAGCAGGGCACGACGTGGAGAAATGTGAATAGTTTGACTTCTTCATGACATTGGAGGAGGTGTTATGTGGCAGGTGGCAATGTAGCAGTCTTGTGGAGACCACTCAGGAGTAATGGGCTGGAAAATCCAAGGTTACCAGTGCAGTATCTTCCTAGCACATGCTATTGCTGTTGCGTAAAGTGATGGCTCTGATTATTTAAAGTAAATAATTTAAAACAAATCAAAACAAACAAACAAACAAAAAAAAACAAGAAGAAAAGAAAAATGGCTGAGGCTGGCAATATGTGTTGGGGGGACATTATTCAGCACAATGCTCTTTTTTGCAGAGACTCAGTTAGTTTCTAGGTAAGGTTGATTTTACCTTTCTTTTTAAAGGATGCTCATCTGGTCTCTCCTTTGACAGCTGGATGTGATTATACATGGTAACAGTTCTATTTTCTTGAAGTAATGAAGGCTTTCATGCCTGGAAATGGGAAATCCAGCCCAGAGTCTGTTAGAGTGTTTAGAACAGGATTGACTTTTCCTTTTTTTCTCCCTAATTTCAGAAGTATTTACATCTTATGGACAGAAATTGAAAATGACTGCTAAGTTATAAAAACATGTACCTTTCTGTGAAAGGTAAAATTCAGAATCCCAAAACATTTTTTTCCAAGCAAGACTTTTCATTTCATTTGAGCACTGTGCGTGTCTTAGTGTTAGCTTCCTCCTACATTTGTGTAGGCTGGAATATCGCCCTGTAGTCTGATGTGTTTCTGTATTTCTAAGGGATGATGGAAGGTATCAGACTGAAAGGGGGTGGAGAGAGGAACATTTCTGTTCCAGAGCAGTACTTTTTCCATTTGAAGAGTTAATTATAAAACACTTTCCAAATTTGGCTTAACTGTAATGACAGATATTTGCAAATTCTAGCAGCAGATGATATAAACTATCACCCTATCCATTTAAATAGTTTGGAATACATTTTTAATTTTAAGACCTGAACAGTTTTATGTTTATAGGAAGACTGGGAGTGTTAGGGAGGGAGGGAGGTTTAAAAGAAAGAAAGAAAGAAAGAAAGATCACTTTTGCAATGGAGCTGTCTAACAAGCAGTTTCTAGCTTATACATGTGGGCACTTGAGGGGCAACAAGAATTGGTTTCATGCTAAATCTGAGAAATCACACATCTGAATTCTCTGACAAATAAGAACTTTCTGTCCTTTTGGATTTTTATTTGAAACTGATGTCCTTGTCAGCATACCAGGTAAAAACCAGTAATAAAACTGCCAGCACTGTCAGCTCCATTGGGCTAGCTGTAAGTTTCCCTCCAGGTCTCAGGCTCCGGGACAGCCTTGCTAGCAGAATCCCTGGGGCTATTGCTCTGCAGCTTCAAGAGACCCTGGCTTTGGAGCAGACTAATAAATTATGTCTGACCTAGGCCAAAAGCTGCAATTGCCTCTGGCCTCTAGGCAGATATACATCAGGATTCCAGGTTAAGAAATGAAGCGAGATCTATGGTGCCCACAGATGCTTAAAACACTATGTTTATGGATTAGCTCTTCTGAATACATTGAAGAAACTTGGTTTCATACATAGTAATGACTGGTTCTACCTTTCAAACTGTGTCAGGCAGGTCAGGTATGGCTGCTAGGGGTGGACTGTAGCAGAGTCAGTGTAGTACCCCTGCGGAGAGCTGAAGAGGAGGTTAGATTCTCACATCTATCAAACATGTTTCTACCCTTCAAATCAGAGTGGTTCAGCTGGCTGGATATATGAATCAGGGAGATCCTGCCCATGTTTTAAGCTTATGCAACTGAAATGTGTATTTGCTATATTCCAGATATCCTTTTAACTTGATTTTTAATGAGCTGCTATGACTGAGAGAGGGCAACATGAGTTTGCTACATCACCTTATCTTTCACATCTACCTTTCTGTCTTTCCTTGTTCTCGCCTAAGTCTATGTACTCAGAAGGTAAGAAAAAACTTTGTCTAAACCTAAACCACAAACCATCCCTCTGGATCAAAGAACTCAATTCTGTGTTAAGTTTCATCTTCCCTTTTCATTGCATGGCCTACCAGCTTCTCTACTCACTATTTTTCACTGCAGTCCATTCATGTTCTTTAGTCCAGAATTCGTACTGCAATCTTCATCATTTCTGTTATCTCACTTATTCAGAATTTACTTGCTTGCACCTCTAAGTTTCCAGAAACAAACTCTTACTACATTTTCCCTTTGTCCCCTGCTCAAAGAAATAGCATAGTAACTCCCCTGAAAGTTGGTACAAATTGCTTGAGAAGTCCAATAGCAGAGTACTTCTGCTATTGACTTCTGAGGCTTGAATACAGTACCCTTATGCTACTTTTGTGTTGTCTTGGCTGAAGATGCCATTCATATAATTACGTACACTTAAAATTTAAAAGGAAAAATTTTATTTCTTTAGCCGAAAATTAGAGTAGCTGAAGACATCTCATTTGGCATGGCAGCATTCCATTGAGCTGAAAAATAATTTTCAGGAACTGTATCTTTGGTAAAGATTTGTGCATCAGTGGGGTAGCGATTTTAATGTGCGGTGCAGCATTTTAATAGCCAATTGAGATGGCTATTAAATATTGCATTGTACGTTAACATCACTGTTGCAAAGAAAGCAACTGGTGACTGCTCTTCAGATGACGGTGCTCACTGCATTCTGCTTCATAGCAGTGGGTTTCTTAGTAGCTGCTCTGATCTTTTACAAGGAAAATGAAAATCATTTTCTTGTTAATTTTTCACACTGTTTTTGTCATCCAGGTCCTGAGGAGAGAGAGATGGAGAGTAGAGCAGGGAGGGAGGCAGAAGATGAAAGAGTATGCAAGAGAAAATACCCTTGCAAAAAGATTGTTCCTTGGTTTTCTCTTAGTTGACCCTTTTTAGCTTAAGAAAAACTTGGATGTGGTTCACTAATATATGGGATACAGTTCTTAGGGGAGTATTGTGTAGCAGTGTGTAAACAGTCAGTAAGATGCTGAAAAGTCATAAGATCTTGGGAAATATCAGAATGTTCAAGGAATAAAGTACATATGCTACCTGTACATACTTGAAAACTTATCAGAATTGTGTAAGACAATGTTGCAGCTTCAGCCCTTGCACTTAGAAGAAGCTAAATAAAAGCCTAATCAGTTACCTATCCTGTGATTAGTGATTTTCTTACTTATTTTCTGCTCTGTTCTGATGTGAAAATATTTTGCTTACTGACGACAATCAATGCAGTTCACAAGACATGTCTCAACATTAGCCCTCCTGAGATATCAAAAGTCTGCAGGCTTAAACTGCAACACCTGTGAAAAGACCCTGTATTGCACCCACAGAACCTTCCACAAAAATATGGAAATCATGTGAGAAAGATTTGTGATGTTAGACTTTCATCTGGGTGACAATACATGCTCAGTGACTTTCAGAGAAGGAAACACAATTAGTCCTTGTAGCATCCTTCTGCCTGTGACTTTCTGTCCGCAGGAGATGTGGACTAAATTTGCAGATAGCCTCAAATAAGGAAAGATGCAGCTGCAAGACTTTGGCAGACAGATATATTCAGAAGTTCCCTGAATAGCCTTTCTGTGTTCTTATATTTCTAAAATTTTCTTGGGAATGAGCTAAGGCAATTATCTATCTATCTTGTGACTTAGCTTGTGACAATTTGCTTGAAGCAGAGCTACAGAGGATGCTGACTGAGATCAGTAGCTCTGCTTTTCAAATTCTTGTAAATTAATCTTCTGTTGAATAGAAATGTTTATAAGTTTGTTAGTCAACTGATTCGTAAAAGTAAGATATAGAAACTTCCCAGAAAAATGTGAACTGCTTAATTTGGAATATATACATATATATATAAATGTATAAATATATATATATGCACATTTTGTATGTATAGTTGCATAAAAAGTAACTATGAATTCTCATATTTATTCCAAAACCACAAAAATTTTCAGACTGAAATTACTGCCTATTTCAAACCATCAGTATTTATATTTTTGATAAAAGTGATGAAATTTAATTAAAAAATTGGATGGGTCATGTAGAAGTAAAAATTTCAAGACTAATGATTTTTAAGAGGAAATATTTTTAAAGTTCTTACCTAAATAAGTGTTTCTATGATTCTATGATCAAGAGCTGTTCAATATTCAACTTGCTGATGTAGACATTATTGTTTAGTTGATTATTCATCTGTATTTTCTAAAATGACAGTACACTCTGTCAGCTGTGTGAAGTCTCTTAGAGTTCTCTGGCTTAAGTAGTAATAAAGGAAACTTAGTTAATATGGTAACATTTTATTTTAGTATTTTCACTGTTAGTAATCAATATACCAAGAACTGTCGTTCTCTTAAAATATTTCACAAATGCAGTGAGGGAGCTCTTTAAAATGCAAAGGATTAATTCAGGATGAAAAAAAGTATCTACTCTGCGAAGCCCTTCTCTATGAAATGTAAATAGATTTTATCTAATTCAGTATCTGTCCTATCCCCAATGATGTAGTGACTGATAGTATTAGCAGGCTAAATTTTAGCCGTGTTTTGTAACCAAAAGCCAAGGGAGAAAAAAAAAAACAACACAGTGAATTCATAAAGATTTGGGATATTTTTAAAATTATTTTAATACAATAATATTGACTGAAGGATTTTTTCCATACAGTTTTTGTTTGATAGTAAGCAAAAAGTGATGAAACATTCACATTCTCTGCTGAGTGTCATATACTGCTGGTTTTCTAATTCAGAAGATCCAATTCAAACATACAGTTGTTTTTTTCCTTTCTATTATCTTTAAAGTGCTGAGGAAACAAAACAGCAGTTCAGCATTTTTATGCTGATATGCACCACTAGAGGCCATCATATACCTCCTTAAATATTAGATAAATATGCAAATGATTCTGGAGATAACGTGAATACTCAGTGAATATAAAAATCTATATGAAAGAACATGGGAAAATTTCTTAATTGAAGCAGGACTTCATCTCAAGTTATAAGTATGAGCACTTCTCAGGCCAATTCTAATTGATTCAAAGCACCCTTCTACGTTCCCACAAAGCCTTTCAGTAGACCACCAATTATAAGTGATATTTGGAGACCATAACCATTCTGCACACTATGCAGATTTACTAAATCAGGAAAGCTTAGAAAACAGGGTTGATTTTAGTATGCTTGCATAAAATATTTTCCCCTCAAGCTTCTAATCTGAAAAACAGTATGTCATTCTACACCTCACACAGACCTTTGTAAGGGTTGATTGCTGAACTGACATTTAGCTACTGTTTCAGGTAAGTAAGTGATGTGCAATGGAGTCTCAGTGGTTCCGTTTTGAGTTGTGGAAATGAATGATCTTATAGGTGAGAAATACAAGTAACAATTTTAATTTGAAAATTTAAAAATTAGCATTCATTTTACACAATCAGGAGATGCTACCATAAGTCATAACACAGAAGTTCAGGGAAAATAATTACTGTTACAATGGATCTGGATGACTTTACAGTAAAAGCTGTGGTGTGGCGTGGCCCTTGACCAAGAGATTTCTTCTAGTTCTTTGTTTTTCAATTTTACCTCTGCAGAGAAACCAGCTCTTCAAAGAAACAGAGCTTTTCTTTATGTACAACACTTACAATTTATGGTAACCTTTAATGTGTGCTTGAGAAGTAAGAATGTATTGCATTATTGTAACCAGATTGGTAGGTAATATTTTCTGAACAAAATGTTTGAATGGAGAAAAAAATTAAAGATAAATATCAACTGTAAGTACTACTGTCTCCACTCTACTTGTTTGATAGTATAAGCAGCAGTAATCATACACTTTACATTTTATTTATTTATTTATTTATTTTAAGACAAGACAAGAATAGTCTAGCATATATAGACAAGAATGAAATTCATAAAATGTAATAAGTGGTAAAACAGTTTTCCTTCTTTTCTGGGAAGGTGTGGGGGACGGGGGAGTTATTGAGGGAAGGAAATGGAACCTATTTCATAACTCCTAAAGAAATTATGAATGTATATTTATGCTTCAAAAATATAATGGAAAACTACTCCAGATTATTACAAATGTTTACTAGGTAACCTAGATGATCAGAAAAAATTCCTGTGCAAGAACACCATGAGACAAATTATATATTGTTCCACTAGATAAAAAAATAATAATAAAAACAATAATAATAATAATAATTTTTAAGAAGCTCAGGATTACTAATAAACCTCTTCATAAAATAAATGAAATTTTACATACTACTATTCAGATGAAGGAAAGAAGTGATAGATTTTTCCAAGATGGCTAATATAACAGTATATTTCAGTATCCCGTGGCTTCAAAACTGAAGAGTAACATTGAAAATATTATAAATAAAATCATTTCAGAAATATATACATCTCTTCTTCAGAGAACTTAAAGCTGTATACTATCATATCTTGTTCTTTACCTTACTGTATTCTTTTTCAAATATTTATAATATTATTCATTTTAAACAGGTTTCCCAGGCTGGCATGAAAAACCTGATGTGCCACATATTACTTGGCTTCAATTTCAGATTTTTACTGCTGTGAAAAAGGGGAGGTTTTCTTCCTATGCTTTGTAGTCTGCAGAGAAAGTAAATCTGTAATCAAAGGCTAGTTTCCACTTTGGGGATAAGTAACTTAATAAAATAAATAAAGGTAAGTTTTAAAGAAATCTAAATCTACTTGATTGGATGTTGAAGACTTTCCATGTCTGCACTATGAACTTTCCACGAGAATCTATGCATGTTCTAGACTGAACAGGAATGAAACTGTAGTACAGATGTTTGACTTGGAGGTACTGTAAGAGCACAGAATGCAACATTTACTTTCTGGGCCTGTAGTCTTGGCCAAGGCTTCTGGGCTGAAACTGGCAAGTCGGCACTCCTTTCCAATTTATCACCTTAAATACTTGTTAATTCAGAGAGAACTGAACCATCCTTCACTGTATGGTGTAGATGTGATTTTGAACATGTTACTTTTCATCTTTGTGGCTCAATTTCCCACCTGGGACAATGTGATAATAATGCTAATGTGCCTCATTATTGTCTTGTCTATTTAAACTGTAAGCTCTTCAGGGTGAGGACTGTCTCATACCATATGTCTTCACAGAGACTGGCAGAATGAGTCACTGATTGCATTTGGGGTCTCTTGGTGCTACTATAATTAAAAGAGAGACAATAATATTAAAAAGGAAGAAAAGGGGAAGGTAGGTCTGGTATCAAGAGACTCAGAAATTTCCTGGTAGCAACCCAAAAGCAAGAGAAATACTTATCTCTAAGGAGAGTTCTTGCTTTTTCAACTTTCTCAACTCCAAATGTCATTGTTTTTTGAGGAAGTACAAAGCTTTGCAAGCTGGGAATGCAGAAGCTGGTGGGTAGCATGGGTACCACTGTAGATGCTAACAGCCAGGGAAAGACTGTTGCTGTGAGCTGCACTAAGGGCTTCAGTTGGAAAGCAGATCAAATTTTTAATACAACTTTGCTGTAAAATAAGAGCATTGCCTCCTTCCTTGTTAGAAGACAAAAGGATGTTTCCAACAACGGTTTGTACCTACATGTGGAGAAAGGGAAGCTGATGTAAGGGAGGCTGTTTCATGTTTTGCAAGAGCACATTATTATTAAGAGAGCTAAATTCTGTCTGAGTTAATGGGGAGAAGTCTTCCACCTGTTGTTCCATGCAGTAGGATAAGAAGACTAATGGAAGTTATTCATGCAGGTCCTAGAAATGAGTGCTGAAATATTTATTTATATTCTAATAGATCCTGCTCTACTTATGCATTTGTAGTTTCTAGACTCACATTTTACAAAAAAATGTTACTAAGATTTGACTCCAGTAGCTGTTTTGTACAGCATCTGAGGACTGCTCTACAGGACCAATTTTTTTCCTTCCTTTCAGTACTTAATCACATATGCTATGTGATTTACACTTCACACTTAATGTTCCTTATTTAAATCTTCACATTGTTTCAACATTGTCGGTCTTATTGATCATTGATGATAAAAGCAAGAAACACTTTCTGTTAGAAGACTGGCTTTTTTTTCCAGGTTTTTTCCTAGAAACTATTTGGTTAGATTTACAGGTAAATCTAAAGTAAAATCTTTGGTTAGATTTTTTTTTTAGTAGACTCATAGAGCCTACAGGAATGCATTCCATGGGTAAATGTAAAGTGGGAAGGAAATTAAAGTGGGAAGGAAATTAAAGCTGTTCTAAAGGTGTTTATGAACTCTCGTCTACATCCAAGGTGTTCATCTTGGCACAGAAAGAGCAAAAATACATCATTATTACTTGACTGCCTTAATGCAGACTTCAAGACCTGGATGAGAGGACTTTTTGCTCAAGTAAGATATCTTCTGTATCTGACTTGTTAACAAGTTATTATTATTATTGTTGTTGTTGTTGTTTAAACAAACAACAACAAAACAAAATTCTTACTCCCTGAGAGAAAATTTAATTAAGTATCAAGAATTTAAATGACCTTTCCCTTTCTTTTTGCTAGTGTGTTAAGCTTCAGAATTGGAAAGAAATTATCTGTCAGCAACTGTAAAAACATTGTGATTATTCTTCCTTTTATTCTTCAACATTTTGATCCAAGTTTGTGCCATTGCCTTCTCAATTAAGTGAGAATTTTCATTACAGGATATAGAAAATATTTAGAGAAAAATTATATTACTGAATGTAACTTTTCCTATTGACTTAAGTGGAAAATTAATTTTTATAGAGAAACATAGTATATATCTTATGTTTCAGAGGGATCTCCAATGGAGGCATGATTCCTTTAAAAATGAAGTGGCTCTAATCTGTCTATCCTACTCTCAGCAGTGCTGAATGCTGCTGAGGGCAAACTGTAATTCCGCATCCTGAAATACCTTTTCAGCACCTTTTCAGGCTGTGGGAGGGTTTAACAAATCTCTTCTTGTAGCTAGTTGCAGCATTATCCTTGTGATTGTCATTTATTTATCAAATATCTCCATTCCTATAGGAATTCATTAGGTTTCATTGTTTCTATTGCATGGATTTTTGGAGGGATAATTTAAAACAAAAAACAAGTCTTGCACTGGTGAAACTCAGTGAGAGTCAGCATCGTAAATGACATCTGTTTCCATATGATGATGTATTACAGTTCACTTGCTTCTTAATCCAGAAACAACATTTTCTACTTCTATTTATTCTAAATGCAATTAATTTCCATTTGTTAACCACCTTGTACCAACCAAAGCATTTTATGATTATCAGTAAATGCTCTCATCATGTTTTCCTTTTTCCACTGTTTCCTAAATATTCCAGAAAGAAAACTTTTTACCTTGGAAACATACTTACCTCAATTTAAAGACGTATCTGAAAAATAAAAGCAAAGAGCATGTTCAGAGGAAAGAAGGTAGATTCAGTGTATATGAGCCTAAAATATCTACCTTTATAATAAGTCTTTGTAAATGGAGTGGTTGTAGATGGGGTAACAGCATCTTACTCACATTTTTATTCTATTTGTTTATCTACAGGTTTTCTCTGGGTATTTCATGATTATTATTCAGGAATCTTATACATTTCTATTATTAGTTTAATATTAAACTTTTATTCATGACCATGGAAAGTGGATTTATTTTATGGCTGCAGAAATTTAGCAAAGCACAATAATAATACCAAGACCTCATTCTGAATTTTCCTAGTGTCTAAAGGTAGTAAATGATACACATTTGATTTGTTAATGTGCAGCTGCAGAAAGTAGTATCAGTTATTTGCTGATCCTTTTATTAATAATTTTTCTCCTTTGCCAGGTCACTGTGGATTGTTATAATCAATATACTTTTCAAATAAAAAGTAAAGACCAAATTATTTGCAAGATCTAAACACAGGCTTAAGGTCATATTTTACTTTTATGAGAATGTCTATTGATTTCTATAGAACTATTTATTATGCTTAAAGGAGATTATTTTGTTGGGCAGGGGCTATTATCACATAATTCTTAGGAAAAGGACCATATTTATTAAGTTTTCTCTACCTAATTAGGCTTAGTTAAAGTTTAACTGTAAAATTTAGAAGTTTAGCAGGTGGATTCAAATTTCCTTGGCATTTGGAATTTTGTAGTTTGTTGGAGATCATCTGTGGAACAAATTTAATTTTTTTAAAAAGGTTCCATTATCATGCATGTTTATTTACCCACAACAACCCTCTTTAATATCCATAAGAGCTTAATTCCATAATTGCTTTTAATGTCTTGGCCAAATCCCTTTGGAAAATGTGATTATTTCCATCCTTAACTGTAGGGTGACTCCTTTCTTTGTGAATTCCAAATCACTTCATTATACTCAAGTCCTACGTAGGTAACACTGCTGGGAAAGGTGCTGTGGGTTTCCTATAGCAACAATAAAAATTAGTAACAATTACTAAAGAAAATAGATTGGTTAGCTTGTTGTGTAACCAAGGCACTGATGGATACTTTTTTCTACTTTGTCATATTACATCTACTACGCTTAAGTGCGTAATCTTATATTTTACTGTACATAAGACATTATTTTATAGCATACTATATACAATATATGTATCTATTATATGAAATACTTTCCCATAATAGACAGACTTTAAAAGCATGTGCATCTTATGAGAAAAAAGTTCCAGAAAAATCCATACGATGAAAAGGTAGGGCATGAGCAATATAGGAAAGCTCCATCTTTTGGCTTTTACCGCATTTGGTCAAATTTATTTCAGTAACAAATCCCTGGTTATCATAATAGGCTTCCACTGATTGACTAGGAAGCTAGGATATGAGCATTCATGGATCAAGAATTCAAAAATTTCCAAACGTCAGATTTTGGAAACAGCTTCAGTTTTTGTTCTGCTTATTTCCAAACATCCAACCAAAACCATCATGAGTAGATTTTTTTTAGAATTGGTATTGGGAGCATAATAATAACAATGATAACAATCAGAAAGTTTGCAGATGACACCAAGCTGGGAGGGAGTGTTGATCTGCCAGAGGGGAGAAGGGCACTGCAGAGGGACCTGGATAGACTGGATAGATGGGCCAAGGTTAACAGCATGAGTTTCAATAGGGTCATGTGTCGGGTCCTGCATTTTGGTCACAACAACCCCAGGCAACCCTACAGGCTTGGGGAGGTGTGGCTGGAAAGCTGCCTGATGGAAAGGGACCTTGGTGTACTGATGGACAGTCGGCTGAATATGAGCCAGCAGTGTGCCCTGGCGGCCAAGAAGGCCAATGGCATCCTGGCTTGTGTCAGAAATGGTGTGGTGAGCAGAACTAGAGAAGTCATCCTGCCCCTGTACTCGGCATTGGTGAGGGCTCACCTCGAGTACTGTGCTCAGTTTTGGGCACCTCAGTACAGAAGGGATGTGGAGGTACTGGAGCAGGTCCAGAGAAGGGCAACGAGGCTAGTGAAGGGCTTGGAAAATCAGCCCTATGAGGAGAGAATGAGGGAGCTGCAGCTGTTTAGTCTGGGGAAGAGGCGGCTGAGGGGAGACCTTATTACTCTCTTCCAGTACCTGAAAGGTGCTTACAGTGAGAGTGGGGCTGGTCTCTTCTCACTGGTGACAGGTGACAAGATGAGGGGAAATGGCCTCAAGTTGTGCCAAGGTAAGTTTAAGTTGGATGTTAGGAAACACTTCTTTACAGAAAGGGTGGTTAAACACTGGAATAGGCTCTCCAGGGAGGTGGTTGAGTCACCATCTCTGGATGTGTTTAAGAGCCGTTTGGATATGGTGCTCAGAGATATGATTTAGCAGAGGGTTGTTAGAGTTAGCTACTATGGTTAGGCTGCGGTAGGACTTGATGATCTTAGAGGTCCCTTCCAGCCTGAGTGATTCTATGATTCTATGATTATTATTATTGTATACATGATAATAGTATCATTAAAAGTGTGGTATCTTTATAAAATGTTCAGACTGGACTTTGGTACATCATTACTGTCTTCCCCCTTTCCAACCTGTATGGGTTTTCTGCTCTTGAAAAATCAGGTCTAGAAGATAGCCAGAGGAAGATCCAGTGATTTTTCCTGCTGCAAAACTGAAGTTCATTCATGATGCTGGTAAGATATGTGCCTGCAATGAGGTTTTCATGTTGTCTCAGTTCTGTACAGCCACTAAAAACATTCAGTGAAAACTATTGAAATCTATTGTTTTGTCACTGTGTTATATTAAGCAGCCACAGGCCACACCAATTAATTCAAAAAGAAAAAAGAAAAAAGAAAAAAAAAAATTAAAAAAGAAAATAAATAAATAAATAAATAAATAAAGACTTGGAAAAGTACTGACTCCTGGAGTAGAGAGTTGCAATAAGCAATAATAATGCTAGTATGTTTTATTGTGAAAATTACCAAAGAAGTTTACCCCAAAACCATAGCCATTATCTGAATTCTTGACTTCCGTCACACCCAGAGTTCTTGTTCTCTTTTGTTAAGCATGAGTCAGATTTTATTTTTAACCAGAAATCTCAAAGCAGTATTAAATGAAACTTTATTAATAAAATTGCATACAGTGTTATTCAGAAGTAATGTAGAAAATCTTTACTATACTCCATTAGACAAAAAAAAAAAAAAAATGTTGAAAGGATATAGTTAACATTCATTTTCAAAAAGTTTCTCTTTTCATTACAAGACTTTTGCTATTGTCTTCAATAGAAGAAAAAGCAGCTGCTGGTGAGGTGATGTTAAAGTGTGGGTACCACACTCCTGAATCACTAGAAATACGTTTTTTATTAAACTAAAACTGAATTGTGGCATTTCTTATCACACAGGAAATAAAATATGTATTAAAAAGGGTTGAAGAATGGTTCTGGTACTGAACGGAGTCTAGATTTTGGGTGGATCGCCCTTCCACAGTGTTGTGTTGGGGTGATGCATGCTGAGCACAAAGGAAAGAAGACATGGAGATAGATACTGAAGCACTTGTGTCACCACTGCTAGCCCCCTTTAAGATGAAGAGAAGACACAGCTTTCCCCAGCTGAGGTGAAAATAGTAGTAATGGGGAGGGTGAGTTTAGTCTCTTTTCTTAAGTGTTCTGCTCAGGATTGTATGGAAAGCGAGAGAGGAGGAAAAGATAAAATTTAATGAAATATAGAATGCTTTATCTTCCTTTTTTAAGGACTAGAAATACGGTCTTGGTAAAGTCTTGAAATTACTGGAAGTGCTAAGATCAGTGGGGAAAGCTGGCAGCTTCAAGGAGCACTGCATCTGAGGAATGTATACTCTGTTAAAATGTGTTAAAACATGTCTACCATACACTTCAGTAGTGTATAAAGTACTTGTCTCTTTTTTATAATCAGCTAAGTGCCTTATTCCAAACTCTCAGTCTACTACCTTATAAGTTTTTTGGCAAATATTTAGAAGATTTTTAAGGAAGGGAAAAATACAGTATTTTTCATTAATTTCCATTTTCCCTCAGATCTGAAGTTACCTATTCTTCTTGACATTCACAGTAAGTATACTTTTATCTCCATCCTGAAGAGAAGAATGATTTTAGGGCCCGTATTTACCAGAATTGTTTATGTGTTTACTTTGTTATTACCAGTTCTGTACAGAGAAAGGGTACAGCAAGAAATCACAAGAAAATGCTGTACTCCTGCATACTCCTGCTGTACTAATGCAAAGCAACTCCTGTAGCATGCTCCTAGAAGTGAGCATTTGGGACTGAGACCTCACTAGAAGAAATCTTCAAGATGAACAGAGGTGCTGTCTCCTCTTGTCTGACTTTCAGCATAAATAAGACAGAACAAAGATCAGTTTTTAAGAAAATTAAAAAAACTAACAACTTGAATTTAGAAAGAAAATGATCAACTGTAAACACATCTAAGGAAGAAGATGAAAGTGTTTACAGACAGAAGACAAGAAGAACTGGGAGAGTATGTTACCCAGATTTTTGTTGCACAGCAAGTGTCTTAAAGAGAGATAGCTTATAAGACTTTGTTATTGAGTATTTAATTTCACAGTTCCTTGCCTTTCATCTCCTATCAAATATTAGATCTGCAAATTTAACTATTTAACAGTTCTTGGTACTCTAGTTTCCAAAATGGCACAACTCTAACTGCTTTCTTTTCTTTGGAGATTTCATCTACTGTTTTTCCTTTTTTCTCTGCACATACAACAAGGAAAAAGAAATGAGATGTTCAGTGTTGACTAACAAATAAACAAAACTGAAGATATGGAATTCAGAAGTATCAGCTTGAAATCAGTGGGAGGTTCTTGATAACATATGAGAGTTCTTTATTCCGATCTAATGAAAATCAGCGTGAAGGAAAAGTCTTGGAACAAGTAATTGACAGTGCTTCATTTTCATATAAGTTATTGCTATTGTCAGTGGGCCAAGGAGTGATCAAGACTGGTTGAAGCTGGGAAGAAGACCAAAAGAGCTAGTAACACTTTTTTTTTTAGGTGGGAACAGAGATAAATGAATATTTAGGAAGTAGGCTATAATACAAAGGTAAAAGGGCAAAAAAATGCTGATGTTACTGGTTAAATAAATCAGTAATGTCATTATGGTAGTGTATGGGAAACTGTTGAGCCTGAACCTCTGATTGACCACCTGAGGCAAGGAATGAGTCAGCTGCGGGAGCACAGGTGCAGGTAATTCAGCTGTGCTACCGGAAGCTGTGCTCCACCCCTCCCAGATCATGTTTCCCAATGTTTTGTCTTTAAATGGTACCGCAATCAGTATGTGTATAAATTCTGTACCCAATGAGAACCATTTATTTTACTAAGTTAAAATGAAACATTATATTGTAGCAAGAAGAGGAATTGAGTTAGAACACTCCTTTTTGCTTAAATGAGAGAAACTGCTTAATAGCACCCTTGAACTATTAGTCTGCAAAGGTTTACTTTGAAGCTGTACAGTGAAAGAAAAAGTACTCTCTCTTGATCTCTCTAAAGTTTTAAATGTTGGTGGGGTTTGTTTTTTTTTTTTCCCATATAAAAGCTCGTTGTCATTAGGACAATAACCCTGTCATATTTCAATTGTACTATTACAGGTACAGCTGTGATTTAACAGGTCAGCTGTTATTCAGATGTCTCATGAAAGCTAAGTGGCATTGGTAGGGCTGAAGGTTTAAAGCCTTTGAAGTCCTAAAAAGCAGTAACAATAGTCAAATAAAACATGCTTTGTGAGAACTTGTTCTTCTTTCCGTATATCTTGAGAAAATGCTGGACTACTATGTAAGTGGAGCTATGATGTGAAAGTGCAAACAAATCATCTTGTAAGAAGTTCTACCTTTCTCTCATATTTATGACAGGCCACAGCTGACATTCATTAGCATTAGCTGATAAGGTTTTTGTCTCTTTTGTCTTACCTGGAATTAGAGGTGACTACTATTTTGTTTTATGTGTATGACTAAACTACCCTTTAAAAATAAACTATATCATTTAGTAAGTATTCAACTAGGCAATGGGAAGAGCCCATTAAAGTAAATGAACCTCTTGAACTGAGGGAGCCTGGACAGAAGAATTGGGCCTGAAA
This sequence comes from Alectoris magna, assembly GCA_030625065.1. Taxonomy (NCBI): domain Eukaryota; kingdom Metazoa; phylum Chordata; class Aves; order Galliformes; family Phasianidae; genus Alectoris; species Alectoris magna. Next base: position 30,350,370 of record CM060563.1, on the reverse strand, counting down.
TATAAAAAGTGTTTTCTATTTATTGATGGAAATTCAGTTCCTAGGACGAAATCACTAACATGCTGATTTTGCTGAAGTTCTTTTCTTAGATGAAGGAAATTACCACTGCAGAGATTATTTCAATCCAGTACAATTTTTTTCTTTCTCTTTTTTTCTTTCTTTTCTTTTCTTTTTTTTTTTTTTTTTTTTTTTTTGAAAATTGATGAGAATAAGAAGTTTTCCTTTTGCCAACTTGTAAAATACGAGGGCAAAGAGGAATCTGTAATGCTATCATTATCCCAGATAAATCTTAACAGCTATAATGTTCTCTGGGTTTGTCATACCACTTATTGCTACCGGTATTAAGAGCTCTTCAGTAATGATCAATTCATGCATGAGTGGATTTGGCACAGCCCCTGTGTGAATTTGTGGAATATTTAGAAGTTTGTTATGACATCACTTTCATTACAGGTCCAGATTTGTCTACATTACCAAAGTTTTAAGATTTTGTTACTTGTCTTTTCTATTTTTTTATTTGCATTCTGATTTGTTTTGTTTTTCAGGGACATGTGTTTTTTATGCTTTTATAAAGAAAGGCAGATTAATTGTTTAAGTGTAGGCTGTTATGTTTTAGTTTTCAGGACAAACATCCAAAATTCAGAATAAATTATGTAATTTGTATTCAACACAGGAAAGAAATACTGCGTTTCCCTGAATAACTTCTCCTTAACCATTTAAAAATAGACATCTTTTCAAATTGTGCACTGATGTTTAATTAGTAATTTAATATTATTTTGGGTGATGTTCTTTGAACCACTGTATTATCTCTTTCCTCTTGTATGGGAACTGTTGAGTCGCAGCCTGAACCACTGATAAATCACCTGAGGCAAGTACTGGGTCAGCTGGGGGAGCACAGGTGAAGGCAATTCACCTGTGTGACTAGAAGGGATGGAGCCTGGCTCTACCCCTCCTAGACCCTTTTAAGGGCTGACTACCACTGGGGAAGCTTCTTTTTCTAGAGATCTCTCCTTTTTGGAGTTTTCCAACACAAGTCTGGATCCTCAGGTATGGGTAAGCATTTCTTCCTTGATTGTTTCTTTTCCACCATGATAATCGCTTCAACTATAACACCTGTAAAGTACTATCCTAACTGCTCTGCTCTTCCAACTGTATATCTGTTCATAGGAAACTTTGTATTGTTATTCTGCACCATCTCTGTAGCTGTTTTATCAGAATATGGACCATAAGCATTCTTTCTCTAAGAACAATCACATGTTCTCCTAGTATTTGCAGTTCCAGGTCAAAGCAAAAACAGTGCATCAACCATTCTGTTGATTAAAACCTAGCAAACTAGTAAAGATCCTGAGAAGGTTAAAAATTCAGTTGCATATTTATGTGGCCTCGGATTTACAGGAACATTTAATAAAGGATGCTAGACTTGTGAGTTTTAAAATGAAAAAGCTTCATGACCTTGCACAAACCATGAAATGTTTCAGTTTAAATGTAATTTTCTTTAAGATTTTATTTAATTATGTTCAATCTAATGAAAACCATTGCATTATTTACAGAACATAATCTGATTTTTTTTTCTTTCCATCTTGTATAATGCAAAAAATAGATTCTCATGAGAATTACAGAGGTATTGTCTAAATTGTATTTTACTTAGTAGGTAGATTGAGTACTGAGAGCTTTGCCTCTTCATTTTCTCGTATATCATACAGAAATTAAGTATATTTTTACAGGTTATTCTTATGTTTTGCTTAAATGACCCAAATTTGAATGTAAACTAAGATAAAGAACAAAAACATTCCAAAATTAGCATCAAAGGATGTGATAGTTAATTATCTGCTCTGCTTCCAAAAGCTTACAAGTAATGGAAAGTTATTTTTTGAATATCATAGTTATAGAAAGAAAAAGAAGCTGGAAAACAGCCATACACATGATATAATTCCCTCAAAGACTGGAGGGTGTCCAGACAGGAACATCAAGAGGCTTTTAGTGCTGTTAAATTAGAATCAATTTCCCTTGTGGAAGGGGGCTTATTTGCAGACAGAAAAGTTTCATTGGAGATTATACCTACTAGGTATGGTATAGTTGATTACTGTATTTCTCCATTTCCACCCCTTCTCTACCTTCTCTAGATGCTGCTGCTATGAAATAAAAATAAACAACTTAAATAAGTTCACTGCGATGTATTGTTTATTAATTTATTTCACTTGTTAACTTATGCAATATGATAAAAGGCAAAGGGCTCATATATTAAAAACTGCAATAATTATAGTAAGTTTCTTTCAAGTCTGTTCAGTTAATTTTATACGGTAACAGAAATACATCTTTGGATCCATGGGAAGCATGTTTCAATAAAGACATCAAGTGGAAAAAAAATTGAATCTTTCCTCTGCAAACTGTGAAGGAGGAAAATTTCTAAGGTGATGACAAGTTAGTTATTGGAATTTCAATTATTGTACCTGATAGCTGAAACCTAAGCACAAACAAGATACCAATGTGAATATTTAGATCAGGTTCTCAGTGTCTGAAGTTCACTAAACAGGTAGTCATTTAATGAACTGTTAATGTTGTGTCTTAAGCTGTTAAATATGAACTGAAAAAACTAGGTAATTACAACGTATTTTGAAAGGTTTCTGTGCTTGTGTTCTGTACTAAAGTCTTCCCAAACCTCTAATATCTTCAAAAACTGAGAATTAAACACGGGAAATTTTATATGTGGACATATACATATATTCATTCAGAGATAAACTGTTGAGCCACTTAACATTTTGCAGGCATCCTTGTGTGGTAGGGCATTCTAGCAAGTGTGTTCAGACACAAAAGGAAAAAGCTTTATAAATACCAATCAGCCACATTTCAGAGGCATCTAATTCTGAACTTGCCAATGTGTCTTCTTTGATGTCATAAAATCACAGATTATTACGGGTTGGAGGAGACCTTCAAAGATCATCCAGTTTCAACCCTCTGCCATGGGCAGGGCTGCCACCCACTGTGTTGAGCTGCCCAGGGCCACATCCAACCAAGCCCTGTGCACCTCCAGAAACAGGGCATCCACAGCTTCTCTGGGCAACCTGTGCCAGTGCCTCACCACCCTCTGACTAAAGAATTTCCTCCTAACATCTAACATGACTTTCAATAGAAAAAGACTTCTAGTTTGTGTAAACAGGATTTATCATTCAAGATTCAGTTCTCAAAACCCAGGTAGATATTGAAATGAGCAGGTTGACAGTACACGATCTATGGAGTAGTTTGACATTGTTCTCTAGAAGAAATAATTGGGAAATCTGTCTCTGTTATAAAGCCTATCCTTGGGTGAACTAAAATTATCAGAGACAGGATACATACTGTTTATGCTAGCAACGAACTCCATTCCGTTGGAAAATGCCTATCAGTACGGTATTTTGTTGCTTACTGTAATTACAAAGTTAATTTTGCAAATCTCATAAGCCGAGTCCTTTGAAGATTAGTTTTACATTTCATAAATGCTGGTTCTAAGAACGTTACAAATACGTTGAACAACTTTATTAAACTCAAGTAAGTTATTCTATAAATTTTTTTTTTTAACTGTTACTACTTTTTTGTCATTAAGAAGTAAATCTAGGGGTAAGAATAAGAAAACTTTGAGGGAAGACACTTCCATTTAAAATGAATGATGTTATTGAATCTTACGGTTTCTTTTATCCTCTTCCTGTTTTGTGCATTATGAAATATATAGAAATGTCTGTTATTCTGATTTAATTCTTAATAGAACTGAAAAATTTTGAAAGGTCTTGGCAGTAAGCATGATGACTGATATTCTGACCTTGGAAAGAGGAGGGTTAATTAAAAAAAAAAAAAAAAAAAACAAGTAAGGTGGGCAGGAGTATGTCAGTTTTAGCATTGACCCATCTGGAATATGTTTCTACTGTAAAGGAAGACATGATAACTGAAACTGGGCGATGAGACCTAGGGTAGAACTTCATCTATGCGCAGAAAGGTGGTTTAGTTTAGCTGTTCTTCAGGAAGCATCTTCAAGATTTATATCATGCATAAGAATAGAGTGGTATCCAGGCTAAGAAATAGGTAGGCCTGAACATAATCTCTAACTCTATGCTAAATATATATATATATTTAATTGAGATCATTGTCAAGTACTGGCTGAAAATCAGTATTTGTATAGGAATTAACTCCATTATAATTAGCAGAATTAAAAATAAATTTTAAAAATGCATTATTCTAAGTGATATGAGGATATTACTAAACTGAAATAACTACTTGAATACAGTATACATCTGCAGTCACTTTCATTGGAATTCCACTGCTAAAAGCAATAAATTTTTTTGAGTTATTATGCCCTGCCTTGGAGTATGTAAGATGGAGGACGATAGCGTCTCAAGCGTATTTATCTCAACAACAGAATTTACGAGGATACTTGAAATGCCATATAAAGGGCATACAAAGGAGCTTTGAAGGTTTTCTTCCTAATGTAAGCGTGGCCCAGAAAACTAACTATTGAAGCACTTTTAAGCTGCACAGGAATCAAAGCTGCAGATTTCATTTTCAGAAAGAATTGTCTAGAACTGATCAGAAATGTTTCAGTAAAATATATTTTGGAAAACATTGTTTTCTTTTATACTGATTTTCATTAATCATCAGGAGATTTTTCAAGAAGGATACAAGTAGGAAGGGGAAGTTATAGAAATAGCCTCTTGCACGGAGATCAGTTTTTAAAACCAAGAGCAAGAGACTGCTTTTGGACAAGGCAGAGCATCTGAGTTTTGCATAACTCACATAGATACTGCAATCCGGAGGCTATAGGGTTGCTTTTTCAATCTGAGTGACTGTTTCTTCAAGCACAAGAGTAATGGATCTCATTAAAGAGCATGAGTGTAAGACCAAAGCTAAGGAAGTGTTAGTATACTTTGGGTCAGTATAATCTGGATTAAGTAAAAGAACTGGGAAGTATTGGTAATGGTTGGACTAGATGATCTTCTAGGTCTTTTCCAACCTTGATAATTCTGTGATTCTGTGAAACCTCTTTTTCAGGCATATATTACAACCTCCAGGCAAACAGGATTCTTTCCCAGAGTTTTAAAAGAAGTATTTATTTTTTCCCCTTTAATGAGCTATGCATTTAAATGCAGTGCTTTCTATTTTGCTTTCTGAGAAACATGATTTTTCCATACAACAGTTAATGCATGTGAAATAAATTCTAACAGTTCAGCTTGGTAGATTAGTTTATGCCATGGGGCAAAATTTACATCTTAAAAGTCCTCTGTTCCTCTCTTTCATGCCTGAAGGCTCAGTTTCTGATATTTTTGTGCTGTGCAGGAGTTAGGAACCAAAGGAGGACAAAGACTATGATGGTATCATTCATCTGGCTATAAATCAAAGATGTCTAACTATGCTTAAAGCACGGTTTCTGGTAATCTTTTCTGGAAATCAATATACATAGTACATAAAACTAACTGTTTTTGATGAGGGACCTTAAATCGTCAAGACCTCATTTACAGCCAAGAAAGAGGCAGAAGTTGTCTTATTCTGTTTCTGGTCACGTGGAGAAATATTTTGTGATACAAGTAAAATATCTTGCTACTGGACTTTGCAAGAAACTCTGAACATGCTGTTATGTACAGCTTAGAACAACAGAACTAAACAGAATGTGTTGAACTGATAGATGCGCGATTCTGTCACTGAAATGTTAGGGAAAGGTTGTTACTAAATGTTTCTGCTGACTGTGCATACTATATGCAGCCACAGAATAAATGTATGTTAAAGAAATGGGGGGTAATTAAACAGATATTTAAACAAATACTGGAAACTTTCTTCTCCAAAACAAGTATGATTACAGACTGGTTTTCCACTGCTTCTTCAAATTCTGTTTTATTTTCTCTCTCTCACAATCAATGCAAAAGGCTATGGAAATTTAAGTCCGCCTTTTACTTTGGAATTTAATTTAGGTTGAGTACAGAACACAATTTCTTAGATTGCAAAAGAAATACAATCTTTTCTACTAGATGAATTTTAATTTAATTGTACCCAAAAATGTCCTTCTTCACATTTAAAAAGAGGCTAATTTTTAAATACTTTCAGCTCTGTATTTCCCTTTAAGAATTTAATTACAGATTTTGTCAGGCCAAAGCATTCCCCTCTGACAGAATCTTGCTATAGTGTACGCTTAATTTTCATTCTCACTGTGAAAGTAGACAGCAATGCATGCTGTCCCAAATCAAGATGAACATGTGATAAGCTAGGAAATAAGTGGAAATAGAATCAATTTTTCTCTATGAGCATCAAATTAAAAGCAAACTAAGCTGTAGAAGTTGTAAAAAAAAGTGAAGTAACAGTTGAAACAAGTGTTCTGAACAAACAAAGGACCAAAAAAAGAATCAATTTTAACTTCATTAGGGAAAAAGACCTTTCCTGTTGGTGATTTTACATGCAGAAGGGCATGTCTGTCCAAGTTCCAAAGCAGCAACCAAGCACTCCACATCACTAGAAAGTTACAGACATAAAAATGGTGAAAATTAATTGGAAATTACTTTCACAGAATTGAAACTCTGTACAGACCAATATAAATGTCATTAAGTTTTACTGTTTATTTGAAATCACTCACATTTTCGAAAATTAAAAAACAAAACAAAACAAACAAAAAACAACTTGAGATGAAGAAGGAATAGCATAGAAATGTAGTTTATTTTTCCTCTTTTTTCCCCCTCTCTTTTTCTCGACTTTTTCTGACTTTCTTCCAACCCTCTTAATTTGTTCTATGTACTTTGAGGATATTATATTTCTTCCTTCTTCTCCCGCTTACCTATGGTGCTCATTTTCTCTACCTAAATCAAATTCTGCTAGCTGACTGTCCTTACCCGTGGCTGATGCCTCTAGTCTTTTACAACGGTTCCAGTTTCATAGCTTCCTTCATGGCATTAGTGGCAATACCTCTTCTTCCTGACTTATATCCAAGCAAGTTGGCCTAAAATATCATATGCCACCAAGGGCAGGAACTAGAAACACGGTGTGGATCTGCCCACGTGGCCCGTAAGTAATCTAATTGCTGCTTAGCTAGAAGTTTGGATAGCTGACTTAAAACTGTGTGAGAGCTCATCATACTGCTCTGATGGTGAGAAGTTGACACTTGTGGTAAGCTGCAATGTACGTTAGGGATATATCCCATTCTTTGATGTTCTTTCAGAGACAGCAGGTCACAAGAAGTTTTTTCTTGTGCAAGAATAAGAGTAAAATCCTTTACTCTGTTTGCTTTCTTTCACTTGGAACAAGCTTCTAGCCAGTCACTTTAATATCTAGAACAGGCATGGGAGAACTTCTGAACAATTCTAATTAAAAGATCTAATAGTCAGTAAAGCAGTCCTTGTGACTAAATGTAAGTCTATTGAAATTAGGCCAATCAACCCACATTTTGAGTAGGTTGCCTTGCACATGCTGTTTTCCAGCTCGTGACGTGAGGGTACACCTATGATCGGTGTAGTCCGAGCATGGTTATATGCTTAGCATTCAGAATAACTCCTCCATGTTAGCACACTAACAATACGGACATTTCATTTATTACATTTACTGAATATTTCCCACATTGCACATAGAATATTTTTATAACTGTGCTTTCAAAGAACTAGACAATTATTTAAAATTTTAAGAAGAGATCTCAATAATTACATGATCACAAGGTCATAAAAGTTATGCTCAAAGTGTTCTTAAGTTTTCTCAATATCATGAGATTGAAGTAGTTATACTGTACTATCAATCTAACATTTTCTCCCCATCTGCTACAACTAGTACAGCAAAATATATGTTAAACACAAAATATATATAAAAAAAAAAAAAGGATTTTTTTTTAATGTGCCGTTGATGGCTGAAGGAGTTTTTCAGCTATAAATTCAGTTGCTGCATAATTAACACAGATTGACATAACCAACATTTTGTAATTAGATTCTTTATTAATAAATTCTAATTGTAAAAACACATGGATTTAATTGACATTTAACATGTTAGCTATTGCAAGCTTGATATCAATTAACACACTTATCAAATGTCAATTACCAGTTTTTCAGTTTTAATTGCTGTGAAATTGACTTGCCATGGGCTACCTTTTTAAATGTTAATGTATTAACAGTGTTCACAGATTCAATGTAATAAATATGACATCTATTATTCTATTATTGCTTACACAGTTTCACTACGTTATATGAAAATTTAAGGATATTTCCCTTATACTTCTTAAACAACAGTAATAACCTTTTTAACTCATTAATTTACCATTCAATTAATTTTGAGGCCATTTTGAAGTAGTTATCTCACAGCATTCAGAATAGTTAGTCAGAAAGGCAAGTCACCATTTTAAACCAGCATCAGCAGACATGTTAGAGCTATTTCTTAACATTGTATTTTACAGTCAACTTGTCTTTCAACAGAAAATTCTATCATGCATCTCCTGTGTTCTCTTGTGTTATCTATATAAAATATCCTCAGTGATACCACATTCGTTTAAAACAAAACAAAACAACAAATCCAGCACACACAACTACTGGTGATAGTCCTGTCAAACGGATTGAACAAATGTGTCCTTTCCCTTCTTTTATGACCCTGCTGATGGCATTCAGCCATAATAGTGATATAAGATTTTGGCTGTCAGGATCGGTTTTGAGTTGACAGCTTTACCATTGGCATCATCTTAAAGGATGAAAATTCCATTGTGCGTAAAATAATTATACCAAGTTCATATATAACATTTTATTTTAATCTTTAAAACTGACATACTTTATGAAACTAGGCACCATCCCCGATTTAATGGAAAGTGAGATGCAATAAGGTCAAGTGATTTGCCTAAAGTCTTGAAGCTTGGCAGTAGCAGTATTGAAAATAAGTTCAAGTTAAATTTTTGGAGTGGCAAGAGGATCAGGCTTTCCCAAAGGCTGTGCATAGTGGTGACAGTTGAAAGGAGTATTAATCACAGGCCTCCTGGAAGGGAGGGCTGCTTATTTAGCAGAATAGAATGAATATTTAAAAGGACCTTTCAGAGTATTGTAGAATAAATGCATATATCTGTAAGTTATTATGGCTTAAGGGCTAGCTATTAAGTGAGAGGATCAATGTATCATATAGTAGATGCAGAACTTTCTGAACTAGAGCTACATGAATCATGATCTTCCAGTCTGCTATTGAAACATACACACAAAAAGCCAGAGCTCAGACTTCACATCAGACCAAACTGTTGGATTGGACTTCTCTTTCTGGACTGCTAAAAAAGGCTGTTTCTATCCATAGTGGAGGCAAATTCTCTCTATGGTTTCTGGGCTAAAGGCCAGCCCTCACAATGCTTTGATAGTCAGGAACCTAAGGAGATGCTTTGCAGGTGTCAGGCAAGGAATTTAGATTAGCTAGCACCTGGCCAAAAGAGGCAAGATGGCCTGCAGATCAGTCCTATATTTCCCAGTGCCTCTAGGAGCAACATCTAATTGAGCTTTTTTATTGCTTACTTCTCATGATCTTCCTTTGTGTTTTTTGTTCCTTCATTCTGTGCATTAAAACCTAGTCAGATCAGGCTTTTAGCACTTACACTTAGGGATTTGTAGCACTTTTGAGATCTAATCAGAAAAAAATTCAGTTTTAAGCACTGTCTGTAAGTTGGTGGGCCTGCAGGATCCAAATCATTTAGCAGACAGGAAGTCATCCTCATTAAGTTTTTTCTTATAACCAGAAATTCATCTCATACTGTAATGCAGTAATCTTAATCTTTTCACTCCTTCATATGAGTAAATGTTTTTTTGAGGACTAGTTTTCTCTTTCTTTGTATCTGTTTGGAGTCTACTAGGATGAAGTTGTTCAGTTGTCTGCAGTAACTGTTTATGCCTCTTTGTAGACTTCTAGGCTCCCACTGGCAGGAGAATCTCATCTGTATTACACACTAAAAACCATTCTGATCTGTTAATAGATCAATGATCTCTCTTATGCTTCTTTCCAGAGGAAAAAAAAGTGACCCCGGTCTTTTCCCTGCTTCTCCCCAAATATACAATACTTAGAGGTTTAGAAAGGTATGAGGACAAAAAAGGAGGGAATAAGTAAGTGGGAGAAAAGATCAGAATGACGATTCCCTGAAGATCAATATCTTTTCCATCTACTGAACAATAATTTCCTAATTGCTCACACCTGCTTTCTCATTTATGGTTTTCACATATGTTGTATCACGATTGCATGTAAAAGTTATGAAGAGATGAATGTAAAGAATTAATGAAAGAGTGGTTTCCAAATTAATCTATTGTCTCTCTACTCTCAAAAATCTCAAGGTGCCAATAGGGTTTCATTGCATCTGTTAGTTTACTGCCATAGTTTGACTGCTATTACTTTATCAAAAGTATTTTAGGGGAAATAATGATATCAATTCAAAGAATAGTATTAAACTATCAACTCTACAATACCCTTGTGTCTCTGTTTAATAAGAATCATGTTTCATCTGAACCCTTTTAGGGGGATTTTTGGAAGTGAAAATGTTGAATTGTCATCAACAATGAGTGCATTTAATTAGAATGTCTCTCATTGCTTGTTCCTTCCAAAAATGTCTCAGAAATAATACTATCATTAAAGATTTTATTTTTAAATAATGTAGTTGAAAAATTGAAGGGCTACTGCAGCAGTATTATTGGTTGGAAAAAAAGATTAACTGTATTTTAGGCATAAGTACATGGCAAATACGTAGCATTTCCATAGTTTAAATTTTATTTCATCAAGTAGTTTTACTAGAAGAAACCAACAACAGTAATAGTTAAGTAGAATATTTCAGAATATTGAATGCTCATATTACATACATATGAATGCCAGCAGTATGACAGGATGTATTCTTGTGTGTGCATATAATTGTGATGCAGGATTGTATAAAAAAAATATTATTAACTAATCACAAAGAAACTCAGTGATAAATTCTCAGAGCTATAGGATTAAACACTTACACTGTGAACTTTTGATTGACTTTCTGGCAGTCTATCCACTAATCCATCTCTCCTGAGACTTAATTTCACGCTCCAAACACTGAACAGCTTCGGACAGCTGCCATTTAAAAATAAACAAACATAAATAATCCATCAGTAAAAAAATCCTTCAGTTCTGCACCAAACAAAAGCACAGCCTGATCAGAAATGGCTGCTTTTTCCTTTGAAGGCAGAAATTTCCCCAAATGTAAGCAGAATCCAGGTATGTGATATCTTACACTCTTACCATGTTTATGGCATGTCATTTAGAAATGATACGTGGCTTCCCTGTTAGATACTAGACACATGTAGAGTCTGTAGACTAGTAAATCTATCTATCTCTTCAGAGAAAAAAGGTGCAGAGCAGGGGACATACTGGAAGCACTGATAACTTCTGTTATTTTCAGATTAGTTACATGGCTGGAAAGTCAAAATTCACTGTTTGATAGACCAATATTCTTATCTTCACATGAAACCAAGGGATATTTATTTATTTGTTTGTTTGTTTGTTTGTTTATTTATTTCTCCTTTTCTCTCTCTTTTTTTTTTTTTTTTTTTTTTCCCTATCGTACAAACAGATTATGAACCATGAAATGTCATGCTACAGAAGAGACTACAAGGTAAATAGTAAGACTAACTGCAAGGGCAGCTGAAAAGTACTGGCTCCTATTTTATTATTTTGGCCTACAGCATCAGAGGCAGATGCTGGTGGAACAGCAGTAGAGGCTGAACCTTCCCAACAATATTCCATTACACTTTGTTGCTGTGGGACAGGCAGCAGCAGAGGGAGAGCCTGGCAAAATCATGTCTGACATGGAAGTGTGTATTCAGCAAAGGTGTGTCACTGAAATTCTCCATGCAGAAACAATGGTACCCATTGACATTCATCAACACTTGCTGAACATTGATAAACAGTGCATGTGAACACAGTGAGGTGACAGGTGGTGCATTTCAGCAGTGGTGACAGTGATGTGAAAGATGGGCCACCTGTAAAGCTAATTTATATCCTTTGGGTCTGGCTGAGTTTCATTTTGAAGATGTTTAGATGCTGGCTCAAGTATATCCATTCAAATCTTAACTGCAATGATCTTTCAGAATTTCAGGTACAATATGTGACTCGGATGGCAAGATTGTCATTGCCAGTTTTACTGAATTCTCAGTAAAACCTGAAATAGGTGACAGTTAACAAAATGTTACTGTTGCAGCATGTCAAATATCAGGACAGAGTACCCACTGATATCAGGGTCAACTTTTAAAAACGTAACGTGGTCTAAATGTTTCTATCACAGTACATTGACGACAATAAATCTTGCCCTGATTTTTTTTTTTTCATAGATAAATTTTGATTAAAAAAAGAAAGAAAGAAAGAAAGAAAGAAGATAAATGCCCAGTTAAATCTGATGTAGTTTTAAAGGACACTTTGAAACTCAGCTATACATACTTCCTCACCTGTTTAACACCACTGGATCATAGATAGGATACAACAAGTTATCCATTCGAGCTCATCAATGAAATGGTTTTTTCAGCTAGGGTAGAGTTAGGGTAGGATACAGTGATAAGATACACTATCCTTATATTCCTTATCTCAAGTAGTAAGCCAGATAAAATAATTTTATTCATTTCTTCTATGCTAATAGAAAGCACATCAATTTTATTTCACTGTAGATATAGCTGTAAAATTAATCACTGAGTTAAGTAACGTACCCAAAAGTGCATAGACTAGAGAAATACAGGGTATACGAGAGAATATACAACAAGCAATTCTTCCTTACTTTTACTATTTATGTCTGTTGTTACAATGGAAATTGAGATTTAAGATTGGCATATGTTGTGATCTCAGGTTACAAGAGCAGTAAAAACTACATATCTCAAAGGCTTTTAAAAATGAGTAAAATCAACAAATTTTTAGAAACTTTCATGCTAAGCACAATTATTTTAATTTGAATTTTTTTTTGAAAAAATGTTTTATTTTTTGAAATATTTTCATTTTTTATGCCTTTGTGCTCTTTTTTTTACTAGAACAAAGTAATTTTTCAGAGTTAGCAGAAGAAGTAGTGTGTATTCTCTTGATCACAGCTATAGATTTGTAGGTGTGTTAGAACAACAAAAGTCTCTGAAAATGCAAACAATTCAGTACTTTCATTTTTCTTGGGATGATAATGAAAGTAAACAACTGTTGTTGTGTGCTACATGCTGTACATATGCAAACTAAGTAGTCTTTGCTTCACATCTGAGGATGTCCTGTTTCAATGCTGAAAACTGTGTGTTGGGATGGAGGTTGGTATTTAATGAATAGAACTAAACTTCAGAGATTTCAGCAGGTTCTGAAAAGTTCAAGTAATCATAGAATCATAGAATAGCTTGGGTTGGAAGGGACCCCAAGTGTCATCGAGTTCCAACCCCCTGCCACAGACTGGGCCACCAACCTCCAGATCTGGTACTAGACCAGGTTGCCCAGGGCCCCATCCAATGTGGTTGAACACCTCCATGTGCTCTCACATACACTGCCTCTCTGGGCAGCCTGTTCCAGCACCTCACCACTGGTAATGATAAAGCAGTGTTTTTAGGAGAGCCTTCACTACTAAGAATTTATTTAAACCTTTTAAATTTATAAATAATTTATGCATATTTTTTTTTTATTTTGTCTAATTTTGTCTATTTATGTTATGTTTATGTTATGTATTTATGTTATGTTTATGTATGTTATGTTATTTAATTTTTATTTAATTTCTATTTTGTCTAGTTTTGTCTAATTATTCTCCACTTTATTAATTACCATCAATACTTACTGGCATATAAAAAGAGGGAATGCTATAATAATGTCTATAGGCAAAATGGGGATGTTTTAACATTGACAACCACTGTGACCTGTTTATTACATTAAAGTTGCAATTTCATTTGCAATCTTGCCTCTATAAATGCTCCAAAAATTTTTACCTTTCTTGTGAAAGGCAGGTTTATGTTTTAATGAAGTACTAAAACTATGCGATTCATGCAAAGGGACAGACTTATTTTCTTTGATTTTTACTGTTATAAGATTAATTAGGGAAGTTTTAGAATTAGTATCACTCAATTTAATAAAGCAGTATAGAAAATAAAACTACTTCTTTACAGAAAACTAGTTCTTTTTACTTTTGTCTAGTAAGATAAAGTTACATATGAATCATGGCTTGATGGAGGAAGAGGGGACCAGTATAAAGGCCTCACCATAATACATTTTGTAATCATTCTCCTAGCCTACATTTATGTTAACAAGTCTCGGATCCCTCCCAGATATTGAAACTAATGTGACATGGAGCTCCCTAACTGCTAAACCAAATGTTAATGTACAAACTGACAATAAATAGGTATGGAACTTGAATTATTATTCAGGCTCCTGAAGTAGGGATAGGAATTGCTTGGGAGAATGATAGTTAAAAGGAGCCGGTTTTGTTCTAGAGAATATTTTACTAGTTTCAGAATAGTACGTTTTCCAATGCCCAGGAATAATCCATGTCCTAGGTGTGATCACTAACTATAAAGTATGTAGTCTTTGTATAGTATCCAGGAGAGATCAGCTTAAGGGGATTAATACATAAAAGTCTGTGATTATGCCAAGCATCAGACTCACAAATCACTCTTCTGCTGTCCATTAAGTCCCTATTTAACAATCTTTTAGCTGCACCGGATACTTGGCACTCGCTGTCTTTCATATTTGCTCTTATTACACTTACCCTAATTCCTCACCTCATTTTTAGGGTGATATCCTGAAATATGTTATGGTGCCAATAAATAAAATCTGAATGACTGTGAATATAAATGAAAAGGATTCCTCTCAGTGTTAAATTTAGCAGATCACTGACTGGGCTGATTGTTTTGTTCCATTTAAGTTCATTGTTCTATCATTCCATAAATATCCCATTTTCCTTTCCAGCTCTTTTCTCCCAGATATACTCTGATCATCACACTGCAAATTCATCTTACAAATTTCTAATACTTTGGCTTCTAATCTTCTTCTATAGACATAATAATTCCATTTCAGTTCCCATTCTCTGCTCTTTTTCTTAATAATTTTTAGTTAATGGTGTTAATTAAGAGTTGAATTGTCTGTTTCTTCCAGAAGGAAATTAATTATTTTCCTGAAAAGCTGAATGATGCTTTTTCTCAAGATAATGCTTTTTGAGGATGTATGTATTAATTTCTCTAAACAAATGTTTATTTAAAACAGTTGAGCATTTATATTATTGCTAGTCTTTTCCAAGGAAGAAGTGTTTGGGATTTTCCTTCTATTTTTTCATGAACAGATCTGATCCAACACTACTGGTGTTAGTGGTATTATTTCAATATATTATTTGAAATATCTTCCTTTAGTTTGTTTAATAGTTTGTTTGTTTGTTTGTTTGTTTTTAATAGAATATATACTAACATAAAAATCTGTAGCCTGGTAACTCCCAAGCTTCTTGTATTGTTTAACAGAAGTAAGAAAGCATCATACTGAAAGCAATACCATTCTTTGTTCTTCCTATCAGTCTCAGTCTTAAATTTCTTTTAGCATTACACAGCTGGGAGACACACCAAAGAGGTCTTGTGACATATTACCTCAAAGCCAGGTTTTAAAGGAGCGCTTCCATCAAGCGTCTTCTCTCAAACTGCTTCAGAGAGAACAAGTCATTAAGGGAGCAAATCATTAATGCAAACCTATATAGTAAATTTGTCTCAACCTTTCAACAGCAAGTGAAATTCCCTCTAAAAGTGATCTTGAACATGTAATGGGCAATTATGCCATCCGTTTTTATTAGGATGTCTCATCTGCTTCTGTTGTGATAAAAACAGTAAAGAAGACTCCAAATCAAAGGTAATCATAGTTTGATTCATAAGAAAATTATTCGTAGTACTGAAAATTAACACAGTTGAGTTTTGTTCGCACAATACAGAAAGATCTTACTCTGAAAATCTTGATAGACAAATAGTTTCTTAATGTTTTCCAGCATTCCTTATTTGTCAAGCACGTAGATAAGCTTGGGATCTATGTTCTCTGGCAGAAAGGGTTTGTACTTTAAATGTGTAACAATTACTGCTTTCTCCTGTTTTTAGTAATAGATAAGAAAAAAATTGTGTTTATTTTTTTTAACCCTGAAGGACTCATTGATGCCTACCAAAAGGTTTAAAATACACTAAAAACATTACATTTACTTGAGGAGGCTGGGAGAAAGAACAATAGAATCAGAGATAAATACTATTGTAAATACATACAAGTTTTGCTGGAGAAATGAAATGCAGTCTGTAGTAATAAAGTAACTCTATTTCTTGGCATTTACATCAAATATCACTGAAATAAGGGAATATTTTTGAGAGCAGTAAGGCAGTTCAGAAACTGCCTCTTATTTTGATTTTGACTCCCATTTGTTAGTACAAATAAATAGACATCTCTGACACAAAAAAAACCCCCACACAGTTATTTACAGGACAGTGTAGTCAAAATATGTAACAATGTTGTATTGAGTTCATTTAAAGCATAGTCCTCTCTGCTTCTGCTTTCTTTAATGTGTAATATTATTTATTTGTTTTGTTTTCCCCTTTTCACATTGATTGTCTACTTTCATTCTATGTTTCATCATAGTTCAACACGTTTCTTACATCAAGATTATTGATATTTGCAGAGAAGATCAATCCTAATAATACTGAACACTGTGCTGCATCCCCCAAATTAAACTGTTCCCATTCAGTCCATTCAGGATCATTTTCTAAAAGTGACAACTTTTCTTCATATACTGAAGTAATGACCCTGTTTTAAGTTCTACATGTCAGTGGAGCAAAAGTAAATGTGTGACCTTAGTTTTTTTTTTTTTTTCCACTAGTTTTTGACATAACCAATTGCATTAGGTTTTTGTTTCCTTGTTTGTTTTTTTTCCCTTAGGAGAGTTTGAACAATACTTATTATCCTATAAAGAAAAAGAAACTTCTTTTTGTGACTAGTGAAAATTACTCTTCGTGGAAATTGTTCACTATTCTACCATGTCTATCATGTTTACCAATAAATACCATATGATTTGCTGGACTATATAGAAAATAAGTAATAAAAAAGTCATAATTTGGTGACCTTGTACCACATAAAAAATGTTCAGTTTCCTCATTTCCTGGAAAAATTCCCCCAAGTTCCTTCTATATTATGTTTAAAAAGATACTAACTCTGTTACAATTTATCATTACCACTGAAAGATGTAGTGATAAGTGAAGTAATCTGGGTGTGTGCATACTCAAGGTTGTTATGAATTTCATTACAGTCATTGCCATTCTTCATGCTTACAAAATTACTTGTTTGAAAGGGTGACTGCCAAACTTGGAGGTCTCCATAATCTCCTAACTTCTACTTCCCACTTTTAAAATTGTGATAGGTCTGTACTGACTGCTGAGTACGGTCAGGACAGAGACGAAGCGTAGATGTGAGGGTTGGCCACGAAATGAATGAGCTGAATGGAATTGAAAATTACTGGGGTCTGAATCAGATTAAACTTCTTTCAGTGGGACTCAATTTACACTGGCAGGGAGTCAAAGGACATAAAACACTGCAGAAGCCTCCTGTGTGAATGGACTTAGGTGTTAGTGGTCCTCCTGGGAATGAAAGTACTTGAGGAGACAAAGCTTTCTCCTTGCCTGTTCTTTAGTCAAAGAATAGTCTCTCACTTAATGCTTTAACTTTTTTTTCCTTATGATAGTTTCTGTTTAATTTTCTCACAGATAAACTAAGGAGTGAACCAAACAAAAAAGCAAATGCTCATTTGATGACTGGGCTTGTTCCTGAGCAGTTAAGAAACTCCAAGGTAGTAGTAGAATCAGCTGAAAAGTGACTCTATCCTGTTACCTGAATAGTCTGAATTACCACAAAAGCTCTATTCATAATTTAAACTGCAAATAAATTATTTGTATGCAAAATGTATACCTTAGGTATAAAAAACTTGTCATTTAAAAAAGTAACAACAAAAAAAAAAAAACAACAAAAAGACACTCAGCAGAAAAAGGAAACAGTAACAATGGGCTGTGGGGCGGTGTATGCATAATCATTCAAGAACTTTCATTCAGCATACTATATAATATCCTTTAAACAGTTTGGCAAATACTCTTCTTCTGAAGCTTTAGACATTGCTACATATAAAAAAGAACCATAATATACAAAAGAAAGTGTACCAAACTGGCTATTACATGGAGAAAGAGTTGTTTCTATCCAAACATTTGGAATATTAAGCTGTCATCTGGTTAAAATGTCTTCCTCTGTACAATTCACAGAAAACTGTGACTTCCCCTAATAATCCAGTTCTTTACAAACTTTTTGGATTCACTGGAAAAGAAAATTTATCTGTTGGAAGTCTTCACAACATAGTGAAACTATACTTAACATACAGCAAGAGGAGTTAACTGTACCTCTGACAGTAGTACAGCCAAACTACAAGAAAAGCACATCAGCTAATATAAAACACACTAAAATAAAAATCTTCAGCATTTTCTTATAAAAGAAATTCCTTCCAGTCCCTCCTGATTTCCTGATATGTTTAAGTCCCTTACCTAATGTTCATTTTAATCACATTTTCCTACATCACATAAAAAAATCTGCATTCATCAGCTTTACAGAGGACTCTGGGAATAGAAAATGTCTGGTTTTGTTTGCATGCAACAGCACACAAAATGTAGATCAGTTTAGAAGGTTTCAAAGATTTTATTCCATTATCCCCATCCAAATTCTACCCCTTTTGGAGTTCAGTGAAGTTTTTTCTTGACTCTTTATTTTTCTTTATTCTTTGTAGAGACACTTACTGAGAGTATTACTGATGTTGCTCTAATTAAGATTTTTGACAGCTTCATTTCTTATCAGGTAAAGGAGAAGTTTTCCCTCTCTGATGACCTGTGAGCACTACCATAACTAGCCACCTCATGTTCAGTTGGTAGCTTCTTTTCAGAGCTCATAATTCCTTACTAGATAGCCATTCATATGCAACTCATAGAAAATAAACAAAAAAAGCTCTCTTGAAATTGGAAAAAAGAGGTATCATCTTTCTTTACTTCTCTTGGAACAAATATCAATGTTTGTAAACAGTAATTTGAAAGACATTTATTAAAAAAAAAAAAATTTCATTTTTATACAAAATTTTAAATAAAACATTCATAATTCTTGTAGTATTTAATATTCAATTTTCACTTTTGCAAAATATGCTGTTTTTAATAAGGGAAGATATTTGAGAATTTTTTTTTCTCAGCTCTACTGTCTAACTGATAACCATTTTTACATAAATTCATAGAATCATATCATAAATTGGCCTGGGTTGAAAAGGGTCTCAAAGATCATCACATTTCAAACCCCCTGCCATGGGCAGGGTTGTCAACCACTAGACCAGGCTGCCCAGAGCCACATCCAGCCTGGCCTTGTATGCATCCAGGGATGAGGCATCCACATCCTTGGGCAACCTGTTCCAGTGCTTCACCACCTCTGTCCAATAATTTCTTCTCAAGGAAATGAGATCATAAAAAAAGTTGAATATATGAATTTTGCCTTTGAGAAGCTGAAATGCTTCTTGGGTCAGCATCTGAAGCCAGGGCTTGGTATTGTTTCTACATTCTGGACACCATTATTGCCAGACTGTCCCATAAGATTCAGTGCATAGAAAATTGTATTCTCTGGAGATCAAAGAGTTTTATAAATTCCTACAATTAAAGAAAAAGACTTTTTTTGTTCTAGTGTTATCATACCATAAATAAAGTATTGATGTATGGTGCTAACTTGTGAACCTTTGGTTTGTTCAGATACATTGTTATGAAGTAAACTTAATGTACAAAAACCCAAGTTTCTTGATGAATTATGACTAAAGATAGATATGTGGTAAATAAGTGTGTATGTGTTATTGTAGGAGGTTGCATTGCTGTGGAGAAGATAGATAGTCGCTATGTTTCATTATTTTTAGATTTGTGATCTCACTAAAAATAATAAGTAATACTTCTATGATCACAGGATGTTAGGGATAGGAAGAGACCTCTGGAGATCATCTTGTACAACTCCCTGCTAAAGCATGTTTCTTATAGGTTTCACAGGAAACTATCCAGGCAGGTTTTGAATATCCCCAGAGAAGAAGACTCCATGATTTCTCTATGTAGTCTTTTCCATTGCTCTGTCACCGTCACAGTAAAGAAGTTCTTACTCATGTTTCTATGGAAACCTCTATGTTCCATTTCATGCCCATTGCACCACTGAAAGGACCCGGGCCCCACCTACCTGATTCCCACTGTTATTTATAGGGTCCTCTCTTTTCTTCTCCAGGCTGAACAGAAGGAGGTTTCTCAGCCTTTCCTCATAATGGAGATGCTCCAGGCCTCTGATCATCTTTATGGCCCTCTGCTGGACTCTTTCTAGAATATCCCTGACATTCTTGAACTGAGGAATCCAGAACCAGACACAGTACTCCAGATGTGGCCTCAGCAAGGCAGAGTAAAGGTGGAGGCTCACCTCCCTCTATCTGCTGGCCACTCTGTTTTTAATGTACCCCAAGATACCACTGGCCTTGGCCACAAGTGCACACTGCTGGCTCATTTTCAACCTGTTGTCCACTGGGACACCAGGGTCCTTCTCTGTAGTGTTCATTTCTAGCAGGTCTGCCCCCGTCCTGTACTGATTCCTGCAGTTATCCCTCCCCAAGTGTAGGACTCTGCATTCACCCTTCTCAAACATTATAAAGTTTCTTTCTGCCCTACTCTCCAACCTGTTCAGACCTTGTTAAAGTGCAGAACAGCCTTCTGGTGGGTCAGCCACTCTTCCCATCTTTATATCATCAGAAAACTTACTAAGAATGCATTCTATCCAGGTCACTGATACAGATGCTGAAGAAGACCGCTGTACCAACCCTGGGGAACATCATTAGCTACAGGCCTCCAGTATCTAAATGGGGGCTATATGAAGAAAGGGGGCAGACTCTTAGCAGGGTCTGTTGTGATAGGACAAGGGGAAGTGGTTTCAAACTAAGAGAAGGGAGAATTATTCTGGATAAAAGGAAGAAGTATTTTTACAGTAATGGTGCTGAGGCATTGGAACAGGTTGACCAGAGGTGTGGTGGATGCCCTGACCTTGAAGACATTCACGGTTAGGCTGGACTCTGAGCTACCTGATCTAGCTGTAGGTTTCCCTGTTCATTGCCGGGGAGTTGGACTACATGGCCAATTAGAGTCCTTTCCAAATCAAATGATTCTATGATTAATTATACTCTGCGCCACTGATCAAAACACTGATCTATGCCAGTCAGTCAGTTTGTTAGATATGATAGGGTCAAAAGCCTTGCTAAGGTGAAGATGCACAACACCCAGTGCTCTCTCCTCACCTATCCAACTGGTGATGACAAAGGATTGACATAATGGTCTTCGGTTTTCTATTATGAGTGTTTTAGAACATTAAATCCATGTGTTTAAATGTTGTCTGATTTTATATTTCTTATGGGCATCTGATGAAACCATAAGGAGACAGTGGTAATTTCAAACACAACCTTATCAATCCTACAATACAGCTTAGCAGATTTTATATTTTTAACAACATATGCAACATAGCATACGCTCTATTTCTCATTTGAATCAACTCCTATTTCTATTCAGATAGTCCAATTTATTTATTTAACACAAACTTAGTTTCAGCCCATGGCAATGGCTTGTGGGTTTTTTTGTTTGTTATGTTGTTGTTGCTTGTTTATTTGCAGATATTCAAAAATATGTTTCTTTTATGTGTTACATATTTTTAGCAGTTCAGATTTCAATTTCAGCCCAATTTATCCCTAAAATGAGCAGGATTTCATAGACAGCAGTTCTACCCAGCCCTCTGCAACCCCTTCAGTACAGAGAAATTAGAAGATGGGACCAAATGGATTTTTTATATTAAACTGACAAAAGTCTGTAGGCACTGCAGGAAAGGAAATTCTCATTATCCATACTTGTTTCCTCCTATGACTGGAAATACCATGGAAAGGACTTGAATGTTTTCAGTGAAATATACACCATTGATTCATCTTTGTGACAGAAGTAAGTCTTCCTAAGAAGATGTATTATGCATTTTCAAAATTGTGATTGCCAAAGCTTCTTTAAAGGTAGCAGTTTCTTTCAGATGCTAAGAAGAAAATTCTTTGGAGATATTTTTGAGAGACCTGGGATTAAATAGCAGGGAAATGCCCTTTAAACTCTTACCAAAAAAAAAAAAAAAAAAAAAAAAAAAACAGTGAAAAATTGAAAAATGCCGGGCAAGATTTACACAGATATTTCTTAAATCATTCTCCACTGACTACAAGCAGGGAGCTGTCTTTGACAATTCTTTTCATAGACAGTTAGATCTGAATGAAAATCAAATGCCATGAAATTCAATGCATTTTTGTGTGTGTTATATCCTTTGTTTACAGAATCACAGAATCACAGAATCGTAGGGGTTGGAAGGGACCTCCAGATATCATCGAGTCCAACCCCAATGCCAAAGCAGATTCCCTACACCAGGTTTAGATTGCTATTATTTCTGCATAAACAAGAATAAGCAACTACCCTCTCTGTAATTCTTTCTGTGAAATGAGAAAATGGTGTGACTGACCATTAGGAAGACAGAGAATTAACATCCAAAGAGTGAAATAAGTCACTTTTCCATAAACAGAGGAGAGATCTAGCAGTTAATAACGTTCATAAGTAAATTATTTTCTTCCGCTTGAGATCTCAATAGTACAAAATAAATCAGACAAAAATCAGGCTTTGTTATTGTTATTGTTTTTACAGAAGAGAAAAACTCCTCTGATATTCTTTGGATCCAGCCATAGAGTTGGTTTTCATTGCACAGGTCATACTCCAATAAGGAGCATAAATTCTAGAGTACTGCTTTTTAAAGCCATGCTGCATATTGGAGTCCTCAAGAGGGAAGCCAGAAAATCAAGATAGATAGAAAATAATATTCTTCAATTTCTTTGTCTTTTAGAGACAGCTGGTAAAGGAGATGAATTTAATAATAATGATGATTATACTTAATTTTTCATTATGGTTCTCAAAATGTTTTACAACAGGATACGTAGGTCTCACCTGTAGCTAAGGCATGATATTACCCAGCATGGCATGCCAGTGTTGAAGCAGGACTTACAGTACAAGCCCTCTTGAACCTGTTCAATACTTTGCATAGGAGCTTATATGATAGCAGGTTGAAGGAGATAATAATTTGGCTCTTTTACTGTGTTCAACTGTGTCTTTTGTTCCCTGCAATTACTAGAGCAGATTTCTTTGTTAATCTCCTTTGATTAGTTGCTTGTTTACTTTAATAGAGTTTCAATCTTCAAACAGCACTTGTGTTTTTTAGTTGTAAATGATGAGCAAGGCTTTTCACCCTGCCTTTTAATGTAATGCATGAGAGTGAAGAAAATAAAACAATCAGTACTAAGGAGGCTCAGCCGTTTCCAGCTTATCACAATAATATGTAATTTGTCAGGAACAGAGAAAGGTGTATAAAGTCATGTTTAGCACTGACAATATAAACAGGATGTTTGAGGAATCAAGAATGAATTCACATGTTATACTCTGGAAGCCTAAACAAGTAAATCCCACAAAAACCCTCGAGAACTTTAGCAAAGCATGCTGATAAGCATTTACAATAAATCTCTAAGGAATCAGCCTTAATCTCAGCACTCTGTGGGAAGAAAGCAGAAAAAAAAAAAAAAGGGTTTTGCATTCTGACCTGGAAGAGATCCAGATAATTTTTTTTTATTATTATTATTTTATTTTTATATATGAAAGTTCCTCCAGCAGCTGCTACCATTTTATTTGTCACAGACAATGAGTTGCCTGCTTACAAATACATTTCTCAGCCTCAAGATTAGGGTACTCTTTGCAGCTGGCATAATTTTTCTGAGACTTTGTATAAAGTCTTCAATTTTTTTTTTTTTAAATATAATTTATATTTTTTATGCTTTTCATACATTTCTAGAGATTTTTATTATCTTCCATATTTAAAGTCTGCTGGTAAGACTCATCAACAATTAATAGCAGAGAAAAAAGGGGAAAGAGGCAGACAAAATGATGAGATGATATAGAGAAAATTCATCTTTCATTACAAGAGTTTGAGCCTAATTGCTTTAAACCATGAAGAGGAATATAATAATCTATATGAAATACATTTCAACCATGTTTATTCCTCTTTCTGTGATGAGAATCTATCTATCTTGCCTCAATATTTTCAACAGATATTTAATTGAGCCTGAAGTATGGCCTTGCCTGCCCTTTCCAGAGATTCAGGAGTCTTAATAAAAGTTTTCCTGTATGCCTCCATATTATTTACATATACAGAAGTCCTTATTCCAAAAACTTAATAACCTGTATTCTTTCTTTTTCCTTCTTCTATTATTTCTATTAAGCAGACTATACAGCTGTTGCAAACAGTAAAAGCAGATCATGGATTTGTTATATATAGAAACATATATTAATATGTATCTTAATAGATAAATGTGTATCTGGAGACCAACTTTTTTAAAAACCTTTTTTTTGTTGTTGTTACATTTTAGTACAGAAAGAAATGGCTCTCCTCTGGGATTAAACCTTTAGCATCAAACAGATTTAAATACAGATTTTTTTGCCTGTCCTGTTTTAATGAACCATGCTTCATCTTTCCCAAAGGGTCTGCAAAATGCCTTACAACAAATTTTGATTAGCTGCTTATTAAATATATGTCTCTTTTTTGAATAATAATATCATATTTTACTTATATATAATTATTTTCTGTGACTCATCTCATCAACCTAAAAGTACAAAATGCAGCCATTAAATTCCACTTCAGTAAAAGGTATTGAAGACCCAATGGCTAATCTTAAGTGTCTTTAATGTGTAGTCTAAAAACAGTAGATGTAGATCTGCATTTTTTCCTAGACTGTTGTAACAGAGCACTTGACTATTTAGCATGCTGTCTACTTGGTCTGGGTAAAATAAGAATTGATGCAGATTATTCCTACAGGGAAAGTCAAGAAGTCAAATAATTTTTTAATTATTTTTTTTTCCTTCACTGCATTCTGTACTCATATTTTCTTGAGCTAAGTAGATAGATTGCATCTAAAAGCCTTGTATGGACAAGAAAAACAAATGTCTAAATATTTATAATTTGTGGTTGGAAAAGCAGCTTTTCATGTTGGGTCGAACAGCTGCATTCTGTCATGCAGAAATTCTAAACTTCCAAATGTTGGCAAAGCTGCATCCTCCATGGATACGTTGAATGGGCCATCACAAAGAGACCATCATTCCTCACCTGTACATTGAGGCTGCTCAAGAGGGTGTAACAAAGCAAATATCCTCCGCTAGTCATTGTTCATCAAAGATAACCTTAAGCACATTAAGTAATCATAAAAAGATACATGTTTTATATATAAAAAATATCCAAAGATATTGGAAAGATGGATTTTACTGATATTTTTTTCATTTTATAACAATAATTGGATCCCAAAGCTTTTGTTCATGTATTTTGCTGACAATTACATTATATTCTGGATACATACTATCAAGTTTCCACATATTTTTTGAAGTTTTGAAATGGTGGACATACTTTATCAATAAAGAAGGAATTTTCATGAATTCTATTTATGATGAGGTGTATTCAATTTATGATTACAACTTGTATAAAAATAATCTATGATTGACTGTGCATACTTCCTTGTAACCTGGACATGAAATTTCCATTAACCTATTTTCATGATACATATGCCAAAGTTAGAGAATCTTTATCAAGACTATCATCTTGTTATTCCTTCTCTTTTAATTGATTTTTTTTTTTTATCCTTATCTTAGTAATGTGATCTGAAGAGAAAATTGATCTATATCAGAGCAGCTCTTCTTGATAAATCAAACTCTTAGATATTTAACATGTTGTGAACTATCATGAACTTGACTATTTCAAACTTCTGTCCCTCTGATCTCCTCTTTACCCTCATGTTTCACTCACTAAGTATGATTCAGTTGTATTTCTAGGATCCTGACCCTAGTCAGTCTGAATATTTGCCTTTGCATTAGATGTTGTCTAATGAATTTGGGAAAAAAAAAAAGGGGGGGGAGGGGGAAGTGGGAAGGGGGGAGGGGAATCAAATGATACAGTTCCTTTTAATCTAATCTACTAATAAGGCAAAGCAATTAAGTGTTTCACCCAATTTCAGCTGCAATTAGTGATGGTTCCACACCTTCTGTGAGAAATACTACAATGGGACCCTGAGCTATAAGGAACACTGATAAAGTCAGTAGGGTTACATGTAGAGTTCTGCATTGTATATCACATTTTTCCATGAGGCCTGTTTTTCTCCTGCTGTATGTAAAACTACTTACTGTATTTCTAGGAAAAATAATAACACAGCAAACTCTTTATACACTGAAACTCTGCAACCGGGAGCAAACTAATTTTTCACAATTGCTATTTTGTCAGGACCTTGAAATTTAAAAGTAGCCATTCTTGACGAGATGATAGCCAATGATACTGATTTTCCTGGAAACAGTAGGATAGAGTAGGGGTCAAAAGATTCTTTAGGTGTATTACATGGGAACAGCTTACAGAATAAAATTTATTGGATCTATACAAGTTACTTTTCCTCCAGGCTTCTGCAGTTTTTCTATAGGAGTGAAAGGTTATGGGCATACTAGTGTTCTCACAATTGACCTTTTACTGGATAACTTTCTAAAGTCATGTTGATTACCTCTGAGGATGCAAATGTACTTTCTTCAAAACACAGAAACTCTGAAACTTGCATGAAAGCAGTCTAATTTAAAGAATTACAATTTAAAGACTGTTGGGTTCAAGTTACTGAATCTGGAAACTCAATGTAAGTTTCTCTGTGAAGACTACCATACCTTTTTTTAATTCTGACACAGCTTTTTCATCCTTAGCTCTTTACATCAATAGTGTTTCTCTTTTTTATTTTAACTTCTCAGCATGAGTTAAAGGGACTAAAGCTGAGAGATCAAGACAAGTTTTCATAAAACATCTGCTTTTGGTATCGACTGCTAGTTTGCATTATAAATGACACTCTAGAGGGTGAAGGACTCCAGCTGGTCTCCTGTTCCTCAGACAAGAGGAATTAAGAATAAAAGTCTTCTTCAAAGTTACTATATGTCCATATATCTACACATATATCTACACCTCAGGATTTGTAAATGCTTTCAGAGAAAATTATATTATGTTTTAGGTACATATTGAAAGTGTTTAATGAGCAGCAGTGTCATGTGGTACCTTTCTATGAAATTTACTGTTCCAGGGGCACTGCCTATGATTTTTTTATTTTTTTTTTAAGTTTTATTTTATTTTATTTCCTGGTAGAAAATAATATTTAGAGATACTAGGAGGAAAAACAAGAAAAAAAGAAAGAAAGAACTGAAGAAGTTCTTATCTTCTTATCTGCATGTTTACTGAAAACATTCCACATAAACAAAAGTATCTACTCTGTGTTGAAAAGAATATATTTTTTGCTTTGAAGCTCAAAGGAAATTGATCTCTACACCTCTCAGCTAAATGTCTTAATTACTGAATTACTAAAATTACATAGATTAGTCTTTCACTCTTTCAGTGAAAAGACCTATATCAGAATGCATGACAAGTTATTTCAAAACATCTGAGCTTTGTGTTAGCTTATGATCTGATATGCTAGGTTCAGTGACTACTGTATTGACCCAGTTTATTTAATTTGCTGTTCAACATGATTTAGTTTAATATCTATATGATTTTTAGATGGTGTATTTCATTCCATATGTGATGTATTTGATGCAGCAGGTTGAGAAAATCTCAAGCAGGTGATTTTGATTCAATTTGTTAAGAAATTTATTAGGTAAGTTATGCACCTGTTTCAGAATAAGGTAGATTTAATAGATGGCATTTATTTCTGTTTAAGCTGCAGTAATTTCTTCATTTATTTAATTCAGTATGTGGTATATTAGCAATATACATAACTAGCTAATACATTTATGAGAGTGTGTAATTCATCTGCAATATTTCTGAACTTTGAGTAAGCTGTATATCATCTATATTCTTAAAGACTAGAAGGCAACTTCAAAAGCCATGATGGTACAAGTACTGAAAAAGCTCATTTGTGAAGAATATTACAGGGTGAAGATCATGGTTTATAAATGTAACCACTTGTGAAGCACCTTGAATTCCGAATGGCCTTCCCAGTACCTTGGAACTGTGCTGGAAATTTTTCTCCAAAATTACTGAAAATCATCCATTTGAGACTCTTGATACAAATACTATAACCTTTTCAGTAAACCTACTTTCAACACATCTTATTCTAAGAACAGCATACACAATAAAGCCAAATAAAACTCAAATGATCTATGTGAAGATCTGCCCATACTGCTGGGTGGGAATCTATATTTCTGCTATCTGAATTCTGAAACTGTACAATACGTCAGTATCTTTATTTCATTATATGATGAGACCTAAATTAACATTTGACCTCTTCACAGAAGGTAAAACAAAAGACATTTAATATTTTACATATCTAATATTGAAATCTGTTTTGCAGATGGTAACCAAAAAGTAAAGCAAATCAAATTGCCTCCTGAAAGCATTATGATTGAAAAGAAATAATTATGGTTTCAAGAAAAGTCTTTATTTCTCAGAGTTGATCTGTTAATTATATATATAATTCTGGGTCGCGAATTTAACAGAAAGTCATTTGACTAGAAAACATGAAATTGGGGGGGGGGGGGAATCATTATATAACAAATTCAACCCTTAAGTTATGCAAAGAGGAGCAAAATATATCTCTTGAATCCTGATGAGAGAATAAGATAAAAATACAGTTTGCCCCCCCCCTTCCCCCCCCCCCCAAAAAAAAAAAAGAGGCTAAACTTGCATTTTAACTGCTTGATTGTTTATGTGGGTCTGCATAAGTATTTATTACTTGGCATTATTTGAAAAACAGTAGAGCACCTCCTTAAAGAGGAAATATATATCTTTCTACTATTGTAAAATATTCAATTGTATTTTGAGGTAGGAAAATGATACTATTTGTCCACTGAAATAACAAAAATCCTAAAGGAAAGGCAAAAAAAGAATAACTGCGTGTTCTCAGAATCACAAGTTTATTTTTAATTTCCCCAAATACTGAATTACTTACATTTGTCAAAATAAATGTTGTAAATTAGGAGGAAACATTTGTTAAAGATTTGACCTGTTATTTCTCCTAAAAGAGTTCAGTCAACTTCTGTCACTTGCTGTGAATTGCACTGCATTCCTTCTTCATGTAGTTTATGAAAGTAGAAAATGTAATGATTAGTAGATGATTATACATTTTAAATGTACAACCTGCTTCGTTCTTAATTCAGTTGAAAGAATCCTAATGCAGATTTAGTGTGCCATGTTCATAAATTGGTATCTATGTATTTTTCATTAAAATCCAGAAAATTCAGAGAGCTAGCCAACTGTTGGTGTTGTTTACAAGTATAGTAGTAAAAATTACTCTACTCCACAACTCTTCACGCATTCTAACCAGTGACAGATGAACACTGATTTGTAATATTACATTGCTTTGTAATATTACAGTGAAAAGAATAACATACTTAGATATTTGTAATGAAAATATTGCCAAGCAGCTGGTGGTGAAGAGATTTGGTAGTAACTAGTAATTAAAAGCAATCAAGTGGTAAAAGAAAACAAAAATCCTAAACATTAATTGTTAGGAGTGTTCAGAATATTATGTTACTTCATCACTGTTGCCGATCTGTTGCAGGAAAATGTTTATACTCCTCACTTACTTAAAATTAAAAAAATAATAATAAACTGTGATTTAAAAAAACCCTTCTTTTTTGGCCTGTATTTTAGTGTAGGTGCACACCTCAGTGAGGCAGATGGATAAAGATATTGATTCATTACATGCCTGGAGCTTACCATTCTGCTACACACATTAAAAAAATTGTTTTAAAGCCATTTGAGTTCACAGTCTACTTTCCCCACACACACCTGTACACTGCTGAGAAAGAACTGCTCAGTATTTTCACTAATAATAAAATCTTCTTGTTTGTCCCCACTCCCTTCTATGTAGTTATGTAGAATAAAATGTGAAAGGTGTAGGAAATGTAGCTTTAGCATGAGTGCTTTATGTAATCAAAGTTTTCTGAATCAGCCTTAAGGGAGCCATGACTGCTGATACAATTTATTCTAATTTTAAGATTGGTATAAAGATGGATCTACTGAAAAAAACTTGCCAACATTATTCTGTTAGAGATTTGATGAGTTATCTCTGATCAACATAGAGTTGCTGGTAAAAATTGAATTCAGATATTGTTAAAGAAGACAAGCAAATACAGAATCAATTTTGCTGGGAAATCTTTACTTCTCTCAGGAGAAATAGAATTGTTATTTATGAAATAATAATTCTCATGATAGTTGTTAGTCTCATTGATAGGGTGGCAGTTCTCTAACCTAGCTCTGACATGTAAAAATTGCTGTCAAATTCTGAGGCACTTGCCCAAGATCATCTTAGAGTCAATAGGGAGAAATAGGAACAACCAGGTAGTAAAACTCTAGATATGTTACAAAGATATTTGGAATAAGTAATTGGCTAACAAATGTTTAAAATTAAACAATAAAATAATCTTGGTAACATATCACTAATAATGCTGTTCATAACGATATTATTGATAGTTGCTTACAAGTATAGACCTGGCCTAAATTGAATCTGAAGTACAATAAGTGACATTTTCATTGTCACATATGATCCCAATGCAAGCAACTTTGTGTATCAAGGATTTTGTGATTAAAACTGAAACAAGCCTTGTTTAGTGTTTCAATTGAATAATCATAGAATCATTGAATTGTTCAGATTGGAAAAGACCTTAAAGATCATCAAGTCCAACCACAATATAACCAAACTACCCTAACTCTAACAACTCTCTGCTAAATCATGTCCCTGAGCACCATATCCAAATGGTTTTTAAACACATCCAGGATGGTGACTCAACTACCTCCCTGGGGCGCCTATTCCAGTGCTTAACATCCCTTTCTGTAAAGAACTTTTCCTGATATCCAACCTAAATTTATCCTGGTACAACTTGAGACCATTTCCCCTCATCCTGTCATCTGTCACCAGTGAGAAGAGACCAACCCCTCGCTGTAAGCACCTTTCAGGTATTGGAAGAGAGCAATAAGGTCTCCCCTCAACCTCCTCTTCCCAGACTAAACAGCCCTTAGTAGGGCATATTCTCCAAGCCCTTCACAAGCCTTGGTTTCCTTTCTTTGGACCTGCTCCAGCACCTTCACATCCTTTCTGTATTGAGGTGCCAAAACTGAACACAGTACTCAAGGTGAGGTCTCACCAGTGCTCACTACATGGGCAGGATTACTTCCAGAGTCCTGCTCATCACGCTGTTCCTGATACAAGCCAGGATGCCATTGGCCTTCTTGGCCACCTGGGAACACTGTTGGCTCATATTCAGCTGACTGTCCATCAGTACACCAAGGTCTCTTTCTATCAGGCAGCTTTCCAGCCGCTCCTCTCCAAGCCTGTAAGGTTCCCTGGGGTTGTTGTGACCAAAATGCAGGACCTGACTCTTGGACCTATTGAACCTCATTCAGTTTACCTTGGCCCATCAATCCAGTCTATCCAGGTCCCTCTGTCGTGCCTTTCTCTAAGAATTTTTGCAAATACCTCAGAAGTAAACTAGTTTGTTATATAGATTTGGAAATTCTGCTGGACACCAAATACAAATGCTGTAACATTTTATTTCCGTTCATGTCATGCTCAGGCTGTGCATGTTTCATTGTATAATTCAAGCTAAAGATAATGAAAAAGTATTTTTTCTTGTACTATTTTTTTTTTTGTACATGCTGGAGATGAGTAAAAATCAGATGTCATGTAATATTCACACAATGATATCCAGTACAATTTGGATTTATTTTGTTTAAAATATACCTCAGAGATTTTTCATAACAGGTAATTTGAGAACTCCAAGATTCTGATAACTTCATTAACAGAAATATTTGAAGTTTAATTTGATTTAAATAGTGCACTTACTGAACTGGAATGTACTTGGAGCTTTTTCTGTTTGTTATCTTGACATATAATAGAAAGTCAATTTGAATTTTATAAAAAATATCAGTTGTTCTCTAATTAGCTCTCTTGGCTCACTTATATCATATCCTCAGCAGATTTCCTGAAAATTCTTGAAGTTCCATTTTATGAGAAATCTAATGCTTCCTCTTGAAGATTTGGGAGATCTCAAGAGGATTTTCACATATACCTATTCAAATAAATGGTAAATTATTGACTATTAGCATAGCATGCTTAAAAAATATTCTGACAACTAGTTTTATTTTATTAGTCTAGTAAATTAAAGAAACATATTTCATTAGTATTTTTTTTCCTAGAATAAAGTTCATGAGATACTATATTTCAACAATGGTGAAGACTAAGGTTTTGGTTATTACCTGCCATTAGTAATGACTATGCTTAAAGTTTAGCCTCTCCAGGCTGTGATCTAATCTGACTTTGTAGACCTGTGGATATAATGTCATTGAAAGTCCAAGTATTTACACAGATGAATGCAATTAATGCTAAAGTGAATTAGAGATCTATATGTGCCACTGTCATTACTACTAATGGAAATTTCACATGTAAATTGCCATGCATGGAAATAATATGCTTCCTAGTGCACTTTATCTAAATGTCATCTGTGCAAGCAGTTGATTTAAATAATAAATGCAGTACTTTTACAACATGACAAACACTTCCTTAAATACAAAACAGTCTGCTGATTTTAATGTTAAGAATCATCTTCATACTATACAAATTATTGAAAATTAAGGGCTATTGCATCCATTATTGCAGCATGTCTATTTAGTTGATTTCTTCAGATCATACTGTATAGCCTGGATTGGTGCACTGATTAGGGATTTGGAACAGTACCAACATGACCATGAGGTTTTCATATTAAAAAGATACTGCTTAATGCCATTCTTTCTATTTCAAAGGTAGATATAGAAATCAAATTTGAGAAACAAGGCTTTTCTGTGAGTCATAAATGTCATTAGAACTTGCAAAATGTGCCGCCAAGATGACTGCACTAGCTCTGAAGTAAGTAGACCAAGTAGTATTCCTGTATATATGCTATTTACTGCTTATATATAATGCTTCTTGCTTATCATTATCCAACATTAGAAAATAATTTCCTATGTATAAGATTTACACAACATAATGATCAACATTCTTAAGATGAAAAGAAGTGTATTATAAATACTTTTTAAAATTAGAGTTCTTTACAACAATCCAATATTCTAGATCAATTTTATTTATCTATTTATATTTTAATAAATTGCACAGTTCATAGTCTTCTTTCTGGACTTCATGAAAATCATCATCTTCTATTTCTGCACCACACAGAACAAATTTTCCTCTTAATACAGCCTCCTAAGGCAAACATGTCTATGCTACCATCACATCCATGCTCTCTGTACCATCTTAGCCCCCTAATAAATTTCTTTCAAATTTGACAAGAACTGAATGTTTTAGAACTCTGTAATTCATATAGGTTTCCTACAGAAAGAGCTTCAGGGAATGACTGCAACCTAAAAATTTCATTGTTGTCTGGACCTCAGAAAATCCAGATGGGAAAAAAACCTGTCATGATTTATGGTTTTGTTTTTGTTTTTGTTTTTTTTTAATTGATATTCCATGTCGTAACATCAGGTAGTGCACTGGGAGTTAAAGAGTTATTGCTCCAGTTCCATGGACTGCTGATATTTCCAGGTACCTGGTTCTCAGAAGAGAAGAGGAACTATATACCCCAGAGGACAGAGCACTGGGACAGGTTGCCCAGGGACTTTGTGGATCCTCATTCTCTGTAGATATTCAAGACCTGCCAGGACACCTACCTGTGCAGCCTGCTGTAGGGGGCCTGCTTTTTGCAGGGGGGCTGTACTCAATGATCTTTGGAGGTTCCTTCCAGCCCCTACAGTTCTGTGATTCTGTGATTTCTCTTAACATTCCTCCAAGAGCATAGTGAAATATATCATTCAATATTTTTTGTTTTGTTTTTATGGGAATATCATATACTACAGATACCTTTGATTTCATTACGCAGCAGCACACATAAATTTGAAATGTAAACCATTATAAGGGTCTAAACTAAATGTTTTTCAATTAATTTCCAAATCTGAAAAAGAAAAATATTATTATATTAAAGATATTCTAGGGAACAATATTAAGATATTACTGAACACATTTTCACTGTTTCATTGTAGAATGTAAAAAAGAAAGCTTATGCATTTTTATATGCTATTCTCTAGGTAAAACTTAACAGAGAAGATAGGTTTTAGTTAATCTATTAAGCACATTTATGAAGACATTACCTTTTGTCAGGACTGGTTGTCATCTAATGAGCACAAATTAGCCCTCCTTGTTTTAAATAACTCTATGTAAACATACGCATAAACTTTTCCTTTCATTTTTGTTTGTTTGTATATTTGGTTGAATTCTGGGTATTACTGGTTGGTTGGTTGGTTGTGGAATTTTTTTGTTTGTTTGTTTGTTTTTGGTTGGTTTTTGAAGTTAGCGGCT
The DNA here is from genome assembly GCA_030625065.1 of Alectoris magna. NCBI lineage: Eukaryota > Metazoa > Chordata > Aves > Galliformes > Phasianidae > Alectoris > Alectoris magna. The sequence continues at coordinate 30,315,887 of CM060563.1, read as the reverse complement.
TTGGATATCTGGAAACAACTTAAAATAGTAAATACTAAAACTCCAACTGTACCAGAACTAGGTGACATAGTTACTAGTCATGTACTCATTGCAGGTCAACATGCTAAGAGTAGTAATAAAGAGACACATTATGATCAAGTTATTTTATTTCTTAATAATTTAAAAAATCATGTTTGTCTGGTTCATATAATGCAAAGTACTTGATATCAGCTTACTCAACATCACTTTTCTTATTCAGAAATTCAACATTTTTTTGATATTATATTTTAAATACCTTTTATATCAGCATGTATTTTTGAAATATTTCACATATTTTGATAAGACACACCCTTAGTAAAGTTTTGAGCACTCAGGAAAGTTCAGAGCCCTGGAATAAGCTTCCCAGAGAAGTTGTGGACTCTCCTCTGAAGTTATTCAAAATCTGTCTGGATGATTTCCTCTGCAACCTACTCTAAAACTGCTTTAGCAGGGGACTAAATGAACTCCAGAGGTTCCTTCAAGCCCCTACAGCTCTGTGATTCTTTTAAAATGAAAAATATTATTCCAATTTCATTGTTTGGTAGTTAATCCCAAATCTTAGTACTGTGCAGAGTTAAAAATATTTATTTTGGGACAGTTTTGAAACATTAAACATATCCTTTAGGATGTCTTGTGCCTTTCCACAGCAACATGTATTTACACTAACTTTATTTCAACAGCAAATCTTACCTGTTTGGTGTAGAAGATGATAGCTGAATAGGACAAATATGTTTCAGTAAGAGAAGCCATCCAGAATTTTGAAGGTTCAAAGTGTGTCTTGCCCAATGGACCTAGCTTTATATTGAGGACAGTCATAAATAACTTTAAAATATTCCAGTGTGATAGGATGGAGCTGAAGATTAGGTCATTATGGAATTATAGTTCCCTTGCTTAATGATTTTACAAAATTGCTTGGCAATCCAACAAAGAGAAGGAGCACAACGTGGTGAATGCAGGCTAATTAAACCAATAATTGCTTCTTGTTGTGCTCCCAGATAATGTGCCCCTGATAATTTTAAATGAAGTCTTGAAGCTGACTTCTAGAATGAAATGCTGTGCTAGTTAAAGCTTCACTAACTTTCTGTGTGCTTAGAAACTGGCCTACTTCTCAAGGTCCCCTGCATTTCTCCAACAAATATTGCTATGGTATGTGAAGAATACAAGAATAACTTTCCTGTATCTCAGGTAATGGTGCTCTGAATTTCTGTGTTTTCCCTCTTTGCAGTAGTGTGACTAGATGGTCTGATGTCCCCAAACAATTCTGAAATTAGAAGCTGCAAATTAAGCCTTTGGTGTTCAAAGTTCTGTTTCCTTTCTGTTTTAAGACTTAGGAGAAGATGCAAACTTCTATATACCTCAGGAATGCTAGCACGAATCTAGAGTAACTCCATTGGGATTTACCACAGCTTTTTGAGTTATATCTGTGTCAAATGCAAAGTATGTGACTGTTGACTGGCAGCTATGTTTAGAACTTGGGAAATAATTCATGAAGTCCCCAAGAATTTCAAGGTGATCTTCAAAGTGATCTGAAGAATAATTTGGAAACTTTTAATATGGAATTTGGAGGAAGAGTCTTTAGCAGTTAATCAGGTAAAAGAAATTCTTCTGACAATATCTAGTTATAAATTCTACTAGAGTTATATATGCTTATTCTTCAGTCTCACTTTTGAAAAATAATTGTATATCATTTATATTTATTAAACAATATACGTTTTAGGTCTAACAGTAATAAAGAAAATATGTTTAAATATAAATGATAATTCTATTAAACCACAAAAGAGAAAGAACTACTCTTATTTCATCACTACTTGTTATTCTTACGTAATCTCAGGTAAATTTATTTAAATTCCTTTAGGTGCTTAATAATTTTCTTCTGAAATATTTATCTGATATGTCTAGATCTATTTTTTAAATTTAAGTTTTTAAATTCAAGTGTTGCTGAATCATTATGATCAGGGTCATCAAAGTTAGAAAAAATATCCAGTATTATTTTGATTCTGTCTAAGAGGAAGCATGATGCATTATGCTATTTGAAATGTATGTTTTGGGGTGTATGAATGCATTTTAATTACTTTTTTAAAATTTAATATTTATTTAGGAAACTAACCTTAGAAATAAAAGCATAGGTGCATTTTTGAAAGCATTTTTTCTAGTACCGAGAATCTGTCTCAGAATAGATAGAGTTACCAATTATTGCTAATACTTACTGTATTGCTAAATGCATATATTATAAATCCTGTGCAGTCTGTTGTAATATTCTTAACACCAAGATCAGGACCTTTCAGTTCACATGAGCTGAAACTCCCACTGGTATTCACAAAATAGTAGATGTCAAAGCTGGCAGAACTAGCTAGTAGTCACTTTCCTATTAATCCTTGCAGTAAATGTTCGTGACTGAAATCCATGGTTCCTCAGCCCAGAAATGTATCTCAGAATCTGTACTCTTGTAAATTGATAAGTATACGCTTAGGAATTGTGAAACTGCATTTTTTCTTGTCTTTTTAATGAGAGATAGGTCCAATATATTTTAGTTGACAGCTACTGGGCAATGAAAAGCAATATTGCTAGTGAAGATTTTATTTCTATTTGCTATGTGTCTTGTTAAGCTTTACTGATCTAAAATCATCTGCTTAAAAAGCTGTAAAAAAAATAGACTGCCAACGCACATAAAAGCAAAGCAAAACAAAATAGGCTTAATATCTATTGGTTGATAGTTCACTGCAATGTAAAATTGCCTAAAGATGGATAAAGAGAAAGACAATGATCTGTATAGTGACAAACCTTGATTTCTACTGCATATGATTGATAATGCCTTCTTTTTCTTTAGCGAATATTTACTTGCATTCTGATAATATCTTTTTATTTTCTATTGTCTTGAATTAACTTTAAGTATATTTTATAAGTGTATTTTTTCATCACCTTTACCATACACACTCTAAACATAATAAAAGCCAGAAGTAATTTAAACTGATAATGCAAATTTTATACTATGTATATAAGAGCAACAGCATTGTATGTGTAAAGACACTCAGATGTACTATCAAGTAACTGACTTTACTTTAGAGACAAGCTGCAATGATGTCAATAAACTGTCAATGAAAAGATTTTCCAATATATTTGTACACTATATAATTCAATGTAATATTGACAAAATGAATTTTTTACAGCATCATATGGGAAATTTTTATTAAAATTTCTCATTGAAAAATTAAAAACAATTGGAATTGGCAGTAATCTTTTTCACAAAATCTAACCATACATCCAAAAATGAAAAATGGATAAGAAAGTGTTGCTTTATAGTTGCAAGTTTTTAACAACAAACATATTTCAATAATGCAATATTTATATATATTATAAAAACTATAATATTTATATATATTATAAAAACTATAGAATAGTACACAATAGTTAAAGTTTTCCTAAGCAATTTCCACATTAAGGATGATTTACAGAATCACAGAAGATCATAGAATCACAGAATCACCAATGCTGGAAAAGACCTACAAGATCATCCAGTCCAACCATCCACCTATCACCAAGAGCTCTCACTAGACCATGTCCCTCAACAAAATCTCCAAACGTTCCTTGAACACCTCCAGGGTTGCCCACCTCCCTGGGTAGCCCATTCCAGTGGCTGACCACTCTTTCAGAGAAATAGTATTTCCTAACATCCAGCCTAATGTCTCCCCTGGCACAGATTGAAGCCATTCCCTCTAGTCCTTTCACCAGTTACATGACAGAAAAAGCCAAACCCCAGCTCACTACAACCTCCCTTCAGGTAGTTACAGAGAGCAATCAGGTCTCCCCTGGGCCTCTTCTTCTCCAGACTGAACAGTCCCAGCTCCTTCAGCCACTCTTCATAAGGCCTGTGCTCCAGACCCCACACCAGCTGTTTCTGATGCAAGCCAGGATGCCATTGGCCTTCCTGGCCACCTGGGCACACTGCTGGCTCATGTTCAGCCTAGCATCAATCAATACCCTCAGGTCCATTTCCTCTACACAGTCTTCCAGCCGCACTGCCCCAAGCCTGTAGCGCTGCTTGGGTTGTTGCGGCCAAAGTGCAGGACTTGGCATTTGGTCTTGCTGAACCTCATCCCATTGGCTTCAGCCCAGCTCTCCAGCCTTTCCAAATCTTCCTATAGGGCCTCGCTATCCCCAGGCAGATTGACACTTCCAGCCAACTTGTTGTCATCTGCAAACTTACTGAGGGCGCACTCAATGCCCTCATCCAGGTCATTAATAAAGATATTTACTAACCAAATGAATTACTTTCAATGATTGCTAAATCCTTTAATTAACTACAAGTAATAAAGATTCCAATCCATAAAAATTACACATCTAGATTTAAACCCCTCAGCTACATTCCACTGGATGAAAAGGTCAGCATACAACTAAAGGAGGAAATAAGGGAAGTGGGAAATTAAGAGAATAGCAATTATTATACAAATCACCATCAGAAAGCAGAAAGATCATTGTCTTATGTAATCCGAGACTTTGGTTTTGACTGATACTTTTGATAAGAATTTGAAGTGAAGAAAATGTATCCAATAAAGCATGTGTCCCCAGTACAGTATGTGATTTGTAAGGGAAAATAATATAAGAGCAAATGTAATGTGAAACAGTGGCAAGAAATGAAAATATGCGTGAATACAGATTTGAGATAGAATTGTTAGAATACTGTATCTACTTATGTCCATACATCAAGAAGCAACAGAGATTTTCAGGAGAAAATAATGACATGAATGGTTCCGTCTGGGAAATACATTTTATATTAAGAAGATTGATATATTTCATTTTTCTAAGAGAAAATGAAGTGCCTTGACAGCCTTATAACTAACTTCCACAAACTTCTGATGTTATATTTCTTATTATTCAAATAGAAAGGACAGAATGAGATCTTGAGTCAGACTAAAAAATAAAGTGACAAAAGTTAAGGTAATTAAGCATTAAGAATTTGGACTTTTTTTTTTTTTTTTTTTTGAATAGGAAACAAGATTTGAAGACTTGTAAATCTCTCTCTACACAGACCTTAATTATCTGTTTAATTTTAAATTTGAAGTTTTGAAATTTGAAGTAAATGTAATTTAAATAAATTTGAAATATAATATCAATTTGTTTAATTTTCAAATTTGAATATTTTAAATAAATATTCTTAAAATGTCTAACAGTGGATTTAATGCTTTTAGACTGTGACTTAGTGATATTTATGTAGTGTTTTACCCTTACATAGTATTTTTTCTAAAAGATTACTTCTTAAAATCAGTAGGTATACACACACTTAGTTTCCAACAAGACTCTAATATATATTTGTACTTATTTTCAAGTGATAAGATGGTTAGACTTAAAGCAGTTTTCCCCTGTGTATTTTAAGTGGGCAAAGGCAGGAGAAGAAAGGGAGAAGAGGAAAGCAGATGTTGCGAAGCCACAGATGATGGTAAGACACGAGGATAAACAGATGTGTTTGAGATTCACCAGTCAGTTTTGCAAAGGTGATCACCACTTGTGTGAGATTATACTATGGAACTTACTTCTCTGAACGTGGATGAAATATTTTTCTAGGCTTTGAATGTAAATTGAAAGAAAACAGGCAAACAAGCTCTTTTTGTTTCAGTCTTGAAACCACATTAAAAAGAATGCCACCTGTAGTTACAAATTATTTTCATGTGTTGAATATTTATAAACGAAGCTTTTTATGCAGTTCCTTGGAAACTGTTAAATTCAGCAATATTTTAGACTTAAGTAGCATTTTAACCGTATCATATTTGATAAGTTTCATAAAATAAAAAAAATGAATTACATTTTTGACATAGTAGATGAGTGAGAATATTTAACATACTGACAGTTAACACAGCTAATGTATTGAGTATTTTCCTGTTTTCAGATAGCAGAATTACTTCTGGTGACTCTGTAAGATAATCTAGAGCAGCTTTGAAGTTGTCCTACACTGCATCAGATTTTGGCCTCCAATTGTTTTAGAGAGCGGAGGTAAAACTTATAGCCACATTCATTGTTTCCTCCATATCAAATGGATCAAATGCAAAGAGAAGGAAGCAAACCATGAAAAAAGAAAACACAGTGGGAGTTAAAACTATGTGACTATAATAAATATGCCATGAATGAAAACTTCAGACCTCTTCTTCTTATTCTTAGCATATTTTATTGAAAAATGTAGATTGCTTATTGCCTGCTTTTGATGATCTTATACCCACCTCTAAGTCATGTTTATTTAGAATCAATTTTAATCTATGTTCATTGTTTGCAATAGAACAGGCTTCATAAGTGGTCTGTCCATTGAGTTTGGTGTGATTCAAATTAAAAGGCGGATTTTAAAGTAATGGAAAAAGATTAAATCTTTTTTCTAATAATTGGTAAACATAAAGTAATTGGTAAAATGTAACAAATTTTTGCAGCCTAGGACAACTCTGTTCTCCATTGCTTATATTCTGTTAATGTTTTCCTCGTTGCATATTGTGAGTACATTCTGAACAAGCTAAACTTCCTTGCAATCTAAGTGGTTTTTCAAGGTGTTGAGGAAATGTAATTTATTTTTTGCAGTTCTTTGAATGAGTAAGCAGTCACTTTTCTTGGTGTTATCTTTTTGCTAGGAAAACTTTGTCAGAGCTGAAAATGACCGATTCAGTTGCATCCTTTTCTGACCCTTAATGTCAAATTTAATATTCTAAAACTTTGTCATTCAGTCACACACTATGCATACAAAACAAAGCTATAATAAATGTCCTCTGAACTGCTGTTAAACATGAATTCTGAATTTGGAACACTCTTGCTCAATGTATCTGTAATTAGAGCAACTACTGCTGTTATATTTCCTGGTTTTTCATTCACCTTATCCCAAGATCTCACGTCATTGCTTTCTATTTTCAATAGTCTAAACTGCATTATAATCCTGCTTTAATTAGTAACATTTTCTATGATAAATTCAATTTTTGTTCCATTTAAAAAGTAAAAAGAATTTCAGATAACACTCTTGAATGCCTCCAGATTTTAGGAGAAGAGAAACTCTTTGCTGTATACTCACCAGGTTACTGTGCAGACTTCTTTTCTCCACACAGCTCAACTCTATAAATCATCTTCTTGAGAATGTTTTGCTGATTGTTACCAAATTAGTACTAAAAAATGCAGAGATTCATTGTTGAGAGATGAATATTTATTTCTTTTATTTAGAGTCTGGACATTGAAACACTGTGGAAAACAACATTGCCTAGTAAGAGGAACACTAATACAAATAAATATTCAATGTATACAAATTGTTATACTTTTTTAAATGAGAACTAGATGCTAAGGTAAACAATAGTGGTTCTTCCAAAAGGAGTCTGTGGATAGAAATATTTTCTCAGAATGGTGATAAAAAAAAAAAAAAAAAAAAAAGCACAGTTAATAGAAGTGTTCCTAATTTTTATTCTAGGCAAAGTTGGATGTGGCTCTGGGCAGCCTGGTCTAGTGGTTGACAACCCCATCCACAGCAGGGGGGTTGAAACTAGATGATCATTAGGTTTCTTTTCAACCCAGGTCATTCTATGATTTTATGATATGATTCTATGATAACCTTCTGAGATCCATTTTTATATGATTTTATATGTAAAGATGGGGCATGGTACATAAAAATAAATTTAGGAAAATATAATCTAAATCTTCAACTATATATTTTAGTATAACTATATCACAGAAGTTGCCATTAGTTCAATAGAATTTATACTCAAAATCAATGATTTTAACTGATACATTTTTTTTTTTCATTCTAATTTGATAAATTCATGTTTTGATTTGCTTAAGTCTGATGTATTTTACCCTAGAGTGTCTCTTTGGTTTTGACTGATAGTTCAATTCTTGTAATAACTAAAAATTTGCTGTCCATTTTGAAGTTTTCTAAACCCTTAAACAACAAATATTTTATGATGATTTTTGTTAGGTAGTTTTCTGTTCTTATCCATATGTTAATGCATGCACTCAAAAATTGTTCACAATTTCTTTTTATTTGGAGTCTGTAAATTGTGTGATACTATATATGTATTGTTTCACTCCACAGAAAGCTTTGAAAAATCTTTCATGCCTATTCACTCAATATCATTTATCTTTGTATCCTCTAGTTGCCACTTAGTCACTGATGGTTGCAAACTAAGCTTAAGAATTTTTATTATCATGGATTGTTACAGTTCATCTCCCTCTGCTTTATCAGGGTGGTTGGACTAGGTGATTGTTGAACTAGATGATTTTCAGTCCCTATGATTCTGTGGTTCTGTAATAATTTCTGATAAACTAAACTCATAATGGAACAGGTACAATAGAAATTTACTCAGTGATGCCACCTGCATTACCTGGTTTCGTCTTTCCTCCTGATTTTATCATTAAAAGAACCGGAACCATTTTATCCAGAGATCTGTTTCGATAGCAGGAAAAAGAAATAACACAAAACTGGTAACTGTTTTGTTAATTTTTTAGGTGTTTTTTGTTTTGTTTTGTTTTGTTTTTTTAAGGTTTCAAGACAGGAAAAAAGAAAAGGGATATTACTGTAGTCCTATATTGTAGGACACTGTACTACAACAAGGTGGTACTGTAGAATAGTGGTATTATCATGTAATTTCATTTATTTCTCTATTTATTCATTGATTGATTGGAATACTTTTAAGGATTTGTTCAGTTATTTATGAATGGAATAACACCAAACATCTATACAGTCTCAGACTGGATTAGCTGAGCAGCAGATTGTTGAAACAGATCTGGGAGTGGATACCAACAGGCATGAATTAATGAGGTCTCATTGCAATTAGGCAAATGGGGTTACCTAAGGAGATTCATCACCAGGAAATCAGCAGAAATAATGTCTTCTTTCTACTCAGCATTGTGCTAAGGTCAGACCTGAAGTAATGGTGCCAAATTCAGGAGTCTGAGGAGGGTCCAGTGGAAGGCTCAATACTCCAATAAAGGAATAGGTAGCAAAGGCAAGCCTAACAGTGTCTAGCAGTTCCTGGAAGGGCACTTACAAGGGTGGAGGGGATCAAACAACTTGGTAGCTACAGGTGGTAAAACGGAGCAACAATCACAAGCTATGGCCTAGGGAGTTCACATTAGGTATAAGGGTGCAGTTTAGCACAAGAAAGTTACCCAGGAGAGCTGAGGTCTCTTCATCCCTGAAGATTGTCATGACTTCCCAGCCTCTCTGGGGAACAAATAAAACCCCCCACGATACAGGAGGACACAGTCAGAGACCCGCTATTCCAACTAGACTGGCACAAGTCCATGGGGCCAGATGAGATTCATCCAAGAGTGATGAGGGAACTGGTGGAGGTGATAGCCAAGCCACTTTCTATCATCTATCAGTGCCCTTTGTTGACTGGCGAGGTCCCGGAAGACTGGAGGCTTGCCAATGTGTCTCCCATCTACAAAAAGGGTTGTAAGGAGGACCAAGGGAACTACAGGCCTGTTAGCCTGACCTCGGTGCCAGGGAAGGTTATGGAGCAGATTGTCTTGAGGGAGATCATGCGGCATTTGTGGGATGACCAGGGGATCAGGCCTAGCCAGCATGGGTTCATGAAGGGCAGGTCTTGCATGACCAACCTGATCTCCTTCTACAATCAAGTGACCTGTCTGGTGGATGATGGAAAGGCTGTTGATGTAGTCTACCTCAACTTCAGCAAAGCCTTTGACACTGTCTCCCACAGTATTCTCCTGAGGAAGCTGGCAGCCCATGTCTTGGATAGGTACATGCTTGGCTGGGTAAAGAACTGGCTGGAGTGTTGGGCCCAGAGAGTGGTGGTGAATGGAGTTAAACCCAGCTGGTGCACCGGTAACAAGTGGTATTCCCCAGGGGTCAGTGCTGGGGCCTGTCCTCTTCAATATCTTTATTAATGACCTGGATGAGGGCATTGAGTGCACCCTCAGTAAGTTTGCAGATGACAACAAGTTGGCTGGAAGTGTCAATCTGCCTGGGGATAGCGAGGCCCTACAGAGGGATTTGGACAGGCTGGAGAGCTGGGCTGAAGCCAGTGGGATGAGGTTCAGCAAGACCAAATGCCAAGTCCTGCACTTTGGCCGCAACAACCCAAGCAGCGCTACAGGCTTGGGGCAGAGCGGCTGGAAGACTGTGTAGAGGAAATGGACCTGGGGGTATTGATTGATGCTAGGCTGAACATGAGCCGGCAGTGTGCCCAGGTGGCCAAGAAGGCCAATGGCATCCTGGCATCAGAAACAGTGTTGCCAGCAGGAACAGGGAGGTAACTGTCCCCCTGTACTCAGCTCTGGTGGGGCTGCACCTCAAGTACTGTGTTCAGTTTTGGGCCCCTCACTGCAAGAAAGACATTGAGGCACTGGAGCGTGTTCAAAGAAGGGCTACAAAGCTGGTGAGGGGTCTGGAGCACAGGCCTTATGAGGAGTGGCTGAAGGAGCTGGGATTGTTCAGTCTGGAGAAGAGGAGGCCCAGGGGAGACCAGATTGCTCTCTGTAACTACCTGAAGGGAGGTTGTAGTGAGCTGGGGTTTGGCCTTTTCTGTCATGTAACTGGTGATAGGACTAGAGGGAATGGCTTCAATCTGTGCCAGGGGAGACATTAGGCTGGATGTTAGGAAATACTATTTCTCTGAAAGAGTGGTCAGCCACTGGAATGGGCTACCCAGGGAGGTGGTGGGGTCACAGTCCCTGGAGGCGTTCAAGAAACGTTTGGATGCTGCATTGAGGGATATGGTTTAGGGAGTGCTATTGGTGATAGGTGGATGGTTGGACTGGATGATCTTGTACGTCTTTTCCAACTTTGGTGATTCTGTGATTCTGTGACTTGGATGGACAAAGCCAAGGCTTACTTCACTTCCTGCTGATCTGAGCATCAGTTTTTGTTTCCAATCAACATGTCTATATTCAACAAATTATATGCATCTAAATTTTAATTTCTGGCAAGGTTCGTAATAGATATGCATCTGAAAGGCATCAAAGCAAATTAGCTATTGATTTGTAGAATATTAAAACTAATGCATTTCTACAATTGAATCCCCAAACAAATACAAATTGTCTGTGAACTTTAAATATTCTTGAATGTAAAGCCATACAAAAAATCCAAAGGCTTTTATTCTTACAAGAAACTGGCCTTCAACAATTATGACAGCTCATTTTTTATTTTTTATTTTTATTTTTTTTCCATTTCTGCACTGTAAATTCTTGTGTCAAAAGCATTATATTATCTGGAGAAATACTTGTATATATTTAGCTTAATACTTACTGTACAGTGAATAAAATTAAGTAGAAAATAGTTCCATGTTGTTTATTTTCAAGTTTTATAACTTTTTAAGATTTTTTAAGCTGCTGCTTATGTGGAGTATTATTTAAAAAAAAAAAAAAAAAAAAAAAAAAAAAAAAAAAAGAAAACTTCTGTGTGAATTTCAAGAGAAATACTGTTGAAAATAACCTGGTATGATTACTTTTGAGTTTGTCTATCTTCTTCTACTCCTTGTCTCCACCTCCAAAAGTAAGGGCTTCTGAGTATTTATTCTCTCTCTCTCTCTCTCTCTTTTTTTTTTTCCTAGTTTTAGTATTAAAACTGATAGTCTGTCATATGACATTTTGGTATGCAAAGTGCTGATATTATTTTGACTGTAGGGATATGAAAATGCAGATAATTTGACATTTAACAAAGACGAAGCTTCACACTCAGTCAAATTTTACAAGTGTATTATTTGCAGATTTCTCAAATTACTTTCCACCTTTCTGATCCATTCTGTCCTCACCAATTATAATTTATTATTATTACTGAGCAGTAAATGCAACCCTTATAATTAATCTCTCTTATTTGTAGAAGCTGAGGTAATAAATCTATGTATTTGCTCACTTTAGCTGTGTCAGTTGTGTTATAGTGATGTCATAAATAGATTTAATTATTAAAAAGTCGAAGACAGTGCAAAGAAGGAAAGTTTCTTCTTGATATATAGTGAGCAGGGAAAGGAGATAATCTACATAGAAACTAAGAAAAAACATCAAAATGATAGAATCCCATGTGGGGTTGCAAATTTGTGCTGTTGTCTTGCACTGTACAATGTATATGAGCACAAACAAAAGGATAGAACAGTAATTCTTTTCCTTAATGTTACTGTTGAATGCTTCAGCATTACTTGTATCTGATCCTATGATGCCAGTAAACATTTCTTTCTAAAAAAAAAAAAAAAAAAAGTAGAAAAAACATGTAAAATGAATCCTAGAAAAGCTTATGAGGTCCAGATTCAACTGTCGTTCATGTTTTTGTAGTCAGATTTATGGCCAAGTAACAAAAGTTCAGGCAATGTGAACTTAGGCTCCTAAGATCCGAAATTAGAGGCAATAGTAAGACTTTAAATGTGTCTGAAGCTAATATTTGTATGTTTGTAATAAGTTTGACAGTGACAAGATAATTAAATACAGCAATGTTCTTCTTCACAATGTCTCTACTTCTCAGCTACAGATTGAACTAATCAAAGGAAACAAGGATGGAAATATACTTGGCTTGTGCCTGTTTACTCCTCTGTTTAGAGTCTTACTAACTTCAGTCTACTTTCAGTCTTTGGGGCAAAAACAAAGACAGTCTCACAATGAGGTCAGTACCATTTCTCTAGAGGCCTCCATTACTCTCACACTTTTCTAATTTCCTGCTTGATTCCCCAGTGGAATCAAGAGTGGGGGAGGCTCTCCTTGAAAAAAAAACTTTTTAAAACCTACAAATACATGTTTTAACATTATTTAAGCTGAACAAACTTAAAATAATTATATTCTTATATTTTAAGACTTGAGAGATGCATACTGACAGCTCATCCTGTAGCTTATACAGCACTATTTGCTATGAATAATTATTGCAGAAAATTCTTGGCAATAGTCTTTATACCTTACACTACATAACTATTTATCACATATTAAGTGTTTTTTTTTCAGGATTCTAATACATTCCTATACCCCTATACTGTGACAGTTTTGTTTTTCCTTTTACACTGGTGTTACTCAGTCCAAAACTGTGAAGAATATTCTTGTTTGACATGCTTTTACTCTTCAAAATTGTTTTTCTTATGCACTTTTCATCTTTCTTTGTTTTCTGTAGTAGTTAACTTCCGTACCATCTATTTTTATTCACTACTTAATCTGACCTAGTTAAATCAGTAACATTTTGTAAACATAGAATGCAGTCTTCAGTCATTCTTTAATATCTACTTATGCCCAAATATTTATTTTTAATTCTACATACTCAGAAAACAAATATATAAATATAAACTGAATTTATTGGGAAAGATGCAGTTTTCTTATAAGTTAGCAAAATGGAAGCCTAATTATCTACATGATTGGTAAATTATTTTTTATGTATCTGTTTTATGTTTTGTTTACTACAAAAGTCAGTTTAAGATTATTAATTTTAGTCATTATTCAGTCAACTTTTTTAACAAAATATAGTGTACTATAGTGTACTATACTACTTTTCAAATCTTTCCTTTAGTGGTCATATTTGCAAAAGAAAATGTCATGTTCACAGAAAATATTATGGACAAAGAACCAGATTATGACTTTTAGCATTTATAATTTCTGGAGAAAAAAGGCTTCCTACAGTCCCTTGCAGTTGATATTCAGATTGTTCATGGAAACATAAAAGAAAATTCCTTGTCTTTTCATTTATTCTGTGAAGACTCCATGCTAAAAATTCAGCTGCTAATTCAACATAATAGATAACTTCAACGACAACCACAAATTCTAGGGCAAAATTATTGTTCAAGATTGTTAGCTTCTCTCTTTTACATTTCCTTCCTGAGTTTCTCTCATTCCATAGAAACACGAAGAAAAACAAGAAATCTCCTTTTGCTGGAGTATTGCAGAATTTGTTTTTATTTTGCATTGGAACAAAAGTGACAAACTATAGGGAGAAGAAGAACAATAAAAAATGAAAAATAAAAGGAAAGGGAAATTAAATTGAAGAGGTACGATCTCTCACAGTTCAAGGGACAAACAACACACTCTTTTGAAAGAAGCTGAGACTTGATTGTAATGTATAAATACTGCAGTAGAAAGACAACAGACACTGAAAGGTTCCAAGGAGCTCTTCAGTCTGTAAGAGACAAACACAACAAAGCCTTTGGTAGGAATTTGATATGAACAACAAAGGAAGTGAGAACTGCAGGAGTAATCCGCCCTTTTACAGGGCTGCGAAGGAAAAAAAAACATTCAATAGATGAAATCACAGCTTACATGGAATAATTGCTTGCAAATATGAGTGCTGGCCTGATGACACGAGGGTTCGTATATAAATCGAGATGGAAAATCACAGATATTTTTGAAAGTTAAAGTCATTAAAAAACAGACAGAAAAAATCGTCTAGGTATTTGTCCTTTTATTCAAGAAACAAATTCAAGAGTAAAGTGTAATGTAATGTGTGTTTTAGCACACATACAAGAATTAAAAAAAATATATATCAGATTAAACCATTAGTTATCCTCTCAGATCTTAAAATAGATATATAATTGAAGCTAGTTGGAGGAAGTCCAAAGGAGAAGAACAAAGAGCTTCCAGGAGCTGCAGGAAATACCACCCATGTGAGGAGTTCAGGTGGGCCTAGGGTTTGAACATATAAGGGTTAAGTAAGCTAGCTTTGAGAATCAGGGAAGGAGAGGGATACCTCCACATTTCAGTCAGCTGTGCAATCATAAAAGAGGTAGCTTTAAAGGAACTGCGCAAACATAAAAAAGGGAACAGCGTGGAATGATTGGCTTTGACTTGTTATGGCTGCTGAGCAAGAAGGTCAGACCAAGGAAGACGTCGAGCCTTTGCAAGGAAGACTTCTGACTTTATCCCCACAACGACCAGAGGGAGACCCCTACTACAGACAATGCATGCGCCAGGCGAGGGACAGTATGTAAATGAATTGCTGGAAAAATAATGAATATGTAGACGGGTTCCAGGAAATCTGCTGAATATGTATGAGCTTGGCTTACAAATATGTAACACTTATGCTTGCTGGTGTGCAAGTTTGGTGGAGTGATCGCCCTTGCACCCGGCGTTTGCGCATTTGGTGAACAAACATACCTTCTTTATAACCTGACTCTGTGTTATAGAGACTGGTTCCGCATGTCATACAGAAATGAATTACTCCAGTTATTTTATATAAAGTAAACTCTGGAGAAGGAGGAATATGCATAGAGGCTGAAGTAAGGAGTTAGAGGATGCAGGACTTAGAAAATTAATAGCAGCTTTTGCGAGCTCAAGAAAACTTTAGTTGAGCTTTTGGAAGCGCTTGCTTGGCCTAGCTTTTGTTGGCCCAAGGAAGCACTTGAGTAGCTTAATTTCTGTAGCCCCAAGGAAGTGCCACAGTGAGCTATCCCAAAAGAAAGCCATCTCCTGTCAACAAAGAAGGGACCAAAGAGAACAATGGAAAGGGGAACAAACATTACAGAGGCATGCAAGATAAGGGGAATGCTCTAAACTGGGACAAAGGTTGGAAGGACACAATGATGAAGACTACTGACTTCATCCAAGAACGACCACCAGATGAGGAGGAAGACGTCGAGCCTTCATCCAACGACCACCAGAGGAGGCTACAACGCATGCCCCAAGAGGAGGGACATTATGTAAATGATTTATCGGAAAGGGACGGAATACGCGAATGAGTTCTTGGAAATCTACTGATTATGTATGAGCTTGACTTTTAAAAATGTGATGTTTCTGTTTGTGGGTGTGCAAGTTAGGAGGAGCGATCCCCCTTGCACCCGGCGATATGCGCAGCGCTGGAATAAACATACCTGCTCTATATCTCCTGGGCTATAGAGTTTGATTTCCGCAAATCAGGCAAGTCAAACCAGTTTCAAAGTCCTAATGGGTACTCATACATTTTGGAAAACTGTTTAGAGCAGGATAGTTCTCTGCATCTTCAATCAATCAATCCTGAATAATTTAAGATGGATGAAATATAGTGCAAAAAAAACCCCAACCAGAAAAAAAAAACAAAAACAAAATCAAACAAACAAAACAAATGTCTCTAATGGGCAGAGAAACTTTCAGATTACTGTGGAGTCCTCTCTCTTAGACTTCCATTAATGTGAATTACACAGATGTAGACCGTTCTCCCTTTGGACAGCAGAAGATGAAGTTTGGATTCCACAAATGTAAGAAAAAGCACTGGTATTCACACTTATCAAGAAAATAATTACACCTTTATGAGGAAAGAAATAAATGATTCTGAAGTAAGTATGGATATCCTTTCATTCTTTTTTTCTCCTATCAGTTTCAGTCACAGCCTCATATCACCTTCCAAAGAGAAAATGGCTGAGAAGCTAAAAGGGAAAGCCATGATTTTAAAGGAAAAGATATTCAGCCAGTTATTTTTTTCATTAGTATTTTTTTCTTTTTCCATCCTTTATAATGACAATTTTTTATTCAGTTATACCAAGGTTTCCAAGCTTAATGATCCTATTAACTCTAAAATGAAATTATTCCTCATTATTAGTTTGCCAAAGTAAATGGAAATAGTACTTTAAAATTTAATACTAAAAATGTTTAATGATCTACACCATTTTTGTTACTGGTTAATCTTAATAATAGCAAATATAGTATAAACCGTATGCAGAAGGGAAACCAGCACTACCAGCAATGGCAAGAATCCACTAAATCTGAATCCTTGATTTAATAACTAGCAGCTTTGTTTAATTGCAGCTGGGTAGAGTTCACTAGGATGAAAATGCAATTATGTTCCTTGCTGCTGCTTCAGAAGCTCAGGATGGAAGGCCTTTTCCTGCCTTCCTGCCTTCCTGCCTTCCTTCCTTCCTTCCTTCCTTCTCCATAGCATTTTAGAGAAGGCATGATAAAATATTTGGCCACTGTTGTCTGATTTGGGGAAAAGAAAAACATGCATGTACTGCATGGACATCACATTTAGAGGAAGAAACACAGGGAATGGCAACATAATTCCTTCACAAAAGTTCCTGCATGTTGTATGGACTGTTCAATGGATTTCCTTTTGAATAACGTAATGTCTGTAAAATTTGACATACTAAAGGACATTGTGTAGTTTATTCTTCTCGTCCTTCTGTGCTGGATTTTGTTGAGTGCTAATATGATGCTGTATCTTAAATATGTGACAAAAACAATGCTGAAAACACACTAGTGTTTTGGCTATAGCTGAGCAGTATTTGAATAGCATCAAAGGGTTTTTTGTTTCTCTGCTCACTGGTGAGTAGATTAAATGATTGTCTCACTCCAATTTAAGAGGAGGTTCTTTGTATACCTGGCATGAGATTAAGAAACAGCAGTTCAAATGTTATTCTGACCAGTTTATTACAAATCCTAGTCATTTAGGGAGATGGGGAAGGGAGGAAGGGCAATAGAAAAGATAAAAAAATAGAAGCAAGGAGTCTTTGTAGGAAGCGAGAGGGAGATAGATAATCACCACCATGGATCCAGCATGGTTTGTAGTTCAGTCGTTGATCTTCAGTAGTGGTGGGTTATCAGGCGTTGTTCCATTGATGATTACAGTGACCATAGTGAATGACTTCCAGTGGCAGTAGAAACTTATTTGTAAGTACACGGTGGTTGAGTCAGCTCTTTTTGGAGTGACAGCTTCTGGCTTTTGGATCTCAGCAGGAACTCCTTTTGTTTCCATCTTCCAGACCTTACCAGCAGATAAGAGGGAGTATGGAGGTATCAACTTGTATCTTACCTCACAGGATACAGTGGTATCATCCCCCAGTCTCCCACGCACGCTGGAGTTATTTGGTCACAGGACAGATCTTCTGCCAGTAAACAGTCCTGAGCACTCTCTTCCGAAGGTAAACAGCTCCAAAGATGTGCTTTCAAATGTAAAATTGTCCACACAGTGATGTTGATTGCTGCAGGGCAACACCCATCACTTGCCTCCTCAATAAATCAGTTAGAGTCTTATCACAAGAAATACCTCAGGAGGCAAGATTTGAGCCAGAAAACAAAGAAGGGTTCTCACCGTGGTGTCCAAGACATTTTGAGGATACACAACTAGGGAGATGATAACCAAAGAGAGATTCCATGGCTGAAAACAACATGCTCATCAACAAAAGAGAAATGAGGAGGTTCAGCTGGGTTAGCTCAGGAACTGGCAGGGCATCAGTCTGGCAGTGGGAGATAGTGATGCCTAGGCAGTAGCTGTTTGGTTTTTTTTGTTTGCTTGTTTCCTTTCTCTCCCACTTATCTTTCATTTACTAAATCATGTAATCCATACATCAGTCATGTACTGTGACTAGGTGGTAAAAAATCCATGCCACAAGTAGTATAGAGCCTTTGCATTAATACTGAATAATTACAAAGTCTTCTTTTCTTAAAATTTGAGGGGTTCTTTTCACATTTATTTTTTAAAAAGAAGCTAATTACATAAATGGCATGTATTGTTGACTACATATTGAATTATGAAGTAAAAAAAGAAACTTAAAGTTTATTAATAAACCATAACTTTAATAGATTTGACACATGTAGATTTGTTGTTGACTTTTGACAGCCAAGACAACTAGAAGTTTATTATTGAATATTGTTAATAACATGCAAAATTATTTATCGATAAGACGATAAGCATCTTCTTAAAATACACATAATTATTTTAATTGATGTTTATATATCTTAAATGAAATAAGGTAAATGAAAATAACTTTAAAAGCCACATTTCTTAGCTCTAAGCTAAACATCTGCAATAGTGGCATTTAAATTTTTGATTCCTTTCCTAGGTATGAAGAATTGTATTTAATGTAGAATATGTTAATGAAGCCATATTAAAGCAAAGTAAAAAGTGATTTTTAGGGAAGGGAAAGGATAGATTACACTCTTTTGGGTTTACATGATAAAGGTCAATTTGAAGGAAGTGTCAAGAAATTGATGTGTCCTCTTATGTACCAAAAGTTTGCAAACATTTAAGTCGAGGCAAATACATTTGGTGCCTTTGATAGGGGGTAGCTATTTTGATTTCCAGCCAAATTTTTTAAATTATAACAATCCTATGTCTTGGTAACAAGACAAAACAAAATAAAACAAAACAAAAAAAACAACAACAAACAAAACAAAACCCACAAAACTTCAAATATACAAATATATATATGGTAACATCATGCTAGGTTTGTGTGTGTCTTATTTCTCACTGAATAAATATTTTCTCTGAATGACTGAGACTGACTAAAATGAACTGGAGTTCTGCTGGCATTCTATACCTTACATATGCATTTTTCTTTAATATTAAGGAAGATTATTTAGTGCCACCATTGTGATGGCAGGGCAAGGATGTATATTTGACAGCTGGTATGCACTTCCCACAGATGTTATCACAGAAGCAGCCCACTATAAATTGGAGGTCTCCAATTTATGAGATCTACAACCATGATAAATAAGTGAGTAGTTTTGGAGAAAAAGAACTCTTAGGAAAGATTTGGGAACATTGTTTAAAACAAGTACATCGGTCTAAATTTTTCTAACCTGAAATGGTTCTGGTTTTAAAATGAACTCGTAAAGTCAATTTATGCTTATGAGCCATACAAAAAAATGACAATACTGTTTCAATTTAAGCAGCGATTTTGCATTTTTAAGCTGTTATAATTTTACACATATTTCATTATTCTTTTCCACTTACAAAATCAGTACATCTCAGTAGAATGCTCTTGTATATCAATATGTAGCAAGACAGAAAGGAATGATGAATGTAGCTAGGAAATATTTGATTAAATTATCTTCAGTGGAAAATACTGACTTGTTAAGTTCCCACAGGAAAAGTTTTTTTTAATTAGCTTTGATTAAAGTCAATGAAAAGACTTTTTTCAAGTTATGGATGGAATTGCCGGTTGAGGCAAACAACAACAACAAAAAACGAAAAAAGAAATTTAACTCAAAATAAATCAAAACCTTGTGAGTTAAGTATCTAATATTTTAGAAATCCAATCCAGAGTTAACACAAGAAAGACTTATCTAACAGGCTGCAAAAGTGCTTTAGAATCTGATCTGATTTTTAACCTGCTATCTCTTCACTGGAAAGAAATGTAGCCAACTGTTTTGCTTTTTCTAAGATAGAGTTGAATAGACAATAGAGTACTTTTTTAAGATGAAAAAAACCACAACAACAACAACAAAAAAACCAACCAACATGCATTTTAGGAAAACTTTAGAAATATTTTAGCTAAGATTAAAGTTAATGTTTACCATGACCACGTGTTCATCACCAAAGGCTACATTTTTGGCTGGTGAATTGTACTTCACAAGTAGTAAAAAGAAGAATCTATGTGCATATAAAATGAACACAGTATCACTGTGTTTTAAGCTTTATTTTGTACCATTTCAAAATCATTATTTATTTCCACATTATCTTAGTAACTGAATTTTTCAAAAGTAAAATTATTATTATTATTATTATTTTATTAATAATAATAATAATAATAATAATAACAATAAATTATTATCATTAATAATAATAATAACATGATACACTGAGCTAGTTATGCTAAACCCCTTAGAGACAATTTTATAAACATATTGTATAAACAACTATTATGCATATTTTATTCATATTTTGTCAGCAGAGTCTTATCGGAATATGAGTACTGATGTGAATATTTATTGTAGAGCAAGAGGAAAAAAATACTCGAAAATAAAACTATTACTTAAGAGGGTGACAGTAGCAATTCAGTTTACCTGTTGCATTATGGATTGGGTTTCATTTATTGGTGTTTTTTGTTTGTTTGTTTTGGTCTCTGCAAAGCAACAAAGGTTTTTTGATTCCTGGAAGGAGGTTTTCCCATATCTTTATTAATTTTATAGTAAATCCTTTGTATTGCTGCTGACAGGCTTTCTTGTATTTTATGTTAAAACTGTTGCATTTAACTGAAAATGTAAAACAAACAAGCTCTTAAGCTAAGCCTTTCTATATTAGAGATAAGTGTAGTATATGTATATTTCTATATTTAAGTGGTTCATATATCATTCAGTGACCACAATGTCCTGGAATATAACAATTCACAATTCTTTGTATACCTCCTGAAATTATGTACCTTAGCAATCTTTTTACACTCATCATTTGTCCTTTTGAAGGCACTGGAACTTACCACATGTGTAAGAATGTATTTGTTTGCAAAATTAAAACCCCAGGCTGCAAAAATTTACATTATATTTACATGCAAAAAATAACTTTATGTTAACATACCAACTGATTTAATAACTAAATATTTTTTAAATAGCAATAGAAGCAAAATTTTAGGTATAAAATGAATTCTATAACAGGTGCAGTAATAGCTGAAAAGGTTACTGGATGGTCAAATTATATATACATATTCTATAGCGAGAATCTGAGAACTACCTGTCTTTGAGAGCATCACCTCATCAGAAGGATTCAAGAGAGAGAATTTCATGCTTCATATTTTCAGTGGTATATCAGCAATGCTTAGAAATCTCTTTCAACTCACTTATTACTATTAAACTAGTGAGAAAAACTTGAAGAGACTGGACATAAATATTTTCATTCCTGTGTGTATTATATATAATATATATTATATATATATAAAATATATATTTCAACAGTTTATATATATATATATATATATATATATAATTTCCCATGGTTATCCCTGTATAAGAAACACTTAGCATCAGTTTCTAGTGAAACGGACAACTTGATCTCAGAGTCTACATATATAAGAGTTCATGTAAGAATTACATTTTGTGGGTTCAGTTGTGACAGTAAAGTAGAGGTTAATACTTTAGATGAAGTGCAGAAGCGTTTCTTCACTGCCTGCAGGTGGGAGATGAATTTGCTAATTGGACAAGCCTGATGTTTACAGGGTGAAAATGTAACTGGTGATAATTAAAGGCTAATTACCTTTGGGAAGCAATTGGGGATCAGGTGCTCTAAATCATAAAAGAAAAAATTTTACTCTACGCTGGTAAAATATTTGGAGGTAAGAATGATAAATGAGGGTGAATTATATTTTTCTCTGGCTTCACTTCCCCCCCTCCCCCCGAAGGAAAGGACTGGTATTAGATAAGAAAACATAACAGTTCGTGTAGATTTGGGGGATTTGTTTTCTTTTACTTTTATCATCATTTTCCTTAAGCAATGACAAAAGAGTTAAGCAGTGATTCTGGAAATATTTGTACTATTTACATATTACCAATACTACCATCACAGCCAACATAGTGTTATGAATCCTATTTTTAAAAGAGCTCAGTAAGAGATACACATTAAAAGGAATAACTTTTAAAAATCTATATTACTGATGAATCTCAAAGGCACTTCTAAGAATGAACGTTCAGACAGATTTAGAGCATTACAACAACATACTTTTTTGAGTGCTGCCTTTATTGTAGGATGCATTAGCTTTTTTGGTTAATTTTTCATTTCAAGGCTCTTGGATACTGCAAAGTTTGGTCTTTTGCACTTAGGGTTATTTCTTTGTTTACATGCCAGTCTGCTTATTATCACAAGCAGTGTTATGAAAACATATTCTTGTTAGATTATGAGCCACATTGCTTACCTAAGGGGTAAGTCTGTGCCTTCTTGTGGCTGCTTGACATATTTATATTGATTACTAATCACTTGGATAAACTAAATGTGGAATCCAATTTCCTCAGTGGGCATTGTTTTTTCTAGCAAGGAATTGGACTCAGTCACATTACCCACCTCAGGTGTCTGTGATAAACTTTTAGGCCATATTATATCACTCACTAGTTTTCTACATAGTCTCTAGGTTACTTGTTGTACCTAGGTGTCTGGTGTTCCTTTATAGGGCAAGCAGATTGTTGCTGAATTCGTAAGTACTAGTCATGTAACTCTATTTTTCACGTTATCTTCTTTTAAAACACAGTTTCTCCTGGCAATCTTGTTTTATTGTATGTCATCTGGTAGATCAGTTTCTTCCAACACCAAGTCTACCCAATAAGGGAAAAGAACAGTGGAACCTGTGTTTCACTTAGGGCCTGTCCCATGAAACTAGGCAAACAGGCCAACAATCCTTCTCAGCCTTATATTAAAAATGTCAGCAGAATGATGCATCATTTGGAACTTTTTTGATGATACCGTGTCAGCGCCTTTTGCAGAGTAAATGTTGTATGTGTGTTCTTTATTTACTTATTTCTTAGATCTAACTGCAATTCTAAATTTCATTAGAGATTGTATGTTCTTGTAGCTGCACTTCTAGATGAAGGGAATTACTGGTCTTTCATTTTTATGGACAAGTATGTAAACATAATTGTGAAATTCAATACTGCATAATTAATCAATCGCTAGGCCTGATGTGGCTCATTCCTATAAGTTTCTCCTGAAACATTTCATAGATAGTTGGAATAAAAAAATACTTGTAAAAAGCAGAACCATTAACAATAGCAACAATTCATTTTATGTACTTATTTATTAAAGCATTGAAGCTTTCAGATTCCATTTTTCAAATCAAATGGTCCTTGCAAGCTGAAGGGCAAAGATCAAATTACTGTCACTTATTGAGAATTCCTTAACGTCAATAAACTACACTTGCTGTAATTAGTTGAGCAGATTATGAAGAAGGTATTTCATGAAAACTTAGTTCAGCTTTGGAATTTTCATGTGAGATTTACCTTGTCCTATAGGAACAATTTGTTTGCTCTTATCCTATTCTTAGGCACTTTATCTCTGGAAAATGTAATGGGAAGGAAAAAGATATATTTTCCTAACATTCTTCTAACCATGGAGTCAAATTGTTCAAATTTTCTCAAAGCTGATTTATATGAGAAGATGCAGCCTGTTATTGAACCACCCAAAGAAGGGATTCTCCCATATAACTTCAATTTTTGTACACTGCCTTTGCACCCAAGGAAAACTAAAAATGGCTGCAATATTCTTATAAAATAAATTTCCTTCTATTTTTTTTTTTCCCTCCTGTAGTGAGGTTAACAAAACTCAAATATGTTTGTACATAAAAGAATAAATATAGTTTTGTTGAATTATATTTAAATAACAGTATGTAACTTAATAAATAAATTACTGGTTTTTGTTTAACAGTTTCTGTTCAGGAAAAAAAAAAAATCTGGAACACTGCCAGAGATGGCAACTCCACCACCTCCTTGGGCAGGCCATTCCAGTGCCTGACTGCTGTATGAGAGAAAATGTTTTTCCTTATGTCTAATCTAAACCTCTTCTGGTACAACTTGTGGCCATATCCTCAGGTCCGGTTTGTTGCCTGGGAGAAGAGGCCAAGCCCCTCCTCATCACAACCTCCCTTCAGGAAGTTGTAAAATTTACAACAAATAAATAGGAAACAATGGATAGGATATTTTCCTTTTCATCACAGAAGTATAGTTTGAGTAGGAAGGGACATTTATAGTTCATCTAGTCCAACTCCCCTTCAGTGAACAAGGATATCCACAGCTAGATCAGTCTGCTCAGAGCCCCTTCCAGCCTGACCTTGAATGTCTCCAAGGATGGGGCATCTGCTATCTCCCTGGGCAACCAGTGCTTCGCCACACGCTGTAAAAAAATCTTATTCCTTATAATTAACCTAAATCTCCTCTCTTTTAGTTTGAAATGTTTTCATGTTTTCCTATCAAAAAGGATCCTGCTAAAGAATTTGTTCCCTTCTTTCTGACAGGCCTTCCCTTTAGATATTGAAATGCCACTCTCAGGTCGCCCTATAGCCTTCTGTTTTCCAGGCTGAACAGCCCCAGCTCTCTCAGCCTTTCCTCATAGAGGAGGCATTCCATCCCTTGGATCATTTTTGTAGCCCTCCTCTGGATGCACTTGAAAAGGTCTGCGTCTCTCCTGCACTGAGGACTCCACATCTGGACACAGTACTGCAGGTGAGGTCTCATCAGAGCAGAGTAGAAGGGCAGGATCACGTCCCTCAACCTGCTGAGCATGCTTCTTTTGATGAAACTCAGGATATGTTTGGCTTTTGGGGCTGCAAGGGCACACTGCTGGCTTTTGTCCAGCTTGCAAACCACAATTACCCCCAAGTCATTTTTGGCAGGGCTGTGACCCAGCTTGTATTGGTAGTGGGATTTGTTGAACCTCATGAGGTTTACCATTTAAGCCTGCCTTGGACATTCTGGGTGGCATCCCATCTCTCAGGTGTGTCAGTGTCATCACACAACTTGGTGTCATTTGCAGACTTGCTGTGGGTGCACTCAATTCCACTGTTGATGTCATTGATGAAGACATTAAAGAGCGTTGATCTCAGTGGTCCTTGTTGGGGGCCATGTTAAAGGTCTTACTAAAATCCAGATACATGTAATCAGTGGAAGTAATACCATCATAATAGGCCATTAGGTTTGTTAGGCATGATCTGCCTTTGTTGAAGCCATGCTGGTTATCCCTTGTCACCGCCTTCCCTTCCATGTGCCATAGGACAGCTCCCAGGAGGATCTGTTCTGTGATCTTACCAAGCACAGAGATGAGGCTGACAGGTTGGTAGTTTCCTGGATCTACCACTCTTAAAAATAGGTATGATCTTGCCTAAAGTCACCAGGGACTTCCCCTGACCTCTATGACTTTTCAAATATCGTTGAGATTAGCTTGGTGACTACATCAGCCAATTCCCTCAGTACTCATCTTATTGGGACGCATGGACACAGACGTTCAGATTCCTCAGGTAGTCACAAACCTAATCTTCATTTACAGAGGGAGGGACAAAGCTCCCCTAGTCCTAAACTCCGTTCTTTACTAGGAGGTTTTAATTATGATTGATGCTTTAAATGACACTGAAATTTGAAGACTTTTTTTTGTTGTTAGTTGTTTAATTTTATCATCATAGAAGGAGGCAGAAACAAACTTTGGTAATTTTGTAGGTGTCTCATAGATCAACAGGTTAAAAACAGATGAGGCTGGAGAAAAGGAAGAGTTGTTCTCTGAGGATATTGTTTTATTATTTTCTGAAAAATATTTGGTAAAAATTTTAAAACAGTTTTCTGCCATGACTACAGTTTCAAAATAAGCCATGTAGGCAACTTAATCTTCATGTTTTTCAGTCTCTGTCCCACCTGTGGAGGCTAAATAAAATGTGATTGTTTTTTTCAGAGATAGCTGGGAAATGCATCTAGGTAATATGGTTCGTTATAGATGCAGTTTTGAAAGCTAATATAGGTTGTGCATCTAGAGTTTTCTATCCAGAATTTTTGCAAGTAAATTATCTAAATGTGCCCATGAGGGAGAAAGAGAGAGAAATATCTTGCTTGGTCATTGAGGGTGAGGGGATAGAGGAAGCCTCAAAATAGAATCCAATTTCTAGATCAAGTGATTTTTCTCCTTTATTTTAATAGTTATTAGGAACAATACATTTTTTTTGCCATTAAGAAGACAGAAATAAAGACATTTAATTCTTCCTCTTGGCATTTTTTTTTAGAAACTGCCTTGTACTTTTTGATGTTGAGGAAAGCAGTCAGAAACTACAATAGATTACTTACCGTAGTAGATGAAATAGTGAAAGCCTTGTCACGATAATTATATCTATCTCTCTGTGCTATTTCATGTTGCTTCAAGTAATTGTTAGTGAATTTCTAGGTCCCAAGAGTTGCTTTCATTTGCAGTGATTTATAGAATACATACTTTTGATGGGTTAGCTGTGGATGCTAGACTTCCACCCAGCTGCTCTCTCACTCTTACTCCTCACTCTTACTCCTTAAAAGGACAGGGTGGGAAAATCAGGCAGAAATACTCATGGGTTGAGGTAAAGTCAGAGAGGTTACTCTGTATTGGGCTTCCCTGAGGGGGCTGCAGTTCCTGACAGGAGCCTGCTTCATCATTGTCTTTCATCTGCTGCACCCAGGCAACGTTCAGTTGAATCAAATATTGTACGTACACATCCACATAGAAAATATAATATCAGTAAAAGATAGAGAACTGTCTGAGGAGAGCAGGGGGACTGCTTCTGTTTGAACTGCAGTATCCTGAAATATTAATTCATTAAAATCAATTTTACAAGAAATAACACATTAATGAAAACTGTATTAATGATTAAGAACACATACAACTTCAGCAATTAGTTGGAAGTTGTTTGCATGGCCTTTTTTCTTGAAAATTTTAACTACAAGCTGAAATAACCTTTGTTCGTTTGTTTCCATGTACCAGAAACATTTTTTATTGCTTTTTAAAAATATGTGTTTTATTAATACAGCTATCCCTTTGGCTTTTAATCATGTGAAGATTCCCTACTGGTCTTCTAATTGCTCATGAGCACCTTTGCATGCATAGTGATTTTTCCCTCCTTTCATGACAAACCAGTCCTATAAATTAGAGACCCAAAACTAGGTGGCATTCAATAGCTGCCCTGCAAATCTGTAAAGCGGTGCATAAGGAGATAAGTGAAGAAAAGCAGTGTTCCTTGAATAAGGAATAGATTTAGGAATACCAACTTTTCAAGATCTCTAGTGATACTTACATAAGCAGAATACTTAAACAGTATATGTGACTTCTTTGCCCTCTGGTTGTGACCTGAATGTGTGTGAGCACTAGAGATGTGGCTGTTCAAAACCCAATTGTGGCCAAGCGCCCTGGGTGTATTCTATTTAGTATGGTATTACAAGGTCAGGTTGGTGAATTTGGTGAAAAGTGCCAAACCTGTTGCATATGTTCACAGAAAATAGGGCTACCCAACAAATGTTGACACTGATCTATTTTGTGCCTGCCTTGGACACTGTGTTGCTTTAGATAATGACATACACAGTCTCCCAACTGGGCCAGCAGCTTTGTGTTACAAAAAGTTAATTTCCCATCAGTAGCGGCTCCTGGTGCCTCTTAAATTTTGCCAAGGGTCACTCTTGTTCTACTGTGTCACAGGAGCTTCATCCCTTATGCATATTATCAAGGGAGTTTCTATAGCTCTGCTGTAAATTTTTATCAGGAATCAGTTTCAACTTAAGAAAGGAAAAGTGGCTTGATTATAAAAATACATACAGTTATGGTGAATTTAGGAAGTAGGAAGGAGTGTACATTTTTAGTTCCATACTTGTTCCTAAAACTTTTCATGGATGAGGGTGCTGTTTATCATAAGAGGATGAAAATGTTTCAAATTTCTTTTAGAGTTATAAAAGATAACCTTCAGAAAATTGTGAGCTTCAGAAAATGTTAACGTTTTTACATATATGAAATATGTATTATTAATTGATTCAAATAAAGTAACTTTTTTTTCTCCTAGGATTAGAGAAAGCACTGTGGTATTTTATTTCACTTATTCCCAATAACATCTCCTGGGGAGAAGAAGGAAAATCTAAACATTTAATTTTAGAATTATATTCTGATTTTGAGTCTACTTAATTCTGGCAATTATTAGGCAATGGATGTTTACAATTGCAAATAGAGCTAAGCGTGTCCATTTAATATGCCATCGCTTTTTGTGAATGTAAATAAATTACAGCTTGAAAGTATTTAGAACACCTCAGTAATTTATTATTGCTTACTAAATATTTGGTATAGGTTCTGGAGTAATGAAAAGAAAGTTTTGAGGTTTTTTTGTTTGTTTGTTTGCTTGTTTGTTTTAAACAACACTTTATTTTGTAAGTTCACTAAAAGTCATTTCTAGTGCGATGTGAGATCACAGCAACAACATGGCCATGATAGTACAGCTGGGTTTGTATTTGCTGCTGCTCCAATATTCAGTGACTTGGTATGTTGTGCTCCGGTGTGAAGCTATGGGCCAAACACAGAACATCATCCCCATGGAAATCACTTCTTTCTGAGCTGGCTGTGCCTTCATAATTCTAATCAGTGCCTGTAGAAAGCAGAGCTAACAAAGGAACTGTCTATAGAAACCTATTCTACAGAGTGATCATTATGTTGAATGTAGTAATGTGTATACTACCTGTAAATTGTTTGTATGTTATTACCCGCTTTTTAAGAAAAACATGGAAAACGTATTTCAAAGAGAGTATACAGTATTACATAGAATAGTTAATGCAGTCAACTTTCTACAACTTTAGAGTGACCATAGATTTATTCATTTAAATAATTAGAAACCATTTGAAAGCTGTATGTTTATTTTAGGCTTATAGTAATTTCTTGGCCATGACCCCTTGTTTCCTAAATGTCTTCTGCTTTTGAAATGCTAACTGGTGTTAGCACATTGAGCCTAAGCTGCTTACTTTTAGCCCATAGTTTCTGATCAGCCTCTGGCCAGCTAAGGCTCCACAAACAACGTCATTATTCCTCTGCTCTATAGGAGTTGCATCATTACAACCTTTGAATGTGGCTGACAATATTCATTCTGATCATGGTTTTTCATGTATTTTCAAGGTTGTTCCAATTATACATTTTCCTGGGGAAGAGAATGGGGATTTTGAATGAAGGTAAAGCTTGGTATTCTTGAAGTAACTCTGTCAGTCTGACTCCTTATGTCTGAAAATTGCTATAACACTGATGAGAATTTAGATTGCTTAATGAATGCTTTCATTTTTGGAGTATTTCTCTATTTCTGAAGAAATCAGAATCATTTCTGGTAAGTAGTAAAATAAACTCCTAAGTTTTAATAACATTTTTGAACACCACTGACAACAAAAAATGTAGAGATAGAGATATAAAAGTTTTATTCTAGGTGCATATGTCTTTTTTTTTCTCTTTAATATTCTCTTACAGTATCACAGTACTTAAAGCAATGCACCAATATTTTCTTCTCCTATACCTTAACTAGTGGAGCTTGTCTTTTTGCATTAAAAGTGTTTGGAAAAATATATTAATTGTCAAGTGTGTGCACGATTTATGTCTTAAGGTTTTTTTCTCCACTTTGAAAGGGGACTTCAAGTAGTACTCTCAAAAAGAAGACAGTTATATTAAGAGTAGCGTAATACTGATATTCTCATGGATTACTTTCTGTCAAGATTTTATTTCTATCAAGTTTCTGACTGTATCTTTATTAAGACTGGTGAGCTTCAGATACAGAAAGTGCATAGTGTTGGCCTTTGAGGAGTTAGGAAGTTCAAAAGAGACAAATTATCTGAGGCATTCCTCTGTTACTTCTCACACAGCTGTCTCAGATTATATCAATTTTAACAAGCTGCTTTTCATGAAAATGATAATTGTGGCTAGCAAAGTTGGATGCATAAGTCCAGAAAATTCAGAGCTGAGAGTCTGACTGCTGACTGCCTTTCTATTTACTACACTGTGTAAGAGAAGCTGTATAAGCTGTAGTGCTCAGCTTTCTGCAGAGGTGCAGAAAAGAATAGCCTCCACATTGGTGAGAGGTTTCCTGAGATGTGAATAAGTGTATTTAATGATTTAGCAATTATCTGGCTTCATGTAATCTCAGAATGATTAGTACTAGATGTGCTGACATGGTCTGTGAGCAATTACAGTAGCATTGCTTTCACTATTGCTGCCTAAACTCTCAGTAACAAGGGTATCTGCTAGGACTTCTTGTGTCTGCATTTTGTTGTCTGAGTGACTCACTTACTGCAGATGAACCTCCTCTCCCTCCTATAAATTGGAGCGAGACAGTGTACTCCTTTATTGCTGCTAAAATCAAGAAAATGTATCTGAATTACACTATTCCTGAATTTCTTACTAAATACCTACTGCCGGGAAGCTGCTCTAACAGGGGAGCTGGACTCAGTGATCTCTAGAATTCTCTTCCAACCCCTACCACACTGGGATACCGATCAGGTTAGATGTTTCCTTCTAGTGTTTCATAAGATTTCTGTTCTTTTGGTCTTTATAACTTGAGACAGCTCTCATGCTGCTGATTCATCTGTTATTTCTGACTTTTTTTTTTTTCTTTTTTCTTCTGTTTACCAATTCTTCTGTCTGTTCCAATAATAAGGATAACTGAATAGTTAATTTGTGAACTAACTCTGGCTGTTTGTGTCTAGGGACATTCATTACATTTTCAGTGCCCATAAATAGTCTCAAAAGCATTTGACATTCATGCAAATTTAAACTTAGTTGACAAGGTGATAAATCACTCTGGTTTGATTTTTTTTTTTTTTTTTAAACTTTTATCTTTTAGATCTCTATTGCATTCACTAAACAGAAATACATTTTATTGCCTGTTACTATTCCTGTCTGATTTAGCATTAGCAAATCTCTAAATGTATATTTTCACATTAATAACATCTTTTCTGGTGATCAAAATATTTGATCTGAGACGGGTGTTTATTATTATTGTCACTGATATATAGAAAGCTCCTTTAAATTCTTCTGGTTGCATTTATTCATTATCAAAACAGATATTCTACATTTTGCATTTGGATATGCTCCTTTGCAAGCAACTCTGCCAGCTCCTGGGGGATGAACCATGTCTGCCTGCTACCATTGTGTTCGCACTGCTGCAACAGGATGAGGAACCTGCATTTCAGCTCTCCCATTGCTCTTCTGCATCTGTTTAAGTTGTGATTTTAAATCAGGAAGGAACCCTTCTCTACAGGTCGTCTTAGATCTGATCCTTATAATGTAATGTTGGCAGTGAGGTCCCATGTAAGTCTCAAAAATGGCAACTGGGAAAGCATTTTGCAGATTGCTGTGTAAACTGTTGCTCCCAGATCCAGGTATGCTTTTCTCACTGCACTACTGCCCATTTTGTAATACCATGCCTTTTCTGTCAGAGTGTCTTTGGGGCAGGCCTGTAAATTGGTCTGATGTAATTAGTTATGAGAAAGCGTGGCCTAGTGGTGCTCAGGTTCAGGCTTCTCGCTTCATGTGCACAATAGGAGCTTAGCAGCAGGAAATCTTTCTAAGTAATACTGCAACACTGGCTTTAACTTGATTTGGTTTTGATTATGACTATTTTGCTAGACCACTTAAGTAAGTGATATTGAGCCTGTAGTAAACCACTTCTTGTTTACAGAGGAAATGTCATTTACCTCACCCTTCTGTAGGCCAGATGCAGCTGCAGAGGACAGTGGAGATCCATTACAAGCTCCTTAGATCCTGTACTTCTTCTGCTGGTCACTACAGTCCAAGAAATAAAGTTTCAAGCAGTTTATATACTGAAGCGTTGTGAGGCATTAAAATTGTATTTACAAACGTTTATAGAAGTGACAGCTTTTTGATTTGTGAATTTAAGATTCCAACTGAAGCTGATTTGTGATACCAAAGAGGAAAAAAGCTCTTTCACTATTAGAAATAAAGAAGGAAAATTATTCTTTGATGTTTCTTACAATCCAAATTAAGCTTTCTGATGGGTAGTAAGAAAGATGTTTTAAGGCTGCATAGAAAGCAAGCTCTTTTTCAGAACCATCAAATATGACTCACTTTACTTAAGAGACATGTTCCAGCTGTACATCCTTAGTTTCTCTGAACATGTACATGGTTGTGTGACTTTGGTATCTAAAGTCTTCTCAGAAACATTCCTGGTTTTGTCGGGAGGAACCCACACCTTTTATTCAAGCTTGTTATTGCACTGTTTTGTGACATATATTTTTTCCTGGGCCTGACTAGAAGGACAAATAGGAATACTAATTTTAAATAACTAATTTTCTCTTTATTATTACATGAAAATCTGAGGGTTTAAAAAATATAAAATTAGAATATAAGCTCATTCTTTTTAGTCATGAATCTTTCAGTGATACTCTTATGATATTCTATACTCTTTTCTTGCTGTGCAACTTGTTTCATAACCATAAATGTTTCTGCTGATAAATTTGTCACTCAGGATAATTAACATTTACTCAGCAAATTACAGGGTAGTTAGAATCATATTTTCCTTGTTTGAGTGCCAGTTTTCTTCTCTGGAACCTTTTAGGGTATTTAAATATGAAACATGGACTACAGAAACATTTCAAGTTATTTTTTGGTGCAAGCATTTTAATCACAGAATATATTATTTCTTAAAACTTAGTGCAGATGAAACTACATTATCTTTTCTGTTGTAATTTTGTGAGGAAAACAAATCTGATTAACTTGTGCCAGCAAAAAATAAATAAATGTACAACCCAGAAATACGCCGTAAGTAGAGTCACAGCTCTATTTTACTTCAACACTCACCTTTTCTTTATACCAAAAACACTGCTAAAACTGCAAGAGCTTGACTGATTTCTGAAGTGAGACTTCTTTCTTCCCTAATGCAAGATTCATGCAAGTAAACAGCAGATGTTAAGATTTTCAGATATTTAAGGCATCAAAGTTTTCTTCCAGTAATGGATATGGGAGATTTAAATAGATATCTCATTTTAAAGTCAGCAGGAGATGTTTGAGAAACATATTGCTGAGAAGGACATAAGAAATTTTGCCTAGTACAATCTAGTCAATAAATTATTGTATGCCAATGATGTGAGAAAAATAAGATTGATATCTGAAAGCTCTTCTGCAGTAGTATCTAGTCAATACCTAAATCTGAACTATAGCTTCTTAAAAATAAATAACATTTTCTCAAATGAACTGTATTGGTTACGAGACATGTGTGTATATCTTGACCAGAGCATTAAGATTTTTATCTTGAAGATACTTTCTCCCCAATATAATATCAGCCTTTAATTCCTGAGTTTGTCTCTTACTAAGTCAGAACTACCAATTTTTAAAAAATATATGTATTCAATAAAGAATTGTTAGAAACAGTTCAAATGGGAGAGTATCTACCCTCTCCCTTGATATATTTTTTTTTTTCTTAAGGTTAATTACCTATGCTGTTTGAAGTTTGCTGTGAATCAGAGTACAGCTTATCTGAAGAACGCAGATCTCAGCTGCTTGTGTTTTTTCGTCACTTAATATATTTTCCTAAGCTGTATTTAAATGGGGCCAGGAGGGCAGAAACAAACACACCTTTACTTCTGTGTTAGAACCTGCCATTTGATCTCTTATTTTCCTTTTGTGCTGTACAGAGCCAGTTAAAACTCTTTTAGTTTAGAAGTGTATCCCACTGATCTTTTGGAACAGTGCTAGTTTGGACCTTCAGTTCTCAGTGAGAGTTTGGTATCATGCTGGTTGCTTCTGTGCTGTGTAATGGATTTGTCACAGCAGTATTTATAAAGAATCTTTCCTTGAAAATAAAGAGACGTCTTCACCCCATCTCCCAGAGAAGGAGAGGGAGGGAGAGGAGGGAAGAGAAAAAAGTAAAAGTAGACTGGAAAAGCCACTGCTAAACTCTGGGAAAGAGAAAAGAAGAAAGGCAAGTGAGAAGAAAATTTGTTAAATCTGGTGTTTATGTAACAGGAACTTTTTCTATATGGCAATATAGGACAAGATAATGAGGAATCTGGTAACTCATGCTATTTTTTTTCAAAATAAAAACAAAATGTGCAAAAAGTTAGTTCCAATGCCTATATCTAGTTCCTATATCTAGGAAATCTTTAAAAGAAAAAAGTTTGGAAGGTTATAGCTTTTTCAGGCTGTTTTTCACCTGTGTGTTCCAGGCACAGTTCTTTTTACCCTCAAGGTACTGTTTTTTAGTGGTTCTGTCGAATAGAGTGTGGGGAATATATATATGTGTATAAATCAATGCTGTTTTTTTTAAAAAAGTCACTTCGTAATCAAAGAATTCCTGTTTAAATGCATAGTTTCTAGCTTTTTTTGTAAAAATATATATAATTAATTAACTTTATACTTTCATTCTCCTTAGAAGCGCATGGATAATTATAACTGTAAATAAGCATTACGTAATTAAAATATAAATCAGCATTAAAAAAAATAGTTTTTCATTTGAATGCTTTCATTTCTGCTCCATTATAGATAATGCATTAATTTCCACTTTCTCTTTTTTAAAATCTTTGAGCAAAAGTAATGTTTTCATTGCTTAAAATCTTAATTCCTGCAGCAATTCATTTCTTGTTATGATTCAGTCACTGGTGAAGAACACACTACACTCTCAAGTCTTATTTCCAGGAGAGAAAATGTATAAAACCTTTCCAAATTCTTTAGTCTACTTTTTTCTTTTTATCATGCTAGAAAAGGAAGTAATAATAAATGGAGATTCAATAACTCTTTTAATTTCTGAAGCTCTCAATTCTTGCTACTGAAAGATTTCAGTCAAACATCACTACATAAGATCTGTCAGGCTAACTTAATGTTGCAAAACTGGTTTGAATCTTGAAAGTCCCCATGTTCACAAGGATTTCTGTGGCTAGTTTTGGTATTCACACAACAATTACATCACATAATGGTACTGCAGAGTACCTCAAGTGAGCAAGTTTACTTCAGAAGCAGCAGCCCAAAAAGCAAAGGAAAATCAGAGCCTTTTTCCTAGGTCACTAAAAACTTTCTCTGAGCTGAATCAGGCAAGAGTTGAAGGAAGATATGTGTTTCTCTAGGCCTATACATATTTTGTTGTTGGTGATAACATATTATCATGATAAGGATGAAAATTTACAGAAGGAGTTTGAGACATATTTATCAGGATTACCACTCAAATATCTGTACCTTGATAAACAATAGGAACTAAGGTTCCTCAGCCCTAACTTATTTGTAACATGGAGAGTTCTGGAGATATATGTTCTTTATACCCCTTAAATAGGGGTTTGGGCAGTTCTTAGTTGAATATTATTCCTTGCAACCTCAGGTAGTATCTATTTTGGTCCTTTGGATACAGATATTTCTAGGGACAGCCACCCTTACAGAATGAACTAATCATTCTAGTTAGTATCACTGCATGGATTTTTCAGAAAAGGGAGAGGTCCAATAAAATATCAGGGTTGTATCAAGGTGCCTTAGAGACATCTCATTCCCATTGTTCAGTTTCTGTCTCGCCTAGGATAAGTTTTCATAGGCCCTGCTCTAAAATGCGTAGTGTGTTTTTTCAACTGCTTCTCAGTTCAGTGTTTTGTAAAATCCTTTCTGTACTGAGGAGAAAGCTTTACTCCCTAAGTATTCCTTTTCAAAGGTAATTCTAAATGGTGAATATTGAATGAGCTGCAATATAGAAACTATTTACTTAGTCTGATACAGGCAATGATGAAGGGGTTCAAAAGATACATTCTTATTTCTGTTATTTTTATAATTTTGCATGAACGATTATAAATAATTCTTACGACGTGCAATTAAAAAGACGTATGTATGTATATCATATTGATTGCAATCAAGCTTGTTTAAAATATTAGCCTTGACATTTATTTCAGTATAGTTTCAAAAATATTTCAGTGAAAATGTCTTATTCAAAACTTAATAGTCTGATACTGAATTCACAGGAAACTATTTTTATTGTATGATGAAAAACCTGTAAGAAGCATTTCATTTATGATGATGATGATTTTATTTTAAATCCTATACTTTGCAAAGCTTTTGTGCTAATGTTTTTCTGTGGTATCTTTTTATTTAAACAGTGAAAAACATATCATTAGAGGCATGGAAATCAGCTCAACTAGAATTCAGACACAGTTTTTGTTCAAAGTGATTAAATTTTGCATCATGTACTAAAAAAACCAACAACAACAACAACAAAACCTTGGGTTTTGTTAAGTTGTTCTTAGGCTATACATGTTGCCTGGGAGTGCAGAACTTTCATAATTTTACCTTCAGTCTAGCAGACAAAATATAATAAAATTGGGATCTGGAAGCAGGTGACAGGTATGTTCAAATCAGATATTAGATGTTCCTACAAGCAAAATAAAATTAAAATGAGGTCATTTAACTGGAAGGCTGACCAAGTGCTTTGGTTGATTGACCATCATTGGTAATTTTTAAATCAAGTACGGATACTTTTTTCTAAGTGAGGTGCTGATTCAAATGGAATTAAAGCATAAAAGTCATATGACCTGTGTTATGCACAATGATGAATTAGATGAGTACACTGTGTACCTCCAGTTCCCTAATTCATGGAAATGAAAAATAATTCAGTCCAGCCTGACAATGATGCCAACTAAACAGCAATTTCTTTGGCATAGAATTATTTTGAATAATTAGATCTCTTCCTTGCTCTAAAATATAAAATTAAGCAAGCAAGATGTTCAACTATACCGTGTTTTATACTAAAGCATGTAGTGTTGTGCTACATCTATGATAAGAATACCCAGTATGTGTGGAGTAGTATCATTTTGAGACAATTTTTGGTGTGCTAGTGTAAAAGACTGAAAGAATTTTTGGTTGAATCTGACCATGTTAATCAATCCTGATGACACACAAGATTATGAAAAAGGCATGTAAAACTCATTTTTAACAGAATCAGAGAATGGCCCAGATTGGAAGGGACCTCAAGGATCATGAATCTCCAACCCCCCTGCCAGGCAGGGCCACCAACCTCTCCATTTACTAAACCAGGTTGTCCAGGGCCCCATCCAGCCTGACCTTGAACACCTCCAGGGACGGGGCATTCACAGCCTCACTGGGCAGCGTGTTCCAACACCTCATCACTCTCCTAGTAAAGAACTTCCCCCTAACATCCAACCTAAATCTTCCCCCTTTCAACTTAAAACCATTTCCCTTTGTCCTACTGTTATCGGCTCTTTCAAGGAGTTTATTCCCCTCCTCTTTACAGGCTCCCTTCACGTACTGAAAGGCTGCAGTGAGGTTACCCTGCAGCTTTCTCTTCTCCAGGCTGAACAAGCTCGGCTCCCTCAGCCTGTCTTCATAGGGGAGGTGCTCCAGCCCCCTGATCATCTTCGTGGCTCTCCTCTGGACCCTCTCCAACAGCTCCCTGTATGTCTTGTATTGGGGGCTCCATACCTGGACACGGTACTCCAGATGGGGCCTCACAAGTGCAGAGTAGAGAGGGACAATCACCTCCCTGTCCCTGCTGGCAACCCCTCTCCTGATGGAGCCCGGGATACCATTTGCTTTCCGAGCTGCAAGAGCACACTGCTGGCTCATGTG
Source organism: Alectoris magna (assembly GCA_030625065.1). Classification (NCBI taxonomy): domain Eukaryota; kingdom Metazoa; phylum Chordata; class Aves; order Galliformes; family Phasianidae; genus Alectoris; species Alectoris magna. The sequence continues at coordinate 30,278,251 of CM060563.1, read as the reverse complement.
AAGTTTCTCATCCATCAGGACCCCCAGCTCCTTCTCTGCAGGGCTGCTCTCAAGGACTACTCCTTCCAGTCTGTATAGATGTCTGGGATTCCTCTGGCCCAAATGCAAAACCCTGTACTTTGCCATGTTGAACCTCATTAGGTTCACCTGAGAACACCTTTAAAGTCTGTTGATGTCCCTCTGAATGGCATCACTTCCTTCCACCGTGTCAACCACACCCCTCAGCTTGGCATCATCAGCAAACTTGCAGAGGATGTACTCAATTCCGTTATCGATGTCACTGATAAAGATGTTAAAGAGCACCAGTCCCAAGACAGACCCCCGGGGGACACCACTCATTACCGGCCTCCACCTGGACCCATTATCATTTATCACCACCCTCTGTCTGCGGCCTTTCAACCAATTTCTTATCCATCAAGTGGTCCACCCATCAAATCCACACCTCTCCAATTTGGAGATAAGGATGTGGTGGGGGACCATGTCAAAGCCTTGCTCAACTCCAGGTAAATGACATCGGACACCTTCCCCTTGTCCACCAATGCCGTTACTCCATCATAGAAGGCCACAAGATTGGTTAAGCATGACCTTGCCCTGGTGAAGCTGTGCTGATTGTCTCGGATGACACACTCATTCCTCATGTGATCAAGCATGTCATCCAGGAGGATCTGTTCCATGATCTTCCCAGGCACAGAGGTGAGACTCACTGGCCTGTAGTTACCCAGGTCCTCCTTGCTCCCTTTCTTGTAAATGGGAGTGATGTAACCCTTCCTCCAGTCATCTGGGACCTTGCCTGACAGCCACGACTTTTCAAATGTGATGGAGAGTGGCTCGGCAACCACCTCAGCCAGCTCCGTCAGGACCCTGGGATGCACACCATCCGGCCCCATAGACTTGTACGCATTCAGTCTCATGAGACGGTCTCAGACTTGCTCTGCCCTTACAGTAGGGGCGGGATTTACCACCCCGGTCCCCACCCAGAGGTTTAGGGATGCAGGGCTCAAGAATGTGAGAAATACTAGAATCCTGAAGACCAAGGCAAAGAACTCATTCAGTACCTCAGCCTTCTCTTTGTCCATTGAAGCCAGTTCTCCTTTTACATTTACCAATGGAGGTAGACCCATTTTGTCCAGTCTCTTCTGGCCAATGTACCTGTAGAATGTCTTCATATTGTTATATTTATTTTTGTAGGTGACTTATTCCAAATTTGAAAAAGGAAACAGCATAACATTTATTTCTCTAAAAGAGGCTGCAAGTTGTATTTAAATAGATACAGCCTATGCCACTGATAGGGTTGTGTGGAGTGTAGTATCAGGAGATGAAAATGTATAACAGTGAAAAGAAATTACATGAATTTCATTATCATCAATATGGCACTACAGCAGCACTTAGCAACACTTGTATTTTTTGATGGGAAGATGAACATTTTCTATCGTTCATTTTAAAGTCAGATATTGCTTTCCAAACTAGGTAGAAAAGTGAGTTACCACCTCTTTCTTTCCCATTCCCCTGCTCTGCACCTCATCACCAAAGTAAGATAAGAAGACAACATGTTTTTGGAGGCTATTGTTTTCATGCCAGAATGAAACTTGAGGGTGAATGTGTCTGTTATGAATCAGATTACAATAGAAATGCAAGAATGCAGTTGCATTTATATGTGTGTGTGTATTTTGAAATCATTATGTACTTCAATTGCTTTGAAATGTGGAGCTCCCACAGGAGAACTGAGTAGACGTGTTGTAGTATTTTGATTAAATGAACAGGAATTTTCCAATAAACAAAACAATAACCATTCCCCACCCCATGCTGTTTGTTAGCTTAATCTTCCCATGGCTGCCAGAAGTTGTGCTGTTATAGCCACACCTCTGTACCTTGACAGCAGAGCAGAACTTGCGTTGGTGAGAACCAGCCATGGGCTGGAAGCAGTAGCTGATTTAGTATGGACAAAAATCTGAATATGTCCCAGATGGTCTTATGTATGGAAGTATGCTAATTTATTGTCTGATACCAACTATATCTGGAGGAAACAACACTGAAAGCAGCTTCCTAAAAAAACCAAAGGATGAATATTCTCAGTAGGTATGAGCCTAACCTTAAAAACATATGGGCCAACAGAGTAGCCAAGAAACTCTGTAGCCTGCTAATTTTCACGTGGAGTGGGTGACTCAAAGGGATGTGCAACAGCTGTTGAGCCTGATTCTTCTGTGTCTCTCCACCAGCCAGCATCAAATCACATCCAGATTCTGACAGGAATACCAGAGGGGAAAAAGGATAACAAGCATCTGTCTGAGGCTTAGGAGTTCAGTATGAGGAAACATAATCCAAGCACACTGTAAAACTCAGAAGTCACTCTGTTTTAACAAGAAAAGCAAATGGTGCATCTACCTGTAAAAAATATTTGGAAGGACTGAAGTAAGATTAAGAGGGAAGCAGAAGGGGAAATTTAGTTTGGATTGATGGAAATAAGCAAAGATGGGAATGGCAGAGTAGTAGAGGAGAGGAGAGGGAGAAGGATCTGCTGAATGGTACAAGCAGTAGAAGTTATAGGTAGGTATCATCTGTTTGAGCCCTCATCTCTTCCTATTTTTAATCTTGAAAATGGGTTATCTATTACTCTAGTATTCTTAGGTCTCACTTGACTTTTCTTTCACATGAGGTGCAGATCTCAGATTGAAGTAGGATTTTTTTCCCGGAGGAGAATCTGTCTTACAGAATCCCCAATATGGATTACTGGTGAGCTTCATATGGCCAACAAAGCACTTTGCTTTGAGTCCCGTATGAGGATATGAAAAGAGCGGGGTTAAAGGTATAAAGGTAAGCATAATTTTTTTTCTTCCCTCTTGTATTGACGGAATTGCGGGTTTTTTTTGTTGTTGTTTTTTTGTTTCTGTTTTTGTTTTTTTTTTTTTTGCCCAGATACATTCATCTTTCTTATGCCTGTGAAAGCTTTTACCATGAGGTCTTTCCACACATATGCACAGGGATTCATCAGTCTTTAAGAAGCTGATCTCTCCCTTTCTACCGGATGGCGAACGTTCTGGAGTACTGTGTCCAGGTATGGAGCCCTCAGTACAAGAAAGACAGAGAGCTGTTGGAAAGGGTCTAGAGAAGGGCCACAAAGATGATCAGGGGGCTGGAGCACCTCTATGAAGACAGGCTAAGGGATCTGGGCTTGTTCAGCCTGCAGAAAAGAAGGCTGTGGGGTGACCTCATTGCAACCTTTCAGTACGTGAAGGGAACCTATAACCAGGAGGGGAGTAAACTCTTTGAAAGGGCTGATAATAGCAGGACAAGGGGAAATGGTTTTAAGTTGAAAGGGGGAAGATTTAGGTTGGATGTTAGGGGGAAGTTCTTTACTAGGAGAGTGATGAGGTCCCGGAACAGGATGAACCTGCCCAGGGAGGTTGTGGATGCCCCGTCCCTTGAGGTGTTCAAGGTCATGTTGGATGGGGCCCTGGGCAACCTGATCTAGTAAATGTGGAAGTTTGGTGGCCCTGCCAGGCAGGGGGGTTGGAATTTCATGATCCTTGAGGTCCCTTCCAACCCGGGTCATTCTCTGATTCTGTAAGCTAAACATATTTCACCACATTCCTCCCTAAGATGAGTTTAGAAATGTGTGTCCCCAACTTTCTCTGAGGTGAACCCTTCGTGCATATCATGCTCTTGCTCTCTTCCATGGTACTCTGGATTGAACATTATCTCACAGACATAAAAGGAATTCTACTTTAAGCTGCAGAATGCTTACAGTGGAGAACAAACTTACCTATATTCAACTCGGTAGTTGATTTTAAAGGTTTTTCTGCAACCTTCTCAGAGCTGAAGACCTACAATGTAGTTAAACTATATTTTCAATACTAATATTACAGTTTTTGTTTTTTAGTGGCATAAAAATATTAAATTGAATTAAAGCAGCGCATAATTACAGCTGAAACAAGATAATAAGGATAAGTGATTGATTAATTTTCAAAACTAGGAAGAGAACTGATGAATGAAAGATACAAGCTTTAATTTACTTAAAATATATGCTACAACATTTTCCCACTTAAAAAGATAATGGAAGAATGGAAGATTGTCTAAAAGTAAAGGAGTAGAGTGAGTGTGTAATTTGTGTGAAGTTTCCTTTTATAAATAAGCACTTAGTGAAAAGCCAGCACAAGCATTTCCCAAAATAATTATTTTAGTTGCTCAACAGGAAAGTGAATGAAATTATTTAAACATGATTTTGTGAGAACAAAATACAACCAGAATAAAAAAACTGTAAGATGAACTTCACCATAGTTTAGCTATAAAATGGCTGAATTACAAGCAACTAAAAAAAGTAAAAATGGGAATAGAGACAATCTTAAGCATAAATACTGCTTCCAGATTGATACTGAATTGCTACAATTGCAAGAAAGAATATGCTCGAGTTTTCATTCAACAGAATAAGATTTGCCTGAAATCTGTAATGGATTTTGTGATACCCGCAAACACGTCAGCCATGAAAGCCTATGATGATGATGATGCAACAATTATGCCTTTTGACCTCCATAAGTGAGGGGCTCAGCACTTGGAAACGCTTACACATTCACAAATCTACCTGCAGGACCTCAGTTCATTAAAACCTAGAGCTTGTGTAAAGAGATTGCTTAACTGCAGGCATGATCAAAGCCCTCTCAAAATGCATGTGTTCTTCATAGTTCAAAATTCAGCCCTTGTTTTGGGTCTGCAGAGTTATAAGTATGTATGATTTAAGCCTATAGATAACCACAGGAGGTTTTGACCATTGATTTGAGTGGTCTTTGGATAAGGCTCTGTGTGCATTAGTGTGTCTCATGCAGCATGTAAAATTCATTTTAGCTTTAAGTTTATGCATAATTTAAACTGAAAAACACCCTGGCAACTGGCCTGTTGTATATTTTTATCTTCTGTTTACCTCATTCCTCATCTGTGGTCTGTGCCTCCAGGTTTGTGGTGGTGCTTTTATTTTTTATTTATATATTTTTTAATTAATCCATATATATTTCTCTTTTCTGTCATTTAATACTCTGTCGTTGCTGGTTTTAACATCCTTCTAAAGCCTCCCTTCTTTATTCTTTTCAATGACTGTTTCTCCTTTTTAGAACCAATCACATTTTTTCCTTATGTTCAAAAGACAAACATTTCCTTCTGCCTCACTGAATCTTAAAATCTAGGATCTTAAAAAAATAAAAAATAAAATTAATCAGTAATTTATCTATTTATTTATTTATTTATTTTAAAAACACAGACATCTGCATTACGCTTATAAGATAAAAAGCAGTAGTAATCCTAGAAAATGGTTTTGCAAATTTCAAAGCTGTGTTTTCCTAAGGAAACTTACGTGTGAGTTATTGTATAGAAAACATAGAAACACTCAGTGATACTGCAGAGCTCCAGAACTGTCAGCATTTTCAAAAAAAATTGGTTAGCATACTTGAGCAGACTTGATTAGGGACTGAAGCCCAGTTTCTCAAAGGTGATTAAATGTATAACTCCCACGGAAATCAGTTTACCTATATATGAATTTAAGATGTCTGCAGAGAAGTGTTTTGATATAAAATTCATTTTATGAGCATGTGTATTTGCTTACCACTGCGGTACGTATAACAAGGTTAAAACCTGCTGCCATCAGCCATTTAAATTGTTTTAAAATTTAATGTTGGCATAAAAAATTACTTAAGGATACCTGCCATTTTTATAGCAATATTTTTTTATATGGTATTAAATTAGCTAGAAAATTTATATTGGATGTAGATACTGACACTGCACTAATGGTTGGTTGATGCTTTCTGAAATTTTTCTTTATTTTCTCAAACAGCATTTCTAGTAAGACTTGTTATGTATTTTAGCTTAGAAATAATGAAATCAGTAATCAATTTCTGTCTCCCTCCAATTATAGGAGAGAGAGAAGGTTCTTTACTACATATGTGTACCCAATGGGGAGATTAAGACACAACGTGTCAAATGTTAGCCCAACCAGTTTATGACAAATCCCACATGGTTAGGGAGATGGGGAAGACAGATGATAGAAAAGTGATAGGAAATAAAAGAAAGAAGTTTTTGTGGAAAGCAAGAAAGATAGTCACCACCATTGGTTCAGCGTGGTTTGTAGTGCATCCTTCGATCCCCCAAAAATCTCACCTAGTCACCGAGGGGGTGGGAGATAGACAGGAAGCTTCTCATTGCAGTAGCAAGCAAGCCCCAGGGGTTTCTTCCCTAACAGGTTTTTTTCTCTTAGGGAATTCCTCTGCCAAAGGTTTCTTTGGGAGTTTCTCTCCAAAGTTTCTTTTCTTTAGGAGTTATTCCCCTCCAAAGTACTTGGTTTATTTGGGGCCTTTTATCCCCCCCCACTTTTCAGTTTCTTTTTTTTTTTCTTCTTCTTCTTTTCTCCCCATTAGTGTGACACACCTGGCCCAACAGACAAGCCAGCAGGGAGTGGTGCCTTCATTGCCATGCACAACCATTATCTCCTTTTTCAGTGATCGGCTCCTTCAAGCCACACCCCGAAAAAGACTGCTTGTCCCACTTCCGCTTATCCTTGCAATCATATGCAGAAATACTATGGCATGGTGACACCCATCACTCAGCACCCCTGGATAATTTGCAGTAGTAGTTAGAGTCTTATCACCAAAAAGACCCCACAAAGCAAACTTTGAACCAAAAAAAAAAGTCTTATCTTTCACAAGTTCTAAATATATTATTGACTTCTTAAATCATTTTGTTAACTTATACTTTTCTACGTAAACATGTTAAAAAGGATTGTTAATATTTACTAATATATTTCAGCAGAAAGAGCTTGTTGTGTACTCCTGTGTTGCAAGTTTCCTCTGCTCTCCATCATGGAAATCAATATCCTACATTTTGAACAGCTCATATGCAAAAGCAAATGAAAAGTGGAGAGGCTGTATGTACACTACAGCAAAAATATAATGAGGTTTGCTTCTTTTCTCACTTTGGTCTTCAGCGACAGAACTGGAATCTAAAGCTATTGTTCTGTTCTCCATTCTGATTTTAACTGTTTGTACAAAGAGTTAAATAATTCTTTGTAGAAAAGAAAAAAAATATAAATCTTCTATCCTGAAAGAATTAAATATTTACGTCCACTGATTTTTTTATTTTTTTTTTTAATAATTATTATCATTATTACTTCTTATTCATGGAAGCATCTTTTCCATGTTGCTAAGAGTGTTTACTTTCCTTGAAAGTCTTTGATAAGAGATTGCCTGAAGTCTTGTGGAACATTATATCATCAAGATGACTCTGACCGTCTGTTCCCAGAAATTTGTGAGGCAGGACTTTGCCTCTGAAAAACAAACAAACTAACAAAAAAACCACGATGACAACAATGACAACAACAACAACCCCCCCCTCCCCCCCCCAAAAAAAAAAAAAAAAAAATCCACAGCAACAACAAAACAACTGTGTTTACTCTCTCCAAGTGCACCATATGTATCAAGGTGAAGTTCCAAACAGGAGTCTCTACTGGGACATGTGCTGTTCAGGGTACGAATAAACAACATGATTAGGATGACATAGTTGCTGATGACAGAAAGCTATTTGAGACAGGTTTAAAAACCAGTTGGATGTGGTTCTCAGGGACATGATTTAGTGGAGGGTTGTTAGAGTTAGGGTAGTGTGGTTAAGTCATGGCTGGACTTCATGATCTTTAAGGTCTTTTCCAACCTGAGTGATTCTACGATTCTATGACAGTAAATGCAAGTACCAGCTATAAAGAGTTGCAGAAGGACATTGTGAGGGAGTCTGACCTGACAATAAAATGGGAGATGAAATCAGTGTCTCTGTAAATATTAAGTAATGCAGTTGGCAACAATAATGGTGACTTCACATGCAAAATAAGCTTTGAGGCAAGAGCAATACAAGGCAACCTATGAGCAACGTCAGGACATATAAAAGGGAAAATTTCTTAATCCATATACCTTGGAAATATAGTCTTTCTGATGTGGCTGATTTTTCTCCTTGATCTTTTTTTTTTTAGTGTTTGTCCTAAAAAGAAACATGATTATGTATAAATAATTGTATCATTTTTATATTGTCTATTTCAAATCATATCCTTAGCTTTGTGGCTTGCCATGTTTCTGCCTTGAGTGCTTAAAACTGATGCTTTTGTGTCATTTTTGTCAATGATGATTTAGAAAGATAAAAAAAGAAAACAAGCAAAAAAACCCAGAACATCTAATAAATAGAGTAAGAAGAGATTCTGGAAAGAAAGTTTAACTCTTCTTTTATAAAAGTTAATAAATTAAAAATAAAGGAAATCAGAAGAAAATCACAGGAAAAAAAAGATACTAGAATCGTGACCACAAACTTAATGTTCCAGATGATTAATATCTTGTAACGTGTTGATAACTGTTATAAAATATTTAAAAACATTGACTGTATATAAAAGAGTTGAAAGGCTGCACAGTTCTTTTTGAAGTTTAATAATCTGTAGCAAAAGATCATTCGTTTTCTGGTTGCTTTGTAACTGACATCAGCATAGAAACTTTGCACTAGAGCAAAGTATGACTGTGGATTCACTTACAGATATACTTATGGATATATTATATATATATGGATATTATTTTGGGGATTCACTTAAACTTTAACAACAAACAGTCTGCAAGGAAAATAAATTTCAGACCATCTAATTACCTGTGAATTGAAATACTTTAAGAGATTTTACTGAGATGCTTAATAGTATAAGTGCTTTGATTTGCTCTCTTTAACTTGCTTTATATTTGTTGCTGTGAATTCTTTTTAATCATGATGAGTAAAAGAAAATTACTACTTATTTTCACATCTTTCTTCCTCTTTGACACAAATAGTAGCACAGCGTATATTGCTTCCTAAAAATATGATTTCCTGTTGTACTAAAATTGTTAATGCGCTTTGGAAGTGGCCTATCATTCTTGACCTTTTTCTGTCTGCTTTGCAGGAAAAATGTAGACCCACTAGTTTTGAGAGCTTTCCCTCCCAACTGTGATAGTGGGCACCACACTGGTATTTAGCAGCAAGAAGCCTTCTTCTGAGGGTGCAGCTCGCATGTATGTCATCCTGGAGTTTAAGTGCACTTTTTTAGTTTTGCACCTATCCATTTTGTTCTCAATCACTGGAGAGATAAGAGGGGGAATTGAAGCTGAGAAATAAGTATTGAAATTGTGGAGCTTGGTATTCAGCAAAGCTGAATGAGCTGATTGACATTCTCTTCATTTTGTGGTGTGATGATTGTGCATTACTGTCCAGAACATGGTTTATCTTTCTTATCAATGTTACCACTGCTGCAATGAACCACCTGCTACCTCACTGTGCTCTCATCCACAGCCTCACCCACAGTGATGGGATACTGGCAGGAAAGTTCAACCTCTACTGCTGTACTACTACTATCTGCCTCTGACATCATGGGCCAACACAATAAAACATTACTTTTAGTAGCATTACTTTTAGAGCTGACCATGTTTTTCCAGCCTATTGTATTTGATGCTTTTATCTTTTTGGTGATGTGGAAGGAAACACTGAGGTTACAGTGGAGAAGAAATAAATGAATAAATGCTACTGTCCCTGCTGCTAAAATGCAGCGTAAAGATAAAATCATGTAAAATGATATCACATAATGGTATCACATTGCTATCCATTCCTGAGATCTATTCTGCCTTGTCAAGAAAAAGTTCTGTACTATGACAGATAAATTAGTCTTTATTTTCCCATTTAGAAAAATCCGTTACATCTCATTATGACTTCCACGTGCATCATGGACATTTGCAGTATTCATAATTTAAGATAAAAAATGTTAAAGTAAAAACTACTTATTAGAGTTGGTAATCTAATCAATAGGAGGATCGCTGCTAGTAATGGAATAATCTGGTTGTTTAGATAATACTCGGTGAATGAAATTTGTTCATTACTAGGTAGTTAAAAGGTATGAATTATTTGTAGAAAGAACTTAAGACTGTAGTCTATCCAAAAGAATGATATTCAAGGAGACAAAGGATGAACACAACTTGATTTCTAGTCTAGGTAGTCAGACATCTTGAAAAATAAGAAGAGGTGTGTGTAAATAAATATTCACACACATCTTTTCTTATTCTTTACCTAACAATTTTGTTGATATCTTTTAAATAGCAGCTACTTGCCTAAAAACCACATTAAAAATCATTACAGAAATCTGGTAATTAAAATCAAGTTATCCTTAAACTAAACCTTTATTGCTCTCTAGAGAACAATGTCCAGTATGTATGCACTAGAAAATAAAGGATTATGATGCTTACTTGTTTTTTTTTCTGAAATCAAGATTGATAATTAAAACATGTCCTAGAATAATTGTCTTTCATTCTGTTAAATCTTGTATCTTTCGTTACTTGAATTTCAAAGAGTACAACAGAGATAAGTAGTTAATTAAATTTTTCCAACTGATTTCTGTGCTTGTTACTTGAATAAGCTTATATGTATATCTATCTATCTATCCATCCATCTATCTATGTATCTATCTATCTATTTATCTATAATTTAAGAGATTAAAGTTTATGGAATGCTACATAGTTAAACAAATTTAATGTGGGTAAATTAAATTTACTCATACTGTAAAGGAAATTATTTATATATATGTGTAAAAAAAATTGTGAAATTATCTATGTAAATTTCAAAAGTTAATTACAATCTTGCCATTTTCTGGTTATTATTATTATTATTATTATTATTATTATTTTCTATTTTCCTCATTGCTTTTGCCATATTCATGTTTTTACATATGAATCTAATAGAATTCTAAAGACATATTAGTTTAGGATAAAAGGGTAATTGTCTAGTGTTCTGTGTCTAAGTTTTGTCTAGTCTAAGTTTTACAGAAAAAAAGAGAGGTAATTTATATTTCTTAATTAAATGTTGCATTTGTTCTCACTAGGAGAGTGTGAGGTGCTGGAACAGGTTGCACAGGCAAGACAGTCCATGGATGTGTACAAGGATGGGATGAATGGATCTTTGAGCAGCCTAATCCAGGGAAAGCTTTTCCCTACTCATAGCAATAGGAGTTGAACTAGATGAACTTTTAAAGTCTCTTTCACTGCAAGCCATTCTAAAATCCTTAAAGATCCCTTCCAACCCTAACCATTCTATGATCTTGATCAATCATAAAAGTTTAGATAACAAAACATTTGAATCTTTGAAAAAAACAATTTTGTAAAATACATGTGTATCCTATCAGTCTTTGCTCTGATATGAGCCTTCATCTGGTTGGCCATCTTCAAAGTGTAAATCATGAAATGTTGTATTTGGCAAGCCTCCCAGAAGGAGAAAAAAGCATTGATATCTGTCCATCATAAAAGTGCCTCAGAAAGAACGGTGTAAAATTTATCATGTAAACTTCTGCAGGTCAAGTGTAAACATTAGGAAATTCATCTTAGTTTACCGAAATAATTATCCTGAGAAATACCTGTTCTGGAAAGAGCAGGAGGATTTCCTTTCAAACACCTCAGTTCGTGCTTCAATTTTTTCTCTTCTGCAAAGAAACTTCAGATGATTTGTTTTTTTTTTTTCTTTTCTTTTTTGTTTTGTTTTTTTACTTTAATAATCTAAACTCAATTTCTCTACAAATCAAGTTTAGCCTTTTTTATATTCCACAAATATTCACATCCTACTGCTCAGAGTATATCTGGCCTACTGGAGAACATTTTACTGCTGATAGTAAAGACTGAAACAGGAAGATGAATATTATTTTTTATGTGCTTAATTCAAATAAGTCATTTGTTCAATAATTTAGAATAAAGGTTTATGTAGGGAAAAATGAATATTATTTATCTTTCTCTAACAGTTTTTCACAGCCATCAACCTTATAGTAAGTGGCTGAGCTCCAGAAATCAATATTTATTCACAGCATATTTAAGCTTCTTATATAGCTAGAACATTAAGTTTATAGAGCTTTGTAAAATATCTGATTTTAAGACTGTGACAAGTGTTTAGTGTGGCATAAATAAATTCATGGTGTTTATGTTATCCAGTGAGGAATCTACTACATGGGAACACTTGTGAGGGATTAATCTGACAGTTTCAAGAGGGGAAAAAAAAAAAAAAAAAAAAAAGAGAGAGACAGAGAGAGACAGAGAGAGAACAACTTGCTTCATGAAAATTTCAACATCTTCTGCATGTTGGAATCTCAGTTTTACTGTCTAATTTTTGAACTCTAGTACTAGGGTTTTTATTTATTTTTTTTTTGTGAAGGACTAGAAGGGGATGGAAATAAGGGAATGGAACCTGGATGATTATAGGTTTGATTGCTTGGAAGAGCAATTTAAGGTCAAATTATGCTCTTATTTATACTAAAGGATAAATTAGTTCACAGGAAGTTGTTTTCCTAGTTGGCTGAAAACTGAGGCTCCAAGTCAACAGATTTTACAGCTTTGGGTACGATCTTCTGTAAGAGTCAAAGACGCAGATGTAGTTGAAACATTAAAGCTGTATTTTCTGAACATTGTCTCACTTTCAGATAATTCCACTTGAAGTAGTATCTGATAGTCAAGTTCTCATTATAACTTTTTTTCTCCTGTTATTGATGTTCTCTTTTTTAAGTTTGTTCAGAACTGCCCTCTCTCCTTCAGTTCTCAGTAGGTTAGCATGAAATGTATTTTTTATGGATATGATGTGAATGTATAAGACAAGCGTGTCATTAGAACTTGACTTTATCTTGTTCAGTACATTCCTTTTGTTCTTATGTTTCCTGACTATATCAAAGCTATATCACATTTCATTAATGTGTTAAAATGTTGTTCAGGCTCTTGATCCTCATTTCTTTTTCCCTAAAGCTTACAATTTTCAATCTTTCCAGACTAACTTCTGGCTTTTATCTTGCCTTTTCCCCCATAAAAAAAAAATCAAGAAAACCAGAAATATAGAAGATATAAAATATATATTACATATTCTTTATCCATAATAACTATATAGCTTTTAATAATATGGCTAAATCCATTTCAATGTAACTTCTCACCAAGTAAGCTTCTTAGATTTTTTTCTACCCTTTTGATCCTTTTAGAAGTCTCCCACTGCTAGATATCCTTCCATAGCTTCCTGATTTTACATGTTAAAATATACATCTATTTCTCATAGCATTTATCTTCCAGAATTTATTTCAAAATGAAATATTTTTGTGAATATTCTTTCTCACTATTAATATACATTTGTTTTTTGTTCTGTGTCTAAATTTTTAAGTTAGAGGTTCGAACTGAACTATTTGGAATTCTATCCAGATATAAATCCAGATATAAATCTGGATAGAAAGTCTTCTATCCAGATTTGAAGCTAATATAATCATTAAATGTAAATATTTGCATGTAGTCTACAATTTATAAAGGACATTAAAGAAGAGTAATCCATAACATAAACCAGTTGAAGAACTGGCTGTTTTCTATTTGCTATCCTCACATATTTTACATATATTTTACTTTAACTGGATAGATATAAAAAAAAAAAAAAAAAAAAAAAAAAAGTAGATTTACTTCCCTCAACTATTTGATTACTTATTGTTTTTCCCTGACTGTGAAAAATTCACTTTCCATATTATTAGCATCCTGATTTTTCTCCAAATGTAGACATTTTTAAGATAGCATTTTGTAAACAAGCTATTTTTCCTTTATCTATTTGCATTGGATCTTGTTCAAGGCTGAAGACCTTTTAATATCAGTTGAAGGAATACCAAAAAAGATAAAGAAGGAAAAGAAGGTATGTGCACAAATCCCTGAATAAGTGAAATATAACAACAGATGTCTCCTAATGAACATTATAGCATATAGTTATAAGATAATGAAATTAGTTTGAAAATTAAGAAGTTACTGATCTTTCTAAATATGGTTATCACAGATTCTCATATTAGTCTGAATCATGCTGTCAAATGTGTTCTCTTCTGTCTTTATAATCTCTCCAAAGAAAAAAATAGTTGAAGGAATGATGTTCCAATGTAATGGGTGTCAGCTCTGAGTCAAAGCAGTCATTGACATGGACTTGACTTTTGAATTACAAAGTGATTTGATAGGGATCTCATTTTTGAAAATCCTTCAATGAGGATTCTCAGGCCACCTAAAATCCCCAAGTTTTGCAAAGAAATAATCTCTGTGGGCTAAGAAATTATACGTAGATTATCTGTCAATCCCTTCACAATGGTTAAATTCATAATGATTTTCCCAATATCTTCCACCAATGGCAATCTTTTTTAATAGATTTCCCTTAAAGAAATATTGTGAAAGTAGGAAAGCAATGGTCTTTATGATGAGAAATACTGCCTCAGGTTATTAATAATACTAATAGCTTTTGTAGTATTCAAATTTTATTGTGTGCAAGAGAGATATCAAGAGTATATCATCTAGAGCTGTCTTTCAGGTTTTATATCTCTTTTGCATTGGTATTAATTAATGCCATAATTAAAGGTAATGTGATTATCATGGGAGCAAAGGATGATATGGTAGTACAAGGATAACTGAAAATTAAATGAAAGCAGAAGGAAAAAAATAAGGTCAAAGCTAAATATTTGGTTACCAACAGACAAAATGATTTTGATCATGCTCTATTTATCAAACCGTAGCCAGGAATCAACTTAGGCAGCTTAACAACCAGTAACCAATTAATATTTATAATTCTGGGGGAAAAAAAAAAACCTGACTAGGTTGGACTTCTGTAAGGGTATACAAGGAAAGCATTGCCTGCTACTTGTCAAAGTATTTTGAGCTTTAAAAGAGTTTTGAAAAAGTGAGACTCAGATATTATAACATTGAAGGAATAAATGTATGTTATTTTATATAAATTCTTAATTTGAATTAAAAATTAAAAGAAACAACCAACCACTTATTTAAAAAAAAAAAAAAAAAAAAGTCACTGCATAACAGTGATTGTCAGACACCCATAGATCCCCTGGAATACCTCATTCTAGCATGCAAACTCCTAGAAGTGTTTTCACTACTGAGAGAAAGATAAGAGCTTTCTTGTGAGCTCATAGGTGTGAAGAGTCCTTGACAGAAGAAGTGGGAGTAATTTAGCCAGTGGTCAAGAGCTTCAAGGATCTTTGAAGAAAGGATTTAATATTTATATTAGTACTAGCCTGAGGTTGCATTTGGCATGAATTTCTTCAAGTAATTGCTGATGTCTTTTCCTTAGTCATGCTTTATTTTCGTTGAAACATGTTCCCTTGCACTTCTAACTCTTCTTAACAGTAAAAAGAGCAGGCAGATGGAAGAGGCAGCCACCTTTCTAAACTTCGTGACTGCCTCTTGCTAGTTCTATTCTCAATTTAAAAAGGGCCCTACAATAAATTTTTGGTTTGAGGTGGGTTTGAAGGACTGTGTTGAAGACATCTGCTATTTCTAAGAAAGAACTATGGAAATAACTATTGTTGGTTTTTGTTTGTTTGTTTGTTTGTTTTGTTGGATTTTTTAATTTTTTTTAAAGTTTGTGTTACAGATGAAGGATGTGAACGAAATTATCAGAAACATAACTGGTATAACTCTCATTAAAATAATGGGTTATCAGTAGGAACTGACATAAGATCTGCTTTGGTATTTGTAAATGAAGCAGATGATATTACTGAAGCACAGACTCCCTGAAAACCATTTTTATATTTATCTTCTACCTAAAATAGATTTTGAGAATTTACTATCATGATGTTACTATATAGAAGTATGTAGCTTTCTGATATTAACAAGTGTGCTTACATTGCCATGAATCATACTGCTTTGTACTAGTTTATGCTACTAAAATACAAGTGTTTCATGGTAAAAACTTCTTTTTAGAGGAATTTCACTCTTTTAGATCACTGCATAAAGGGGGATTGTTCTGGAAAATATTTCTTACGTGTCTGTTTATTTGTTGTTGTGGCAAACTTGGAAGTAATTCAATATTGCTGATTAATTTACACACTTAATTCTCATATAAATTCTTTGATCTCAAAGATAAATATAGCAATTCTTTGGAACCATGAATAATTTGCTAAACAAAAGAAGTTAATGCCTTTTTCATGTGGTAAATAGAAGGGAAAGCAGAGATATGTCTGTGACAGTGTTTAAAGACAGTAACTTTCAGGTTGAGATAGATTGGTCAATCAAGATAAATGTTTAAAAGTGAACAATACAAAATGAAACTTAGTTTTCTGATTCGGGTACATGACATAATGAAATAGAAGGAGTAAGGAATATAAAGTAACTACATTCCAGTTACACTACTAAGAATGGTGATCTCCATCAGCCAGTTGCTCATTATATGTGTTTAATCCCACATTGTCATTTATAATTAAGAATTTACTTCTCTTTATATACAGCTTTTCAGTTGCATAGAAACATATCACATTAGTTTTAGTTTTATTAGTTATTTTGAGATTATTGTATCTGTTCAAGTAGAAAAATTCAGTCAGCCAATGTCCTTTTTGAGGATGAAAATATAAATGACAATGAAAAAAACTCTCTGCATATAGAAATTGTAACGGAAATACTGACATTTAATTAATTGATAGTTAACTTTCAAAATACTAGATAATGTCACTCAGAATATAAAAATATATTGCTTTATATAAGCAAGTTTTGTAATACAAATTTCATGTGGAGTTAACAATAAGATGAAAGGAAAAAAACCCAACTTTTTTCCTCTTTTCTCTTAGGCATATTCTGTTTGCTGAATCAGTTTCTTCTAGTTTAAGTTTATAACTGTTTTCATTTTGTCTTCCTCTTTTGTCCACGAGGTTCATCTTTTTAAAAAACATATATTTAGTTTCTTGTTAGGTCTAAAATAGCTGTTCTTAAATATGCTTACATATCTTCTTAAATAACAATCGGGGTATCTATGTTTCCTGTAGATTTCTCATTACTCCAACCACTTATTATTTGAGAGCTTCTCATTTTATTGAGCTTCCTTTTTTTTTCTTTTTCTTTTTTCTTTTTTTTGTTTATTAATTTTGGAAAGATGTCACTGCAATTAGTAAAACTCTCTTAGGACACAAAGCAAAGCCTTGCCAATACAGAATTGTAACCTAAAATATAGTCCCTTGTGCTTTACCAATTTCATTTAAATTGTTTTGAGGAAGGTCTAGCACACTGTGAAATAATCTCAAGAGAAAAAAGTGGAAATACCCTTTCTGGCATACAGTAAATCATTCTTCAAATTCAGACGACATTGTTCTTTTCTCAATTTGATCTCATTATTTTTAGATATATCCCATTTGTATTCTTAAATAATTACTCTTGCCCCTTGGTGTTTACCTTCTTATTGCTTTGACAGATATATCTCCTCCCTCTCCACCCACTTAATTGTTGGTTAGTCAAGCTGTAGATATTTAATCTTTTTAAGCTTTTCTGATGTGTCATTCCTTCCAACCCATTAATCCTTTTTTTCCCTCCATTTGCTCTGAGTACTTTTCAGTATGTCAATGCACAAAGGCTGGATCTGATTGTACTTGACAAGTGCTTTCCAGTTCAAATTTGAAAGGACAGTCTGATCTTCATTTAACTGAAAAGAAACCGCAGATCTATTTCTTGTTTATGTTAAGGTCCAGTTTGTTCACCTTGGCAATGCAAAAATGTTCTGCAAACTAGTCTCAGAAATTAAGGTCCTGTTGCTCTATCAGTGTAATTTTAAAACAGTTCAAACTTCTAATATTCATATATTTGTGAGTTTCTTGTGCTGGTGTAGAAATAAGTTGAGAAGAGGAGGATTATTACCATTAAAGGATCAGCAGAAATAAATAAATGCATGTTGAAACATGAGAACTGTAACATTTTGCCACACTTTAAAGGACATTATGAGACTAAATGCATGGAAATTTATGAAGATAAAATGTAGTGTTTTTTCCAAGAAAGCACTGTTACTCTCTGATCGTACTACACATTTTATGAACAAAATGTAGATTCAGCAAGTACATCCTTTGACAGAAAAGCTTGAAAAGAGCAGAAGTATGAAACTGTCTATATTTGCTACATCTATGACTATTTTGCCTGATACTTTTACAATCAAATTGCCTTAATTTTAAAAGTCTAAATTAAGTTGGTAATGTGATAGCTACCAACTGAGAAACAGATGAGTAGCTCTCATTTTTTTTTCTCTGATACATTGGTTTCTTATGAAAAATAACTAATTTGCTGAAAATGGCTCTCTGAATGTAAGATATATATTAAACATTCTTGAAGAAAAAACATGCAAATAATCAACCTGGGAAGAGATGGGAGAAGAAATTTATCACCAAATCAAACAAATAAAACAACAAAAACACACAGAAAGACACATGTATCTCAAATTCATGTTGCATAAGCAAAGCATTAAGTTTATTCACTATATCATTTTTTTCCACATTTATAGGTATGTTTCATTTTCTGTAGAGGTCTCATAGGTTTACTGGAATATTTTGATTTCTAAAAGAGAATATATACATAAAATTCTACTTTTATATAGAGATAGATATCTGTGTGTATATACATATAAATATTTTAAATTAATATCAGTGAAAATATTTTGAAAAAAAAATATATCAATATATTATATGTATATTTTTATATGTTTCTACCGGAATGTGTTGATGAAAGATCTAGCCAAAAATCTGTTTGTAAACTCTGATGCTCTAACACCATAACATTTGAATACATTAAAAAGTCATTGAAAATATTGTATTCACATTTAAACCAAGCCTAAATAAATATTCAATTTAAGTCCAAAATATTTAGGTAGTCTGTAGCAATAAAA
Source organism: Alectoris magna (assembly GCA_030625065.1). NCBI lineage: Eukaryota > Metazoa > Chordata > Aves > Galliformes > Phasianidae > Alectoris > Alectoris magna. Next base: position 30,259,561 of record CM060563.1, on the reverse strand, counting down.
AAATGATAAGGGAAAATACTACCAAGAATATTCTATTACAGTGGTTATTGAAATCTTTATTAAAATGAAGTGTCCCTTTAAAAAGGAACATGACTGCTGAGTCAGATAGTCCCATCAGTGTTTTAGCTTCTTAGATGTCCTCATTCTGAATTTTTCTTTATTTCTCTTTAAAATTTTACCAGAACTCTAATTTCCTTTTGACACATTGTTCAGTAACATTTTAAGCTTCCTACTTCTGACAGATTACGAAGGCATCGTTAAGTAATGCAGGTTCATGTCTTATTAGTAGACAATACTGTTGACCTTCATTTCCTCATGCCCCATCTTGCACTGAATTTTAATGTTCCCAGTCTCATTTTATTTTATCTAGCATTTTAGATTTTTACTTGTAAAAACAAGGCCAGAAAAAATATAAAAGCCTTGATCTCACCTCGGACTTTTGGCTTTCCAAGGCAAGCTAAAGGGTAATGACTGTCATTGTTTTTATTCCCATGTTATTTACATGCTATTATTTTAATGCAAATTAATCTTATCTATTTTAAAAACTGTGAAGTATAAAGGTAGCTTGTGCTCTCATGGTCTTTAACTCATGGTCATGCTCAGTCAGACAGGAGATTTATTTTTAAGTCCCACTATTTTTCTATCTCAGTCTTGTCCTTCTTTGGAAATAAAATAGTCATGCATATATTAGCCTTTCATATTAATGTTTGATGCTCACATTTCTCTTGTAGAGTTCTTCTACTATGTAAGACCTGCTTTGACCTGCCTTTGATGTGCATGATTTGTTTTAACCTCCAATTAAAAACATGTAAAGCCCTGAAACAATCACGGTCTGTCAATGATACTAAACACCCTAAAGAACAAGTCCATGTGAAAAACAGGCAGTAAAGTTAATATCAGTGTTTTTTGTTCTTTTTCTTCCCTAGGTAAGGTGATATTAAGCAAACTTCCCCAAAGTACATGTTGTACTACCCTGTAATTTCAAGCCAATTAAAGAAATAAATCATCATTTGTCATGGAGATGAAATACTGCCAGCTATCTCAAAATCTTATCTTTACTCTTCAGTGGGGAAAACTGAAGTTAATACTGCTGATATGAAGAAAGGCATGAAACTGTAAAAATCTAAGCTGCGGGTCTTGATGTCACTTACTCTTCAGTTATGTATGTATGAGAAGATGTATCATAATTACAAAACATGAGGAAAGAATAATATTGATATCTCCCTTTTCAATAGAATAGTTAGTTGTGTCTTATCAGCAGAATTGCCTCTTACACTCCTTTTGGGCCCTTCTTTCACCGAGGCAATATAAACTAAATAAAGCATTTGCATTTCTCAATTGAAGAAAGTTTCCGGTAGTATTTCTTATAAGAATAGCCATGAGCTACTAGCAATTGCTTAGTCAATACCATGAAAGGCAACTATCCACTTTTATAATAGATAGCTTTTGTATTCAAAGATTCTTACAGACATGTAACTTCTCTCTGTAGATATCATTTAAAATCTCATGTTATTTCACAGTATTTCACAATGATCTTACGTTATTTTTAAAATACTTTATGATTTTGCTTTAAGCTTTTAAAATAACAGGAAGATAAATTTTCTACAGCTGAACTCTTGTGAAAACTGGCTTTGGATCTAACCTGATCTCATTCATAGAATCATAGAATCATAGAACCACCAAGGTTGGAAAAGACCTACAAGATCATCCAGTCTAACCGTTCACCTATCACCAATAGCTCCCACTAAACCATGTCCCTCAACACAACATCCAATTGTTCCTTGAACACCCCCAGGGTCCGTGACTCCACCACCTCCCTGGGCAGGCCATTCCAGTGCCTGACCACCCTTTCTGAGAAGTAATATTTCCTAATGTCCAGCCTGAATCTCCCCTGCCGCAGCTTGAAACCATTCCCTCTAGTCCCATCACTAATGACACGAGAGAAGAGGCCGACCCCCAGCTCACCACAACCTCCCTTCAGGGAGTTATAGAGAGCAATAAGGTTTCCCCTGAGCCTCCTCTTCTCCAGACTGAACAATCCCAGCTCCTTCAGCCTCTCCTCATAAGGCCTGTGCTCCAGACCCCTCACCAGCTTTGTAGCCCTTCTTTGAACACGTTCCAGGGCCTCAATGTCTTTCTTGCAGTGAGGGGCCCAAAACTGGACACAGTAGTCGAGGTGCGACCTCACCAGTGCTGAGTACAGGGGGACAATCACCTCTCTGCTCCTGCTGGTAACACTGTTTCTGATGCAAGCCAGGATGCCATTGGCCTTCTTGGCCACCTGGGCACACTGTTGGCTCATGTTCAGCCAAGCATCAATCAGTACTACCAGGTCCATCTCCTCGACACAGTCTTCCAGCCACTCCATCCCAAGCCTGTAGTGCTGCCTGGGTTGTTGTATCCGAAGTGCAGGACCCGGCATTTGGTCTTGTTGAACCTCATCCCATTGGCTTCAGCCCAGCTCTCCAGCCTGTCCAGATCCCTCTGTAGGGCCTCGCTACCCCCAGGCAGATCCACACTCCCAACCAATTTGGAGTCATTCCTGTAAAGGAATATTTTCCTCAAAGTGTTCCCTATTCATTCTTGTTCTTTGGAAACAGACATGGAGCTGCTGTCTGAGCATGAGCTTTTACAGGCTGTAAATATCATCCCTTGGGTTGCTGACAGCCATGTGGGGACAGAGACACAGCAATGGCCTTCTCCCATCAGACGTGCATTGTTTTCTGTCCAGCAGAACAAAAAAGCTCATTTTGCTTTTGTGTGGTATGTGTTTTGATAGTCTCATCTGTATGACACAGAGTCTCATAATATTTAATCATATTAAATGTGTAACAAAAATGTTATGCTGAAAATTGTGTTATAGCTTGGGCAGTACTTTCAAGTGAAGAGGAAAGTTTTACAGTGAGGAATGGTTTAAAATGATTTTAATACCTTCAGCCTCTCATTCAGACAGGAGCTTTCTTCTGCTATATTAATTTTTGACTGAACTAATGAATTCTGTCATGAGGCAGACAAATTCATTGTAAGTGTATTTCTCTGAGGTCTGACTTTTTTGCGAACATTAGATATTGATAGTAGTAGGACACTGATGTGACAGAATGGACTAAGAATGACGTGACGTAGACTTGGATCACCTTGTTTGCTACAGATAACAATAAGAAAAATCACATATTTTTGTTCCATTTCTAGATATATCTTTCCTTAAGGTAAAAATAAATCAAGTAATCTAGGCTATTTGAAGTCATCGAAAACCAACCAACCAACCAACCAAAAAAAACAACCCACAACAAAACAAAATGGCTGTACCCTATACTAAAGGAATTTATAGCATTAAAGAGAACTATTTGAACAATTTTTGTTGTCTGCTGTTAGGTATCGAAGGCATGAATCCACCCATTGATAGTATGAAGCATTCATAGATAGAAGCCCTATAATAAGGATAACAGAAATTCAACTAGAATCTTTCTTCTCTTTTGGATTATGTGCATCTGCAGCAGGCACTCTAAAAATTTGTCTCTGAACATACAGAATTACAGACATGAGATGCTGTTTAATTAGCACCAGAAATGATCAAGCTCTCTGAAAATCTTCTGTGGTTGGCTTGTATGGATTAAGTAATACTTTTTCCCTAACCTATGGGACACTCCGATGTATAGCTTGGTCCCTGTGCAGCTTTACAGAAAATAAAAATGTAAGAAACTGAACAATTCTCTTAGCCAACCCACTAGAAATCTCAGTAAATTGAATGCAATTCAGGATTAGTAGAAAGTTTTCAAGGAATATGTGGTTCTTTGTTATCTCTGGAGGTGAGACCATGGTAATTTATGTCCCTAACGTGATAGAAGCATGAGAGTAATGATATTAATTTATTTAACTTTAATAAAGAAGAGTGAGAAAAGATAAAAAATGGAGCAATGATATCATCAGTAAATTTGATCAGACTGCACTCACAAAGTGCTTTCTCCCATTGAATGTCAGGATAGAAAGAGGAACCCTATAAGGAGGTGTTCTTCCTAACTCTCATGTCCATTTTTCCTCGGTGCACAATGCAGATTACCTTCTGAGCAGGGCATAATACTGACAGCAATTGTGTTTTCTGCAATATCTCATTGTCTGTAGAGAGGTGATAAGGATAGTTTACATTCATGTAACTCTGGGTGTATTTGGCACGTGGAACAAGGAAGCTCCAGAGGAAAGGGATGGTCTCTGGATCCTGGGGGAACAGACACAAATACAGATTTTTTCAGCATGAGGTGAAAGAGAGATTTTCCAGGGGACAAATGAGATTTAACGGAGCTCCTTATCTGTCCAACATATTTATTTGTTAAGGAGAAATTAGATGTTAGCAGTAGTTGTACGTTAATAGGTTACAAGAGTGGTGAATGGTAAAGGAGAAATACCAGGAACCCATGGAGCAGGGAGTAGGTATGCACCGTAGGTTATTTTTCAGTCCACTCACTATTCCTAAAATATCAGAACAGTTATTGAGATTGCAATTACTGTATGCCCAAGTAGTTATTTGGAAGGATCAGGATCAATCTAGAAATGACCTGAGGGCTCACTAATACAGCTCTGAATTGCTAGATGAAAATAAGTCAAAATCAACATGTTGTGAATCCTGCCCTTCTGTTTTGTTTCATTTTGAGTAGCCTGTTTGCTGAGTATTTCTTTCTGAATGATCTTTCTTTTCTTTGTGGCCAAAAAAAACAAAAAAACAAAAAAACCAATACAAAACAAAAAAAAAAACAAACAGAATAATTAAAATTTGATCTAGCCCTTATCTATTTTTTTCTTGACTAAGCATAGATGACTTCAGTAAGTGAATAATCCCTTCTACCCTTGTAGCTGTTGTAAGTCATTTTAGATTAATCTTTTTTTTTTAATGCGAAGTTGATGCTCGATTGACAAACTAACACACATCTTTTTTCTCGAAGACATTAATGTGTCCTTCACTTACAAAATGTAATTACATGATTATGTTGGAAATTCCAGTAAAAATGTCAGCTCAAGAGTTAAGATTGACTGTCAAACAAAGTACTAACTTTCAGTATCAGAACCTCTAAGCAAAAAAATAGCATGCTTGTTCCCTAGGCAATCAAAGTACACACAAAGCACAAAGGATCAGGTTTTCATAGTGACAGATGTGTTGTTGTGCAAATGGCTGCTTTTGGCTTCGTGATTATTTGTTCAGATGTTTAATCTTCACACGATAGCCAGCCTTGCAGAAATTAGTTGCAAAGCTGTTTGTACGTGCCTGAGCTGATAGCATTATGAGCCTTGTGTTCATTGATCTAAGAAGTGAAACAGTGGGCAGTTGAATCCATTGCCTTGACAATGAGGTAGCACCCAGAGATATAAGGGGGTCAGGCTATTGAACATTCTGTGCCAAATGGGGCAAACCTAATCACAGAGACTTAAGGCATGTTTGCACTACCCAGGGCAGCACAGCACAGCAGCTGTGCAGTAACTAACTCAGGCTCTGAGCTATTCTCATACAGCTGTATTGCTTCTAGTCTGGGCACTAGATTAACTACAGCTAGGTCAGCGAGGTGTTGCAGAATGAAAATCCTCCCTGGAAAACTTTGGCTTCAGAATAAGCAGAAGCCCACCAAGATGTGCTTCTGAAACCAAATATACCCTCTAACTGTCCTCCAAAAATCAGATATTGGAAGGAATTAAAAACTGCCTGAAAATGTGAAAATGATTAAAGGGCAGCATTTGGCACTAGTCTGTGCCTACCAAGTTGGTCAGGTGAAGACAATGCCAGTACAAGGAAAAGGACTTCCTAGATCAGATGCTTCTCTTAACTTGGATTAGAAGTACCTCTATGTTCTCCCAATAGCTGGCAATTTTTGTTGAGTACTCTTTGGTTTTGATTTGGTTTGGGTTTTTTTGGTAAACCATTTCATCAAATGAGCTCAAATCATTTCAAGACAAGGAACTCATTTTCATCCATTCTTTGATTTAGGTATGCCTTTAAATGTAGATTTTCCCTTTTCATCTGCTCACCTCTTTCTACTGTGGTCCATAGGTAAGTTACCCAACTTATTTCCTATAAGTAGAGAGATCTTTGGTTTTGGGTCAAGATGTTTGAATTGGTTAATTAATTTATTTATTCATTCTTCTATTTACTCATATATTCTGATACTTGTGAAATAAATACCAGGATGGACTTTTCAGCAGAACTAGATAACTGTAGCCCTGTCTCTCAGCATATAGGCATGGTGTATTCAGGAGCAGTTAACATGTTTCACAGCCTCGGCATCCACAGAGACAGTGTTGATTGCTGTGCCATAGTTTTAGCAAAGAAATAAAAAATAAAAATAAAAATGCTCGCTTCAAAATAAAATCCTACCATTTGCACCACAGGCTTGCCTAAATATGGGCATATAAAACTATTTTTTTCTTGACTAACTAATTTAATCCCCTCAATTGTCTAAAGAGATTTAGCAAGTAAATGTGCAAGGATGCAAGGAAACAGTCTACAAAATCTGTGTGGTCCTACATATCCAAATAAAATAGCATTTGCACAAATACGACATGAAATAGGTCAGTCACATAATAACATCTCTAGTATACAGAGGTATCAATACAATATATGTTGCATAGTATGTAAATTAGTTTCTGTTCCCATAGTTCATATTTAATTCACATCATGCTGTCTTGGTCATTAAATAATAATATTCATAAGCATCAAATAAATGGAAGGAATTGTATGGCTAATCTACAACTTTTAAATTATGTATTTTAAGATTGCCTCCAGTAACTGTATATTCAGAAAATACTGTGGAGTAAAATATGCATCTCAGAGAGACAGGCAAGACTTCCACAAATTCCAACAAAGTACCTTCAGATCAGGATTCAAGCTGTGCAGATCACAGCAGTGAGATACATTTGTGGTAAACACACAAGGTGATGTATGTAATAAATATGTAGGCCATATATATATATAATTTATTTCCAGGTGATTGAACATCATCGCAAATATTTCTCAAAATAAATAGCTCCTAAATATTTTACCCTCTACATATCTTTCACTATAAGTCTATTTAAGTATCTTTGTAGTATGTTGGGCTTGATTCTTTACTATATTTTTGGCCTACTATCATTTACTTTGCTGTTGTTGCATCTCATCTACTCCAAAATTAGTATCTTGCAATTGTGGTATGTCTTAAAGACACTTCAGGTTTCAGAAATACTATTTTTGGAAGTTATCCACCCTAGATGTAGTAACATACTGTAAGAAGTGACTGCGTGTGCTGCTGTTGTTTGGTACCTTTCTAAGTTGTTTTATAAAAATCATCAAAAATTTCTCAGTATTAAATTTCTGCTTGTAATCTACATTATAAATTTGGTCTCAGGACTGTTGTAAACAAGTTGCTTTTTTGTTGCTGTTGTTTTATTAAGTTAATTCCCATCCAAATTACAGAAAACCTGTTCCTGCAAATTGTCTGAGTGCCTCAGAGATGGGGGTAACCTTTTCTGATGTTTATGGTGCATTAATGTAAAAGCTATAAGGGACTAAGAATATCTGAATATAAAAGATTAACATCTAATCCCTTGAAGGACAAACACTTTGAATTTTTTAAAACATTTTTCAGAAGAAATGTCTATCAGAAATGTTTTTTATTGATACACAAAAATTGTTTGGATCTCAGAATATTGCTAAACCAGGAAATTACATGGTGGAAACTCACCTGCCTGACAGAAAATAGCTTTCTTATGTATGAGGGCATATGCCAACAAGCTGGGAGTCCAGCCAAGATGACAGATCAGAAAAATGAGGTACCAGATTTGAAGCACCCATAAGGCATCATGGCAGAAGACCACAATGGCAAAAAATTCCAAGCTTGGTCTGCACAATTTGTTTCATGGAATGTAATTGTCTTTCCAAGTTAATTGAAAACATGTATTTAAATATAAAGACTATCCATAGACAGATGTCTCTTTTTAATGAGAATTCAAGCTGGAATATTTTTAGCAGTCCCAGTGTTTATTATTTGTCCAATTATATTCATATAAATCTATTTTTAATCCAATCATATGGTAATTTTAATGCCAAATTCTATTAAAAAAATTAAGTGGGGTGTAATTTAATTAATCACATTTTAAGAAGGAAGGTACTTTTATTTTGCAGTCCAACCATGAATTTTAGGATGAATTTGGATAACTAATTGTGAAAAAAATCTTTACTAAATCACTGAATTGCTCTTTTTCTGTCTACAGTCTTCTTTTTCTCATCCATATCAACAAACAGATGATAGATTTAGGAACTTTTTTAGATTAATATAAACTCTAATGACAGTTGCTAATATAGAAAATACAGCATGGAAACAACATACTAAAATTATGTCTCATTATTAGATTAATTGTTATTCTGTTTTAGTAATTATTTATCTTTTTCCCCAATTTAAAACTTTTCACTGTTAATTAATGGTTTTAATCTAATTTCTGTGATTTTCCATTCCAGATAATGTTAATTAATTTCAATGAACACTGAAGAGAATATCTGTATCTCAAAAATAAAATGAAAAAATCCTGCCTTGCAAAAAGTTGCTACACATGGATCTAAGAATCACAGTCACACTGTTTTTCTGTACTTGGATGATATGAAATAATGTAAGGTTAAAACCTATATGAATCAAAATAAAAACCTGTTAGCCTTCTGCTTTCCTTTACTAGTTCAAGAAAAAGTAGACTGATTTTCCCCATCTGGTTACTCCATTAGTTGAGGGATAATGGTTTCAAAGGTGCAGCCTTCAGAATGTGTATATGCATATGTTTTTATTTTTATTTTGGATGTTTTATACTCAAGATACAGACATGTTCATAGGATTCCTTATTTCACCATATATCCTTAAAGTATAAACAACGGGGAAACCTATAGATTTCAATCCAAGTTTTTTCTAAGTTGGAAGAGCTCTTCTCTGTAAAACCTTGAAGAGTTTTCCTGCATATTTTTACCATTTCCTTGGAGATGCATTTAAATTAATCTTTGCTATAGTAGCAGCGTTCTGGTCATGACCTGCTATTGTTAAAGTTGCATAACAGCTTTCCTTAGTTGCTCTTTAGTTTCAGAAGCCTTCAGCATGCAGACTGAAAACTCTGTTTGGTCTCTATCCAGGGCTGAATTTTAATGGAAAGTTTGAGGAAAATAAGTTGTGCCATTTGTCAGTAAGAGGATAATGAATAAATATGCAGTTCTCTTTACTGCAAAATTATTGCATCTGAGTTAGTCTCTTGTTTGAACAGAAATGCAACAACTTAGAATTCCTTTTGCCAGCTGCTAATGTGCAGTTATATTTGAATTTTTAGGCATCAAATTCTATTTGTGAGGATCATTTCTTGGTTTTCTTCACTTCAGTCCTTTTATAGTGCAAACATTTATGCATTTAGCTGTGAGGAAAAGCACTGGGAGGGTGATGGTCTTGTCAGAAAAGCAACGAAGCAAAACTCGGGATACTTGGATTTAGTTTCTAATGAGGTTATGCATGTCTTGAATGGACAAACTGCTTAGGGACAGCTTTTCAAAGGCACCTGAGGACTTTCCAAGTGCAACTCACTTTCTGGAAAACAAAAATAATTGTGATATTCTTCTGTCTACATGCTTACAGGCATTTTTGGTGCATTTTGAGGAAGATGGGCATGTAATAAATATTTACACAATTCCATTGAAATTACCTTGCAAAAATTGAGATGATAATGATTTCTTTCTTTCCTTTATCTTGCTCCATTATGAAAGAAGTTGTCTTTTACTGTATTTGTTTAGAACAGTGAAGTTGGAAGCTGAATACTGGCCTGCTCAGTAGTTATAACAATAGTATGGGAAAACTCGTAATTCCTACGTAATCCATTTTACAGCCCAAAGGAACTGAATCACAAATGGCAAGTAAGTTGCCCAAAGGCACCAAATGTGAGTAAACTAATAAGTGTCCCAAGATAGGTAAGTATTTCCACACACCTTTGTAAGAACAGTGATGAAATAAATATAGGGGACTGAATTCAGTATGGACTTTAAAGCTTCATCATGAGTTTAAAGCTTCAATGAGGGAAACATTTAAAAACATACTGAAGTCCCATCACAGGCAGACCTGCACTGAAGTTCAAATCTTTACTGGGACTGAATCTTGCATTTAACATGAAATTTGAATTAAAGGCTGCTTTTTGTATAAAAAGCTAAACCTCCAAAAGTAAAACTTTGCTAATTTAGGGGTGGCTGAAAGCGATTTGATGTATATGTAATTTCATGCAGTTTTAACGTAGTAGTCATTACCATCTCTGCTTCTGCAAGTGTGAAAACACCATCAATAGTACTGTGCTGCAGATACCAAAAATAAAACCCAGGTGAGCTTTTCCACAGTTATTTAGAGCAGAATATCTGTTATTTTTATTAAAAGTGAAAAATGATTAACAGATGATTTATTAATTTTCCGCATACTGGGAATGTGAAATTAATTTTGATTAGTTCTGATTTTGCCTGATAATTTCAGGTCTTGGTTCTTGTTCTCTGTATCCTTATCTTTTGAAATCTGTTTCCCTTTGGTATATGCATTATTGCATACTTTGTTCAGGAATTTTCAGACATTTTCAAAGGTATACATGAGCAACAGTTGTCAAGTGTTAGCTGAGTATAGCCTGGCTTTGAACTGCTTCAATGAAACAAATACCTCTGATACCTTTGTGTCTATTGTCAGTGAATTCGGATTCAGATGGAAGTGGCTATACTGCTGACAGTAAGGTATCAGAAATTTCCTAAATTTATCTTGCAATACTGTTCCAAACAGATGATTAAAACAACTGCAGAGATTTGCGCATGTAGACAACACTCATTTTTCTCAGGCAATTTAAGCAAGTAGGAATGATGTTTCTCATGCTGTTGCTTTCATTTTTGTATTTGCTGTGAACAGTTAACATTATTAAGGTGTAAAAAAACAGTGGATTAGTATGTAGAAAACACTAATTTAAAATTTGTGTCATGTTGCTTTTCCTTCTGCTTCAACCTTTCAGATTCAGTGGGGGAAAGAATAACTTTGGTGGAAAAAGTTACTACCAGAGCATTATTGCTTGTATGCTGCCTGCTTGAAATGCTGTAATAAAATTATCACTGCAAGTCCTGCATTTCTTCAGGCCTCTGGTAGATCTGTGAAGGTTCTTGAAGAGGTCCTGTTCTGCAAGAGGCAGGCATAAAGCTGGAGGAGCTTGGGTTCCTGGTCCTGACCAGGCACGGTGTTTTTAGTAGCACTATATGAAGACCATCACATCACGGGATGTCAAGCTGAAGCAAATAAGATTCAGACAAATGTTTTAAAGCATGTATTTCCTCTACTATGTTCCATTCTCATACGTTAAAATTATATATCCTTTGTGATAGTTTCAAGTGATGTGTACAAAGTAAAATTAGGATAAAATAGAAACATTTCTAATATTTCTCTCCTTACTTACAATTTTTGTCCTGTAAATGATTCCTAAGTATGTCAAAAATACAATTGGATTCTTTAAAAAATGTAGTTCTTGTCTGATTTCAGAGTAGGGGTTTTTTTTGTTGTTGTTGTTTGTCTGTTTAGTTATTTTTATTTTTGACTAATTTTTTGCACCTCTTAGTCATTCTTTATTGTAATGGAGTACTTCCTCACTGTGTCATTGTAAGTTATAAAACAAATCCAGCCGAGTCTTCAGAAATGAGTGTAAATTTAGTATTAAAGTTTCTTGGGACTGTAGAACTTAATGAATAGGAAATTTATAAATGATTGTATTCTACTAAGCAGTATACTTGTAAGCTCTTTGTTCTAAATACCATCCCTTGAGCACAACCTCAAGAAATCTTCTGGGACTGATGAGTCACCAGAGTGAACAGAAGCTAGATTTGGAGAGAAGTCAGAATGTATCTAATCACTTTGGAAAGAGACAAAATCATTATACTAAGTGAATGCCAAAGAAATCTATGAGGTGGAAATTGCAAGATAAAACTGAGGACTTTACTTTAAATACTTCATCCACATACTTTAGACCCTTTACAAAGATTGTGCTGTTTTTACAGAATATTGTATTTTAAATAAATAAATTAATAGAAGATATTAAAAATCACTCTGGCTTTAGGTGATGTTTTTAATGTTCAGCTCTGTTTGACACATCTGTCTGGAGCCATGGGAAAATTGCAAATTAAAAAGATCCATAAGATACGCACACCCCAGTGTCTAGGAGAGACTAGTCATTTGGGTAGGGTTTTTCCTTTTTTTTCTCCTAACATGCTTTGACCCAAATAGCTTATTTTTCCCCTTTGGTTTAGAAGACAGTAGAAGTTATATTTGCTATTTGCAGATCAGGTTATTTGGGTCAAAGCATCAGAGTAGTCCTAAAGTATCTGGATGACCTAAGTCGGGTTGTTTTGTTATTTTTTTATTTTTTCGGGGGGGGGGGGGGGGGGGGGGGGAGGGGAGGGGGCAAAGGGAGGAGATGGACTGGAATTGTCCCTGTTCTACTTTATTTCTATTCCACATGACAGCATCAGCAATATGCCCCAGCTGCCTGATCCCAGCACAACCAATCTCCATCAGGTTCTTAGTACAGGTGGAATATGTGTGTGTGTGTGTGTGTGTGTGTGTGGCACTTCACTTTTCAAAAAGAATTAAAAATTAGTTGCTGAAGAGTATGAGATGCAAGTAATGCACGTCTTTAATATGCTATTTGATGCAGCGTTTCTTAAGTGAAAACATTATTCAAAAATTATCTTATATGAGGACTCTGCCAGTAGGCAATGGCAAGTAAAGGTTAATGATCAAAAAATACTGTACCTAGCAGAGAGCTGCAGGAATCATTGCTTAGTCCAGCAATCCTTAACATCTGCAGAAGAGCAAGAACAGCATATTACTATTAAGAAAGGGATAGTTAGTGGGGAATTGTTGAAAACACCCATAAAATAGAGAGAGAATTTTGAAGGGAAAAGATATAACCTACTCGTTAGAGAATTATGAAGCAAGGGTAATGTGGGGAATATGTTAGTGACAAAGACTTCAGAGGAGAAAAAGAATATAGGTAAGTAAGTTGGACCTCTGCATATCAGTGGCATAGATAAAAATCATTTGGGCTTCATATATGTAGAAGTAATAAAGTAGGAAAGAAAGAATTTATAGTGAGAGAGCAAATACAATGCATATGTAACCATCCAAATTTACCCTGGGTCAGATGAGTATGATGACTTTTCTTGTAACTCAACAAGGAATTGCTGAAGAGGTCATCTCTCTTGAAAGGACCTCTGCATTGGATTTGGTCCCTGAAGTAGGTGCAACCTTTCAGTCTAGCAAAACATAGTTATGTATGCCTCAGCAAGTGTCTTGTAGCTCCCTTACTGCTTTCCTTTTCTTTACTGTTTTCATTACTGTCCCATTGCTAACATCCAAATAGATGATTTAGACCTGCTGCTCATCCTTTACAATAACATTCCTCGCAGGCTAAGTAAATCTGAGAATTTGCTTGGAAATGCTGTTTATCCACAATTTAAAAATATGCAATTTAAAAAGTAGCTGTGAGGTGACATCACTGCTGCATCTCTGGTAACTTTAGGGTTTCTGAATTTACACTGGAGTCAATTTCCTTGTCTATCCACTTTTTATTAAGGTTATGAGTAAACACAGCAATTGTGTATACAAATTTTCATAGCACCTGCACTCTGCAGAATGTACAGGCTGTGATAGCTTTGCTTTTGAAGAAAAAAAGGAAGAGGATCTTTGTAGTAAGATGCAGAACTTCCATCAAAGTACATGTAGGCTTTTCTCATCTTAGGTAATCCTCTTCATTCCTAGCCCAGAAATTCCCAATGGAATACAGGAATGTTCCTCTCTCTTATTCTCTGTGTTTGGACATTGGCAAAGTAAGTAGCTGTTTTGCCAGCCTTTGTCCCATAGATCTCAATGTGTTCTTTTGAATTCCAGTGCTGATTTTCATATCTTTAAATACCGGAATTACGACCTTGTCAGATAACCAGTAGAGCAGCATGTATAAAAAAGAATACACTGGTTTCAATTACAGTGTTTTGGTATCAGGCATAAGCAACGAGCAGGAAGGAGCTGCACCTAAAATGCTTCCAAAGGATTCTTAGATGCATTTAAGCTTTAGAGAGCAATTGTTGAACAGCATGCATACTTCTGCTTAACCATTAGAAACATCATGGATTTAGAGGAAAAATAAGTTTTTGTCAGAAACAAAGGCAGTTTTGCTTGTACAAAAGCCCAATGGTGTCATTTGGCATTCACTTTTCAGGAGATATAGATGTTTAAAAATTTAGTTTTATAATTAAACATGCAAAGTATGTGCATTTAAACCACAACTCAGCCATGTAATACTGTTTTTTTTTTTGCTCAGTTTTGACATTATAGGGTGTCAAAATCAAAGATAAATATTGCAGGAAAGAAAGAAGGAAATTGCACAACAAATCCCTATTGCTATCAGTAGACTCAAATACATTTAAGGAAATAGCCCCATAAAATCAAACAATTTTTTACACAGACTGTTGCATTGTTGCTTTAACATCCCAAATGAATCCTCCTTGCTATATAAAGGTTTACTCTGTGATTCAGTACGTGATGAAATTAGCTTCAGTGATATTTTTCAGAGCCAGCTGTTTCACATGCATTTCTGTTAGAAAGAACAAAGTGTTCAGGATTAAGATGAGAGTGCTCTTTAGTGGCCTCAATAGCTGGCTCATTCAACTCTTCAAACTGTCAGTATGACAGATATTTCTGTGTAGTGTTCCCATTAAATATTTTAATCAAGAAAAACTGCTGTAATAGCACCAAATTGGGCATATAATTAAAACAGGAAAATTTCATATTTCTCTTTCATGTAACTGTACTAATTCTCTAATAAATTTCATAAAGTTGACTCATAATTCTTCTTTGGCATTCTGACAAAAGAACAGAATTGTTTGCAAGTGTTTGCTTAATTTCCATTTTTCAAACCTAATTTCAATTTTTATTGCATAATTTTGAATATACTGATTAAAGTAATGCTAAGTCTTGCAAAGCTTTGACAAAGAAAATGAAAGAAATTATGTGTATTTAATTAGATACAGTTCTTATTTAGGAACAACTTCTTTTTCTTTTAAGGTTGATTTCTTTAAAATTAACTCTACATCATTCATTAGCCAACTCTGTGAAAAATAGGGGGTATGGGTTTGTCAAAAAAACATTTTCATATTGAAATCTTATTCAATTAAGTAAGTTAATATATGTCATTTAATGCAAAAAACAGAAAATTTATTTTAAAAAGCTCTCTGTCCACATCAAATCTCCACAAGATCTGTATTTAGATCTTGTACCAGTTAAGCATTAGCTTCAATATTGCTAATTCTAGGTGACAAATTTCTAGAGAAATGAAGAATGAAACACAACAGCATAAGAAATATGTTAATAAAAACAATTAGTAGACTTTAACTTCTGAAATTTCTTATCATTAATTTCAGTTTAAATTATATTTTTCAATATGTTTTCCATTAACCAGTTTTTAGCATTGTTTGTTGAAATGGTTTCTATCTTTATAGAAACTTTGATATGCTTGATGTTAGATACATAACTTGTTTTCTTTCCAGTGAGAGGTGTCCAGCATTTTCATAAGTCTTAGATAATCAAATTGTATTAAACTGGATGTCATGTCATATTACAGCATTAATGGTGAACAATTATTTGGTTAATTAAAAAAAAAAAAGATGAAAACAATATTCAGTTGAAAATTAAAATAAGTTTCTACTACCGTAATCAGAGAGGAAAAGATGTAGAACTTATATATCTGCACAGATCTAAGCACATAAATTTGTTAAACAATTGTCTATAGAAACTACTTTAGGTTGAAGTTCTGTGTTTTTATCAATTAGATTTCAAAACAGCTCTAGTGACTACAAGAAAGAAGAGTATCTTTGTGAGATATGTCATATAAATCTCATATTGTCTATACTACTGTTTGTCTTTATTTAGTACATTTAATAAGATTGTCTCAACACATTAATTGGAACAGGTAACCTAGACGTCCATTTTAAATTGCTGAAAGAGGTACATATGGTATTCCAAAAAAGAAATACGACCTTTCCTTTATTATTCGTTATGACTGTAGTTACCCAGTTAATGAATCACTTTATCCTTTTAGGCTTGTAAGCACAGACATATTTTTAAGTTAGTTATTATCACTGAGTTAATAAAGCTATATAATAAAAAAAAAAAAAAAAAAAAAAAAAAAAAGCCCACAACATTTGAAGTTAATTTGTGCTAAGCAAACAATAACCCTTAAGGTTTAGAAGTTCCAGCTTCACAAATTATGCTTTAAATTGTAAAAATATTCATTTTCTATAAAAATATGACCTTCTTTACACTGCAAGACTGTTGGTTTTTTTAGGTAAATGAATAAATGTTCACATAAATCACTTCTGCATTTGAGCAGAGAGATCTCAATTTGTACAATATAGAATACTGGCTAAGGATTCCACTTGTATGTCTTAATATTTTATTCTTAGAGGACATTGAGTAATTGGCTTTTATACAAAGCATGGCCAGTGGCGGCACTACTATGTAGTTCTTTCATCTACTTTCCAGAATCCCATTCTCAATTCTTCATTTTTTGTTGAAAAGATTCAACATGTTTCATGCATATGTATATTACTACTGTACTAGCTAGGAAAGTAGGATGCATCCTGTTTTGTTTTCTTTATGTAGGTATGCTTTTGAGAGAAATTCTTTAGTTCTTGCTTCCCTGATTATTGTGTCAACGTTTTTAGGAGAGCACGAACTGGAATCTTGACTCTTCATTTAAGGGGGGTACCCATAGCCCTTGGCTAAGGAATAGCTCTCAAGTTTAGTCTTTTTTTGGTGCACTGAATATTTAATTAGTTATTGCAAAGTGGAACAGCTCTCAGGCTGAAGTGGGAGAAGGAAAATATTTTTCTCCCTCATGAATATCTTATGGGATATTCTCCTGGAAGGTAAGAATTCTGGTCTTCTCAAACAGTGAAGAGTGAACCCAGGTCTCTTACATTCCAGCTCAGGGCACAGACTTGAAACTAAATTAACTAGAAAGATACCTAGATCTAAATGGGTCAGCCTGCATGTGAGTAAAAATATTCCAAGCAAGTTAAGTTACCTTACTTTTGCAGAAATTGTCAATAGAAGGAACTGGGTATTCTAGTGGACATCAGGTTGTCCATGAGCCGGTAGTATGCCCTTGTGGCCAGGAAGACTAATAGTATCCCGAGGTGCAACAATAAGATCATTGCCAGCAAGTCAAGGGAGGTGATCCTCTCCTTCTACTTCACCCGGGTGAGGCCACATCTGGAGAACTGTGTCCAGTTCTGGGTTCCTCAACTCAATACAGACATGGAACTTCAAGAGAGAGGAGTGTCACAAAGATGTCCGGGGGCCTGAAGCACCTCCCTTACAATGAAATGTTGAGAAACCTTAGTCTGTTCAGCCTGCAAAAGAGAAGACAGAGGAGATTTCACCACTGTTTATAAATATATAAAGGGCAGGTGTGAAGTCAGTGGAGACAGACTCTTTTCGGTGGTGTGCAGCAATAGAAAAAGGAGCAATGGACAGAAGTGGAACACAGGAACTTCTGTACAAAAAAAAAAGGATGAATTTCTTTACAGTGAAGGTGACAGAGCACTGGAACAAGCTGCCCAAAGAGGTTGTGGAGTCTCCTTCTCTGAAGATATTCAAAACCTGTCTGAATGCTTTTCTTGTGCAACCTACTCTAGGGCACCTGCATTAGCAGGGGGTTGGTCTAGCTGATCTCTAGAGGTCCTTTCCAACCCCTACGATGCCTGACGGAAAGGTACCTCAGTGTACTGGTGGACCATTGACTGAATATGAGCCAGCGGAGTGCCCAGGTGGCCAAGAAGACCAATGGCATCCTGGCTTGTATCAGAAATAGTGTGGTGAGCAGGACTAGGGAAGTGATCCTGCCCCTGTACTCAGTACTGGTGAGGCTTCACCTCGAGTACTGTGTTCAGTTTTGGGCACCTCAGTACAGAAGGGACATGGAGGTGCTGGAGCAGGTCCAAAGAAGGGCAACAAGGCTTGTGAAGGGCTTGGAGAATATGCCCTATGAGGAGCAACTAAAGGAAATGGGGCTGTTTAGTCTGGGGAAGAGAAGGTTGAGGGGAGACCTTATTGCTCTTATTGCTCTCTTCCAATACCTGAAAGATGCTTACAGCAAGAGTGGGCTAGTCTGTTCTCACTGGTGACAGGATGAAGGGAAATGGGCTCAAGTTGTACTGGGGTAAGTTTAGTTTGGATATCAGGAAAAACTTCTTTACAGAAAGGGTTGTTAAGCACTCAAATAGGCTCCCCAGGGAGGTGGCTGAGTCACCATCCATGGATGTGTTTAAAAATTGTTTGGATGTGGTACTCAGGGACATGATTAGGTGGAGGGTTGTTAGGGTAGTATGGTTAGGTTGCGGTTGGACTTGTTGACCTTGAGTCTTTTCTAACTTGAGCAATTCTATGATTCTATGATTCTATGATTTTGTGATTTTCCTTGTGAACGCTACCTAGAGAAAGGACTACCTGACAGAGTTATCTGAGGCAATTTTGCACCATCATCAGTATTTCTAATTGTTTCCTTAGGCATGAATGCTGATTTTTTATCCTACTGTTAGAGATGTAACATTCCTCCTACAATGTATAATAAACCTCTTAGCCAAAGCAAAGGTGTTGACTCCACTAGGTTGCTACATCCCAGAGTACTGGCTAAATTTGGTCCCACTTTGGTAAGGATGCAGAAAACCTGACAAGTTTTATTTTGTGTGTACAAAACATACAAAAAGTGGTAGTAAATTTTCAGAAAGGAAAACCAAGTCAATATTTCAATGTGAGTAGATCTGAGATTTTATGGCTCACTATGCATTTTAAGAGCAACATAGATGATGCTACTACCAGAGTGATGAGCAAAAGTTCCTCTTAAGAGAAAAATTTGTTGAGGAATGTTGAGCTCATAATGCACTTTCTTCCCCAAAATGTCAGAAATATGCAAAGCCACATATTGATGCTACACTTGTATGATAAAGGCCACGAAAGCAGAACTTTGGAGTCAACAAATTGCAATACATCTTGGGAAGTCATCCACTCCATTCTCCTACCAAAAAGTAGGGTCAGCTGCAAACATGTCTGTATGGGCAGATGTTTTTTTAATCTGTTTTTCAAAATGGCCTCCTATGACATTCTGTGGCCTCCTAGAATAATTCATCTCAGTCCTTACCTGTTTTAATGGGATGAAAGATTTACTTATCCTAATTTCTTTCACAGTGTAGGAAGATATAAACACCAGTTTTATACCTTCAAAACTTCAGAGCACAGGATGCAGACATTTCTGTCCAACATCCTATGTGGTATTTATTTACAATAAAGTACACTACAGTAACTCACTCCAGAATGTGAAAGTAAGGCTTGGGCCTGAATATGTAATATGCCCCTATAGTTCTAAGAGTTCTCAAGTTAGTTTTCAAAGAAAATCTAGAATTGGTTTAAGTATTGTCAGAAATTTGACAGAAATAGTTTTCATATCCTCGAACTACTCCAGAAAAGGAAATTTCAGGTGTTTTCTTGGAATTACCAAAGGACAGCAGTCTTCTTGATCTTTTATCTATTACTAACTGTAAAATTGTGAATAAATAAAGAGAAAGCTAAAAGGAACTCATCCATTTCATGAATTATAAGCACTATGGCAGGAGATGTTATAAAAATGCTAAAACTTTACACTAAGAATATTTCATTACTCTTTTGCTTTTGTTAGAGTAAGAAAGGTTCAAGTAGACCAACTAATGCACCTGAGGTCAATACATCAAGTTCATACAACAAAAAAACAACCAAAAAAAAAACACCCAATGGGCTGAGTGATCTGTTTCAAGATTGTTTGAAGGTAGTTTAAGGCAAAAGTCTTAAACTCCTCACTTTTTCAATCATATTAAATTCTACAGAATGAAGATAAGCTATCTTTCTACACCATTTGTGTAATCAATCTCTGTTGTTAATGGCTCACCTGGGAGATGACATCTGCGTCATCAAGCCCTTTGATGGACAGCTTTTTATCAGTAAGTTGCAGAAGAATATAGTAATAAATTCCAAACTTTCTCTTTATATATATATATGTGTGTGTATATATATATATAACAAAAATGTATTTATGCAGCTGTGCACGAAAAAATTTAAAAGGTATATAAATTTCTTTTTTACAAACCACATTTAAACACATACATTTGCCAAACTCTTGCTGTTATACTATAATTCCTAGTGACTGTAATTTTTAAATTCTAACAAGTTTTCTCTCTTTCCTTCACTTCACCTCTCTTTCTCCTTTACTCTTTTCATCACCACCTTCTAAGTAAACCCAGGAATCTGGTTCAGAACTTTGAAGGTCATTGAATACAATAGAATGCATCTTCTCAGAAGTGTAATAATTGTATTACATCTCAGAATTGTCTTAGAAAAACAGGACTGAATCTAGATATAATTAGAAAAAAAATAAATCCTTTTCTGTCTCGTTTATTTTACTAAAAAAGTTCAGAATAGATCAACAGCTAATGGCATTTCCAATATCTGTAGTGCCTTGAGAATTCCATGCTTTGCTAGGGAACCTTATTCTTCAGCTGGATACAAAAGCAGCTTTATTAAGCCTTAACTTCTAGTTATGGCTAAGTTTTCCATTAGGAGAACTCAGCAGAAATTCTGTCCTGAGCAGGCCAAGTTTCTGTTAGTTATCTAGTGGATAAGACAGTAGCTTCACTCATCTACAAATGATGCCTTTAGAAAACTTACAAATTTTGCTGTCAAGAAGGAAAGCATGGGGAAATGAAGCTAGACATATTTTTACTAATTCTATGTATCATATTTTTATCTGAAAGAAAATCAATAACAAAGAAGTTGGGGGAAAAAAAACATTCTTTCTGAGATCGTGAATGGGATAAATGGGATAGCAGGTAAGAAATTTTAGTAGATTTTTCTCGATCTCGTGAGCAAAGGAGAGATGTAGGTACTAACAGTTCCTTTTAAAAGTAACAGATTGTAATCTTTTAAAATAATTCAGTTTCGATTTGCATAAATCATAGTTATAGTTTGTACATTTTTCATCTTAATTACCCCTGTTTTTGCAGATTTTCATCAAGTAGCTTACAACGTTCATATCACCCTCCTACCTGTTGCCTGAAGCTTTTTCATATCTCCCCTACCTCAGGATGCTTCAAATAATGCATCAATGTGTGACAGCAACAAGGTCTCCTGAAGAGCTGTGGGGATAAAATTTCAGAGGTCCTATTGCTTTTATGGCTGCTGCAGCTGGCTGGGAGTGGAGTAGCTTGGTGAGTGGATGAGAGAAAACACTGGATCATACTGACTTTTTTATTGCTCTTCTTGAAGATGATAAATACAGTATTATACCACAACAAACACCTGATAAACTGTATATGAAATTTCCAATTTGCAGATTTTGTGTGACCTATCCAACCTCCAAGTGTTCTGATATGGTGAAAATATTTTAAAAGTGCTTAGCACAACTTTTTCTTTTGTAACAGAGGTTAAAATCTACTTCCAAATTCAAAGATACAATTTAACTATGATACTCACTTTTTATGATTATGTGTTCATTTGTCACGAGGTGCTATTTTACTGAAGTCTGAAGACACAAAGAAACTTTTCATTGCTAGTTATCAGATCTGTGTTAAAAGAGTTCTACTCATGTGTTATAATGTTTTCTGTGTCATAGTTTTTTAGGTACTCCAAGTATTCCAATTAAATACTGTATTATAAATATTAGTTGATCTTTGCAATGTCACTTAAAACAGTTATTTGGTCCCACATATTGTAGAATTTTCAAAGGAGTTCATAAAGAGGAAAAACACTGATTTTCTATTATTTATTTTTTAATTGACTGAATTAATAAAAAAGGATAAACAATAAAGACATTATAAAAAAGGTATCAAAATTGAATTGAGCTGGAGGATGAGAAATAGTAGTAATAATATGAAATTATTTACTTTAGTCATAAAAAAGCTGACTTCTTAATGGCTGGTGACAGCTCAATTCTTTCAAGGCAAAAGGAGGAATGTGAAAATAATTTTTTTGTTGTCTGTAGTAACTGTATACACCTAAGTAAAAGTATATTGTGCAGAGGGTGATGGAGTACTGAAATTTAGAAATCCCTTATGTGCTCTATTTACTCTCTCCTTAACACTAAATAACAAACAACTTTATGTTTATTATTGAGAATTATGTAACCAAATTTTCTGTAGAAATGTCTCTTTAGTGACAGTAAAGTGAAAAAAAACCATCTCTGGGGTTTACTGAAATTATTACTGTTTGTTATGCATTCTGTTACTGATTCTGTTATATGCTATGTCAAAAAGTGAACTATTGAAACATCTCATATGAAGTGTTATCTTTAGTAGCCATTTCCAAATAGCTTCTGTGTGTTTGTGTATATACACCAGGATAAAAGTTTTGGTTGAGTTTGCTAAAATTTATTTTCAGAATGACTTTCAAATGCACCACTTTGTGTGCATGTTGAAAATGTAAGCAATGCCAATGACAAGCGTGTTTTGCTTTTTCACAGTTTTCAAACACTTTCTAAGGTCATATGGGTATTGCTGGCCAAGCATCAGTAATTTATTCGTTGCTTGATTATAAGTGGAATTGTAAATGGAATGAAATAAAATGGATATGGAGGATTACCAACTGCTGTTGGCTTACAACTGCATGCTTAAAGATGTCTTCATTCATTAACAGATTATTTTAGCCTGCCAAGGTTGAAAATGAAATGCAAGTCACAGCTTGTACAGTTATCATTGTAAGGAAAGCATCCTGCCAGTACTAGTTAGGCAGAGTGTACTTGTAGCCATTAGCAGTCCAGTCTGATTATTGGGCTCAATCTGTTTCTAATGGCAACCTTTGCAGTGACAGCATTGTCTCCATCTGTGCTCACATAAGAGATTTAAAATCTTATCATTTAAAGTTCTGAAATAACCTTACAGACACAATTATTTACTTTCTTAGGGATTGTTCCAGCTGGTGTGTGGCAACCTGGAATATCTGCAACAAGCAAGCTGGCCCCTACCTGCTGCTTAGCAAGCCAAATAGCAGTTAGACAGTATTGCCTGTAATTATGACAGGTGCTGTGACTTGATTTCTTATGTTTATTCTCTTGAACTATTTACAATTTCCCTATCCAGCATCATAGTGAATGATCTCATTTCTTCACCTTTTCAGGGAGAGCTGTTAAGTGTGCAGTGCAAACTGCTCAAGGGGGTTACTATGTATGTCAGGAGAAAAGTGGAGTGGAGGTAGGTGAAGGGAGGTAAGGCAGTAGGGAGAAAAAGAAAGAGGGCAGTGGTGTGAGTATGCTGGATGGTCCTAGAAAAATATCAGGCGATATACATGACAAAGGCATGTACCCTAATACTTTTCCTTAGTGTTTTTTTTTTCTGATATGTTATTCCTGGTATACCATTTTAGTCATATATATGTCATGCTCTTATTTCAGCTTTGCTAAGTCAAACTATTTACGGATTTTGCTTTTTTTAAATATTTTTTTCTGCTTGAGTGAATCAAATAGGTAAAGTCTGAAAAGTTGCAATAAAGAGTGGATGTACCTGTATATTTTTCATGTTTTATAAATGTTAATGTCTGATGTAGTATATATTTTGTCTTCTAAGGGATATGTTTGTAGTTACCGTGGAAGTGAGGAATGTGTTACCAATCAATCCAATTATTCTATAAAATATAGGTAGAATAATGGAACACAAGATAAGGAAGTTGATTGCTGTTTTCCAATTTTTACCAAATAAAATTTGTCTAGCTTTTGGACTGACGTATTTTATAGAAAGTTCTGGTTCACTCTTTTGTCTTGAATAGATTGTGGTACATTGGGAACTGGAATCCTTCCATATCAAAGTTATATTAACTTATAAAAGAAAAAAATATTTCTGTTTACTGATTCCAGTAAACTACCAACACTTCTACTAGGTTACTGATCTTCCAACATAACTGGAGGAATAAATTCATACTTCACATGCTGCTGGTTTCTTAAGAGAAAACTGAGTACCAATAGCAAGTATCACATTAAAATAACCTGGCTGTCTTTGTTACAAATTAAGCAAGCTATGATTGGTGGGGTCTGTGGCAAACTCCAAGACATCAAGTAGGTCTTGAACTGGCATTGCTGCCATGATTAACTCACAGCAACTCAGGCACAGGGAGCCCCGGTTCATACCTTTGTATATCAACTGATTTAGCAACCCTTTTCTATTTTTAAGTAAGGAAATAAGGAAGAGATTGTACTCTCCCAGGAAATACATGGTGATGGTAGCAACTATCTGTAAAAATAGATGGTGACTATTTGCTGTGACCAGCATGCAAGTTGAAGTTAATGTTTATGTTCAAAGGCTAAAAACCATATATCAGAATAGAACATAGTGTTCTTTCCATGAGGGCATGAGAAAATTGTATCTGGTTCAAAGAATAAGCAAACAAGGAATGGAGAGGTAGGGAAGGTAAGTCAGAACAGAAAGCATGAAGTCAAGAGAACAAAAACAGAACAAAAGAAAGGAAAATGAAGAATAATCAGGGAGGAAAGAAAGAGTTTTTCATAGTCTTGAATATAAAAAGATGACACTAAAAGTTAAATAAAGAGACTCTACAGAAACAGAAGGAACTGAATATACATATTAAATAATCCGGAATCTGACAGATTATGTTATTCAGAAAAAAAAAAAATAAAAAAAATAAAAAAAAGAACAAAGACCTCTGTCAAAGAGTGTTAATGTCAACCAGTTTTAAATACTGAATACATATCTTTATCTAAATTTCATAGATGACTAATACACTGGAAAATTGGACAGAAGCTTTTGATATGGAGATTTAAATTATCTGAGAACTGGGTTCTTCAAACGAAAAGCCTTTGAAGAAATGCTTGAATATTTGATTTATCCAAAATCTCCCAAGTTATTATTGTGTGTGTTTGGTTCCTTGTTGCAGTAGGCGACAGCGAGGATTCGGGATGTGACGCGGTAGGACACCCCTCTGCTTGGTGACGAAGGGTTAATATATGCATAAGGGGCGTAGACGAAGGAGCATAGGTATATAGGTAAATCGCACGACGCAATAAACGCCATTTTTCTGCTTGCCACATTGGTATGCACGTGCAGTTCTTTGGCCCGGGTAGGTTTTACCTGATAGTCCAGCACAGGCGCAGAGCTAAAAGAACATGGGTTGCCAGGTGTACGGCAACAGTTCCTAGTAATTTAGTGCAAACTTCTTCTACAAAACCAAAATTTGTTTTCCAAGGCAGGAATTGAGAGAAAACATGGGAAGAAGAAAATGGTTTTATCTCCCAGGATTTAGAGAAGAGCAAGAGAAATTCATGTAAAACAGACTCATTCTCTGTAAGATGCTAAATTATTAATATTTTTCAGGATATTAAGGTTGCTTTGACCAAATTTAATAATAATTTCTTAATGACTCATCGAGAAGAAAAAAATTAACAGTCTGTCTCCCAAACAACTAGAAGCAAAAATGGAACTACTACAATTTCATTTCCTCTTAAATCTTTTGCAAACAATTTGAACGTCTGAAAAATAAACTGAAAAGTTGTTAACTGTCTGATTAGTGACCAGTTCCAATTATTAAGCTGCAATAAACAAGGAGCTAGGTCGAAATGCTCAGTTATATTACAGTAGGTCAAGGTTTAGAATCTCAAGAATTAATATTATATGGGAAACAATTAAGATTTTATGGAGCTCTACCAAAACTGAGACAGCAACAATGTTTAGAGACGCTGAAAAAGATACAGGAAGAATCTGATACGTGAAGTGTGCATAGAGCACTTAATCAATTAAACAAACATAAAATCACAATACATTTTTCAAGATAAAATTTGAAATATGAGCTCTTTACAGATTCTTCCATCTTCTGTCCCAAAGCCAGTTATTTGAGTTGCAGCTTTAATGAAATTATGGAAGAGAGAAAGAACACAGAATACAGATCATCTGACTGATTTTTGGTACCTATTTTAAGATGCGATCAATCTTATGTTAAACATGATTTTCCTCATTTTGTTTACTCATAAGAGAAGTTTAGTGGACTAACTGAAATAAAGTAACATGCACGACAATTCTTTTTGCTAAAAATATATATATATATTGTTTTCTGTGCCTCTTTTATGTATTGACATGAAAACTTACTTACAAGATCAAAAAATATTTCAGTATATAATGCCACCAATAAAGAACCAGTCAGAAACGTTGTAAGAGTGTTGTCAACGATTACTATCTGTGGACTGCAGAAACTTCATTCTAGGAGATAATTATCTCAGCAATACTCACATGTTCACATTTGAAAATAGATACAAACATCTGAGTCAGTTAGACAACACTTGGAATTCAGTCAGTAACAAAATGATTTCAAATTTGTGTGAAATACTTTGTTATATATTCCTTTCTCTTACAACAATAGTTGGTTGACGTTTTTCTCTTCATTAAAATAACCCAGAGGGAAAAATAAATAAATAAATAAATGAAACACATTCTGACTTAACATAATATGAGCTTTGGCACACTTACTGATTGATGCAGAAATCAAACAATAACACATCTAATAAGGAAAAAAAGAACATGCTCACATCTGCTTGGTATGCTTGCACCAGCATTACAAATATGCTCAAAAAATGCATGTAAAGATGGCTAAAGTGTCTACATAAACTCAGCTATATTCAAATTAATTCGAAAGCCTGGAATAATCGTTGTTGAAAATTACACCATTAAAAAATTCAATTAAGATTTGTGACTCACTTCAGTTTTGATTTTATCCCTTCTGCTCTAGAAGATTATGAACTGCATATCAAGAGGCCAGTGGGGCTTGGGAGGCAATGACTAACATCCATTTCAACACATTTCTTTTGGATTAAGATGCCACTGACTCTATGAAAAAAAAGGATTAAGACGCCTCACACCATTTTTTACATTTTGTAACAGTACTGCAGTTGACATATTTTTCTTCAAAATAGTATGTTTTACAAGATTTTGGGAAGGAAGTGTTATTGATTATTTTGCAGGAACTCAGTGTTTTGGGATTTCATATTTATTATATATTTTGAAGCTTTGTTTTTGGTTTTGTTTTGAAATATCAGCAACATGTTTCTAACTTTCTAGTTTTACAACATCTGCTGGTGTTAGCTGTAGTGGAAAATCTACTCTTGTATCTATCTGCTGTACAAAAAGTTAAGCAGTGGGAGAATGAAATATGCAGATGTATCTGCTCCTATTGTAGTTAGAAGTTATGGTATTTCTCTTCTTTTTATGGCATCTGGTCCCATGATCTGTTGAACTCATGAGAAACCTAGGAACAATCATAACAATGTTGGTTGGAAGGAGTCCAGCTTGCTTGGAGCAAGTCTTACACCACCACTAGCTCAAGGATGCCATGGCTGTTCCCCTAAATCTTCAGGAATGGCAATAGTCAAATAATCCACACATGAGTTTCACTCCTATATCAGGAATTTTTTCTTCTGAATGTCTATCTTCCAATACCTAATTTTTCATGATTCACCCTGTTCCTGCAGCCCTTTCTCACTAAAATACCCCGATAAGTTTTGAACACTCCCATAATATGCTCCAAATGTCCTGTGTTATGCTTGCTCCCTTTTTTATGAGACCTGTGAGAATTTTTTTTCATGGCTTCTTATCAGTAGAGAGACTGGACCTTGTAAAGTGAATACACTAAAGAAAATGGGATCAGATAACATCAGAACACAAGTTGTTACTGGCGCAACTTACCACTGATGTTCCTTCTTTTTCTCTCAGACCTAACAAGCAGGATATAGAGCCAAAGCAGAGGAAGACAGGGTACCATATTCCATTAGAAATACCTTAATTTTACCAATGGGACACTCAGTAATTTCACAGTCAAATGAGGACTTTTCAAAGTCAAGATGTTTTCTCATTTTGTAAATCACAACGTGTTAAGGGATAAAGCTTTCTAGATTTTATAAAACAAATTCTACTGCTTGTATAGAATTGTATCTTCCAAGAAATACTTTTGGGATAAAAAATATTCCAAGTAATCTTCTTTCCATAATGAACGTTAACTTCATTTTGATCATGTATTAGCATTTTTGTCCCACAAATAAGAATTACAAATTGTACAGTATGTTCTGTGTGTGTACATGAATTTGTATTTACATTCAAATATAAATGATCAGAGTTAAGTGATTGCAAAAATGTGCAAGTAATGATTTGAAAAATAATAGCAATTTAAAAACTTGAATAATCTGAGAAAAACTAAAAGAGCTACAAGTAAGCAAACATATTTATGTAATCATAATTATTTAGACAATATTTTAGAAATTTTTCCTAATTTTTAGAACATGATCAATCATAACAGATGATACTAAGTGTTAGAGTATTCAAAAATTGCCTCTATTATTTCCATTTTCTGAATTACTAATAAGACAGTTCTGAATGGGTCTTTTTCTTTCAAGAGCCCATATAACATTACGTTTCTGCTTTTATGGAGAAAACTGCCTTTATAATCAATAATGTATGGAAAAAGTTGAATGGAAAGAATTCTGGATTAAACTCCGCCTCCCCCCCCCCCCCCTTAAAAATCAAATAGAAATGCAATCTGTGTTTTTTTTGCATCAGAAAAGAGGCAGCTGGCCCAGTACTGACCTTATTCATATTAGCATTATGCTAGTGTGCCAATTAAGATACTATCCTGTTACTGTGGAACCAGTAAGAAGAAAATTAGGCCAATTTCTGCACATAGACAGCAATTAAGAATCAATTTGGTAATACCACATCTGAAATTAAAAAGTCTAAGTCACATGTGGACCTGCCATTCAAACTGAGCTCATATAAGCTGTGTGTATGACACCAGAATCTGACTTCCTGATACTAGTTTAAAAAAAAGTCACACCAGGCTTGTAAGAGCAAACTCTAAAACAGCAGGAGTTTGAAAGCATTTCGTGATTGTGGTATTGCCAAATGACTTCCACCTGCTAACTATGGTAGGAAAATAATTTTTCTGTATGGCACCTGCATAGATGAAGATCAGTATCTGTATGTGGAAAGGGAAGAAAAGAACAACAAATAAGAGTGGTATGAAAGAGAGTAGAATTTTGTTCCTAAGGATCTAGAATAAAAATGACTCTGATTGATAGGTATGAGAAACTACACAAAGATACTACCCAGCTTCTACATGACTATTAAGAAAAAGGGAAAAGATTCGTAATGATCTTGTCACCTTGCAGTTTATTTGTAATGTAGCTAATCTAAGCAAGACAAGCTATTTAGGCTTCATTACAGTCAATAGTCAATTATATGCACCTGAAGAAGGCATTTTCATTTCACCCGCGTTAGAGAACAGAAAATTGCGGTCACTGTAGCGGAGAAGTGAAGTAAAATAGGAGGATGGAATCTTGATAGGAAAGTGAAACAACCAGCCACAGGAAGAATACATAGAAAATGGTTGCATTATGATAATGGTGCTATATTGATTTTACAGCGTCCTGCTAAGGAATCTTAAAAGATTTTTGACAATAATTTTGTCACATGCTCCCCCTTCAGCATCAACTGTATCATCACTTTTGAAAGGTAACTTCAAATGAAGTTCTAAGTACTATCTTTGTATAATTCTAAGCACAATGGTAATACAAATTTTGCTGCAAAAATAATGCAGATGTAATGAAATCACCAAAGAAAACCTTTTTTTCTGTGTTATTCCCAGGCAATTTTACAGGTACCAATTGTCTTACAGAAGCAAAACTGGATACTATTCAGCATGACTTTTAGTTTATCAGTTTTGGTGTAGAAAGAGTACTGTTTGTTCTGGGGATTAGCTGTTGTCCCATTTCACCTTGCGTTCTGAATAATAAATGGTTATGCAAGCTGTCTTCAATATAATTTGTCATATAAACTCTATATAATTATTAAGATAAGATAATATGTGACAATATTTATGGAATAATATCCTCCCAATCATTCATCTGCTTCTAAATGCTAAGGGCCAATTAGATGATTTTTGCCTCTGAGATCTGGTAATCATTTGTTGACAGATATTAAATGATTCAACTGTTTTCTCCCATGAAAGATGTGCTATTTTTGGTTTTCCTTCCCCCCCTTCTTTTTCTGTTAATATGAATGCAGTAGTTAATTAAAGCTCAAGATATTTACAACATCCAGTATTTGAATTGCACTACACTTTGCTTCAAAACTATGAGCAATTAACGCATAGAGCCTTTTAAAATTAATTGCAAGCCTTACTATCAACACAGTATTTCATTTCATTAAAACAAGATTTTGCTATCCAGCTGCTTTGATCTGCAGCCAGTGCTGCAGTCTGGTCCACAAAGAAGCACATACATCACAGGAAAGACCTTCCAAGACTTTTACTGAGGCATATGTCTTTTATTGGAAACATGTAGTGCTACGTAGTGTGGCATTTCCCCTCATCACCTATGTTCCTTCCCTGTGGCCAGTCGCAGACCATTCCTACAGCAGCAAAAGGGATTACAGCTAAAGGAAAAGAGTGGTGGCCTGTGTCACCCATTCCAGTTTCAGTGTGTCTAATAGCTAACAAGTCCAACAGAAACTTTTGGGCCCTTCTGACTAGGAATGAACATGGAATAGAAGGTGGATGGGAGATTAACGCTCATCTTTGTAATACTTAGTCTATGATTTGTACAGCTGACCCAAGTTACGAGGTGAAGGATGCATAACTGAATGTCAAATAATTTGGTGCAAGTCAATAATAATCATATTCCATTTTCCTTGCCATATCAAATCTTACAGATTTTAGCTTAAGGTAGTTTTGCAGCTGAGAAACTTCACCATTCATTGTCCCCTATTTATTTAGGGTTTTTATTCAGGATTTTATTCAGTTTTTATTATCTACTACTGCCTATAAAAATAAACTGAATACCTGATAGCTTAGCACATAAAATTTGCATTTCAGGTTCATTTCAGTGTTTGTCACATATTTGTATGACCAAATGACAATACTTGCTATGTTTATAAAATCAATATAGCCTCATAAAGGAGAGATTTTTTTTCATTTACTACAGAAGCTGTTACTGTTTATTATGCAAAGGTATTATAAATGAATTGCTTTTCCTTACTGCTGTTTATTTCTTACTTTTTTCTTTTTTATTTCTCCACCGAAATTCCCTTCAACAGAAGAGAGCAGTCGTATGCAAGATATTTAAATACGCTGCTAGTAAAGCAAGAAACTGATAGACTTTTTCTGCTTTCTGCGATAGGATCTGGTCCATCAACCTCTAAATACCAGGCAGTGATTCTGAACACTACTGATGAATTTCATGTGCCGTTAAAAGGGCTTTTTCTGCCAAGTCTACCTATTGGTTTGCTTGTCATCAAAATTCAACTGAAGGTGTGAAGGTCCTCCTCCATCTAAATAAAAGGATTAAAAAAGTCATTTTAGCAAAAGCTCAAGTGACTCTTAAGAATTGTGTTCATCATAATCTGAGGCAGTGGTTTGACCT
Source organism: Alectoris magna (assembly GCA_030625065.1). Taxonomy (NCBI): domain Eukaryota; kingdom Metazoa; phylum Chordata; class Aves; order Galliformes; family Phasianidae; genus Alectoris; species Alectoris magna. Next base: position 30,228,040 of record CM060563.1, on the reverse strand, counting down.
TGAAGTACTGTATCCCACCAGGTTTGAGACTGATGAAATACTGACAGGAATGTTCAGCCTCTACAGGAAGGTTCACCAGTATCTGCTTCTGGCATTATGGGCCAATATAATTAAATAGGAGGCATTACTTTTTGAGCATCCTTCTTATATCTTGGAACAATTTATAGGTTTTTTTCCCCCCAGCTTCTAACAGAGAACACAACAGTAACATTTTGAAATTTCCAACAAAATAAATCAGTCTGTCTCATGTCACATGCTAATAGGCTGAGTTAAGAGTTGCCATTAATTTCAGCTAATAGAAATGTGGAGACAGGCACCAGCCACATAACCTGCTCGATTTTGTGCCAGACCTCCCACAAGCTTCTCAGCTCTGCTCCTGACATATGCTGTCTTTCCACTGACAATCACAAGGTATCTCCTTGGTTTTGAGGTAGAATGCTACAAGCCACCCAACTTTTACAGATTCAGATACATCGTCTGACAAAATGTATGTAAGATAAGTTGTGTGTGAGAGTTAATTACTCCTAGAAAATATAATGTGGCATTTGACAAGACAAGGCAAAGAAACTTCCTGTTCCTAATGATGTATTTTTGAGTGTTCTTTTCATATGATCAGAAGGGATTCAAGTTACTAAGGCATCATGGTGAACCAAGAGAGAATTATGCAGTGTTTGTAAGCTGTGCTATTCTGACTGTTTCAAGTTTGAGATTTGTTTGTTTGTGGGTTGTTCAGGTTTTTTTGTTGTTGTTTTCTTTTTAATTGCTACTTTTTCAAGAATCAAGCAAAACACAGGACAAGATAAATATCCCAGAAAATATATCTTTCAGATAGACAGGGATTTTTTAATTGTCAATGCCATTTTCTTTTTCCTGCTGGATACAAGCAGTATATATTCAAGCTACTGATTTATATATATACATACACATTAATTGACATATATATACATGTATAAATGTATATATGTGACTATAGTCCCAGTTTAAATTGTTTTCTGCTTGCTAAGTATTGTTCATTTCCTGCTAGAAATTAATTAGCAAATATATAAAAAAGATTATGTTAAAAAAGATAATGTACAATCTCCTTTTGTCAGTTTTTAGTTTTCATAATACATATTCATTTTCAATTTACATTCAATTTACATTTATTCTTGATCTGTCCTTCATTGCTGTCTTACTGTTTTATACTATAACGTTAACAACAGCAAAACTTTACCTGTTTTAAAATAATGTGAGCAAAAAAAAAAAAAAAAAAAAAAGCAGACTTTCTTGCAAATGCAAACATATCATATATTGTTCTCAATTTACATTGACACCCACTGAGAAACTGGAGGTGAATTTATGTCATCACTAGTTTTTCACACATTTATACTGGTGCTTTTAACTTTCCCTGTTTAGCCACAGCTATTTGAGATGCCTCCCACATTCACTGTAGAAAGCCCACTGTTAACTAACTTCTTGTTTAAATGAAAGGCTATGCTGACAATTAAATGTGGGATCATGCATGCTTCAGTGCCATACCTTATTATAATCAACGTGAGTAGAAGCAGAGTGCTGAAATTATGGGTTTTAGTCTGCATCTGCACGGCATTATTATGCTTATCAAGGTGAAAATGTCGACACTGAAGAATATAATTGTGTACCTTAAGCTGCAGCAATATTTAAACTGAGCTCCTGCCTCCTCTATTAATGCATCAGAGCACTACTCTTAAGAGGCACTGTAACTCTTTATGTAGACAGAGCTTTCTGTTCATGAATTTATTTCATTTCTTGCTTGTTTTTTAAAGATTTTCCTATACAAAGTTTTCTGTTTGTATATTAATTCGATATAGATTTTCTGGTGCATTTTTTCTTGCTTTTTAACAAAGTCAGAGACCAGAGAGAATAGTGTACATTTCTATATAGCTCCACTGCTCTCCAGGAGGTCAAGTGTGAAATGAGTTCAGAGACTCATTGACAGTCCGTGCGTGAGCTGAAACAAGTTAAGCTAGTTATCAGTAATTTGGAGCTGTGACTGTAGTCTTCATTCTTACTGTATCAAATCAAATAAAAAAAATAAAATAATTCAGCATGTTTAGTATATTATAATTTTCATCTGAAGAATGTCTCATATAAATTACTCATGTTTTCTTTGTTGATTTTAATGTTTAATCATCTTGAACATTTTGATCTGTTATTCATTTTTATCACAAAACAAATGTGATTTTCTTAATATAGTATATTGCTTTATTGTGTTTCATATACGTGCATTGCTTGTAAGCAAGTCACTTTAAAGTTATTTGTATAGATGGAATATAACATTTCTCTTTACTCAAAAAAGGAGAGAATGTTTTGCCCTCTGGAATCACAGTGACTCTCTTGAGCAAATTAAAATGTGCATAACCCACAGCAATGCAACACACATATCAAAGTCCAGACCCCTGCCTGAACATAAGTTTAAATTTCTCAAATAATATTACTGCAAACCCTGTAGTCCTTCTCCTCCTCACCACTCTCCTTTTCTCCTCAACTCTTTTTTTTTACCACAGTTTCCTTTTATAAAAGAGTTTTGTCAAGAAGTCAGTAGGTATGCTAAGTGAATACAATAAACGGTTTATTTTGAGATTTTTTTCTGTTTCAATTTCTTGAAAAAAAAGGAATGTGCACAGGATTCAGTATTGAATGATTATTTTAAAGTTATTTGCTTAGTTCTAAACTACTCTTTGGCTATTCTCAACCTGATTTTGCCATGAAGAGAAAAACAAAGGCCAGTTAAGTGCTTACTTATTACATATATGATGAAAATTACCTTTTCTATTCCTTTGTTTGAGAAGGAAAAAAAAGGTAGAAAAAATACGTGATGTAGTGGAAATGCTAAGTCACAGCTTGAAGCAGTGATTGAGCACCTGGTGGGAAGGCAGGGCCAACCCAGGGGAGTGCAGGTGCATGCAGTGTACCTGAGTGACCAGAAGATGTGGAGCCACGATCTACCCCTTCCCAGACCTCATTTAAGTGTTGGCAGTGGCAGCAAAGGTATCTCTTTGGAGATTCTTGTGTAACTCAGTTCTCCTGAAGGTAAGCATCTTATTTCTTTTGTTTTTATGCCCATTGCTGTCATGTATGATCAAATCCTCTCTTGCTGCATTTGGGGATCTTGTTGCTCTGTTGTCATAACTGCATTTTCTATTATGCTACAGTCTGTCTTCAGAAGGCTTCAGTTTCTATGACTGATTCTGGTAAAAATAATCAGCTACAGAGAACATTTACTTACTCATGTTTAAGTATTTGGTAACCTAAGTGAAAGAGCAGCCCACTTGAACATTTGTAAATTTCTAATGTGCAGCACAAACTATGGTAGTGAAGGAAGACTACAGCTACACATCAAGCATAGGCAGAGATCAAGAAAAATTAATGATCCTAGATTTACTCTGGCATAAATTGTGGAAGTGAAAAAGTTACTTATACCACTCAAAATAATTAAGAAAAATTATTTCCATTGAAGCATTGATCTTTGGCATGCTTGTCAGCTGTGAAGATCCAAATTTATATTTAATGTGTTTATCCATATACAAATAACACATGGTGAAAGCTTCAATATACTATCTGTTTCCATCTTATGACTGTTTCTGACTGCAGTTTTATGTTATAGCGACTACTAAAAGATCCTTGCCTTTGTATGAGGTAGCTAGTCCATTGACAAAAAAAATGGCTACTTACTGAGTCTCTTGCAGTGGACTACTGAGGTCTGGACTCACAAATTTCAACTGTTGGCATGTTCATCCTGCAGGAAGGAAACAATGTGTAAGGCTAAATGGGGGAGTCAGATTTATATTAAATGTTATACTAATAACAGTCATAAAAATGTTAAATGTTATGTCACAGAAAATATGTACTGTGAGTCTAGGAGACTTGTAACAGTAATGGGTCAGTTTAAGCAACATAGTTTTCTTAATTGTAAACATAAAAGTTGCAGCTTGAGTTTGTTTCTAGTCTTTCTTACGTTCGTATATCTCTAAAAGATTTCTGTGAAACTGATGTAGTAAAACTAATATGAATCAGTATTTTAAAATGAGACCGACTCTTGTTACATATTAGTATCAAGATTGTGTATCTCCACAGATTTTTATTAGTTATATATCAAGGTCAGACTTTTAAAAATAGCTGTAAAATCAACCCTTTTGCTTCAATGACAGGTTAATCCTTTCTATTGCATACATTGAAATATATGTGAGAACCTATTATGAGTTCTGCAGATAGGGTTTGCATTTTTTACTTATTTATTCCCTGCATAGGGTTAGAGTTCTGCATGCAAGTCAAAGCCCATATTCCTGTACAGGCAAGTCTTATTACTGGTCATCAAGAATGTTAAGCTTTTTGGGACCAACACACAGAATGGTATAGATTTTAAGGAACCTCAGGAGACCAGCTAGGCCAATCTCCTCTAATAAAGTAGGGTAAAAACATCCAGATGGCTTTTGAGTATCTTCAAGGAAGGAGTCTCCACAACTTCTCTGCACACCCTCTCTGTCACAGTGGGATTTTACTATGTGCACCTTTTGGCTTTCTAATAAAGCTACACTTTTCACAAACTCATAGTACACAAAGGTACAGATACACGCACAAAATGATTCTGGTGAAGTCCTCACATTAATGGGGCCTGGGTCATAATAGCAATGACTGGCAGTAAGGACCCTGGTTTTCATCAGGACAGGATGTCCTCAAAGATATTGACTGTCCCCTCCAACTGGTCATCACAGGCATACGTAAAATGTTTCTGAGCGTAAGCTGTCTGCTGTTGTAATGCAGAGTGAAGAATCTCAGAGACACGTAGCTAGAGGGGAATTTTGTTGCTGTGCATTCCTGTGAGTCTGTGGGAAGGAGGCGAGAGAGGGGAATAGGCTGTGATGTGACATTTCTTTGAAGCTCAATTGCAAATAAGGCTCATACTAAATAAGCCCCTGCTAGGAGCTGTCAATTGTTATTTGTAGTGTTTAGCTTACAACCAAAAATCTGTTTTGGTTCAACTGTTGCAGGCATCGTAAAATCATCAAAGTGATGATTTAGCTCTGGTACAGGAAAAATAACAGTTTGCATGATTTTCAATTCAACTTCGTTTGTTTGATTATCTACATCTATGATTTTAAAATATGGAGCTTGTCTCTGCCAAAGGATCGGGCCTCATAAATTTTTATATAAGCCCTGTACTTTCCTCATGTATGTAACCCCTCTCTGCCTTCTTGTTTCTCTTTTGATAATGAAGTGCTGACAAGCCATGTTCAATTGTCTTGCGGAGGAGAGAAGATCAAATACATACTGAGTATTAAAAAGAATTAAGAATGTCCACAGGGAGAAAAATTACGTAGATCATGAATTCGCTCGTACTGGTGAACAGATTGTCAGTCACCATGAAAAAGCATTTTGGGGGTGTCCTGCCTCTAGAAGGGAACAAGCCTTCTGGCACAGCCGCGGAGGAAAAATCTTCTGGGAGGTTTCAGGATTGGCTCTTGTCAGAAGTGAGAAAAGCAGCTGAGTGTGGGGTAAAGGAAAGGAGGAATGCTACTTGCAAATGCTTTATAGCCTGTTTTTTATGCTTTGCTTTCTCACATGCAGAGAGAAAAAATTCCTTCTCAAGCTACAGCAAAATGAAGAGCCAATACTCTTATTTTTCCCCAAAAGTGTGCTCCCTCTGCTTCCTGACTGTTTGTTCCTCTTTCATGTGGTTTGAGTGTATATTTTATTTTATTCTAGTTAAGGCTATGCTCCAGGGAAGGAAACAAACCAAAATAAATTGTCAGGCCTCTGAGATATTATGAAAACAAATTTGGGAATTAGGCCTAAGTAAGCGATGACCGAGAAAGCGGGAAAAGAACTTATAAGGAGTTTACAAGGAGTCTGGTAGAGACAGTTGTAGAATTACGAAGAGATGTGCAAAGCATTCTTGCAATCCTTATCATTACTATGTGCAACCCCATATAGAGAAGGCTATGCATCATGGGGATGAACTGAATTATAAATTAAAACACAGATTTGGTCAGTACATACATAGAAAATATATATATATGTATTTTTCCTCAGAAAGTAGAATTACTTTGTATGAATTCTATCAAAATGCTTGCATTTACAGTTCTACACAAGTACAAATTGAAAAATCTTCCAGAAAATTTTCTGTCTGAAGCTAAGCCTTCACTGGTGTTTTCAAGTTTGGTCTCTCTCCTTTTTCTTATCCATGTCAGCTTACATTACAAAAATGTTCATTCACCCGTCTTCTATCCTCATACTCAACTAGAACTATTCTATAGATGACAGAACAAAGCAAATGTAGACTTAAATAAATAAAAGGGGATGTAATTAAATCAAAGGGGTTTTTTTGGTTTTTTTTTGTTTGTTTGTTTGGGGTTTTTTTGTGAGAAAGAACAAGAAAAAGAGGTCAATAGTCTTGAATTATTCACAGAGGGTCAAACTCTGGTTCATTTAGCACAGTATATAAGTGGTCTGTTTATTCTGATAATGCTATTGCTTTATATGATATATATATATCAAATGAAATATTCAGAAAGCTCAGGAAGAAAACTTTACAGCCTCAGAGACAAACATTTATCTTGAATGGGGGGAAAACTTTGAAAGTTAATGTTCTTGCTTCACTGTTTGCATCAATATCTCCAGAGTCAGAACTTCCTCATCTTCATCAGGAGTTAATCTACATACATGTTAAAAAATAATAAAAATAAAAAAAAAAATGCCAGCCTTCATCTTTCCAAGCTGAATAAGGCAGCATTTTCTCTTAAAATAAATGAAACTCTGATTTGTGCTTAACTTGAGCTTAATTTGAAACAAAAATTTTCTGGCATCTTGTAAGGAATGTAACTTCCCAACTGCTGTCTTGACCTAGCTGACAGGCAAATCAGGTTTAGGTTTGTTCCTTCAAGGTTATCTCTTCCATGGTAAGTTTTCTATTTGGTATGCATGCTGACAAAAGCACCCTTTGAATATATGTTGTTGTCTTGTTTCTGCAAGATCTTAAGCTTTCTTTAAACTGTGATGAAATTTGCGTAAAAGAGTTCTAATCACCAAAGAATGCCTTTAAAGCCTTGATGTTTTCAGTTGTTAGACCACCTTGTAAAAGCTGCTGTGGATAATTAAAGCTCTTGTCCAGTGGAGTATAAAGCTTGGCTATACTTACAGGCCTCATGGTGACAATAAAAGGCATCTAAGATTGGGCTAGGACATGTTCTTGTGTCAGTCATCATAACAAAGTCTAGTGTTCCTTTTCTTCAGCTTACAAACTCATCTATTACTGATAGTCCAAAGCGAAGTTAGGAAACAAAACAATTTATTATGCATGTTTCTTATTATAATAGAATAAGGCATCCAGAGATGCTTGGGGATATAGTAAATATTTGCAAGTTTGGATAACATTTGCCCTCATAACTGGCAGAATTGATCTTTTGCTAAGAATTCATTTCACAGATCAGAATTAGTATCCCATCTCACGAACAGGTCTCATAAACATGTAGCCCTTTTCAGATTTCTAAAGAAGAGCAGTTTATAAAAATACAATTTCTGGGGAAGTTTAAAATATGTTAGAAGGAAAAGTAAGGTTTCAGCTGAAAAAACACTGAAACAAAACAAAAATCTAATTTTCCATCCTCTCTTCTGGAACTGTATTTGTTTGTCGCGTTGCTGTAAAAAATATGATATTAGTACTACATTGCTAGCATCTTAGCAGACATTACTTCTTTAAAAAACCATCAATGCAGAAATACCAAAACTTGGCGAATGTTTGGTATCCGAACCGAAGGGACTTTTAAAATAATTTCACAAAGTCATTAATGCTTTTAATTGTTTGACTCATTCAAGTTTGCTTTATCTTATGCTGCCATTTGCATCTCTGTGAAGAAAGTATTGAAAACTGAGGTGGAATGTGAGTAGTTTAGATGATTATTTTTCTATGGATGTTGTAATTAACATAGTTGTTTTAGTATGTTCAAGTATGTTATAAACTACCATGCTTGTTCATCAAAACACCTGTGAATGAATGGCAGAGAAATGTGAATGATATCGAATGTTTCTTACATTTACCAAGGACCATTTCAGATATTCTCCCGCTACTCAAGTTGATTGCATCATGGTTGCTGAGTATTATATTATACATATTTGCATTATATATTGCTGAGTAAACTAAGATTATGCTCTGAGGAACAGTAATATAAAAGCTTAGAAATCAATGTTGATCTCACTGTAAACTATAGTACCGTTGACTGTTAAGCATTTTTGAGTTGGAAAATTATTCTGACTTGATTTGGCTGGTGTTCCCCTAAGTGTTTGTGTTAGGGCAGCAGAACTTGTGTGTGAGGTGCAAGGAGAAACATCCTAGTAAACTTACATTGTAGATGTTAGCTTGAAATATAAGAATGCTTCTAGTCAAAAGATGATAGAATTATTCTGTTTCCTAAGCCGGAAACTGTGGAGAACGTAATCTATTTTACTGATGGAGTGGGAAGTCACTTAATAACCACGTAAGTCAAATAAGGTCATCTATTCCAGATGATTTACCATGAACAAAGCACTTCAGTGAGTCCCATATGAAGACAAACCATTATTCTATTTAGGGGAAAGCTATACAAAAATTTTATACTGCTTGCATAATGCAAATATATATATATAATATTTATATATATATTATTTATATATATTATATATGTATTTGTATTATGCAAGCAGTATAAAATTTTATATATATAATATATATATATTATATATTTATATAAATATATATTATATATATATATTTATTATATATATAAATATATATATTATATATATATATATAGGAACTTACTTGTAAACAATGTATTGAATCAGTTTTCTAGTTAAAATCACTTATTTTCCACACCAAACTTCAAAGGAGTGTAAGAAACAGCTTTCTTAGCCTTCACTACTAGCTTAATTAGTTAATTTGACCATACAAGTGAAATAAAGCAGGAATACTCATTAAGTACAGTAGACAGACACAAAAAAATTTGTCAGCTGACTTGCTGTGGTGGTGTAAGGGGCATTTGCTCCTAATCCACCCAGTAGGAGACACATGTAGCTGCACTATGAGAATCTTGGTCTAGTTCCTCATCTGAGGACTGTTGTTTATATTAAGCTCTGTAAGAATTATCATTTATATGGTGGTACATAGTACGTTGTGATGATAGTGCATTTTTTGTGGCTTCCTAATATGTTGGCATTACCAGTGCTGAGGTTTTATTATCGTCTTAAGCTGATCGAACGCTTGGTGTTAGCTTAAAGAAGTGTTTCTCCTCTGGTGGACATGCCCATTGACTCAATTTTTGGTAACCTCCACTGTCTTGGGCTGCAGTACTATCTATACTATCATTAAAATAATCTGCTTTTCATCGGCAAAGACCAAATATATATATATTTGTATATATATATGCCATATATATACATATATATATATGTACATATACAGCTCAGAAAGCTTAAAAAAGCATTTGAAAGTATAATTATCTAAGCAATTCACAACTGTTTTGTCTTGCTGTACTCAGTAATTATCACTTAGATACAAAACAAACAACATTGCTTATGTGCCTTAAGGTGAACTTCTGAGCAAAAATACAGGCCAGTTAACATACAGCATTTTTTTTATCAGGCTCACTGATTTTACTGGCATAGCACGTAGCATGAACTTAGCATATGTTGGAGTGCTACTGGAGAAGAGGATATAACATTGCACCAGGAGTGAGTTTTAACAAAGAAAGGCTACTTTACAGATATATAATTATTTATATATATATATAATTATTTATATATAAACAGTTGATGTACTAAAGGAAAGAGATCGTAGGATAGAATCACTGAGGTTGAAAAAGACCCACAGGATCACCCAGTCCAACCATTTACTCATCACCAATAGTTCTCACTAAACCATGCCCCTCAACACAATGTCCAAACGTTCCCTGAACACCTCCAGGGTTGGTGACTCCACCACCTCCCTGGGCAGCCCATTCCAGTGCCTGACCACTCTTTCAGAGAAGTAGTATTTCCTAGTGTCCAGCCTAAATCTCCTCTGCCACAGCTTGAAGCCATTCCCTTTAGTCCTATCACCAGTTACAAGAGAGAAGAGGCCACACCCTGTCTTGCTGCAATTTATAGGAGGGAGAGGAGGTTCTTTGGTATATGTGTAACTGGTGTAAGATTAAAATACAACAGTTCAAATGTTGGTCCAACCAGTTTATTACAAATCTTAATCAGGGAGATGGGGAAGGGGAGGATGGACACTATTATGATGTAGGGTGATAGGGAAGGCAGGCGATAGTAAAGATAGGAAATAGAAGCAAGGAGTCTTTGTAGGAATCAAGAAGGAGATAGATAGTCATCACCATGGATCCAGTGTGGTTTGTAGTTCAGTCATTGATCTTCAGTAGTGGTGGGTTGTCGGGTGATGTTGTTCCATTGGCAATGACGGTGACCACGGCAACAGTTTCCAATGGTAGTACAAACTTATTTGTAAGTCCAAAGTGGTTTAGTCAGCTCTCCTTGGGGCAGCAGTTTCTTGCTCTGAGATCTCAGCAGAGACTCCTTTGTTTCCAACTTCCAGGCCTTGCCAGCAGATAAGAGGGAGCAGGGATGCCCACCAGCACCCTATTTCTCACAGGATGGTATCATTCCCTCAGTTTTCCCATACCAAGCTGGAGCTATTTAGTCACAGGCCAGATCTTCTGTCAGTAAACACTCCTGAGCGCTCTCTTCTGGAGGCAAGCAGCTCTGAAGGAAGGTGCTCTCAAGTGTCAACAGAGTGATGTTGATTGTCACATGGCAGCACCTATCACTTGCCTCCTCCATAAATCAGTGAGAGTCTTATCACAAGAAATATCTCAGGAAGCAAGCTTTGAGCCAGAAAACAAAGTAGGATTCTCACAAACCTCAGCTGACAACAACCTTCCTTCAGGTAGTTACAGAGAGCAATCAGGTCTCTCCTGAGCCTCCTCTTCTCCAGACTGAACAATCCCAGCTCCTTCAGCCTCTCCTCATATGGCCTGTGCTCCAGACCCCTCACCAGCTTTGTTGCTCTTTTTTGAACATGCTCCGAGGCCTCAATGTCTTTCTTGCAGCGAGGGACCCAAAACTGGATACAGTACTTGAGGAGTGGCCTCACCAGAGCTGAGTACAGGGGGACAATCACTTCCCTGATTCTGCTGGCAACACTGTTTCTGATGCAAGCCAGGATGTCATTGGCCTTCTTGGCCACCTGGGCACACTTCTGGCTCATATTCAGCAAAGCATCAATCAATACCCCCAGGTCCATTTCCTCTGCATGGTCTTCTAGCCACTCTGACCCAAGCCTGAAGCATTGCCTGGGGCTGTTGTGGCCAAAGTGCAGGACCCGGCATTTGGTCTTGCTGAACCTCATCCCATTGGCTTCAGCCCAGCTCTCCAGATGCGATAACAATGAAGAAAGGACCAAAAAAAAATTGCAAATACTAAAGTCAAGAGGATAAATAAAGGTAAGAAAGTGAGAAGATGAAGTGAGAAAGAGGAAAAAATAGGTAAATTTAAAATGGTGGATTGTAACTTTGTGATATTGTATAATTGAGTAAAAATGGAAAGATAAATGGATTTTGAACAGCTGGAATTTAAAGCCACATCTATAAATTTACTTTTAATGAGAGGGGCAAAAAATTGCTGAGCTTTATATTTTAGTAAATGCTGCCATGTAAATTCAAAATCACTTTGTAATTTTACTGACTTTTCAAATAAGATTGTTTTGGATTTCTCTGATGGTATTCAAATATTTACCACGTATCTAAACATGGCTAAAACAGTTAGCAACAAAGAACTTTTTTTTTTTTTTTTTTTTTTTTTTTTACATTTTATAGTACACACATTGCAGTATGCAGAATACAACATGCAGATGATTACATTCCTTGACAACTGTTGTTGAAATCTGAGTAAACAAATAATTATGGGCTTTAAAACATGATTTTCATTCATTTATAGTTGGACATTAAGATCTGACATGGTAATCTTAAAGTAACATATTAGAAAACCTTTCAACTTGCAGACAATTAGAGTTATTGTGGGGTCACTGTGGGTTAACAATTTGTTCCTGGAGTGGGAGCTTTGTCATTTATTTAACAGGATCAGTAAAGAACACTTTGGGTTTGTTGTTTTTTGTTTTTGTTTTTTTTCCTTAGTTCATGTGAACAGTGAACTATATTCATAGAATAGTTAGTCTTATCGGAAATCTAGTAAAACATGAAAACATCTGAAACAGTAAAGCTAAGGAATAGTTGTGCTTACACTGCGAGCTGGTCTTTCCATACCCAGATATACTATATTTATAAGAATGCTTGAGATTTCTGCTTTAACCTAGAATAAAGACATGGCTGAGTCCAGTAAAAGAAAGTGGATTGGCAAACAACAAATTCCTTCAGGTGCAGGTACTGGCAGAAGTCATATTCCACGTTTCAACTGCGAGTACTTTCTAAGACTTCCAACCAAGGAGTCAAATGCATTCAAATTGCTTATAACTGTTAGCATGCAATGGCATCTGTTTCCAGGATATCCATAAGGGTGAGCACATGCACACAGCATTCATTAAATAACATTGAGATACATGTTAATTAGTAGTGCTCTTTCATTACCAGTCACAAAGCAAGATTGAGTTTGGTAAACAAAGCATTAGATCATAGAATTGTAGGCTGGCCTGGGTTGAAAAGGACTACAATGATCATCTAGTTTCTGTTCCCTGCTATGTGTGGGGCCACGAACCACTATACAAAGCTGCCCAGAGCCACATCCAGTCTGGCCTTGAATGCCTCCAGGGATGGGGCATTTACAACCTCCTTGGGCAAACTGTTCCAGTGCATCACCACTGTCTGAGTGAAAAACGTTCTCCTAGTATCTAACCTAAACCTCCCCTATCTTTGTTTAAAACCATTCCCCTTTGTCCTATTGCTATCCACCCTCGTAAACAGTTGTTTAAACCCTTCTGTTTATATGTTCCTTTCAAATATTGGAAGGCCATAATGAAGTCTCCCTGGAGCCTTCTCTTCTCCAAGCTAAACAAACCCAGTTCCCTCAACCCTTCCTCATAGGAGAGGTGCTCCAGCCCTCTGTTCATCTTAGTGTCCCTCCTCTGGATCTGTTCCAAGATCTCCATGTCCTTGTGCTAGGGGCCCTGGGCCTGGACATAGTACTCCAGATTAGGTCTCACAAGAGCTGAATACAGGGGAATGGTCACCTCCCTCTCCCTGCTGGCCACTCTTATTCCAATGCAGCCCAGGACATAGTTGGCTTTCCAGGCTGCAAGTAAGTGCACGCTGTTGGCGCATGTCCAACTTCTTATTTAACAGGTCTTCTTATCTAACAAGTCTTTCTTTGCAGGGCTACTCTCAAGGGGATCTTCTCCTAATCCATATAAGTACCTGGGATTGCCCCAGCCCAAGTGCAGCACCTTGCACTTGGCTTTGTTGAACTTTGTTAGGTTCTCATGGGCCCACTTCTCCAGTCTGTCTGTATGCTTCCGCATGGCTTCCCTTCTCTCCAGTGTATCAACTGCCCTACCCAACTTGGTGTCATCTGCAAGCTTTCTGAGAGTGCACTCAATGCCATCATCTATGACATTGATGAAGATGTTGAAGAACACAGGTCCCAAGACCAACCCCTGAGGTACACTGCTTGTGACTGACCTCCACCCTGACACAGAACCATTGATAACAACCCTTTGGCTGTGTCCAGCCAGCCAGTTCTTAGTCTATCAAATAGTCCATCCTTCAAATCCTTACTTCTCCAATTTAGAGAGAAGGATATGGTGAGGGATCATGTCAAAGGCCTTACAGAAGTCCAGGAAAATGACATCCATAGCCCTTCCTATAATCATAATTTATAATGGGGCAAAAGTATGATTTTAAGGGTTCTGCTTTTGTAATACACGAGTAGGGCAGCTGACCCAAGCTGGCCACAGGGATATCCTATAATGTACTGCATCATGAAGAACTATAAAACTGGAGAAGTGGGTCAGGGAGGCTCTTCTTGTTTAGTGATTGGTTACTCAGTGTGTGGTGAGAAATGACACTGTGCATCACTTTCTTTATATATTTTTAAATTATTTATTATTTTTCTTTCCTGTTCTATGAAACTCTCACTATCTCAACCCACAAACTTTCCTTTCTTTCCAATTATTTTACCTCAATCCACTGTGGGGGTGGAGTGAGGAAATGGCCCTATGGTGCATAGCTGGCTACAGGGTTAAACAACAATAACATTAAAATACACAATTACTACATGATATAATATTCTTTATAGAATTGATGAAAATGATGAGAAGTGCTCTAAGGATGCAAAGGAATATTCATTTCTTTACAGTAGAACATGATAAGTAAGATACGAAGTTATCAGGCAGTATAATAGAACAGCATCTTGTTTTGTCAGAATATTACATTATATGTATGAAAGTCCATCTAAGGAATCGATATGAAATAACTAACATGTTATACTTCCTTACTTGCTTCTGCGTAACTTCAGGGACAAGCACTTAGGCTAAGTGCTAAATATATCTTCACTGCAGCCTGACTTCCTCTTGAATGTAAAGAGTCACAAAAATAAACATTAAACATAAGCAGTTGAATACATTCCTCTTTAAGTAAGTCAGATAAGTTTTTTTCAGAAAATAGAAGCTTTAATAGGGGGGAATGTCTTAGTGTAGTTTTTAATTGAAGAATATATAAAATGGGTGGGATTTATCTCTACAGTTTCAGCTTCCAAGGAGAGGAGCTTGTAGGCATGGATCAGTATTTTGTATCTAGCGTTATAGGATGCCAAAGCCCATTCTCCATCCCAACCAGGGCAAGAGTAGCTCTTGGGAAGGAGGGAGGTCATGTTGCTATTATTGGCAGAGCCCATCACAGAATACTTCAGAGAGAGGCAAACTTGGCCTTAGCCTTGCTTGAATTTCTGGTCTTTCCTTTGGAACATCTGGAAGGCTTTGGAGGAAATAACAGTTTCAACTTTGTCATACTTCAGGTGAAGTAAGTCCTAAAGGGCAGGATTCAGGAGAACACACTGTGTCCCTCAGTAAGACCATGTGTTAATCTGCACTTGTACACTTCAAAATGGAATTTGCAGGTGTCGACACACTTTTGAAAGATTAAGTTCTTTGGAATACATTGTCTTCAATGGAGGTACTTACACTGAAGCTGTCTGAGGTGTCTGATACTACACTGGATTCTAGCTTATCATAGACTCAGAGAATGGTTTAGGTTGTTCACAGTATGTATGTACAGTGAACTGTAGACTGCCTTGCCAAGTCTATGCGAAGTTCCTGCATGATCCATTACGCATGGCTAAAACTG
Source organism: Alectoris magna (assembly GCA_030625065.1). NCBI lineage: Eukaryota > Metazoa > Chordata > Aves > Galliformes > Phasianidae > Alectoris > Alectoris magna. The sequence continues at coordinate 30,212,702 of CM060563.1, read as the reverse complement.
GTAACATTGTTAACACAATTTTATTGTTTGGGTAACCCAACTCCATCTTTCTAACCCACTTTTTCCAATAGGGAATTCCTGTTTCAGTCTCAGTCGTTCCATGAAGTGATATGCTAATTTTACCACATTAGCATTATCTGTTAATTCACTATCAGATCTGATATCAGTATCAGCACAGCTAAAGTTTCAATCTGATATACATAACTGATAGCAGAGTTTCATTGTGCTAATACAAATAGTGATACTCCAATTAAAATGAAGGGGATTTCCTTTAAAAGGTATGGAAAGTGATTCTGGGACTGTCTGCCTGAGTGTTCAGATCAGCGTAAATGATAAAAAGCAGGTCCCATTTAACAACCAATGCTCAAAGTGCAGGCTCTGTGGGTATCTCACCTCTTTAGTTCTCATTCTCAAATCTGTTCCTTTGGGGGTTAAAGAACATTTGTAATGTTAATTGCTTTCCTGAGAAAGATCCTTAGAACTTTGTTCTTGCACAGTTACCACTCTATAAAAGCAATTTATCTACTATTCATCTCCACTGAAGCATAACTTACCTATGAAAGTTCTTCAGTTTTATGCATGAGTGCATGGTTAGGCTAGGGCTACCTCAAAAAGTACTGATTTGCAAATGAAAGGTGATGGAAAAACTTTCACAGTCTACCTGCTGAAAAGTGTTCTGGTTTTTCAAAGTGCTGAACACCATCCTATTTAGATAAGACCGAACCTTTACCAGTATAAGTTACTGACTTCAGACAGCCATGATAAGGAAGACCTTTTTGAGCTTATGTTAATAAACAAAACAAAGACAATCCTGCAGTGTAAGTAATTTCCAAACTGATTTGAAATTACTTACAATATAAATATTTGCGGGTTTTTTTTTTTTTTAAATAATACTAATGTTTTAAAAACAAGTGAATAGTGCATTGTTTTTATAAAAAAGTAATGCAAAATAGTTATTTTGAAAAGCAGATAGAAATGACTGTGTAGTGCTCGGTCTCTAATATTCTTTACTTAGCCTTCATCTCTCCTCAGGTTAAGATATTTGGTCGATTTCTTAGCTCTGTTTAGTCTGTATTTTGAGTCCCTTACTTTTACTGATTACAGCTTACTGATCATTTTGTTTGCAAAATGTTTTTGCTTTCCAAATTTAACATTAGACTTTTTTTTTCCTTTTCATTCAGAACCCTTTCTTCTGAACATTGTAACAAATAAATAGTTCTCTATGTCTGTACAACAACATATTCACTAATAAACATTAATCTATCCTCTTTCATTGGAGAGCATGAGAAAAAAAATCATTAATGGAAAAAAAAAAATCTCAAAAACCCACTTACCTATTTCACAGCATTGGATTGAACTGGGGACAAGTACTATATGTGTCTGAAGAGTTTCTTTCTTATCTGAGGAAGTGAGAATAGGCTCCTGTGCAAAGCCCTCAACCTCCCAAATGATTTAGGTAAAATAAAAGGTAAGGATTTAAACAGAAAGTCAGCTGTAGTCAGCTTCAGTGGTATCTAAAACTGAAATTATACGGAAGATGTTTCTCGTTGGATACTAAGATCCCTGCTACACAGAATGGAGAAAAAAATCTTATGAAGAAAAGCCAACCTTTGTCCCAGTTTTGGTGAGTTGATGATATTTTTTATGACAGACTCAATCATAGATTATCTGCTCAGAATATGAAATAAAAGTTTAGTTTTAAATTTTTTTTCCTAATTTTGCTTTATAACTGGCACTTGATACTTTTCCAAGTTAATATTGTTGTTCAGATGTCTTATGGGATGCTTTTAATGCTATTTTTTTGGTTGTTATTTCTAAATAGGAGATTTTAACTTTTTTCGTTTTGTTGCATTTATAGAAGATCTTTAGAAGTCAGTACAGTATCTACTTGTCTGTGCATGCAAACAGGAAGAACTATCTGGGGAACATAATCATGGCAATAGGTCATGTTTCCCTTTTATTTGAAATACTTCTAGACTGTCAAGTGGTTTAGAAGTCACTCGATCAATAATAGAAGTCAAGGAAAACAGTTTGTTTTACCAACATTAATATATTTTGAGTTTTCTAAGGCTAGACATTATTTCCCTTGGCATTTTAATTGAGCCAGAAACTGAGAATTCATCTTTATCTTAAGTATTTTGGGTTGAGAGATGAATATATAATTACTGGAATATTTTTATTTTTTGTCTTTCCTTTTTCTGGAATATCTGATAATGTTTTAATTGTTAGGGTTTAATTCATTTATATCATGGATTGGTTTCTTCATTGCAGTATTTTAAAGAACCATTTTTTCAATCAGTTTAATTGACATAAAAGGGACATTTGAGTGTGCATGGCGAGGCAAGAAAAGCCCTTGTGTGCATTTATGTCTGCTAAACAACACAGTGTTCCTTATAAAATCAAAAGCAGGTCAAAAGTGTATCTAAGGTTGTGGGTGATATGTTTTGAGATTATTTTACAATACAGTCCATCAGAATAATTTATTTTAAAGACAATTCAACCAATTTAAATAATCTGATGCTGTCTGCAATTCTCTACCAAAACTAATATTGTTTTCATTTAAGAAATTATACCTCCCACAAAACAGAACCCCAAATCCACCTACATCTTAAAATTCCAAAAAAGAAAAAAGACATAATTTTTAAAGGATTGATGAAGGATCATACCATATAAAATCATATAGCCCTGGACAAGTTATTAAAATAGAATGGATTTTGGTAAATTCCCTGTATCTTTCCAATTTTATAAGTGAATATTGAAAATGATTTGATGAAATGGGAGAGTATTGTGTCTTGAAAATATAGAAGCAGAAAGAGTCCAGGAGGACAAGTGTTAATATGGGCTACCAGAGCTTGTGAACCATGAAGGGTTATCTGAGTGAATTATGGAGGCAGGCTGCAAGGATAAAATTAATACAGAGAGAAGGACTAGTAGAATATAGAACGCTGTCTATGTATCTCTAAGGCCATGGCTGCCTCTGCAGCACTCTTTGTTACTGTGTTTTTGTTCAGCCTATATTTCTTAAATCAGACAACCTGAATCAGCAGGTGGAAACCTGAGTCAGGAAATCAGAGTGTGTGCTTTTGAAGGGACTGGGGCACCCATCAGCCAGATTTGTTTTTAGGTAAATTATGAGTCTAGGACATTTACTTATCTTTAAGCCCTATCTCATGGAGGTAGGAGTTTCAATACATACTAAAATCAACCACTTTAATTACTCCAGGAACCCAAACCATAATTAAAATCCAGTTTTTCCATTTTACTTTGGCAATCTTTTTATTAAAAAAGTATTAAAATATGTTTTGTGCCATGCTATGAAATGTGCATTAAAATGAAAAATACATTTGAATGAATGTAAATGCTCAGCCTTCATGAGCATTTTCTTAAGTAGTCATTGCCTTAAAATGGGAATAAAAAAAGAAAAGCCAAAATAGCTTATTAGTGGACTGAGACTCCTTAAACTTTTATATAATGGGAGTCAGGTGTGTAGATTCTTTTGAAAAACCTCTAAGTACCTGTGTGCAGCTTTAGGCACTTAAATGCCTTTAAAACCTCGTTCCCTATTGTATTTTTGTCAACAGATTTCAATTAGGGTACTGGCATTGGAAAGTACTCTCATTTCTTCAGATATAAGAACAGCACTCATAAAACATGATTTTCTTCAAAGTCACTTTAAGACACACATGAATTTAACTTCTAGTGATTATCAGATCCACTGGAAAGATCCCATATATTGCACATATATTTTTGTCATGTCACTTATCTGATTTCACCAGTGTCCCTGGGAATTTAAAACCAGACTGGCTCCAAGGAGCCCTACTCCTTGCCAACTTAGTTGTTCTGGGATGATGAAAACATCCTTCAAATTTATCCAAAGCCCTAAACAAAAATTTTCAATTATTTGAGCAACTGCAAAAAATATTTCCAAATCCTTCCTTCCATCTAGATGTAGTACAAAGTATAATCACATGCAGGGCTGGAGTGTGCCTAGATATAAAGACAGATCACCAGGATGATGATGCTCCTACCAGAGTTTTGTATGCAGTTTTTAAGTGAGAGGAGTTAAATTTCACAAATAGATATGGGACAAAGGACAAATCAGGCAAGGATGCATGGTGATATGCTCCAGATGTCCAGATGTTAATTATATTTGGTATTAAAGAGTTAGGTGGTAAAACCAATTTGTTGTATATGAATGTTATATTTTTATTCAAGCTCTCTTTTGTCTTTGTGTACTTTTTTTTTTTTTTTTTTTTTTTTTTTTTTTTTTTTTTAAGCTTTCTCTTCTGCATACAGATCCTCTGTCAGAAAAAAATGGCCTATTCAGTGTTTCTTCAAAGTACAAGATGAGCCTGGTAACAGATCACTGACTCTCACATTTACTTCACAGAGTGGGTTGAGTATTAAGCAATGCAATGAGTATTCCTATAATGTTATAGTTGCATATACCCTGTTGCATTTAGTACAAAAAACTCTCAAGCAGCACTGGAAACCTGTGTGAAAAGTTCTTAAAGTTACTCTCACTGCCACATAATTCTGTACAGCCATCTCTAGAGATGGTGACAGCACCAAAGGATACAGGAACTCCAATTGGTAAATTAGCCTCAATGGGAGCCCAGCTCAATTGCCTGTACACCCATATGTGGGGCATGGGAAGCAAGAAGGAGGTGTGCAAGTGCTCTGATGTCATCATCATCACTGAGATGTGGTGGGATGACTCTCACAAATGGAATGTAGGAACACATGGGTATAAACTCTTTAGGAAAGACAGGCAGGGGAGAAGGGGAGAGGGTGTTGCCCTCTACATCAGTGACCACCTGATTTCCATGAAGCTCCACCTGGGGATAGATGAGTTGCTGACAGAGAGCTCATGCGTTGGGGTTAGGAGACATCTTAGTAGCATCTGCCACAGACCACCTGATCAGGAATCATAAAATTGCTCAGATTCGAAAAGACCTTCAAGATCAAGTTCGAACACAACCTAACCATACTGCCCTAACTCTAAAAATGCTCTTCTAAATCAGGTCCCTGAGCACCATATCCAGATGGTAAGACCAAGACCCTCTATAAACAGATAGGAGAAGTTTCACATTCACAAAACATGGTCCTTGTGGGGGACTTCAACCATCCCAATATCTGTTGGAGTGATAACACAGGTGCTATGCTTGACTTTGTCCTCACTAACCAGGAGGGACTTGCAAGTAATGTGAAGCTCAAGGGCAACTTTGGTTGTAGTGACCACAAAATGGTGGAGTTCAAAATCCTCAGAGTGTCAAAGAGGGTGTGCAGAAAGCTTGCTACTCTGGACTTCAAGAGAGCAGACTTTGATCTCTTCAGGGAACTGTTTGGCAGGGTGTCTCGCTCCAATTTATAGGAGGGAGAGGAGATTCTTTTAATATACCCGGCGTGAGATTAAGAAATAACGGTTCAAATGTTGGTCCAACCAGTTTATTACAAATCCTAGCCTTTTAGGGAGACGGGGAAGGGGAAACGGGCGATAGAAAAAGTAAGAAGAAAAGCAAGAGTTGTGGTAAGCAGGGATAGTCACCAACTCAATGCAGCAGTGTCCCGTTATCTGTTGGTCCGGGGTCCAGGCAGGCAATGAAGAGCAGCGGGCTGGTGCCAAGCAGTACGGGTGGTGGAGGCGGAAGCAGCAGCATCTCATGCAGCAAGGCCGGGAGAGTCCGTAGACAGTAGGGCAGCAAAGAGGGATCTGAAGGCAGTAAACCCTCTCTATGTCTCTCTCTCGCCTTCTCCCTCGTGCTACTTCATGATTTTTCCTGTGCCCTTTTATCCTGTTTTTTTTTTTCCTGCCTATGTGACATTCCTCGGGGCTTGGGTAAGGGTCATATGAGTATTTCCCCCCCCCCACCTCTCGAGATGGCTCTCTTCCTCGAGATGATGAGTCCAGACAAAAGGTTTCCTCCTGGCCATCAAGGTGCTTATCCTTCTTTTGCTGCCTCCAGTTAGCATATCTTTAGAGAAAGGGATTGCTCAATCCCTGGACAGGACTGGCATGGAATAGTCCATCTTCAGCAAATTTTTGAGACAAAAGTACAACAACATGGCCTCTTACTCAGGGTGATGTGGGAGAAAGTCCTGGAGAGAAGAATGGCCCAAGAAAGCTGGTAAGTATTTAAAGACCATCTCCTCCAAGCCTGGAAGCAGTACATCCTTAGAAAAAGGAAGGCAGGCAAAAATTTCAGGAGGGCTCCATGGATCACCAAGGAGCACCTGAACTTACTGAAGCCCAAATATAAAGTCTATAGGGAAAGGAATCAGGAGCAGGTTACCTGGGAAGACAGCAAAGTTTTCAGAACAGTCAGGGATCGGGTTAGGAAAGCTAAGAGTCAGACAGAAATACATTTAATCAGGGATATAATGGGGAACAAGAAGAAATTTTACAGCTATATTAGTGGAGGAAAAAAAACCAAAAAAGAACAACAACAAAAAAAAACACCAAAAAAACGAGAAGGATGACCAGCAGGTCAAAGGAGGTGATTCTGCCCCTCTACTCTGCTCTCCTGAGAGCCCACCTGGAGTACTGCATCCGGTTCTGGATCCCCCAGTACAGGAAGGATGTGGAGTTGTTGGAACAAGTCAAGAGGAGGACCACCCCTAAGAAGACAGGCTGAGAGAACTGGGGCTCTTCAGCCTGGAGAAGAGAAGGCTCTGAGGAGACCCTGCAGAGGCATTCCAGTACCTGAAGGGGGCCTATAGGAAAGCTGGGGAGGAAGTTTTTATAAGGGCATTTAGGATAAGGGGAAATTGTTTTAAACTGGAAGAGGGTAGATTTAGACTAGATGCTAGGAAGAAATTCTTTACTGTGAGAGTGGTAAGACACTGAAACAGTTTGCTCAGAGAGGTTGTGGATGTCCCCACTGTGGAGGCATTCAAAACCAGGCTGGAGAGGGCTTTGAGCAGCCTGGTCTAGAGGGAGGCAGCCCTGTGTATAGCAAAGGAATTAGAACTGGATGATCATAAAGGTCTCTTCCCAACCAAACCATTCTACGATTCTATGATTGTCAAACAATGATCACCTCATATAGCTGAAAATAATAATGCTTTTTTTTCCCCCATAATCTACAGAATTAAATGAGTTGCACAAAAATACAAGTAAAAAAATGCATCATATGTTCAAAACTATTTGTATCTACAAGCAATACACATTCTAAGCTTTCTGCTTGTACTCAGGCAGAACGAGGAAAACCTCAGCAGGTACTTCCCAGAAATAAGTAAATATAGCTTAGCCTGCAATTAATTACTACATATATGCAGAAATTCATACAGAGCAGTGTAGGGATGGTAGGGATTAAGTATATGTGTGTGTATCTATTATATGCCTGTAACTGTGTTATCCATACTATGTGCCTCTTTACACACATACATCACCAGCCTCTACACCTGTAAGTTTCATTATGGTCAGTGTTTTAAGTGAAGCAAGGGCAGGATGAAACTTCCTCTAGCTTAATTCAGGCCACCTGTCCTGGCTCCTCCCCACTGTCTTCTGTTGCACCTTAAAGGCAGTGGCTTTTCCCCACCCTTCTCGTCCTTCCTTCACTCAACAGCAACTCAATCATCAGTATGATACTAATGCCTTTTTGGCTGAAAATGAAACCAAGACAAAATTGCACCATTACACCACATTATTCCCATGTAAGTAACTTTTTGCTTCTCTTATTTCCTAAGAGCTAAATACTGAAAGCTACTCCAAAGATATAATTAACATACAGTTGCTGTCTTTCACTAGTAGAACCTCTTCCACTGTAGCGTTCCTATCACAAACTTAAAAGATGCATATAATTTTTTATAATGCTAAGTGAATTATACTAACAGCACTCACTATTATTTAATAAAAGTTTGTATTAAAGGGAAAAGGGACAGAAAATATAATATCAAATTTTTGATTTTACAGTGTAGTAAAAGTGACAATGTAGTAGAGAAGACTAATCAAGACATAAAAGATTCAAGTTTGCCAGCAATTAATTCCAACAGCAAACTGAGCATATTAAGTGGTCTCGGTCAAATCCTAAGAGCCTTACAAAAATTTAACTTAATCTTTGCCTTCCACTGAGAGATTTCTAGGATCTAGACCTTCATCAGATGGGGGAATATAAAATCCCGTTGCATTGTTTTCCATCAATACACTAGAATCCTGGTGGGGAGAGGGAGGAAGGTGAAATAAGAAAAAAACAACCCTTCACATTTTCTTTCTTTGTAGAAGGTGCACCTACTGTTCTTGACACCAGATTTATTTTTACTAATTTAGGTTTTTTTTTTTTTTTTTTTTTCTCGGATGTTCTGTTAAGTATTATTAAGCTCAATATTCCAATCCTCATTTTAAATTTGTCACAGCAGCACATTTGCTGCTTTCACTTTTTTTTCTTTTATCTTTTAATCAAAAACACTTATGGTTAATTTTCAGCAGGGTAATTTTACAGATAAAGCAAAGGGTATAACTCTACATGATACCAATAACATACAGCATTTCAGAATTTGCATTGTCATCTGGTTTCAATGGTGACTGTAGAAAATCAACAATCTTCTCTTCAAGTGCTTTATTTTATGAAGGCAAATTACTTCATCATTGATGGCATATAGAGTTTTAATTCTAATTTGTAAAAGTTAAGCTACTGTACAACCAATAGGTGTACAGAGATTAGACTTAAACAGATGTTTAGTTAAGTAAGATTATTGCAACAGAAAGATAATTAATAATAAATGAAAGTGCTTGCTCAGCAATGTTGAAGGCTTACAGCAAAACTCCACAAAGGAGCAATCTCCAGAGAAAAATTCTTTCTCAGTAGCAGTCACTCCTTAAATGGGGTCTATAAGAGGTGCAGCCAGGCTCCACCCCCTTCCAGTAGCACAACTGAATAGCCTCCACCTGTGCTCCCACAGCTGACTCATTGCTTGCTTAGGTGGTCAGTCAGAGGTTCAGGCCATGATCAGCAGTTCCCATACAGCTACTTAATTAGACCACTTCATACTGGGCACTGGAATGCAAGGGTCTGGTGGAGAATGTCTTAATGTCTTAATGTAGTAATGTCTTTGTCTCAGTTTCCTTAAGCTTACGTGATCATCCAACAATGCAAAAATAAAAAGTCTCTAGTGAACTCATAAATGCTGCTGCCCATCTGTTGCTACTTTCCCTGCTTGCTCCCCAAATCCATCATTTGCTTGTTTCCTCCCCAACTGGCTGCAGAGCTGTCTGCTCAGGAGTATTTACGGTCATGAAACACTGCCACTTGAACCACTCGACTTTTCTCTAGAAGTTCATCCCAAAGCCTAGAGAGACATTTAACATAGAATACCATTTCTCAAATAACTGAAAGGGAATACTGTGAATGATCCAGTGTGCATTTTATTCAAAGCAGGATTAGAACATGGAATAAACAGTTAGATGAGAAATTAATACACCAATTATTAAGATATTGGGAGGCACATTTGTCAAAGCTGGAAGAATTTACGGAATCTGCCAATGAGTGAAATTCTTAGCTATTGCAATGATATCTTAAATGTAATTTTCATCATGGTTTTATGATTTTTGGTTATTGGTATTCCACATTATGACCTCATGCAGTGCACTGGGAGTTAAAGAGTTAATGCTCCAGTTCTGGGCACCTGTCCGGAAGAGAAGAACTACATACCCCAGGGGGCTTTGAATTCTGAGAGGAGATGTAACCCCTGGCAAGGTCACCTGATGTCCGTTTTTTCCTTTGGCTCTCCTCACTGCTGCTCAACCTGACTGCACGTCTCACCTCAGCATTATGGTGAGGCTTTCAGTTCTTGGACACTTTCTCTCTCATTATATTTGATTTATTAGCTTCAATTCTAATTATATTGTATTATAGTGTGTTATCTTGCATTCCAATACCATATTTAGTAAATTAGTTTGTTTCTCCTCAGATCATTGCCACTGTTTTTAATAATTTTGGAGTCCCCTGTTTCCCCTTTCTGGAGGCGTGGATTCGTGAATCCCTGCACCCCGCTAGACACAGAACCATACTGAACCAGCCCATAAACCGTTGACAATTTTATACTTCCTTTTATTTGACTCTTAAGAGGCAAAAGGAGAGAAGGTTTTCGTTTTTGTTTTTTTTCCCTCTGCATAACATGTCAATTGACTGCAGATTTTGGTGTGGCCATAGGATTAGAATCAAAAAATCTTCAGTCACTGCACGTTCTTGTGACTGCCCCCATCGTCCTTGACTTATTCAGTCTTACCTCACAGAGCCTTCTGGTTCTGCTGATTCTTTATTTTCAGCTGTTCCATAAGCTCTTTTCAGTTAATCTATATCATTCCAGTTCTTCAAAGTGGACTGGCTGTGTCATGCCAGGCCCTGAAACTCTCCTAGAACCCTGGGGATAAAGCTTGTGAGGCCCAGCAAATCTAACTTGAATTTTCTGTACCATTTATTTCTAATTATAACCTCAAGGCCTTTTGTCTTAAAATCCATAGTAATTGCACGAACTACATACTCTTTTAAGTGGGAACTAAAGGTTAAAAAATTTTTTTTTTTTTGGTTGAAATTTCCTTCCAATAGCTCTTTGAAGAGGTGCTCCGTCATTTTCTTTCACTTTCTTCTGATGACAATGTACAATGTTTGCTGTTAACCTTGGTGTCTCACACAAATTGTATTTCATCTCTGCCTTTGTATTTCTTGTTAGTTTATAATCTTTATATTTTATCTAAAATATATAGATATATTTTCCGTGTAGTTCCTATTTTCTATGCATTTTCTTATGAATGAATTTCTTAAAATAAAATATCTTCCATTGAAACACGAATGGTTCAGAAGTATTGAGAGAAGGAAAGAGCAAAGTTCCATCCAGTTTAGCTGCCAGAATCAACTCTTATGCTCTGGAGTTCTTTTCCCCTTTTTTAGTATTGACAATGAAAATCAAGAGGGAGGAAGAAGAAATTTATGAGAATTAATGTTTTTTACAAGTATATATTTTAAGTAGGTGCAGATGTCCCAAGTTCTTTACTACAGAGAATTACAAAGATAAGTACAATATTAGTTATTTGAGGATAATGATTTTTTGATGGGAACCTTTCTTATGGGTTAATATTTTCAGGTACTTCTATCTACTTGTTAATATATATAATCCCTTTGGAACTGTATAGCGGAACTGTATAGTGGTCAGAAGGAATATAGTATTATTTCAGTTTCTTTGAGACAAATCTGTTCTCTTAAAAGACCTCTTACTAATGTAAGCTTGTGCAATTGTAATAAAAAGGAACATAAAGGAATAAAAATGTGAAGCACTGATATTTTATTGCTTTCAGCACAGGACTTGTGCTTCTCAATACTTTATTGTTTCTGAAAACAGAGTTGATAAGTAGCCACTTTTATGTCTGAAATCAAAAGGGTAAATAAATGATGTGTATTGAAAACCATGTAAAACAATCTGATACTGCAAATGACTAATCACATGGTTTCAGCAGGAGGTTAGGAACGTAAATAGGAGTTAAGAAACCCTGCTGAACTTGAAGCATGTTTAACATTATATACTTGAGCAATATTTATATTAATGGTAACTCAATATGACATTAAGAAATCTCATGGAATAAGGCTGAGATTATTAATGACTAGGTGAGTCACTAACACAATATTGTATATTCTTTTATTTTTATATGCTTTTATTTTTAAATTCATGGTTCCATTTTCTTTCTAGTTTGCAAAACTGAATAAATGTTTTGTTTATTGATATTTTGTGAATAATAAAGTCAACTAAAACATTCTCATCACTCATAAAGTATCACTGAACTCCATTTTTATTCAGCAGAGTAGAAGACATTTGAATTCTGAGTTGTTAAATGAAAGACTGTATTGATATGTATAAGTGATGAGATCATTTAGTAGTATAATTCACCTATAATAAATATTCAACACATCAGACTATTATTTTTACAGTAGTATAAATATATCGTATTTCTAAATATTTATCTTTGCCACTTGGCTTCACCAAGGGCAAATCCTGTTTGACCAGCCTGGTGGCCTTTTATGTTTGTGTCACTACATCATTGGACAAGGGAAGAGCCACTGATGCCATCTGTCTTGACTTCCAGTAAGGTCTTCGACATGGTCTCCCACCATAACCGTCTCTCCAAATTGAAAAGATATGGATTTGATGAGTAGGCACAAAAAACTGGCTGCAGGATCAAGTCCAGAGAGCGGTGGTCAATGGCTCGGTGTCTGGATGGAGATCAGTGGCAAGCAGTGTCCCCCAGTGGTCAGTGCTGGAACAGATGCTCTTTAATATCTTCATCAGTGATATTGACAGTGGGGTTGAGTACACCCTCAGCAAGTTTGCTGATGACACCAAGCTGTGAGGTGTGGTTAACGCACCAGAGGGATGGGATGTCATCCAGAGAGACCTAGACAGGCTTAAGCAGGGAGCCCAGGTGAACGTCATGAGGTTTAACAAATCCAAATGCAAGGTCTTGCACCTGGGCTGAGGCAACCTATTTTTGATAAATAATTCCCAGTACCTAAGGAATATCTCCAGTGTATTATAAGAAGGAAAATAGAATCAGGGCTACTGTAATCTGAAAGTTTTGTTATCTTTACCACAGCAGAGTTTGTATGGATTTGTTATAAAAAGTCATAGAAAAGTAACTAAAGCCAAATGAGAGCCTCTTTACACCATCATCAGAAATGAAAAAAAACAAAAACATCTATTTGTCATTGGCAAGTGCTCTTCTCTCCTATCAATATGTGTTTTTGTATGTGTTTGCAATCAAATTTGCTTTGTTGTTTCCTGTATAAAACTTAGATGTGTGATGAATCAGTGTTTCACAAGCACTGTGCCTGTGAGGAAATGAAGAAATAAAACAGTTAGATGGCTCAGTTGTAGGATGGTATATTCAATTCTTTTTTCAAATTACAGCTTTTAATTTTACATTTAAATAAAAAAATATATAGTAAAAAGTATGTTCTCATATCAAAAGATGCAGTGGGTACTCAGATTATGACTGCCAATTATATTCCAGAGGTGAAGTTCCAACAGCAAACGTTTCTTTAATAGTTCGTAACATTTTTATAATATTTAGCTTGGGTCAACTTGCAGTCATCAGAATTTACCTTTTCCTGAGAAAAACATCCTTTTAGTCAACCACAAAATAACTGTTATTTTTAATCACTTTAAATCTTTAAAAATCTTGTACTGAAACTTATAATACAGACAATTCTTGGAAAGTAGTGCAGAAGCTAACACACTGTTTTTCCAAGTGAGAAAACATTCATTTGCAGAGAAAGGTTTAGACTTCTCTTAATGATGTCATATATAAAGAAGAGAAAACATTTTAGGATGTACTAAAATGTTTATGATTTCATGTAGTAGAAGGTTATTACTCATTACGGAGGTTGTCCTAGCTATCAAGTGTGCCATTCAGGAACATCTACGGTTGTATTTAAATCTGAAGTATGGAGCAACCTATCTAAAATTTGATTAATATGGTAGCTTCATGACCTATGAGCCTTTGCTGTATCTGCTAGTGAAGACTGAAAAGAAGAAATTCTACTAAGCCTCAGATTATCAAGAGACTTGAAAATTTGAGGTTGGAGAGATTACAGCCTTTAGGTATACAGTAATTGTAGCTTTACACATTTTTGCTACCAGTTTCAAACAGTATGCTTTATTGGTTCAGGAAGTGCTAACCATGAGAGATTTATGGTGTTAAAAGTCAGAGAATGGTTGCAGCAGTGCTCTGGCTTTTATTTAGTGCAATGGTACTGATTCTTTACGTGATTTAAGCAGAAGCACCAACACAATTGCAGAACATTAATTTATTCTCAGCAGCCTGGTACCCAGCCAGTTCAGAAACATATAAGAAATGTCTGAGATCAGCATTGCATTATCCAATCATAACCTCAGATGTCATAACTAGTTAGGGCTAAAAAGATACTGCCATCTATATTGATCATATTTTGGCCTTTTTAAAGCTGTCTGGGACAAAGAGAAAAAAACTATTAAGTCTTCCACAACAATATTGCCAAGTATCAAGGAAATCAAAGGACTCAAATATACTTACAAAGCTGTTAGCCATCAGAACTAAATAAGAAATGTGTGGAGTTTAACCGAAGATAATTTATAGTATCCTAGAGTAGATAATTAGTTTCTCTAATATGTTGTTCAAAAGTATTAAATTTATTTAATTAATTTATGACTCTTCTTTCTTTTATTATGATGTTCTCACTGAATGCAGTGTTCAGGTTTTCCTATTCACTGATTAGTTAAGTAAGGCACACAGATAATGTCTGTTTTCTTAGAGAAAAATCCACTGGTCATTACATGAGGATGTTACATGGGCCTAGGGTGGATTAAATGTAGTCTTTGAGGAACCTTTTCTGCATTAGCCTACTTTTGTTCTGCTGGGTGGAAAGGACCATGTGGAATTGTTCTCAGGCTAGAGGTGGGTTATCCTATCGTTGTCTCTGTCCCTTACATCAGAAAAAAAATCTCTAATTTCTATGCAGATGTAACACATTTTTTATTACAAATTCATACACTTACTACAAATTCCTGCTTGCAAGTTTGTTTACAAACATTAAATTAGTAAAAACCCATTGTAGAAATAGTAACAGAGAAGATGAGCAAGAAAAATCTCAATATTGACAAAGCAGATTAAAAATGTTAATACAGAAAACCAAATTTAAGTTTAGTTTTCTGTATTAACATTTTTAATAGTTACCCATACAATCAAATGCAGCAAAAAAAATATATGAAGGAATTATCGTCTCACACCAATCTGATACGCAAACATATTTATCCAATAAAATAATAAACTATAAATAATATTTCCCCAAATAGATCCCCCAATCAGTTATCTCTTATGCCATTTTAAAATTATTATTTTTTTTTTCATTAAAAATTACAGCCTTAGGGTTTATTTATTTATTTAATCTTTTGGCTTGGGATATTTTATTTTTGATGCAAGGAAGAGCTACATGGTATGGAATCTTGCCAGGTCCTGATTAACAATAAAAATGTTAAGAGTATTGGAATGTATTATAATGATAAGATGAACTGTGAAACAAGTTTGATTATAAAGGACTTGGTCTGAAAAATCGTAATCCTGATGTAAAATGCTATATATCATGGCTGCAGAGGAATAATAAACCATTTTATGCATATACTAAAAGTTAAAATATTCAATTATATTTTAAAAGGCATTCTTATCAGTAAAGCACACTTGCTCTATCAAAATAAAAGTTGCATACTTGAAAACAAAAAAGTTATAGCTGTGTCCTTCAACTTTTTCCAAGGCGTCTGTTGATTCTGCTACAGAAGAATACTTGAGATGACCTTATTTTTGGGGGGTGGAGGTGAGAGGGTACAAACCTTCCATTTTGTAATTTCCATCTTAACTGAGATATTGTATTCCTGTAAACCTGCTCACGCAGTATTTCAAGACCAATATTTAAATTGGTAAACTATGGACTTATCTACAATTTTTATTCATTTTGCACAGGGAAAAAAAAACACAACAGCAGATTGGTTTTCCATACATAAATATAGTACTTTAAGTTTGATTATTTTGTTAGTTTTGACTACACTTTCAGTAAAATGTGCTTTCAGGATTCATGGTTGGTTTATTCAAGCTTTTGCAGAGACATTGCTACCTCCTAAATCCGTTTCCCATAGAAACAATGTATTAACTTGAGCAGAGTGCTCAAATACATTGGCTGTTTGAGTTAGATAAAATCAAAACGTTAAATTTGCTGAGCGGTACAAATATTTGACTGACAATTTGCTCATCTCTGATTAACAACAGGTTTTGTAAAAGCTTTCTTCAAACCTAGAATAAACTATAGGACTTAATCCCACTAATCCTCCAAAGCTGAAAAACCTAAAATACGTCAAGTCAGTTTTGCAGCATGTCTTTTTGGTTAGGTCATGAGATTCACATACTAGAAAAGAAAGCAGTGGATCAACCAGTCCAATTGAAAGTACAGCTGCATTTTTTTAGGTCCCAGAATCTTGCCAGGTAACTTTCTTTGTGTATCAAAATTTAGTAGCACAGCTCTAAATGCTTTCTTTCACCTCTTGTGATTTAAACAGTGTGGAGCTCAAAAACACGTAAAGAGATGTGAAAGCTCTTCAGGGGATTTCAAACAGCCGAGAATAACAGTGGCACTGAAGAAATGCTGGTGAGCACAGTGATGACTGCTTTGCTTACGTTCCCATTTCTCAAGTGACTGTTGCCTTACCTGGTATTGCATTAAACAATTGGCTTTCAGCAAAGCTTCTAAATTTTCCTATTACATCAAGGACCTCTCATAGCTTTATGTTCAAGGCAGAAGTTTATTCATTAGGAGTATAAAACAGTTTTGGCTCAGGAATGCCAGGTTTTTGTTAACCAGTTGAAAACTTCTAAGTTCTTTAAAGCTTTTATCTTTCAGTTGACATCTTTATTCAAGAGATCAGTACACAGAAATGGAGGGAAGAGAACAAAAAGAATAAAAATAAAGCAAGACAAAATTAGCCATAACTAGCCAAAAAAGGCGAAGAATTTATGCCAAGTAGCTACACACTTCTTGTTATGCTTTTTTTCCTCAGTAAAAAATAAATGAATGATGGATGTAGTACTATTCTTCTTTGGATCATGAGAACACACCACTTGTTGCTGTGGACTAATAGGCATCACTTCCATTTAAAAAAAAATAGCACAACATTTTTTCCACTCCACCATAAGCAGTTTAGGAGTTACCACAAGAAAAGCCACAAAGTTAATGACAAACATTTTAATTTGTAGTTAGTTACTTCCTTAGTCTTCAGGATCTCAAAAACGTATTTTTTTGTCTACTCTAATTCTATATAAGATATTGGATTGAGGTTTCTCATTTAGATAATGCATGTACCTTCATTTTTTAAATAAAAATATTCTGAGAATTTCTAGATTACCAGGGAAGATTACTAATCCTTTATAGATGTTTAAGTTTCACTCATTACATTTCTTTACTTTTTTTCTTCACATCAGATGCAGGATTCTTTGGTGGATTTTTTCCACGAAGTGTAGTTCTGAATAGTCTACTTTTAAGGTTATATCAAATTTTCTTTTCTTAACATTTATCAGCAATAACCAAGATATCACTCCAGCTATCTTTCCCAAAAAACAATATGTACTCTTCTAGTTCGAAAACACTTTCCATGCAACACTTATATTTTGTTGTTGTTGTTTTTGTTGATCTTGTTTTTATTATTAAGAAAGAAAGCAGAAGGAAAATATGCTTTAATGTTATTTTTGAGAAGGCAGAACAGGCCATGTATGACAGTTTTTCTGCATTCTGGTTGGCCTGGATCATTGTCATGGTTTTGTGTTTTGTAATTTTTGCTATTGGTATTCCACATCACAACATCATGTGGAGCACAGAGAAGAAGTACTACACGTCCCAGGGGACCTCGCGGCCAGAGAGGGAAAATACGTCACGGAAGCGACGCTCGGTTGCTCTCTCTCTCACTGCCTGGCAGCGAGTGTGGGTGTGCTTCCAAGCCGCGGCGCCTTCAACTTCAAAGTAGGCCTCTCGGTGTTCGGAAACCTCTCTCTCTCATTATATTTGATTTATTAGTTTCAATTCTAATTATATTGTATTATAGTGTGTTATCTTGCATTCCGATATCATAGTTAGTAAATAAGTTTTACTCCTCAGATCGTTGCCGCTGTTCCGTTTGTTCCCTTGAACTCCCATCTCCCTACCCCTTTTCCCTTTTTTCCCTTTTTCCGAGGGGGCCGGGGGGCTACGGGCCTACTGCCCCCTCCCCTGTCACGGACACAGATTGATCTCGATAACCCCGTGACAATCATACCATCTCACATTGATTAAAAAAGACAGTTAATATTTGTCAAAAAATAAGGACACTAATGGTTTAGTAAACTTTAGCTCTGGAGAAAAGCACATCTTCATAAACATTTACTTGCATAATGTCATGGTTAATTGAAAATATGCTAGTCAACATCTTTACAGGTTATTGTTACAAAGCTTAGAGAAGTCTAAACCTATTCCAAATGTCAACAAAAAACACTAAGAATACCTCCAGACTATGAAAAGAAGAGCCCACTAAGTTTGGGCACATCTCATTTCATTCCATCAGACTTCACTCAAATCCACAAAGAATAAATTTAACTTTCACATGTAAAAAATATCTTTGTATTATCAACTCTTAGCCAAATTGTATATTGCTTTTCAGTATGTTGTCACCTTTTAAAAATACTGCAGTCTATTTCATTTATTTGCAACACTGTCATGCAGTATTAGCAAAATAAGTCAAGCATGCAATATCTTTCCTGATAAACTGTCGTAATATGCATTTGTTGTACCATAATTAAGTCTCTTTTTCTCCTTATTGAATCTCAACACTTGCTGCATCCAAGTGCACTTGTGTAAATGTGCTTCTCAGCACCACGCACAGTAATAGTTTTGCTCCTAATCCTCGAAGAAGAGTCTTGTAAAACATGTAACTTTTGATGTATATGAATGCTAATAGAGTTATTTTCACCATGTGTGTATGCTGGAAATAAGAGCCATTCATCTGGCCAGTGCATTTTAAATTTGACAATCTTTCTGCTCAATTGAGATCAGCAGACTGGTGAACATGCACAAGTCAGGACATTTTATTGTTCTTATGTATGTTCTTCTTTAAAACTATTCATCATTGCCCTTTCCATCTGAAGAAGTTTCATGTTTTGAAAGTTAATTTACTGAACAGTTTGATTCGGTAGGCCCTGAACTTTCTCCTTGCAAGTGAGTTAACATTATATTTTTCCTACTCTTTCTTTTTAATCATCAAAATCACGGTTGATTTCCCCTTAATGAATAATTAATAAAGTAGACTGTTCTGCTGGATGACTTAGAGAAGAAACAGTATCAGTATAACAGAATATCGTTTTTCCTTTACATATGGGGTAGAGAAGTGCAATTCTAAAAGAATATGAGTAGATGAATAAATATTCAACTCTCACACACAAACAGTTGCTATCTGGAGACATCCAGCCACATTTCGCTGTAGGGCAAACTGCTTCACGTTTCATTTAATACCACATTGCATCCATTGAAGCCAGACTATCGTGTATTCTGTCGTGTTTGTCTTAGCTATGTATAAATCAAAATTGACCAGATTTTGTTAGAGGTGATTGTTCAAAACCAGAATTAGAAGAGAACCGAATACTTGACATACTGAACCTCATTAATTCCTTCAGTTTTAAAACTTACTTTCCTTAGAAAATTCCACAAAAATTAGAAAGTGAAACAATGACTAAGAGACTACAGGAAACAGCTGTAAAAGAACATTTTGCATTTTAGGCAGAAGCTTATTGCTTCTATATTAACTTGTTATATACTGTCTTCTGACAACAGAAAATACTCCAGATATGTTTCTGCTTGTTCTACAGCAGGTCTGTTGAATTCCTGTTTTCTCTCAAAATCCCTGTTATATTTTTATACTCCAAAAGAAAAACATTTTCATACTCAAAAATGATTTAAAAAATCATTTCTTATAAAAAATATGGAGGTTGAATTAAAATAGAAGTAATAAAGGCAATTTTTACATCAGACAGAAGGTGTTGTAGTGTAAATACTAAGTCATGACTTGATGGAGCACCTGGTGGGGAGGCGGGGCTAACCCAGGGGAGTTCAGGTGCATGCAGTGCACCTGAGTGACAGGAAGGGGTGGAGTCAGGATCCATCCCTTCCCAGACCTTGTTTAAGTGTTGGCAGTGGAGGTCTGATGGTTGCCTGAGGGTTGCATAGGTCTTCTGAAGGTATGTAGGTTTGATGGTTTGTGCTCTCTGCTGTTGTGTCTGAGTAGATCCTCATTCACTGTGACCTGAAACCTTGTTGTCTTGTTCTTTCCATCACATTACAGATGTATGATTTGTACTTGTTACATGCTTTAGTAATACTGGAATTGCTGTTTTCTTTGGAAACCCAAGAATTCTTACAAAAGCAAAGATGCAGTATGTTTCTGGTTTCTGGATTTTCTTGGCTTCATATCTGACTTAGAAAATGTAAAGGGTTTTTTTTGTTTATTTGTTTGTTTTTTGTTTTGTTTTGCTACAATAATAATGCTTTATTTTTTGTATAATGGATATGGTACTTTTGATTGTATATTATTCATTTCAAAGTATATGTGAGAGACTTTGACTGGAAGAAAATGCCTTTTAAAAGCTCACTCTTCACTAAAATTGCACCGGTAAAAATAAAAGCTAGTATTTCAGTAGGGTTTTCTAGTATTTGCTTTTGAGCCCTGAGTATTGCAGGGCTTCTGATGATTGTCTTTCATAACTGAGGAAGTAAACAGTTTTCATACATGAAGTCTGTAATTAGAGTGCTTTTGTATTTCTAATTTAACTGCAAACATAGCGGTGTTTTCAATTCAAACTCATGCCATGCTAGGTTAAAAACTGTAAATATTTCAGTATGTGCCAGGAATATCATCAAGAAAAACTATGTATTATTGTAAAGGCACAGTTGTTATAATAGGCAACAACATGAAAAGTGTTTATACAAAAATAAAGTAAAGATATGATAGAGCTCATCCTTTGTCCCTGCGATCCAGTTACTGAGATGTATCATTACTCTTCAGGGTTTTTGTTCAACCAAAGTTGGTCAAAAGGAGAAGGTAAGTCATTTCAAGAAGCACTTTCTTTACAAAACTGAGAGTTTTCTAGGAAGTAAAACTTGCTCTAGAACTTTTTTTTTTTCCTCAAGTGTACTGAATAAAAAAGATAAAACATTATAGTATTGAATGGAGTGATGTTAATGTAAATTGCAATTATAATTCTGAGTATTTCTACCCCCTTCTACATGCCAAAATTCATGGTTAGGCTACAATTAGTTTTCTCATGGTTTTCCATCAGTGATAACTTCACAATGGCAATGCATGACTGGAGTTCAAATGTCACAAAGGACCCTTCGGGCCTATTGAGGGCAATGAGAACATTCTTAATAAATTGTTTCATTTACTTCAAGTTGAATGTATATCTGTTCTCCCACCTATTTTCCAAGTATTTCTGAAGATATTGGCAACAACAGACTTGGAGTTTTCTGGAATACTTTATATAAATGAGACAGATATGTTTAGTTTTACAATGTAAATAGATAGTAATACAGTATTTTTAGTCCATATTTAAAAGCAACAGAACTTTTTTTTTAAAAACCAAAACATAAACAATACTTCACCCATTTTCAGGTTATCTGTAATGCAATTTCGTAGCAAAGCAGCTGTGTCTTTAAATGCGAAAAATTCTTCCAATTTTATTATTATAGTAAGGCAAGTATTCATTTCATCTAATAGTTATCTACTTAATGTCATACTTCAGAAAACAAACTAAAAAATGATGTGAATTTCTTGATAATATTTCAGCAACTCAAATCTGGTGTCTTTTTCCCTTAAAATTATTTCTTCAGAAAAGAGACATACTATGGATTTAAATTCACTACACGGAGGAAGCAGGAAGTTATCATTAATATTGGAACACAAAGCTTAGGATTTGTCAATGTTGAAGTGTAACAAATTACCTTTTATAATACTAGGCTTTATTGAAGTCCCTAAATAGACACAAAAACAAGAAGCCTACAGGTACAGAGATGTTAATTGGATATACTGTAAGCAAACTGTTCAGGACATCTAAGTCTGGAATGGTATGGCTTGTGCTCCTAAAAGCTGTGAAATTCAATAGGGATCATGAATCAGAGTTCTCAGTAGTGGTAGTACGTAGATCAATACATTAACACAGACTAAAATCAATGACGGTCAACATTAATATGCTGGGTTTTGAATTGCAGCACCTTAGAACCAGACTTGTTGCTCTTCAGCCATTTTCAGGACTTGTAAATACCACTCAGTGAACGTGATGGACAGTTACGGGTGATGACCTGTTAAATTGTCCTAGTCTGTATCAGAGTTTGTGAAACAGAACTCATTAAGAACTCCTTTCCTCCTAATGCAAAAGAAATATCTAGACCTTTCCCTCTGCCTTTTTTCAACCCTTCTGCTTATAGAATTTGTGAGTACTTAGTACCTGCAAAACCTTCCTTTGCCTTGTCCCCTTTATCTTCCTCAGTTAAACCAAGAATAAAGAGGTAATAACTTTCCTTGTCCATTATTCTAGCTTTCTTATCTTTTTTAGACAATCATAGTACTTATAAAAGTATATAGCGAAACCTAGCAGTTTTCAGTTGAACAATTTTTACTAGAGGAAACTTATATCATTATTGGTCATGATAATGATTAGAAATCACTTTAGTTTTAGAAGCATAACTTGTGACTTTGAAAATTAGATCTAAGTTGATGTAAATAGCTAAAAGTTTTATTTTGCGTGAGTGCCTGTCAGATTCTCCAACCTACACATAGACTGCAGCATACAATTCATTTAATACATAGAATATCAAATTAATGCAAGGCAACAGGACAGATACACAGGTAAATCATCTGTCATATAGCTGCATTAGATAATTATAGGAGCCTCTCCTTGGTCTACTTAGAAACATGACTGTTTTTCTTGATTTTTGGCTCATTTTTTTCATACTTTATAGTGTAGTCATGGAGAATACCAGTCTTGTAAGATAGGAAGTAGAGCTGTGTATCTCCAAGATTATTCACGTACTCAGGGTTAACCAGGTTGGGGCTACAAAAGAATTTTCTCCCAGGCTGAGCTGTGGAAATTTTAAAAAATACTTTTGCTTTCTCTCATAGCTTTAATTTCCTTCTTCCTACTGCATTGACCTAGGACAGCTGTGATACCCTCCATTTTCTCCATTGGCACTCTATATCTTTTACAGCCTTTTTTCAAAAAACAAAAACAAAACTCGAAGAGTTTTTGTCTGTGTTACATCCAGATATATGCAGAAGAAAGTAGCAAACTGCCAGTTGATTCAGACTTCAACTTGAAGTAGAGCGAAATACTGGACACAAACACTCTTGCCATTCAGAACAGGCTTTGGATTCTGTCATGTAGAAAGAGTTGCCAACAGTAAACAAGGCATAAGCTGTCAGTTCAGGTACTTCAAGTTGTCACAGGTACTCACACCATTTTTCAAATCATACATTGGTTGCAGTTGACAACACTGTATAAATCACTGAAGACTATTTGCATACATAGCTCATCCTGGAGAAAGCCAGTTGTGCAACTGTAAAAATACCCATGCAACAGCAAAGCAGCTTGGCTAATTGGAAGAAGTCTTGAGTTTTGTTCCTGCTTTACGTATGTATCGTTTACTGTGCGAGAAAACTAAACTGCAAATATGTCCTTTTGATTTATCTTACCATTTTGGTGGTCCATCTGATAATTTTTACAGCATGTCATCCTGTTTCAGGAAGCCATTCCCATAGTCTTCTCTGCCTGCTGTGCCTTTTTTGTGTGTGGCTCACTTCTCACTGATGCAATCTACAACACTTTGATAGTGTTATTAAGGGAAGTTCTCTTCCCACCTGCCTGCTGATGGGGGTGCAAATTGTACAAAACCATAACAACAAGGCACGGGAAATAACATAGTGATGATGGCACTGCCTGAGTGGGTCTGAAAGGCAAATGCTGTAGAGCTGCAATCAGCATAAAGGAACTGGAAGAAGGTGCAAAAGAAGGTGGCTCATGCTTTTAAGAAAGAATGCATCTGACTGAACTCCAGCTCCAAAACCACAAAGAGCTGGACAGGATGCTAGAATACAACTTAATTTCATGTAAGTACGGGCAACAGCTATAGAAATATCAATACTGGAGCTAACAATTCTTTTTGAAGGACCTGGCATCAGGAACTCTTTCATTTGCTGGAAATCTGTTCAGTCAGTACATATGTGATTCAGACTTCTACAACCCTCTTCCATCTCCACTAGAGAGCAGGAATTTTCATACCTTTCTGAGGAAAGGAAATGTTAAATATTTGCTGTCTGGTTTTCATGGTGCAAACCAAAATGTACCCTTGCAGTTGCAGACGAGCTCTTTTTATATTCATTAGGAACCCGAATCTATTCCAATTTCAATTTCTGTGTGCTGCTTGCTAGTCTCTCACTGGTTGCTCAAAATTGTAACCACCGTTCTGAGTAAAAGCTGCTGCTTCCATTTGCCCAGGTAAAAAACACACACCTTTAACTATGTAGCACTCTCACCATAGTAACTGTTCATAGGTAAAAATCAGGCCACTTGCTAACCTTTCCATTGCTTTCATCATCTGCCTTGGTACATGCTTTTCTCTGTACAAACAGCAAACATTATACAGAATGTGGTTTTTGAGCACTCAGTAATATGATTCAAAAAATAAAAAAGGAGAGCAATGACAAGACAGGCAGTTAAAGAAAGAAAAATTCAGTGGATTTCTCTGTTGCTTGCAAGGAAATCATTTAAAAAAGTCTTCTGTTTTGTTTGTAAAGGTAAAAAATAAAAAATAAAAAAAAAAATCTGAAATTAATTTCTACAACAAATCCTAGAAGTTTTTTCTTTTTACCCTTTAGGACATAGATATTTTAGAAGTCCTTTTAATGTAAGCATAACTTTTTAAAACATCTCCATATTTTTCTTTCTATAGTAATGCTTTTAACAACTTAATTTCTCATTTAGATAGAGCATACAATAGTAATTTCCAAAGCAATAGCAGGCAACAAGCTACAAATGCAAATTTCCAAGGAACTATCGCTATTTTTCCCTTAAAAGCCTGAAATGTTCTGCACAGTGCAACATGACATTGTCTGAGCATGTTGCTGGCAGCATGAAGTGGAATTTCAGAAACAGAAAGCATGTTGGCCATAATATTGTCTGAAAAAAAATGGTATTTTGTTGTTTTCTGAATAGGTAGGTGTACACTTCTAGACAAGAAAAAACACGGTGTTATTTCAGTGAACATTGTGTATGTGTACCCGTGTAAGATTCTGCTTGCTGCTCTCCTATAGGTGTATGGAATTTGCTCCCATAGATTAGTGAAAAGCTGCCTGAAGAACATTAGGTGTAATCACCAACCTGACCTCATCAGAAACTGTATTCCCTTTCTCCCTCAACCTGAGCCCTTCTAATGTCATTAATTAGATATCTGGCTTCATGCAGCCTCTTTAATGATAAATGTAATGCAGTGCAGCAGCAGGACAACATAAAGACCACTTCTATCAGCTCTGTGGGCAAAGAGGATTAAAAGTGGGGGGAAAAAAAGATTCTCTGTCTTTAGGGAAGATACTTTAAAAGCAGCAATGTGAAACCCTGTGTCATGCAAGCAAACAAAAAGCACTCCAAAATGTGAACGGCAAACTCCCTTTCATACTCTCTCATCAAAAACCAGGAAACAAAGTGTGCAGAAAACCTCCTATTTGCTCTCACAGACCCTAAATAACACAACAAGACTGCAGTATGTTTTTTCTGTTGGTGGTGGTTTTGTTTTGTTTGTCATTTTGTTTGTTTTGTTACCACTTTCCACAGAATAACAATTTTGCAGAATGGGTGTTAACTATGATTACTGTGATTGAAGGGTAAAGACAGATTTCTGACAGTACACCCAAACCAGAGAAGGCAGTCCTTACCAGGATGTCTCCAGCATAGCAAAGGCAAAGTGACACAATGACTCCAAAGGAGGGTGTTTTAATGCTAGTAGACCAAATACTGAAGAAAAAGAAATCCTGATGCAAGGAAGGACACATGCATACTCATGCCCAGGATGAGAAGAAAGTCATGATGTTAAGCTGGGAAAGGAGTGGGTTTGGTACAGAAATGGTCTGAATGGGGCTAGTAACAGTGGACTAAGAGGCATGAAATTACATCAAGATGTAGACATAACCTGCGTCGAAGTTGCTGCTTGCTTTATACATCCAGATAGCAATCCTTACAGTCCTTTCCAGTGTCAAGGGTACATCCTAGGGAAGAAGCTTGAAGGAGTAAGTGCTGAGACTACTTAAGCACAGTGTTGTAGTAGGTGACAGCGAGGATTCGGGATGTGACATGGTAGGACTCTCCCCTTGCTTGGTGTCGAAGGGTTAATGTATGCATAAGGGGCGTAGACGAAGTAGGATAGGTATATAGGTAAATCGCACGATGCAATAAACGCCATTTTCCTGCTCACCATATTGGTATTCACGTGCAGTTCTTTGGCCCGGGTAGATTTTACCCAATACTCCAGCACAGGCACAGAGCTAAAAGAACATTGCCAGGGTTGCCAGGTGCACGGCAACAAGCACAGCAATATCCATTTCCTTTCTGTTAACATTTTAAGCCCAAATGTCAGCATGGATATTATGAATTCACTGGTTATGAATCATTCCTCATCACCTATGTTCATATATAATACTGAGCACGTTGCTTTATGTGTTTTGTACTTTTCCCGCTATTTCCCCTTTAAAAGCATAAAGCCCTAACAGCTTCTAAGGAAACATTGTGTTCTCCTGTTGACCCCACAGATCAGTGTAAGAAACAAGGTCTCAGATTTCTTATTCTAACCACATTTAATCTTCAGCACAGGACGCCAATGAAAGAATTCCAGCATATATGGTATATATATGGTATATATATGGTATATATATGGTATATATATGGTATATATATGTGTGTGTGTGTGTGTGTGTACATATGTACGTGTATATACATATATGCTGTATATACTCCTTCCAGCGCTAGGAGGCATTGAGAGATGTGTGCTCAAACAGAAGGCAGATGTAAGCTGTTCCTTTTTAAGGTCAGCAAGTCTTCCTACATCTTCCAGTACTCTCAGAGCCTATCAGATCTTTGTTAATCTAACGTTATACATGAAGATAAAAATTATGTTCTTAAAAACACCTTGTTCTTTCTTCCATCAACAGAGGCACATGTAAATTTGAATCTAGTTTAGAACATCTGTAATACAAATAATGTTCCAAGTCTCCCTGTGATCTAAAGATGCTGTTCTTTGTTTATTCATTAAGTGCTGATGTTCAGAAAATATTCAATTTCCAAAGGTGGTTCTGCTGATTAAAAAAAAAAAAAAAAAAAAAAGGCTTTACAGAATTTTCTCATCTAATAAGATTTAAAAATAATCACGAGAGAAGAGAGTTAAAACAAAGAATAGTGTTCACCAGTCAAACAAATGCTTTACTCTTCAAAGTAAAGGAATTGTCCTTACAATGAAGCCCTGAATAACAGTATTTATTAGCAATAGTTTGCAATTTTCAAATATAAATGCCCCACAGAAAAAGCAATACTCTCACTATTAACTCAGAGCGAAAAGAAAAAGAAAAAAAAAACAAAAAGGTAAGCCTGTTTCATTTTAGTCCTAGATTTCAAGTACTCTTTTAGCAGTCTCCCTCAGGCAATGAAAGAATTTGCAGAGAGTTTTGGTGGAACATTAAAAAAATCTCCCTTCTAGTGTTTTGAAACTTTGCTCATTTAATTTTTTTTTCAACTTCATAGCATTTTAAACTCACAGGAGGAAGCGCATCCAATTCAAAGACTTTCTGCATTCTCCCTACCTTGATATATGCTAAATATAATACACTAAATGTGACAAGATAATGGCTTCAAGGTAAAGAACAGTAGAATAATGTCAGTTGTGCAGCTGCTGCAAAATACATAGAGTATTTTGTAAACTGAAGAATGACATTTGCCACTACTTTACCATAAATGTTATAGTTGCAATTCAGTACTATACAGGCACTGTATGTTTTTATGTTTCTAACAAGAACTTATAACTTTTCTAGGTAATTTGAGTGCTAATGGGTTTCCTTTAGAATAGGATCACAGATAAGGCATTTACATACATTAAAAAAGAAACAGTTATTTCACATGTTATGATAAACTAATGAATGAAATCATCACCCAGCCTTCAGTATCAGACAAGCTTTACAAAACAGGATATTACTCATATACCTCAAGTATAGAGTCATACATGGATCTCTAAATATATTTAAGGCTGCATCTTTTGTAGGTAGAGTTTTTTTCAGACACTGAAAACAGTATGGAGTTAAGATGATGTAGAAAGTATCTCAATATCTGAAAGAAAAGCGTAGGGTTAAATAAAGCATTTAAATTGTAAGTGTCCTTTATCTTGAATGCAGTTTTCACAAGAGAGGGTTGAACTAATGCTACATATACAAATGAAGTATCTTGCATCTCTAAACTTCTAATCCTCTTCATGAGATATACTAGCCCTGAAAAAATGTTGGCTTTTTTTTTTTTTTTTTTTTAATATTTTCTTGCTTCATTCAGTTAAGCAGAAATTGAAGAAATCCAAATAATACAAGGTTCCAGAAAGCCCATAAATTGCTTCTTCCTGCTACTGAGCAAAAAGGTTTAGCCTCTCTCTTTTTTCTTTTTCTTTTTTCTTTTTTCTTTTTTAATATGCTTATCCATCTAGGTCTCCTTGCTTTTACTCCTTTGAAAAACAATGATGCAATGACTAAACATTTCCAACCAAACATGTGTTTCCAAAACATATGCACACTTTTTTCTTATTTTCGTAATGGTGTGAGAACCCTGCTTTGTTTTCTGGCTCAAAGCTTGCTTCCTGAGGTATTTCTTGTGATAAGACTCTCACTGATTTATAGAGGAGGCAAGTGATGAGTGCTACCCTGTGACAATCAATATCACTTTGTGGACATTTGAAAGCACTTTCCTTCAGAGCTGCTTGCCTCCGGAAGAGAGTGCTCAGGAGTGTTTACTGGTGGAAGATCTGGCCTGTGACTAGATAGCTCCAGCTTGGTATGGGAAAATCGGGAAATCATACCACTGTGTCCTGTGAGAAACAGGGTGATGGTGAACATCCCTGCTCCCTCTTATCTGCTGGGAAGGCCTGGAAGATGGGAACAAAGATGTTTCTGCTGAGATCCCAGAACCAGAAGCTGCCACTCCAAGGAGAGCTGACTCAACCACTTTGGATTCAAGCTGTCACTCCAAAGAGAGCTGATTTGACCACTGTGGACTTACTTACTTATAAAATAAGTTTCTACTGCCATTGGAAACTGCTGCCATGGTCACCATCACTGTCAACAGAGCAACAACACCCAACAACCCACCACTACTGCAGATCAATGACTGAACGACGAATCACGCTGGATCCATGGTGGTGACTATCTATCTCCTTCTTGCTTCCTACAAAGACTCTGATTTTTCAAGCCCTTCTTCCCTTTCCCATCACCCTAAATTGTAATAGTGTCCGTCCTCCCCTTCCCCATCTCCCTGATTAAGATTTGTAATAAACTGGTTGGACCAACATTTGAACCATTGTTTCTTAATCTAACAGCAGGTATACATATACTGAAGAACCTCCTCTCCCTTCTATAAATTGGAGCAAGACAAATGGGGGTAACAGAAAGCAGTTTAGCAAAGAAAAATCTTCTAGTTAATCAGAAACTCGTAACCGCTGATATTCTTTTATTATGGGGATTCACCAGTTCTAATTATCCTTTGTTCTGAAACACTGAAGGTACACGATAAAAAAAGTAAAGTGTTGCTTGGGGATAATTCCTTCTAAAAGGAAGTCTAGTTGTCAATATTGAGAAGATAATCTAAGAATTTATTATCCTACAGAGATTCATATTTTAATTTAACTTAGCTAATTCAAGCAGTAACTCTAAGGGTCTGCAAATACCCTTTCTAATACTATTGATGGTGACAATCTGACTGAAAGTAAAGCTGCAACACTGGTTTGTTTGTAGATTTACACCATCTCTCAGTCTTTTAAATATTTAATAACAAAAGGCTAGTCCTTTGAAGAAGCATCATCTTCTGGCTTTCTTAAAAGAAGGTCAAAAGCAGTCTCACATCAGATCTCTTAGAAAGAAAGTTTGATAGAATAGTAATGATAAAGTTAATTTGCAATCTTTTTCAAAAGACTTGGAAACTACCACAGGAAATTAACCTACGGAATAAAAAAAAATTATACAAAAAAGAAAAAGTTAGTAATATTTTGGTTGTGGCCTTCCATCTTAAAGTTACATTTAAGTAAAAGGGGAAAGAAAATTTCCACTCACTTTTGAACTTGCTCATTAAACATTGCTCATTGAACAGTTATTATTATTTCAAATTTATTAAAGAAGAGAAACAAAATGATTTGTTATTAATTTCTCTCATTTGAACTTTCAAATGTGTTAGAAATCCTTGAAACTGATTGGTGATCTCAAGAGGACCGCAAATAGTCCAGAACTATAAGATATGGGTTTCTATATGGCTGCTAAGCAAAGCAGCTGACTAAGGTTCTCTGCAACCTTCAATTCGACTGTTATTTTACCCATATATACTCCCTTGATTGAAGTTTGCACAAAGCAAGTCTGGTGAATCATGGAGGCAGTTTCAAAATAACTACCTGCTATTTTATGTTGCTTGAATTTTTAGTAGGCAACTAGAACCACTAGCCAGAATGGGTATGTGCTTAGTTATGTGTGGATTTTACAGTATGTGTGAGTAGTAGTAACAGGAAGAGGGAAATGAAAAAAATTTAAAACCAAACTTTTGCTAATGTTACTTTCAGGAGGAAAAAAAAAAAAAAAAAAAAGTAAACTGTCTTCTAGAAATGGCAGAAATGGCAGAGACAGTTCTGCCAAGTATGGACGCTGCAGTTACTCAGCACTATATGGAACAGAAATGACAATCCTGTTTTAAAGTCAAAATCTTAAGCTATGCTTGAAAATGAAGTAATGGCCAATGTTCCCCACTAAACATATTGTCCTATGTAACTGACATTATTGGTTATGTTAAAATCCAAACTTTATGTATACACACATATATGCTAAGTTACTAGAAAATGTTCACTTTTTTTTAATAATGACATACAGAAATGTAATTATCTGACATATGGAAAGATTAATATCATTATTAATATTCAGTACCACAAAAAATAATAATTCAGTACCACATATAAGTCACATACATTTAACTATTCTCCAGATGCAAGGTTATTTATCCCTGTACATGTTTTTGCTGGAGTTATGGTTTCTTGTTTTCAGTAATAAGTGTTAGTAAGAGGAAATAATGTTCACAAGTTATATACTAAACCTGAACAGTGAACTCATCAGGCACATTTCTGTTCAGTAATACTGAACCTGCCAATCAACATGGACCCTATTTGAAGCAATGATACATACATCTCAAGCTAGGAAAGTTAGGTATGAACTTGAGAAGGTTTAAATGTTTTATGACAACAGTCCCTCAGACAAAACAAGAGACCAGAAATCTGCTCATTATCTCTCATCATCTTGCACAGCTAGTATATGTATTTGTCTACTGAAATGGCTTAAAGACATAATAAAGACTCCAAGGGTAATTACATCCTATTAATGTTATATGGAAAATTATTTGAAGTCTCAAAGCTAAGCCTATGCTAAGACACCTGTGTCACTAACTACATATAGATCAAAGTTAAACAAGTGGTTTGTTGCTATGATAAACTAGCATTCATGAAAATTTTGTTCAAAAATAATAAAAATTATCTGTCAGATTAGTTGACAGACAAACCATGTCATAGAAATAGTGATGAGACTGTCTATGGCAGGTGGCAAGAGATATCAAGGTATATTATATTGTAATACAGGGTAATAATTGCATCTGTCTTCTTTGAGGCCATTTATATCATGCTCAGCCCTTGACTGGCAACCATACCATGTTCAGCTGCTCAGCATTGCTAAGGAAGCTGAAGATTCAGTTTTGGAGGTAAATGTACAACTAAGGCAGGCCAATAAGTCCAAACAGCCTCTCGCTGCACAGTGGAGACTATCAGCTTGGACTAGAACTTCAGATTAAAATCTCTGAGTTTTATTATTTTGGCCATGATTATCTAATTATAACTGTAGAGTGATTTAAAGAGATAGTTGATGCAAATAGTTCCATTTTGAATTCATCTCTGGGCAGTGTAATGCCTGCAGTCCTCACATCCTTGCTAACTTTCTTTGCTGCATGGGGGTTGATATAACTTCATACATCATATAAAACAAGGCTGCCAAGTCATCCTGGTGGCTTCCTAAAATGATATACAGAAATCCTCCCCTTGAGGATGTCATACTCAATTAGAGATTCGTTAAAGTCTATAGCTTGGAAGGAATGAAACACATTGTTCAGATTCAGCAAAGGAAAACATGAGTGAATAATAGCAAAAGAAAAATAGAGTATGATGAGTGTGAAGAAATTATCTCAAGTAAGATAATTTAATGTTAAGTTAGATAATAACTGGCGACTGCAAGTAAATGACTTGTCTAATGCCTAGTGATTGAAGCAGAAGCATAATGTAACAAAAGTAATGCAAAGTTTTTAGGTGTAATGTAATCTTGAAAAAATAATCAGTTTTCAATTACAAAGTCTCTTATTAGGATTCAGTATGACTGTATTTCAGGTCTTTTTGAATTATTTCACATCTACTTTGGAAGGATTTAATTTCCCTAATTTGCTAGGTTTCCCTTTAACATTGAATCACTCTAGAAGTCTATTTGCTATTTATTTCCCAGTACAGTTAGTGTTCACACTTTAACTCACGTGTATAACTTATTTATTACAATCCTGATTAAATATTTAATGCTATGGATAGGTTATGGAAATTGTTATGAATTGCTGACAGTGGTGGGTGTTAGCAGTCACTTGTCATTTAGGGCAGATGTAAAGAACCATTAAGATCCTTTATGCAGTTAGGCAGCTGAGGCATTAAGTACCCGCCAGCTCGGACAAAAAGTTGTCTCTCTTCCACTCCACCCCTGCCTTCAATTTGGGAGCTAGGTAAGCTCATTATGTGATGAATTCAGTTGCTTTTCTGTGAATAACAGCTTTTAGAAGACAAAGCAGAAGCATGTAAGAGAGTAAGTGAGCACAAAACAGAGTGAACAGGTATAGCACCAAGTCTCTGAAAAACTGTTAAGGGAAAGTTCTCATTTATTTATTTTTTTTGTCTGAGTGTTGGTAATAGAAGGTCATGGAGGCCATAAACAAAGAATGCTCTGTTTTCTGAATATTCTTAGGGTTTGGAATATAGGATCTGGGAAGTTTCTTACACAATTCATAAGTATTTTATGAGTTCTACTTGATTCTAATAGTTTCTGCTGTCAATACCAATATACAAAGACTGAATTTTGCAGACTATTTCAAGTAGTAAAAATAACTGACTTTATGCTATCTTTTTCATTACTTATTCTTCTATTTGTCAGCAAGTAACCCTATTTTCCACTGATAAAACTGCTCAAGAAGTGCTTCTGTAAAATGCTACATACAGTTCAAAAATTAATCATGGTGTTATTACTTACATTGTGTCTGAAAGGAATAATGCCTCAGAGACATGAACTGAACCAGATGGTACAACAAAGGAAACTGGGAGTCATTAAACTGCAGAGAGGAAAAGAGATGCTGTGGAAGAAAATTAAAGAGCTAAAAGACACATATGCTATGTAGAGCAGAAAAAGAACTGGACAGAATATTTCTAGATCTCCCTGTGTGCTACTGAAGTCAGTAAAAGTGAGATATGTTTTAAAAATTCTTTTTCATTTTGTTTGGAGATTTTTTTCTTTATTTTATGAAATACAGTTTTGATAAGCATTTTATGAGTCAGTAACTGTTTAGATAAGTGTCTTTAAAACTCTTTCCGTGAGCCGTTTCATTTCATTATTTTATTCTCGAAGGAGTTGCCTATTTTCTCCTCCCTTGAAAAAGAGAAATAATATCAACTAGCAGATTGGAAAAAATAAGTCTTGGCACTAAAATTAACTATGGTATTTCAAGCTACTATTATTAAGTCACGATCTTCTATACAATCAAAGAAATGAGTCAGTATAAACCTAATATGACTTATTAGTTCTTGAGACTTACTTTAAATGTAATGCTGGCATAAAACAGTATAGGTTCCTCAGCTTCCATGAAAGAGTTCTGATACATGCTAAACCTGTTCTCACCTATTAGTGACACAAAATCTGAAAATAATTTTCTAATCTGGGTTTAAATTGTGAATAGTAATGCCTAATTCGAAACTTCTGTGCTATTACTCTGACACTTCATAACCACTCAAATTAAGCCTATCAAGGGAACGGGACACTTAGCAAAACCAGTCAATACATGAGGTCCTCAATGTAGCAGCCCCACCTCCTACACTCTTCGCAGAGGCTACTGCTTATCATAACATAACTTACCTGTTGCTCCTTTGTTTTTCCACATCCTGGATTAATGTAGCTAGAGCTGAGTGTATGGGAACAAGAGTTCGGTTTTTCTGAGAGTGCTGTTGAGTAGGCTTCACTCTACACACAACTATACAACTTTTTAACAGGCTCAGCAAATAGCACATCAGACTCACTTAAAATCTGCATTTTTTACTCAGGTAATTAGGTCCAAACTTCGATAGTCATAGGATTTAAGGTTCCATTCCAAGTCAAGCCTTAGGAAGGATACTTTAGGAAAAAAAAAATAAAATTGCTAACAAATAGCAAAAGACACCAGACAACAAAAACCCTCTTCCTTCTCTATGTGATAGAATGGAGGTTTTGTATTAGGGATTTGTAGGAATTCCACTTTTAAAAGGGGGCCTTATCATGCAAGGATAACATTTGGACCTTAAAAATGGGAAAATTACTTAATATTGATTCTGAAAAAGAAGAATTTATTAAAAAAAAAAAAAAGAGTGGTTTTTGTTACTGATTATAATATTCTGAAACTACAAATATATTTTGCAAGAAACAATTTAGTTTCCTGTTTTTCCACATGTATCTCACTAATGGTTAGACTGATTTTTCTCACACTTCACATTCCCTTCAGAAACTTTATAGCTTTGTGTAAGAAACTGTTTGAGATTTCTAAATGTCCATGTTCTTTGCTTGCCAGAGGCACAACTAAGGTCTATAATGTCCTAAACTTCTAGACTCTCTTGGAGCACCAAGAAGAATGGACACCATGGTGTCAGGATTGTCTTGACCATTTGTGGATGCATTTTGACGTAACTCTCTTCCAGCTCTCATTGCTGAGCATGAGCAATGAATATTGTCACAGAATCAGAGGGTGGAAAGGACCTCTGGGAATCATGTAGTCCAGGTTCCCTACAGTATGTTGCACAGGAAAATGTCCAGGTGGGTTTTTAATATTCCCATAGAAGGAGAATCCACAACCTCTCAGCAGCTTGTTCCAGGGCTCTGTCACCCTCAAAGTAAAGATGCTATATACTGGAGGGTAGTAAAGTTACGCATGTGATTAAAATTATTCAAAATCCAAATATGTAATTTACCATCATAATCACTAATCAAAGTTAGTTATCACAGTAGGTTACTGAAATGTTTATTCTATTAATAATAATGCCAGTCCATACACACAAAAAGAAATTACTACTGCAAGCTGACAGACTCATACCTCCTCTGAAATACTATCTTAGTGAGAAGGATGGAAAGTTTATGCAAATTAAAAAAAAAAAAACAACACACACACACACAAAAAACCAAAAAACACAACTGACCTGTTAATGTAAGCTTTTAAAGGTTCTAGCTACCTTTCAGTGACGCGTTTTTAGACAGAGGGATGTTATTGCTCATTTGCAGGGCATTTTAAAAGTCTGCATGATCAAGATTTTTTACAATAGTTCTTCACGGATGCAAAATAGTTAACTAATGGTCAGAAGATCCACTCTAAAACTGCTTGTATGTGCAGTTCCTCTTAACTTTGACACAATCTCTCAGGTCGTTTTCAGACCAAACACTTAGCAGTCTGAAAAGTATCAAGTAGCAGAAGACACACTCTTGAGATTGACTCATACAAGTTAGAGCAAAATTAAAAAGGAAGAATCATCAAATAATAATAATTTAGGGGGGAACCAAAATCTGTTCCATCAGAATAAAAAGCATCTAAATACACTGCACAAATCAGTCTGAAAATTATTCACTTGATTCTGGCATAAATAGTAAATTTTACATGTCCACAAATTTGAGAGTATCTTGCACTCCTTTATGAGACTCCGTGCGTATGTAAAACTTGCTCGTCTGTCAAATCTTTTTGCAAAAATGACAGTAAAAAGGGCTTGTCATGTACGGTCTCTGATCTCAGATAATCCAGCTGTACCATTCCAGTCTTTTATTTCCCACTGATTCAAATGAAGGAAGAATCAAGCAAATAGTCAAAACTGTGCTTATGACAGTGCTTTGCTGTGTCAGTAAATACAAAGTGTCTGCAGGCATACTATTAAATTATAAATGGGTGTGCCGTAAGTCACACCAGTAGGCATTAGCACACACATCTGCAAATTATAGTTAGGCCATGTTACAATAGCAAGCGTTCATGAGAGAGAAGTCTCTTTTTCTTTCATCAGCAAAATAAATACCATTATTTTGTTAAATCCAGGTAAGTAATTTTGTATAACCAGAAAGATTGAGAGAAGGTGGAGAATGAAAACCACTCACACATTTTCTTCTACTATTTTAACAAACAGCCATATTTAATCAAATTGAACACATTATGGCCATCTCTAAAAAGCAGACAACTTTCCTTTGATTGCTTGCCTCAGCCTAGAAGTGGTGCAAAAGTTATAGAAGTAATTTGTATTAACTTCTTACTATGTCACCTAATTTCAAGCCCATGTTAGATAAGCAGCAATAAGCTATGGGTTAGAGAATTCCACCTTATAACCATTAGTACAAACCCTGACTGTGCCCAGCTGTTGAAGATTACCCTAGACAGTTATTGAGATTTAGGAGGGGCAGCTTTCTACTGATTTAGGACAGATTCTGTAGACAATTTTATCGTTTCTTCTAGAACTGAGGTATAAAGCTAATTTCATGAAGAGCACTCATGATTATTTTCCTTCCAAAAGGCAACATAATGCTCCCACTAGAATGATCTTCTTGCTTTTTACTTCAAGGTAATGATGTTGCTGCATTTTCTGTTGGCACTTAAAATACAGCTTAATGCCACATTGTCAGTCAAAACTTCTGTGTGATTTCCAAAGGCACTGAATTATTTGAAAAACTGAGAACTGAACTGAGAGCTGAACAATTTCAACATATTAGAACAATGCTGGGTTTTTTTGTTTGCTCAGTTTTTTCCCCTTCGGGATTGTGGAATGGAGATGATTTTCTTACCAGGTGAGAAAATGTCTGCAGCAATGTCTATTCTGAGTTTCATCAAAAGTACATGTATGAAAACATGTAGTTTTGTTTCTCTACAGTGCTTTGTAAGGACTACTTATAACATGCATCCCTGACATTGTTTCATTTATTTGTAATAACTTATTTGTCATATGTGTGATTAAAAAAAAAACAACAAACAAATAAACAAGCCAAAAACACAAAACACAAAAACTTAGGGCTGTATCTGTTCATTACAGCCTGAAGAATGAATCAAACTCCATGGAAGAACATTATAGCATGACAGTGCTTAAGCATAAATGTTGGGAAGAACCGTAAAATAATAGTATGTCAGCTCTAGGGAGAAGACATTTATAATTTTCATTAAAGATTGTAAGGTCACCCAGCTGAATGCATGCATCGCTGAAGAGGAATTCTGGGTTAAATTATTTCTTCCTTGTAAATATAGGGAATTATTTTCTTCATTATGTTTAGATGTGTCAGTAGTAGCAGATAACTCGACAGTAAGACATGAGCCATGATCTCCTTTTAAATTAAGATCTATATTTACACTAATATCAAATAATCTTTAGTCCCAGTCAAAATTGACTTCAGTTTTTTCTTTGCTCAGATTTTTTGAAGATACATCTTTCAGATATTGTTGTTATATGACACAATATCTAAATGTCTGAATTTGTTATTTTATATTTATTTGTACTTTTGAGGAGAAAGATGAAATAATTGTGATTCACCATTCTTAATGTACTTGCTCCTATCATAGGTAAAGGAGAGGTTTTGGTATGGAATTTGCTTGTGTGGTTTGTATCTGTTCATTTGTTTCCAGCTACAGAATATTTGCTGATGACATATTACTACATTAAAATTCACCATGTTTATCAGGAACACACAGAGTAGTCAAATGAGTTTTGGGTTTGAAGAACACTGGTGTGAAAAGTCAAACAAACACAGGCACTTCTCAGGGCAGCTCTTTCATTCATATAGTATGCTAAAAATGATGGTTCAGAGTTTATTGATAAACTCTCTCAACATGCTATGTTAAAGGATGACACCATGTACTTTATAAGATGGCAGATGTTAAGGAGGAAGATTTTATTTTTGTAATTGACAGGAGTAGATCACACATTTAAAGCATTGTCAAAATGTAGAAAAGAAAAGAAAAAAAGAAAAGAAAAAAAAAGAAAAAAGTCATTTCTGAATCAGATATTGAAACTTGATTTGAAACAAAACCAGCAAAAAGATACAGCATCCCCAGAAGAAAGACAAATTGCAGAACTGTGCAGTCAAACCATAGCATTCACCTAGTGTTAAGCATGCTCCAGGAGCAGGAACTTCTCATGAGAGGTGCTAAACACAGCTGCAAAGGATTACCTAGGTTCCTGTTCCATTCAGTTGCTTGCTCAGCCAAGGTTGTAGTGACAAGATTATATGACAACAAATCATTACCTATTATAAAATAAAGCCAATGAAACAAAAAACTTTGTTCACAAACAAAGAAACAAAAGGATATTTTTTTTCACTCTTCTCCCATTTCCTCCTGTTTTCTTTCTTCAAAACTGATTATTCTTGGGAATTTCGTGTTCAAGAGAAAAGCCATTTCAGTAACTGTGGTACACACTAAAACTTTCATGGTCAAGGAGTCCATCTGAAACATGTAATATTTAAATTATGAAGGAATGCACAGATAGGGGATATTCTGCTTTAGTACCTAAGATGTGAATTTGTGCCTATGAATAATTCTACATTCATCCATGAGAAACTGTGACTTTTTCTTAGCAGTTTTAATTAAATAATAGATTTTAGAATATAAAAAGATGAGAAGAATTGTATATGGGAAGAAGTCCAACAACACAGAAAATTAATGAAAACTATCAGGATTACAACAAGAGAACAGAGAACCAAACCTTGTTCTCACACTTGCCCTCAAATGCACATTTATTACTGCAGAGTTTTCAGTCTTTTTTTATTCCTTGCTCTCTCTAGGCAAAGAG
This sequence comes from Alectoris magna, assembly GCA_030625065.1. Taxonomy (NCBI): domain Eukaryota; kingdom Metazoa; phylum Chordata; class Aves; order Galliformes; family Phasianidae; genus Alectoris; species Alectoris magna. The sequence goes on along the minus strand of CM060563.1, from coordinate 30,173,739 downwards.
TAAATGGCAGAGGAGTGGATGGAGCCACTTAACTACGTCACTGCATCAGTCAAGATGACTGGTTGCTTATTTAAGAAGTTGTAATAGGAGACAGAGGAAATTCTGTACCAACTACCTACAGTGGCTTTATGAGGTAAACAGGTATAAGCCCAGTGAAATCAAGATACCAGCAAAATACTCATTTGTGTCACTTTCTCTTAATCTAATTTGTATCCTTTTTTTTTTTATTTATTTATTTTTTTTACCTAAAATAATAAGGTCTAATTCAAAATTCATTTCAGCTTTTATTTCAGTAATAGACAAAATAGAGATACAAACATAAAATAGAGATGCAAACTGTTTTAAGGACAGATGAAAAATATATGGCTGTAGTGAGAAACTGTGAGAAAATAAGAGTTATTGTATATGCGTGGCTTGTTACACTGCTCACTGTGAGATCTCACCTGGGAAAATTAAAGGTAAAAAAAATGAAATAAAAAGTGAAAACAACACATTAAATACATCTATCTCTTAGACATTAGTACTTGTCTTAGAGATGTAGTTCTATTAAGTGATATGTAAACTTCCAAGTTATAAAAAGATTTGACTGAAAATGAATGTCAAAAGGGGGCACTATCAATAGAGTATGACTGCAAAGGTTCCATCTGCTGCCAGCCAAAAAGGCAGATGTCCTCAAATAATCTCTTGAATTCCTTTTACCAGAACACCTGGATAATAAAATTCACTAAATGAAGAGGGCACTTACGTTAGTTATTGCACTGAAAGGGTTAAGAAGCTGATAGAAATTAGCCTCATTGTATATATTTTCCTGTTTCATCTTCTTGTTGCTGAACTAGTTTTAAATGAATGAATTAACATGATTGCTCATTTCTGTGTAAATCACATTTTCAACTTTCTAAGTGTGACCCTCAGCAGCATAATCAAAGATATGGTTTGTAAGCAATTCAAACTTCTTAAAGAATAAGTACCTCAAATTTTGCCTCATCAGCCATCTCTGTGTTCATAAACATCATAAACTAAAAACATTTAGCCAAGGTAACAAGTTAACAGTTGATACAAATTTTACAGTGCAACACTAAATGCTTCAATATTTTGATTTAGAAAGATTAGCCCATATAAATAATAGAGCAGGAATAGTTGAAGTATTTTTGCAGAATGGAATAGCTATGCTTGAGGACAGCAGTGGAGAGAAAATTCTTATCCATGCATTTAAATAGATCAGAATAACTGGGGGTGAAAGTAACTTGCCACTCAAACATTGTGGCAAGGCACATATTGGTCTTAACAGTAAATTAACCTTGCAAAAAACTTCAATTATTTATCCACAGACTTTCCAACATATGTCAATCAAAGTAAAAGACAACTGAAGAATACTAACTCCAGAAGTTTTAGCAGGCAAGATCTCTGAACTCTATAATATTTTAATACAAAGAAATGAAGGATAACTACAAAACTCAAGACCTATTTTCAGCCTATTAACACTTGCTACGAAATGTGCTTCCTATGTAAGAAGTGAGAAGTGATATTTTCACCAGATAATAAAGATGTTTAAGTTTTAATCCAACTGCTCAGCCCAAAGAAACACATCTTAACAAGATCTCTTGAAAATTATTTTTTTTCATACAAAATTCAAAACACATAGTTCATAACTTTCAGCGCATAAGATAATCAAATTAAATACATACAAAACAAGAAAAGGTTAGAAAATGTTCTATGACAATGACATATATTTCTCTCTTTGGATTTAATCCTGCCATTTTAAAAGTAACTTTTAAGCATTTCTGGATACCAACACCTCCAGCAGTCATTGACTTCTTTGATCCTTGAAATTACAGTATAATGAAATATTAAGACACAAGAAACAAACAAAAGGCAGCAAAACATGAAGTGAAATGGAAGAAGAAAAAAATCGATCATCTGCCAAAAGTGGGTAAGAGATGGTCAATCAAACTATTTCAGATCTGATCTCTTTTATATAATATTCTCTTTTATATAATGGATGATGATAATTATTTCATTTATGAATTTGTTCAGGTTTTTATTGTTTAACCCATTTAAAATTTTAGCATTCAAAATATATCATGCAATTTAATTCCACTGCTATGTGAGGAAATACTTTTGTTTGCTTTATGCATGTTTATTCTTTCATAAGTGTGTTTGTTTTACATCCAGTAATTATTTACTTCATTTGATGTGGTTATTACATGGATTACAATCTCTTAATTTTCACCTTATTCTTACCAAACATGTGTTAAGAGTATATGCCATGCCCTACCTAAATTAATCTTCTTTTTTCCAAGATGAAGATTTATAATCCAAATACACTTTCTGGGTATAAAAACAACCCTGCAATTTGACAACCCTTATAATTCTTACCGTACACTTTTGACTTTCCCTTTTCAAAATGTAGGGTCCAGAATAATGTCCAGTATTCAGGTGCTGTTATCTGATGGGCATACATAATGGAAATATATGATGGTTCCTGTTTCTGTATCTGTTCATCATAGAATGTGCTTAACATTCTGTTAGCATCTGAGCTGATGGTTTGACAGATCTGTCAAATGTACAACCATTTTATCTTGGATATAAATAGACAATTTAGAGCTCACCAGTGTTTATAAACTTAAAACTACTTTTCTACAAGAATATTACTTTACATTTATAAATTTGAATTTCATCTGCCATTTTATTGCACTATTACTCTTCACACTAAAACATCTTTTTTGCGTTTAGAATCTTAAACACAGCTTGTGAAGGCTCATCTGTAGATTTACTGGTAACTGCCTTTCCCACACACAGTTCAGGCCTCAGATCCTTTTATCTTATTACAGTAGCTGTCTATAATAACCAGTGCAATCATCTTTATCATTAGGTCTTTGAAATTTTAGGAGATTTTTTAAAGAACATGTTATGTTAAACATTGCCAAACAGCTTGAGAAACTAGGGAGAAGTAGGTGAATCAACCATTATCATGCTTACCTATTCAAGACACATCATAACACAGCAATCTCACAGTAATCTAGAAACTCACAGAAATGTCCTGTTTTTATATTGCTAACAATAATGTATGACTTAACTATTTTCATTAGCTGAAATTTAATCTGAAATAAAACGATAAAAATGTTCATCATATGAATCATTGCAATAGAGACAAGTGTCAAGAAACACTGTCTCATACTTAATTTAATAAAAGCTTATTCTTCTACTTTTTCTAATATCTATCTGAATATGTCTGCAACATGAAATACCTTACCTGGGAAAGTTGAATTTCATTTTTAGATTAATACATTTTAATAGTTAGAAATGAAAATGAGAGCAAAATAGTATAAAATCAGGTTACAGGAAACAATGTTTGAGAGCTGGACAATAGTTTGGATCGTATTCCAAACAATATCTCTATTATTTCCAAATATACTATATTCAGAAATATTTTTATTCCCTATTAATCTCTGATTATGTAATTATTTTCCCATTAAGAGTGAATTATCAATTCAAAAACTTGCTTCAAGTAGGAAACTCTGAACTAAACAAAACCCTACTTCCCTCTGAAATTTTTGTGGTACTGAAGAGCTAAGTAAGAATGCAGTGCTTCTAGTAACAAGGTTGTTACAGGCATGATAGTACCTCAAAAAGACAATGTCTTCTATTAGACAAAGTCGTAGATCTAGTTTTACAGGGATATGAATTCTTCTCTAGATCTGAAATGAAAAGAATACATTTCAAAGGTAATACAAGCAAACAATACTAGATCTGAAATAGAATAGATATGTTAATTGGAAAACATCTAAGAGAAAAGCTACTAGGACAGAGAAGAAACATAATAGGAAAAGGTGATTAGATGGTTTGCTTTTACAGTAAAAGGAGAGATTTACCACTGCTTGTGAATGACAGAATAGTTTGGGAGGGAGAGGAGAAATTGTCACATGTCATAAATTGGATAACTCTATCAGGTTCATGATTTTTAGCATCCGGTAAAAATGACATTGTGAACTTTTATGAGTAAGTCTGGACTGACCTGTAAATTTTGTCTGACTGATTTACGGGTTTTAGTTTAAAGAATAAGAAATCAAGGCTTTCCACAGCTTGACACAAAGGCTGATGAAAAACAGTCCTTGTCAGTTTAGCATTTTCTTTTACACTGCTTCAAAAATAAAGCCTCACTAAATCTTAAGATTTTGTACTCACTGGATCTGAAAGTAAACCCACCTCTTGAAAACATCATCTTTCACATACATCCAGATAATGCCTGCTTAATAAATCCTTCAGTTAAAAAAAAGTTGACTAACATTTGTGAAGAACCAGTAATGATAGTAGCAACCGAAAAAAACTAATACTAAAATGTAAAACTAATACTAAAATGAATAACAACTGTTAAAAAAAAATATATATATATATTATTTTCAGAGCAGCCCTGCTGTAGAAAACTTATCATGTAACTGCAACTGACTCTACTGACAGAAATGTATCATATCACCGATGTAACAAGAAAAATCTCATGAAAAAAATATATTAAAAATATTTTCAACACTTTCAGAATTCAAGCTCTGTTTAAAATTAAAAAAAAAATAACAAAAAAAAAGACAACAACAACAAGAAAAACAACAATGAAACTGAATTACATCACCATAACTAAAAACCAAGTTTGAAAAACACAAGGAACATTATCTACTACGAGAAACACAGCACAGCATGTGACTTCACAGCTCTTCTTGATTGTATAGCAAAATGACACAACAGTCACAAAGATTTTGATTATGATCTTTGAAAATAAGGACAGTGCTGACAATATAGATAGCTTCATGACAAAGCTCACAGCAAAACTCAGAGGTTGGCTATATTCTCTGCTAGCCTAAACTCATGTTCTCTCACAATTCTGTTTAAAAATAAAGAAATCTGATTAATGCTTTCTAAATGGGAAAAATATATAACCCATATCTCTAAATGACATTCACTTCCTTTTTTTGGTACGATAAAGTAGAAAACTCTCATTTTGGTGGTTGCAGGTAAGATATTGTTTAAAAAATGATTGCATTACATATCTAGTTTCATCTTCATTTAAATCTTAAAAATCAAACTTCTTATTCCATTTTAAAAGTTGAAGAACACTTCTTAGGAGGAGAAGAATATACAAATGGATATTGCAAATTCTCTGTTAAAAAATACCAATAAAAGTATAATTTATTTTGCCTTAATATTTATTATTTTATTTCTATGTTTAAAATATTGTAAAAAAAGCATTTAAGACAGTTTTCTAGCTACAGTGCTATCTGTAGAAGATCTGGCTTCCAAACTAAGCAAGTGCTCCATCACAGAAAACAGTCTGCCTGCTGTAAAAAAAAAAACCAACAATAATAATAATAAAATTGATTCATTTCTAATTGAAGAATAAAGTTGTTTGAGGTGCCTGCCTTGTGGTAGAGATTTAATGAATAGGCAGACATTCTAGACGGAATAGAATCTGTGCTTCAATGTAAATTAATAGGTTTCCAACAAACACTAGGAAATACAGCTTGATTGCTTTTTCTACTGCATTGTGATAAATGTGCATTATAGAAAAGAAGTGAGAGTTAAAAAACAAAATCACTTTCAATGTAAATATAATAGATTGTGCACGGTAAGTTTAAAAAGTTACCATCCCCAGTGATTTACAGTTCTATACGCTTGCTTTCTCTGTCTATCAAGGGTTTTTGTTTGTCTTATTTCTGCTCTGCTTTGATTAATTCATATAACTGGAGAATGAAATGGAAATCTGTAATCATGTCCTAAGGCAGTATCTTCACTACACATAACGCTGTAAAAAAAAACCAGTAAGAGTCTTCCTTGTTTTCATACAGGCATACTTAAAATTTATATTATGGGAATCACATGTTGTTCATTCATTTCCTCATAGTCAAAACAGAAAAATTCTAAGTTTGTTTTAATTTATGATATAGATACGGTACCTCCATTCTGCACATTTGCGCACAGGATGGTTACTTATAAAAAATTAATTGGTAGCTGAATGAAGATGACACCCCCTTGTAAGAGATTGTTCTTTTATACCATGGACTCAAAGCTTGCTGAAGGACACAGATGAGCAAGTCCAAACAAGTCCTGATCAAGGGTTGAAAAATCCTTTGTCTGAGGGACACAGATGGACAAGGCCAGGCACAATGAGAGAGAAATAAGCTGCAGATGAATGACTGGGAAGCAGTCTTTGGTGCGGGCTTATCTCTAGGAAGATGGCCATCTCATGGGGTGCTACATATGACTCTTACCCAAGCACCCAGGGATGTCACGTAGGCAGGAGAAAAGTAGGACGAAAGAGGGATCAGCAACAATGAAGTTAGGTTTCTGACATCAGATTCCTCACAACATGATGCCTGCATGCTGAAGAAGAACAAGAGGGTTTCTGACAACAGATTCCTCACAAACTGAGACCTGCATGCTGAGGAACAAGAAAGTGTCTGCCATGAGATCTCTCACTACGGAAGTCCTGCTTGCTGATGGACTCTCCTGGGTCTGCTACCTGAGTCCTGCTGGCTCCCTCTTGGATTTACCCTGCGGCTTTTTTCTGCTACATGCTTGCTGCCCAAGGCCGGCCATACTGTTGCTGCTCTTCCCCCATGTGCTTTTGCCTCGGACCATCGGAACGTCTTGCAATGGGACAGCTGCTGGATCCTGGTGGTGACTATCCACTCTTCATGCAATTCTTGCCTCTTTCTATCTTTTCTATCACCTGCCTTCCCTTCCCCATCACCCTAAATTGTCTGTCCTCCCCTTCCCCATCTCCCTGATTAAGATTTGTAATAAACTGGTCAGACCAACGTTTGAACTGTTGTTTCTTAATCTCACGACGGGTATACATATACCAGAGAACCTCCTCTCCCTCCTATAAAGTGGAGCGAGACACCCCTTTTTAATGATTATAATCAATTAAAAGAATGGGGAACATTTTCCTATTAGTGATTTCAAATTCTTGAAATTGAATACAGATATAGTGTCTTTCTCCACCTCTCTCCCTTTCTCTTATAAAAACACCCAGGGGAGATCAGGCTATTGTACCTGAAGTTAGGCTTTTTGAATGGCTTTATCATCTAGAATACTGTTTACCATAACTCCTGAGTTTTTAAAACTCTTAGTGTGTGTGTATTCTGTGGTAAAAGAAATCCACAGAAATCACTCTTAATTTTTTTTTTTGTTTTCCAGAGGAATGTTTTTATCGCACATAAAGCCATAGACTTCATCAAAGTGGTGACACATTCAATCTAAATACTGCCAATGAAAGGCAAGGCTCTTAGCTTTTAAAGGTCAGGAAAGGTGTCCAAGCTACAGGTTGAAATATTCTTCTGTTTCTTTACCAAAACCCCAAAATGCTAAATGTAGAAGGTGGAAGCATGCTGAGAGATGTTAATATCTCATCCCTGGAGGTGTTCAAAGCAATGTTGAATGGGGCTTTAGACAGCACTTCTAGTGAGAGGTGTCCCTGCCCATGGCAAGAGGTTGGAACTAGATAGATTTTAGGCCCCTTCTAACAAAAATCCATTCTAAGATTTGGTGCAAAAGAAGCAATGAATACTACCAAGTAAAAGATTTGTACAGTATCACAAATGTAACCTTTGGCAAATATAAGAGTCACATTACTGGAATCTCATTGCAATCCCTCAAACTCAACGCCATAGCTCTTTTTTTTTTTTTTTTTTTTAAGTGTTTGCGTTTTATATTTAAAATGGGAGGGAAAAGCTAACAATATTTTGATTTGAATACTACATAAATCCTCACTGTATCATCTGTATTGATTGCAGTCATATTGCAATCACAAAAGACATAATTGTATCTAATTTTATTTTCTTTTAGAGGATAATGGGTTACCTGCAACACTAGGGACAGATGTTTAGTCATTATTTGCCTGTTTGCCTGCCTGTCTTCCACATTTAACAGCTCCAAGTCGCAGTAACTGTGTTTTCTTTTAGAGGATGCCTGGCTTACAAAGGTACACATGGAAGGAAAAATGAAGACACATTATTTGTTGTTATTTTTCAGTATGAACAACCAGACATTAAGGATTATTTTTACTTTATTTTTACTGCAACATAGTAAAAATCCTAATGTTAGTAAAGTAGAATCAACTACTACACAGATGTGAATAATAAAAAACATTGCAATATTCATCCTGGAAAAACCTCTCATTTTAAAATTTGTCATTGTGTCATGACAATTGTCATTGTCTAAAAGGACTGGGAAAAGGTCATCATTGTAGACATTATCCTAATCAGCAGCACTATGAACTAACTATGAAATAAAAACGTTATTCTTTGTCTTTGTCCCTGTACACTGAAAATTGCATTAGGCAGCTGCCAGTGGTGGCATGTAATGTCTTACTGTTTTAGAATAATAATTTGCTGGCTGTCAAAACATCATCTCCCTAAGAAAAAAATGGATAGTTTTATGGTCATAAAAAAATTATCAAAGGGTCAAGTATCTACCTTGTTAACACAACACTCAAGTTCCGCACTGCTTTGCTAACAACTGACAGTAAAGAAAAACATGAGGCTTCACCTGGAAATGCAGCCAACTATAACTTGTGTTTCTAGTAGCAACAGTTAATCAATCTAACTTAAAGGTATAGATAGACAATGTGGACTTTCTTTCCTCTGATTTTCACTTTTAAAGTACTGATACACAACTTATTCTGGTACTGTGTACACATATATATACCAGTAACAGATGTATATACCCATTCTAAACCCTAACACAAAAAACATCTGATTAGAAAATAAGTAGTCTATTGGTATTCTGTGGCTTATAGATCAAAATGCTTACAGCAACCTGTCAGATCTGAAGCTCAACACCTTCAGAAAATGTTGCAAAGCCTTTTCTCAGAAAAGAAATTTTCCTATGAGCCAAATGGTATCAACAAAACTGATTCCATCAACATTTGAAGCACTTGTAAACCCCTTCCCCCCTCATCAACCCTCCAGTCCAGGCACATACACGGATTTATATTTCTGTGGAAAAAAAAAATTTTTGCTATCTTATTCTTACTTTCTTATCTTAAAAACAGCTTTTGAATTACTTACAGAATCTGTAGAAACTCAGTCTCCAGACTGAGATTTATATGTCAACAAGGAGTCTGAACACATTCTACACAGTTTGATTCAAGATTTAATTTCTGCCCCGTAAGAAAATCTTAAAATTATTTACAGGCTGAATTTGTCCAAATTGAATTTAATAGCTTCCAGCTATTAAAATGTTAACAACTTTCTCTTATGCGCATCTTTCTCCAAATTCATTCTTCAGTACATTCTTTAAAACTGATTACATCTGTACAGTCATAAGAGTATTTGCTTCATAAGGCTTTATTATTATTATTATTATTATTACTATTATTTTCCTTAAGAAAGAAAGAAGGAGAATGATCATGATCTGCCTCTGCAGGGAAAGCCATGTTTACAGTAAATCTACAGCAATGTCACCACAACCAAGAATGTTCTTCAGAATAACAGAAGCGGAATGCAGGCCTACATCATTAAGTCTGTGTGGCCCAAATGGTGGCTGAGTTACCACTGTGAGTCAAATATCCAGCTGAAATTCTAGACATTTCTGTATACCTGTGAGAGCCTGTCAGGCTGAAGAAAAGCAGTTCTGACACCTCTGTCTCTGTATATAACTACTGGAAAAGGTGACACTACCCAGTCTCATATGACACATTTAAATATTTTTTTCTCCATTCAGGAATTCTCTGATAGATTTATTCTTGTCGTACCTTAGACACTCATGAATGAGCAAAGTGGCTTTTGCTGCACCTGTTTTTAAGAAAGAATAGAGAAGTTCATGGTGTTTCATGAATGATTTGTGTAACTTTTGAGGTGTTTTTCTTCCCTTTTGTGTGGCATCTGAGACTTGGCAACCGGGAGATACACAGTGAGGAACATATTTCTTAATTCCTGAAATTACTGAGAGGACTCACATGATTAATGTAACTGAAGCAGATATACTGGAGTGAAGCAATTTGAAGAGGTTGGTTGGGGCAGTGAGCAACCCAGTCTAGTGGGAGGTGATCCTGCCTGTAGCAGGGGGGTTGGAAGTAAATGATCTTAAAGGTCCCATCCAACCCAAACCATTCCATGATTCTTTGATTCCTATGAATATAAATGAAAGATATTTTCATATGCACTTTTGTATCTCCTACTTCAGAAGACACACAACCTTTTTTTCATTTTATTTTTTACCTTTAATTTAGATTTAGTTAGGCTGCATCTTTCTTTCAGCAGTCCTTGCATCACAATTCATTTCTTTGATTTAATTATGCACAACACGTCAGTATTTACAAGGGAAGTCTAGTTTAGAATCTCTGTTAGGAAATGAATGCTATGGAAACATTTATTTAGAAGAGGGGCTTAAGACACTTGAGGGAACTTCTTAGATTTTGTATAGTATAGTAGATTTTGTATAGTAGGGAGTATCATGGATGGCATTTCAAAAAATATCTGCTTTGAAAGAGAGTTTACTGATCATATCTTAACTCCTCGATTAATTATAGGTGTTTGATCTTTTCAAAGGTCAAAGTCAACATTATTTCCTTTTTATTCAGCCGTCTGTTGACTCTGATAGCCTGGTACAGGTTCAGAAATATTTTGGTACAGAACTATCTAGGAAAATAAACATCTTTTATAGGACTGATGTAAATCTCTGTGTTTCTTTACCATAAGATAACTTCAAGCAACAGGGCACTAGTCCAGTCTGGAACAGATCTTCTCTGAATAAGAAAGGACAATAAAGAGAAAAAGCAGATGTTCCATCAGCATGCAGTTTACACCATGTGCTGGTCTTCAACCTTATGTGTTCACAACATCAATGCTATTAAACTCTGGTTGCTCCTCATATTTTGGTTTATGTCTGGCTGTAAAATCACAAAGATAAAGAAGAGCCCAAGTATAATTTCTGAACAGCAAACTACTACAACCCAAGGTATCTTGTACTCAGTTCCTTCTTCTGTTCTAACATGGCCTATCATATTTGTCACCCGAGCCCGAGAGTCTGGTGGATTGAACCTGTACTGTTAACTTCTATGTGAACTGGCTCAACAGCCTCTCAGATGTTAATATTCAGCTAAGCCAAGATGTATGTATGCATTACCTGGGGCACAAAAAGCATAATCTTAAAATCATCCATTATCTCTTCATAGCTCCTTGAACAGGTGAAAGCACATTTTCATCCATTTGTATGTTCATTGTTTGAATCAAATAGGAATTAAAAATCTGCTTACTATTGCAATAATTGACACACACACAAAGCAAAAGAAAATACTTGAAAAACAGTATGCTGTATCCAAACATTGATTTAGCATTGAAATCACTGAACTGGTTTCAGTGTAAAAAATGTGATTTAGTAGAGAACAATTGACTTGTGAATGATGTATCACAAATCTAAGTCTTACTTCTTTACATCATGGGTGGTCCACATAGCTAGGAATATAGAATATTTTGCAAAAGATGCTCAGTCAAAAGTGTAAAAAATCCAGAAGAACTGGCCTCAAACTTTCACAGCAGAAATCTGTCCAGGTAGCAAGTGCCCCTGGCATCATCTGTGCTGAGTGCAGATAATTACAGTTGACCTTAACCTCCTCCTAAGCTACTCTTCTGGTCTGACATTTGCATCTACTGAGAGTCGACACACACCAACTGAACTGACAATATATACTTGTTCAGATACGCTGGTCTACATACCAACTAAATTCTCAGAATGCACAGCTACAAAAACCTTATCACTTGTTTTCTGACTTCTTTGAGGAAAGAAATCCCTGTGCTTTTCTGCCTCAAGGCCCTAGTGACACAGGATACTGGTACACTTTCAAAGGTCTGTTGTGGAATCAAATGCACCCTACTTCACACAGTCTTTTTAATGATTTAAGCTTACAAATTATTAATGTTATGGTTCTTGAAAAGTCATTGTGGGGTGTATGTTTATTAAGATGCTATTAAAATGTACTGAAACACACTAACACTGCATGAAGTTTTCGGAGCTCTGTCAGAATGTAGATAAGACTATACTGAAATTAAATTATACCATGTCCCACTTAAGTTATACAGTCTTTTTTGAGACATGTTATCTTCAGATAGGAAATAACTGTTGGCAAGCTAAAACATGGCAGTATCAATGTCTAGAAATTAGCACTTCATATTAATTTAGATGATTTAAATCAGTCTGACACATTCACTCCAAATTTGGAAATACATGTGGGTCCCTACAGATCTTCACACATTTTTCCAGATATGCATCCTTTTATAAGCTTACACCAGAGTCACACAATTCCCTTTCCCATGTATGGTTCTAGATTACAGGACTGCAGTACTAAACTACAGTTTTAAATAATAAACTTACTGCAGTATGTTGATTATCAACATGTGGCTACCAAGCTGTTCAATTTTACCACATACTACTGGCCAGTGCAATAATCATGGACCTGAATGCTCTTTCTGCAAGTGCTCATCCTCAAATATTGCCATAGGAAGGGAGATCTAAGGTTATCAGGCATTTTCCAGAGCAAGGAAATGTAAAGCTGTTAATTGCATTATGGATGATATCACTGGCATGTTAAAAAAAAATGGTTAAGGGGAAAGACTACTGCATGGGTTCACAATGATGCAATTTTAATGACTTCTTTGAAAACAGCTCTTCATTTTTTCCCTCAATGAAAGATCAAGATGAACAGATTCCTACTGACCAAAACTTCACACATGTGCCAAGCAAAAATGACACTGAGTCAAGACTACCACGTTCATGAAAAAAAGGCCACAAAGACTCAAACCCATTCCTTTGCTCTAAAGTATGTATACTTTTTTTTTTTTTTAAATACTTCATTGCTGAAGGCTACTAAGCAATATCAATCTTTGCCAGCATATGTGCTTACTGCTCCCAAAGAGTTAGTAGGTTTTTTTTCCTTTTTACATTTGCTTTTGTAGTAACATCCCCTTTGAAGCATCTTCTACCTGCAAATCAGAGAATAAAAGCATAGCAAAACAAAACAAAACAAGATATAAATCTTCTACTGTCATAATTTCCGGAAAAAAAAAAAAATAGGAATCTTGGGAATTCCTTCCTAAAGAGGATGTGAACTTCATCCCAAAAGTAACTGTCTGTTGGTTTTCTAGGTAACTTTAGGAATGAAAAGTCACAGTTACCTTTAAAGGTAGAGCCAGGTCTTGTTGTTCCTACCCAGGAGTCAGTAAACAAAATCTAGTATCTCTCAGATAACCTTTCAGAGTGTTGTCTGAGTAAATCATTAATAATAGATATCAGAAACAAAACAAAACAAAACTAACAAACAAACAAAAAACATCTGGTACACCATAGTGCATAACCAACTGAAACAATGAGACTGGTGTAACTTTAACACCATCGTGAGACGAAAACCTTGTACTGTAGAGATGACAAAAGCCCCAGGTTCAGTCATAGTTTTGTATTTCACAAATATCTATTCAATTATCCAAGAAAAGTCACTTAATATCAAGTTAGGTAGTATTTGTCCTGTGCAGGTTCAAGGCAACAAATTCAAAAGGTCTGTTGCAGGCTATCACCCACTTGAAGCTATCCTCTGTGCCTGTAGCACACTGAGATCAGTTTCTTAACAGAACACTGAGAGTGGTGCTTTTGGTAAGAGCAGAATGGACCTGCAGATGCAGAAACAGGCAGGAGCTTCCAGAAGATACTGAATTGCAGAGGCAGATAGCTGCCTGTGAAGCTCAACTCTACAAAGCAGTTTTTCTGGATTAATTTAGATGATTAAAAACAAGCACTTGAAATTTAAAAAAAAAAAAAAAAAAAAAAGAGGAAGAGCGAAGAGACTGGCTTGTGCTTTTGGCACCTGTTTGTCTCCTATGGTCTCCAAATGAAAACCCATATTGTTTTTGCTAATCCATCTCTGAGGTGACAGAGGTGCAAGTTGTGAGCCACAGCTGCATGCTGTGCTAGAGAATGGCAGGGCTCAATAAAAACAATCATTTCAAAGTCTATATCTCATCCATTATTAAACCTGTGAAAAGAGTTTTAATTTCCTGTGCAATTATATGGTGCAATGTCATATTTTATGGAGGGGGGAAGGGGAAAAGATGATTTGCTTTTGATAAAAAAAACGGTTTTCATATTTTATGGCTTGGATAGCTCTATACCTTGGGACCTAATTTGAAGCTCATATACTTCTGTTCAGTCAGAATCTGAGAAAGTCCACTTAACTATTCAATTATTTCATTTTTTTTTCAGCATAAAGAAAGATAAATTATTAACATCTTGTAGTTTGAAACACCACAAGAATATGTTGTCTTTTTATCCATGTGTAGATATCTTGCTGATGTGTAGTAGCTAGGAATGATTAATGCATTTTGTAATGAATTCATACAATTACTTTAACTAATGCTTCCATGTGACACAAATCAGATTACCTGTTACTATTATTTGTTTTCTACTTAGCAATGATTATTAACCAATCCATACCAAAGAATATTTTCCTTTAAATATATGGTGACAAATTATATGCTTACTGGGGATAAGCTCACTGAAAATGGATCTTTGGAAAAAGAAAGACAAACCCAAATGTCTCGCTGTTAAAACAGTTAGCAGGGCTTCTTTGCATAGTGACAGAACCAGACAGTCCCAGTGGAGTTGAAATCTCATCTGTGCTACTGCAGGGTAGCAGCAGCTTCTGACATTTAGACCTCTTGTAACCAGTCTCAGCTAGCTTTGCATCGTATGGAATTTAATTCTTTTATTCTGCTCTCCTATTTCAGAAAATATTTGGAATAAAAAGATTTCAGATAAAACTAAAAATTCCACCATTTTACAAAAGAACTGCAAGTTATGTGCCCCGGAATTCAGTGTTCCAATGTAATATCATTTTGTTTATGTGCAAGATAATGAAATATTGAGTAAATATTCATAGGAATTGAGGAAATGACTATGATATGAGGAAATGAAACCACTAAGTACATGGCTAAGGAAGCTACTTTAGATTGGCTACCTTAGATCAGGGAAGGTGCAATTGCAGGTCAAGTAAATTAAGGAGAAGCTTGCATTGTGCCTGTATCAGGAGCAAGATAAACAGTCAGAGGAAAGTTATTTCATTATTTAAAGAAACAAAGTAGATATAGTTTTAGAAAGGGCTTCCTAGAAATATATATATACATATATATATATATATATATATATATATTTCTTTTATATGTATATATATATTTTTATATGTATATATATATATCTATACATATACATATATATATATACATTTATATACATATAAATCCTACAAATACTTGCAGTTGTATTATTTACAAAGACATACAGAAACATGGATGAATATATACCTCCACTTATGCATGCATATGTATATATATATGTATTTATGTGTGAGAGATTAAGAGAAAGAATGGATCTTGAAATTAGTCTCTTGCTTCTTTCTTAGTGAGAGGTTTATTTCCAAATGCATTCTTTAAAAAAGCACTCATGCAGGAAACAAACAAACAAACAAACAAACAAACAAACAAAACACAGGGTTTTGTGCAGCAAAATTGGAAAATTCTGTTCAGCAATTGGAAAAGAAGAAGGTTACTGGGAGTAGACAAAACAAATTAACCAAGGAGAAATCATGCTTGACCAACCTGATAACTTTCTATGATTTTATCAGTGGCTGGGTAAGATGGGGGGAAAGCAGTGGATGCTCTGTACCTGGACTTCAGCAAGGCATTTGACAGCATCTCTTACAGCATCCTTATTATGAAACTTAAAAAACGTGGTATAGATGAGTGGACAGTGAGGTGTGTTGAGAACTGGTTGTCTGGTAGAGCTCAGAGGGTGGTCACCAGTGCTGCAAAGTCTGGTTGGAGACCTGTAACAAGTGGTGTTCCATAGTGGTTGGTGCTGTGTCTGGTCTTGCTGAACATCTTCATCAGCGACCTGGGTGAAGAGATAGAGTCCACCCTCAGCAAGCTTGCTGATGATACAAAGCTGGGAGGATTGGCTGACACACTAGAAGGCTGTGCTACCATTCAACAAGACCTGGACAAACTGGAGACTTGGGCGTGAGGAGCCTGATGACATTTAACAAGAGTGAGTGTAGAGTCTTGCACCTGGGGAGGAATAACTACATGCATCACTACAGGTTGGGGGATGCTCTGATGAAGAGAAGTTCTGCGGAGTAGAACCTGAGGTGGAGGACAACAGGTTGGCCATGAGCAGGCAGTGTGACCTTGCAACCAAGAAAGTGTGTGGTATCCTGGGTTGTATTAAAAACAGCATGGCCAGCAGGTCGAGGGAGGTTATCTTCCCCTTCTACTCTGCTCTGGTGAAGTCATATTTAGATTAATGCGTCCAGTCCTGGGCTCAGGGATCTCCTACGAATCCAGCAGAGGATTAAGGACCTGAAGCATCTCTCATATGAGGAAAGGCTGAGCAACCTGGGTCTGTTCAGCCTGGGGAAAAGAAAACTGAGAAGGGATCTGATAAATTTTATAAATATCTAAAAGGAAGTGGGAGGCAAATGGTTGAGGCCAGGCTCTTCTCAGTGGTGTATAGAAATAGGACAAGGAGTAATGGTCTAAAATTTGAACCCAGGAAGTTCTGTACTAACATGTAGAACTTCTTTATGGTAAGGGTGACAGAGCCCTGGAATAAGTTGTCCAGAGAGGTTGTGGAGTCTCCATCCGTGGAGATGTTAAAGACCTGGACAGATGCCTACTTGTACGATCTGTTGTAGGATACCTACTTTAGCAGTGAGGTTGGTCTCGATGATCTTTTGAGATCCCTTCCAACCCCTGAGATTCAGTGATTGTGTGATGCTGTGAAAACTGAATGAGGAAGTTAAGTTGTTTCAGGTGAACTAAAATATATATTATGAAAAGCATCACAGCATTTTATGAATGGTAAGAAAGACAGCTTTTCCATGGACAGTACAAAAAACTTTTTAATTTGTTAACCATTAATTCAGGAAACAGAAAAGACCAGAAGAAGAAAAAATAAAATGAATAATAGCTTTATTAAAAAAAAAAAAGTCAAATACTCTGAAACACAATAAAATGGAATTTCAATATTCATAGAAGTTTTCAATATTTTCAATATTCATAGAAGTTTTCCTGAGCTACCATGTGTGTAACTAATCTTATGTATTATTTATCAACTCTTACTGGAGGAAAAACTTCTAGCAGATTATATGGTCAAATTGTCCTCTTAGAAATGCTTGTGTTATCCATGCTGTCTTTGAAATTCACCTACATAATACATCACCATCTTCAATAGCCTTTAGAAGTATAACTGGTATCTGAGTTTCTCCAAAAAAGTGGAATTTACTGAAATATTCTATCACATATTTGCTGGTACAAATTCTGGGTAGTTAACCTGCCTTGGTTTTCTGTAACTATGGCTTATCCTGAAAACTGCATGAAACTCTCCATCCACCCACTTTTGCCCCCTCACCCCAGCACAAGTATATGAGAAAAAATAATTAATATTTTATTGTAATACAATTACACATGTATTGCTGTTTGTCCTGTAGCAATCTGCAAGGTTTATCATTCTACGATTTACACTTCTACAACTCATTTCTAAACACCTGTTTAACATTCTTCTTCCTTAAACTAATATAACAGAGAGTAGTCAAGCTGCTGCTATTTGGCATCTTGGTAATCCTTTTTTTCTGTACTGCCCACAACAAATAAGGTGTTATTCAGATATGAATAATTTTATTGATTGAATTAAATAGTACATGATTTTCATGTACCATACACATAACTTATCCTCACTGCCATAAATAACTCCTTATTCTACTGAAAAGAGCTATTTGGAATAAGTAGAAATCTCACTTAATTGCAGGACATTCTCTGTAAAATCACTGTTACAGAGCAGCTATTAGTTCTTAAAAAGTTATTGTGGAGATGGCCTCTATTCATCAGGAACAAATGTTTATATTTAGTTCCCTTAAAAACAAAACAAAACAAATGCTACCACTGGTCAACATTAATGGTGTGATAAGCCATTTTTTATTGTGTTTCATTGCAACTACCTGACAATCTATTTAACTAAATTTCAGTGATGTACCTTATAAACTAGTAGATCTCCTGATTATTTAGGGCCCGTGTAGTACTAACATATATGCAGTAAGTTAATTGATAGTGTAAGAGACAAAAAGTAACTATACTGTTCCTCTTGTTGTGCAATTTGGTCACCTAAAGGCTAATTACTGAAGCATTAATTCTGATTACCATACCAAGACACTGTCTTATTTGCACTAATACAATCTTCAATTTTGGTTTATCATCCAGAACTTTTATTTTGCTGTGACTTCATTTGAAAAGATTACTGATACTTCAATGCAGGGCTCTATGGATGAGAAAGTGTTAAAAGAACTTCCATATTCTTGTCCATATTTGGGTTATTGGAGCCATCTGTACAGAAAGCCCTTGAAACCTCATGTAATTCACTAGCAGACATGGTTGTAAGTAAGCAATAATAATCTTTCAAACATTTAAGTATTTTAGAATGAAAGCACTGTCTTCTGAAATGACTTCAGCTTTTAGACCAGCATTTTACAGGTATCTGAAAAGCCTAAAGGTAGGAACAACATTATGAATTTTTAAATGTTTAAATAAATTTAGAAAATTGGCCCAAAGGAATGGAAATTTCATTTAAATTAAATTAAGGCAATCATTTTGGTCCATTGCTTGAAGACAAAAGAATAAATCACAAAAAGTTCTACTGATACATCACAGTGACTGAAACTGAACTAACTCTTTATAGGAAATGATGTACATCATTATATGCAAGCAGAAAACAGTTTTCAAAACCTGTTATGAACTTAATACCTAAGAAAACTAACCTGGAACCAAAGTTAATCAGAAGTTTTAGGGGTGTTTCCGTTGCACTGCTCCTGATACATTCACACTGGCCAGCATTCTAATAACTTTATAAATGCAGTTTCTGTATTCCTCAGATGCCTGACACTAGTCTTGGCCCTTTTTCTTAAACAGGTAGAATTTAATACACTCAATGTTTTGGCTTCATGATTACGCTTCTCACCATGGACAACAGACTTTTTGGTTCCTGACTGATATTTTGAAAGACAAGACTTAATATGCCATAAAAAAAGCACTTAGTAACTGTGCCTACTCTGTGTCTGAAGGTCAGTGCATGATAGCAGCTTTGGCAGAACGCTTTTTGAATTTGCTGGTCAGAATGAAAGGCAGTCTTCTTTTTATGGGAAAAAAAAAAAAAAAAAGACTTATAAGTTTATAATCATCTCCTTTTAGCAATCTAATCCTATGATATAAGTCAGATGATAGATGATGTTCCCTGCAGTTCAAGGAGTCTGGAAAATGTAAATCTTTGTTACTATTTTCTTTTAGAGAGAACGGGACCCTTATTTTGTGATGGTCATTGTTGGTAATTGATCCAAGTTTTCCTTTCTGAAGTCAGATTTTTTTTAATCTGAATTGCTAATGATATTTCCAACAAGTCAAAAAGTATTTGCAATATGATGGCACAACAGTAAACACTACTTAAAACTATAAATTGCTAACAAATAAGCAGATACAAGTAGATAACTGGCAGCTGTAGTGTAAATGCTAAGTCATGGGCTGAAGCAGAGATTGAGCACCTGGTGGGAAGGCAGGGCCAACACAGGGGAGTTCAGGTGCATACAGTGCACCTGAGTGACCAGAAGGAGTGGAGCCAGGATCCACCTCTTCCCAGGCCTCAATTAAGTGTTGGTGGTGGAGGCAAACTTGTTTTTTTGGCTTTACTTTTTTGTTTGTTTGTTTTTAACACATTCCTGTATGCCTCATGGCTTCTGCAGCTAAGCAGCTTTTTTTCCCCTTATTTTTGTGCTTAGTGCTGTTGTGTTTGAGTGAATCTTCACTCGCTGCGGCCTGAGATCTTGTTGCTCTGCTGTCATTGTTGTGCTTTCTATTGCATTACAGAAACTGACAGATAACCAGTCATAAATAGATAACAAATGTGTTTGGTGTTTACAGAAATAAATGAATTTTATATTGTAATTAAGTATTTTTATCTTACATAAACAATCGGTTGAACAGTTATTTTAAGAAAGTCTAGAAAACTTGTATGTGAGAACTCTCTGAGAATCAATTTCAATCACTAGTGTTCACTACCATTAAGTGATAATGCCTCTAATGCTAAGGAATGTCTAGGCAACTGATAGAATACTAACATATATAAAAATATAAGCAAAATGAAGGATGCAATTACAAGCTTAAAAAAAAAAATAGTAAAAAACCATAACAAAGAAATGAAGGTAGTAACATAACTTATTTTATGAGAGCAAATTTAAATGAAATCAAATCAATATTTTCTATGTACAAAAATTTAATATGTTCAGAAATTTAATAAACTTTCTTACATTTATTTAAGTAGCAATGCATTTCATTGAGTATAAAGAGTTTGTAGGAGAAAAAATGTTAATGTAGCCTCAAATATTTGGATTAAAACTCATGGCTCAAAGATTTTTGAAAAATCTGTCTAACTTGACAACAAAGAAAAAATTCAGAACTAAATATCAGGTATCTATCTGGCTAGACTCAAGTTAACATACATTAAATATTCATACAAATTTTGGTATGCAAGATTACATGTATATCAGTGCACGTATTTCTATGCATATCAACTTTTAAATAAAGTTGTTCAACATTTCTTCGAAGCAGATAAATCTGAAAATGCGTGTTAGCAGCAAAGAACTGATTGATAGGAAAATCTATTTTAAATAAGCTCTCCTAATTAATATTGGCATTCTGAATTTGCTGTTACAGTATTTGCCATTCTAATTTACTACTACTTTTCAGTTTCCTAGCCTAGATTTCCATAGCGCTATTCCTTAAAACTGTGCTGCCTTTTAGTAAGAAGGCCAATAGCAGCACCTGGTTCAGTATTATCAATTCTAATTAAAATTTTCATTTTCTAATATGTCACAAAGTTTGTCCATGGGAAATGACAAAAAATAGGCACAGTGCTTTTACATTCACTAGGTAATACATATGCTATTAGGTTCTTCAGTCTATAGTTGTCATTCTTTTCAAGATGCTAGCTGACAGAATCTAGCTGCCCTTTATTTTATTTTATTTTTTTTATTTATTTAAATGGTTCATTGTATCTGGCTGCCAGTAGACTTATATTACTGATAAAAATTAAAGGTAAAACTTGGAATGAAAACTTTGTTTTACTGTTAAAAATAACTGATCTATTTCACCTTTTATGTGTGCATATGGATTTTGGACAAATGACATCAGTGACCCATGGCACAATTATCATGTGTTGTACATTGTACTGCAGACAGCTGTACACATTACAATGTCCCTCAGAACATCTCTTCCTGAACTGGATTAACATCCGAGTATCAGCTGGAGAGCTGGGTACGTAAGTCTGTGGGTCTTTGATAAACAACATTTAAGAAAAAAAATATAAAAGCATTAATTGTTTACTTAAGTGCTAATTGGTCTCCTAGCGTGCTGCCTACTCAACTTACTTTCTGTATTCTTGTGGATTATGAAGTATCCAGATCCATAGCCAAGAATGATTCCAGTCCCTGAAGCTAGTGGTCCATGAAAAGCTGCTGTCCTGCAGTATCTTTCAGCTGTGGCCACCACAGCATTCCCAACCTCAATTTTTGGGCTACAACTGGAAAAGGAGGAAGAGAAGAAGCAGTTGGGAGGCTTAATGGGATGGAGAAAGCTTGGAATGGAGGCTAAGCAGTTGACTTCTTGGGAACATATAGAAAAACAGAGATTTTGCTGATGTAATAAAGCTAGATTACCGTGCTTAAAAACAAAAATAATTTATATCATTTTTATCTCACTCTCAAGCCAGGGAAGCAGAAAACAATTATGGGGATTGAATGATGCTGACAACAAGGCTATACATATATATATATGAAATGCATTTTTTTTTCCATAAAATTCTTCTGAAAGCTGAAAGAGGAAACACAGGGTTAATTAAGATGTGTGTGTGGGGGGGGGGGGGGAGGAAGGGGGAGTGGTAAATTCTGTACCTTCTTATAGTGGGGAGGCAGAAACTACATACCTTTCTGTAACCATTGGATCCTCCATAAGGATGAGGTAAGACTAGTTTCTTGCAGTATCTTTAATTAGCACAACAGCTCCTAATCATGTTGAGGGGAAGGCGAGAAAAGGGTTGTCTCCTTCTTCCGCAGGGAACTTACTCTTGTTTTCTGGGTCTCTCACTACTATATCCAAGCACTTAAATTATTTGGTAGATTGTGATAGCAACCATAATGGGATGGGGAATACTGAAGGGCTATGAGGTCATATGGTCTATTTTGGTTATTCTGTAGTGGATTTATTCTAATACATGTCTTCATAATAGGCTGGGAAGCAGACTTTGGCATTCCTTGTGAGCCTGGACTTCGCAAGCTCCCGCAATGACAAGGGGGAGAGAAAAGCAAAACCAACAGGCACAACAATATCATAACAAAAGGCAGGTGCCTGCTTTCATATTATATATTCATAATCTGGTCATCTATTTTTGGCCAGGGTGAAACATGTGCCTCCTGACTATTTAAATTTAACACTACTTTGCTGGGGCAATGCATGAGTCAAGAGCAAGTTGTAGATTTTCACTAATTCCACATAACTTGTCTGTACATTTCTCAGAACTACAAAAGGGGAAAATAAATAAATAAATAAATAAACTTTTTTTTTTTTTTTTTTTTTTTTTTTTTTTGTTAGTATAACCAACTAAGGGAGGAATTCCTATTGCAGCGTTTCATTACTGGGGATTGTCATGGTTTTATGATTTTTGGTTATTAATATTCCATATCATAACATCATGTAGTGCACAGGGAGTTGAAGTGTTAATGTTTCAGTTCTGGGAACCCGTCCAGAAGAGAAGAAGAACTACATACCCCCGGGGGCTTTGTGGTCAGAGAGGAGATATAACTCCTGGCAAGGTTACCTGATGTCCCTTTTTTCCTTTGGCTCTCCTCCCTGCTGCTCAACCTGACCGTACGCCTCACCTCAGCACTACTGTAAGGCCTACAGCTTTCAGATAGTCTCTCATTATATTTGATTTATTAGCTTCAATTCTAATTATGTTGTATTACAGTGTGTTATCTTGCATTCCGATACCATATTTAGTAAATTAGTTTTTTTCTCCTCAGATTATTGCCACTGTTTTTAATTATTTTTTTGGGGGTCCCCTGTTTTCCTTTTCTGGAGGAATGGATTTTGCAAAATCCCTCCACCCCACTAGTCAGAGAACAGGGCCAAACCAGCCCATAAACCACTGACAGGATATAGTTAGTTCAGTTACTTACATGGCTGCTTATTTTCATGTAACCTGAGAGTTATGTCACAAATTAGTATTTGCTCTAATTTGAGTGAAACAGTAATGGATTAAAAATTCAGCATAGAACTCTACTGGTATTGAGGGTGTACTTATACTCATGAGCTACCCTTTCTTTTTGTGCCTCATAGAGTGGAAACACTGGTATATAGGTGAAGAAAACCATCTTTGACATAATTTTCAGACTTTTCCAGATTAAAGATAAGTGTTGCCATTCTTATTTGAAATATACATGAATTTAATGTCAAATATTCAAGGGTTGTCATTCCTCTTGAGAATGCCACAGCACAATTTATAGTGGGTATTATTGCTGTTGTTTGTTAGGTATGAATCTCCAAAAAATTGGAACACCAAGTAGTTTCCTTTGTAAAATCCTAGTTAACTAAGGGAATTCTGTTTACTTTAATATTCAAAATACTTCAAGAAATGATTTTTCCCCAGGATTTGCTGGTTGTTTATACTCATCAGTCTGGCTTACCTAAAAACCAACTTATGAAATATAGAAGCAGATGACACAAGTATATTGAATTTTCTATTGCTGTTTTGTATAGAAGGGGTGGAGCAATCAAATGATGAAACAAAGGATTTCTTGGAGCATGGCTCACAACTGAAGGGATACTAGGGAGTCAAAGTTATTTTGCAAGTATTCCAGAACTTTTTTGTTTGTTTTTGTTTTTGTTTAGCCTTCTCTGCAACAGTGCCTTTCTAGATTAGTAGGTCTTTCCTTCCTGTTGTCTTTATTACATTGTTCCCCTCCATTTCTGTTTCTCCCTATTCAAAATTTTGGAACTGATTTTGGTCATTTTTAAATGTAACTTCTTGACAGGACATTTTTCCCACAGGAAATCTTATTGATATTTTATATTTTTTTTCTTTCTGTGTATAGTTTCTTCATAAAATAGAAATTTTACTTCTTTTTACATATCTGTTATAAATCAAGATAAATGGACAGGCACAGATACGTATGTGTGGATCTGGAAGAGCTTCTTTACTGGAAAAGGCAGTATCTATCAATACTTGCCTTCTTTGGCTAGCCAATAAGCTTTAAGAGATAAAGTAAATGTGATTGTTTACATAAAATATGCTGACCTAAAAACATGTACATTCGATCTATTATGAAATATTAGATCAAATAATAAGAATTTTGCTACTGAATAAGAATATTCAGTAGCAAAAAAAAAAACAACCGACAAAAAAACCACCTCTGATATTCTTTCTTCACTGGGTAAGCAATCGACTATATTTTGTAAATGATGCTGAAATAGGAAGTCATCATTTTGCCACTAGATTACACCATTCTGATTAGAAAACAGCAGCTCATTAGCTGCTCTTCCTGAATATCCATCAACACTCTGAAGAATACCAGCATTTGAAATAGGACAATTACTATTATTATTTTCTTTTCTAACTCATGTGTATTTTGCCATTGGACTTTACACAAAATAAATCACAATTTTCTCTTCTAATCTCTACTACATCATTAGGATTTTGAGATGGGAAATCTGTTTTCTATAAAAAATGGCTAAATGCCAAACACTAGTGGTATTTAAAAACAAACAAACAAAAAACAGGCATCACTACAAACTCAGTTTTCCTTCCCTGAAATTTCCCCTATGTTTTATTTTGTCCTCTAGAATGATTTTACTTTTATTAACTCCTTTTGTTTGTCTAAGAAAGAAGTATTTTTCTGAAAGCATAGTCTGCAATAGTTTTCACAATTGGGCGCATGGAAAAGCCCATTGGAGTATACAGACGTAGAAATTAATCTAAGTGCTTTGACAACCAACCATTCTTTATGTAATGTAAGATATAAACAGTCTAGTAACATTCCCATGGAAGTCCCAATTCCCACAAGAGCAGATCACAGCTGAACAAGAAACCTAAAATTCCTATACCACAATCTACATTAATTTGCACAAAAAGTTTTTCCACCTTTCACAAACAATCCAACAGAAACAAGCCATGAGGCATCTTTTCGGGTAGTTAGGTGTCAAGAAGGCAGTAAAAAAGAATGACGAAGTTGAGAGCCCTTTACAGGGCTCTGGTTGTAGGTACTTTTTGAATCATAGAATCACCAGGGTTGGAAACGACCTACAAGATCATCCAGTCCAACCATTCACCTATCACCAATAGCTCCCAGTAAACCATATCCCTCAGCACAACATCCAATAGTTCCTTGACCACCCCCAGGGTTGGTGACTCCACCACCTCCCTGGGCAGTCCATTCCAGTGCCTGACCACCCTTTCTGAGAAGTAATATTTCCTAATGTCCAGCCTGAATCTCCCCTGCCACAGCTTGAAACCATTGCCTCTAGTCCGTCCTATCACTAATGACATGAGAGGAGAGGCCGACCCCCAGCTCACTACAACCTCCCTTCAGGGAGTTATAGAGAGCAATAAGGTCTCCCCTGAGCCTCCTCTTCTCCAGGCTGAACATTCCCAGCTCCTTCAGCCTCTCCTCATATGGCCTGTGCTCCAGACCCCTCACCAGCTTGGTTGCCCTTCTTTGAACACATTCCAGGGCCAAGAACGTCTCACCATCTCAACACTTCAGCTCTGTGAAATTCTGATGCAGTATAGCATGGTACTGTCAACTCCAGGACATTACTTCATCTTTATCCCTCCTTTAAGGTTTCAGGGACTTAAACACAGAAAATAAAGGGGTTGTTTATGGAGGCCTTTAAATCGCACATTGAAGGAGAGTGATGTGATGGAAGGCACAAATACTTCATGACATCTTTTTCTTATGCTCATTAAGGAGTTTAATTTCATTGCTTTTCAGTTTCACCAAATGAAAAGGAGTTTAGGAACTTCCTTGCATTCAGAAAAGGTCTTTACAATGTGGTAAAATAACATGTGCATCCTACCCAAGGGAAGTGACCTCAAAGATGACACAGCTAGCAGTTATGGATGAACATCTAATACCTACTGATCAGAGATAAGGGTAACTGGATTGTGCATAACACTCAAAAAGCAGTGGGGTTTAGAAGGGGCACAGAATCTTTAAGCAAATAATTGGTTATAAAAGTAATAAGTGTTTTTCTATCACCATATTCCCTCCAAAGAACACAAAATCTGTCCAGATATTGATCCATTATAAATGCCAAGGGATAAAGTGTTGAACACTTTTAAGCAATTTCTGTGCAGAAAACTATTGACCCTCTGTGTTCTTTACTCTAGTTAATAGAATTAAAACACAGAACAATTCAAATAATCTGGAGGAATTAGAAAAGGTTAAGTGGAGCATGCTAGTAAGTACTGACTTTTTTTTTTTTTCCCAGTAGTTTTAATAACCATGAGTTTAATTTAGCTACTTTATCCAAGAAATCAACATCAATACATTCAGAATGAAATATTAGGGGTGTAAAACACAATCCTGAAGAAAAGCATGAAGAAGGAAAAAACAAGATCTGACACATATTTAGCAACTCATCATTGAAAACTGAAAGCTAATTATTCCTGGTAACAGTATTTCTCTTTCTCAAGTATTTAAAGAAGACTTAGTTTGCATCCCAAACATGAGTTCAAATTTAACTTCATACATTCTGTGGGAACAAAGGATTCCAATGTCCATTTTCATGGTATGTTGTTATGCCTCAGATATCTTACTAAAGTAATGATGACCTGTCCATTTCCTAATACGCAGGACTGAGGTACAGTTCTATAATTTAATGCTTCTTTCAGTGTTATAAATGATCTGTAAGTTGAAAGAGTGATCATAAATACAAGTACTTAGTCCAAGATATCTGCAGATCTTTCTCTTTAGAAGCTTCCACTTGGTGTGTTATCTTCTAAAGAAAAAAAATTATCAGTTATTGGAGTATACTAGGAAGCTATTCTGAACAAGGTATTCTCCTTAGATCACACTCTTATTAACCTTAGCCTCAACAAGGTTAATTTAAATTTCATCCGACAGCAAAAAGATCTACTCTATTAAAAGTATCAAGTAAAATAACACAGTATTAATTAGAAAAGAAACTTTGCTATGATTTTGTTTTAAACCTAGTAGAAATAGATTTATAGTAATACTGTTTTAATGATCATATAGTTGTACTAATACTGCCAGGTACTACTTGTCCTTTATTGTCATCTTTTTTTCACTTGGTGAAGGGGGTGGCTGGCCCAGGAAACACAGGTACAAGCAATTCACCAGTGTTTCCCACCTGACTGTAAGGAGTAGACTGTGGGCCCACCCCTCCCTGGGCTCATTTAAGGACTAGCATCCAAAGGGAGAGCATGTCTTGGTTGAAGGCTTCTTTCTGAGAAATAGTATCCTGTAGCTTGAAGACACTCATTACCAGTCAGGTGGGTCAACTATATTTTTATGTATGATTATTTTGATATTTCTAACAATACCTAATACCACAAGAAGCTTGTCAGAGGCTGTTTTGCTACTTCCAAGAACTAACAACAGGGCATCCACCACCTTCCTGGGAAATCTCCTCCAGTACTTCACTACTTTTACCATGGAAAGTGTTTTGTATTTTTTTCTTTCCGATCTGTGTTCTATTCTTACATGCCCCAGCTTGTACTGATATTGGGAGTTGCCATGACCTGTGATCTTGTACTTGACTTTGTTGAACCATGTGGGGTTCTCCTGGACCCACTAATCAAGTATGTCTCGGTTTCTCTGGATGGAGTAGCATTCCTCAGATGTGTCAACCATACCACACAACTTAAAGTCATTTACAGATTTACTGTGTGCACTCTCAATCCAATTGACAATATCATTGATGAAAATATTAAAAAGAATTTTTCCCAATACTGACTTTTGAGTGTCACCACTCATTGCTGAGTTACACCCAGACACTGAGCCTTTGAGCACCATTCTCTAGGTGGATTTCACTGAAGTTTTACTTTTTCACAATGTGAAATTAGTCCACTTATGTTGTTGTGTGGTTTTTTAGAAATACCTTCAGCAAGGATATATTGTATGATTAGATGCACTTGTAAATTCATTTAGGTATACATCTAACAATGTATTTACATGCAAAACACATCTGAGTATACTGTTGAATCTGAAGGAGCAACAAGTTTAACTGCTCATGTTCTTCTGATTAAGTGACTATGATTACCCCTTTCCAAACTGTGAATTAAGCGATTCCTTATTTCTACAGGTTATGCAAGGACCAATTTACAATCCACGCTTCAAAAGAAAATTCCGAACATTAAGATCTGTGATATATTTGTTATTCATATCACCACTAAATACGACAAACTGTTACATTAGCTATCAACAAGTATATACACCTGCAACAATCAAAAAGATCAATACAGTGGAATATTGATACAAGAGTTTCAATGACAAAGGGGCCAATGCAGTAGAAAGGTGTTACAAGGGAACGAAAAAAAGGACTGCTTTCTTGTCTTCCAAGATCAAAGCTCACAAGAAAAAACTCCACAAAGGAGGGACCTCCAGAAAGATATCTTCTCCTAGCGGCAGTCAGCCCTTAAATTAGGTCTCATAGAGGTGGGGCCAGGCTCCACCCCTTCTGGTCACACAGATAGATGACTTGCCTTCACCTGTACTCCCAGGGTTGACCTGGTCCTTTTCCCCAGGTCTTTAATCAGTGGTTCAGACTCTGAGTATGATAACTCAGCAGTTATCATACAACACCACTGACAGCTATCCAATTATTTTACAAATAATAATGCAGGCATGTAGGAATTATTCACATAACAGGCACATAATATCTTTTAAGAGACTTCCATTTAGTATTCTCTAATATTTAAATCTGATATAAAACTGGTTTTAAAAAAAAAAAAAATCAGGAAAAAGGAAGAAAGTACAATCTTTCTACAAGTTGATTTAGTAACAGATATGAAAAGTATACTCAAAACTCAAAAAAAAGTTTTTAAAAAAAGAAACTGAAATAAATGGAGCAGCTCCAGATGGCAAGAATTATTACTATCCACCTTTCTGTGCTCATTTTTTGAGATGACTGATGAGTTCAAATATTATTTCTGTATTCAACCCTGTAGATTCTTGGTGGTGTTGTTACTAATTGCAGGAAAAAGCCTACCTCTGTTTGCCTATTTCTATAACTTACAAATCAACATCTATTTATCTGGCCCTTGGCTATTCAGGCATCTTTATTGTATGTCTTTCCTGACTATATTTGGGTGTCTGTATTCATTATGTCTTTGGGATCTCATTCTTACTAATGTAAACATTAAAATCTTCCTTACTTGAGAAAATAATAGATTTTGGCTAATAACAGTCAGTCTTCAGTTCTCAGCCTGAGAAGATGTTAAATGTAGTTAACTTTAACATTCTCCTTTTATAAAATTCTTCAGAAATCCTTGTGTCTTCCTTAGGATTTTGAAGTTGAAAACCAAATTTAGTGAAAATAATTTACCCTAGGTTTTAAACCACCCAAGACAAGTTTATCAGTGAAGAGCTATAAAGATCTGAAACAAGATGAGCACATCATTGTTTGATCTCTGGTGTCAACATTGCTTCAAGCCCACTCAAATTATACACAGTAAATTATTCTGGTCTGTTTTTCAGACATCATCTTTGAAAAAAAAAAACAAGTTAATCAAGTTTTGAACTGTCTTAAAATCAATAAATATAGCATTTCTTTCAAAATGATATATTCCAAGACTTACTGATTAACTCTCTTCCTGTGAATACTTGTGGCTCATCTTTCTACTTGGTTAAATAAACTATGCAGGTAGGTTACTGCATATGTGTGAGTACTATGCACAACAGAAGTACTTAAGCTATCAAAAAGCGGAAGTATCAATACATTCTATAAACATAATGCAATAGAGATTTATTAAGACTAACAAATTAATGGTCTGACAGGGCAGGCTTCTTCACTTCAGTACTGTGTATTTCAGAATGTGTTAACCAACATAATTCCGTTAGTGATAAGTGATTGGAGTACCACTATTTCCCATTGGGAGATTATTTTTCATACTTAACTGACATCAACTGCTTTTATCCCTCACATTAAACCCAAATTTTTCTCTTTTTAACTGCATACAATTTCTAAGATTTGAGTCTTGAAAAGAACTGCTTTCCATCTGTGATTTTTACACACTTTTGATAAATGTTTACTGAATATATTGTAATACTGTTTACATATTTCTTCTTTTCTGCTTGGTTCTATCATCTAACTTTCTTCAGAGTTTGAGGAGGGTTTGTTTGTTTGTTTTTAAAAAAAAAATAAAATGAAAATTCTGCCTATTAGTGTTGTTGTTATTAGTACTGTAGATTTTTTTTTTTTTTAATTGCAGTGTGGGGGGAAATAGTGTTTTGTGTGTGCATTGCTTTAAGAGAATCAGGAAGGGGTTTCGTTTTCAACTGGGTATATAAATCCTGCATTCTCCTATTATGTTCTTACCGACAACCACATTTTTCCATAACTCTCCAACAGAAGAAAAAATGTAGTTTTGTATACATTCATCATTTTTCTTTCAAATATTAGCTAATTACTACTTTCATACACTTTCTGTTTTCCTCTTTACATTTCAACTGTTCAAGTTATAGCCCTTTCTATTGTCATTGTGGACTAAATCTTTTGAGATAAAATACTTCCTTTTTTCCTCTGTGTTTCTCTACATACTGTTACTTAATTGGAGGCTTTTTCCCTTCTTCCTTGCACCTGCTTTTTCTATGTAGGGTTATTGTAAAGGACATAAAATCATATTAAAATAAACAAAAAAAGCAAAAATAACCTTGCATGTAAAACTTAAAGCTTTGTAAACTGGGTTTGAACTTGTTAGCACACCATCATGTTATGGATTGAGTTGGAAGGGTCCTCAAGAATCACCAGATTGCAACTCCTCGGCTGCAGGCAAGGTTCCCTGATCAGGCTGCCCAGGGCCCTGCCCAACCTACCCTTAAACAGCTTAAGGGGCAAGGCATCCTCAACCTGCCTGGGTAGCCTATTCCACTGCCTCATCACTCTCCCAGTGAAAAACGTCCCTCTGACATTCTCATCTAAATCTCTCCTTTAGTTTAAACCATATCATATCCCCTTGTTGTATCACTATCTACCTGTGTAAGAAGTTGATTTCTCCCCTGTTTATAACCTCCCTTTAAATACTGGAAGGCCCTAATGAGGTCTCCCCGAAGCCTTTCTTTCTCCAGACTGATCAAGTCAAGCTATGTCTCACTGATACTTCATTCTCTACAGCAGATAAGAACAGGATAGGGCACAGGTAGTTTGCAGTTAGTAGACACCTTGTTGAGTAAATTTTTTCTACAACACAGGACCATCCAGACTTAGCAGCAATGTCTCTGTATATCCAGATAGATCTTGTTTGTTTGTCAGGCTTATGCAGCTGGTACAGCTGAAGCCTACTTAATGTGGGTCTGCAATTACAAATGCAGATAGGTTATAGGTGTTGCCAAATAAATTTACAGCTGTATGGACTTGAACTATAATTACAACTGACAAGTAAAATAATTTTGCTGTGTAGTGTAAACTATGTAACTTCCTGGAGCAGATAATCCTTACTAGCTTATTATCTGAAAAATTGATTTATCACTACCCTATGAACCAACTCCTTTATATAACAATATTTGCAGAGGGGGATGTGTTTATGCATCTGTGTAGCAAGCAGCCATTTGAAGTATCAACACCCTGCCTCTCTAAATCATGTCCTGATGTGGAAGAAGGAATTTGATGGATACAGTTTCCCCACAGTCTATTTATTGTATTGTTTCTCTCCTAGAAACCAGAGGCACTGAAAGTCTTTTGTTATCTACAGCTAAATAATCAGCCCACCTACATGAAAAATGCAGAGCACAGCTTACTGTCTGTTTTTAAAAGGAAAAGCAGGGAGCTACTAACGCAAGGGACATCGTTGTTTTGGGCACTTCAGAGCACTTACAATGACTAATATTTGAATGGGGGATATTTCTGAACTTTACAGCAAGCATGGTGATTATTTTTCTTGCTACTTAATTGTCCAACAGCGTGGTTGACAGATACTGACTCCTTAGACTGTGGTACGTACTAGCCTGAGTCATGTTCTTTATTTTATCAAATCATGGCATGCTAGCACTGTCCTTGACTTCAACAATAAAAACTTGACAGTTCCTACTTACTATCATTAATTTGTACTCTACAATTTCAGATTCTGTGTTGTGCAACTATTCGGTTCCCTCAAAACACAGGTCTTAATATTTATCATCTTAGACTAGTTTTAAGCCTTATCACTGTAGGAAGTTGTGGGGGGGAGGGGGGGCAAGGGGGATGGGAAATGAAGTAGCAAGCCAGTTTATAGTAAAGAATATACCAAAAATATCAGAAGTTCTATGGAAATATTTCTAAAAGTTTAACATTTTATGTATAATAATTTCATTTTAACATCTGTCCAACAAAGCACCCGGACATCCTTGACTTCTTTTCTAGCATACATTTCCTTCAACTGCACAACTTCCTTCACCTTTTAGTTTTTTTGCAATATCATTCTCAAACTCTTCCTAATGTGAAAGAAAATCAAACAGACAAAAACAAACAATCAAAAAAAAACAACCCTCAAAACATTAAATGAGCATTAATATGTGTAGAGGTCTTAAAAACTCATTGAATGTACTCCATGCAAACATATGAAGCTTGAATAAAGTACTAATGATACTATCACTAGAATATTGTCCAATACTTGGAGCAATTGTTTGTCTTGAAAGCAGTACTTACAAGGAAACAGAGAATGAATTGATGTTATTTTCTTTATCAAACTAGAACTTGAAGGGGAAATGGTTTCAAGCTTGCACAGGGCAGATTTAGGTTAGATATAAGGAAAAAGCCAGTGAGGGTGGTGAAACACTGGAACAGGTTGCCCAGAGTTCTGATGGATGCCCTGTCCCTGGAGACTTTCAAGGCGAGGCTCGATGAGGCCCTGGGCAACCTGATATAGCTGTGGTGTCCCTTTTTTTGTGGCAGGGGAGTTGGACTATTCCAATAGTAAGGATTCTAGGAACTTCAGGAGCAAGCTTCCTATGAACTATAAATATGTATGTGGGAGGATTGCAGAGAGCATTTAGTAATTGTTAATGTTAATTAAAAATACTTGTGAAATTATGGAAATCTGTTTTTTTCATTGCTCAAAGTATAAGAATGTCCTTTTTTTCTTTTTTCTCCAATTAGTTAAAAATAATAGGCATAATGTGAAAATAAGTGAATATTACAACTTTAAGAACATAAAAAAATTATATTTTTTATGTACATCAAAAAAAATGTTAATTTGAACAGAACGGTCATTGAGGGAATGTTTTTTATATCATGAAATATCTAAAATAGCATACATTTTTGCACTTTCAAAAGCTATGCTAGGCTTCTTTCTACCCAAGCTTTTCTTAGCTTTGATGATGTAATTTTGTCAGTCACTTTAATACAATCTTTAAGGAAATAACTATAGAATGAGTAGTGTCATCTCAGACTTCAAGAAAATAGATCAACTGTCGTGTCAAATTTTATCTTTCTAAAAAAAACATCAAAAGAGTTTCATGCCTTACAGGCTATGCGTAAGGATGGTAAAGTACCAATCTGCAATACTGAGTTTACGTTTAGCAACAGATGTATTTTGGTACAACTCTGAATTACTTTCCTCAGTTTCCAAAATAAAACACAAAATAAGTGAAGGTGTCTTTACTCATCTAAGGCATTCTTGATTGAGAGCAATGGAAGCTAGCCTTTTTCTATTTTCAAATTTACAGAGAAAAACATCACAGGATCATGGGTTAATTCAGAAGGGAAAGGATTCCAGGATGTCTCTATACTAGTCTGCTTCTCAGAGACTACAGAGCCCCTCTGGGCAGCCCACTGCACTGCTGGATCTATCTCACGGTGAAAAGGTCTTTCTTTTGCCCAGCTGAAACCTCTCAATTTATACCCGCTGTCTCTTGTCCTCCCACCATGCAACACTATGAGGAAACTTACTCTTCCTTGACAACCTTCTTGCAGGTGTTGTAAGGCTGCCATTAGGATTCCCCTTAACCTTCTTTTTCGTGAATGTATTTGCTCACAAATCACTGGAGAAAAGGAAATCCTAAAACTCATGTTAAAGTCCTTCTCTTGGAGTCAATACTGCAACCTGTGGCACACAAATAAATCTGTCTCCTCATAAGTAATACTGAAACTGTGAGGAACTCTTCACCTAGAAAACTGACTAAAGTTAAGACCAGTGTTCTAATCTGAAGTATTAACACTGTAGTTTCTTCAGTAAGAGATCCCTGTAATGTATGAACAGCACAAAAGCAAGGATTTCAAGCTATCCAGGCATGATTATCTTC
The DNA here is from genome assembly GCA_030625065.1 of Alectoris magna. Taxonomy (NCBI): domain Eukaryota; kingdom Metazoa; phylum Chordata; class Aves; order Galliformes; family Phasianidae; genus Alectoris; species Alectoris magna. Next base: position 30,139,154 of record CM060563.1, on the reverse strand, counting down.
TTTTTATCTTCTTTTTGTCTTATTTCTTTAAATATTTATATGACAGATAATTGTGGTTTATTTAGCTTTTTTTAACCATCGTACATCAGAATAATAAAGTTTTTTCATTTTGAGCTGACGAGATCATTTATCTTCACCAATACCTTAACAATTATAAATTCTCAAACTTTATTTTTGAGCCTTTAATGCTGATCCCAAATCTTGAAACAAAACAAAATAATTATTTCTTCCTTTTTTTCCAGTTGTGCTCAAGCATCAATATAGAGACTTGCATTTTCTACATCAATATGCAAAAAATAATTAAATTGCCAGCAAACAGAACAGAAAATGTGACTCATTCTTACAGGTTTAAGACCCTTTTCCTGTATAATGGTAACTCTAGTCCAAACTTCTGAGATTTAAAATAACCAGTTAGTTAGGTAAAATGTCGCTGCTATTATCATTATGAAGCCTAGTTTTTAAGGTTGTTTTTTGTTTGTTTGTTTGTTTTTCCTAACAAATATCTTCGATTGAAGCTGATACGATGGAGCGATTTATGAGTATCCTTTAGAAAGAAATGTTAATGAGACTATGCTTGCTTGAACTTCTCCACAAAGAGTTGGTTCCATCTGTGTTGAAAGAGACAAATTAAGAAGGTTCTTTTCTGCCCTTGGTGTGTGCGCAGACTTTAACTTCAATTAGTGTCATTAATCAAGAGGAGAATCAGTTCCCAAGCCTACTGTAATTTTTTGTTGCTGTCTCATCAGATATCCCATGCACTGAGAAAAGGCACACCCGAATGCTGACAATGACATATCGCCTTGATGTCAGCTCAGTCACATGCCATATGCTTGAGCTGAGAGACAGCTGACAACTTTAACAGGACATCAATTATTGTCATCCGGCCACATACCAAAACATGCATGGATTAATTCCAGTTTCTGTGTCATACCACTACATGAACTCATTAAATCCTCTATATTTAAAGTGCTTCTTTAGGAAATTGTGATTAATCTAACTATAGCTGACACCAAAGATCAGGTCAGGCTACAGTAGAGCCTGCAAAGGCTGTCACCTGCAAAACCAGCCTGAAAACCAATTCTCAGACCACTTCTTTGGCACCTAACACCGCTTGAATTTAAATAGAAATTTAAATATATATTTTTTCATTCCTTAAACAAGAATGAAAAACAAATGATCCAAAAATTAATTGCTGCACAAGGATCCATTTTAATGTTCTATTAAGTCTTCTGCTGGGAAGATCTCAGACTCCAGCCCACATAAAACACACAGATTACAGCAGTAACAGGATAACATGAAGCCAATGCTGCTGAGTGCTCCCCTAGTTGATACTGACGGGTTGAATTTATGCAAAACCACTTTCAAAGTGTGTTTCTTATGCATGAAGATGGATGCTTTAAGACCCATACTATGATTACTTGATTATTAAATGCCCTTTTGGAATAAATTTTTATCACTATTCAAGGTTTAGAATTAGAGTTAGAAAGAATTTTATACCTCATCTCTACTCCTTATGTTCAGAGCAATTTCTCAGAAACTGGAAGTGGCATAGATGCAAAAGAAACAAACAAACAAAACGTCAATGCAGTGGAAAACACAATATTTTTAAGATGAAATAACTATTATAGTTTGAAATGAGAAACCTTCTAAAATCATATAATAAAATTGATTTATAAATTTCCCATATTGGATCAAGAAAATTGGTTTCAATGTTGCCTGCTTACCTAATGCTTGTGATAATTCTTTGATGCTGCAATTCAGTTCTGCTTTCCACAAATGCATACACTGTATCATGCTGTCATGATTTTATGATTTTTTTTTTTTTTTTTTTGTTATCAGTATTCCACATCAGAACATCATGTAGTACACTGGGAGTTAATGTTCCAGGTCCTTGGATTGTGGATAGTTCTGGGTACCTGGTTCTCAGAAAAGAAGAACTACATACTACACACCCCAGAGGACTTTGCATTGTTCTGTCTCCACTTGCCATTCAGAAGGAAAGAAAAAACAGTTAACAGATTATGAGACATCCTCTCTTTTGCCTTTCTGTTTATTCTAGCTAGACATCTCACCTCCTGCATTGGAGTAAGTCTTTTGGTTTTTGGACACTCTCATTTTATTTGATTTATTAGCTTCAGTTGTATTATATTGTGTTATCTTGCATTCCAATATATTTTTAGTAAATTAGTATTCCTCCTCAGATCATTGTTGCTGTTTTGTTTTTAGGCCCATCTCTGTATCCTTTTCCCATTTCCCTTTTTCCGGGGTGTGGGACCAGGGTTCCCCCTGTCCCATGAGTCACGGAACTGAACCAAACCAGCCCGTAAATCGTTGATGCATATTCTTTCAAACAATCAGAGTAGAACCTTCAATATGCATCTTTTTGCCTAAAGAAAAATCTCAGCACCTAAAAGGTTGCTAAAAGCCATAAAGAAAAATGGTCCTTTTCTACTTATAATGGGGAAAGTATATAATTGTAGCTTAAACTTTCTAGACCGTTTTTAGTAATATGGATTTCAACAACAAATGTTAAATAGTATAAAAATATCTTGTGCACATCAGCTAGAAATACAACTATTTTTGCAAAATATTTGTATTCTTACATGGAGATTTTTACCTTTTCCTACACAGTGAGTAATATATTGGGATTATTAGGAAACATTAAGGAACTTGTTTAACAAATGTATGAAATACATATCTAATTTTAAATCCAGATTTCAAAAAGCAATTTAAGGTACAAGTCCAAAGGTATTGTAAATAGCACCTTTGAATCTGGCTTCAGAAAGTTCAATTAGCATCTATGCCCATATTTGAAATGGAACTTTTAAAAAAATACATTTAGCATACATATAACAAGAAATGCAAAAAAGTTACTGGACACAAGTAAGACAGGTAATTGTTGCCTACATAATGCGTGAAATCCTCTTCACATTCTAATTGTGGGCTAGATTATCTAAGAACACTGTGCATTTGCCACGGACTAAATAGCAGTTATTGTAAATGAAGGCAATTACTGCATAGCAGATGAAGCTTGGTAACATATGGCCCTGAAGCAACTTCTCTGTGTAACTGAGCCCTAGGAGATATTGAAAATCCATGTGGTTTAGGCTCCTTAACAGTTTTGAAACTAGGATTAAGTTGCCTGGTAAGAAATAAGTGTGTTTGAAATTTGTAACTTTCAGTAATATTGATGTTTGCTATTTCTTTTCTTTCTTTTTCCCCTTTTCTTTCTCCAGCTTGCAGAAAATTATTTTCCAAGATGTTATATGGCATCTCTATAGAATTTTTATTGTTGTTTAAGTCCTGCCTTGTTTTGTTTTTACAAGAAATTTAACTAGAAATATATTTGTTAAAAACAGTACAAATATACATTAAATTTTGATTTGAGACTAGATGATGTTCTAGTAGTCTAGTCAGCATGTCAGGAGTTCAAAGGAAGGGGGAAAAAGGAAAAAAGAAAGAAAAAAAAATAAGACATGCTTTGGTTCAGTCCCTAATTCAACCATGAAAATTAAGCATAACTTCCGTATTTCAAATGGATTATTTCTTTTTTCAAGTTTCACCAGTCCTGGTAATATAAGATTTGGATTTTGTTTCTATCATCTATCTACTTGATTCAAATTTTAATTTTTCTTTCTTTCTTTCTTTTTTTTTTTAAAAAATGTTGCTCTGATACACCTGTATCACTTAATGAATGATTACTAGGAGCACAAGTTTGCAAGTATGATATTCTCAGGATGATTGTGAGTTACTAAAGGAAATATTTCATTATTTATTTTGCTAGTCTTTATTCCATCACACACTTTAAAATACAGTAAGTTTGAACTGAAAAGAGTAAGACTGTAGCTCATTATAAAATTGGGATAATTTATGTGATCATATCTACCATCTCAGCCACCTCTGAAGAAGACACAAGATCCTTGTCTTGTTGACAGAAGTTTTAAGGTGCCTGACATATGTAACTTCTACTACCTATCTTAGGAATATCTGGTCAATTGCCAATTGAGCAGACACAGAGTAATGATGTCTACAGCTCAGATGTTGTAACAGAGGCCCATATGTCCTACCCAAGTACATCACTGCTGAGCAAAGGTAACAAAGGCATACAAAAGCCATGATCAGATTCTTAAAAGACTGACATCTTAGAGAAGATAATGTACTCTTGCACACCAAATATTAGCACACAAAATTCAAGAGTTATCCTGGATATCTCCAAAATGCCTGTATTATGATAAATTATGATCTGATCTTCCTGTTCTCCCATTATGAACTTGCAGATCTCCCACCTCTTCCACATGATTACTTTGGGAAACCCAGTTGGCTTTGACCAACTCAGAACAGGGAAAATTATGTTTGAGTGTTTTTTTCCCAACAAAAAAGGTAAGATGCTACAAATTAGAAAAGGAGACTATGCATTTCATTACTAAAATTCAGCAATGATTTTGAAAGCTAAACGTGGAAGAACAAACAGGTGACTACTTTGTGACTGGTATTTTTAAGTGTCATGCTTGCAGCACACTACAGAGACCTAGACATTTTCATGAAAGTATAGAAGCACCTAATGGTTTAAAAACCAAAGTAAGTGGATTCGGACATGACCTGATGAATGGAAAAGATGATCACCTTGCATGATATTGGCGCTATGGCACCTGAACACTAATTGCTGCTCCCTCATGCACTGTGTGGAAACAGCGTACTCACATAGAAAATGTGCAAAGACTTTTGAACTCTCACCAGAATACATACATTCATCAAGACAGTAAAATCATCCACATTTCAGGTCACTCTGTCCTGGTTTCATACCTAGTTTCACTACACAAGCTACAAATACCCCCCAAAATCCAAAATGTCAGCAAAAAGGATCAGGATAGGCTGGATAGCTGGGCTGAGGTGAATGGGATGAGGTTCAACAAGGCCAAGTGCTGGTCCCACACTTCGGCCACAATAACCCCATGCAGTGCTATAGGCTTGGGGCTGAGTGGCTGGATGACTGTGAAGAGGAAAGGGACCTGGGGGTCTTGGTTGATGCTTGGCTGAACATGATCTGACAGTGTGCCCAGGTGGCCAAGAAGGCCAAAAACATCCTGGCCTGTATAAGAAATAGTGTGGCCAGCAGGAGCAGAGAGGTAATCATCCCCCTGTACTCAGCACTGGTGAGGCTGCATCTTGAGTATTGTGTTCAGTTTTGGGCTCCTCGCTACAAGAAAGACATTGAGGCCTGGGAACGTGTCCAGAGAAGGGCAACAAAACTGGTGAGGGGTCTGGAGCACAAGTCTTATGAGGAGCAGCTCAGGGAGCTGGGATTGTTTAGCCTAGAGAAGAGGAGGCTCAGGGGAGACCTCATTGCACTCTACAACTTCCTGAAGAGAGGTTGTAATGAGGAGGATCTTGGTCTCTTCTCCCAGGCAACAAACAGGACCTGAGGAAATGGCCACAAGTTGTATCAGATGAGGTTTAGACTGGACATAAGAGGGAACTTTTTCTCTCAGAGAGTGGTCAGGCACTGGAATGGCCTGTGTTCAAGAGGCATCTGGATAAGGAGCTAGGCGATATGGTTTAGTGGTTTTCTGTAGGTATGGTAAAGAGAGGATGGTTGGGCTAGATGATCTTGTAGGTCCTTTCCAACCTTATGATTCTGTGGTTCTATGAAAGGTCCACCATTACTGCAGTAATCGACAAAATGCAAACTTCATAGTTTACAGTGCATGAGCGAATGCTAAGAAAGCTATTTGTTCACCCATACAAAGTTACTGACCTGCATAAAAGCCTGAGGAGACCTATATTCAATAGTATTAATAACTGGTGAATAGCAGCTTAACTGCAGAATTTGAAGAAATAATCTGTAGACATTTTTATACGTTTCAACCAATATACTTTCAGCATATTGCTAAAAAAAGCTAGATTCTATGCTTTATCTTTCAAATCCTGATTTCATAGTAGTAGATAGCTCAACTGACTTGAACAGAGAGTCAATGCAATGTAAAGAGAGTTTGTATAGCTGTTATTTATTTATTTATTTAAATATATTCTAGGCGTCAATTATTAAACAGGAAAACTTAGCAAGAGTCTACATGTGAAATGATTAGAGCATATACCACTAATTAGTCTAATGGCACTCACTGTTAAATATTTATAAACGTTAGAAGACTAAACCACCAACAGCAATATGATTCAGATTCACCGTTTTCAGAGTCTACAGATGACAAACGTTTTTTGTCAGTACTATGAACTTCAGGGATGTAGACAGAAACAAGGCAGGAAAGAAAAGGGCAAATAGGTGATTAGGAAGGCTCAAAGTAGAAATTTGCTTTGTATTGTGGCATTATCAACATCTTCATATTGTCAGCAAGTTATTTCAAAAACATCTGTAAGGTAAGGCACCTTGTAAAGAAGAAAAATCTATAGAATCACAGAACGGTTTAAGTTGGAAGGGACCTTAAAAGACTATCTAGTTCCAGCCCCCCTGCTGTGGGCAGGATTACCACTCACTAGATCAGGCTGCTCAGAGCCCCATGCACCCAGGCCCTGAGCATCTCTGGGGGTGGAGCATGCTCTGGACAACCTGTTCTTGTGCCTCACTACCCTCTGAGTAAGAAGTTTCCTCCTAACATCTAACCTAAATCTCCCCTCTTTTAGTTTAAAACCATTCCCTCTTCTCCTATCATTATCTACCAGCGTAAAAAAGTCAGTCTATCTCCTGTTTATAAGCTCCCTTTGAGTACTGGAAGGCTGCAGTGAAGTCTTCCTGGAGCCTTCTCCAGACTGAATAGGCCCTCACTTAGCTTTTCTTCACAGTAGAAGTTCTTTAGCCCTCTAATCAAGTTGATCAAGTAAAAGGATCTAGAGTGAGTACTACTTTAGGTTCGTATACTTGGTATCACTCTCTTTCAGTATCTCTGTAGAATTCACCATTTTGGTCTACTTAAACTAATACTGACAAATTTTAAATCAGCCACATAACTTTTTAAAAGCTGTTCTTTTTCTTTATTTTGCCTACAATATTTTGTCAGAAAAGCTTAGTGTCCCTTCAAAAATTCTCCATGGTCAGTGATGTTACAAAGAAATCCACTAATAAGTTTTGCCTCCGCAAGTGTTACATTTGTTCAACACATTTAAAAATACATAACTCCATATGTTCATTATCTTCTTCAGTTTGGTAGGGAAACTTTCAGCCTTGACAATTATATTACTTCAGAGACTTCCCTTTTATTTTTTTCTACCATGTTTTCTAACCTTTCTGATCATAATCTACAGAAATTTTCTATAAACTCTCACTTTCCTTCAAACAGGTGTTTTTTTGTTTGTTTGTTTGTTGTTTTTTAAAGAATTGCTCCTTTTTTTTTCATCAGACTTTGTAGTGCACAGGCAGTAAGTACATTTTTATTATTCCAGTGTTGCTTTCCATCTCTTGTGGATTCAATTTTCACTTTGTATTATATTCTGCAGAGCTATTATCCTCTTCACCTCCTGAATTCATCCTTCTGTTCAGTCTCTTTTGCCTTTAAGTCCCTTCTCCCTACTGTGACCTTTCCCTTTGAAATCCCCAGTTTGTGTCTGTCCTTCAAGTCACACTGCTACCCATCAAAATAGTTCCACTGACTGAAGCCTGGTCCTCTGTTTGAAGACTTCGTCCTAAACTGCTTTCCATTCGTATTCTAATTGGAGACAACCCAGAAAGAAAAAAACAAACAAACAACAACAACAACAAAAAAAACCCTATATTTTTATCTGGGAACCTACTAAACCAGAGAAAGCAAAGCCATGCAGTTCTGGCCACAGACTGCTACCAAAGAAGAGTTTCACTAGTCATAAGGTATAATTGCTGAATTCTGATGGAAAACAGGCTGGAAAGAGAACAAATGAGGATATCAAGTAGTTTACTTAAAATGCATCTATTTTATCTACATTCCATTTACTATTTTCACACAATCTAATGCAAGAGTTTTCAACTACTTCTGTAAAATCTACACATAATCTTCCTTGTAAAGTGATGTAATAAATTTTATCTTACATAAAGTTTGTCATTTTAGCTCTACTATCAGCTACATGCAGATTAAGCAAGTTTGATCTTTAAACTTGAATTCTATTGGATAGTTATAGATGTAGTAAAGTAATAAGCTTAACTACATTTATTTTGGAGGTTATGCCACTTTCCTGGAACACAAACTTCATGTTCAGCTTATGTTCATGAAAAGTTCAAACACGAGCAAACTTTCTTAAAGGCTATCAGCCATATTTTATTGTTACTCTAATATTCCTTACTTCCTTATCATTACAGTTTGAGCTGTGAAGGTATACAGGTCAAATACTGAACAAGGAACATGCTTCATCTCCAGTATGGATCATACATCCTCCCACTCTTTTCCCAAAAACGTATACATAAATCATATTTGGAATCTACAAAATCCTGTGCATGCCTAAAAACCTCAAGGTTTTGCTTTGACCAAAATCCTAATCTTTTATGGTACGAGGCTGATCTAGAATCAAATGAACAAAGCAGAAGATATCAGGAAATAGAAAAATCAATTTTAAATGGACTGAATGTTTTTGGAGAATACAAAACATTGGTCTAATACAAACCTAAGCAGAAATCCCATTCAATAACTGCTCTACTTCTCGTCTATTTCTTTAGTCATTGATTTTTACATTAAAGTATGAACAAAAGTTCATTTGTCTAATGTGTACTTGTAGCCCAAATGGCAACATTTTCCAAATGAATATGAGAACTGAACTTAATTTTCTTTGCTAGCCTTCGATTTTTGGACTTATCCTCATTAGTTTTAATCATGTTCTTTCAAGTCCTTTTCAGTGTTATTTATGAACTGTTTCTTTATAATTAATAGCTACGTAAATGCCTTTGTGACTCTCACACACCTTTAGCCACTCATTTAGTATTTCTATAAAGCTGCAGTCTGGTGGCACAGAAACTGGCAATAGATGGAACTGGACTGTTGAAATTAATGAAAGTTATAACACTTTATAGTCTAATCATTATGTCTAGGGACTTATATAATACAAGGAATACACTAAAGCCAATGCTAAATAAGCTTATATCCTTAGGGATTTGTTTTTAGGATATCATTAAAAGGAAAAATAAAATATTGATGAATTTCTATCATGATCTTAAATTACAGTTATTTTCAATATTTTTAAATATTAATTGACATGAGTGCGTCATATCATAACTTGTTTTAGCAGTCTAATGTTCAGACAGAATGAGGTTTCATACAATTGGTTCTAACTTCTAAGAGGCTCTATCAGTCCCTTTTGTTAGCAAAGATGAAATTTCTGTTCATAAGGAACATGATTTCAATACGCATTCAGTGATAATCCAGGTAAAAAGACATCTATTCAAGTTGTTCTACTGAAGTGCATTGAAGGGTTCTACCACAGTTTATTCCTTTTTAGTGAAGAAATAACTGGGAAAATGGAAGCCTACAATAAGAAAGTTTTAATGGCAGTATATGGACTTTTTTCCCCCTACCAATATTTTATAGACTGTACCATTTATTTTAGGGCAGTTTTAGTATATTTTCCAAAGGAAAAGGAAATGTATCATTTTGAGAGTATTAAACTATACAATATAATTCTGTGTTGCTAATAAAATCAAAATTAATGTAACAAGCTACACATTTGTTTAAATCAAGTGTCATTAAAGGAAACAATACATGACATTCAGGAACAGGCATCTCTTAAAACTACCTTGATATCTGTTGCATGTTGTAACTGTTTTGTGAAGTTTTAAATCATATTTGCTTTTTTCACCTGCTTAATGTACATATAAGAAAATACTCTATTTGGTCTGTAGTAAACAAGAGCATCTCATCTCCTTTCTTTCTGAGTGATTCAAGACAGCAAAATGCAGTTTGTTGAAACTCTACCTCTCTAAGGGTGATGATACAAAAAGTAGCCCATGATCTCTATTTCATCATATGAGTTGACTGTCCAGTATCTAATGTACGACCTCTGTTTAGGCTGTTCAGAGCAATAGTACAGGAAAGGTTGTCACGGAAGATTTGTTACAAAACTACTACTGCAGTCTGATCTCCACAGCTGAGCTCAGCAGACATGACAATTTTGGAGGACGTGTATATCAAGATTTGGTATAAACTGGTAAAAACAACTATTGAGTTTACCCTATCCTTGCTCTCCACTGTTGTGAACAATCAAGGTTTAAGTAACATGTAGAAAGCACATGAACGTGCAATGGTTATTTATTCATCCTGACATATACAGAAACATTTATTCCTCTTTCCCAAAGAAGAGGTACAGAAATAATGAAATTCATGAAAAGACTTGCATACTTAAATTAAGGCAAAATACAAAGACCAAGAATAGACCCTGGTGTCCACACCCAATCTTTCACAAAATATTCTCTTTAGATCTTAATGGATGTCAACGTAACAGACCTACTCAGGTAACACATTGTGCTATTTTTCATGAAAAGTTCAACAGATTTGGGAGAAAACAGCATCTATAGAAAGAGCTCATAGAACTAATGGCAGAACTAATTCCTGATATTACCTTTAAATATTCATCTTCCTTTGGGAGAGGAAGATGAAAGGAGAAAAATGAAAGCAATCCTCATTTCTTTGAGAGGTCCTTCAGTATCTCACCAAGGGGGGAAAAAAAAAAGAAAAGAAAAAAAAAAAGAAAGTAGGTTTTATAAAGAAGTGGAACATATAAATCAATGTAAACACTTTAACAACCAACATAAATAACTGAAAGATACTATCAATAAAGTCAAAAAGTATAATTGAACTCTAGCCTATCTCTTAATACAAATCTCAGTGCGGTCTTCTAAACCAAGCCTATTATTTCTAGCCCGGAGAACAAATTTTTGCATTCAGTATTTAGAAAATATGACTAATAAAATTTTACACTGAAAGAAAGAAACATCCTGAAAAGAAATGGGAAATTTAAGATGAAAAAGTTTATTATTAGATTTAAAGAATATCCCTTACACATACTGGTTACATTGTTAATTATTTATTTTCCAAGAATTGTTTGCTAGAGAAAATTTAATCAATTTACTTGATTTCTGATCCTCCTTTGTCTCTGATCCTCTGAAGCACGTTGCATTGTTACCTACAGAAAGTCACATAAATTTACTGTGATTCCTTGAAGGCAGTAACCCTTGTTACACACAGTATTGACCTTGCATCTTAAATTGTAGTAGTTATATATTCTAGTTTAGGACAGGAAAATGATTTTTGCGTTTATATAGACACATACAAAAAATTAAAACATCAGTGTGTTTTTGTCTTCAGATGTAACATCTTTATACTTGCAGCAAACATGTATTTCAGCTTGCAAAATCCTGATACCAGTTTCAAATACTTTGTAAATTTCTCAATCAAATGACATTTTTCATTTTTTACATCTTCTGAATTATTTATGTTAAATTACATTAAGAAAAAAAATTAGAATGAATGACAATAAGTTTCCCATAGAATGATCAGACATCTGTTGTTGTTTTCTCACTCAAAGGCATTTCTTATAGCCTCAACTTTTTAAAAATCTTGGTTCATATTTCTACAAAGAAAAATAATACAGATTTGAGATAACAGGGAGGATTTCAAATCCTAGAAAATACATGTTTAGATTGTGAGTAAATTATTCTGAGATTACAGATCAATGAATTCAGAGCAAAAGAATTTTTCTTCATCTGCTGTGGACTTTGATTGAGAATGTATGGTGGCCATAACCATTAAAGTGGAGGAAAGTCAATTTAGGCATCATTATTCTGCAATCTTTCCTCTTTTTCCTCTTGTCAATTCATTTCTTCAAGCTTGAGTTTACTTTCAGTGGTTTTTCTTCCCCATTTCCTACAGACTAAGTAAATCATCATCCAATCTTAGTGAAGTATAAAACTTGATTTGAACTATTACTTGTATTTTGCTTCTTTTCCCGATGAAAGTAGATTTTCCTCCATGTCACTATTCCAGTAATAAAATTACACATTATGTAAGCATTTGTATGTATAATTGATAATGAGGGAAAGAGGAGGAGAATCTTAGGAGAATTCATGTAATATAATAATATTTTATTGGGAAATCTCTAAAAAAAAAAAAAAAAAGAATATTACATAAAATATATTGTCCACTTTCCTTTTCCCTTTCACACACTGGAAATAATTTTTCAGACTCCCTTTAGATGCAAATAACATTTGTATTGTATCCAAAAATGTATGCCAACACACAATGAACACTTAATTGCTTTGCAATGCAGACTATATTTTTCAATGTAAAGCAGATTTTGTTGATTAATGGTAATTTTCCTCCCTAGAAAGGTGCATGAGTTCATCCTTAGGCTGACTTCTTGTCCTCTTTGTATCTTTTCATGCTTCTAATGGGAATTAACTATACAAAATTGGCATACCAGGAACCAATACTGTACCATACTATTAACACTTGCCATCTAGAATATCAGAGCAAAAATAAGCCTTTTTGATTTTTGTTAATGAAGGCCACAGTAGATCAGATGACATCTCAAGGCAGAAACCTTCCAAATTATGCTAGTGCACTTCCTCTGTGACATTGCTGGCTTAGGTTTATAACACTTTGTACTGTCATTTCAGTGTCAGTGCACCAGTGGATGTTCACTCATTCTCCAAATCTACTGGAACTCCTAGCATGGAAAAATAGTAACCATTGAAACAAGATATTTGTTCACTCTTGGGCTTACTACCCTATTGGATTTTGGTCATTAAATATAAAAGAAGAGAAGCATACACTGAGCTTAAGCCCATGAAATACTCCTGTGAAGCAGCGAGCTCCCCTTAGAGGTTGTATTGTGCAAGAACTGAATCCCACATTTCTAAGCCAAGAAGTTGCCTGCTGTTTGGAAAGCCACAGATATGCATCTAGTATAACATGCTGCTACCTAGGCAGTAGCAATTAATTCACTCCCTCCTTTTCTCCACAAAAACAGTGTGTGATTCCTCAGCAGTAGAAAGCTTAGAATGAATGTTAAACCTAAGAGTAATCTTGCATGTAACTATTTTCAGAACTTAGTTATGAAAGAAACATAAGAAAAAAAAAATCAAAAGATCTCAGAACTTGGGCATTACAAAAAAAAAAAAAAAAAAAAGAGAGACACTTGTTAAAAGAATGACTTTGGTTTCCAGAACTATAGGGGTATAAAATTAATTTCTGTATGAAGCATTAGAAAAAAAACGTGTTCATGGACTGCATAATTTAAAAGATTGTGCAATTAAAGAGCTGTGTAATTCTTCCTAACATTATAACTGCAGATTCCATAAAACCCATAACCTAAATGGTACCATATAATTATTAAGCCAGCATTTATGGCTTTACTTATTACAGCACTGTTATTTCCAAACCATTATTAATAGAACCAATATTAAGTATGCATAGCTCAAAATGGTAGTAAGCATTTGCATGGAATTTCTGCTGAATTAAAAAATGTATTTCAGTTCCTATCTGTGCTAGTCAATACCAGTTTTTGGAAAAAGTAAGAAAGGCAACAATCTGTCTAGGGAAACAAAGTTTTGGGGTTTTGTTTTTCAATTGGGATTTAGGGTTTTCTTTTGTTGATGTTGTTGTTGCTTAGTTGTTTTGCCATTGTTGCTTTGGGGTTTTTAATGTGTTTTTTTTTTTTTCCTTCAGGAAAAAGAAAAAACAAAAAACAAAAAAGCTGTTCAAGCAGTAAATAGTATTAAGCAATTGAAACAGAAAACCTGCAATATACCATTGTTTGTTGACAAAGCTTAGAGCTTAAGTGAAGGAATATGCACAAAGGCAAACAAGGAAAAATAACATCTGCAGTCTTGCATGCTTGCTCCCACTACATATCTTGAAATTCTTTACTGTGAGGGTGGTGATACAGTGGAACTGGTTGCCCAGAGAGGTTGTGGATGCCCCCTCCCTGGTGGCAATCAAGGCCAGGCTCTCTGGAGAAAGATGATCTTGAGAACACATCTTAAGTCTTAAGAGGAAATAAAATGGAAAAAAAAAAAAAAAAAAGAATTCTCACATGTCATCAGACATATTCTGGACTAGAACAGTGAGTATGCGTGAATTTCTCAGAGCACAGGACAACACCTACCCATGTGTTGAAACAGAATCTGCTTTAGCTTTTTACTTCTTTGTCTTTCAAAAGAGAGTGAGGGAGAGCATTTCTAGATAAAAATCAGTAAGGCAGATAAACTTGCTGGTAATGAAACATCAACAACAGAAAGACTGATGAAGAATTGGACAGAGCAGCACCTAAGAAAGAGGGTAAAAGCTAAAATCCTAAAGGGTGTGGATGCTTAGGTTCAGCATACCTCTAATCTTTAGAATGGGATTATTGTACTACAAAGAGCTGGTCACAGGTCAACGCTATCTTGATAATTTCTTATGTCATAGCACAGGACTGGGTAGATGTAACATCTTGGCTTCTAGATTTAATGTGTACAACACCATGCTTGAATTAATTATATCCACTCATTATCAGGGCAAAGTCATATGCACAGCACAATACTGATATAAATCTATTATTGCTTGTTCTGAATCTCTTTCCAAGGCAGTTCGAATGGTTTTTTTTTTTAACTCCTGAAACTCTTCTTTGTTCTTGAAATTCTTGAAAACACACTGTCAAATACATGGTGGGATTCTGAAAATAAATGAATAAATAAGTAAATAATAGGTACTTTCTCCCAAGGCTTCAGATCAGTCACTTTCATCTTTAAAGGATGTGCCACGGAACTATATTTAGGAGAAACAAGATGGAACACTTGACTTAAAAAATCTCTCTGGTATTATGTTTGCAAAGTTGCACTGTAATTACATTTGTAAGGACTGCCTGTCTCACTCCAATTTATATGAGGGAGAGGAAGTTCTTTTAATATATGTGTACCTGACTGCCAGATTAAGACACAATGGGCCAAACATTAGCCCGACCAGTTTATTAGAAATTGTAGTTGTTCAGGGAGATGGGGAAGGGAAGAAGGGTGATAGAAAAGATAGGAAATAGAAGTAAGGAGTCTTTGTAGGAGGCAAGAGGGAGATAGTCACCACCATGGGTCCAGTGTGGTTCGCAGTTCAGTCATTGATCTGCAGTAGTGGTGGGTAGTCGGGTGGTGTTGTTCAGTTGATGACGATGACTGTGTCTATGGTGACAATGGTGATGCTTTCCAATGGCAGTACAAACTTATAAATAAGTCCAAAGTGGTCAAATCAGTTCTTTTTGGAGTGACAGCTTCTGGCTTTTGAATCTCAGCAGGAACTCCATTTGTTTCTGTCTTCTGGGCCTTGCCAGCAGATAAGAGGGAGTATGGAGGCATCAAATTGAATCTTGCCTTCACAGGATACAATGGTATCATCCTCCAATCTCCCATAGCAAGCTGGAGTTATTTGATCACAGGCCAGATCTTCTACAAGTAAACAGTCCTGAGCACTCTTCCAAAGGCAAACAGCTCCAAAGGAATGCTTTCAAATGTAAAATTGTCCACACAGTGATGCTGACTGCCACATGGCAACACCCACCTCTCCTCTCCTAGATAAGTCAAGTCAGAGTCTTATCACAAGAAATGCCCCAAAAAGCAAGCTTTGAGCCAAAAACAAAGAAGGGTTCAGACACTGCCCAAGAGTTGTATTTATTTAAATGGAAATCAGCTCAAATAATTGATATTTTTTAGAAGCAAAAACATGATTTAAAACTTCAGGTGTGTGAAATTTACTCCTCCAATTTTAAGAAGGATCTTACAGTGAAACTTAAGGAATTAAAAGGTAAGTATGTATTATTTTTTTCTATTTTTCAGTATTACTGTTCTACTTATTTCACTTAGAAATTCTGTCAGAAATGTCGGAAACTGTTTGTTTGTTTTGTTTTATCTCTACCATACAGAATTGTCATTTACATAAATTGACTTCTGAATAAGAAAATTCAGCAGCAAAGTGTATTTCTAAAGGGAAGGAAATGATTTTAAATGTTTCAAATATGTTGTACGGCTACTTAAAAAAGGCAGTCAGCCTTCTGAAGAAAACACCAGGATTCATCTCACCAGAATTGAGTCCACACTCAGAACACATAATTCCTGATTTTTTCTGGCTAATACAAGAAAAACAGTAGTTAAAGATTTAGTCACGAGTCCTAGTTTGATAATCCTGCTTAGAACTGTTTCAAAAATTACTGTAGTAGTTTGTCTGACAAGCATGTAACTCTATTGTATACTTCTGGCACAAGCTCAAAGTAGATACAAGAATAATGGAGACCAAAAAAACTACCAAAGAAAAAGCAGTATCAACTGTTTTTACTAATCCTCCTTTGCAGAAGTAGTGCATATGCCATGCAGCTATAAACAGTAAATTACTGCTTTACTTGAGGAACAAAAACAGGCGCAGAAAAGAATCTGCAAAACTAAAGCAGGAAGCAGGTTGAATTTACACTCTACAATCCAGAAAATCATCTTTGTTAATTTCTTTGGGATGTGGCATGGGAGGGGAAGTAAACAAGATGACGACGTGGGATTTCACAAAGATTCAAGGGCAAGATTTTTGAGTGAAGGCAAGTATTCCTAGTAAAGCTAGGTCATTACTGAGATCTTAGAAAAATGAAGAATATAGAGCACATACCTTTGCTCTTTATTTCCTCTGTGTAGTCCTCAATTTAGGATTGATTAGAACATTTTCATTCAGAATTGTCTAGGGCTCTATCCTGTCATGCAAACACATGTGCATATAGGAAATTCATGCATCTAACAGTTCTTCATTTCTATGTGTAGGTTTAAGACTTACTTGTGAAACGTGGCAATGCATAATTTTTAAGAGACAGAAGTTAGACGTATTTTATTGTTACATTAATTTTGTATTTACGGACAAAAGTCTCACCTCAAATTAATTAGAAATATATTCTAATTGAACGAAGGATTCAGCATTATCCAAATGTGAATTTACACACTATATGGGAATTGCTAAATCATGGCCTGAACCACTGATTGAGCACCTGATGAAGGGACACAAGTTAATTGCTATCTTCATCAAAATAATGTGTCCACTGTATCTGAGATATCAGTTATCAAAGCTATTCTGGAAAAGGAAAAACAAAACAAAAATCCCTCCAAACCTACTTGCTTTTGCTCTCTTCAGCCTCTACTGAAGGGTACTTCAAAGTTTTCTTATTATCAGTGGGAGATTGATAGGTGTTCTGAAATAAATTGCATAAGAATGCATAGATCCTATTTTACAGTGCAGCATGTGCCACGACTAAGGGATATTTGGAACCTCCACAACAGTAGGTATATGTCTTTTGTTTTATAATTGCTTCATGGCAAACCATTTTTACAAACAAACCTTACTGACCTTGTATCATTTAGTAAATATCAAAATTACATAGGAATTTCTTCCCTACCTTAAAAGGGACAATGCAAATAAGGTGCTCTTCAAAAAGATGTTCTCGTATGTTTTTCATATATTTCCATGGTTGTGTTTTTGGTAAGTTAGTTTCAGGAAGAGCAGGAAGAGGCATGTAGAATACAAATAAAAAGCTCACAAAGCAATAGTTCTAGTATGAAAATTGATAAATATGGATTAGAACTGGAAAACAGCATTTGAATATTGCTTTGAGAAATTATTAGTGAAGAAGAAAATTACTATGAAGATTTTATCCATTCCTATTGAATTTTAGCTAATTCCATTTCACTGCAAATCAAGAGGGTTTTATTTAGAATCTGTACATGTTTGTGCAAACTTAAGTAAGGAATGAAGTAGGAAAAGGATGGGTCTGGAATGCAAACACAATCCTGACAGGAAAAAAGGAAGGCAGCAGAAATCATAGACAGGATGAGGGCAAGTGTATGAGCAGTCAGGAGATAGTAAGAGGGATATTAACAGAAGACAGCAAATGTCTGTTCCAGATTTTGGAATATAACAAGGTTCAAGAGTCACTGCATTCCCTCATTTACTAGGAGATAGTTTTTTGTCTCTGTAGAAAAATATTCTTACTTCCACAATATCAACAAATGTACACAGAGGAAAATAGGAAATTACTGATCAGATTATCCTACAGGTAGACTTCCTTGCTCTTAACTGCTGAAAATGTTAATACATTCAAACACTGTATTAGGTAACTGGACTTTAAGCCACGAAGTTGCTACTTAATACTAAGCAAATATATGAATGCAAGTTCTCATAGGGCTGCATTAATTCATTTTTCAGGATGCTTACTCTGAGAGGTAGAGATTCTTTGGAACTGCTGACTATTTATGCTTACGCTGGAAGATAAGAAGGGCAGCTCTTTAAACATGCAGTTTCACTTCTGTGAAGTCGTGTTCTGTGACTTACTAAATTTGTACAAAATGTTAATTTCTCAGCACCTCAGTTCTACACCTCTAAAATGAGAACGGTATTAAATGGCTTAGAAATTCTCTACTGGAGTTGTTTGCTTTTTGTTCTCTGGTGGTGAGTGTCATTTTTATCAACCTTGACACATCTTGAAGTAGGTGCAATAGCCTTCCCTCAGAGATACATGCAACTGTGTGCACCCAGCCTTGCTGGTGGGAGTCCCCTGACAGTACACCAGGCTACCCACTGAATTTCTCAACTTCTCACAGAACTGCAGGACTCCCCAACAAGTGGGAGTCCTACATCTGTATGCAAAGCTGTAGCTCCTGATTTCTCTATCAGCATCAGCCTTCATGCCTACTGGATGATGCTGACCAAATTGTGAATATCTGCACACTGAGGAGTGCAGCACCCCCTAGGCATGTACTATGAAAGTGAAAAATAGAGAAAAATCATCTACTTAAAGATTACATACACAGAGAAGTCAATTAAACTTGCATGAAAAATCTTCATTTTGCCATTTCCATAAGATAAACCAAAAATCACATTTTTCAATAGCAAGCCATTTTTTAGGATCAGTGCAAATTATCTATTTGACAGATAATTTTATATTCTTCAGGTGATCTACCTTTAAATAAAAACAAGATCACTGAATGGAAAGCTAAATTGCAATGGGTGAAACTGATTTTAAATTGATTCTGATGTACCTGTCTCTGCAATCACCAACCTAAGTGTTCCAGCAATGGGCATTGGTAGATATGCGACAAGACTCTGTGTGACACTACTAGTATTAACTTGGGTATTTTAACACAAGTGGAGGAATAACTGAAACAACGTCCTCAAAAAAAACAAGTGCAACAAAAGGACCACTAGGATTTTTATTAGAATCTAAATTTTGCATTACTGTTAGAGGCTAAATATGCAAAATACTAATATGCCTAGTGCTGGGAGGAGGGGAAAGAGAGAGGAAAACTACAATATATATATATATATATATATTAAGCCAAGAGTAATCTGTATGCTCCTTTCTTTTCACATATACATGAAATCCTTATAACTTTGTCAAGCAAGAGATGAAATATGTATGCTATTTCCCTTGACAGATGAATCCATTATCCCCTGTTTAGAACCAGTTACCAATGGAAATATCTGCCTTTGTGATGTCTCCTATAAAAAGACATTTTTGAAGTGAGACAGACTTCTTAGAGCTGACCGGATGTTATCTCTAACAAACCAAAATATTTCCTAAACTAAAATTCTGTAGAAAACAAATATTCTCATTACAGGAATTCCACTGAATTAGTTCCATTAAGTGATGGATGACAGCCTTCTTACCTTTTACTTAAATTAAAACTTTGTTTCAAAAGGAAATATCTCTTTTCCTTTTCAATGTTTCCTGTAAAGCAAAGGTTTTTATGTTATTTTAGTAAAAAGAGAGAGTTTTTCTTCATGAAGATATAAAAGGTGTCACACAATCCAAGACAACATAAAAATCCTAATTTTTTTTATTTAGGGGTGTGGAAACTACAGCAGCAAAGTAACTTTTTTATTTGCAGTAAACATAAACCTAGAAGTGACTTGCTCTGCTACACTGATGAAAAAAGTAGACAGGTAAGGAGATGTCTATTTTCTGCTTATGGGCTGCAGCAGTGAGATACAATAGGATCTTGGTTTTAGTTTCAGTTGTGGTCTAATCTCCCCGCAGCAAATTCGGTATAGTCTGGCTTTTGTTTTCTGCTGTTGGGAAACACTGCTAAGCATTCTGATAAGGTAGTGACAAGTGACCAGAAAGCATTCGGTTTTAATTTTTGAATTTCTCAAGAAAGCAAATCTACTCCTCAGGCCACTGTTATAGTGCTCTTGCCTTGCTCTTCTCCATCCTGACACAGGAAAAGGTTGCATCAGTAATTAAAAGTTCCAGCACCCTGGTGGAATGCAAGGCTTTTGGTACCAGGCCACTTCTTCAACAGGTGGACAATAACATTAATCAGGAAGCAATCCAGACTTCCACCAGAGAAGAATCATGACCTGCTGTGTTTGAATTAGTGCTGAATCCTTCCCAGATGAGTTTGTACAGCTGAAGCCTAATTAAATTATATCCCTTGCATCTTCACTGTGTTCCTGTGTGTCTAGGACAATGAATGAGTACATGTCTTGTAGGGATAGATCTTCCAAGAAAAAAAAAGAAAAAAATAGAATTAAAAGCCTCCTTTTAGAGTAACTATCGGTCAGAGCACAAAGACTTCAGCTGTAGCTGTTGTGATTTGTCTGTCCAAAACAAATCTCTCCAAGGAGATGTAGTCATAACAGCAGGCTCTGTTGAAGTTCCTATTAAGCTGCCACTAAAGAAAGAATTGACCTCAATGGAAGAATCATTTTAGTTCTAGCTTCCAGCTTAAGGAATTTAATACAAGAACTACTGAAGTACTACCAGACTCAAGTCTGGTAGAAACTGTCATGATGATGCCCCTGAATGGTGGTCATCCAATAACATCTTATTAAAAAAAAATGTTAAGGTTCCTCTAAGCTAATTTGTTGAACCACTTATAACTCAAGTGTGGCTCTTCCAGACAGCTAGGTAGGCAAACAGCAAGGAAACCCTGATGGTTTGCAAGAAGGTCTGCCCCTCTGTGGGGAACAGAGAGGGTCCCCACACTCACAGACATCCTCAGCAAGGCTGGGAGGAAGGAGCTAGTTAGCTCACCATCCTTAGTGCTTCCTCATGTCCAAGGGACAAACCTGGACAGGTTGCCCAGGAGTGAGCACACATGCAGCAGGGTGCCAGCCAGGGCACTGCAACTTGCTGGAGGTTACCTGGGTCTAGCAGTATGGGACATCAGCTTTGTTGTAAAACAAAATCCCACTCCTCCTATAGTCTTGCACTGGGCTTTGCTACACTGTTACCAATTTGCAACATTCCATGCTACTTTTAGGCAGAGACTTTACAAACAAGTAGAGACCAAAAGGAGTTGCCAGGAGCTGCCATCCTCAAAGTGTGCACTGCTTGGGAGCAGTCCTTATTTCTGGTAATGGCTTATTGGTTACAGCATTGTAATTTGCACTGTAAAACAGAAGTCAGCACACATGGTAACTGATGTTTGCTAGAAAGATGTGGACAGAAAGCTCACCTTTTTGAAATCTGTCACAAGAAACTATAGAGCAAGAAAAGAATTTATAGCATGCTGACTGACAATATTCCCTTTGCAGCTACCAGACAAAATGGCTGAGGGGAATGTTTGTATCTGTGGCACAGTCTCCAGCATTAAGGAATTAAGGAAGGAGAGCACTGAAATGGAAATATGACAACACTAAAGCTTAAGATGTTTGCTATGGGAAACTACTCCTTCATCTGTCCAAAGGCAAATAAATGTTCTTCCTTGAATCAATTCTGACATTCTCAAGAGTGTAAATGTTATGGGTTCATCAGCATGTTAAGTCTAGTGCTGCACAGGCATACAGCATTTGGGAAGTTGTAAGATGCTAACTATTTTTTTGAGAAGTGCTGTAAATAAAAGCACATTGCAGAAATAAAATGGTGTCCCATCAGAGGTCTGACCTTCAGAATAAGCAATACTACCTTTCTTATGGTTTAAAAAAGACACCATCTAAAATTAGTTTGAGAATTTTTTGTGGTTAAATTAAAAAATAAATAAATCTTGCATCACTGCCATTTAGTCATTTGCAACCTGGCATTAAAGGATTTCAAAAAGATTTGATTTCTAGCCAAGAGAGATATTAAATTAAAGCCATGAAGTTTCAGTTCTTCAATTTCAAGCCTTCAGGGAGCCTTCACAGTTGTTTCCCCCCCACCCCCTGAGGAATGCCTGCTCAGCCCAAGTTCTAATTCCACAGAAGGAAATGAAAAAAATTGCCTTTTAATAAGACAATTTATGAGTCTATTCTCTAATTCTTTATAAGTAGTAGTCAGAGCTTCTTGTAACCTTGCTCTTCCTTATTAGTGTTTGTGTGCATACACACATTTCTAACTCATTTTTTTATATTTAATTTACTTGTATTTGACATTTTACTGTTAGAAGTGTTAAGAAACTAATTTAAAAGGTTCTAAAAATTCATTGTTGTCATCTGGGAAACAGTAATGTAATCTCTATTTAGAGCACATATTCTTAATAGCAGCAGTTTTGGTACCAACAGCCTCTTTGAGAGATCTATAATGTCATGGCAACCCCGTATTTATGCTGCATATAAATTCAATTATTTAATAGCTCTGAGTGCGCTATCTACAAAACTCCATTAATCATTTTATTAAACAAACAAAAATCCTTTGTCTATACATGTACATTTCTAAAACAATTCTTAATTATACATTACTGTTCCTAATTCATATAGCAATATTCTCTTTAACCCTTGGTACTTTCTAATTATAGTTTTGGCAAGCAATCTAAATATCTGAGTTATAAAAACAAACTCAACCATACTATTGCTTTATCTGAGCTTGAGATATAGAATTGAATATTTGTGTTGTGGTTACTGAATTTTCCAATTAGATCAATATTTGCAAAGGAAATGTACTTGGCAGTAATGGATCCCCTGCAATCTTTGCTTATTTTTAGAGTCATATTCACGTAGACACATAGAACTCATGCCTGTGTACACACAATACTTGGAATACCTGAAAAAATATAATTTACTAAAATATAGATAGCAACATTGTCCATGTTATCAGTAAATCAAGCACAGAACTATTTATTTGGTTTTGGTCTGTTCTGATAGCATGCGAGAAAGCAAAATTAGCAAACTAGAATTAACTATATCAGATCAAAAATAAATAAATAAATAAATCAGTACTGAGTGGTTTCTATGACAAGGTTAAATATTTGAAATGTTTACTAAATTGTGGTTAAAACAAGCAAACAAACAACAACAAAACACAACCAATTATCTCATAATGCTTACCATTTGGATGAGGTCTCTGAAATGCAATCTGCAGAAAACTTGCACCTCTCAGTAAGTAGTCAAAAATCAGCCTCTTCAACATGACTCACTCTCGTTTTGATAAATTATCATTTTAACCTTGAACTCTGCTGGGAATTATATCACACAAAAATGAACATAAATACAGTAACTGAATGATAAATTCACATATGATTTCAAACACAAATTGAATACACCAAAAAAACCCCACCTGTTAACCTTTCATTCTTTTATACTGCTAATCCCATTCTCAATCTTCTGTTTTCGTATTCCATATCAAAATTAACTACTGATATCTGGGCCTGGGACATTTCCACCCAGCTTCAACACAATGGTTCATTAACCTCTGTAACCTCATAAAAACTCCATAACTCTGTCTGATCTCAATCACGAAGAAGCTGAGCATCCCTACCCCTAAACTGTTCTAGTCAACATCAACAGCTGCAGATAACATACCCCTACAATAAGAACAAATGCTGATATAAAATATCACAAGCCAACCTGAAACAATAAGATTAGTTTTGAATAGCAGCTCTTTGCCCTGTACAAACCCTAGACAAAAAATATATATATAAGTAACATTATTTAACAAAGACATACAGAGTAAGTACCTGAAGACAACCGCAGCTTGCTATTTCACTGATGGAGCAAATGCATAGGGAATAGTGACAATTATGTTGAAAAACAGTATTTTGTAACTGAGAATTTCCTCTATCAAGTAGTGTCATTGTCCTCTGTTTATCTGTTATAATCTGCATGGAAATAAAGAGGAGGAATTAGTTTCTGAGCTACCTACATAACAGAAGGTACTAGTCACATGTGTACTATTTGAAAGAAACCAAGAATGCCACATTTTATGGACTATATGGAAAATTAAATGGTTTTTCTTTGCAAATCCTGAGCTTTCATTACCAAAGGCAGTTCTCAAGACTGACCATTCTTAAACTATTACATATTTACATATATTTCTTTACCATGAATGATTATACAAAGAGGAAATTTCACTCTGCAGATGAAAGCCAGGACAACTTACAAGATTTGGTATAAAGTAAGAAATCTTTTCCAATAGTTTGGACTTACTCAATATCATTTTTTCTTAGTTTAAATCAGAAGGATTATGGGCAGAATCACAGATGCTCCCCAACCCCCTTTGTGTTGTGTTGAACCTTTGCTTAATTTTCTTTTGCTTCTGTCACTGAATATAAATCAAAAACTCTGTAAAATACAGAACAATATCTTAACAAGGACTGTTAGTATGTGATGAAAATGCTGCAATTCTTAATGAAGGGTTTTCATGCACTGCTCTTTTAAGTACCTCTACCATTTAAACAAGGGAGGGGGTGGGGAGGGGGAGGAAAGCCTTTTTCATTCGTTGCTTCATTGTAACATTGTAACATCTTATTGCTTTCAAATTAGCAGGGTTTTGGAGAATAATATTTGTTACCTGTGATGGAGTTCACTGATAAATCTTTATTGGTGTGATGAGATGGATACTCTAATGCTACTTTCGTTGATCTTGAGACGAAAAATTTCTATATGAAGTAAAGCAACTTTATAGTGCAGAGATTTTTGCAGGTTTTGACACTACAACTGTCAATAGTTAGACTAGCTCTTATTTATAAAGCAGAAGTCTTTGCTGTAACATGAATTGAATTTGTAGATTGTGTGCCCTCTCAGGTTCTCCTTCTTTCCATGGAAATTATTTTAATTGCCCACATTTTGATTTTGAATAGCTACTGAAAATTTACAATGCCACATTTGAACAAAAAAAAAAAAAAAAGAAAGAAAAAAGAAAAAGAAAGAAAGAAAGAAATTCATTGCTTTTTATGTGTTCGGAATATGCAGACCCAAAGCAATAATAAAACATTCAATATTTTGTGAATCATCTTTTTTTTAAAACTTTTTTTTTTTTGAAAAATTTCTAAAAATCTGTTTTCTTCTTGAAAATACTTTTTTTTTTTTTTTTCCTTCAAAATAATTATTGGTAGAATATTATCTAAATAGTAGGTGGGATTATAAAGTAAATTAAACCAGTAGAAAAGAAAAATGACTTAAAGTAGCAAAGTTGCTGCACAAAACTTCATCTTTGTTCTCCTTTTCAGGCTACTATTAATCCACTGGAAAAGTGTCAGCACAGCAAGTCCCCTCCACATTTGAGCTGTGTCCATGAAGACCTATGATCACTGGGCTTTGGTTAGTAAGAAAACAGTTTCAAGCAAAACAAACTACCTAAAATTAAATGCATTTACAGCAACATTAACTCATGCAAATATCCAAGGACACATCTACATATTAAAGAGCAACTGAGAAAAGATTTTTAAGGTATATTTTATTGTACATTACTATGTTCTTTAATCAACTTGACAGTTGCTGTAGCACGGATTCCAGACAACTATCAATTATAAGTCTTCACACAGCCCTGCTATTCCTACCAATCTTACTGAGAAATCAGTTGCTTCATTAAAATATTGGTTGTATTCCAGCAGATCTAATTTAAAGCTTTATTAGACAGAGTATAAAGACATTCACAATATTCAGACACAAACGCATTTTCCTCAAACAGGAGTTAACTAAAAAGAATACAAATATTCATATAATAATGTACTCGGTAATCTGCTGAAATTCAGTGCCTGTATTTTTATTTAGATGAATGATGTACAAATGACAGAAGTATTAATTTGCACAAACATTCTTTATTTTCAAAGTCGCTCATTTGGTGGAGATACTATCAAATATGATTCAGTAATGGTTAAATTAGAGGACATTCTAAGGCAGCAAATGTATCAAAGTATCTTTTCTTTTTTTGTTTGTTTCTAACGTGCAACAAATAATTTTAGTATGGTGGTGTGCTTGCACACTTTGCACTTGAAATGTAATTGGTGTACATTTGTATTCTGAAGTGAAGTAGGGATCCCTTTTTCTTCCTGAGTACTGATTAAAAACGTGAAGATTAATAAATATGTTGGGATTTATAAAGATGGTGATATTTTCTGAATGTCCGCACTTACCCTTTCCCCATTTAACTTACCTATGTTGCAAAGACAGATAGAAGCTGTAACCATCTGAAAAGCTTTCTGATGCCCTGGTTGCAAGGTAATTTTCATGGTAGGATTTGTCATGTTTCCTTCAAAAAATTATTTTTCATTCTTATTTTTGACTGATAGCGCATAAGTATTTATATTTTTACAAGATTTCCATCTTAGCCTAACAGGATTTCAATGTAGAATTTAATAATATATAAGCAATTATATAAATCTGATTCTGGGTATTTCTCTAACAGAATCATACAACTTTCACATTTGCAAAGGTACAAATTTAATGCACCGCAACACTGCTTCTTAACAGAAGGACCTTTGAACCACAGCAAGGTGATGATAGGGAAGAAAATATGCAAAACTGAAATTCTTCCCTGGTGTACAAACAACATCAAATAGAAAAACTATAGATTTAAAACATCAAAGGATGCCTTCTTAATCCATGGCTTCCTGATAACACCTCTTACTTTCTGCCCTAAACATGCATGCACATTTCATTTTCAGTGGAAGAAAATGTATCCTATATGTAAATTTATGCATAGAACTCTGAAAAAAATCAAACGGATTCTTGATCCCTATCACAAAATGCTAAAAATGCAAAATCACAATTCTGTCTTAACAAAACAACAAACACTAAAAAATACCTATCAGCTGGAAGAACAGGGAACATTACCTGAGGTTCACGGCCAAGGCAAAAGGTTAAATATGTACACACAGCTCGTCTTCTACAGCAAAACCAAGCCATTTCCCTTTTCCATTGAGAACTACCTATGAACTTTATTCCATTTCACAATTTCACACGTACCCTGGGTATTCCCTTCCTCAAGAATATGAAATAAGAAAATAATTCTGGATTACAAAGAGTATACCTAAGAACTTGGAAAATAAGGAAATGCAAAATTAGCATCAGAGAAAAGAAGATGGTCCTTTAACAAGAGGATGATCAATTGCAACTATAACTACTATTTAGTTTTCTGTACCTTTAGTTGTACAACATTGCTTTTATGAATTTTATAACCAAAGAGATCAAATTACTGCCAGTCAAAGAAACTGATGTGTTGGATATTGGTCTCATCTTTTCCTTAACCCTTTTTTTTAAATTTTATTTTCAATACCATTTCTTTCTCCCTACTCTTTTCTTCAGTCCCAGCTTTAGTGAACACCAAGTAATTTCCCCTGGGGAAACAGAAGTGTTTATCTGAAATAGCTTTACATTTTTATTTATTTTAACAAAACACCTGATACAGTTTTAGAAAAGTCTACAGGTTCTCTGAAATTCCAAGTTATAATCCTTCTAGTCTAAAATGCGTTTTTCTGATAGCTCTACAGCTAACAGATTCTCTCTCTACTTCCTTATTTTATATACAGGCATACATGTATATATATTTCCAGATACAGAGACAAAAAAAAAAACAAAAAAAAAAAAAAACAAAAAAAAAACAAAAACAGAGAAAAAAGGTTTTTATTTAACAACTGTTCAGTAATTACCTTTTCTCACTTCCCATCTCTTCACTATTGTTTCTGGCATATTAATTTTCAAGGACTAGAAGTTCATAAGAGTTTTTTTGCAAGAACTGTGATAAAAAGTACTTGCATTATGAATAGTAATTTTATTCTCAACTACTGTAGCCGAAAACAGTGACATGTAGGGTACCTGGTTTGAATATTCCACTGCAAGTTCCTTAGGGTTCTGTATCAGCAACAATGTATTTAGAAACCTTGAAGAGGCCTTTTCTTTATGTTGATGATTTTATTTATTTAAAAACTATCCTCATCAGTATAGCCACATGATATGCAAGGTCTTGCTAGCAGAAAGATCCAGTGGTAAACATTCCAGAATTCTCAACGTCTGTAAAATGAAAGTAAAACACTAGGATAGTTTAACATGCTATTTAGGTATTTTATTTTAACGAGAAAAGTACGCCACATAAGTATTTTGCTTTGTCTTTTGTTCTGGGATATGATGATCTGAATGATTTAGCAAACATTAGCATTCTATCTTGGTGTTGTCTAGTCGATGTTAATTAATTAAAGCTTGTTATGCCGAGCTATTGTTACATCTACTTTGAAAATTTGAAATTCTTTGAAAATTCTTCTTTGTACAGCTTTAGTTACATGTACATTTAATTTCACATTTGTGTGTTCATACTCTCAGAAACATATGAGCTATACATACAGAAATATATGATCTTCCTAAAATCTTAATTAAATAATATTTTTGTCAATTTGAATTGATCAAAAAAAGGAAACTATTGATTCAAGTTTTTCTTGTTACAATTAGGAAAATAAAATATCAATTTTATGCTTGAGCCAAACCTCACAAATAAAACCCTATTGAACTTGTTCAAACTGAACAATATTTTTCCCAGTATAAAGTGAGAAGAATATATCAATCTCCAGAAAGTATACTGTTAAAGCCATCCATCTCTAAACTGTGTTAACCTCATAACAATTTTTCCACTGTATGCTGTTAAAAAAAAAAAAAAGTAGTTTGAATACGGTTTTTGTTTGTTTGTTTGTTTGTTTGTTTGTTTGTTAACAATATTTGTAGTTTGACCTACAAAATATTTAATGCTAGCTTAAAATAAATAAATAAAACATTCATGGTACCTAAACAAACTGAATAAATTCTCTTTTTGAATTTCAAAACACTGAGTATTTTCAATTGGAAAGTGATGGATATTACAACATGTAACAGGACAAGCGTCTGAAATGAACTTGCATACTTGCTACAGCTACTTGCAAAAATCGTCTGGTGATATGCCAGAAAGAAACAGTTAATCAAACTCAAGATAGCACAGGTAAGTGTTTTGAAAACCTTAAAATATTGTAGGAAAAAAGGATAGGAGGATTATAGATAGATAGCATTTCGGAAATTATCTTCCAAGAATGCTCAGTTATGACTTTTCTTTTGCGCAGATGACTTTCTATATTAGTGTTTAAAATACACTGTCTAAAGAAGGCAATAAACCGTTTGCCTGATCAAGGACAGAAGAGTATTAAAACTACTATCAGAGTAGATAGATACTAGAGCCCTAAAACTTAAATGCTTCATCTCATCTTGGACTAAACAAAGTATCAAAATGAAAAACTTGCATTTGCAGTATCAATTACAAGGTCCATATATAAATTGTCTCACCAAATAAATTCTAGTATAAATGTAAAAAAAAAAAAAAAAAAAAAAAAAAAAAAAAGACAAGATAACACAGATGAGAAAGAAAATTAGTCTTGAGTGATCTGGACACTCCTTGAGCCCAGCTTCTAGGCTACTGAAATTTTAAAGAACAAATTGTTTATAACAACTTTATAAGATTTTTTTCAAATATTAAAAAGAATAATAATAAAAAATATAACATCCTACTTGCATTTCCAAATGTTATGCAAAGATCCTTCTGGTCATACAATTTTTGTTGACTGTTTTTGCTGTCTTTGCTGAAAAATAACATACAAGAATTTTTTCCCAACATCTTTAGTAATTATTTTCATCATTAATGTATTCTATTTTCTTCTACAGCATTTTTGTTGTTGTTGTTTAAAATATTACTTCATTTCATTTCTACTTTCATTTACATAAAAGCACATGTGATAGGTAGCAACTTTTTGCTTTTCTGTTGGAATGTAATGTTCACGTTTCAATCTTTTGTACTTAATTACTTCCTCAGACTTAAGTACTCAAACCTGTATTATAAATATTATGTTATCAGCAGAAGCTGTTGAACCTGGATTTATTTGCATTAGAGTTAGGAGGATATTTACTTTTATAAGTTTTGTGCTTAAAATGTACACTCATACTTCAGATGAAAGTCAGATCAACATTATATTTTTTTAATAAAACCAAAAGTTTTGAATATTAATGAGATGTAAGTCTAGATATATTTGGTTTATAAATACCTCTACTTCTTCATTATTTCTAAATTAAGGAAAACAGATAAAAAGCTTACCTACTACTGAAAATTAATTTTGAATTGAAACTTATCCATCTAGTATATCAGAAATATGGTAGGTACAAGAAATACCTTTTAATCAGAATCATAGAAATACAACAATTTTTCTTCCAGTTTTGAACTTCCCATTTTATTTTAAATAAAATCACCGTTTTTTTCCCATTAAAAAAAAACAAACAAACTCTACTTCTAATTTAAACACAACACTAATGATGGTTCATGTCAAAGCTTATACGTTTCTATATATAATTTTATAATTTGTAATCATTATGTAAATTCCAAGTGCTATTTAATCTTTAAAAGGCATCAGAAAATAGTTAAACTTTTGTTCAGCTTCACTTATTAGGTGAACTTTCCTTGAAGGAGACTTACAGAACATACACTGTCCAAACTCAAATCAAAGATGAGTAGAAGAAATTTGGGGATGATAAAGCATTAGTTGATAGATTCACACTTTGTCATCTTTATCTCTGTGATTGTTAAAACTCATACAGCAATGCCATTCGCAGTGAGCCGTAACCAGTGTTCTTTGCCCTAATTAATTTTGTCATAACCTTACACACAGTTAGTTGACATTTTATAACTTCCAGCCTTTTGACATGGTGTGTCATAATGAATATAACATTTAACATGTTACTTCCAGGCTAGTGAGCACTACTGATTTCAGTTCCTCTTCTTGTTGAACTTGTCAGTAATTAAAAGATGTAAAAGATGAGAATCTAACTCATCCTATGAAGTGTTAAACTAACCGGTTCCAATGTCTATAAAAACTGACTGACCCTTTTGGTACAAGATACACATTACAATGCATTCAGTGTAAGCAGCTCCAAGTACAATCTATAGCTGATGGTGATTAGGTTATTTAGTGTTACACTAGAAAATATAATATATTCTAACAAAAACATAGAGATGCTTGAATTTCAAGTTACTTTTCAAATAAACTCTGATCTCTTTAAGAGCAAAGAATGAAGCTAGTGCTTCATCATCTACTGAAACACAGCCAAGAAAGAATTTGTCAACTGTGCAGCACTGAACTGCAAGGGTTAGAAAAAAATCTGGCTGACATTAAGAATGCAAGGTGAAATTTATTACACAACTAACTAAATAAATAAATAAACAAAAAGCAGAAGAAACTAGTTAACATAACCATTTTCTGGAAAGAACTGTAGAATCTCAGTGTTTCATTTCTCATTTATTTAAGTTTTTAGCTGATTCTAAATAATTTCATCACCACTTCCCAAATTATACATTTTACAACATATCACAAAAAAATAATGCAGCCCCTGGGAATACAGAAAAACTTAATCTTCCATTAATGCTTCCAAACCATTTTTATCTTTAAACTCAATATAACAAATTTATTTCTCCATTACTTAGAAGAAAAGCCAAGCTGGAGTTTTGTGTATGTATCTAATAATACTGGCCTACTGTGGTTTCTTGGAGATCTACAATAGGTTTTTGAAAATGTGGATGCAATAAAAGAATAATTAAAAAAATAGAGCTTGAATGTAGATTCCCCAGAAGACTGTCATATAACATTAAAACTGATTTGCTGCTGTGTGATAAGTAAGGGGGAAAAGATTAATGAAAGAAGTACATGATACAATTCTGATGAATTCATATTGGCTTTCTAGGAGATTCAAAGGCAAAGAACAGAGACAGAGAATGCTAAATATCATGACGTTAAAGCCTTTAATAAATTCAGGTGAAAAAAGATCTCAAAGGCTTTTTTTTTTTTTTTTTTTTTTTTTAAAGTCTTACTGAATAGTAGTACATTCCCAGAAAAGAATTTGGAAATCTGCCAGTGTAGACACAGGTTACTAAGTCAGAAATTTATTCAGGAGGCACTTTGAAAGTCAATATGTTAATCCCGAATTCAGACTTCCCTTTAACAGTCACCTGGGGTGAAGTTCCTATAAAACTGATACGACAGGAATTGTACCATTAGACTCAATAATGCTAGGTTTTACACTACTGGAAGCATGAAGTTATACTACAGAGGCTGACACACATTTGGGAGCATTAGCTTTGTGGTGTAAACACCATTATTTAGGGAAAAAGAAAATAGGAACAGAAGATACGTTATTGCATTAAATGAATCAGAGTTTGCTGAAAAGTCAACACACGATGAACAAAAGATGATCTCTAAAATGTGATAAAGTAGAATCTGTTTGACATACACAGACAGGTACCTAGAAAATAAAGAAAAATTAACATTAACAGCTATAATGGTGAACTGAAGTTCATTTCACATGTGTATTTCTCTTGTTAATCATTTCATAACTGATATTTCCCCCCCCCCCCAACAAGGAATCTATTCTTCACTTATTAACAGAGCACTCTTTCAAGCCTACAAACTACTTAATTCTATCTTTGGGCTTGGGGAGCTATAAAAGTAACTTTTAATTATTTATGCCACATGAAGCCTCAAACTCATTTATTTTTATAGACAGCACTAAAGACTATAATTGTATCAACAGAATTCGAGAATTGAAAAACTCTCACAGGCCGATGTATTTTATGAATTGTTTTTACTCAATTTTGTTTTTACTCAATTTTGTACTCTTTTTACAGCTGCTGCTAAGCAGTGCTGCCTGGATTGCCTCTACTACTCTTGCATACATTATTTTTTTTCTTTTTTAAATGAAACTTATGGAAAGTATTAGCAATATCACCAAAATAGCAATAGCCATAGTCTATAAAAATGATTCAAGTACTTAGAAGAATGTCTCAGAAATGAAAACATATTGTCTAGGCTGTCAGAACACATAGCTCGAAAGCTGATAGAAGTTACCAAAAGCCACTTTGATCAAAAGTCTGTCATGTAATGTTGCAATAAATTGTAACAGAAAAGATGCAAGGCAGAGAATATTGGTCCTCCAGTGTAGCACCAAACTAAAATAATTACATTTTCCCAAGATAAGAGTTATAGGGCAAAGCAATGCATTATAAAATAATGCACAGCCCTGGGAAAACATTGGGCTGGAAATAAATCTAGGAAATCTAATTACTTGTTCTAAGCCTGTAGCATATCCTGCTAAGTAGTGAAAAACATTTTAAAGGCACTATCAAAAAGAAAATCTTATATGATTTCCGTTCATTAACATGTATCTATTATTTTGTAGCATATAGCAAGTCTTTTGTTCACAATATAATTCCCTTTCATGTATTCCAGTGCTGTAACAGGAACAAGGTTTTCACAGAATCACAGAATCATAGGGGTTGGAAGGGACCTCCAGAGATCATCGAGTCCAACCCCCCTGCCAAAGCAGGTTCTCTACACCAGGTCGCACAGGTAGGCGTCCAGGTGGGTCTTGAATATCTCCAGAGAAGGAGACTCCACAACCCCTCTGGGCAGCCTGTTCCAGTGCTCCATCACCCTCACCATAAAGAAGTTCTTGTGCACATTCGTGAGGAACTTCCTATGCTCCAGTTTCTGGCCATTTCCCCTTGTCCTGTCTCCACACGCTGCTGAAAAGAGTCTGGACTCACCACTTTGCACCCCACACCTTAGATATTTATAGACCTGGATCAGGTCCCCTCTCAGTCTTCTTTTCTCAAGGCTAAACACACCCAGTTCACTTAGCCTTTCTCCAAAGGGGAGATGCTCCAGACCTTTCATCATCTTTGTGGCCCTCCACTGGACTCTTTCCAAGAGATCCCTGTCTTTCTTGTTGTGGGGAGCCCAGAACTGGGCACAGTACTCCAGATGAGGCCTTACCAGGGCAGAGTAGAGGGGGAGGATCACCTCCCTCGACCTGCTGGCCACGCTCTTTTAATGCACCCCAGAATGCCATTGGCCTTTTTGGCCGCGAGGGCACACTGCTGACTCATTGCCAACCTGTTGTCCACCAGAACACCCAAGTCCCTCTCTGCAGAGCTCCTCTCCAGCAGGTCACCCCCCAGCCTGTACTGGTGCATGCAAATATTTCTCCCCAGGTGCAAGACTCTACACTTGCTTTTGTTAAATCTCATCTGTTTTCTTACTGCCCAGCTCTCCATCCTGTCCAGGTCTTGCTGAATGGCAGCACAGCCTTCAGGTGTGTCAGCCAATCCTCCCAACTTCGAATCATTGGCAAACTTGCTGAGGGTGGCCATTATCCCCTCGTCAAGGTCATTGATGAAGATGTTGAACAAGACCGAACCCAGCACCAACCCCTGGGGAACACTGCTAGTTACAGGTCTCCAACCAGACTCTGCACCACCAATGATGACCCTCTGCGCTCTGCCAGTCAGCCAGTTCTCAACCCACCTCACTGTCCACTTATCTATCCCACACTTCCTCAGCTTTGTTATAAGGATGTCATGGGATACAGTATCAAATGCCTTGCTGAAATCAAGGTAGACTACATCCACCGCTCTCCCCCAATCCACCCAGCCAGTGACAACATCAGAGAAGGCTAACAGGTTGGTTGAGCATGACCTCCCCTTGGTGAACCCATGCTGACTACTCCTGATAACCTCCTTTCCTTCCAATTGTCTGGAGATGGCATCCAGCACAAGCTATTCCATCACCTTCCCAGGGACAGAGGTGAGGCTGACTGGCTTGTAATTACCCGGATCTTCCTTCTTGCCCTTTTTGAAGACCAAAATGACACTGGCTGTCCTGCTGTCTTCAGGCACCTCCCCCATTCTCCAAGACCTCTCAAAGATGATAGAGAACAGTTCAGCAACCACCTCTGCCAGCTCCCTCAGCACCCATGGATGCACCCCCTCGGGTCCCATGGATTTATGAACATTGGTGTTGCCTAGGTGCTCACGGACCAACTCTTCCCTGACTAAAGGGAAGTCTTCCATTCCCCAGAAACTCTCACTAACCTCCAGGGTGTGGGATTCTTAAGGGAGAGCTTTTCCATTGAAGACAGAAACAAAGAAGGCATTCAGTCATTCAGTATCTCCGCCTTCTCAGCATTCCCCATTACCAGAACACCCCCCTCACTTAGTAGGGGACCCACATTCTCCCTAGTCTTCCTTTTACTGTTAGCATACTTAAAAAAGCCTTTTTTATTATGCTTTATCACTTTTGCCAGACTCAATTCCAGGCGGGCTTTAGCCTTCCTCGTCACATCCCTGCAGGCCCTGACAACATTTCTATATTCTTCCCAAGTGGTCAGACCCTTTTTCCACATTTCATGGACCTTCTTTTTCCCTTTGAGTTTGTGCATGATCTCCTTGCTCATCCATGCAGGTCTACTGCCACCCTTTCCTGATTTCCATGTCACAATGAGGCATTTAGTTTAAAGTTGTTTTTTTTTTTAATTTTGTCTACAACTAAATTTAATTGTTACATTCGTTGTATTTAAAACAGTTAACTTAGTGATGACCTACTCTACCATGGTGAGTTTTCTGAATCTTATTATTGACCTTTTTCTGTTGGCATTAGATTCTCTTTTCATACTAAGACTTTAAAATGTAGATTTTTCTTCATTTAATCCATTTGGTTACTCATTAACAGTTTGTTCTCTGCCACCTTCTCCTTTTAATACTATTTATCACAGTTGAGCAGCCTCCAAAAAATATTTTTTTCTTTTATTCTTTTCTGATGAAACAAGCAGAATAAAGCATTTACACCAATACTACTAGCTTTTATGCACAGGGTGTATTTTATGGAGTTGCACTTTATCTTGATCATAAATACTTCGTTTCTGCTTCATGGTTTTAGCTGCATCTCCCTGGGAGCTGGGTGTGTACCATACATTACTGAATGCAGAATTATTATGTTTTC
This sequence comes from Alectoris magna, assembly GCA_030625065.1. NCBI lineage: Eukaryota > Metazoa > Chordata > Aves > Galliformes > Phasianidae > Alectoris > Alectoris magna. The sequence goes on along the minus strand of CM060563.1, from coordinate 30,103,231 downwards.
TGATCTACAAGCTGACAACTCTTCATACCTCTGAAATATAGACTGTGCATTACAAATCTCTTTAAGATCCACATGAAAGAATGAACAAGTGTACAGGTCAAAAAGGCTTGCTTTAGGAAACTTGGAAAGAATGAGTAGTGTCATAAACAAAATAGGTTTACAACTGCCTCTGAGAACTACTTCATCAAATCACCCTCCTCGGGGATATAACAAAATTAACTACTGCTCCAGACTAAAAAAAAAATCATTTCATGTCCCCTTAAGAAACAGCCTTTCCAAAAGTTTTTTTTTCTTTTTTTTCCAGGAATGTTTCAGAATGTCAAGAAAATGCAAAACTTAGTTCATTAATTAAAAATAAATAAATAAATAAATAAACCTTGAACCTTGCAAGAAAGAGCCTATTCTTTCCTCCTGTTAAGAATTACCATATATTGGAAAGCTTCAATTGAGATGCAAATTTGAATGTTTTTCTGTTAACTCAGAGCAAAAAATTTCCAAGATAACATCCTAGGGATTTCTTATAAAATGTAGAACAGATTCCTCATAATAATGTACACATTCTTATTTTTTTGACATGTAATTTTCATATGGCACAACTATTGCAGACACATCTGTGATGCAGATGTTCTTTCGTTGGAGTACTGACTATACTTAAGCACCTATTAACTAGTTGTTCTCCCAGATGAAATCTGTCACAGATTAATAACTTGCTCTGTCAGGCCCTGCTTGACTTCAGCAGGTCTTATTGTTTAGGGATATATTTGGCTAATAATAGCAGGAATGGAACCTGACTGGACAAAACAAAGAAATAAGTACTTTTTTACTTCAAAGATGGAAAGAAGAATGCACTAAGTATATATGTACTTAATCTTGCCAGAGTAGTAAAAAAAGAGATTTTTTTCTTATTTTTTAACTTATTTTTTACAAGAAATTGACTACTCTCATTAACCCATAAACTGTTACCCAAAAATTATCTTCATACCGATTATGAAATTTGTCCAGTTAAATTTCATTAGGAAGACTGTATGTAAAGTTAAGCAGTGGTCACCGGGGATAAGTACCATTTGCTCAAGGTCATGTGAAATCTATTAGCAAAGACAGCAATTTGTGACTTCTAGTTAAGAACTGCCTTAAGCATCAGCTCTTTTATTTAAATAGCATTTTCATTCATACGTACTTGGGACTACTGAGAGTTAATTGACCCAGACCTTCCTATCTGATGGAGGCAGGAAAGTACGAACACAAAATGCAGTCTGTGTCTTTTAATTATAGCCATGTATGTGTCTTTGTGCATATCTATACACACATATGTGCATACACATGCACTGTAGGCTTAATTTGATCTAACTATAGTAAAAGTACATTCAAGTCTCTTGCTAAATTTTGGACCATGTAAAAAGATTCATTAATCTGTGTAGATTTGAATGTGTCTATTCCATACTCACTGCTGCAAGACTGTCTCTGAAAAAAGTCCTGTACAGTACCACTTAGTGTTCACATATTCAGTCTTTTTTGTGGACACGGTTCTTGGCCATCTTTTTGTGTTTCTGCTGAGAGACTGCACTCATCTCTGGTATCATTCTAGAATGCTAATGTGTTTACAGTGTACTACAGATGTTGAAATTTTATATTGTGAATATGGAACCCTGGCCCACCAGTGCTCAGAGAAAATGTACCAAATACACCAGTGTGCAAGGCACAAACAGTTTCTCATTGTTTATGTGACTGTGATGGAAACCTACCTGTCTCAAACTCTCATGGCTCTACAGAGTTCTCATCCTAAGTCAGAGCCCTTGAAATTTTAAGTACCAGTCCTGGGATGCAACAGTTCTTTAGACAGCCTGCTAAATCGACAGGACAACTTTGTATATATGTACAGTCTGGGTACAAGAACATGGAGAGCAGACACTTGGAAAGGGATCTGGGAGTTGTGGTTCGGGGCAAATTGAACTGAGTCAGAACTGTGCCCTGGCAGCTCAAAGGACCAGCCATAGCCTGGGGTGCGTTAGGCCCAGCATTGCCAGCTGGTCAAAGACTTTGTTCTGTACTGGTGCAGCCTGACCTCAAGGTCCATGTGTACGTTTGTGTTCTACAGTGTAAGGACATGAAGCTATCAGAGAGCATCCTAAGGAAGGTTAGGAACTGGTGCAGAATCTAGAGGACAGGACATGTGAGGAGCAGCTGAGGTTCTTTGTTTTGTTCAGACCAGAACAGAGGAGGTTGAGTGGAGGCCTCATGGCAGTCTACAACTCCTCATGAGGGGAGCTCTGATATCTGCTCTCTGGTGACTGCAACACGACCTGAGGGAACAGGAGAGGGTCAGGTAGGTGTGAGGGTAAGACTCTTCATCCAGCCTGGGACAGGCTCCCCAGGGCAACGGTCATGGCATTGAGCTGCCGGAGTTAAAAAGGCAATTGAACAACACTTTCAGATGTCAGATTTGAATTTTGGTGGTTCTGTGTGGAACCAGGAGTTGCATTCAAAGATCTTTGTGAGTTCTTTCCAACTCAGGATATTCTATGATTCAATAATTCTATGATATTGCAAACCACCTACATACTGCTCCACAGTGGATTCCCTGAAGAGAATCTACAATGTTTCAAGTCGTCTTTACAAGGATCCAGCCTTTAGCTGTAGATGTTGATGTACAGAGAATACAGCATTACATAGGAAAAATAATTTGTCTGATTTTGCTTCTACGCTGAATGTAGGTTCACTCAAAATAAAATCCATTAGTGATGGAAAACACTTTCAGAATATGACTTGATCAGACTTAAAAGATTCACAAAACCAATTGAATCCAACACATGCAAAAGTAGATCGTTTTGCTGTCAACTCTTTTTTTTTCTTTCTTTCTCCTTTTGTGTGTGTGTGTGTGCATGTGTGTGTGTGTGTGTGTGTGTGGAGACCTATACATTCCACTTACAGACATAACTGTTGTAGAGACTACTAAGAATATTTAGTAGTAAGAGTAGTAAGTACATGTCAAACCAGGAGCTAGCAGCTCGATATTGAGATCACTTACTTCACTGTCTCACCACACTGATTGAAAAATCCTTTGAAAAAAAATAAAGCACATTTTCACATAAAAGTGAAATTTTCAGTTCAAGTCTAGAAAACTGAAGAAAAATATAAATTGGAAGCAGAAAAACCTCTACAACTAGGCATCAGAAAGCTATTTTTCAAAACAATTTTTGTAAAGGCGAACATAATCTGTTTTAAAGACTAATTTAAGGATGATGGAAAGGTGGCAAAAACATCTTTTGGCTTCTGAAGTCTACTGGCAAGTGGATATTTAGTATCAGTACCTGCAGAATCAACATCAAGTGGCACTGGGGGATCTACTTTTACTTCCTTTAAAACTCTTTCTTACTTTCCTAATTATGTGATTTTCAAACAGCCCTAAATGACAGTTCATGACAGTTGTGCAGCCCAGAGATATTTACTACCATCACAACTGTTGTTTTGATCTCAACTTTGGTGATTTGGGAGTAATTTCAGTTAATCTTAAGTAGGACTATTCTCATCATTGTGAAGCAAGTGGTCAGCCTGTCAAAACTTCTGGAAGATGCCTATAGGTAGGCTCCCTTACTGACTCTTTTTATTGCCTGCAATTCTAAGTGTGAGGGAAGACTCTGAGGCTAAATTTGCAACAAGAGATTTCTCTGCAAATGCCATACAACCTCTTGCCTCCTTAAACACTTATTTTCTTTGTTCCCTAAGTAATTCTTCCACAAAACTCTGCGGCAGTTTAAGCATGATACAGTAAGGAGACAATGGATACCCAAGATTCGTTTCACTTTCCTAGGCAAGGAAGAAAATAACCAAAATTTTTCTTTTTTTGGTTAATATGCAAATTCCATTTTCCCCTCAGCATCTGTAACATTTTTTATATATTAAAGGTTACACAAGTTATAGAAGGAAAGACAACCTCCTCCTACTATCCACTAAAACAAAAAACCCACAAAGGTGCAAATGAAGTATTAGTTGCAAATCAAATGTGACTTGAGATTATAGTTAAAAGCATTATTGAATAAGGTCAAAACAGCATTCTTTTTAATCCTGAATAAGAATACAAGGCATAACTATGCCACCACCTTTTGTTTTTTAACAGTCCAAAGAAACCCTGCAAGTCTAATTGTGAACTGATAAAAGACATGGTAAATCCATCAGTATTTACTAGGCACAATGATCCAGAATACAAACCCTCAGTAAACTGCCAATACACCACTGATTAGACATGTTAAGAAAGGATCATTCTACTTCACTCTGTTCCTTCTGTGTTTATTTAGTGGACAAAGTAAAAGAGAGAAAGTATGAGAAGAGATGAGCCCATGGTCAGAACCCATGTTCTGACTATGACTGCCTTGTTTTTGAAGTTCCAAATATTCACTCAAGATTCACTGTAACTATAAAACGTTCTGGTATGTTTATTATGCTGACAGAAATGTGCTGGTGACAGTAAAATAACATGTAGAAATACAACAACTCAAACTGTGGAGATCTTCAAAGCTGAAGAAAAAATTTGAAAATCCTTATACAAGTGTAAATAGTCCACTCTAATTAAACCCATATTTTCTCTCAGATAAAACATCATGTTCCATTTCTATGGTTAATGATATAAGCTGTGACGTATCTTTGTCAGATTTTGATTTAGTAACTTATATCTCTTGGAAAAAAAAAAAAAAAAAAAAGAAGAAAGAATTCAAATCAAATACAGTGTTAGTACTAGCCTATATTGCTAAACTCGACACTATTTTGAATTCAGAACAGACTAACAAAAATATGCCAGAAGTATTCAGGCAAAAGACATTAGTGAAATACAAATAGAAAAATGATTCCTACAAAATTAAAACTTAAGTTTAGTTTAGAGTTTAGTTTATGAAATTAAAAAGACACTAAGAAGTTTAAAATAAATAAATAAATCTGGGTGATGAACTCAAAAATGGTGGCATGGTAAATAATGTTGAGTACAGGCCTTATACAAGACAATCTCAATATATTCAGAGAACTGCTTGTAAAACTGGTAAGCAATATGTCTGCTCAGTACATCTAAGAAAATCTGTGAAGTAACTTGTCAGCAGTGTATGAGCACTTTCAAAGAGAGAAAATATTGGGTTCTAAATGTCTTGGGCAAAAAATGGTATGACACAGCTCAGCAGCTGGAAACAGGAGCCATATGAATTTGAACTAACCATTTGGAAAACAAACAAACAAACAATTAAAAAAACACAAAAAACCTACTAAAAGTCATTTGTTTTCTCTCTATATATTTTAAAATAAAACCTAAGTATCTAAAAACTACACTTTTATCAAACACAAGTTATTCTAGGCGCTGCTTAAACAGACTCTTGAAAGAACTCTTTGCAATATATGTGGGCCTCTCTGAAAGTAACGTTTCCTATTAATTTCCATCGAAACTACAACAGATATAAAGAGGAAAAAAATCACTCTATTTGATAGAGCACATTCTCAGCTGCAAAACACTATTTTTAAGTATAGTCACAAGCACTAGCTATGTATTTTCCAGCAATGAACAGGAGCCTGAATGCTGTGTTCATAAGAAGTATGGACATCCAGAATGTAGGTTGTCTTTCTTGGCACTGTTTAAACATACCATCCACTACTTCTCTGTGCTCACATCCAATGTTTGGACCCTACAAACATTCAGCAAGTACCAGTGAATGTCAATGGATTGCATTTTTTTTTCCACAAAGAGGAATTCAGTGACACATCTTTGCTTCATACACACCTCCACAACATGCCATTTTGCCCCCCTGCTGCCATCTGCCACACAACAACAAAATGTAACAGAATATTGGCAGGAAGGTCAAACCTTTACTGACATATCAACAACATCTTCCTCTGATGTCAAATGCCAACATAATAAAATAGGGAGTATTACTTTTGGAGTAGGCCTTGTACATAAGATCAAAATAAACAGATAAAGCTTGGCCTTAAATTTTTGCACCTAGTTTCAGGAACTAGGCATAGATAACACTAAATACTTCTGTTCTATTTTTCATTGTATGTTTGCGGAAACGTATCAATCTTTGCTCCTGGAAAGATTTACAAAGAGACTTCCTAAAGTAATATTTATGTTCTTCTATGGATCTTATTCTACCATTTCTTATTCTTCTTTACTAGAAAACTATAAATAACTGTTCAAATTACTCAATTTCTGTGATGTTTTTCTTCTGCCAAATACTCATTATGTTACTTTGCCATTTGTATGCAGGTCTATTACTCAAATGATTCTTTTAACAATTTTCCAAGTTAGAGTCTTTTTTTGTTGTTGTTGTTACATTTGATATTTCTACTGCTTATCACCCTCAGAGAGTGGCACCATGCATTGTAATTCTCACAACTTTTACCTCACCCTGTAATTCTATTCCAAGTTATAATATATGTAAAATACATACTCAACAGAATGCATGAATATTCGTAGCTCTATTACCAGCCAATCTAATTTTGGTATTTCTTTGTCAATACCACATGTATTGTGCTCAAAAAATCCCTGAGATGGTTACTACACTAGAACTGTGAATAAGGCAACAATTTACTCTCTTACTTCTACTTCTTTTTCAAATATGAATGTATAAAGTTCCTACAGTCCATTCTTTTGCACAGTGCAGAACTGTGGAAAATTGAAGCTTTAGACAACCTGACTTTTACATTTACTACCAAAAGTCTGATCTACTTCTTTAAAAGCTCATTTTTTTCAGCTGCTGAATTTCAATTACTTTACATTTATTATTTTTTTTTTTTTTCTTCATTTGAGAATACTTTTGTATTTCTTGCTGACAAAGTGTAAAATTAAAAGTAAAAGCTCGGTCGAACTGGTCATCAGCCATCTTCAGCCAGTTCACAGGCACTACAGTTACTACCTGACAAGGTAATAACATGTACATCATTATGTGGGAACTGTTGAATGAGAAGAGTTGTAGTCTCTGCTGAGTTAAAATATATATCCAACAGGAAAAAAACAAAACAAAAAAAAACAACAACTCATCTTGACTGAGTTATATGATTATGTAAAACAGCATTATTGAACTGTTCTTTGTTCACCATTTCTTGGATGCTAATCAAGGCATCCAGGCATGCTAGAAGACTTACTGAGATAATGGTAGGTTTTCAAAGCATTTTGAATATTACTCTGCATCTTCATATAATTTAAGCAACTTAAACACAAAGTTTGCCTTGCTTTTATTCATTTCCACATATTTATGATGCAGGTGATCAATGTGGAGAGACACAGTGCATTGTTTATTAAACAAATACTGCATCAACTTATGTTTGTTAGATAGTTCATTACAGTATTGACATTTATAAACAAAAACTGTCAGTTACATTAAACAAGGATTCTTGTGGCTCCACACTCATGAAACACAGCTTATTATATGAGCAGCCTCCTTGAAACCAGCAAAGCTACTGATGGAGCAAAATGACAGTCAAAACAACCAGGAATATGATTACATCAGAACTAAACAGAAATGACAGTATTAAATAATAGAATATTATTATAGAATAGAATAAACTAAATAGAAATATCCAAGCATTTCCTGTGCTAAGACAGGATCTGTGTATGTGCTAAATAATAGTGATTTTCAGAGGAAAGAAACTAAAGATGTTCCTTCATCCTATTTTACTGCAGACTGAACTACACCTTTGTGCAGATGAGTTGGAGATTTTTGTTCTTTTTTTCCCCCACACAATGCTGGTCAGTTTGCTTCTCAGATGTGTATGCCTAAACAATTAATAGTTATGAAATAAACAGTGTAACTGCAGTATGACTTCTGTAAAGTTAGCTATGCTTTTTACTTACATAAAACATAAGATTTAAGTTTGCCTTCAGTCATCAGAATGACTGAAACAAAATTGCTTAATGAAGAACAGACGAAAACAGTATGACAGAAAATAAGACATAAAAGAAAAAAAAGACATTTAAAACTGAGTTCACCTGCTTTTGATTTAGCTTACAGACATGAATAAAGATTAATATGACTACCCCAATAACTGTCTTGTACACAAGGAAAAAGTCTATCCATGATCACAGACAGTGTTGCCAAAATCACAGCTATATCTTTCTCTTACAGTATGCTAGAAAATTCAGGTTTGTCATTCATTGTCCTTTCATTTAACAGGTGAAAAGCACACATATAAATATTAAATTAAAAAAAAATAAATACAGAAAACACAATAATCTTTATAACTGGGCAACCACAGTTTTTGAAATAAAAGAGATATTTTTTATATTTATGGAGATTTAAGAGGCAAATTACATATTCCATGAGTATACTCTCTAGTTTTGTTTTGTTTTGTTTTGTTTTATTTTTTTTATTTTGTAAGAGCAGTATGTATAAATCCTGGCCACTCATATTACTCCGGTTAGTATGCAGTGAGCTGGTCTTTCTTCATTGTATGAAAATATCTAATTTACTATCCTGAAGACTTGAAAGTGGATTTGTATAACTCAAATTACTAAAATGACTTTCACAAAACCATTATAAATATCACTATATTAACTTAATATCCTACAGTGGTCACAATTTTAGTGGAAGATGGAAGATTAAAGAAGGATTTTGTGCCCATTCTATTTTATAGCTAAATCCCTCAATGAATGATTAGTCATAAAAGCTCCAGCCCATTAGCTAAACACCATAATAAAGGGATGCCATCTTGATTATGTAATGTCCTTTCAATGGCTGACTATGAGAATTTATGATTTTGATTTATTTGAGGAAAGCTAGTTGTTTTCTAAATCTTAGTGTTCCTCAAGCAATCTTATTTTGAAGATCAAGGGAACATGACATTCTAGAACTTTTTTTTTTTCTTTGTTAGTTTTACTTTTATTGAAACTTTCTATATTTTCTGTGCTTTTCTTCTTCAGTGGGATAAGACAAATTTCAAAATACTCACATTTAAAAGTTTCCAGGGTGTTTATCAAGGATCAATATAACTAGAAGACAGAAAGCAAGTTTAGAAGTATCTTTGTGGGCTATATTTATCTTATTTATTTATTTATCTGACCAATGCTTTACATTGCTTCTGCTACTGTACAAATAAAAACATTGTGAGATGATAGTGATGCCTACAGATTGGCATTATGATGCATTTGTCCCACTGCTCTAAAGAGATCTGAATATTATTTCTGAATTTTGATTAGGAACAATAATAAGAAGTTGACACTAATTAATCAAAATTAAATTTCTCCTGCCCCTTTTTATTTAGTACATTCAGCATTTCTAGTTTTGCATGATAACATCATATAAGTGAGTACTCATCTAGCTACAGTCTCCTTAAGGCAATTGACAAGATTGAAGAAGTGTGAATGAAGATTTGGGTACGTATCCAATCAACTATTCCAGTCAGTTGGTAGTATACCTCACACTGTGGACTCCAAAAGAAAAAAAAACCACTACCACTATGTCCATCATACACAGAAGTGTCTCTCTTCAAATCTGGATCTGTGCCCTATATCACACCTTCATGTTGGGATGAAACATGACGCTCACAGCCTAGGTTTTATTTCCCTTTCATCTCTTCAAAATATACCATAGACTGGTAGCTTGGACTCATTTCAAAAGATCAGGCAGACATGATCCAAGAGATAAATTCAGCTGATGTTATACCTCAGCCTCTCATACTCGTGCTGCCTTTTCATCTTCCTTGACTTTGCTCACTTGAATATGAGTGTTAGTTAGTTGTCTTAGAATTATGTTCTAGCATTAAATAGACACAAATAATCCTCAGTCCTTTTCAACTCAAGTTTGAATGTTTCTTTCCTTTTCTGGAGTGCTATTTCCCACAATTTCTTTAGAAATGAGCAATATGCTTTTACGTAAATCATGATCACCTTCTAGCTTCTATCTTAATATGTACTTGAAAATTGGGATGAATATGCTGAAATCTGCAGACATGAAATTATTCATCCTGCTTGGTTAAGCATTTGGTTATCACAAAAACAGAAGATTACTTTTAAAATTGTCTCCCTCTGAATGTAGCAAAATTGTGTGGTTTTGGCATATTCCACTATTGCTTCCATTGCATTATTGTCTACTTGTAAGATGCCCGTTGTTAAACCATGGAATAATGCTTTTTTTTTTGTTTGGAATTCAACACCTGTTCCAATGCAGACTCTCTAAACTAACTTTTTGCTTCTATCGTTTCAAATCTGCAAATTAGGAGAAATGACCATATATAAAATACTTTCTGATGCTAACCATATTATATGCCTGACCTTTCAAAAGAGAATTTAGTCTTGTCATCTGGTCACTTCAGAGAGACAAACCTATCATTTAAGTAACTATCTACTGAAATGCCAAATTAAGTTTAAGAAATTTCAGATATTCAATGAATTTTCATTTGCATGTTAGTGGACATTATCATTTCTTATACAGAGATTTTAAGGCTGGAGTGTAAACTCAGATGATCCAGGTTCATGAGCTGGATAATAATGTCTAGCATCTCAACAGTTTCATTAAATGATCCCATTGTATCTCTTGTACTTTCTGGTCACATTCTAAATTATGGTGTGTATAAAAGGCAATAGCATAAGTAGAAAATCTTGATAGTCACAGTAGACAAGCAGGAAGATTACACAGATGGATGGAAGAAACGGAGAAGTATGACAGTATCAGAAAAAAAAAAAAAAGGCTACCAAAAAGCTGGAAGGCACAATATGTTTTTTTCCCTGACAGAGTGATAGAAACCATATTCCATATTTCATTAGTATAAGCAGCTATTACATTCTTTAGATTCACCAGGGTGGTTTACCTGCTAGAGGAACCAGACATATTGAATTATTACTCCAAAGCAAATTTTTTCAGTCAAAATATAAAAATAAAGAAATGAATGGCTAACTGATATATTTTCTTAGAATTTTTCTCAAATTATGATAGTACGAAACACTCATGGAAACCAATAGCAAAAATTATTTCAAAGACCACTTTTTCACAGGTGTTAGTAACCGTTTCAGCTATTCCTACAGTATTTACATGAAATGGCATTATAAAGACAATTAAGTCAAACTAATATCTTTGTTGTCTCCTATGTGCAGGTTAGGCTGACAATGACACGTTTGTGTTAGCACAGTGTACCAAGTCCCAAAATCCTTGTGAACCCAGTTTGGTCAATTTGTTTAAAAGCAGTACAATCTGATCACCAAGTGATGAAAAGATTCTTCCCTTTGGTTGCCAACATTGATGTTAAGAGGATGAAGAGGAAAGATTTAGGGCATGAAAAATAAATCTCTTTTCTTCCCCTCACAGAAGTAATAATAATAACACCCCCTCCAAGCTGTAAATCAGATTTGAAATAATATATGCAGGATTTTCTATGGTATTTTTTTTTTAGTTCTGTCTCACAGAACACCTTAATACTACTCTTTACTTTCATTCTTAGTAGATAAAAGTGCAGATACATGCCTTATCGTTTTTAATTAAAATAAAAAGCATACTGCTCAAAATTTGCTCTTAAGTTTTCTGCCTGAAAAGTAATGTGTTCCAAATATGTGACTGAAATTTATAATTAAGTTGCACAGATGAGTAGAATGTAGCTAAGCACTGAAAAAATACACTAAGATTTGTTCTCAGCTTTAATACTTCAAAGGACTAAACCAAACAGTAGTTTCTGTTACTTTCAGCATCTCATTGTTTGTACTTTAGTTACAAAGAAGTACTGCAGCATCACATATTTACCCCATTTGATCCTAATGCAACATTAAATAAAACTTCACTGTAGAAAGTAGACCTATAGTTATTAAATATTTCTGCTGCAATTTTTCTAATTAGTTACAAACGCGTAGCAAACAACTTTGGTAATCAAACTTTTATTGAAAGGGATTTATCTCTCTCCTGGTTTAAATTATTTGTTTCACTTTCCCCCCCCCTCCCCCTCCCCCTTTATTTTTCTCTTCTTAAGTTTTGGATATATTCAAACACATGTACGAGACTGATAGATTGAAAGACTAGGGATGGTACAAGTTGTATAAAATTCTGTAACATCAGATGGATTTAGAAGAATGTAAATTCGAGCATGTAAATTCAAGTATCAAGTAATCATATAATGATATTTGATCAGAAATCAAATTTTGATTTGACCTGGAAAAAAATATGATAAAAATTCCTTTTTTTGAGCAAGTTAAAATTGGTAATGAAATGGGGAATTTGTTAAAAGAAAATTCCTCTTCTGAGTGATAACTGGGGAAGGACACATTGACAAGACTTTAAATCAGTTTATTTCTAATATCTGTGATCTTTAAATCACTGTAAAGCTCATTCAAGTATACGTCATTAATGCTTTCTAGAATTTTTATTGAGTGTTAGGAGACATTACCTATGCCATATTACATTTACCTTTCTTTTCTTTACGATTAACTGAACATTATGAATAGCAGGTGAAGTCTGCAGTCAATTCCTAAGTCTGAACTTCAACTTTACCTTTACAGTTTTCCAGAGCTTGAATGGATTTTAGCAATATCTATACTGGAAGCTTTACAACTCCCTTTCTCAAGACCAATAGATATATATTAAAAGGTTTTTTATGAGTATTGTGGCATTTTAAAAGCCATCAATATGTATTTGCACATGCAACACCATTTTGCTTAATGAACACATTTCTGATGTCTTACTTTTTTCTGGGTCAACACAAGATACCACCAAGGTTAAGAAAAAAAAGAAAACAACAACAAATGACAACACAACAAACCAAAATAAACAAACAAAAGAAAAAAAAAATCCACAAGCCCTGACCCTTATTAATGTTGCTGTTAGCAATAATGATTTAACTCATACAGTTGGGGATGACGTTTTTTCTGTGTCACAGTATACAGAAATGGCTAGAGTTTCATGATTATTTAGTAAGCATCAGAGCCATTTAGGTTCAAATCTTACTTGAATACATTCTGAATGCATAAGAACACCTTGATTTAAAAACACACTGGATGCATTTCAGAGGAAAAGGACCCCTTTTGTAGTAGGCAACAGTGAGGATTCGAGATGTGAAGTGGTAGGACTCTCCCATTGCTCGGTATCGAAACGTTAATGTATGCCTAAGGGGCGTAGACGAAGTAGGATAGATATATAGGTAAGCCGCAAGACACAAAAAATGACATTTTTACTGCTCACCATATTGGTGTCTACATGCAGTTATTTGGCCCGGGTAGGTTTTACCCAATAGTCCAGCACAGGCACAGAGCTAAAAGAACAAGGGTTGCCAGGTGCACGGCAACAGACCCCAATGTCGTTGAACAGTGTTCTTTGCATCTACAGATAAAAGGAGCAGCTTCAGTCCTAAAAATCAACTTGAACTACAGCACAGCTGAGCACCAGAAGATTCATCGGCACAGGAATTCACAGCACATAAAAAGTGAACACAGCAGCCCTTTGCTTCTCCCTTATCATGATAATTATATTACACAAAAAATGAAGCCAGGAAAACACAGCAATAGAGTGGTTCTTGGCTTCCTAAAGTATTATTAGCAAACACAATTGTTCCGTTGAGCAGATTACAAAGGTTGTGCTACTCTAGACCACTCACTGGTTTTGGACTAGTCATTGGAATATGGAAATGTCATTTTAGGTTAGGTTCTTTGATTTCTATAGTAAAATTGGTCATAAATTGTCATAACTCTATTGCATCATTTCTCCAGAATTTTTAAGGAGCTCTAGAAATACACAAAACACTTCTTCAGAACACTCTTTCATTGAATTCTAATGGATTTTTTTTTTATATAATTCATACTGTGCTCCATACTAAAAAGCCTAAGCAAAAGCCCACTTGATAGGCAGTACTACAGAATAATATAGCAGCAAAAGGATATCTTGACAACATGTAACACTAAGGTGATGCCTCATATCAAACAAGGGATCAATCCTCTACTGGCAAAGCCTAATGGAGAAAAAAAAAAAAAAAGAAAGAAAAAAAAAAAAAAAGCAATTTCTAAGAGATAAATCAAATTGTAAATTTGTGTTTATATCTGACACTTTGCTTTGGATACATATGCTGAAAAACATCTGATAACATTCTGTGATTTAGTGCAGCCTATATAAATATGCGGGAGACCAAATAGTTTCAACCTCTTAGTCTTTTGATACAGTAAATTTAGGTAACAGATTTGGCAATAGCAGTTTCACTTAAATCTTGAAAAAATACTTTTGGCAATTTTGTACACTTTAATCCCAAAACCATTTACAGAAAAAGCTTTTGAGGCCCTTTCATTTAAATTAATAACATAAATTAGGTAATCTATGTAGTATGTTTATTAATATAATAAACTATATTTACAGAGAAATACAGTGGTATTTCTCTAGAAACTTAGATTATAGTCACAGATACTATAACTTTTAAACATAAGTCTCAAAATATTTGACTTTTTTCTTTCTCAATAAATCATGATATCAGAAACCTGTATTTGCATGAAAATTTCAAGTTTCATTTAAAACAAATAAGCAAAAGCAAATAATGAGTTTAACAATCAAGGAGAAAAGTATTTAATCTGACTGTGAGAGTCAACTAACCAAATCTCATGCTCCCTTACTGGAAATTGTCGGTTATCATTATAACACACAGAGGCAAAATACTGTAACATACCCACAGATAGACAGCAGCAATATAGTAAAAAAAAAGGAAAAATATATATGAATTTTGAAATGGAGATGCATCACTTAAACAATTTTCCAGGAAGTAATTTACTCTGCTTTGGAAACTTACTGTTGTAGAAATTATCAGAAGATTTAGCCAAACAGATTCGGATGAGATTAAAAAAAAAAACAAACAAACACCATCAAAATAGAAAAAAATAAAAAAAACATGCCACTACACACTACTTCAATTTGCATTTGAAGTTTTTCTAAGCGCCTCTGAAACAGCACTATCTAGAGTTTAATTACAGAAATTAAAAATGTAATAATAAAAATATCCACCATTATTTCATACAGAAGTCTTTGCCCTACATGACACCTATATAGAATATTTCAGAATATTTTAGCTGCATTTTGGTTTGGTCCTGTGGCAATCAGGATCAAATGCTTTAGAACACAACGAAAAAACATTTTGCTTTGTAGAGGTCATATTGTCTGAAGACATATAATTCACCTAGAACAATGTTTTAAGTTTAAATGTATGAATCTCTTCTTTACATTGTCACTGACATCTGCACTCTTTAAATGACATTATCATTCTTACATATGTAGATCTTTACTGTCTCTCTCGGGTGGTCTGCTATTTTGATTAAATTGTTTGGCTGGCAATAAGGGAACCATCAATTAAATGACAGCTTTCTTAATCATACTTCAAAGTCAATCCTGAGAAAATTGTTCAAAGACAATTAAAACCTTCAAACATTAAATATTCTCTTTTCTACAACAGATATTTTCTTCTTTATTGATAGTTAATTATAATACTGGAAAAAATTTGCACCTGCAAAATACCATATTCTTCTGCCCTTCCCTCAAATGATGAGATCAACTCTACAAAGCTTATCTATCTATGGAGTACTGAGCAAAGCACAAACAATTCACCTTATTTTTTAACTACTTGCTTTTGTTAATAGACCTAGATAATCATTGCAATTCCTTCAAGACTTCAAGAGGGTGATATAGAAGATGATGTAACTGTGATCCTAAGGATATTAATGAATTTCAAATTATAGGGCTCAGCTGTGCAACAACATGACTTAAAGAATTTGGTATGGATTTCAAGTTAGTAATACACATTCAAACAGAACATTCTGATCCAAGTTAGAGTTATTTATTTACTACTTCACTAAAACTTCGTTGAAATAATGCAAGTGAAATACTCAATACAAGAAACAGATCCTTTAGAAGAAAAAAGATTTTCTCCAGTTGACTGAATTTGTTTATAATCTTAAAACTATAAAAATAAATAATGCATAGACTTTATTTCTTAACTTTTTTTTTTTTTTTTTTTTTTTTTTTTTTTTTTTTTTTTTCCCCCCCAGTTCCTGAAAGCAATTAGCCAGGTAACAGAAGCACTTGTGCCCACAAAAACACTGTATCAACAAAAGTGACTTTTTGGCACCTTTGCGGTATAGACACATTGAGAGGCCAGGAAAGACTTTTTTCTCCTCTACAAACATCAGAGCCATGCCCTCACAAGTATTTCCTTGTGAAACACAGGCCACATAATAAAGACAAAACAATTCTCAGCCCTAGAAGTCTGCATACAGATATCTTCAATATCAAGCATGACCTCACAGGTCACAAAATCAAAGGAGGTCCAGTGTGAGGAATACACAGAGAAATAAAGATCCCTTATTCAAATGTTGTGGGTTTTTGTTGTTGTTGCTGTTGGTGGTGGTGGTGTTTGTTTTGTTTTGTTTTCCAGTAAAGTTATATTTATGACAGAACAAAGTCCACATTTCTTAAGACAGGCTGAGTCTACAAGCAAGCATATTGTTCACAGACAGCTGTTTGGAGGTGGGTAGGAAAAAGAAGCAACACAATGTATCTGTTTTTCTCTCCAGAATTTCTGAAAAGTGGAAGCATATAGTGGTATGAATGCATACATCCACACTGTTTAAAAGAATCAAGAAAAAATTCTTCTTCTGAATATTTCCTACTGTGCTACTGAAAAATCTCCACCATGGAAACAACTTCCATGCCAAGATTGTTAGGAACTGCAGGCACGCAAGGCTGGCTCAGGAGCACTGTCATGTTGGAAATGACATGTGCCTCTGCCCTCGGGGTAGAATGCCCAAAGTGAAGTGCAGTGGCAAATCTCATCTCTGCAGCCAGACAATTCTGCCTCCAGGGTGGGTCTCTGACTTCACATCAGATGATTTTATGTCATCCCTACAGCTCAGCATCCAAAGCTCAGCAAGATAACATGCCTAGCATGGTGTAGCTATGACTCCAGCCTACAAATTCCAGACCATGCTGTGACTGGAGGCAGGAGCTTTTTTTGTTGTTGTTGTTGTTTTAATGATTTAATTTCTGTTTCCACTACAGCTGGGAAGATTTGTATGAAGCAGAATGCCCCAGCATTACAGCCACCAGCCATCCTGGCATAGTACAGTAATCTCAGGCATGCAGGAAGGCATTGCTGACCTGGAGGCTTGGCAGGCCCTAGAGTAGGCCCAGCACGTCCACTCAGTGATGCACATGCATCTGCATATTGTGCAGTCAGCCCGCATCCCCTCTTTGTCTGAGAAGCCATGCAGAAACCACATCTGCAGTCCTGCATTGAAAGCACTCAGGGAGTGACACTTCATATGTTCTCACAGCTTGAAGGGTACAAAATATTTTAGAAGCAGGCACACTTGTACATCATGGTAAGGATTGTACTCCCTTTCTTCTCACTGTAATGAAGTCTCACCCTGAAGCACTAGCACTGACTTTTCCGCTTATCGTATTGAAGCTCTTACTGTTAAGCAGCCCACATTATAGGTTCACCACACCGTGGTGACAGAAGTCTGGAGACACAGTTGCAATGCTTCTCTACAAACAGCTAGTGAAACTAATCTGTAAGAACTACTGAAATTTATCCACAACAATCCTTAAGATTCCCCACATGAACAGAATCCTGCTGGAGCTGAGAACTTCTCCAACATGGTCTGCAGCTTATTTCTACTGGAAATCTCATGTTCAGTCTTGAAAAGCATATCACAAATATGAAACAGAACTTTTTCTGTGAAACTAGGAAGACCTTCCCTGATGACATGTTGTAATCATTAAAATGCTTTATTTTTCTTGCATAGATTAATTTAATATAATCCTGTTTGCCAGAAGACAGGTTTTCTTTTCTGCTTGTGCAATACCTTCTTTCATCTTCATTCAGTGTACGTTAAGTTTTGCTGTTTGTTGATTAAACTTGGATCATCTGAGGCAACTGCATGTGTACAGACATCTATTTATACATAAAACTTTTATTTCAATAAAAACATTTATCTACATACACTCACACAGGTACATTTAAACTAACAACTAACAGCACCTTTATAGATGAAACAGTACACAAAGTAGTTGAAACTATGGTTATGATCACTAAGTGATCTCACTGTGCTGTTTGTTTTACAGCTGTTAACATTTTCCTTGTTGCTTTCTGTTTCACAATCACAATTATAACCCACAGCTGACCTGTGAAGCTGTATTATCTGAACTTACAAAAGAAGCAACGTTACCACAAAATAACTCCGCACATGAATCTCACTTTTATGGTTCATGTGACATGTTTCACTGGTCATGAAAATATTTCTAAAAGATTTTGACAGACTAAATAGAGTAAATAAGATTAATAGATCACACAAAACCAAAATAATTATTTCCTTCTTTTAACTACAAGAGAAGTCTATTCCTTAGAAAAACTTTATAACTTATCACAGCATATCTTTCTCAGTGGAAACACTTTCCTTCCACATATACTGCTTCAGCTCCAACCATACAAAGTTCTGTGTAAACTGCTGTCACATTGTCTGCAAAGATTTGAGACAATCTGTGTCAGTTTGTATTTTATAGAAAAATTGAAACAGCTTCATTAAGTATGGTAAATAAACAAGAGCAAAACTAGAAAGTATGCAATTATTTTTTTACTCCCTATTCCTCAGCTAGTCTTGGGAAGCTGGTGAAAGACATGGGGGAAGAAGGAACTAGAGTGCATGTAATTCTGGCTGCTGATAGTGATGCTAACTGAATGTTATATAACACAGTTCCCAGGAAGCCAATACTAGAATACTAGAATCACATAGATATAGGTACATACAAGAGCAAACATCTGGATTAAATTGACATTGAAAAATAGTAATAATATTGAAAGAAAAAAGACTAATGGGTATTAAAGACATTTCAAGACAATATTAAATAGAAACAACCATAATAACTACTAATCTGTGCAGCAGCTCACCTGCAGCCAGCTTGAAATTACTGGTTACAAATTTTACTACAGAAACATTTACATTTTCCCTCATTATTAGCAAACCTTTCTATATGAAAATAACAGTAGAAAAGCTATTTATGTACTGACAAAGTGATCATGAGACATGAGGTCCTATCATTGCAATATAAGTAAGCATACTGCAGTGTGAATGCTCAGATGGGCTTCTTCTCAAAAACTACATGCCTTGAGTATGTGAAGTTATATGCATGTGTAAAAAACTGTTTAGAGAAGTATGTCATAATATCCTCAAGCATTCTTATTACCTTGAGCTAGTTTACTGTACAGACTTCTAAGATAAATTATCAAATTCCACAAATTTTTCTAGGCATATTAAGACTGCACTACAAATTGCTGACCTGGATTTCACAAGCATCCCTACACAGCTCTCATGGACTTCAACCCAAGCAGTGTCAATTCAGTGTTTGTGAAAATGGGACCAAATACAATTATCACAATATGTTAGAAGTTCAAAATACTATAATCTGAGGAGCCCTTCTGGAGAGAAAAAGGCCAACAAAATAGGGTTAATGTACACAAATGCTGCAAGAAAATTGTTCTACAGTTCCTTGAGAGCAATTCTTTCATCACTGACACTGAGGATATTTCTCAGAGGTAAAAACTCTAGCTTACTTTTATTATTTTCACTGAGAGTTACCAGAACCTCAGTTTCTAATGGTAAGATGCCAAAAAAGCCTTAGATTTAAGGGCAAACTTTATTTATCATTTCATACATATAAAAGAACAACTCCTGACCAGAAAAAGAAAACTATGATTTTAGGTACCTTCATAGAATAATTGCAGATAGGACAAGATTCTTCTTAAGACATGATTGTAAGAGGAGATATATTCCAAAAGTAGGATTACTGCACAACTTGAACTTCATGTACAGATGTCCTGGTCTAATGGGCGGTTTCCCTGACTATAGCAAGGGTGCTGGAACTAGGCAGACTTAAAGGTCCCTTCAAACCCTAACCATTCTATGACTCTATGTAATCTCCTTGTAATCAGTATTGTGAAAATAGAAGATAAGCATTCAAAGCAGAAAGAAAAAACAAACAAAAAACCCCAAACCCTTCTCCAGTCAAACAGTCAAGGCTCTTAGCTGAGCGACAAATATTTCAAAAGTTTGAAATACATTTGACAAAGGAGTCTGTTTATTTAAAGTTAATAAGGAAGAGCATATTTGCCCATGGATCTTAAAATTATTCTCACCTGATTTTAGACTATGACACCAGAGACACTGTTGATATAATCTCTCTTTAAATTTGTTGAGGATAAACAGGCACTTTCTGTGATATATTTTAACTGTTTCAGACATCTAAGTCAGAAGTAGATGTACCTTTTCTTAAAAATGCTTATTTTTCTCTCTTTGCTGTAAAAATGTCAGAGGATGATGAGCTACGAAATCTACAGATTGGTGGGGTACCACCTGTGAAAAGTAAAGATAAGACTTAAGGACTTAAATTCTGCAATGTTGTCAAAATCCTAGGAAAGGCCTATTTCATGTAGCTGACTTCTTAGGTGCTGCAGCCTACTTGGCAAAACTAACAGTTCCAGCACAGAATTGGAGCAGGCATATGAGGTCATTTACTTGAGAAACAAATGTCTGCTCCTGCCCTCAGAAAGCTAAATCATTTAAAAACCTCATGCCACATTGCCATTCAGAAACTTTGGTAGGGTCCTATGATACCATGACCATCAATAAGGCAAGTAGATACTACTTCAGCATAAACTACGACAACTTGATGCCAAACGATCATTTTAGTTTGAAAAGTTTCTGTGAACTCACAAAATGGGCCACACTCAATCAATCTGATGGAATGGGTGTTTTCTGTCAAAAAAAATTTAAAAATTTAAAAATAAAAAAAATGAAAAATTTAAAATTTAAACGGATAGCAAAGATTTTTCTCAATATTTATCAAATAATTTACAATTAATGATCAAACACTGAGAAACATTAATAGATGCTTCAACTGAATGAACACCTAGTGAAGTTCCAAGTATGACTCCTTTTTACTCAACTGCAAAAGATGCAGGAGCTGCACTAATCCAGGAGGCAGTGTACCTTGAAATAGGTGAACCTTAAACACATGTCTGAAGAGATGCAGTTTGCTAGATTGGCCAGCAGAACGACAATTTTCAGAGCTGCTGAAGCTCTGATACAATCTGTTATCAACTTGTACAGGCAAAAGCAAGGGCATAAAGCAAATAGACTGACAGCAAACTACCAATCCACACTTAAACTATTGACCATGTTCAATATTTTTTATATTTTCAAATGCGAAGTAGTAGTAAGTTTCCTGCATTCTATTTTGTTTTAAAAGGAATAAAGCAAGCAGATGCCCTTACTTCCTGATTCCTTATCCAGGCAACAAAAATGCAAAATTTACAGATTAATTTTCATAAAAAATTTCAAGAATAGACTCTTGTATCTGTCATCAAAGTATGTAATGGATCATTATGGTACAGAATATAGTACTACACAAAATGAAGCAGTATGATAAAGCATAAAATTAAATAGTCCAGGTGAAATTGCAATGTTGTGACGATTTGTTTAAAAACGGCAAACAGAAAAACAGACAAACAAACAAAAATTCCAGGTAACTTTGAGTAAATACCAAAGATTTCATTCTACATGAAAAAGATAGTAGATTTACTTGTTTGTGATTTCAATACATCTATCGGTCTCCAACAATTTTCGAACATGTGCTTCTTACATATTGAGATGGTTATCATTTCTAATACAAAACATTCAATTAAATGTATTAAAAATGCTTTTCTTTTATGAGATAAATAAGTTGCAATATATTTGAATTTGCAATTATTTCAATCTACCATCCTTTAAAAAAATAACCCATATTTTCATTGGGAAAAAAATACTAAGTTATACTTCAGACACATGGTTTACATAAATTCACAATACTTGTTCAAAACCTAGAAAATTTGTCACAAGGCTTTACATTAGCTATAGAAAGAAAAAGCATGTAGACAGTTCAAAGTGTATTCTTTGATCCAAATGACCTAGAGTAAAAACGATATTCTTACTGACACTGACCAGAAATACAATGTATCTTGTTTAGAAATAATATGGGGTATAAAGAAAAAAAATTACATTTAAATGTGGTTAATCAATGAAATGTGAGATAATGAGAGTTCAGTCATATACAGAATGAAATATTCTGCCTCAACAGTTTAATTAAAGACACACTCACATTGGCTGCTCTTTAATCTTTGTTCTTTAACATTTATTGAAATGTCAGAAAAAGGATGATGGAATACTCACAGAAATTAGACAGACAATAGAACAGAATGAAACAATAAGTGGATATACTAAGCCAGAATGAATATCTGTTCAAAAATTTTGTTTTTGTATTTATTTACATGGAAAATAAAACAGATAGAAAGAGCAAAATAACATTATGTAATAGAGAAAATTCTCAGCTACAGAACACTATTTTTCAACATAGTCACCACTATTAGCTATGCATTTTCACCAGCAATAAACAGGAGCCTGCAAGTCACGCTTGAAAAAATCTGCATGGCTGTCAGGAACATAGTTTGTCTTTCATGTGGCTTATTTTTCACGTGGCTCATCTTTCACATCGCTGGAACCACTGCTGAAATGTACCACCCAATGCCTCACCATGCTCATATCTACTGTTTGGTCTCCAGAAACATTAAACAAGCATCAGTGAATGTCAGTGGATGCCTTTTTTTTTCCATACGGACAAATTTGGTGACACACCTTTGCTTCATCTGCACTTCCACAACAGATTCCATTTTGTCAGACCACTCCTGTGCTGCCATCTGTTGCACAGCAACATGTAGAGGAATATTGAAAGAAAAGTTCATGCTTTACTGCCATACCACCAACATCTGCCTCTGATGTCATGAGACAACATCATAACAAAATAGGGTATTACTTTCAGATAAGCCCTCATAATTTTTTTGACAACTCCAACCAGAAAAATTTAAGCCTTTTTGCACACTTCTCACTTACTAGAGTCATAACTCTTCTGTAGACTCTTCAATGGCTTTTGCTGCTGTAAAAATGGAGCTGGCCTTCTATTGAGCAAAAATAAATAAATAAAAAAATAATAGGTATTATCAGATTCAGCTATGAGACCGCAGAAAACAGCAATGAAAACAAGCAAACAAAAAAAAAAACCTACTAACCCAGGAAAACAAAACCAGAAGTTATCAAAAGATTATAAAGATAAGAGTTCCACAAATGGATTCAGACTTCATCAAGCAGAAAGCTTCATGCTGAACTGAGGAGGGAGGCTGGTAATACATGAGAAAGAAGAAAGCCCAATTCACCTCTGCATACTACACAGTAGTTGTGTGACAGAAAGATTAGTAGAGTGCATTATATTAACTTTTATATCTTTTTCATTACTGTTGTTCAACTATATCTGTGTTTTTACAGTCATAGAAACCAATATAGCTTCAAGGTAACCCTAACTGCACAATTATTAAAAAATATATAATAAAAACAAACAAACAAAAAACCACAAACCAAAAAAAAAAACAAACCCACATGCAAAAGTCAGTAAACTCAACAGCAACAAAAAAAGAAAATCAAAGTAAAGCTGGGTTGTGTTTTTTTCTTTTTCTGAGACATAATTGTAGCTCTCAACTATCAGACATTAAATCTAAAAAACACAAGCCTTCAAAAAAAAAAAAAAATTAAATGTGTGCATTGAAGAGAAGCAACTGAAAAGCTACCAACCAAATCTCTTTTCAACCAGCAATGAAGAGACATTCTGAATATAAATGAATGCCTTTTTCAAATATCTAAACCTACAGGTTTATATAAAACCTACAGGTAAAAAACAACACCATGAAGAAAGGAAGGTGATGAATTAAATACTTAAGATTAAAGAGACATCAGACAATCCTGATACCACTGGTTAGACGTAAAGAAATAGGAACACCTCATACAAAGCTGTGGAAACTACTGATTAACTTATGCATTAGGGATGGATGGATAGACGGATGGATGAGCAATCTCAGAAGAACCCAGAATTATTATAGTGTGTACAATGAATAGGAATCTTTAACAGAAAAAAAAGAAAAAAAAAATCTACTATGAACTTGTAATTACCTGACTACCACTGCTGAAACAGTAATCCTTGTAAAGAATCCCACATAAGCCATGGAAAACATAAGCCATTGATAAATGTCTTGAAATTGAGTATAATTGTTTCTCATTTGTAGATTCTTTACATATCTCTACATCACTGGAGAAAGAGAAAAATGATTTAGAGATACATTTTAAGTCTGTTTTTCTTTCATTTTCACAGATTGAATTTAATAGAAAGATTATGCAAGTCTCACTGCCTCTTCCTTCCATCTCATGCCAGTTGGAGTGAAAGAGTTTTTATTATTCAAGGTCAATTAAGGCTTGCAAATGCAATCTAAATGATTTTACAGTAGAAATAATAACTGTCTCATCAGCAGGATGTGATGAACATGTAAGAAAAATAAATAATAATAGCTCTAATAAAAATGCAGTAGGTGCTTTCAAATTTTAGTATCTACTCAAAACAACTAAATAATTTTATGAATATAATCTTGATCTGGTAGCAGCATAGGTTTTAGGTACAGATTTAGCAGAAATTTTATCTATAGTTCTCTTGGAGCTACAGTGATATATATATAAATATATATCATACCTACTAATGAAATCATAGCATTTTTTAATCTTTTGTATCAAGATATAAACAAACAAACAAACAAACAAACAAAAAATGCTCTGACTACATTCAGTCCTGGATGAAAACTATGAAAAAACTGAACTGTGTTTTAACCTCTTAAAACTATGTCTTTTGATAAACTTTACTTATTACAGAAACTGCACTTGAACGACATGACCTTAATGAAGAAGGATTTGCCAGTGGAATTTTATCATAATGTATCATTACATCATGGTAAAGTATTCCTTGTCAAGAGGATTTTTTGTTTTTATCCAATGAAACTCCACTTCTCATACAGCTCTGATACCCTCTTGCCAGAACAACAACAACAACAACAACAACAACAACAAAGCATATTGACCAAAGATCAGCTTTACAGCAAATATCTTCTGTTTGAAGAGTATTGTTCAGCATTGGGGGTCTAACTGTGACACCACAAAGTCAAGCACTGAAGTATTAGCTCAGTCATGTTGCCTGCATATTTAATACATACAGCAAGCACATAGTAATTACACTTCCACTGTTACAGAGTCTCACGTGGAGAATCTTGACTAACTTCTGGAAAGGCAAGGAAGCCACATCAACCTCTTACTTCACAGTATCTGATAACATCATCATATCCAATCCCTTTCAGAACAAAAGCTTCATAGGTTAGCCTTGAAACAACTGAAGATTATTTCAATGAACTTGAAATTGTCAAGCTACGGCACAGAAGAATTTCCCATATGGCATCCATTAACCAGATCCTTCTATCTATTCCATTCTGATATAAACTATGAGTAAGGGAGATCAAAATAAAGCAAAGAGTAAGGATTAAACAAAAATATACTTACCAAGTGAAACAACAGCCCAGCATCATGATTAACTGCTCATACTCATGCCAGTATAAAAAACATTTTGAAAATGAACCGTGTTTGCAATTGGGTTCTTGTTTCAGGTAGGAAGACAGCAAGTAACTGTTTCATCCTACCTGCAAATACCAGAGGCTGGCAAATGACAGCAATGCATTATAAATCACCCTTGAAAGATACAAGTATCTACAATTTAACTATTTGCCCCAGTTTATACAGGTGTCCATTTAGCTTCACCAAACAGTGAATTAAATTGTAGAATAGCAATCTTTAAAGCTATCTAATCTAGAACTGTATTCGAATCAATCTTAGTGAAAACATGACATTGAAAGCCATTTCTTAGGAATCGGGGTTAGGATTAAGGTATGTTTTGTCCCTTTTTTTTTTTTTTTTTTTTTTTTTTTTTTTTTTTTTTTTTTTTAGTAGTAGGATGAAATGTACTTTTTTTATGAAAAGAAAAAAAAAAAGAAAGCTATTCATTTTGTACAATTGAGATTTTGATGGAATATCCCATGTTGATCAGATATTTAACACAAAACACTTGGAAATTACAGCTCTTCTCCATACTCATTGTATTTAGCCCATGTCCCCTTTAATAAAAAGCTAACAATATTTATGACATATTTATGTTACAATCATAGACCCAAGAATTCATTCATAATTCCCTCTTTTATATAATTATGATGTTTGTGAAAAATGCAGATGCTTCATTGAATGTGCACATTTAAAATGATGTGATTGTATTCACATCTGTACAATATTTAAACCCATATAGTACATACAAATAGGGTCCTCAAGCTACTATGAAATGCCTAACACCTGGCAGATGAGATAGCATCTCAACATAGTTTAAATACTGTATATTAATTCACTTTTCTGAGGCAGTCAGGCTATGTAATTGCTAAGTCATAAACTTGAAAATATGGCTGCATAAAATATTCCCCTTTAGATATATCTGACAGAACACACAGGTAATGTTTAAACATTTGTACTTGATGTCTTACGTCTTAACATATGCCTCCTTCATCATCTCGATTACTCTTTTCTGTTTCTTCTTCATAGTCTTTTGCTTTCTGATGCCATTTACATGGCCAATTACCTGGCACCCCCTTGTTTTGTTTAATTACTTTTCCATTCTCCATTATGTTTTCTCTCACTTTTCTTTTTCGTTTTGACAATTTCATGTTGTGCTTTCCTCATTCCTTTGAGTATATCTGATGGAGAATGAGTGCTACTAGTCTGTAATATCACCTGAATCTAAATTGTGGCTGCATCTAATGAATGAAGTCAAGCCTCTGTGTCATCTGAGTGGCCATGTCAGATGGTCTTACACTGGCATAGTAAGTTTTGTGCATCTGATCCAGACTGAAGTGGGATGAATAAGAATTGCAACTTGCTCTTGGGCATTTTCTACAGTTTCAGCTGCACTTCTATAAAGCTCTTTCCTATACTTACGATTTTCCATATAAATATTCAAAAGAGCACTATACAAAGATGAATAACTTGGCAGACAAGTTGAGAGGGAAGAGTGGGATCTGAAGAAAAATATGTGAAATCTTCGTCAGGGGCTTTTGTTATCAGACACATAAACGTGGATATTTTAAACAATGTTTCAACGCTGACTCTAATTTAGCTCTTTAAAAGTGAATGACCAAATTAATATTACATATCAGGAGAGATATAAAATATTAATTGTTGTTGTATTTTTTCATCATTTTACATCACACAAAATACACGCAGATTGATGGTAATTATGCTAGAATCCAGGAACCTTACATGTAGTTTTATGCCTTCTTTGTGAGTGCTGCAGGACAGATAACCATGGTGCTCACACTTAAGCTCTTCAGTGAATCAATTTTTCCTAATGGAAAAGTGTTAATGAAACGGTGGCTGTTGGGAAAAAAAATAAAAAATAAAAAAAAAAAAATTGTCAATTTTCCAAAGAATTAAACATTTCAGTCAAAATAAGTCAGCTTTGACATAAGATCCACTGGGGAAGAAGGGAAACCATGTTAATCATTTAAGAGCTTCACTTGGGATGTCAGAACAGGTACTTGACTATCAGACATCTGATATGTCTGAAGATTTATTAATGCTTCATCTTTTTTTTTTGTCCTCATTCTTCTTCCCTGCTTATGAAATTCAACTCCTAGGTAAGCTCCCACACTCTCCTCAAAAAAAGGGTGGGAAGGTACTTGGAAAGATAAAAAGTTTCACAATATACAAAAGAAAGAGAGAAGGAAGGAAGGAAGGAAGGAAGGAAGGAAGGAAGGAAGGAAGGAAGGAAGGAAGGAAGGAAGGAAGGAAGGAAGGAAGGCTGGTTGATTTGAGCACTGCAGTACTGAAAGTCTGTAGAGTACTGGACTTCTGGCATCAATCTTTCAAAGAATTCCACCTATACTGTTCTCTTGTTTGAGTCAGACAGAACACATGCTGTATACAATTCTTCCCTTGCATACATTTTACAATCAGCTATTGCTAGACATGTGTCAGTTCAAGTATTTTAATATGTATACATACACACACTAAGTAACAACTATTCTGTTATTCTCTTTTACCATTGTAAGTAAGTAGCATATTCTAATAAAGTTGTTTTTAAAAGCCTTATCCTAAAAAATCCATGTTATTCCATAATGTGGATTATCACCCATTAAAATAATGAAATCAATCACTGAAACTACAGCAGAGTTTGTGGCTGTATTTGTATATGTACATGATAGTTATAAAAGAAAGCATGCATTTATAAAAATGGGCCATTTGGGTGATTAAGCAGATGTGCTCTCTGCCCTGTATCAGGACAAATTTCTGAAATGAACAGTCATCTGCTTCTGCAGATGGAGAGTGCTAAGGGAGGATTAGAGCTTTCCCATTGCTCATTGTAAACAACCTCAGCCACAGGGAAGCACAGAACAATCTCCAGTGATTAACTGCTGTCATAGGAGCAACATACTGTAAAATGAAAGTAATGTCTCTGAGCATATAGTAACTGGCCTGTATGATATGTGCATGTGCAGAGCATTAATCTGAATGAATTTCACACATACTAATAGTGTAAAAGAAACTTTCCATTTTTGCATTTAGTAAGAAACAACAGCACAGCTTATGGTCTTAAAGAGGATAGTTTAACTATCATCTACTTTCCCATTTGTAAAAAGAGGAAGAAAACATCATACAGTTTTTCAAAAGAGCACTAATACTGAAAAATAATGTAGTGCTTTAAATGATGGTTACTGAGCTAGGGAAATAAACTTTATAATCACCAGATAGGAAGAAATGTGGTACAAACAAGAAAGGATTAGCAATCTGCTGTTCTACTGTATGATCACTAGAGTACAGTGGACACCAGTGTGTATTACAGATAACCATGGTGTCACAAATGATCTGTTTTCAATTATAGTAAGTTTGTCCAAAACCAGAAAGTAACTTTCCAAAAGTGAAAAAAAAAAAAAAAAAAAAAAAAAAAGCTCGGCTTTGAAAAATGAAGACAGCACTGAGATGCCAAAACAAGAAAATAAAA
Source organism: Alectoris magna (assembly GCA_030625065.1). Taxonomy (NCBI): domain Eukaryota; kingdom Metazoa; phylum Chordata; class Aves; order Galliformes; family Phasianidae; genus Alectoris; species Alectoris magna. The sequence goes on along the minus strand of CM060563.1, from coordinate 30,074,270 downwards.
CCAACACTCATCACACTGCTTTTGGGGATGAATTTATTGTGCATTTGTATAATTAAAAAAGTACTGTAAAACTCAGAGTAAAAGCCAGGAATTAAGGAAGACTGCATTTAATCCACAGGGAGTTTGGAATGTTCTCACGGTAGTGCTGGCTTCATTCTGTTCCCTGTAGATGCTCCACAACCAGCTGGGTTGAAAATTGCAGTCAAACTTACAGTTGGAGACCCCTTGATAGGGTACTCATACATTAGTATGAACCTGATGGTCTTATGAAAGTCCTGGGGAATTTGTAAACATTAGTGTAGCTGAGGAAAAATTGTAGAGCTGCAACAGTAAAAAAATCAAAATAATTGCTGAAGATTTTATTGACCTAACTTAACAAAATTATTGCAAGTTGGTAAATTAGTAAACAATGAGGGGAAGATATAATATGCATTAATGTCTTTACATTCAGAAATTGAGTAAGCCAGCAGAGAAAATATTACAACAGAACAAATAAAAAAGACACAATACTTCGGCTTGAGGAGACTTTCCTTGTTCAAATTTTTTCCCTGGATATATTCATTTCTTCAAAGGGTAAAATTAACACATAAATGGCAACTAGTGTAAATACTATTTAAATAGTCAAGCATAGATAAGGATAGCCTTCTCAAAATTCTAGTAGGAAAGAATTTCATAGAATCATAGAATCATAGAATCACAAGGTTGGAAAGGACCTACAAGACTATCTAGTCCATCTGTCTTCTCATTACCATTGCTACCACAAGCCACTAAACCATATCTTGTAGCTCCTCATCCAGACGCCTCTTGAGCACTGTTAGGGATGGCGACTCCACCACCTCCCTGGGCAGGCCATTCCAGTGCCTGACTACTCTCTGAGAGAAAAAGTTTTTTCTTATGTCTAACCTAAACCTCTTCTGGTACAACTTGTGGCCATTTCCTCAGGTCCTGTTTGTTGCCTGGGAGAAGAGGCCAAGACCCTCCTCATCACAACCTCCCTTCAGGAAGTTGAGGTCTCCCTTGAGCCTCCTTTCCTCCAGACTAAACAATCCCAACTCCCTGAGCTGCTCCTCATAAAAATTGTGCTCCAGACCCCTCACCAGTTTTGTTGCCCTTCTCTGGACATGTTCCAAGGCCTCAATGTCTTTCTTGTAGCGAGGAGCCCAAAACTGAACACAATACTAGAGATGCAGCCTCACCAGTGCTGAGTACAGGGGGATGATTACCTCTCTGCTCCTGCTGGCCATATTATTTCTTATACAGGCCAGGATGTTGTTGGCCTTCTTGGCCACCTGGGCACACTGTCGGCTCATGTTCAGCCAAGCATCAACCAAGACCCCCAGGTCCCTTTCCTCTTCACACTCCACCAGCCACTCAGCCTCAAGCCTATAGTGCTGCACAGGGTTGTTGTGGCCAAAGTGCAGGACCCAGTACTTGGCCTTGTTGAACCTCATCCCATTCACCTCAGCCCAGCAATCCAGCTTATGTAGATCCATCTGAAGGGCCTCCCTACCCTCAGGCAGATCGACGCCAACTCCCAGCTTGGCATCATCTGCAAACTTACTGAGGGTACACACAATCCCCTCATCAAGGTCATCAATAAAGATATTAAACAAGATGGGCCCCAGTACAGACCCCTGGGGGACACCACTTGTAACGGGTCTCCAGCCGTTACATATGCTTAACTCCATACCCATTGGGCATGGCCCTCTAGGCAGTTCCTTACCCAAAGAAGTGTATACCACTCCAGGCCACGGGCAGCCGGTTTCCCCAGGAGAATACTGTGAGAGACCGTGTCAAAGGCTTTGCTGAAGCCTAGGTAGACTACATCAACAGCCTTTCCCTCATCTACCAGTTTGGTCACCCAGTCATAGAAGGAGATGAGGTTGGTCAAGCACAACCTGCCTTTCATGAACCCATGCTGGCTTGGCCTGATCGCCTGGATGCCACACACGTGCCGTGCGATCTCACCCAAAATGATTTTTTCCATAACTTTTCCTGGTACCAAGGTCAGGTTAACAGGCCTGTAGTTCCCCGGAGCCTCCTTATGACCCTTCTTGTAGATGGGAGTCACATCAGCAAGCCTCCAATCCTCTGGGACCTCTCCAGATAACCAGGAGCGCTGGTAGATGGCAGAGAACGGCTCAGCAATCACCCCCACCAGCTCCCACAGCACCTGAGGAAGTGCTGAAGATGGGTGGAGCCCATCTGGTCCCATGGACTTGTGACAGCCCAAATGGAGGAGGAGCTCTCTAACTGTCTCCACCCGAATCCCTGGGAGTGTATTCTGTGTTACATCCCAGACTTCCAGATCAAGGCGTAAAGTGCCCTAAGGATAACTGATCTGTTAAAAGCAGATGTAAAGAAGACGTTGAGGACCTCAGCCTTCTCCTTATTCTCAGTGCTCACATTCCCCACTGCATCAAGTAAAGGATGGACATTTTCCCTCATTCTCTTACCACTGATACATTTGTAAAAGGATTTCTTATTCTCTTTTACTGTAGTGGCCAATTTGAGTTCAAGTTGGGCTTTTGCCTTTCTGACTTCCTCCTTGCATAGCTTAGCAACTTCCTTGTAATCTCCCCAAGTAGCCTGTCCCTTCTTTCACAGGACATAGACTCTCTTTTTCTTCCGGAGACTCAACAATAGTTCCCAGTTCATCCACACCAGTCTTCTTCCACTATGGCTCGCCTTACAGCATTCAGGGGCTGCCTGTTCTTGTGCCTTTAAGATTTCCATCTTGAAGAGTGTCCAGGCTTCCTGGACCACTTTACCCTTAAGGAGCAACTCCCAAGAGACCCCTGCAACAAACATCCTGAACAGGTCAAAGTCCGCCCTCTGGAAGTTTAAGATAGCACTATATAGATATTGCTAGTCACCCATCTGACATCTCCAAGAACAAAGAATTCTACAATTTTATGGTCGCTCTGCCCAAGACAGTCCCCAACCTTCACATCACCCAACAGTCCTTCATTGTTAGTGAAGAGCAGGTCTAGCAGGGTACCACCCCGGTAGGCTCTTGTAACAGCTGTGTAAGGAAGCAATCTTCCACAACTGGTTCACTACAATTAATGCCTATTCAGCAGTTTCAGATTTCTAGCTACTAAACCTGTGTATTAAAGTAAATGTGGCAGATAGACATAATAAGTGAGACATTTAAAGTGTTACAGTGACTTAAAACTAATTACCTGGGAAAAGATTCAGAACTACATGTATGAATAGATGTAACATTCTTCATAAGTTTGAATGGTGCAGCTGCAGGCCATGAAACCATCATCTAGGAATATACTCTTCACAAAAAGTTCCATCTTTTTGAATATTCTTGTTTCAAAAAGAAACAACTTGTATTACAAAGAAACAACAACATTCTATTTATGGAAGGCATTCTGGATTGAGTGCTCTCAATTTGTAGGAAAAAACAAAAGTTCTCAGAAGACTAATTAAACGACTAAAATAACTAGAAAAAGGGTACATTTCCTAACAAAAGAGTAGAAGAAAAATGCAACACAAATAATCCTTCACTAGAATTCTTTGACCAGTGTGAGGCTGGTAGCTCTTAGAAGTCCATTATATTGCCTAAGTGGAAAGGTACTATCTCAAACTACAGTAATACAACAACATGGATATATGACAGGTATGAAGGCAGATGCTAGAGCTAAATACATTCTCATCTCTTCTCTGCCAGCACAAAGAGAGGCTGTAGGGGATCTCCTGGAGAAAGACTAGTATCTCAGATAATCTTCACGCTTCACATACAAGACTTCACTTACAAGACCAGTGAGAAAATACTGAAAGTAATTATCGAATTTTACTTGTGGTTTGAATCATTTTTTCAAAGACTTGATAAAAGAAGAATTATTTAAACAGAAATGGAAATATAAAGGGACTTTTAAATGCGTCATGTTTAAAAGCATGCTTTCTTCAGTGGTGTATTGGCATGCCACCTTGTTACACTGCTGAATCCCATCATAAGATCAGATCCTAAAATTCATACAAGAATGATTAAGTTTTCAAAAGCACTTTGTCTTATGCAACCTCTGTTTACTTTGGAATCAGTGATAAAAACCAGACTGCTTCCAACTGAAATATGAATTAAGCAACTACTACATTTTCTGAAAATCTTATCATAAGAACGGGAGATATAACAAAATCAACAAGACCTCACCCATGCTTTTATAGAAGACTTGGGACGTGGTATCTCCATGAGTATGTCGCTGTGCTCTCCTCCGTTAACTGTCTCTGGGTTTCCATTCTGATCCATGCATACTGATCATTTATTTGTTTAATTCTTTCAATTTCAGGTCAACCTTGATGTAGGCCTTAGAAGCTAGCAAACAATCAAATCAGATTTGTAAGAATATCTACTCTTCTCAAAAAAGTAAGGTCCAAAAGATATTACGTATGGTCTGTCATTCACACTGCACTAAGCCTTTCCACAAACAGGCTGGATTCCCTAAGCTAGAACTAGTGATATTCTCCAGCCTATAAGAAACCAATTACTTTTAAGAGAAGAAAGAAAATAGACCTGATCAGTTAATTAGCACTCGGTCAAGGACAAAGGTTAGTAAGCAATGCTTGGCTAGTCAACAGCCTTTTGATAGCCTTTGTGAATTCTGACATGAAAGTGCACCTATTTGAAGAGCTGTCTTAAACTTTTATTTATTGTCCACTGATGATAGTCTAGTTTCCTCTGATAACTCCAGTCACTACAGTGGATTTAAACAAGGGTTAAATTTGGCCTTATGTGTCCTATGGCTTGCAGTGAGAATGACCCATTCTTTTCTGGCATTTGTTATATTATACAGAGAAGTGTGACTTTCTTCTCTTTTGGGAGTCTTTTGAACTTGTATAAAGCAGCTATTCCCAAGTGATTACTTCCTTTCTCAATTGATGCAACAAAAGATTATCACATAAAAAAGAATCCCACCATGATTTTTCTTTTGAACACAGGCAATGCTGAAAACATGTGTGCAAAAGCTGTCATCTCTTGCCCCTCTCTGATATCTGTTAGCTCCATGGGATAGTAAAAGAAAAGAAGCACATTAAAGCTTTCTGCATCGTCAGGGTGAATCACTTTTTTTATTATTGCAAGGATAGCATTGATAACTTGAGAAAAGGAAGAACATACCTGCAGTTCACCAAGTCATTGCAATAATGCAAAGTCTAGAAGGAAGTTTAGAGGAAAAAATAAAATAAAATTCCATTTATCAGTAAGCGATGGTCTGTAACTTACCTCACATTTCTTTACCACTCCAGATAGTAAAGCAAAGTCTTCTAGGGCTTTTCTCCTTCCTTTTCCCTTCTGAGAATCTTTGATTTTTGACTGTGATTTCTGCACATCTACACCCAGAAAAAAATACAATACCTATCCAAAATATGGTTTACTGAGTAGAGTTTTCTTAACTTAAAACTGTACTTATGTATAATCTATGTCTAACATGACTAGGGGAATGTAGACCATCTGATAATATCTCCATTTTTGTTTTGGCTGTTTGTTGGAAAATTTGAGAGTATAAGTAACATTTTCCAAAAGAAGTCTTTTAACTACAGAAAAATAACTGTAAGGGAACAGGACTTTGAAATTCAAAGACCTTGAGAGGCTTTTGTAAGAAAAGGCCTTTATGTAAGTTTAACACCTTAGTAGGTCATCAGTCTGATACCAAGTTTGAATGTAGCCACCTCCTGGCTTCAGACCCACACCATAAATGCTGCTTGTGTGATTTATTTGTTTAACTGTAAAACTCACAATAAACCCCAAAGCTGTGATGGGACCACCGGGATGACTGTCTTCCATGAGATGACACTGACAGCACCAGATTTTCCCTAGCTCACTCCTACTGCTCAAACTGCAGCTTATACTTCTTTTTACTATTCATGTCAATAGAAAATGGAGGATGGTTCAATTTGCAGTTTAGTAATCTGTTCAGTTTGGACATCTTCATAAGGAAATAGATGAGGTCAGTGAATTCTCCCTCATGCTAGGGAAATTCTGGAGCCCAGATTTTTTGTTCTTCAGCAAGTTTTCTTTTAAATAGGTTACTTTCCAAGAGCTGGGGAAATCTCTTCCTTTGCTTTGTTTTTGGTCAATGTCATTGCTTCCGGTCAGTATTAGCTTTGACTTGAGGATCTCAAGGCCTAATGGATTAGCTCTTTTAGCAGATTTAAAGAGGTTTAAACTTTAGGAATTACAGTTTAGGTGTCTACATCCTACATGATCTTAAACATCTATCAGATAGAACTGTAAATTTTTGGAGCATGTGCAGCAATCTAGCTTTATTTACCAACAACATGTAGACATTTCCAGACCAGAACTCCTTAAGCTGCAGTGGTCTGAAACAACCTGGAACACAGCCATTCCAATTTCATCTAATTCCTCACTATTTATCGCAGTGGCCATCAGAAGAAATACGCTTTTATCAGAGTCTGTTTTTACGAAGTTCACATTTCACTGTCATAGAATAAGAAATTAGAGTAACTGTGTGCATTTCTGTGTATTGAAAAGTGGTGATGAATAAGCATTTTTAAACTATTTCTGAAATATAATTTTATGGACAAATGAATTCATCAAATTAGTAATATATATGATTGATATGACTGATTATTTTGTTTTTTTACCATTAGAAAAGGAGATCTGAATTATTTTTGTCCTGCTGAACTGCTAAAATTAAAACAGCAACTAGCAGGCTTACAAAATTATCTGGCTCTGAAAGAAAAATGCAGATTTCTAACTCAAGATTGCAGTATCAATAGAAAAAAAATATGGCATTTTTAGTGCTAAGAAATCTATGACTAAATTCCAAGAATTCTGGACATTTTAATTGTGATAGGCATAGTAAAATGAGGCAGGATGAAATTATTCTTCATATATAAAATCAAATAGTCAAAAGCATTATCATCTTTATTTTTTCCCATCAGTACACAGAATAGCTAAATGCCAGCGTTCTTCTAATAACTGGTTAGGCACCTGCATTTGAGATGCGAGGTTTGTATTGGTAATTTTATCAATTGCCATCGTGTGTCTCAACTGCTGTAGTGAAGAAGGTGACTGAGAAGTTTATGTTTGACAGCTGTTACACCATCTGGCATCTTTGACTTCCATGACCCTTTTCAGTCTGGCTTTCAGCCTAGGTAAGGTACGAAGACTGAACTGGCTTAATTGGTCTATGATCTCTTCTTGGCAAAATACAGAGGTCGAGTTTCCACACTGATTATTCTAGATTTGTCAGCAACCTTTGTTAACATGAACCATTAAGTTTTGTTGACTCATTTGCAGATGCTGGCAAGGATGGCCAAATATCAGTGTAGTGACTCCGGTCTTTCCTCCATAAGAGGTCTCAGAGGGTAATGTTGGACAACTGCTCATCTGCCCAGAGGATTCTCATGAGTAAGTTTTTCCACCATTACACTCTGTTGCCTTTCTTGTTCAGTGTTTACATGAAGCTTCTCAGGGACAGAGCAAGGCATTTGGGGCTGTCATTTCATCAAAGGAAACAAATGATATTTATCTTTGCCCACTGTGCTTTTTCACTGTGTTTTTTCTTCTGATGAATACGGTCAAGTTGACCCACCTTCCAGCTTTTGGATAGCATGAAGATCAGGGCAGGCAAATAGATTTAAATTCTACTCATGCTCTTTAATTTTTTATAAGAAAGCTATTGTATAGGAATTGGTAGGTCATGGCCTGAAGCAGTGACTGAGGACCAGGTGAGATGGTGTGGCTAACCCATGGAGTTCAGGCGCAGCAATGCACCCTGGGACGATCCCCCTCAACCACATTTAATGGTTAGCAGCCAAGGGAGCAGCATCTTTTTTTGGAAGATATACCCTTCTTGAGGCTTTATGGGCCTTTGGAAATGTTGAGCCACATTTCCTGTACTGTATTCTAAACTAAATCTCAATGAATAATTTTACTAGTGTGTTCTTATCCTAGTAGATGGCACTGTCATCATTTTCTGTTACGCACTGCATAGCTATAAATGAGTACGGAAAAGCAAGGCAGGCTTGAAAGCTGGAAGATCATACCTGAAGGTTACCATTTAAAAGAATTCACTGGCTCAGCTATATAGAAGTGTAGATCAGAAAACTACAAGAAAACTGCTAATTATACTGCTTGAAATGAGTAGATATTAAAACAATTTGTTAGTTTACAAGGAATACTTCAGTTTGTAACTACAAATTTATCTTTTTATTCTATTATTTGTCTCCTCGTAAAACTCTAAAATACTTGTTACCATGTTAGGGTCAAAGAAGTAGTATAGATTAGCATTTTTTCACGTTGATTAAGTACATACCTAAATTGCAAACCAGGAAGTACTGTCACTCATTGCAAATACAAATGGAGATCTATCCATCTTAAGGAAAAACTTACAGCCACACATCTACTGTATACTGTACACAGCAACAGATGTTGCTGTTACCTGAATAAAATTATCAGACTTGAAAATAAAGTGAATGTGAGAAAAGGCATGTTCCAAGGAAAAGCTAGGTGGAAAGAAGGCCTTGAACTATTACTGATGATTCTAATATGTTTCATTAGATTATCTAAATGTAAACTATTGTAAACAGATGACAACACAACAATCATTGAAAAAATATTCTCCAGATTTCCTGACAAGGACTTTTTTAAGACTAGTTGAGTATTAAACATGTGACTCTTCTAAGTAAGGTATAAAGCTCTACAGTTTATGAGAAGATAGGACTTACAAGTTGCAACTTCAGCAGTAGAAGGAAAAAAACATATTGGACAGTGGTAACAAATATATAAAATCCCCATGAAAAAGTAATAAAAGTTAACTTAGATATGGAACACTTAAACAGGTAATTGGCAAAATGCTTTGTATTTTATCACTATCTTCCAGTGCTTATACAAATTTAATCCATGATAGCTCCATAATAACATATTTTTTAATACCTAACTAACTCACCAAAAAAATAAAACTTCATTAATATCGGGGAGGTTGACAGAGCCTTATTAACTAACAAAATAGCTTATGCTTATGGCACATGCAACAGATATTTAAACCTACAATTTGGTCTGGTTTTGACTTGGATAAACTTATTTTTCTTCATAGTGAGATAAAATATTTCAGTTAGAAGGGACAATACAAAGATTATCAAGCTGATGTGGTATGGTGTTTTGGATTTAGGATGAAAATAATGTCAACAACAGACCAGTCTTTTTAGCTGTTGCTGAGAAATGCTTATGCTGAGTCAAAGACTTCTCTGCTTCTTGTGCTGTACTGATAGCTCCTCAAGCACAGACAATCTATGACTAGACACAACAGGTATTTACCAGCTACAATTCTGTGTACAGTCTGTTTATCAGTCAAACATTTCCATATGGCTCCAGGTCCTATTTCTGATGGAGTTTTAGCTGTAGACTTGCAAAATGTCACCTGAAATTATGCTACTTCTTTTGATTTTCCGCCTCCAATTTTAAAACTGGGGGGAACTGATGCTTGTGATAGTTTTAAAACCAGTTTCCAGAAACTTTCTTGGAATTGTACTCTGTTCTTTTTTCCCTCCGTAAGTCATGATATGTTGGCCAATTTTAGTCCAGTATGAGAGAATGATGGAGGTATCAAAACGATGAAGTTTCTACAAGTTCTGTTGTGGGGGAAAAAAAAACCAACAAAAAACGAAGGTAGAAATCTGAAAAATGTAAACAGGGAACATGCCCATGTTAAATGTTTCCAAGATGAGAAGGCAAACATGACATCCACACTTATTTGTGTCTTTGACTGAGCTGGTGACTGACCAACATGAATGTGTGTACTTGTTAACCAGACAGCAGATATGCTCTTTTAATTAAGGGACACCATGACATGCTAGGACTCCTGGCTAAGAAGGTATAGTTACTATTCTGGAAGCATTCCAGAACAATAAACTTCAAAGGGAATAAAGCAAGAGTTGGAGTTTCTACAGTGGAAGTACAGGGATCAAGGCAACATATGCTTTCAATGACAGATGATGAAAAGTGTTCTCTATTGCTTGATGCAATTTCTCAAGTTGACTGTAATCCTAGGCTTACTAATACAAAATGGCAGCTTCAGCAAACTTTAGCATTTTAAGGCTCTGAATAAAGAATTTCAGACAAAGAGGATACTTCTTGCAACAGCAGCACGCCAAGGCTACTACCGCTTACAACATAAAGATCATTTCAAGTATCTGCTGGGCTACCAAGGTGTGACATAAGTTTTCCCGTCTATTCTAAGATAATTGCACAGTGAAAGCAGAGATGGATTCTCTGCTAATCTCAGGACTCCAGCAGACAACTCAGATTTCCTATGCATTGAAATTTAAATATGGATCAGATATAAAAACTGCAAACTCAGAGGGAAGGTCCAAAAAAAGTAGTCTGAACATCTTTCTCATTTTTTACTAGCATGTAATCTTATTGAAGTGCTTCCCTTACCTGAGAAAATCAAATGAAATTTAATAAAGAAAACCTTTGTTTTACTTTATAGTAAAGGAAACAAGAAGGAAGTGACTTATTGCATTTAAACAAAAGTAAAAAAATAAAAAAATAAAACCTAGGGGGGAAAAAAAATGTATATCTATATTATATTTATATTAGAACAGAAATGTATATAGATAATATTTTATCTCTATGGTTGAACATGATTTTCATTTCTAAGTCTCAAATTTTTCTTCAACTAACATGAATCAGAGAAGTTCTCGTAATTTTTTTTTTATAATACTTTATCTGATCTGTAACCAATGTAAAGCAAGTTAAGGGAAAAAAATAACAACAATAAAAGCTCCCCTTGTTATGTTCTGTTTAATATTCTCAGCTATTTATCTGATAGGAACTACTCTAGGAATACAATTTTCTATCACTTTGCATTTAACTTCAATACAGATATTATTTCCCCCTTTTACTTATAAGAATGCTATACTGTAGTTACAATAATTCATAACTTTTTCTCTCTAATAGGCCCATTAAAGCCAATGTTATGTCAAGAAATAAATTAGAGTGCTCTAACTTAATGTTTTTGGCAGAATAGTTTGGGTTGTTTCTTCTCACTTTTGGAAGCTTTTAAACTGTCAAGTTAAAAGTTTCCTTGTTATCAGTATTAGTCTGACTTGTTCAAAATTTTAATCTTCCTTCCTCTGCTTCTGTAGATGTGCTATATTACCCTCATTCATCTACAGTCCTATGGATGCAATGATTATTTTAAAGTACTAAGTATTCAAAAATTTTCAGCGAGTCCAGAGCTCGTTTCATCACACATTTCATCATTTTATCCTGATATAGATGTGCAGTTTACTTACTCTAAGAAACGTATTTCACTCCAGACCTACTTGATTCCTATTCTTATTTTTGTTGTCTTAATAGTCAATAGTGATTGCATTGAGTGCACGTTTACCAGCAACTTAAATGGGAATGCAAAGGTGTTAAACATTTCAGGCTTATTTATATTACCCAGTACTTCTTGATTCAACTGGTTAGGCAATAGAGACATACTTTCCATTGTCTTCCCCTGTTTTCAAATGTAATTTCAGAATATTTCTAGTGCCTATTACTTAATTTGTTCACATGTGCTTCTGTCATTGTTTTACATCTATTCCTAGAAATATCTCCTTTCATGCCCTTGTCTAATTATATTTCAATTTTTGGGTGAATGAAAGGCCCTGGTAAATTCATAATTAGTGTTTTGATGTCCTCAACATCAGAACAGACCATTACTGTGCCTTCAGTATGTTCCCTTTCCAAAGTTGCCGTACAGCAAACCTGCTTTCCTGTACTCTCAACAAGGTAGTTTCCTCATGAAATTCTTCATGTACCAACTTTGTATCTTCACAGATCTGTTTCTTTCTTTTTTTTTTTTTTTTTAATTTTAACTTCCAAAGTTCTCTGAATATAGTGTTTCAAGGTCATTTTCATCTTAACTGCTGACCTCCTCTTTGTTGCAACTCCTCAAAAACTAGAATAGCTTCCTCTTTTGTCTTATTCACAAAACTAGAACTACTTATGCTCTTCATGAACACTTTGCTAAACTCCTTGATACTTCTTGTGCATTAGAGTTTCTTCTACTGCAAAGATCACACAAACAAAAAGTATACCCATGGCCAAACTGCACCATTGAGCAAATTACAAAATTTGGTACTGATCTTTAATAACACCATTTAGCTGTGGTCTCAAAAAAAAAAAAAAAAAAAAAAAAAAAAAAAAAAAAAAAAGGAGACTTTTAAAATAAAAGATCAGGATGCAAAATGCAAAATGCAAATAAAGAACAAAGTTCTTCCAGTAATAAAGATGGATAAAGATGGTTGTTTTTCATAGCATTATGTGAGAAAGACAGGGGGGGGGGGGAGGGAGGAGGGGGGAAGAAAGGCGAAACTACAGTATGAACCTAAAACAGCATTTTTATTCTATTTATTTATTTATTTACTAGGTGCAGTCTGCCCCTAAGCATTTCTCTAGCATTTATTTATTTATTTACTAGGTGCAGTCTGCCCCTAAGCATTTCTCTAGCAATCGGGAAATATAACAGGGCCTGGGTGAACTAAAAAAATAAAAGGTGATAAATAATTAAGAACCATCTTTGTCTTCAGCCTGTGCAATCTGCTTGATGTATTTGGTGAGAATAATATGTTATCTCCTACCGCATGTGCAATTTCACTACACCTTCCAATAGGGTTGTCAGTGGAGCACTCGTGTACCTCCATATGCAGAATGTGAAGCCAGAGTAATTGTAAAAGCACAACTGGGACATAACTGGGAAGTCAACTGACTGTATCAGACACAATCTAAGAAACTATGAATAACCCTTTGTGGTTTTTTTTTTGCTTATAATCCCATTCAGGAAGTTCAAGCAAGCTTCTCACTTTCATTTTTTTTCCCCATTGCCAAGGGAGGAAAACAAAACAATGGTTTTCAACAAAAGCAGAACATTGCTACTCAAATTATGAATTAAGAGTTTACTATTTTTGTGACCTAATTCTCAAGCTTTCTTCTTTTAATCTGCTCCTGGAAGAATATTTTGGGACTGACTGTAATTTACACCCAGGCAAAGTGTAAATGTTAAAACATGAGCACTGTTTCACACAAGGAGATAATTATGAGATCTAACACTGTTTTGTATCCATTGTGAAAAGGTGTACATAAGATATGAGGTTATAAGAAATTTATTAACTCTTTTTTCATGAGCTCTTATTCTTTTTAATATTAAAAGATTAAGCAGGCTGCATATCATCTTTTTAAAAAAAGTCCTCTTTAATATCAAGATCTACTGTAAAAATTGACAAGCAAAATTTCTTAAGAGTATCACCATCTTTATCTATAGGATTTTTCTCTATTTCACTAATTACGTTTTAAGAACTATCATAGTAACACCTCTTAATGAAACTTTGATGTTCTTACTTCATTATTAGTTTTGTTTTAGCCTAGTGACTCATCCATATAACACAACAACAAATATTATCCTGCTTGTTTTTTCACTTCATTATGGCAAAGAACGTTGTGCACGTTTATCGCTTTGAACATTGACAGCTAAAAGTGTATCAGCTTTCCTTACCCTACTGCAGGGTAAGGAAAGTGCCTTTATGTAAAGAATTTTGAAAGTAGAACCAGGTAGTTTTCTATATAAGGAAAGGGATTTAAAAGCTACTGCCTTGTGCTGCATGTCATGTCCATCTCCCTCTTCTCCACCAGGGACACCAGAAATGATGGGCCTCACCTCTTCCCATGCAACCCTTAACTAACTCGTACTAACAAATTAGCTAACAAATTAGACAGGTGCTTGTGTCAGCACATTGCAATCTGGAAGCAATACTCTTTTGGTGTAGATAAGATCTTTGAGATTAACTGCCTGTAAAACTGTGTGTTATATAGAATTATGAAATATTTATAGAATTATTAGAACAGGAGGTTCTATCTACAGTAGCATTTTCGTTGCATTTCCCCCTAGCTGACACATTGTTTTGGAAAAGATATATTGGCATAGCTTATCTTATTTGCAGATAGCTCAACTACCACCCAAAGATACTGTATAGTCTAAGACTGCAGGCTCTGAGGGAGCTCCAGACTGCCAAGGTCCCTGAGCCCTGCTTCCAATACAGGCAGTCCTGAGACTGTTGAAGGACCATAAGATACAGAGGAAATCCTGACTTTGGCCATTACATTAGATGCCTTCAGTTAAAATAATATGATTACTCCTTTCAGTGTATATCATGCACTACTTTAATCAGAGTGCTGTTCAACAACTAAAACTAAGAGAAAATAATAACTGTGGTTAAAGCAAATGGTTTCCACAAAGCCTAACATAGCTTAACTGTTCCTGCAAGTCCCACCAGCAGACCAGTCAAGTAAGAATATTAATTCTGGAGTTGAGTGAATGTGACAATAACCCAGGAAAAAAAAAAAAAAAAAGCAGATTCAGAAGAACAACGTAAGATCACAAATAGTGTTTTTCTTTATGGGAGTGGGAGCTGGTATTCATAAAAGCAGAGCAAAATTTTGGTGGTAAAGGTCTTATGGATACCACCTGGATCTGTCCTCTGCTCAAACTACAACTGCTTCACATCTAGATGAAATGGTGATGCCCATTGCAGGCCTGAGCTATAATTTTCCTCCAAGCTTCTAAAGAAAATCTAGTGTCACTGCATAATCCTGGAAGAACATGACTACCAATTATTTTTTTATTCGGAAAACTGATTAAGGAAATGTTCTATTAAATTGCCTACACATGGATACAGCATTCACCTCTAACCCATTTTGCCCTATTCGATGTGTAGTGGCAGCTTTAGTTAGCATATTTGAATAATATTTATCAAATCATTTCAAGTAGTGTCCAGAGATCTTTAATTATGTCTTTAACTAAGACTGGGCATACACTGTGATCTATAATAGGACTGTCCAAGCAATTTTTTATTATGATATTTCTTGAGTGATTGCTGTTTTTTGAGACTGATAACCTAAAAAAAAAAAAAATTACTGAAAACCGTTTAGAGAAAGCAATTCTTTCTGCAAACATTCTTCCTACTAAGTAATTCATTAAAATAGCTGGGGAAAGCAAAAATAAATCATTAGCATGGACAAGGGTAATTTAACATATTATTTCATCCAGTAGAAACACATTTTTTGAGGCATTTACTTGGCTGTAACTATTCTGATCTTCTATTAAGAAAGCATGTGTAGGAATTTTTTTTCAATCAAATGATCAGGAGAGATAATGCAAAATGCTCTGTAATCTAGGTGGCAATTAATTCTCTTAAGCTTTACCTTTATTCTATTTAAGAACACTGAAATTCTGTAAATTATACCCCCTCCTGCTTTAGGTACTATTTTGTATATTACCATCAAAGCGTAATAAAGCATTGGTTCAATTTTGCGTAATACTGAGAATGAGATTAAACACAGCTAATGCTTTCTTTGTATTTATTGAAATGTATTGACAAAGATTCTACTTTTTATTTCAGTAGCTTGTACACCTGCAAAAAATCTGTTGTGATTATTAAGTCATGAAATAAAGATGGCATAATACAACAGACCAGCATTTGGAACATACTTCTAAAAAACATATGCAGCAAATGTCAAAATATGCCTAGAGCAAAATTACACCCCAATATTTATGAATTATAAAGCAAGATCTGATATATGATTTAGGTAAACACACCATGTGTTTTTCAGTATGTCATGGCAGCATTTTACAGCTAGCTTTCCTTTCCTAAAGTAAAATATTAAATAATGTACATGTGACTGTGTACATTATTACATAGTTATAAATACATTTAATCAAATTGATCAATTTTATGACACTTAACATCATGAGATGCACGTGTAAATGGATACATATGCAAACTGTTTCTTTTAGAAGCTTAAATTATATTTCTAGAAACTGCATATATAGCTGAGTTGTAAACTCCTTTTCGAATATGAAATTTGATTTGGAAAAGGTAGAGCACTCTGCTTTAAATTGTGACCTTAAATAGCTGATCATTCAAGTGCCAGCCATTTGTCTGCGAATGCAAAAATGGATTTTGGATGGTCTCCAGAATCTCCACAAATTATTTATCAATGTAAAATGGTTTATATATTTTTTAGAATGAGGAGCCCAGTCTGTCAATTTCATTATTTCTCTTCTTGATGTGTACAGAAGACATACATTATACTTTTGAAACATAAAGGTCAGCTTTACGAGGTGCCAATTAAGTGGATAACTCACAGCACTGCACCTTCCCATTTATTCTGCTATTTCTGATGGCAATGTTGAAAATGAGTAACACTTACTGCTCTGTCCAGTATTGAGTTTCTGATTCACTCTGACAGGATACCATTAGCAATTATTCAGACTTTTGCCAGCTACTAAATTTAGTTACATTATCTTTTAAGGTTATACTGAATAATACTGAACAATTTTATTGGAGCGTTGCACACAACTCTATTTCTCCTGATGTGAATGAAAGTCAACAGATTGCAGGAAGCCACAACAAAGCATGAAACTGTTGTTCTGGAGCAAGAATATTATAACAGGAAAAATCAGTTTAAAAATAATAACAGCTGGCTGTGATTTTTATGCAACTAAGAAAAATTACACTAAGAAAGAAACATCTAGAATGAAACTTTGGTTTTATTGTTCATGAGGGTTTGTGTTGGAATTGTTTGTGTGTTTGTTTCCAAGTGCTTTTGAACAGCATATCCAATTGAAAACATTTTCCGATCAGAAAAAAAGTTTTGGTCATGTAATTAATGATGAAAAGCAGGCTAGCAGATGCTGTGTAGTCACATCGTATGCACTGCAAATGCAAATTAATTTTAACACAATATCCCATTTTTCAGTGAAATAACACATAATAAACACGTCACAGTAAAATCATCATAAAGGAACTATTTCACACAGTAAAATTACGAAGTAAAAATCTTAACGTCTACAATTTCAGAGGGCTTTACAGTTATACAAAGATAAATAAAAATAAATGGGAAGGAGGGGCACAATAGATAGGAATTTGAAAAAAAATCATGGGAGAGGATCATTCTAACTTCTAGTGTTAGCTTGCATATTTAGAGATGTATGTAGGTGTTTACTGTCCCAAACTTTTTTGAGGTTCCAATCTGCCTCTAAGTATTGACGTATGATTTGAAAACTTAAAAACGATTACCTTTAAGTGTGATTGAGGAACAAAAACCATCCAGACAAATGCTTTAGGCTTAATATAGAACGATGGCTTTAAAACTTTTCTCAGTTCTAGCCTCCCACTGTTATTTAAAACACCCAAAATAATCTTCTTGACAGCTTGTCGAAAATTCTGGAGAAAAAAAAAAAAAAACAATGTCTCTCTGTGTCATGGTTTTGTAATTTTTGCTATTGGTATTGCACGTCATAATGTCATGTGGAGCACAAAGAAGAACTACACGTCCCAGAGGACCTCATGGTCAAAGAGAAAAATATGCCACGGAAGCAACGCTCACTCTCTCTCTCACTGCCTGGCAGCAGGTGTGGGTGTGCTTCCAAGCCATACACCTTCAATTTCAAAGTAGGCTTCTTGGTCTTTGGAAACCTCTCTTTCTCTTATTTTAATTGATTTATTAGCCTCAATTTCAATTAGATTGTATTATAGTGTGTTAACTTGCATTCCGATATCATAGTTAGTAAAATAAGTTTTCCTCCTTAGATCGTTGCCACTGCTCTGTTTGTTTCCTTGAACCCAGCTCCCATCTCACTACCCCTTTTTCCCTTTTTCCCTTCCCATTTTCGGGGGCCGGGGAGCCCACGGGCCTACTGCCCCCCTGTCACGGACACAGATTGATCTAGATAACTCCATGACACTCTGTTACCAGAAATTGCTTTTACTTATTAGGTGTATGAAAATATCTCATCCTTATAGAAGTTATATGTTAAATATCTGTATGAGATCCTAACTTTCAGACTGTATAAAAGGCAATTATTGGAACTAAACCTTATATTAAATAAACCCATTCATAGAAACAATTAAAAAAAAATAATAATAATGTGTTACACCAAAACAACAGCCTCTTTCCTTTTAGTTTTAAACAGGAGAAAAAAAAGAAATGCCGCCTTTAGAAATGAGTTTCTTTCTTTAAAGGCAGTGTTCCCAGAGTATCTTGGGAAACAAATGGATACCAGGTAGAATTGAAGGAAGCAGAGTGCAGGAAAAAAAGGTTAAATAAACTGAAATGCATATCAAAAAACATGGCTTAGAAACTTTGACAGAAGAGACAGTATTTCTTGTTCTGGTTCTAGGAAGACGAAGCCAGCAGCAAACCAAGAGAACCCTGTTACAGGGGAATCAGATTTCCTAGAGGAGACCAAGGCCTAGGCAATAAAATAAGATCCTTCCTCCATGCAGACTGTATCATCTTAATATGCTGACCTTTCAGAGTTAAAAAAGATTGAGAAAAAGGAATTTACCACATTGTAAAAAGACAAGTTTTCCTAGGCTTTTAATTCAATAAAACAAGATTTTGCCTGAATTCACATGGAAGTACAATGAAACTGCATCTTTCCTAGCTTGCTTAAAAAAGTAGTGCAAATGTTTTCCTTAAGTGAGAAAAATGTATTTTATTACATGGCAAAAAAAGTCTGCTTAAAGACTATTTTAAAAAGCAGTTGAATTTCTAGCTTACCTTCAAATCAGGATAATTTTCTATGTATACAAGTATGAAATTACTGTGAGGTAGTGGTGGGTGGAATGCTTCCTGAAGCCCTTCCCTCAGCCATCTCTCCAGCAGTCTGTGTCATAAGAACAATTATTTTATTGATACTGATCAGATTAGAAATAAACTAGGATTTCTCTCAAGATATTAATTTGACCTGTAGAGCCTTGTCCAGGAAACGGGTATCAGAGATTTCATACATTTCATCATTTCTCTCATCTTTTAATCCATGCTTGCACTCCCACTACAGAAAATGGGATAAAGATGCCTAGATAGGTTAAAAAAAAAAAAAAAAAAAAAAAGGAAAAAAAAAAAGAAAAGGTTTACTTGGTTGTATTTGGATTATTGAGATTACTGACACAAGAAATGAGTTTTGTGATTATCATCATAGCTAGTACTGTTCCTTGTGTGTTTTACTCAGAATTTCTGTGATCCAGCCTTGGACAGCTGGATGATCTGGGGATTTCCATAATCTTGTCATGAAAATCTATGCATAAAAGATTAGAAGGTGGTTCAGCTTTGTTCAGTGAGAAGCAATAGTCCACTACACCCAGCCCAGACTCACTCTTGAGAGTAAAGATCGCAATACAGTAAGACAGCTTTATCTCTTTCACCAGATTGACATTAAGATGGCTATCTTCATAATGCTGTGGAATAATTGTGGAATTAAAGATTAACTTTCTCTTTCCCTTTACGGTATCTTACTTTTCTAACTAATCAGGATGGCACTAGTAGATCCAATTTTACATTTTATATGTGCTATTAGAAATAAGACAGACAATTCCAAGCTCTTAAATATTAAAGTAGGCTCCCTTTGTTCAGCTTTCTCATCATATTTCCCGAAAGTTACACCTCATCTTTGTTCAGTAATTGTATCCAAAAAAATGTTTTGTTAAACATTTCTCTTTCTACCAGAACAGGTTTTTACTCGGAGAGTAGGAAAAGTAGGAAATCACTTTGGGTAAGCTGTTTCTCTTCTGTGTCCACATATACTTAAAAAAAAAAAAAAAAAAAAAAAAGAGTTAAATCAGCTTAGTTAGTTGCTTCTCCTCTCCCTAGTGCCACCACTCTTTATCAGAAGTTTTGTATTACTTATACATTTTGACATCATGAATTAGCTCCTAAAATTTCCTCATTTTGCCATTGTCAAACTAGATTCTGAATGGATTGATAAATACAGAATAAATGCTAAATCTTCTTCACTTACCTTTAAAATTCTTTGTAAAACTTTAATTCTCATAACTTCCTTTTTTCAACTGATAAATATAAACACTGAATAATGACAGTATAATTACCAAATTTGGTACAAGTATGCTACACCTGCAGAGATTTACTCTTTGCATTCTTTTGTCTCTGAGCATAGAAATGGGCAAAAGTAATTCTGCTTAGCACCAAAGGCAATCATTTCACCTATGTGTGCATGGGGTAAAGGGACATGATGCCAACTGTTCTCTCCATATTCTGATCTGTAAGGTTTGTGTTCTCCTTGTGCTGTCTCCACACTGCTTTCTGGTGTGCAGAGTCTTCCATTGTTCTTTTAGCATCCAGAGGGGAGCTACAAGAAGGGAGGGGACAGACATTTTTGCAGGGTCTCTTGTGATAGAAAATGGCGAAATGGTTTCAAATTGAAAGACGGGAGATTTAGATTTGATGTAAGAAACCAGTTTTTTGCAATAAGGATGGTAAGGCACTGGAATATGTTGCCCAGAGAGGTGGTAGAAGCCCCATCCTAGGAGACATTTAAGATCAGTAACCTGATCTAACTGTAGATGTCCCTATTCATTGCAGGGGAGTTGGACTAGATGACCCTTCCAACTCAAACGATTCTATGATTCTATCATTTTTTTCTGCTACATTATAATGACGTGCTTTGGCATTAGTGGTTTTGTAGGGTCATTAAACTCTCAAACCACTCTGAAAGATACAAAGGAAATTAAACAGTAAGAATGTTTTCAAATCATTTGTTTTTGGTGGATGACATTCTAGCATATGCAAAGAATTGGTTGACATAAACTCTAAGTCATTGATTAGTGCTTTGAGAGCATACAGAAAGTGTATAAATTATCAAATGACTAGATGAGGTCTGTGATGAGAAGTGTAATGTACTACCTCTTAGGTAATAGTTCAGAATTTAAACTGTTCCTGTAGACTGTCTCTTGTTAAAACTTATTTTCTTTGTATGATATAATAATATTTGAATAAAGAGCAAGCATAATGCACCATCTTCGCGCAAAGACAGTGAGTGGTAAAAGAGGATATGAAAGCATAGGGGAAGTTCTTGCTAGTCAGAAGAGTGTCCTTCAGGCACAACTAGACATTTAGTCAAAAAAATGTAGGTTTTGGTATGGTAGTACTACTCTTGCTCTAGCAGGTGGTTTAGGATTATAAAGTATTATCAATTTTTGCTCTTACAGTATAACATGCATTTTTTATTTGCCCAGGATAATCTCTTTAAAATTGCATTGGTGTCAGTATAGATAAATAAAGTAAAGCTCTATAAGCTTGAGCAACTTCTAGTGACATCTTGAATTTGGATTCCATGGACTAATCACTACCCTCAGTAACTGCTAAATTTTCAGATTTTAATAGAAATTCTAGCTTTACTGTTTTGGTTGATCTGTATGATCCTACAACCTATGAAGTCCAGTACGCATGCTTCTGTCTAAAACTCAGCTATTTTCTTTTGATAGCTTATTTACTAGAGTCTCAAAAAACAAAAGCATGCACTAAGTAATGACTTAGAGGAAATTAAAATAAATAAATAAATAAATAAATAAATATATATACTGAGAGAAAAGAGGCAGCTCTGGAGGGAAAGAAATAAAAATAGAGGGAAAATATTTAATGTTTTTTTCATGGTTTCATATAGACAGACACAAATAACAGTTAACTTCTACCATCTAGTGCAAAAAAGCATGGTAGATGACAGAGTGCTAAACGCTAAAGCGTTAGGTATACCCTTCAACATGTTTTTTTTTTTTATTCCAGTTTTTAAATTTACTTCTTACTTTGAAAGCTTTCAGAGAGCTGATTTTCTATCAAGGTAAAGCCGGGCCAAGTAACATCTGGTACTTTGTCTCATTGCTTCACAAAAGCACAGAGCATTTCATCAAATACAACAGAGGCACTGAAATACTGATTTTATATTTTTTTTTAATTTTTAAATATAGATTACTGTAGCATAAGTGTCCAAAGGGAAGGGGCAGATCCCGGAGCCCCCAATGCCCTCCATGTTTCTGATGGCCATGCTCTGCTTGCACCACAGCTGCCATAACTGCCGTGATCACAAGGGTGAGGCCTGCCTTTCACAGCAATGTTTCAGCAGCATGAAAACTACTTACCACCCTTGAAAAAAAGGTAAGCATCACTTCTAAGATGATAGCTACATCAGGCTTAGTTCTTCTTTAGACCACAAAACTAGAGGGTGAAACCCACTCTCTCCCATCTCTCCTTGGACCTGCCTCTCATCCTCTGCCTGGAGGGCTGCCCTAATTAAAACCCAAAAACTGCTGGGAGGAAGGCAAGGCAGCTTGTTTCTCAGCACTGGCAAAATACTTTCTCATTTTTTTTCTCCTTTTTCTTTCCCATGGCTTGCATGCAAATATTAAGCAGGTTAATGGCTTAATCCATGGTGGGGATGCACAATTTATGTGTGAGAAAAATGTCAGAAGCATTACATGAATTTCTTTTCTCTGGAAATGGAAAGAGAAAGCAAAAATAAGGGGTCTTTAATATCAGCCGTGGGGTAATAGTGCAAAATTGTAGAGCTTAGATTCTGTTTGAGATTTTTGTTCCTGTAAGAGATGCAGCTTATGTGTGTCATCTCACTTGACAGTAATGGGAATTTATTAATCGTGAGCCAAATAACCCATTTTATTTTTCCTTCTCTAGTTACCAAACCCACAGCCTGACGAGACAGTAGCAAGTTTTTCTGTCCAGGTTTACTGACGATCATTCTCTGCTGTTCCTGTAGCTTGCCTGGTTGTAATGCTCAGCAGGGAGCATGTGTTCCTACATGCTTTCTGAAATATTAATACACAAAATTGTTCTGAGGTTTCTGATAGCAGAAGATTGGTTTCTTTGTGGCTTTCTGATTAGAGGTGTATTGGTGATTCCGAGAAGCCACTGGCGCCAAAATGGGTTAAACCTAATTAGGTTTTGAAAACTGATAGCGTACTTTAAGAGTTCAGAGTCACAAAGCTGCAGACCTGGCTGACCCCAGCAAATTACAGTGTTTGTTAATGTTTTGTTATAGACATCTTATAGTTGGCCAAAAACAGATAAATTAAGTGAAAAATTGACTTGTGGTTCACAAAGACAGGCTTGCCTCTATGCCTCGTTTCAGACAGTTGGTTGACTTAGATGTAAAAGAGGGCATCATGGCTTCTGTTTTTATCAGGGCTCTTGGGAATGCAGCCTTCAAAAACATTAACTTCAGCTTCCAACTAAAGAAATGTAATTGCCTTAAAATCTTTATCATCATAATCTTACACAATATGTGCCTCTTGGGAAATCTAAAAACAATTTAAGGAATGGAAGGCATAGGAAAAATCCTTTCACTTTGAGCATGGTGATTATAATCATATAAGCTTTTAGAATGAGTGCAACTGGAAAATAAAGAAAGAGTGATTAAAAAAAGCACTAAAATTTATATTGTGCTTTCAGAATCAATGTTAATTAAATGAAGTGGTGGCCAACTCATGGCTTTTTTAAAATGAATCTTCTTTTTAAATATTTAATGACAATAAGTTGACTTACGAACATTTCTAGTGATCTTTTGAGAAGGGTTTTAGTAAAATTCCGTTTTGAATCCGAACAAGTTGACAGCTTTAGGCATCCAGTAACTGAAGAGGAAAAAGGGGTTTTTATCATTAATGAGTCTAAATTAATACAAATAATGGACAGAGATAGCAGACCCATGACTCTTCTTATGATCTTTTTGCACTCCCAAGAAGATAGCTGAATTCTCCTCCTTCTACTCAATAACGAAAACACCTTCCTAGCTATAGGCCAACACAGGAGGGTTCAGCAGTCAGCAGATTAAAAGACTGAGGAAAAAAAAATGGAGTAAAGGTGTAAGATGTCAATGGTATGGACTTTGGGTTATGTTAGCTGATGTTCTCAAGGCACAAACCTTAAGGCCTCTACTACTTAAGGAATATAGCATCAGCTGCACCATTTATTCACTATTTGCTGAAGTTCGATTTAAAACTTTTAATATGAAACAATAGCCTGAGTCAAGGCTAGGCTGAACACTCCATTTTGGTAGCTTTTCAGCCCTGAAGCCTTGCAGTTCTGACAGGGCCATATGAAGAAGGTAACCCCTCACAATACCAGTAGTGTTGCTGGGGAGAGAAGACAGCCCTCCCTCTCCATTGCCACACAGACTGAAGGGATGGTTCCAGAATTAGAGAGAAACAGGAGCACATAGAGAAGGATACTTTCAACACTGTCTTGGGAAACATGATGAGCCAGGGGCACCAGGCTCTGCCAGGACTGCTAATCACTTTAAAACATGTGCTATTGCCATACTTTATAAGCTCTCAATACGTTTTCTCTCAATATGTCACTGCAGAGGCAATTGATTTAGATGCAAAATTCTCTTCATTAAATAACCTCCTGACATGCCCCTTTTAGGGAATGAGACTTTAAGTACTGTGAGCAAAGTGAATATCCTGTGATGATTACAGATGGAATTTGACTGGGATTAAAATCTGGGAGTTTCTGGTTGATAGTGTTTGCCTGTGCCCACCTGATTTAAGAAAACAAAAAATACTTTGTGGGGTATGAATTTTCCAAAAACAAACAAACAAAAGCATATTTGGTGAGACTTTTTTTTTTTTTTCTTTTTTTTTTAAACCATTTGCTTTTAAGTTTTAGCATTGGCCCGAATTCCTTGTATTCATCTACTGTGCCAGTAGCTACAGTGTCACTGATGTCAGTGGCTCCCTGAAGGCCTAATTCCATCAAAGATCAATTTATTATTTTTATTCTGACAGTGCTTCTAGGGACATTGCAAACTGCTGCAACTAGCCTCAGTGGGGAAGCTTTCAGCTTAGTTTTTACAGTGGTCTCTAATCTTTATCCTTGGGTAAATTTTAGGAGAGAGAAGAACTTTTCCCACTGAAGGCAGTATAAACACTCTCACGATAATCAAAAAGAGCTGAGAAGTCGCTTCTCTTTAGTTTTACTTCTCTATATTAAACTTATGAATAAACAGAAGTTTTTAAATAGTCTGCAATTTATCAGTATATGAAAGGAGTTCTTCCTCTGTGTTCTAATTCCAAAAGCTAAGATACGAGTGTTGAGAACAGTTTATTTTTAGAAAAAAAAATGAAGGCGTTCAGAAACAAATGAACAAACAAACAAAAATTACAAGTGAAAACTGAAGCACCAACAAGACGAGGTTTCATAAAGATGTGCAGAAAAGATAACCAATTATACAGAACACCTTGAAATCAAGACACTATTATTAAATCAGTCTAATTTTCATATAACAGTAAGTTTCCCTAGCAGGTCCACTTCTGAGAATGTAAAAACAGCAGGAGAACGTTGTAATGAAATATGAGATACATGTGTTGACACAATATTCAATGACTGACTTTTCCCTCCTCCAGGTTGCAAGCTGAGTGCTGAGAAAAAAAGAATGAAAAACTAATTCCCTTTGCCTTCTTGGAGCCAATACTTTTGCAAAGTATTATTCTCCCACTTTTTTAAGTGTATTTCTCTCTTCTCATTCTAATGATGGATAAAATTAAGACTGCCCCAAATATGTTGGTAATTCAGAATTTATTATCACTTTTAGACAATGTAATGCATGTCAGTGACTATCACATGAAATATAAAACCATAAATTGAAGTAAAGTTCTGTGTTTAAAGCTGTAAAAGCTTATTTCAGGGGAAATAAATTTAGAAATTTGTACATAAAACCCTTATCTATTCCTGCCTAAAAATATGTACTGTCATTGTATGACTAGATTTTTACTCCTAATTCATAACTGCTAGAGATGCTCTAAGTAGCATTGCTACAGATCTAGTACTGTGAAGTAGAATAATGGCAGCTCAGTAACAAAAAAAAAAAAAAAAAAAAAGAAAGAAAGAAAAAAGAAAGGAAAAAAAAAAGAAAGCTGTTTCACAAAGCATTAATGGAGAATGAGAAAACCCATTCCCTGCTGTTCCTCCTAGGGCTTAGTGTAGGATTACATCACAATTTTTTTCTTTTAATCTTCATAAAAAATCACAGCCTAGCAGGAACATCATGAGCCAATACTACTAGAAATAATGTATGTGAATTAATAGTTTAAGGAGAGGATAATCTAGTGATGTAATCATGCATTCCAGAATGCTTGAATGCCACCTGTGTAATCTGTACAAATTATATGTCACCACCTTCAGATGCAATTCTTACCTTGTGCAAAAAAATTAATTTGAAAAAGACCCAAGTTTCAATTTCTTCACATATTTTCACATCTAGTAGGCAGCATGTGAATAGATAAGTTACTATTCAAACAAGCACTAAGTATCAAGACAGTTCTTACTGGTTCAATAGCCAAGTTAATGCTGGTAATCTTTGGCCAGAAAATCTTGAATTTTTTTAAGTATAATGGACCAAGTTCAGCAAAAATAAAGGCAGGATGTTTCCCACTTTGTTGAAGATAATTAGGATTCTCTGAACAGATGGGATAAACAGGATTAAGAGGTCTCAGGCAGAGGAATTATGTGTGCACATAGCTCTCATATTTAGAGAAGGCTTCAACATTAAGATGCTATAGAAAAAGCGCCTCCATTCAACAACAAATTAACAGAGGGATAGCTGTGGTAGCCATGATTTGAGAACTCTTGGGAAACTGAACTCTTCAGATCACTAATTGCAAGGTCTAGCAGACATGTTGAAGGTTTTCCAGGAAGTAGAGTCTTGTAGCTACCTGCACACATTTGCACAATGGATGAGTATGTCCCATTTAAAGTACGAGTTTAGAGCATTTCTTAACTTTTGAAGGTGCTTATTTTCCATTGGGGGGGGGGGGGGAGGGGGAGGAAAGAAAGAAAGAAAGAAAGAAAGAAAGAAAGAAAGAAAGAAAGAAAGAAAGAAAGAAAGAAAGAAAGAAAGAAAGAAAGAAAGAAAGAAAGAAAGAAAGAAAGAAAGAAAAAAAAAAGAATCAAATTTGGAACTGAACATTTTGCTAGGCATCTTTCTAAGAGAACAGACATCTCCTGTTTAAGGTGGGCAGATAGCTTATTTATATTCATGGGGGAAAGATGAGAAGGAAAATTGATTTCTTGAGTGTAGTTTAGCATTTTCTTCACAAACATTAGGATTGGAATGAATATAGTGACATTTCTTTAGTTTTCAAGGAGTGCAAAGCATTCTTTAGACATAGAAATGATTCAAAAATACTTAGCACAACCTTTTTTATCATTCCTTTCCTCCTTGTCTCTCTATGGCTGAACTTTACAAAGTGCATGATGGGTTCTTCTACGGCTATAGGAGCTCATATCAACACATGATCAGTTCAAGCAAAGAAGAAATGGAAATGCAGTGTTCAGTAAAAATCAGAAAGACTTGCACATGCAGCAGATACTCCCTAAATGGGCTGTTAAGGGAAGTAAACTGTGAATCTTAATCTGTAAATATTCTAAAACAGCTTTAGAAGGGTTCACGAAAGTGTATGCTTGTATTGCAAATGACAGTACTGATCAAAATAACAGGATCTCTTCTCTTACCAGATAGAGCTGCAATGAACTGATTGGAATTTCATTTTGAGGTCATCTCTGGTCTAAATTGTCTTCCCCCATACATGTATATTCAATAACCTTTGTGATGTTAGTGACATAATCCCATCAGTATTTCAAATTTTCCAGTGCAGTCTCTGCTTGATGTTTGGATATATACATGCAGTCACCAACAGGAAAAAATATTTTTATGTATACTACATATATTTACACAGAATCCTGTAACCTAAAGTATTTCAGTAAGTTTCAGAAACTGTACACCTTTAGCAGACTTAGAATAAATCTGCACCAGAAATGTTTGCAACAGCTCAGCAGCATAGAATAAAACACCAGTCAAAAGCTTACTTGCTCCTCATTTATGAAAATGCTAGTAGTGGTTTATTTAGATTAAATATTTTTCACATTATTTATTTATTTATTTATTTATTTATTTATTTACAGATGCTACTTAATTTGTTGGTGGGGAAGGGGAGAATTTTTCACATACATGCTAACAAAACAAGTTTATTATTTCTTTCCACATGAACGCCAAGTTATGTATGTGGTATTCAATTAATTTTCCTTTGAAGGTTGAAAGCGACAATGGGGTTTGTCTAGATGAGGTTGCAGAGTTCCAGAAAGTCTGGAAGTAAAATACAGTGTTCAGTTGTATAGATGCAATTCTACTGCAATAAATTAACTTATTTCTGTATTCATACTAATGTAAGAAAAATATTAATATCATTCTTGAAATCTTATCAATCCCAGTTTTTTTTTAAGCTAGCTGTATAGTTCTCTGACTCCTCATTCCTGTTCCTTGTATTGTCAGCTGCAAAGATATCTGCATTTCCAGTTCTGAGGAGTAGTACCTAAATTTTAAGAGACCTGATAAAGGATGCTATATCCTAACTCACATAAACAGCTGTGCGTAATAGAAGTGTCTGATATTGATCAACTTTTAAATTATTGCATTATTGTATTATCAGTAAGCATTATACTACTTAAAATATTATTGTAGATATTAAGTGAATGCTAAATAGTGAGATTTATGAGTTAAAAGGCTGGAAATTCAAATCTGACACCGGGACATCACATTTGCATAAACATCAAATACTGAAAGAAGGTGAAAATAAGTGGAGTACTAAGGGCTAAATTCAGTTACCTTTTAGTTATTGTTGTGAATTTAATTCATCACTAGAATCCAAGTCACACAACTTTTCACTACTTTAGACTCAAATCTTTGGATGTTTAACTCTGTCTTTGGTAGTTCCTTTGCTGAAGCCAAAAAATAACCTTACTGCTTTATAAAGAGCATTTTAAGCAATCTTTGTCCTAGCATTTAGGCACAATAATGCACAGCTTTAAAAGCATATAATTATGCTACTTTTGCTGAATTACATAGTGAGCAATGAGTTATTTTTATTTTTTTTAAAACACAATATGAAATTGCGTGCTACAAATGAAAAAATGAAAATATTTAGAGGCATAACAAAGTCAGTCTTCCTCTACTAACCCACAAAATGCATGGATTGAGATACTCATTTAAGAAATCAATTTTAGAATCCTGGGCTTCATCTTTCCTGGAAACCAAAGCCAGCATTATGACCATAGTTCAATGAATTGCCTCTAATTCAAATTTTCTGTTTCCAGATTACCAAAATGGGTATGGTAGAATTGATATGCAGGCTTGATCAGGACAGAAGCTGGTTAAACCACTGACAAACACGAAAATGTCTGAAGATAGATCAGCCTCATACTCATAGCTGATGCAGGTGATAGATACAAATTAGTCCTTACACTGAATATAAGAAAAATACTATTTTTCTCTGGGAGAGTGATACAGTCCCTCAAAAGCTGTGGAGACCACATTGATACAGACCCTCAAAAGCTGTGGAGACCACATTGCTGCAGACAGTTTGGAGTATCATATCCCTGGAGTTTTCCAATTCTGAGCTAGCAGGAGCTACAGCCGACCTGATCTTCTGTTCTTTTCAACATCTCCATCATTCTTTGAAATCTACATTACACTGAACCCAGTTTTACTGCAGCACATCCTGGCTTTGATCCTAAATCACGCTTGTGGCTCTGCCCATCAAGTAGCCAATCCTTCCTGATGCCAATGACTGTAGAAGAAACATATGTCCCCAGGCAATTCCTCAGATGACTACTTCCAGCAGAGGACAAAGAAAAGGATGAAAAGAAGTCAATTTTTGGTAAGTGGAGATCTAAAAGGTGAAGCATTCACCTGTTTATCCCTCCTTGCCAAGAGTTGTTTTGAAGTGCTAAATTTAAGCAACCACCCAGACTGTCTTCTCTTCTGGGTGATGACACAATGACATTCAGTAGCATTAGGAGATCTGCCCGCTTTTAAAATCAGTTTCTGTAAATCTGAAGAAGAGGAAAATTTGCTCTTATTAAAGTTCAGATTAAAAAAAAAAAAAAAAAAAAAAGGGCTATTTGCAAGCAGATACTGATCATCAATGCTGACTACACAGTACAGTGAACTCGTCGATAATTACGGCGCTATGTTTTCCTTTCTAGTTGATATAACTTCAAAGCAAATTAACCTGAGCGATACATTTGGTATTTTTAACGTGCTATCTTGTCAGATGTACAGTACAGTAAGAGTCACCGGCTGGTGAGATTATGAAATTGTGGAACAGTTGTCTGCTAATACATACATCACAATACAATAGCTAAATCACCAACTTCAAAATGAGTCAAGAGCTCTGAAGTGCGGATCAGACCGAAAAAGATCATCCTTCATCTTCATCTCTGCAATGTTGTCCAGCAATGAGGCTCTGAACCTTCTTATAGATAATGAATTTTAAAGAAAGAAACTTGTTATTGTTGCCAAGAAAAAGTGAAAATAATGTTACAAAATCAGTAAGATTGAACTAAGAAAATAAAAAGGACTAACACTGATTTTTTCACTAATTATCGGAAGGAAACAAGATTTTCATGCCTATTTTACATTAAGATAGTAAGAACCTGCTAGAACCTTCAGACTAAGCACACAAATCCTGGATTTGCAATTCCATGATATACATGATGAATCTCTGCACACATTATTTTGTTGCCAGCTATTCAGATCTCTGCATTTTACATCTCCCAGATGCTGTCAATCCACAGAAGAACTATTTTAAAAAGTGCCTGATTGCAAGCTCTGCTGTAGATTTAACCTTGGTAGTTTAGATACACAAAAAGTCTGACTCTCACAGACAAAACAAAACAGGGGAATATTTTAGCCCTTTACAGAAAGCACTAAACCATTTTACTAAAATCAATGCTACAGAGGATACAGTATCAGGGTTTTTTTTTTTTTTATCTCTCTTTCCTCCCCCATTCCCCTGAGAGTACTATATTGAATAGTTTACTATCTTGCTGTAGTACTATACTGTAATAGTAAGTAATACGTCAAAGCTATGTTTTGGAGCATAGTGACACTGGGATTTTATATCAGACCACAAGTTTCAGAATAATCAATGTATATTTATAGTGACTTAATTACAGTGATGAGGTATGTTTCTGCTGCCATGAGAAAAACTGACAGGAAAAATATAGTATCAATTATATATAGCATAACCCAGTGCAGTTTTGCAAAGTTTGCTATTAAGAAAAACCATTTTACCTCACTAGAGGTAATAGATTTTTCAATAAGAGGCTTTGGAGACATACTGTGCATTACAACAGGCATAGACACCAAACCCATAGAAGCAATCATCTCACCTGAAGCAAGCAGCAAGGCTTTAATGAACTGATATCTGGTTGAAACTCACTTGGACTTAGGCAAAACTTTCTGATATTCTGAGTCTCATTCCAGACCTGAAAGAGATAGCAAAGATGTGTCAGACTGTAATATTGATACTCCTGAAATGTTTTAGGGATGTCTTTTGAAGTTGAAAGTGTCAGATTTGAAAAGTATCTTTGTTGGTTTCTTAATTTATTAACAGCAGACCACAGCAAGAGACCCAAGAAAGCAAAAAGAATTTTGTTGTTCACTCAGGTGACGGTAACTTTGAAGTCTGTAACTTTTCTCTTTAACAAGCTGAAGTTTGGTAGCAGAGAAAGTGTACAGACTCAGATATTCATATCACTTAGCTGCCTTTATCTGTTTAGAAGCAAATAGAACTGATTACGGAAAAAGAAAGGTGTGATTTTTATTCTTCTGGAGGGATGTTCTGTAAAAAAAGGAGTTTCAAATTTTCCTCACTGTCCTAACATGTCACTTTTGGTCGTTATCCAGTTCTGTGTTAGGAAGTTTGGCTTGTACACTATGTGAATTAGAGGCCAGTAGGAAGAATCCTCTTAAGAACAGGGAAAATAATAATAATAATAACAACAAATGCTTTCCATATTTTCTATGGCACATTTACTCGATACAGCACTGCACTGGACAGTGAGTACAAGGCAGGAGAGTCAAGTATTCATCTCGTTCTAGATACAACTTTTCTTATGCGGGCCAAAAAAGAGAAATCTAAAGTCAAATAACAGTGGCAAAAACAATTCCCTGCAATATGAGAGATCCTGTTTCAAAGCAATCTACCTGATTGTTGGTTAGCAGGGATCTGAACAGCATTTTCTAATATCCCTAAGGAGTGATTTGCACTATAGTGGCTATCCAGGAGGATTTCTCTAACATTTTTAAAATTAAGTTTTATTAATTGATTATAAAATCAGACAAGACTATGTTGAGCTTGGAGACTGACTTTCTATGTTAAATTCTTCATGGAAGTTCCCTCTCAGATAATTTCAGCAGAAGACAGAAAAGTGAGTATCATTTTGATGTAAATGATTACATATTCTTTGAGCAAAATTTTGGGGAGAGATACTTTAGAGAGCAGTCGATAGGGCACTTTAGCAAAAGTCAAGTACCATTACCAAACTGTCAGTTTAAAAAAAAAAAATAAAATAAAATCAAACATGGTTTTGCATTGTTCTTTTATTTATTTTGGCAAGGGGGAGGGAATGTAAAAAACCTGCAGTATAAATACACAAGAAAGTGAGCGTACTCACAGAACCTTTCACTTCTTTAAACATTTTAAGAAATGTTCTGAAACCTCAACGGAACCCAAAAAAATAATATGTCGGAAGTCTATAAATCATTGCGATTTGCATTAACATAATATTAAGAATTTCACTCAAACATGAACAACAATAATATGTAGTAGTGAAGTAAATGTGTAAAGCAAACATTTTGCCTTTATGTGCAAATATGACTGTCAAATCAAAAAATGATCATCAAAGTTCTAACAAAGAAGGAGGTTCAGAATAAAACTGACTCTGAAATTGGCCTCCACACATCTGTAATGACTATCTCTTCTTTTTGTTTCTTCTTTTCCCCTCACTGATGCTACAGCCAATCCAGAGTTTGAAAGAGAACTGCATTTTATCCACCTTTTTCCTGTATTTCCAGCTTAGTAATCTTCTGTTATTTCAGTAACAGTTCCCATGCTAAGGGAAGGACCCACATTCTCCCACTAAAACTGCTCGTCCCATTCTGTTTCTATTTATAAAGCTATCTGTTGGAAATGTTCTGTTCCTTATGTTTTGGAGAGAGGAAAAGAAATTTTACTCAGTTTTATGAAACAGTCCACTCTTGCAGTCTGAAATATTCTTAAAGTTTGTTTGTTTTTTAAAAAGCAAACGTAATAATGATATTGATATTGAGTAGGATAATAAACGTTATCACATTTACATTGTAATAATAACTTGAAGTTTTACCCCTTTTCTCTTTAAACAAGAGATGAACAAAACAGACAATTGTTAGTAAAAATCATGTTAGATTCTTCTTTTTCCTTCTGTTTTTCCTGCCTCAACATCATATACATAAAACTCTGATGAAGCACTGTTTAAAATATGTGAAAATTTCATGCCTCAATGTTTCCATTTATTGTGTGGTTAAGTATCACAACAAAAATCCTGCTTTCTTTCAGATTTGCAGTAGCTTATCATCACTTTTCTGTTGAGGATGCTGAAGGTTCTTTAGAAGATGAATATTTAGTCCAATAGCAATATTGCTGGCTTGAAGCTTTGAAAACTCAGGTAATTCTTTACTTCGCTGAAGACTTGCTATGTTTTTTTGTTTTTGTTGTTTTCATTATTTATATTTTTTTATTTGGGAGAAAAAGAAAAAAAAAGAAAAAAAAAGAGAAAAAAAAAGGCTAGCACCTGACTGATTTGTTTGATAACTGATATTCTTAAAGCTTCAGAAATGTACTCAGAAAAATTTTATGGTAGGCATAATGTCATATACATATGTAATGCTATATACAGATTTGAAATGTGTTCTTCAGGATTGTTTTATTTTTCCACTAAGGGTTTGTGCCACTTCTCAATTTAGGATGCAATATGTTCTTGAAAAGAATACAAGTGTTTGGTCAAGTAGTTATAGTGCTAGCATAAACCTCTGACATCTCTGGTAATTCCATGCTTTGCTTTAGAGTTACTGCACAACCATAGAGAAGGCATTTTGTCTGTCAGTTGCAATTCCATATTTGTAAAATGAAAATAATAGTAGTATTCCTCCCTGCAACTGAGGTGCTGTAAGGGGTGCAGTATTCACAGGGATGAAAACTACATCAGTGTTTTAGGTACATGAAGAATGATAGATTATTTTTAATTAGCAAAAACATTTTGTGCACTCACGAAAGAGAAGGGTGACACTATCATTGCTGATTTTGTCAGCCTAGAATGGAGGCAGCACAAGTCTAGCACTGTGGCACCTGAAAAATGAAAGGAGGAATGTGATTCATGGAAGCCCTAAAGTGATGCATGCATATTGACATTGCAAATCACAGGGCAGTAAATACTGGTGTCACAAAAAGAGCAGAAGAACAAACAAACAAAAAACCAATAATGTAGCTTCAGTATTATGGAACCTTATCACAACTCTCTTTTCTCATGTTAATGCATTTTGCATGCTGTAGAAATTATACTTCTGAGAAGAGCCACTTTTCTGTGTTCTCTAAAGATTATTCTTTTACTCAGTGTTGAATCATGCATATCCCTTCCTGAAATCATTTTAATCTTCCCTCTCAAGCTCAGCTGCATTGAAATGTATATTCTGTATGAATGCTGCTTTCGTGGAACAATTACTCCATTTTGATTAGAGAAGTGCTCATGAGATCTCCACAAACTAAAGTCCATTTTAAATAGAATTACTTTTGATACAGACCTGTCTCTTCCTGTGAGATAAAGGTCTCCTGAGATTTCTGACATCTTTTACCACTTATGAGCAGCTTATTTTTTGATTCTCAATGCAACTGGAGGACTGGGGTGGGGGGAGGATATTCAAAGCGTTTTCATCTACATAAAGGTAGGGGAGGAGAGTAGGACGACTCCCTAATAACACTATTAGAAACATTGAATATGAATTTTGTTTTGGGAATAGTATAAAATAAAAGTAGTAAATCATTACTCGAGACCCTGTTGAATGAAAAGTCCTGAAGTAAATAAGGAAAAGAACTGGTTCAAGCAAGATGCAGAAAGTAGAGGGAAATCTGCCAAAATTTTCCTAATGATCAAGTTCACTTTCCCAGCATTGAAGAAAAATTCTTTGTCTGTGTAAAACTGTCTAAATAACAAGTAAGAACACAACTTTGTTTAGTCTTTCCTTCTTATATTTTTGGTAATAAGTGAGAAGCATGAGATGTATAAGATGAAATGGATGGGAATCCTACACTTAAGAAAAAAAAAACAACAAAGCAAGAGGAGACGAGGATTGAACAACAGAAGAACAGTAGGAAAACAATATGAAGATTTTTACTGCCTCTGTGCTTCTTTATATTCTCTCTCTATTGAAGGAAAAACGAAAACAAACAACAACAACAACAAAAAAAAACATTGGAAAGACAGTCCTCTTTGCATTAGGAAGGAAGGAATAAGCAAAAAAATGGGCATGTTTTTAAAATATATAATTTAATTCTTCTCTCTGCTTATGTTGTCAGGAATATCCAGCAAGCTGGTAGATCCAAAAGAAACAAAAGCAAAATAGATATCTGAATTAGAATTACACAAATGAAGCACAATGTCATTTTATATGTTCTTGCAAAGAAAATGTTCTTCGGCTGTGGGGTTTGCTGTCATCAGTGACCTTTCTTTACTGTCCAGTCATAGGCATTTGAAAGACGTGTTTCATTTACAAGAATGTTCTCCTACAAGTAAAGAATTGCGCATTTCTCCACACAAACAGTATCTCAAACAAAAATCAATTACAAACAAATGCACATGAAAAATCAAAACCAATTCACAAATAATTTGCAGACAGTCAAAAAGACTAAATTCATAGAATAAACTGATTACTAGTAATAGCCTGTCTCTAATTTGGAACGACACCAGCTGCCAGCAGTTTACTGAGAATTCAGATTTTGGTATAGAAACTCTTTTCACTTCATCCATCATAGTCTGACACTAGTGGTTTGGAAGATTAAGGAATCAAAAGTAAATAAATTCTGCTTGTTGCCTAAGGCAAGATTTAGTTTGTTACTCGGCTTGTTGCAGTATGCTTTACTTTTAATGAACTTTTTAATGAAATCCACTTATTTGCATGATCTGTTTAAATTATTCTGTGAAAGAATAGAACATGCTTGTGTGTCTATGAGTTCAAAAAGAACGAAACTGCCATATTAGAGGAACAGACTGTCCAGCAAAGTGGTGAAGCCCCTGATCCTGGAAATTTTCAAGAAATGGGCAGATGTGGCACTGAGGGACATGAGCTAGTGGGCATACCATGGTGATGGGCTGATGGATGGACTAGATAATCTTAAAGGTCTTTTTCAACCTGAATGACTCTATATTGCTAATTCAGAGGCCAAGGTACCTCTTGGCACACAATTAGTATTCTCTTGATTATCAATAAATGAAACCAAATTAACTGAAATGCAAAAACTAAATTAAATAAAAACAACAGGTTTTTCGTAGTTGTTGTTTGTTTTTTAAAGGTAGCAGTGGAGATAAGAAAAGGTTAATACACAGTTGTGTGAAAGAAAGAATGGAAAGATAGCACGGAGCACTTGTGACACAGGGAGAACAAAAAAGGGGGTGAGGTTTCAGTGATATCTCTACCTTCTGTCAATAACCCAAGCCCTTAACCAATCCCTGGTTAAGTGCTAAGATAAGATTAGGTAATACAATTTTGAAAGGTATTTTTTGGCCAGCGAGTTTGGGAAAGGTGGCAATAAGTAACCTTACCAAAAAAAAAAAAAAAAAAAAAAGCGCTTCCATTTGGCCAGCCGTCCTGATGGTGGCACTCTTCACATTTAGATCCAGTCACACCTTCCGCATAACGAACAATACAGTTGATTTAGTGTTCAGGAATAGGTAATTTAAAGACAACCTTCCCCCATTTTTTAAATGTTTGACTCCAAAAACAGCTATATTAATGTGCTATTTTAAAAATAATGAATTTTAATAGTGACAGAAGGAAATCATGTCATTCCAACCTCAAACGTTCTGTAGTCTTCTCTATATTTTTCTCCTACCACTGTATATGGCTTAGAGGACAGATTTTCCTACTCGGTGCTTTTATTTGATCTGTTCATTCTCTTTTTTTTTTTTTTTTTTTTTTCAGGATAAAATACTTCTACAATATTCATTAATTCAGCAGCAGCCCAGGAGTGGGAGTAGGGTGTCGTTTTGGCACTGTTCCTCCTGCTGAGCCATCAGCTCCAATAGAGAGTATAATCACATCTTAGAATTCAATGGGCTCTAAGTTCTAGAGGTTCTTTCAGTTTTTGTTGATGTTGGGTCTTGTGGGTGGAACATGTTGGTAATGTTCCTTTACTTCATACCTGTGCCTCAAGGAAAAAAATATTCTGAACATGACAGGATTTTACTGATTCTTGCATTTCTGCATTGCTACCTTCCCACATTGGGTCAAAACTACTTTTAATATATAGGGGTCTGGAAGTTTATGTTAAAACTCTGGGAACAGTTTGAAGGACAGCCCTAAATTACTGTCAGAAAATTAGAAATTGCATGTTTCTATGCACATGTTTCCATTTACATGTTGAAACTGGCTATGTTGAAATTTGCATATATATTGGAAATTCTCAGAGAAATTAATCCTGTTCTCGGACAGCAGCTCAGTTCATCCCTCTACAAACCCATGTGCAGATCAGCCAAACAATTTGTCTTGTCAAGTGATTCAGACTAAAGATATACACAACCAACCCAAGTACGACTAAACATATATTTTAGCCTGAAATAAAACTGTTAAGTAAGTCCTTCTCTTTTCTTGTCTTTCAATTCCTTGCCATAACTTGGAGGGGGAGGGGGGGGGAAGGAAAAGCAGAGTAGTTTTTAGCCTAATTGACAGCAAGGAACTACTGAAAAGATGTTGCTTTTATTTGATAGCAATATTCAACAGCCTCCCTCAGATTTAGAGAACTGTTGTGCTAGGTGTACAAACAAGTAAGGAAAAAAAGACAAAGCTTACTCCAGCACATTTAGAGTCTTAAAAGGTGCAAAAA
This sequence comes from Alectoris magna, assembly GCA_030625065.1. Taxonomy (NCBI): domain Eukaryota; kingdom Metazoa; phylum Chordata; class Aves; order Galliformes; family Phasianidae; genus Alectoris; species Alectoris magna. Next base: position 30,036,470 of record CM060563.1, on the reverse strand, counting down.
ATGTATAGGCAAAAATACAGAAAAAAAAAAGTGTTGAAATGTGTAAGGGAAGAACTTATATAAGTATCAGTTATATGTTGTTAGGATTTTTATTTTTATTTTTATTTTCATTTAAACTAGAGAGGGCAGTGGGGAGTTTAATTAGGAAAAAAATAAAGATAGAGAGAAATAAGAAAAGGAAGGCAATTAATGTTGCGGTTTGTCACTTCCTTCAACATGATTAACAAATAGCATTTTGTAGGCCATAAGAGAGATGATCTTTGAGGAAGTATTTGAAAGTTATATCACTTATATGAATCATATCAGGAAAACAAAAAATAAATCACAATTTTAAGTTATATTCTACCAAAATAATACAGCCAAAGAAATGTGACAGAGATATTTATCAGTTTGAATAGTATTATATCTGTGAATAATATTGCCAATAAATTTGTTATCAGCCATCTTAAGGAATATATGGTAAAAACTGGTGAAAGACAAAGGAAGCTGACTATTAGCAAGTGCAAGTGAAGACCATCTTACAGCGCTTTTCTAAGAAGAGCCATTAGCATGGGAGCAAAGACAGGCAATCAAGCAAGATGATTTGAAAAGCGAAAACAACAACAACAACAAAAAAAAACCCACACACAACAGTTTGCTAGATTAAAATTTGCAGAAAAGTTAATGTCACAAATACTAACGGAAAAGAGAACATATATCTATCAGGAAGCAGCCACTGAAGTGAGAGACATAAAATCGGGTTTGGAGAAAGGAAAGCGTAAAGGACAAATTCAGGTCAAGAAGGGTAGATGTCATAGCTGAGAAGGTGAAATGAAGATAAGAGACTGAATTGTGGACTGAGTGACTATCTGCATCTTCTTTGACACCAGAGAATGTTCTGGTGAAAAAACATTCAACAGAAAAAAACTGACACTGCTGAAGTCTGAATAGAAACATTAAAATATGAGGTTTCCTCTCTGGAACATGCTGCCCAGAGAGGTTGTGGAGTGTCCTTCTCTGGAGATGTTCAAGACCTGCATGGATGCCTACCTGTGCAACTTGGTCTAGGGAGCCTGCGTTGGCAGGGGGCTGGACTAGAGGATCCCTAGAGGTCCCTTCCAGTCCCTACAATTCTTTGATTCTGTAAAGCTGAAGGAAGGCTATGAAACTGTTAAGTAAAGTATGTTAACTGTTATGAAGTGTCGTGCTTTCCCTGTGTGGCTAAACACTGTGCAATAGGTGAAAAACCCAGAAAGAATTATTCAGTCTCTGATAAATTGGGGGATAGGACTGTTTGTTTAAGCTTTTTTAAATAGTATATATATATTTATGTTTATAATTTTTAAATAAAGATTTAAAATGTAAAAATTTTATTATGCACATGCATATGCGTATATATATATACACACATACAGATATATACATAAATATATATATATTTGACATCCAGTTTCACAGCAGGAAGTTTATTTAGGCTCTGCCCTGAAGTCACAAAGGCAAGCACCTTTGTGAAAAGCATTCACTAGATCATGAGAGAATTGTTTCAGTTGGAAGGGAGCCTTTAAAGGTTATATAAGTCATCTCCCCCACGAGGCACAGGGACACCTATAGCTAAATCAGGTCACTCGGAGCTCCCTCCAGAGTGACCTCAAATATCTCCAGAGGCAGAGCATCTACCACCTCTCTGGGCCACCTGCTCCACTGTTTCAATACCTTTATCATAAAAAATGTTTCCCTTACATCCAGTCCAAACCCCCTATTTTTGTTTGAAACTGTTTCTCCTTGTCCTATCAAAACAGGCCCTGCTAAAGAGTCTGTCCTCTGCTTTCTTACAGCTTCCCTTCACGTACTGAAACACATCTATCGAGTCTCTACAGAACCTTCTCTGAGACAAACAGCCCCAACTCTCTCAGCTTGTCCTCCCAGAGGAGGTGTTCTATCCCTCAGATCATTTTTGCAGCCCTTCTCCGGACATGTTCCAACAACTCCATGTCTCTCCTGTGCTTAGGACTCCACACCTGGATGCAGTTCTCCAGGTTAAGCCTCAACAGTGCAGAGTACGGGGCAGGATCACCTCTCTTTACCTGGTGATCAACCTTCTTTTCATGTGGCCTGGGATACAAGTGGCTTTACTGGACTGTGATGGCATATTACTAGATCATGTCTTACTTGCAATCCACCAGTATGCCCAAAGTCCCTTACAGAAGGGCTGTGCTTCCTCGTTTCATCCTCCAGTTTGTATTGGTAGCGGGAGTTGCCATGACCCAGGTGCATGGACTTGCACTCAGATTTGCTGAACCTCATGAGACTCACCTGGTCCCCTCGCTAGAGCCTGTCTAGTGAAAGGTGAAAGAAGTTGTCACTGGCTGGGTGGATGGGGGGAGAGCAGTGAATGTAGTCACTGCAGTAGAATGTAGCGAATGTAGTGGTGGATGTAGTCTACCTTGATTTCAGCAAGGCATTTGATCCTCTCTCCCACGACATCCTTATAAAAAAGCTGAGGAAGTGTGGGATAGATGAGTGGACAGTGAGATGGGTTGAGAACTGGCTGACTGGCAGAGAGCAGAGGGTCATCTTTGGTGGTGTAGAATCCAGTTGGAGACCTGTAACTAGCAGTGTTCCCCAGGGGTCGGTGCTGGGCCCAGTCTTGTTCAACATCTTCATCAATGACCTTGATGAGGGGATAGTGGCCACCCTCAGCAAGTTTGCTGATGATACGAAGTTGGGAGGATTGACTGACACGCCTGAAGGCTGTGCTGCCATTCAGTGAGACCTAGACAGGCTGGAAAGCTGGGCAGTAAGAAACCAGATGAGGTTTAACAAAAGCAAGTGTAGAGTCTTGCACCTGGGGAGGAATAATTGCATGCCCCAGTACAGGTTGGGGGATGACCTGCTGGAGAGGAGCTCTGCAGAGAGGGACCCGGGTGTCCTGGTGGATGACAGGTTGGCAATGAGCCAGCTGTGTGCCCTCACGGCCAAAAAAGCCAATGGCATTCTGGGGTGCATTAAAAAGAGCATGGCCAGCAGGTCGAGGGAGGTGATCCTCCCCCTCTACTCTGCCCTGGTAAGGCCTCATCTGGAGTACTGTGTCCAGTTCTGGGCTCCCCAGTACAAAAAAGACGGGGATCTCTTGGAAAGAGTCCAGCGGAGGGCCACAAATATGGTGAAGGGCCTGGAGCATCTCCCCTGTGAAGAAAGGCTAAGTGAACTGGGTCTGTTTAGCCTTGAGAAAAGAAGACTGAGAGGGGACCTGATCCAGGTCTATAAATATCTAAGGTGTGGGGTGCAAAGTGGTGAGGCCAGACTCTTTTCAGTAGTGTGTGGAGACAGGACAAGGGGAAACGGCCAGAAACTGGAGCGTAGGAAGTTCCGCACGAATGTGCACAAGAACTTCTTTACGGTGCAGGTGACAGAGCCCTGGAACAGGCTGCCCAGGGAGGTTGTGGAGTCTCCTTCTCTGGAGATATTCAAGACCCATCTGGATGCCTACCTGTGCAACCTGGTGTAGGGAACCTGCTTTGGCAGGGGAGTTGGACTCTGTGATCTCTGGAGGTCCCTTCCAACCCCAATGATAAAAAAATAAAAATAAAAATAATATATATATATATATATATTTTTTTTTTTAAAAAAAAAAGGCCCCACAGTAAAGGAGAGAAAGGAACTTCACAGAAACTGGGACAGGGGTAGTGAAAAGTTTATGTAGAAGTTGTTAGAAGAATGGGGATTGCAGACACCGTGTCTGGGGATGAAGGCCATAAAGATAACAGTGCAACAGCCGGAGAACAGTGAGGTGATTAGATGTCCACTGGGGAAGCTGGAACCAGTTTGGGGGGTGTCCCTCCCGCTGGGTTTAAAGTTTACAGTGAGGAAGACTACGAGCCTTCGCGAGGAAGACGATGAGCCTTCATCCCAGGACCACCCCATGAGTCACTACACACGTATAAGGGAGGAGGGACAGCATGCTAATGGGATCTCAGGAATGTACTGAATATGTATCTAAATTCTTGCAAACTATTGATTATGTATTAGTTCAGCCTATATCTGTAGCATGCTTTCTCCTAACGGTGGGCAAGTGAGGTGGAGCTATCCCCCTTGCACCAGGGTGTATGCGCATCACTCGTTAAACGTACCTGCTTTATAACTACTTTGTGGTTATGAAGTTTGATTTCTGCACATCACTAGGACACCCTGAATGTCATCTCATCCTCTAAGCAGTGTGTGTCTTGTTTCTAGAAATAATCACTGCTTTTAAAGACATGACATAAAATGCAGCTGCTGGACTTCTGCTGATGCTCAATGGGTCTTACGTGGCTTCCTAGTGAGAGATAGGTTTTCTTCTTCCACTCTCTAGTTGAGCAGAAAGATGGAGGTAAATTCTATCCAGGTGGTTACAAGACTTGGTCTAAAGTGTCAGATACATTTTTAAAGTTTTCTTTGCAATAATTTTTATTGTTTTTCATGTGCTGAAATAATGTATGTATAACCACTGTATATGGTTAGTTGTTTTCCATCTAAACTTTATTTTAACAAATGAGTATTATTTTTGCTGTCCTTGATGTGTCTTAGAACAACACAATGACATTCTTAAAATAATTTCTATTCAGTGTTCTAAATAATGTTTTAAATAGACGTACTGCGATCAGCCATTTCCTCATATTCAGAAACTAATAACACTGCTGCCATCCTCTGCTTTTCATTTATGTACGCTCATCTTACATTCCTACACATCTTTCTCTGCATCTGCCTGTGTAAGTCTTTGAAGAATAAATTGGGAATGCCTGTAATCAGTATCAACTATTATTTAATTGCCTAGAGGTTGGAAATAATGTTTGTGTGTGGCCAGTTGCAGGACAGATGTAACTGTCTAGGTGGCTGATAACATGCAAGGCAGATAGAGATTGTTTTCATGTTCCCCTGATGGTATCCAGCTGCAGTATTTGCAAAACTCCTATTGTGCTTGCATTTGTGTGTGTGTGCATGCACAGCTGGTTAATGAAGAATGCAGGCTGTTATGTATTTAAAACAGTAATCTAATCTCACTTCAGAAGACATTTCTTCCTCTTGCTGAAGAAGGATACAGCTCACCAGTCTTGGCAGAGCTGTTGCCAGATACTCTAGAATGGCATAACTGAATTATGAGGAAACGTAACTGAGATCTAGAGCCAAGAAGCACAATATAGCATGCACAGTACCTGCCTCTGCCACACTCTGGTGAAATTTCCAAGTCTTTCATTTGCCTGAGGAATACAATTATACACATCCTCCCTCTACTTATCTCAAAAGCTGAAGAACTGTTGGCAAGTAATACCTTATTATAATATACATATATTATATTATATATGAAATAGAAGAGTATCTCACTTCTGTCTGAAATATATCCTCACGAAAACTATCCAGCCTTGATTTCTGCAAAAGATTACCACTGAGAGATTTTTGGTTTCTGTACATCTTACAGTACACAAAAAGATGTATTTTTTTGGAAGAATTGGAAGACTGATCTTTCTTCTTTTCTTTTTTTTTTTTTTTTTTTTAATAATCTGAGTTCTGAAACAGATGGAAACAGACATTGTCAATAAATAGTTACTCACCTTTCCAGTAGATGGTAGTACAGATGTGCTTAAAAGTATTCAATTTGGGACTGAAATAAACAGTATGTAGACATTTTCATGTACTGAATACAGAGGAATTTTTAGCTATATCAGTTTTTAAAATTAAGTCATGTGAAACTGCTACAGGGAAAGAAAAAAAAGAACATTGAGACTGTGCTTATTCCAGCCACTGATCTTTAGCAAACAGCTACAATTTTTGTTTTGATAGAACACTTGGTTGAAATGCAAATATTCATAACTGAAGGACAGGGATCTCTATAAACCATTGACACTCATAATGATTTACAATTATAAAATCTGAGTGGTGGTGCATTATAGTCCCACTGAATGAGAAAGCCTTCGACTGTTTTAGACTGTATTATAAGCTGCACGTATTCGCTTTTCCTTTTTCTTTAATTGTGCTTGACTTTGCAGCATTGCAAGAAACAAGGATAAAAAAACCTTTTTATGACAAGCTGTACAGACTTTCCCTCACAGATTTTATCAGCACTAACTAAACATTCACATGATAACAAATACTGTTCATTAATGTTCTAAGTATGCTACCTAAATACAAGACATGTAAGTTGGAGATATTTGTAAAATGAAATGTAAATATTGCAAGTTTTCTACAAGTTTTTTAATTTTTTTACAATATTATGCCATTATTAAAAAATATATATATAAACAGAAGAATAACTGAAGGCAGGAAAAAGGAATTAATTGCAGTTTATATGATAACTGAAGCACAGAATGTATTGAAGCTATTTTAATTATCACATAAATGTAAGAAAAAATGAAATGTCAAAAAATGTCTGCTACTTAGCACACAAATTTCTAAATATTTCCAGTTGGGGAATATTAACATATGGTCTGTTAATAACTACAGAATGTTTTCATAAATCACATCTACACATAAATTCCTTGGGAGGATTTTAGCCATGGTTATTGCTACTAGCTCGTTTCAGAGCTGCATACACATGTAATGCTATACATGTTCAGTTTAAAATAAATCTCCATAATCTTTCTGAACACTGGTATTACCAGTGACAATTCATGTTAGTCACTAATGCAGTCACATCACCCTTGAAGCCGTACAGCATTATTATAAAACTCTAATTAAGAATATATTTATAAATATAAGACTTGCAGTATGGATACAAAGGAGCATAAAAACATTAATTTTCTGTTTTATCTGTCTTGTCTAATATATTATTATGATTACCACTAAGGAGAGTCTTATGCAGGATTTACACCTGAGGGAAAAGCAGGTGGTTCATTTTAAATGACACACTAAAAAAATCAAGAATGGTAGCAAGGCAGAGGGGGAATAATTATGTAGAAGACTAAGGATGCTGCTCCCATAATCTATTCCAGCAGAAATGGTAGCGATATGGCAACAAGAACTTCTACCTTCTGGATTATGTCAAAAGAGAAATTGTCTTGACAAATGAGGAAGATTTTAAATGGGAGTTTTCTCTGACCTACAATACAAGAAAAGGTTATGCTAATATGTTAAGGCACAGGCCTTTACTAATGGCTGAGCTGTAGACAAGGCAGTATAGCTCAAAATGAGAATCAGTTTTTTGTACTTCTTTCTCCCTGAGTGACTGAGAAACACTCATTATCCTGTCCTAGGTTATCCTATTATGAATGTTCTGATCTTATTATAAATGTTATCTGATATAACTGACGCAAACAATGATCTCAGAGAGGAAAGTATGAACTTTGCATCTAGCACAAAAAGGACAAACTACTTCTGTTTTTAAATTAACGACAGCAATTGTTTTGAGCAATACTCCATTCTTATCAACAATCATCTCTTTGTGTAACTATGCATATATATTTATTTCACTCCCAAATATGCCTTACTTCCGATCAAAGCCAAATTTTAACCTAAATTATTCTACGTGCACTTTTTTTCTGATAATGGTGAACTGAAAAAATATTAATCTTTTTAAAGCACCTTGAAGCCCACTGCTCTTTTCATCTGACGAACCATTTGAGGGAGTCTCAGTAACATCAGGGAAGCCTAATGGATATGGGTCACAATATATACAATTTATAACAATATATCATTTTCAGGACTCTTACTACAACAATGGTGGATGATTAAGCCATATATAAAAGGGGGGGGGGGAAGCTGTTAAATGACCAATAGAAATACCAAAAGTTAGTTCTGTATATTTCCTTTTTGTCTCATTTTTGTTAAGTTTGGTGTGACAGAAAATGAAATCTTCCTTGAATGTATTCCCATTGCAGAAGTGTTTTTAGGAGGCCTCTCAGGCTGGCTTCTTTGTTCAGTGTGTTTATGCATGATGGTATGAAGTTTCACTTCACTGATCATCTGTAGCTGCAAAACTCTAACCACTGTAATAGTTTCTGAGACTTCAACCTTCTCCCAAATATGACTACAATGTACCTGCAGAAATTATCGAAAGTTGTAGGACGTTGTAGGTGCACAGGCAGGCACAGGGATGCATTTAGAATGGTACTTAATGGCAGTTTGATGACAACCTTGGGGAATGAGGTTGACAAAGGGTACTGATATTGAACTTTCTCTGTTTTGATTTCCATGCTGAGTGTATCTATCTTCTCTCGTTTATTTTCATTTCAGACTGAAAATCAGTGTGAACATGATTGCATAGATGAGCACATACAGCTCTCACCTGGTAGGATTTTCCTGGATGGAAAGAACATTTTGGCACAAGGGGCAAACCAAGATTCACCACATTTCCACGCCCCTGAAATCTTGTTCTCTTGGCAGTACAGTAAGTAGTCCCGGTCTTGACAGGAACAAAAGCAAATAGACTAGCCTCCAGGCTAGTGTTTTGGGCACACTCTGGAAAGCAGAGATTTGAAATCTTCACCATGAGGTGGAAACAGCACTGTGGTCCTTAACTGCTCAGCTAATATGTAAAAAGTGCATTTGTTTTATATCCTATAGGAAACCTTACTCAGTATGCTGACTGTTTTGAATCTCCAACAGACATGCTTAACTGCCTCTTTGCTCTGTAGGTTTCCTTTTGTGTTGTTTTCTTATTACTGTTTTTTAATTGCACCTAAGCCTAAGATAAATTTAATGCCCACTCACGGTGGATTCTGGGGCACCAGGCAGCAATCTCTAAACCCATCATGACCAGACCAGTGGAAGTAAAGTTAATCAGCTCAGCCATAATAAGCTGAGAAGCAGTGGTGCCCTGACAGTTCTTATGCTTTCAAGACTAACCGGTAGCTGTGCACACATGAAAGATCTCACTGCACCGCATCACATGAAAGATACTCATGCTAGTATTTATAACGTAGCATTTCTAGGAGAAATTCACAGACTTCCCTTGCTTGTCACTGTTAAGACTGATAGGTATGGCTCTCACTAGCAGAGGAAAATGTAACACCATTGCCAGTGGTGACTTCTGTGTCAGCATTCAGATTCGTGTGCAATCCAGTTAAACTTCAGAAAAGCATCTGAAGTGAAATAGATTTCAAATACCATTCAAAATATTACTTGGAAACAATTTTTAATGAAATAGTTAATGAAGTGGCTTGCTAAAATTCTGATCACTGGCAATGACCTGATAACACACATAAATTTTGCTTTGCAAGCTTTCAGAGAGAAACTTTGAGGAGAGCAAGGTTCTGTAGAAATTATCAGTGTAAATTAGTTCTACCTAATAGACACTACAATTATCTTCTGATATAATTATAGGCCTATTTTGCAACTCTGCTAACTTTTTTTGATCTTCAGGAACAACCACATTGGCTAGCAATCACTAATGCAATACGACAGCTAGCATACAAACAACCTATCAAAAAGACAATATTTTTTAAAGTGTTTATGCAAAACAAACCACTGCTCTTCTCCATCTTTTGTATGTTTTTGAAATGCAAACTACCGCCCTAAGTTATTTTCTTAAATGACATATTTTATTATCCGTATTTTATGCCAAATTTCTTTTTTTGTGTGTGTGTGATAGCTATTTATCATAGTAAAAGCAAAACAGAAACATACTTCAATGTGGGAGTTTTATGTTTTATAGCAGAAGGCTTTAGTTGGAGGTAGGATTGATACATAAAAGTCTCATCCCATGATAACACATGCATTTCAATATTTACCTTCATTTTTGTCCTCTACAGTTAATACAATATTTCTCTAGCAGAAGCTGCTAAATGTATTTTCTCTTTTTTTATTCTTATTAAAATTGTGATTTGAAGATACATTCCTAAAGCTGTGAATAGTTATTAACATTTCTTTAAAGGCTTCAATATTTGAATGGCCAACTTCCAGCTTGAGTAATTACATTCTGCCTACTTAAATTCCCCACACAGTTTCAATTAGATAAGTTATTCTTCTGCTTTTTATGTCCTAAAAATGTTCTGCAGCATTGCTGCCACTATTAAACAGCTGCTGAATTTTGCCCCAGAGGTGCTCGCACTGATCCCTGCACGCCAAACACAATATACAAAACAAACCAAGTTTTTGCTGGATTAAAATTGTTAAATATAAGTTTTATGATTGCTAAGAATTATTTTCGAACACCCACATTTATGCTCAATTTAAAGGCAACAATAACCTTCCCCACAGTGTCCTACTAAAACCGCTCTAGAGAAAATAGGATTCATCTTCCATACACGCTCAAAGCATTTCCAGAGATTATTCTCAAGAATACTGTCCTAAAATCGTAGGCATATTGCCATACAGGAATCACCCCACCAAAGGAACTGGGGGCAGGATTTAGAAGATACTTCTCAGGCACTTAAAGCCTCAGAAAGGGAGTTAATAGCTACAGCAGGCAAGCTGGGGAGGACCCTTCCCCCTGTGCTTTTGGAAATGCTGTTAGGGCCTTTAAAAGGAAACACAAAACTATTTTTAAAAGAGTTTCCTCCTATACTGTGACCTCAGCCTGAAACTATGCAGTTGCATGTCATTTTTCTCTACCAAGGAAATCCTTTTCTTTCTCCCGCAGTTACGCTAGAGAGATTCTGATCCTTGAAGAGACAGGAAAGAAAGGCTCTGAAGTAGCAAAGGGCACCGCCTGCATCATTAAGAATTGTTACAGTGTGGGCCCAGGCTAGAAACGCATGATGAACAACGAGCCCGTTCAGATTATAATGGTTATCTTCAAGGTAATCCAACGTTGCCAGAGATTGCATGGGGAATCCCTGCATAACTGCGCATCAGTAATTAAGCCAAGTTCCAGAACAAGTTTCAGATTTGGGTCTTTGCAAATGAAGTCCTCCCTCTTTTCTTCTGAAAAGATTAAAATAGGCCTAGCACTGATAGACCCCTGTCTTAGGAAAAAGAAAAAAAAAAAAAACACCTATATGGAAACTGAAATGATTTCTGGGTTCAATTAAAAATGAAAAATTTAAATATAGAACCTGTGCGGGTTGAAGGAATAGGTAGCATTTATAAATCTGAATACTGCTGAGGCTAATTGGAGCCTTTTTTTTGTTTTCCTTCCACATTTCCTGGAGTTGGCGACATGCTTGGCAAGGTATACATACGTACCTCAGATCAGGCATCCTCTGATTCTTGGTGTTTTTTTTTTTTTTTTTTTGTTTTTGTTGGGTTTTTTTTGGTTGTTGTTGTTGTTATTTTGTCTTGTGCAACACAACTGGTTCTTTAGGAGAAAGATAGATACTTTTCTTGTTCACAATGCTTCTTCCTCTTAGGGGTTACAAGGCTTTTTCTTGATGAATTTGTGAGGTTTAATGGCATCACCTGTAACAGATTTTGCACTTTGAGTTGTCAGCACTTCTCTTTTTTGCTATTGTGTATTCTGTTTTCCCCCTCTAATCTTCAATCTTTATCCACACACTTTCTGTATCTGTGAATCCTTGCATGCAGTCCAATCTTTTTTTCATATATTCCATTTCAGATAGCAAATCTCCTCCCTTGCTTATCCATTCTCATTGCATCCTTTTGTGTTCTTTTTCAGCCCCATGTCCAGCATCAGGGGAAAAATACTGCCTACCAGTCTCACTCCTTATACGGAGCACTGCTTCAGGATACGGGCCTGAGCTTGAGCACTACTTGCTCCCTTCTGCTTACGCTGAGAAAAGTGAGGGAAGCACCTATTAAACTTTTCTTTGCAGCACCATCTAAAACACAGGTGCTGAGAGTAGCATGTCAGAAAGCATCCAACTTACAGCATCGTAGTGTGGCATAAGAACCTGGAACAAATCATGTCGCCTATGTAAGAACAGGGCAAGTTATGAATCTATGCAACATGCAGCTTGTGGAGTAAACCTAGGATGACACTAGTAGTTGATTAGAACTATGTCAAGTTTAAAAGGCCAACTTTTAAAATTAAACTATAATTGGAACATACCAGGGTTCCCCTGAAAATCAAGGTTGCCAGAATATGGCAAGCAGTTGCCTTCAACATTTGAATACTTTTTTTTTTTTTTTTTAAATTTCAAATGAAACATGCTCAAATTTTATGAATTTCCCTGACAAAAATTCATTTACACAGTGCCACTGTTCTTGTTATAAAAAGAATATTTTTTTGTCCATAGAAAACAAAACACAATTAGTCAATGTCCACACTAAATTATACACGTCATTTTTGCAAACTGACCCACTGAGTCCCACAGGAACAGTTGTGTAGGTTAGCTGCTTGATAAAAGTAATGGTCTTATAGAAATATTTTATTTTTTCAAAAAGACTTTCTTACAGACAGTTTCTGCTCCACATGAATTTGAAAAGGAATTTTCAGTTTTTCAAAATTTTCCCAAAGCAGGGTATTGAAACTATGCAGACATTTTACAGATCCTCCAAGTCTTCTCTGTACTTGAGTTGAATTACATATAAAACTAAAAACACTTACTTTCAGTATAATTTCTAATTAATATATCAGCTGAAATAATTATAAGGCCAGGATTTAATAGAAAACACCTTTAACGTTATAAAAGACTAAGACTTAAAAACCTGTGCTTTTTTCTTGTGTTAAGATAGACACTCAAACACATTAGTTATTACTGAACACTGAACGATTATATTTGCCTTTTATATTCAATTTGATTTTAAAAAGTGATAATACTTCAGCACATTTACCATGTGTTACTTAAGAAGCCATTATCTACTGTTTGAAATAATAGAGAAGACTCTAGATCTCTATGTATAATTAGCCAGTGTAATCTGCATTTTTTCTAAAAGCCTACAAAAGAAACCCTTGATAGTTAGTGGCTAAAAGGAACAATATTCTCCTCCTGATGGCAAGAAAGTTTTAGTTTTTAAAGGAACTGCCTCAGAATTACATATAATTTATCTTTCCTCATATTTTAATGATATTATTCTCTAAATGGAAACATGTGTATTATTATTAATATATTTCCACCATATGTCCTTTGATAAGAAAAGTGCAAGAGTGCATACAAGAACATAACTGAACATTACAAGTAAGTAAAGCTACAAAGTCTAATATTCTCAGTTTTATAGTATGGAATGTTACACTGACTCAATACTTGTCCCTGTATTTCCTACATTCAAGACGTAATTGGATTTTAAATTCAGATTTATTTTTTTTATGCACTGAGAAATTGTTGCCTTGATAATGACAAATCTGCAACTACCAATGAAGTAGTCTGCAGTTAAACAAATATAATTTACATTTTTTCAATTTATTAGTTCTAGCTTTACAAAGAATATTAAGAAAGACTGTGGTTGAAAGGGCCTTAAGTACTTCTTGAACAGGGCATTAGCACAGTCATTCCAGGCTCGGCGGAAACTGTGCTCACAACTGTTCACCACTGCATTCCCTATAGCTTTCTACTGTGGCATATTCTTTGCAACATATTTTATTTGGTTGTTTTGTTGGGGAGGTTGTGTTGTTTTTGTTTTGTTTTGTTTTTGAAAGATCACTGCATTGTTAACAGAAAAATAGAATTGATTTCACCTCATTTTCCTCATCAAATGTGAACTCATTTCAGTAAATGACATGCAGTAATGAGATGCGTACAATACAATTTTATGATTCACAAAATCAAATGCTTTCTTTAGATAGGTATGTATGTTGAGTGTACCATTTTCTAACTAGAATTAGTTTGTCAGGGAGTATTTATACGTACACACACATGTAGATAGATATCCCACCAATTCTCCCTTGTAAGTAGATCTGGGTAAAGACAAGGATCTGACTCTGAAATGCTCCAGCATTTGAATAAAACTCTGACTTGGATCTTGGTTATGACTCTTACTGCGATAATGAATCTTTGCTTGCCATTTGTACCCTCGATAGAACAGATGCTTGCTTATTTTCATCAAGCTTCATTTTAGACTCACTCCCCAAACATAAGGCAATGGCTTATTTGCCGTGACAGAAAATCCTGTAAGGCAATTACCAATCATCAGGCCTATTGCACTTTGCTATCTTTTTTTGCATTCGTATTCAGTAGTAACCAGCAAGAACTCTTTTTGGTCTACGAAACTGTCATCCTTTAGGTGGCCAGAATGAAACATTATGATCAGCTTAGTTTCAATGTTTTGTTCTGGTCCTTTCCTTCTAGACATTGATGAATAAATCTCTTCTGAACTTGTTCTTGCCTTAGTGTGTTGGATTCTTTAGGTCCATATCTAAAGGTTCCAAAGCAATAAGATAGATAGAATAAACACAAAAAAATGTCATTATAGCAGGAGCCAAGCTTAGGCTACAAACTGGAGACCTAAGCTTCTTTAAATTATAGGGTTTCTGGCTGGCAGTTCTCCAGTACTAAACAGTTATGTCCATGTTTAGCATTTTGCTTACAGTCCTTTCATAATTAAGTTATATCATTGCCATCTCTTGTGAATTGTCTATATAAGAAAAAAGCCATTCAAATATGTTGTGTATCTGTAGATGAATTTTAAAACCAGATAAGATAATAAAGTCACATTAAATAGCGTAAGGTAACAGAAGGTTCAAGCAGGAGGCTTTGTCAGTTTTAGCAGTCATCCTTAAATCAACAGTATAAATTTTAATGTAGTAATTGTATTACACCAAATGGATGTCTTAACAGGACACTATTTACGGGGTATGTAAGAGAAAACTCAAATAATATAAATATATTCATATTTTTCATAACCTCTTTGTTTTTAAATCTTCTGCAAACAAACCAGCCCAAACAAATCTTTGTTTTTGTAATCGACTTCATTTCTAAAACCCCTGCTGGGTTAGAGTTTCCAATTAAAAGTTGATTCTTTATGCATGTTTCATAGAAAATGTTTATTCTGACATTGTGCAGTTGTTTGTTTTTTGTTGTTGTTGTTGTTTGTTTGTTTGCTTTTCTGAAATGTATGGCTTCTACATTGCAAGAAAATGAAATGTTTTTAGTTCCAAAATCTGGTTTAAAACACATTGCTATTAAATGCTGTAAGGATTCACAGAGAAATGTCTGTTAATTTAACACATGAAGATAGGGAGATCAACAGTTTTTTGACACTGTTTTTTGGCAGGGATTCCACCTATGTGAGGTGTAAGCAGGCGGACAAGCTGCTCAGCCTGGTGGTGGAGCTCAAGGAAGAGGTGCAAAGATGGAGGACCATCAGGGAGTGTGAGCGGGAGATAGACTGGTGGAGCAACTCGCTGATGTGCCAGGAGGAAGGGTGCCAGAGAGATACCCCCAGAAAAGTGGAGGGCCCCCAGCCCTGTCACAGTCAGACCTCCCATAGTCAAACTGAGAGAACCAGCTTGAGGGAAGAGGAGGAATGGCAGCAGGTCCCAGCTCGGCGACACAGGCAAACCCCATCCTGACCTACCTTGGTTCCCCAGGTGACTATGTAATAGGTTTGAAGCCCTGAAACCAGAGGGTGAGGTGGCTGAGGATGAGGTAGGAGGACTGCCTCCAGGCTTGTCTAAAGAGAGGAGGCCAGCTCCACGCTTGAAGACTGCCTCCTCTGGCAAAGAAAGGAGGGTGATTGATAGTCATAGGTGACTCCCTTCTAAGAGGAACTGAAGGCCCAATATGTCAGCCTGACCCTACCCATAGGGAGGTGTGCTGCCTCCCTGGGGCCTGGGTCAGGGATAATTCTAGAAAACTTCCTAGTCTGATCCAACCTTCTGATTATTATCCATTATTGATAGTTCAGGCCATCAGTGATGAAGTCATTGACAGAAGCCTGAGAATTATAAAAAATGATTTTAGGGGGCTGGGGAGATTAGTAGATGGAGCAGACATGCAAGTAGTATTTGCCTGTATTCCTACAGTGGCAGGGAAGGATGCTGAGACAACCAGGAAAACCCACCTTATAAACACATGGCTGAGAGGCTGGTGCAAATGGAAGAATTTTGGCTTCTTTGATCATGGGGCGATCTACTCGACACCTGGCCTGGGGTCTGCCAATGGACATCACCTGTTTCAAAGGGGGCAACGGATCCTTGCCCAGGAGCTGGCAGAACTTGTAGAGAGGGCTTTAAACTAGACATGAAGGGGGAAAGGGATACAACCAGACCCGCTAGAGATTAGCCTGGTGGAGTGGTAATGGGATTAGGGGTGAGGCGAGGGGCTCACCTGAAGTGCATCTACACCAACACACACAGCATGGGCAACAAACAAGAAGAATTGGAAGCCGTTGTGCAGCAGGCAAGCTATGACCTAGTTGCCATTACGGAAACATGGTGGGACCGCTCTCATGCCTGGAGTGCTGCAATGGATGGCTGCAAACTCTTCAGGAAGGATAGGCAAGGAAGAAGGGGTGGCGCTGTGGCTGTCTGCATTAGAGAGTGCTTTGATGCTACTAAGCTTGTGACTGGGGATGATAAGGTTGAATCCCTATGGGTAAAGATCAGGGGAAGCGCTGACAAGGCTGACATCCTGGTGGGTGTCTGCTATGGACTGCCGAACCAGGATGAAGAAACTGGTGAGGTGTTCTATAAGCAGCTGACAGAAGCTGTGCAATAGCCAGCCCTTGACCTCATGGGAGACTTCAGCTTCCCTGACATATGCTGGGAATACAACACTGCACAGAGGAAGCAGTCTAGGAGGTTTCTGAAGTGTATAGAGGATAACTTTCTAATGCAGCTGGTGAGAGAGCCTATGAGAGGTGCTGCCCCGCTAGACATGCTGTTCACAAACAGAGAAGGTCTGGTGGGAGATATGAAGGTCAGGGGCTGTCTTGGACAGAACAACCATAAAACGGTGGAGTTCTCAATTCTTGGAGGAGCCAAGAGGGGGAGCAGCAAAACTGCTACCTTGGACTTCCAGAGAGCAGACTTTGAATTGTTCAGAAGACCAGTAGGGGGAGTACCCTGGGATTCAGTCTTAGAGAGTAAGGGGGTCCAAGACGGCTGGTTGCTCTTCAAGAAGGAAGTCCTAAAGGCACAGGAGCAGGCTGTCCCCCTGAGCCGCAAAATGAGCTGTCAGGGAAGAAGACTGGCACGGATGAATAGGCTCCAGGAGAAAAAGAGAATGTACCTTCTGTGGAAGAAGGGACAGGAAACTCAGAAAGAGTACAGGGAAGTTGTAAGGACATGCAGAGAGAAAACCAGAAAGGCAAAAGCCCAGCTTGAATTCAACCTGGCCACTGGGGTAAAAAGGAACAAGAAACACTTTTACAAATTCATCAGCAGTAAGAGGAAGACTAAGGAGACCCTCCATTCTTTACTGGATGAGGCTGGGAATGTGACCACTGAGGATAAGGAAAAGGCGGAGGTTCTCAATGCCTTCTTTACATCTGTCTTTAAAGGTCAGACCAGTTCTCCTCAGGGTACTCCACTCTCTGACCTGCTAGCCTCAGCTGGGGAACAGATAAAACCCCCCACAATACAGGAGGACACAGTCGGAGACCTATTATTCCAACTAGACTGGCACAAGTCTATAGGACCAGATGAGATTCATCCAAGAGTGCCGAGGGAACTGGCGGAGGTGATAGCCGAGCCGCTTTCCATTACCTATCAGTGCTCCTTGTTGACAGGCGAGGTCCCGGAAGACTGGAGGCTTGCCAATGTGACTCCCATCTACAAGAAGGGTTGTAAGGAGGACCAAGGGAACTACAGGCCTGTTAGCCTGACCTCGGTGCCAGGGAAGGTTATGGAGCAGATCGTCTTGAGGGAGATCACACGGCATTTGTGGGATGACGGGGGGATCAGGCCTAGCCAGCATGAGATCATGAAGGGCAGGTCTTGCATGACCAACCTGATCTCCTTCTATGATCTAGTGACCCATCTGGTGGATGAGGGAAAGGCTGTTGATGTAGTCTACCTCAACTTCAGCAAAGCCTTTGACACTGTCTCCCACAGCATTCTCCTGAGGAAGCTGGCAGCCCGTGTCTTGGATAGGTACACTCTTGGCTGGGTAAAGAACTGGCTGGAGGGTTGGGCCCAGAGAGTGGAGGTAAATGGAGCTAAATCCAGCTGGTGACTAGTAACGAGTGGTATTCCCCAGGGGTCGGTACTGGGGCCTGTCCTCTTCAGTATCTTTATTGACGACCTGGATGAAGACATTGAGTGCCCCTTCAGTAAGTTTGCAGATGACACAAGTTGGCTGGAAGTGTCAATCTGCCTGGGGGTAGCGAGGCCCTACAGAGGGATCTGGACAGAATGGAAAGCTGGGCTGAAGCCAATGGGATGAGGTTCAACAAGACCAAATGCCGGGTCCTACACGTTGGCCGCAACAACCCCAGGCAGTGCTATAGGCTTGGGGCAGAGTGGCTGGAAGACTGTGCAGAGGAAATGGACCTGGGAGTATTGATTGATGCTAGGCTGAACATGAGCCAGCGGTGTGCCCAGGTGGCCAAGAAGGCCAAGGGCATCCTGGCTTGCATCAGAAACAGTGTTACCAGCAGGAGCAGAGAGGTGATTGTCCCCCTGTACTCAGCACTGGTGAGGCCACAGTTTGAGTACTGTGTCCAGTTTTGGGCCTCTCACTGCAAGAAAGACATTGAGGCCCTGGAGCGTGTTCAAAGAAGGGCTACGAAGCTGATGAGGGGTCTGGAGCACAGGCCTTATGAGGAGTGGCTGAAGGAGCTGGAATTGTTCAGTCTGGAGAAGAGGAGGCTCAGGTGAGACCTGATTGCTCTCTATAACTACCTGAAGGGGGGTTGTAGTGAGCTGGGGGTCGGCCTCTTCTCTTATGTAACCAGTGATGGGACTAGTGGGAATGGATTCAAGCTGCGTCAGGGGAGATTCAGGCTGGATGTTAGGAAATACTATTTCTCTGGAAGAGTGGTCAGCGACTGGAATGGGCTGCTCAGGGGGGTGGTGGAGTCACCATCCCTGGAGGTGCTCAAGAAACATTTGGATGTTGCATTGAGGGATATGGTTTAGGAAGTGCTATTGGTAATAGGTGGATGATTGGACTGGATGATCTTGTAGGTCTTTTCCAACCTTGGTGATTCTGTGATTCTGTGATTAGACTAATTAGATTAATTAAACTAAGTTGTGAAAAGTAAAGTCAAATTCCCTTATTTTTCAGAGTAATGCCTGAAATGCCAAGCCCACCTCTTTATTTAACCTTGGTGCTTGTACCATTCCATCAGACAAAAACTATGTCTTCCAGGGCAGACATTGGAGGCACTCTAGTAAAGTGAAAGTGAAAATTTAATATTTGCACAGCAGGTACATAGTGGGGTTACTCACCCTGTGGACCAAACATGTGGATGGCCAAAGTGCAGAGGCAGCCTCCACAAATGTGCGTCTTCCACTTTTATTTCAACCAAAAGGAGTTACTTCTTGGGCTCCAAGTCTGTTCCACAGAGTGAACCAAGTAGGCTAGGTGGTGGTGGGATGGAATTGTTCTGAGATTACAGATCATCCACTGCAGTTTTCACTGCAGTAGAATAGCATTTGTTTTTTATGGATTTGAGAATGTGGAAAAAATGCATGAGTGAATGTGAGAATACACTGTCCCTAGTAGGATCCCTACTGGACAAAACAGTCCTGGGACTTTTCACTGGAGTTGTGAATGTTCAATGAGGAGAATTCATTTTTACACCAAAGCCTCAGATTTGGTGACTGCTGATATAATACTTAAAAACATAGACAAATATTCAAAATAAGTTGTGTATATAATTTTTTTTTTTTTTTAACCAGGTAAACTTAATTAAAAAAAAAAAAATTGCTATTTGATTCTAGCATCTTTGTAAGTGTCCATTGTAATCATTGTCCCAGATCACTCAGCTTTATACTTAGTTTTGTAAGTATATATAGCCTATGTTAGACTGAGTTGATGCAGAGCAAGACTAATTCAGCTTGCTACAGAAATTAAGATCACGTACTGATAAATGCCAGAATGACACTGTGCTTCAGTAATCCTCATCAGAGCAACCATGAAAGTTAACACTATTTCTAGATAGCACTATTTTCTTTGAACCATTTAAATGGAAAACGTTTGATCTAGAATTGTTTGCAATGGAAAAAAAGAAAAAAAGAAAAAAAGAATGAAAAAAAAAAAAAAAAACCCACAAACCTTCTGTGGTAGAGGATCTACATATTTGTAAACCAGCAATTACGGCACATACCCAGCAATCTGAAATATTTCTGAGCTGTGCAGTACATCCCCAAATTGCTCATGTAATGAAAGCACATGAAAATGTTATTATCATTGTTTCTAGTTGTCTTCCATTTCCCACTGGAGAATTTTTGTCAGCTTAATATATTTTTGTTTGTTTTCAGCTCTTGCTTTATTTGCTTTGGTTCTGGAATGAAAATCAGCTAACAACACCGTTTGTTAGGCTATGAAGGCTTCTGCCGTCTAGTGAGACCGGATCAGTCACTGGTCATGTGAACCTGGAGTGAGATTGGAGTCTGCTGTTTTAGTGAGTCTTATTTTGAGAGAGGCAGCTGCACAACACAGCCATGTGGGGCAGTGTCATCTACGCAGTCTGAAGGTTACTATTTGTTACTACAAACAGTCACTTCGTAACATCAGATTGACCTCTTCAGCGGCTGGTTCATTTTTTTTTTTTTTTCTTAATTAAATGAAAAAAATGCAATGTAAATACGAAGAACTGCTTGCTTGATGACCAACTAACCAACCATCATCTTCACGAGCTGAGAGAGCAGAAGCAACTGAGGAGCTAGGATAAAAACTTGCTTCATTTTACCTGCCCATTTTCAGTCTGAAGCTAGTCAGGACAGTGATCAGCACCAATGGTCACATTTCTTAACAGGATACAAAAGGACAGTCACAAGACCACCCCCTTCCACACACCCCAATTGCTGTTTTATAGAAACTTTGTGCCATGCTGGCAGCATGCACCAGCTGCAAACCAATTAAAATAGGTCTCCAGTGATTTTCCTGCCTAATCCCTAAGTACTGTATAGTCATTTTATTCTCTGCAGCACCACTGCTGCAGCCAGGGACAAGCAAGGACAGCCACCATCCACCAAGAGGATGCTTTGGTTACACAGACAGTCTCTTAGAAAATGGAACTATTCTCAGGATTCTCTGATTCATGAGGGATCGGGTTGGCACGTCATAGAAAGACATGGGAAATGAGGGAAGTGTACCTCAAAAGCAAGTTATCTCATACAATGAATTGTGATGATAGTGCCCAGATGAACACTCATAAAGAATTTAAATACGATAACTGTCATAACACCAGAAAGCTTATAAGACCAGATTGTCTTACTAATTTGTTGTGGCATCCCCAAAGGCAAGCAGGCATTTCAGTTCTCAGCTTTCCATTTTGTTTGAATGCTCTCATCCTGAAAATCTAGACTGCAGTGCTCAAAATAAAAATTTGACAGAAGAACGTCAATCTGTGTGCATACAAATTAGAACTGGATTTGCCAATGCGATTTATTGTCTGTGGTATTATTATTCAATTAACAACAAAAACTTTCCAAACAAGTGTGTCTTGCTGTTTAATGTATATGTGTGTGTGTGTGTGTGTGTGTGTGTGTGTGTGTGTGTGTGTGTGCGTGTGTGTGTGTGTGTGTGTGTATACATACATTTCAAAACCGTGGAGTCTACGCAGGGGAAATAAACTATGAGGTCACAGAATTCAAAATCTGAACATAGTCATGAAAAGTAGATTTTGAGGATAATCTTATTACAGGATTTGAGAAGGTGTAGGCAAAATCAGATTACTTGGATCACCAATAATTTGTACTCGGTTTGTACTGAAAAGGCCTAGTCCATGGTTAGTCTTGAGCATTACTGCAGTACAAGCAAATGAAGACAATTCAAAGTTATTATCATATTTAAACTGATCTGAACGATTCATATCCATTGACACAGAGAAAAATACAGGTAAGCTTAAAGGGAAAACAAATTCATAAATGTGACAGAGTGTGCCTGTTTTCTTTCTCCCACAAATTCAAAGATAAAGTGTTAGCACAGATGTGTGCCTTAAGGGAGGGAAAGAGTTTGCCTTTGCTTTCTGTTACTCAATTTAAAGACCATTGACAGAAGAACTGTATTTCAAAGGCTATAGGTGTCCAAATCATAAAACTGCTATTAAATATACATATATATATAGTAATAAAGATTGAACTGATAAATGTTTGTTAACTGTCATTTTTAACAGCTTTTACTTACAAAATTGATTATTGCAGGTGGCGATAAATTTTCTCCATTTTATCAGGTCTATTCTACTAGTGTTCTTCCGTGCTAAATATATCATAGCTATGCAAATTTCTCAACTCTCCTACGACACGAATCAACTGGTATTTGCATTTTTCAGTTTAGTAGTCTAAATTTTCAACTGAGAAGTTTGTACAATATAAAGGTGAAACTGAGAAAAATGCAGTTTTAAAACTAGTTCTTGCTATGTTCATGGTGCTGAAAAACAAAGTTATTTGTTATTTCTTCTCAGCCTTTGATGAGAAGAAACCACTTTTATATTGTTTTTCAGATTTATGAGATGAAGAGTCACTATGGAGTATTATTGAATACAATATTAACTGCACAAAGTGTGTGAAGGACTTTAAAGGCACTCAGAAATACTGACACTTCAGACACATAACAATATGTAGGCCTGGCAGTTTCTCCTTCTTTCTTCATTTTTTGTGAAGCTCTCCTCTTTCAGGATTTCTGGATTTTAGTATTTTCTTGAGATTAAAACTTAGAGTTTCTTCATTCTTCTCCTGCTTGTCTGAGATTCTTTTTTCTGAGCAAATTTAAGCTATTTGTGGTACTTCTTCAGAATCAAAATAGTGTGAGTCCTTCTCATGTTTTTAATTTTTAATTTTTATCTTTTTATCTTTTAACTCCCTCTCCTCCTATTTCTGTCATAACAGTTTAAATAAATTGAAAGTGGGGAGAAAAAAGAAAAAAAAAAGAAAAAAAAGAAACAAGGTTCATAATTCTTCAGTTGAAGCTGAAGGGAAAGAGAGGGAGAGCACTGCAGATGAGATGTCAATTGCTGAAATTACCTTGTCTCCATGATCAGACAGGCCTTGGATTTATCGAACTATAGGGCACTCTACAAGGTCTATTTAGTTTCTCACGTTTGTTTCACAGCATTGAGTTGAAGGAACTGAATGATTTGAGCATGGTTATTGATTAATAGTGTTTATTGCATATATAGTTCCAGGCACTTAGGAAAAAATATGGGTATGTTTAAAAGAAAGTAAATACATAAATAAGATGGCAAGCTGGACTCCCTCTTTCTCCCTTTTTCTCTACCATCATTTGCGTACGCATTAGCATAGCCATGAAAAGCCACCTGAACAATTCATAACAATAGCAAGCAGTTAGGAAAAAGTATAGGCATATTTAAATCCAAAATATATACATAAATAAGACAGTGAGGCAAGCTATATGTGTATGTCAGCAGACATATGAAAGCTGTTTGAAGAAATCTATCAGGAGTAAGTACACAACAGGACAACTGCATGAACACAAAATATTTCCTTCCCTGAGCATTACTCTGCAAGAGTCTGACTAGGCAATACAGAGCAAACACAGCAAGTAACTTGGAATGTGAGAGCTGTAAGTAGAGTATTGGTTACTATTTTGATCAGATTTTTCTTTTCAGAGTAATAAATAACTTGTGATGTTAAAAAAAAAAAAAGAAAAAAAACACAAAACAAAACAAAAACCTCTCAACATTTAGAATTTCAAAGTCACACTTAACATTACAGAACTCTATCACATTTTCATGTTTTTGTCAGTTTAACTAATGTCAGAGAAAAATGTTTTACTTGAACCCTCTTTTCTGAAGCAATCAAGGTCACCACTATAAACAATAGTCCCTGATCTGGCTGCTACATTTTCTTATTAAAAACACTTCTCTACCACTTGAGAAGCAGCGTTTAGCTAAACTGCAGAAAGGCTGTCATCATAGACTGAGTGCCCAGAAGGAGTCAGTCTGCCACAGCTCCCGATTCTCAACTCACACTCTTCCTAATTTCTCCATAGCACTGTTGTGCAGATAACTCAAACTAGTCACTGACACAGAGATTTTAAGTCAAAGAAGTCAAAGACGTCTCTTGTGTTGTAATGAAGCAGTTTCATACTTTAAAGTGTCAAACTGCGTTACTACAAAACAAGGAAAAAACATTTTGATCTCAAAGTTATGTCTACACAGTATACTGAAAGAGTGATTTACAATATAGGCACTCACTTCAGCTTGATTTTAGCTAGCGTGGATAGCACTAAGGGCTTGTGTATCTCTGCACAACCTTTTATATACGGGATAAGGATGCTTCCTTGCACTGCCAATTCAAAGGTTCCACATGTAACATTAGCACAGGACAATATATTTTCATTTTATTTTATGCAAATCTTTATCAATAATATATCAGTTTTTAATGTTAATGTTTTCCAGTCAGAAGACATGCCTTATGAAATTCTGTTATGCTTGCTAAATCATAAATTCAGACAAAAAGTTACGTTTTCAGAGAACGTTAAGATTTCCTCATTTCTTATTTTAATTTGGCATGTTTCTGTCACTAGAATATAGACAGTAAGATTTTCAGTCATTTGACCCACTATCTATCTTCCACCTCGTCTCTTATTGGATTTTATAGCTGCTTATAATTACTTGGGACCTTTGTCTTTAAGTCCATTCAAGCCCAATAGTAGCCAAGCTACCTCGCTTCATTCCAGCTTTTGTTTGTTTGTTTGTTTGTTTTGTTTTGTTTTGTTTGTTTGTTTTGAAAATATAATAAAATAAAATAAAAATATCTTCATCTTAGAAAAAAAAATTCCAAGCATCAAATGGCAAACATTCAGTGTCTGATGCATTAAGGCACTTCAGCTGCTATTGCTACATGTCATAGTCTTAGAAATCAGTAGCAGTTGTAGATTTAGGCAGGCTGCTTCTGTGACATAACGAAAACTAAAAATAAAAGAATAGGTGCAAAAGTATGTTTTCCTTAGACAAAACTGGAATATATTCAAGAAATTTAAAAATAAATTTGGAGGAAAATTTTTTCCCGTTTGTGAAGAGTCTGAGATTTACTCCTGTAATCAAGCAGAAACATTTTTACATGCTATCTTTTTGGGTAAGACGGAAAATCAAATTTCTATGGAGAGCTCTTAATCCTTACTTGAAGTGTGGCTTGCACAACGTGAAAGGGAGTTCAGGTGCCACAGGAGTTGGAAGCTCCACATGTTTGATGATGAGGAAACAAGAAGACATACTCTTTTGTTCTGATTCATAGATTGTTAAATGTAACAGAATTCTAATTACGTTAAGTGGATTTCATAGTTGACAGAGACCTTTGCAGGGAAGACGAGTTTGACAAAGGCAATAGAATCTTAGCTAATGAAGAATACTAGACCCACCTTTGAGGAATGTTAAATAAGTGCTTTGCTTTTAATGAAAGATACGTCTTTTATATGCAAAGTAACTGTAGAAATGTCAACATTTCATTGTTAGACATCTTGCTAAATTCTGCAGAGGGTTATCAAATTACCATTAGGTTTTTCTTTTCCATAACTGTATTAATTCTTACAGTGTGTTCTTGCAGTGAAGCTCCGCGGTCCAATCCCGCAAAACGCACACTCAGTATTTGCTTAACACAGATTAAGCAAACTAGTCTTCCTATTAACAACTGCAGTATGGTACAAATTTCTTTCTTGCAAATGAGGGCTATGCAGATGTTTCCAATTATTACAGAGTTACTTGGAGTGTACAAAAGTGCAGGTGGGAGCTGGGACTGAAAAAATGTTGTTTTGTTACCTCAGATAGCTCAAAATATGCAAAGAATTGCTGTGTTCACTATTCAAAAGTGAATACCAGGATGTCATTAGTGCAATGTGAGATGCTCTAAAATCTACTGAGAAACAGCAAAATGCTCAGGACTTGGTTAGTTGGTTGGTTGGGTGTTGTGCTTGTTTTCTAGATCACAAGCTAACCTCACACTCACTGTGTAATATAATAGTGCCACATTATGGTGTTATCCCTCAATGTGGGATAGCAGCTAATTAGAGCGTAAGATGTTTCTTAGACAATATATTCAACAGTTTCTGAAATTCTACTTAGTTTGAAATCTCACAGACATAAAATTCAATCTTTTCATAGCAAAAGTTGCTTCATTGTTTTCGATAATTTTGTGGTATCACAGCACTCTTACATACTTCAGAGTACAAATGTGCAATCACCATACTGGGAAGCATATTATGGCTTACCTAGATTTTTCAGGGAATGAAATCTTTGGTTTGTTTTGTTTTCAGTACCAGTCAGACATCTTCTATATGCACATAAATTAAAGTTTTTTAGGTAATATGGAGTTTCAAACACTGTTTAAAGCCAGATAATGGTTTATTTTCTAATGACTCAAAGCTTTACAGGAGAAGCCAATCAGAGAAAGATTTCTTTGAAAATTATCTAGTTTATCTAATCTAAAGTTTTTGCTATCTCTTTTCAGAATCGTGTCCTACATGATAGATTCAATTATTTATTATAAGGCAATGATAAAATAGCATTAATTAGCAAAGATGAAAAAGACTGACTCAATGGGAGCTCCTGTAACAGAGCTCTTTTTTCTAATGCCTGAGGTGACCACTAATTTACAGCTTTTGATAGCTTGCACGCATGGTTCGTGGAATAAATTGGTCTTGGGGAAAAAAATACTGTACACCTCATTCACTATGGTTAATGAAGAAGGTCTATGTTTCATTGTTTTGTTGTTGTTGCTGTTGTTTTAGTTCAGTCAATTTATTTTTAATAAAACAGTTTAACGTAACGCCATTAGAAATTAAAATAAGCAAAGAGAAAAAATACGAAACTGCAACTGCGAGATTTTTCTCCATTTGGCCCAAACACCCATATCCAACCCAAGGGACCAGAGCTCTAAAAATAATTATGCTTTTTTTTTGTTTTGTTTTGTTTTGTTTTCATTCTGTGACGATCACAATTAGATAGATCTTTCTCTCTTACAAATATCTTCAAGATTATAAAAAGCATTTTTTTTTTTTTTTAATGAGATCCAATGACTTTTACTATTTTGTTTGCTTCAGTGAAAACAAGAGGAAAACTTGCCATACAATACTTCAGTTACATTAGTAACAGGAATCAGACAAGAAAAGTAAAACACAAATTTCTCTTAAACATAATGCTCCAAAATTAACTTTATATTTTGTTTATGCATTTATTGTTTAATTGCAGCTAGACCTACACAGCAGTATGAAGTAATTTCCTTAAAAAAATGAATGAGATTAAGTGGAATTTTCAAGAAGGGCTAATAGTGCAGCGGCTAGCGGTCTACTCCATTTTTTTTTTTCTCTCTGAACTCTCTTGAACCTATCAACTTGTCTCCTGAAAGTTATCACACAGGACAACAATTTTTTATGATTGCCCTGTACTTAAGAGAGATGCTATTTGTACATGAAGGATTCTCTCTCTCCTTTTTTTTCCTCTTCCTTTCTTCCATTACCTTCAAACTCATTTGTTCATTCTCCAAAAATATTTTTAAATATTCACCTTTTTTTTCATCTATTTTTGGCATTCAACACAGCTCGGTCAAGAGAATTAGATAAAATGTGTAGAATGATTGGTATGTGAAGACCATATTCCAAGAACCTGAGACACGCTGCACATTAGACTCTTCAAACAGAAGCAGAAATCTCGACTGTTGTTATTTTTATTCTGTGCTTCAGGTCACTGGTTTGGTATTCAGTTTGTAGAAATGACTTGAATATTTTTTTCAATGATATCTGAAAATAAAAATTTTTTTTTTTTCATCCAGGTGTCTTTTCTGTCCACACTAACCCAGAGTCCTGAATGACTATTTTCCCTTTACACATTTTGTTGACTTCACTTACTTATACTTGCATTTCACATCTGTAAAAAAAACAATTCCTCAAACCTAAAAGCAGATGAATTCATGTGAAAAATTCACCACTTTCCTAATCTCTTCTGTTTAGATCTTTCAAGTCTCTTCCTCAATTGATCTTCCTCAATTAACACCTTTCCACTTAGCCTATTTTCCTTGTTTACTTCTTCATTTTGTTGTTGTTTTCTTTATTAATGAGATATTAATTGACAGCCTCTGTGATGTTTTTTATGTTTAAGCATTCTTCATCTCCAGACTAGTATTGCCAAACATTAAATGAAAACAATGAACAAAGTCACTGGGAGAGTTAAATTAAAAAGAGCTAAAACATAATGAAGTCAAGAATCATCAGCAACAGACAGACAACTAACACAATTTTTCTGTAGGTAGTACTTCATTATCACCATGTTTCTAGTCAGAACAAAGGTGTGAAAGGAGAGAAAGAAAGGTTTAACAAATACAGAATGTAGTATGAGAATAACCAAGATGCTCACAGTCCATCCTATGTAGCTATGCACATCAGGACAGATTGTTCAAATATCTTAAAACATACCAAAATAATGATCATCTTTCTATCTGTATGGATAGAAAGGTAAACTTACCAGTGTTAGCATCTGAGGCACATTTCCTCATCCTCACCTGGAAGCGCAGGTATCTGAACAGCTGTTACTTTATTTGACTATTTCACTGATAAAAAGTGATCTGGCTTTGCAACCTAGAGTACCTGCTTTAGCAGCGGGGGGTTGAACTGCATGATCTCCAGAGCTTCCTTTTGACATCTATAATTCTCTGATCTCTGATCAGTTATCAATTCATTCTTGAGAAACATATAGAACACTGTCATCCTTCAAAATATTTTAGCTATTTAGCAATACTAAAGGAATACAGATTTTTACATAGTCTGAATCTCTCCATTATTTTCTTGGGGTATCCAGGATTAGCTTATTACCTTTTAATACCTTCTAACATATCAGAGGACAGAAGAGACCTGCCAGGAGAAGATGTCCAGCTCTTATGTAACTGAGTTTGAATGTTCTGAATTTTGTACATTACCATGCACCAACACCTGTGAAAACTTTTACTTCCTTAGATTCTTGTCCTCTGTTTATAAACATACAAACAAAAAAGCATATGCTACCATCTTCCCATGAGAAGTCTTTGTTTTTACCAGGCAGAAGAAGGACCAGCAGGCACTTTTTAAAGAATGTTCTCTGATATTTCTTTCATCAAAGGCCAGTGCCAACTTTAAATAGTAGACATTAACTTGCATATTGCAATCATAGAGGAGATATTAAATCATCTACTTTGATTGAGGTGGTAGCATGCTCATATGCTGACTCTTTTTCTCTTTTGACTTTCTGGTAACATATGAAATGTGGACCTTTGCTTAGGGAACAACTCAGGGTAGATTTGTTCTGGAAGTGGTCCTAACCAATCACGAAATGGGAGTCCTTATCATGTGACTTCCCTAGTAAATCTGAGAAGCAGGTGAAACAAAGAAAAATGGATTTATTAAAGATAAAATTTAATTAAAAGTACAGAATATGAAATAAAAGAAATAATAAAATAAAGTGCAGGTAGTGACACGAACACGGGATTAATTTTAATAAGGTGAATAAGCTTCCATTAATATGAATGCTGAGGTCAGAGTCAAGCCTGAGCACTTGAATATTGTCTGTGTTTCAGATTATTCTTTTCAGAGATAAGAAAAAGACATCTTTTTCTGTGTTAGCCGCACATCGATTTGAAAATTGTTTAGTGAACAGAGGGAAACAAGAAAGGGAAGATGTGAGATTGCATTCCATAAAGCTGAAGAGGCGTTTCTCCCTCTGGTTTCCCTTGGGATGACATCAGAGTACCGGAAGACAGCAAAAAAGAAGTCAGCTCATGTACAAAAGTGGATGGCAAGTAAAACTAAAATGCAAAGCATCTTATGCAGATTTTTAGTGAATGGCAGTTAAAGATTTACATAAAATTTAAATAACTTTTAAAATTAGGACAGCCAGGTCACTCTAATGCATTCTGAATCACTGAGCTAATGACAACCTTATCCCAGAATACCCTTGCCCCTGCTATTGGTAACCTAAACCTGCACAGGAAAACCAGTCTGAAGGTCTACCCTGGGAAAACCGTCACACACATCTCTATTGATACTTCGTCTGAAGACAAAATATGGTTCTTAAGTAAATATTTAAAGCGAGGAATGTCTAGAGTCAGATGTATTTCATGTTACTCTTCCATCTGCATTTAGACCAGCAGCTTTCCATCCAGAGGTTTGGTTTGGAT
Organism: Alectoris magna; assembly: GCA_030625065.1. Classification (NCBI taxonomy): domain Eukaryota; kingdom Metazoa; phylum Chordata; class Aves; order Galliformes; family Phasianidae; genus Alectoris; species Alectoris magna. The sequence goes on along the minus strand of CM060563.1, from coordinate 30,006,472 downwards.
GCATATTCTTTATATGCTCTAAAGAGCAAGGCCGCATAGCCATTAGCTAGCAGTAATTAAATTAGCAAATAATATTTGCTTATCTGCGAAGTATTATCAAGACCCCTCTGCATAAGAGGTAGTTTTAGGCTGTACAACTGCTAAAAACAAACCTGAAACTGGACTAAGTGGCCAGGCGGGAATACTGACCACATAATGGAAGACCTGAATCTTACACAAAGATTTTAATGATCTCGAAGAAAAGAGCATCATACTGTATCATGGGGGGAGGAGAGGCTGAGTTACACAGTATTCTGGCTGCCCTCTAAGGATCCACGCATTGCTTGAGACTTTAGGACAGGGCATCCTAAATATTACAATCACTCATTTTCCATTTCAGACTGAAGTCTCACGTGGATTCTGGAATCCAAACTCCTGATTTTAAATCACCAAGTTTCCTTACCATCAGGACTAGAAATGTAACTCCGTAGTAACAGTGCGTCCGTTCTCCCTCTGTGATTCCTATGTTTGGCAAACTCTTTTCACAGCCTTTTAATGATAAAAATGGGCACAGTTTTTTGGTATGATTTATATCTAATTTCTAGATTTGTTTTATCTCAGGAGAATCTGAAGCAAAGGTGCATCACCAAATTCCTCCATATGGAACAAAACAGTGCCCGCTGACATTCACCAATGCTCGGAGAACATTTATGAAGACCAAATAGCAGACACGAGTGCAGTGAGGCAGCAAGTGGCACGCTGCAGCTGTGGCAATGGTGACAGCAGGGCACCTCTGCTGGTGTTGAGTTTTACCAGTGCAAAAATGCATAGCTACCAGCAATGACTATGTTAAAAAATTACTGTTTAGCAGCTTAGATTTTGCTCTGCTGAAGTGTTATTGCTCTCTTTGTGTCTGTTGTATTTTTCAGGGATAGGAGGCATTTCTTTTGGAGCAACCTTCGTCTATGCGTCCAACCAATATAATTCTATAGGTGCTTATTTTTGAAGTAATTAAAAGTCATGCACAGGAAACACACCGCACTGAGCGCAGAGGAATGATACGGCACTCTGCTGCAGGACCACTCCAGGATAAATGGTTCTCAATATTTTGGGCAACGATTCGGAAGTAAGTGCAAAATCACTGCTGCTGAAATTTACAGTCAATGCAACAACTGGTTGAGCTGTAAATAATTATAATCAAGCCTCACATTCATCTGGAATGATCTGGATTGCAATAGCTGCATTTATTTGACTTCTGTTGGTTTTGTCTCAGCTCTAATGCAGCCAGATGCAAACTAACTGATTCAAAAGGCACATGGATGCAGTCAGCCTCACAGTGTGGCTGTACTCTCAGCAGTGTTTATTAGCTTACTGAGCACACTGTCCTGCTACTTGCAAATGCACAGCTTCCAATCTTCTGCTGTCTGATATGAGTAGAAAGTATTTGTGCCCTCCTTAGAAATCCCTTCATCCTTGATGGTCTGGGTTTACTCCAGTAAAGTAAGTTTTAAAAAAACAAGCTGAAAGGTTGTTTTTTTTTTTTTCTAATGAAAAAAGTCTGAGTCCTGCCTACACACTGCACTAATGAAGCAACGACTCCCAGGTGTAGTGTCCCCCCCCCACCTGCTTTTCCTAGGTGCGCAAGGGAATGCTGCTGCCAGGCTCTGACCTTGCATTTTTGGGGTGACCTTGCATTTTTTGGGTGAGAAAGAGGTTGCTGACACGAGGTTCTCCTGCCTTTTTTTTTTTTTTTTTTTTTTTTTTTTTTTTTTTTTAGCTAGCACAAGTGGATGCTTCTGTGCTCACATCCTGCCTGCTTTGGAGCTGATGCAGGGCCACTGCTGTGCTCCCTTTGCTTTTATTGAAGTCTACATGGCTCTTCTGCAGCCCTGCTCCCACTTGCCTTCTTTGGAGGGAGGCTGAGGGAGTTTATGGGTGCTTTTAACACCTTTTGGTGCTGCTGGCAGTAGGAAGCAACACAAGCTGCTTTTTTATTTGTTTGTTTGTTTTTTAAAGCTTTATTTTTATTTATTTATTTATTTTTCCTCCTGTTGCAGAGTGAGGGCTGCAGTGAGCCCTCTTGCAGTAAGGACCAGCCCAAACCTGTGAATAGTTCAGGCAACATTGGAACTATGGAGGCTGTGAGTACTAGGGGCACAGGATTGTGTGCTCCCTCTCCCAGCACAGGCCATGCACTTGGGGGCTCCCACCTTCTTCCAGGGATTGGTTTAGGAATGCTGTTGGTGTGGAGGGGGGGGCGTAGTCCCCTTGCTTTTTAGAGTCAGCATAGTGCTGTGGCTTTTCTCCCACTGTTCTTTTTAGAGCAGGTTGGCACAGGGCTGTTGCTGCTGAATTCTCTGAAGTGATGCCCAGTCTGGGGATTCCCTCACACCATTGATTTGGGGGGTGATACAGCCCCTCCTGCTTGACACAGTGGGGACTGAGTAGAATAGGGCAGTGTGCCCTTCTCCCAGTACCGGTGCTGCTGGCATTCAGAAGCAACACAAGGAACAGCTAAATATGAAAGCCGGGCCTGAAGAATTTTTTTTTTTTCCCCTAGTTTCCCCGCTTTTTCTTGTTTTCAGTTGCAGAGTGAGGGCTGCTGTGGGGCCTTGCAGGAAGGATCAGCCTGAATGTGTGAGCAGTTTTTTCAGTGACAAATCTACAGCGGTGAGTGCTGGAGACCTAGAAGCATGAGCCTCAGCTCAGGGGCTGCCTGCCATTGCGCCTCAGTGCAGGGGTTCCCATGCTGGGAGGCAGTTTTCAGAGCTGACAGGTCAATAAGTAGGCTTTTCTTAGGGTGCAAGAGGTCTCTATCCCACAGTGTAGGAAACCAGGAAAGGAATGCAAGAGACCAGTGTGACTGTACTGGGAACTCTTGGTCAAACTGGAGAGCAAGAAGAAAATACACAGGCAGTGGAAGCAGGGGCAATTACCTTAGGAAGACTATAGGCCTACTGCTAGGATGTGCAGGAATGGGGTCAGGAAGGCTGAGGCCCAATTAGAACTGGTGGGAAGTTCCCACCAGGTGTATCTTCCAAGAAAAGCCAAGTGTGGGAAGATTATGTATATCCCCTAGTGAGCAACACAGACTAGCTAGTAAGAACAAACAGGAAGAAGGCTGAGGTGTTGATCAGGTTTCTTGCCTCAGTCTTCATTAGCAACTGCATTACAGGCTGTCTTGCTCAGGAGAACAGTATAGAAGGTGGGAACTGGAGGTGCAAGGACACTCCTGCAGTAAGTGAATATCAGGTTCACAACTTGCCGGAGGAAATGGAACATCTGCAAGCCTGTGGGTCCCAATGAGATGCATCCTAGAGTCCTGAGGGAATTAGCTGATACAGTCACCAAACTACTCTCAACGATACTTGAAATGTCGCAATGGTCAGGTGAAGTCCCTGTTGACTGGGAAAAGGCCATGTTCTATCTTGTTTGTTTGTTTGTTTAATTTCAGAAAGGTAGAAAGAATGAATCAGGGAACTACTGACCTGTCAGCCTCACCTCTGTGCTGGTGAAAATCATGTAATGGATCATTCTAAAGTCTAGGAGAAGGCACACAGAAGAAAGAAAGGTGAGATGAAAAAAACAGCATGGCATCATGGGGGTGGGGGAAGAAAGTCCTACCTGATCAACCTTCTACAGTGATTTAACTGCTTTACTGGACAAGCGAAGAGCAACTGTTGTCATCTGTCTGAACTTCAGCAAGGCTTTTGACTGGGTCCTCCATGACATCTTTCCAAATTGGGAAAACAGGGATTAGTTGGCTGGTTTGTTTGATAGACAAGGAGCCCTAAAGTGTTGGTCAACAGCTCAATGTCTAGATGGAGATCGGTGATAGGTGGTGTCCCTTAGGGATGAGTACTGGGGCTGAGACTCATATATCATAGACAATGGACTCAAGTGCACCTTCAGTATGTTTGTGGGTGACACCAAGATGCGGTGGTGTTGATAAACCCGAGGGATGGGATGCCATCCAGAGACCTAGACAGACTTGAGCAGTGGGCCCAAGAGAACCTCATGAGGTCCATCAAGAACAAGTGCAAGGTTTTGTACCTGGGTCAAGGCAATCATTGATACCTATGAAACTGGGGGATAAAATGATAAAACACAGCTCTGCTGAAAAGGACTTGGGGTACTGGTGGATGGGAAGCTAGACACAAGCCACATGCATGCCCTCACAGCCTGGAAAGTCAACCGTGTCCTGGGCTGCATTGAAAGAAGTGTGGACAGCAGATGGAAGGAGGTGACCCTGTCCCTCTGTTCTGTGCTAGTGAGGCCTCGCTTGAAGTTCCATGTTGTAAGAGATCATTATTCTTTTTCAACATTGTCTCCAAGCTTGCTGAGGACACAGATGGACAAGTCCAGGCAAGTCCTGGTAAAAGATGGTGGAATCTTTTGTCTGAAGATCTGCAGGCCAGGGGCAACTAGAGAGAGATAAGCTGGAGCTTAATGGCCAGGAAGCAGTCTTTTGTGTGGGCTTATCTCAAGGGAGATGGCCACTTCAGGGGGTACTGAAAATGACTCTTACCTAAGCGCCCAGGAATGCCACATTGGCAGAAGAAGAGGGATAAAAAAAGGCTGAACAACCACGAGATTAGGTTTTCTGACAACAGACTCCTCACAACATGATGCCTGCATGCTGAAGAAGAAGATTGTCTGACATCAGAAGCCTCACGAGCTGATGTCTGCATGCTGATGGGCTCTCTACTGGGCCAGAAGCTGTCACTCCAAAAAGAGCTGATTCAACCATTTTGGACTTACTTTTATAAGTTTGTATTGCTGTTGGAAAGTATCTCCATCTCTCTCCATCTTTTACCGTGATCACAGTTGTCATCGTCAATGGAACAACAACACCCAACAACCCACCACTACTGAAGATCAGTGACTGAATTACAAACCATGCTGGACCCATGGTGGTGACTATCTCCCTCTTGCTTCCTACAAAGACTCCTTGCTTCTATTATTTCCTATCTTTTCTATCACCCGCTTTCCCTTCCCCATCACTGTAATTTGTAAAAGTCCATCTCCCCTTCCCCACCTCCCTGAACGATTAGGACTTGTAATAAACTGGTCAGACCAACATTTGCACCGTTGTTTCTTAATCTCACGTTGGGTATACATATATCAAAGAACCTCCTCTCCCTCCTATAAAGTGGAGCAAGACACATATCAAGATGCGGAGTCCTCAGCACAGGCGAGTTAGTTGTAGACCTGTTGGAGTGCATACAGAGGAGGGTTGTGAAAGTGATCCAAGGGATAGAATGCCTCTCCTATGAGGACAGGCTGAGGGAGCTGGGGCTGTTCAGCCTGTTAAAGGCTGAGAAAGGGGAGACCTGATAGCTGCCTTTCAGTAAGTAAAGGGGAAAGCTATAAGAAAGAAGGGCAGACTGTTTCGCAGGGTCTGATGTGATAGGGCAAGGGGAAATAAATAGTTTCAAACTGAATGGGAGGATTTAAATGGATATAAAGAAAAGGCTTTATACAATAAAGGTATTGAAGCACTGGAGGAGATGGCCCAGAGACATGGTTGATGCTCCTTCACTGGAGATATTTGAGGTCAGTCTGGATGGGACTCTGAGAGACCTGACCTAGCTGTACGAGTCCCTGTTCATGGCAGGGGCATTGGTCTAGATGACTGTTAAGGGTCTGTTCTAACAACTCAACCAATTCTATTCTTCCTGCAGGTCCAAGTCAGGAATGAGGATTCTGGTGGTGTGAAGCTTCTTGAGGCCCTACAGGCAGAGGTGAGCTGTGTACTTCTGCACCCAGCCTGCAAGTGCTGCCCTTGGGCTGAAGCTCACAGCTGAGGCAGGTGCTAGAGAGAAAAAGTACTTCTTGTGTAGGGTGCCTGTGTTGTTCTATGAAGGGCTCATTGCAGATATCACATGGAGGCCAAGCACAGCCCTGGTGTGCTCTTAGCTCCCCAGGCTGGTTGTTTTTTTTCTTTTGTGATTTTGGTGCTGAAGGTCCTCCTGCTTACTGCAATGGGGGTGAGAACAGAGCAAAACATTCTTCTCCTCCTCTCCCCCTATCCTGGTAGTGCCAGAGTTAAAAAGCAATACAGAGCTCAGCTAAAATAAGAGCAATGCATGAGATAGGCTTTATTTCAGTTGATTTTTTCTTGTCTTTTGTTGTCAGGTGAGGGCTACAGCAGGGTGTGTGTCAGACAGCAGTTGATCCTTGCCACAAGTGGTTTCCTCAGTGATGGGATGCAGTTCCCCTGGGATTGAGTTGATGGCTCATGGGGTGCTGAGGTGAGGCTCAGTTGCATGGCCCTGTGCTTTGCTTTCAGTCCTGATAGTGTATAGCAGAGGATCTGGAGAAATGAGATTGACAGAGTGAGAAGCACGGGGAGCACTGCCTGTGCACTGAAGTAGCCCTTTTATGTGGGAGCTGGGGGCTCTGGTGTAGTTTTTGGCCTCCCTGAATGGTGTATAGGGGCCTAGAATCCCCCAGCTGTTGTAGCATCCCCTCTCCAGGTGTTGGTGCAGTTGATGCCCAAGAGGAAGGATGGCAGTCCTGCCCTTGTGTGGAGTTGGGCTCTGCTGAAGGCTATGGAGTGTGCACCCTCCCCTGCCCCCCTTAAGGGTCATCTAGCCCAATCTTTCCCAAAAGTAGCCGTGCTGATGGAATGGCAGACATGTGGTCTTGTGGTGAGTGTGTCTAGTATGGAACACAATCTGGACCTCTCCCAGGTCTTTGTTGAGCACTGTCAACTCTGTTTTTTGTTTCCTTACAGATGCTGGCAGAAGTAGTGGCTCCTGTGATGGGTGTTGGTTGGCCAGGGGTTGCTGTTGGATTGAGTACTGTCTCTTTCCCCATGTGTGACTGTGGTGAGTAGGTGTACAAGACAAACAGAAGCTAGATGCACATTTCTTGGGGTGTGTCTGTCTGATATGCTCATACTGCAAAGCTGTACCTGGCAAATGAGATGCCTTCCAAGGGGATAACTTCCGCTTGGCTAAGCACCAGACACCCTTCCTGGAAGAAAGGTTAGACTGTAAAGTTAGTTCAGTATCTTGGGATGGTGTACCTGTGAACCTAGCAGGCATATGAACATTATGGAGGGGGGCCTGTGGTTGTTGTCTTGGTTGTCCTTGATGTTTCATTTTAGATTGAAATGTACAAATGAGCATTCTCCTTCTCTGTGCGTCTTCCAGTGCTGTGGTCTGACACTCAGACTCCTTGAAACATCCAGATATTTGCTGGATGAGCAACATGGCCAGGCACGCGTGGTCCAGACAGTTTTTGCAATGTTTTGAAGACAACTTTCTGATGCAGGTGGTGGAGGAACAGACAAGGGGAGGGGTATTACTGGACCTTATTCTTACTAACAAGGAAGGACTTGTTAAGGAAGTAATGGTCAGGGGCAGCTTGGGTTGTAGTGACCACGAGATGGTGGAGTTCAAGATCCTGAGTGGAAGCAGCAAAGCAAAAAGTAGGATTGCTACCCTGGACTTTAGGAGAGCCAACTTTGATCTCTTCTGGGACCTACTTGGAGCCAGCCCATAGGCTAAGGTGTTAGAAGGTAAGGGGGCCTGGGAGAGCTGGTCAACATTTAAATGGCTCTTCTTCCAAGCTCAGGATCGGTGCATCCCTGTGAGCAAGAAATCAGGAAAGGGTGGCAGGAGACCTGCGTGAATGAGCAAGGAGCTCATGCACAAACTCAAAGGGAAGAAGAAGGTCCATGAAATGTAGAAAAAGGGTCTGACCTCTTGGGAAGAATATAGAAATGTTGTCAGGGCCCGCAGGGATGCAACGAGGAAGGCTAAAGCCCGCCTGGAATTGAGTCTGGCAAAAGTGATAAAGCATAATAAAAAAGGCTTTTTTAAGTATGTTAACAGTAAAAGGAAGACTAGGGAGAATGTGTGTCCCCTACTAAGTGAGGGGGGTGTTCTGGTAATGGGGAATGCTGAGAAGGCGGAGATACCGAATGACTGAATGCCTTCTTTGTTTCTGTCTTCAGTGGAAAAGCTCTCCCTCAGGAATCCCAGACACTGAAGGTTAGTGAGAGCGTCCGGGGAATGGAAGGCTTCCCTTCAGTCAAGGAAGAGGTGGTCTGTGAGCACCTAGGCAACACCTATGTTCATAAATCCATGGGACCCGGTGGGCTGCATCCACGGGTGCTGAGGGAGCTGGCAGAGGTGATTGCTGAACTGCTCTCTATCATCTTTGAGAGGTCTTAGAGAATGGGGGAGGTACCTGAAGACTGGAGGATAGCCAACGTCACTCCGGTCTTCAAAAAGGGAAAGAAGGAAGATCCAGGTAATTGCAGGCCAGTCAGCCTCACCTCTGTTCCTGGAAAGGTGATGGAACAGCTTGTGCTGGATGCCATCTCCAGACAATTGGTGCAGAGTCCGGTTGGAGACCTGTAACTAGCAGTGTTCCCCAAGGGTCGGTGCTGGGCCCAGTCTTGTTCAACATCCTCATCGATGACCTTGACGAGGGGATAGTGGCCACCCTCAGCAAGTTTGCTGATGATACGAAGTTGGGAGGATTGACTGACACGCCTGAAGGCTGTGCTGCCATTCAGCAAGACCTGGACAGGATGGAAAGCTGGGCAGTAAGAAACCAGATGAGGTTTAACAAAAGCAAGTGTAGAGTCTTGCACCTGGGGAGGAATAATTGCATGCCCCAGTACAGGTTAGAGGATGACCTGCTGGAGAGGAGCTCTGCAGAGAGGGACCCGGGTGTCCTGGTGGATGACAGGTTGGCAATGAGCCAGCTGTGTGCCCTCACGGCCAAAAAGGCCAATGGCATTCTGGGGTGCATTAAAAAGAGCATGGCCAGCAGGTCGAGGGAGGTGATCCTCCCCCTCTACTCTGCCCTGGTAAGGCCTCATCTGGAGTACTGTGTCCAGTTCTGGGCTCCCCACAACAAAAAAGACAGGGATCTCTTGGAAAGAGTCCAGCAGAGGGCCACAAAGATGGTGAAGGGCCTGGAGCATCTCCCCTATGAAGAAAGGCTAAGTGAACTGGGTGTGTTTAGCCTTGAGAAAAGAAGACTGAGAGGGGACCTGATCCAGGTCTATAAATATCTAAGGTGTGGGGAGCAAAGTGGCGAGGCCAAACTCTTTTCAGCAGTGTGTGGAGACAGGACAAGGAGAAACGGCCAGAAACTGGAGCATAGGAAGTTCCACACAAATGTGCACAAGAACTTTTTGTGAACGGTGAAGGTGACAGAGCACTGGAACAGGCTGCCCAGGGGGGTTGTGGAGTCTCTTTCTCTGGAGATATTCAAGACCCACCTGGACTCCTACCTGTGTGACCTGTTGTAGGGAACCTGCTTTGGCAGGGGAGTTGGACTCGATGATCTCTGGAGGTCCCTTCCAACCCCTACGATTCTGTGATCCTGTGATTTGGGATAGATCGGTATGTGTCTTTTTGTCTTGAAAAATCCAGTAATTTTAAGACTGAGTTTGGTTTAATGAATGTTGTGAATGTTATAAATATTGGTGTATTGATAGTTGGGGGATAATAGCAATAAGTGGGTGGTCTTTGTTCTGATTTTGTGTTTGATGGATCTGGTTGTTGTTAATTGTTAGGGGAAGCAGGGGGTGGTATAGTCTTGGTTGGTTGTTTTTTTTTGTTTTTTTTTTTGTGTGTGGGGGTGTTTTTTTGTTTTTTTGTTTGTTTGTTTGTTTTTTTTGTGGGGCTGTTTCCTGGGTTGTGCACTCTCTCTAAAGTTTTTGTTGTTGTTTTCTGGGTGGGGGAGTGGGCGCTGGCATCTTGGTCTGGGGTGGCCATGACTGGCTGGAGGCACCCCGGGGGGGCAGAGATAGACCCAGCCTGGGGACTTCCCTCCCTGGGGAGGGAGAGGTTGAAGGGGCCCCCCAGCTTTGGGCTGTTCATGGGGGGGAAGGGTGGAAGGGGAGCAGCTGCGGGGGACTCCCTGGGGAGAGGAGGGGGCTGAGATGGGGAGCCCGCCAAGGTTTGGAGGACTCCCCTGGGATGTGTGAGTGGATACCTGGGTGCTGGAAGAGGATCCTGGGTAGCAGAAGCTGCTTTCCAGTGGCAGGCTTGATCCCAGGCTAGAAGGGAGAAGGCAGGACTGGGAGGAGCTGGGTTCCATGCTCTACAGGAGAACAGAGTTAAGGCGCTTTCTGAGCACAAGTAAGACATTATAGAAAGATAGCTTAGTCTAGGACTTGAGGGGTCACCAAGTGGAATAACTCAAGTTGGCCTAAGGAGATTTTCTTTAAAAAACATCTTTGGATGTGCAGGTGAATATGAAATGCTCCCACAGCAGGCAGCTAAGTATACATCCTGGGTTCATTACAGATATTTTGCAGCAATGTCTTCAACCTAAACTGACTGGGATCAGTAGAAAATAGAACAAGAAAACAACTAAGTAAGTCAGTCTGGTTAAGCCCTTTACATGGGAAAAGTTCTATGCTTTGAGGATTCTACAGCAGTAATCCATGCTACCTGCTTGAACAAGGAAATAAGCGAATTTTGAGGAGGTCAACTGACAAACTTAGGAAAAAATACTGTCAATCTGGGTTTACCAGCTCAAACATAGTTGCATTTCATGGATTGAGACATGCTGCTAACAAAATTACTGTATCATGCTAACAGTCTGTTACCAACTCTTCTGTTGGTAAACAACATGCTATCTCAATTTGCTCATGTATTCAAAGGTCCCAAAATGTCATCTTATAAATGTTGTTAACTTATAGGGCCTCCCCTTCCAAGTACTAGAGCTTAAGCCTCTGATACAGGTACTGCTAATAGCCTTGGTGTGCTAGACCTCAGCTGGAAAAATATGCACAAGAGAATATCTGCTGGAATCCTAGCTGAAAGGGAAAGCACCTGGCTGTGGGGACCTTACCAGGGCTTGGCTTTGGTGTCTCCAAAAACCAGCAGTGCTTTGGTGGCAGCTTGCTGTCTTCAGATTCTTGGTAAAGCCAGTGCATTAGACACAGCAGAACCTCAGGTAGCACTTCAGAAGTGGAGGAAGTTGGCTGCTCTCTGCTTTTTTCTTTTATTTCTTTTTCTTTTTCTTCTTTTTTTTTTTTTTTTTTTTTTTAACCATATACTCAGAGCCCTGCTAAATCAGAGTAACAGAAAAGAAAAAAAAATAGAAATGCTTCTATAACAGCCTACCTTCTTGTAAGAGCTACATGACAAATTAAATGTAGTCATCTGTAGGTGTCTTTGAAAACAGGCAGTAGGAATAGCTCTGAAGCAAATGAAAAGGAAGGTTTTCTACTGAAACTATTCTATGTAACTTAGCTTTCTGTGAGCTTACCAGTAAACTTTCCTATATTTGTAGATGAAAGTAATGAGGCACTGATCAGTTGCCTTAAAATTCAAATGGAAGAAAAGCTGATCTTGCTAAGGAAGACAACTTCTTAAATATATTGTGTGATTATATACCGAGTTAGTTTTCTAGAAAGCAATTAAAAAGATTTTTTTCACTAGCATAAGACATGTCAAAATGCCTGGTATACAGAGAAAAGATTGCCATTCACCCTCTCAGAAAGTTAAATCTCTTAAATCTGTTGCATTTCAGGCACCCTTAAATTCTGACAAGTAAAAGTAAGGTAATAATCATACTTTAACATGTTTTCTATTATAAAGAAGCTTGTAGTGGTAGTGACACGTGCTAAGAAAAATAATCGTAAATCCCGAAGAGAAAAAATACTGAGGAAGGCAATGCGCATGTACAGAATCAAGTGACTTGATACTTACTTAAGTTCTTTCCCAGGCTGCCATTCTTTTTACCTTGCTGGCAATTTTTTGCAGTAGACTCTTCTGCAATGGCATTAGAAAGCAGTTAATGCCTAAGAGCCATAACTTGAGCCACGATATACTAATTTTGCTACATCCTGTGACCAGAAATAGCATTCACTTTTTTTTTTTCCGTTTTGACTGCATAATATGTTTCTCAAGTTTAGCCACCCTGCACATTTCAAGCTACAGTTTCCTTGTTTCCCCAATGTCTCTCATATTCTTAAAACAGTCTGCAGAATATAAAATTATTTAAACTGGGAGGAGGGTTGAACAGCTAGAAGGTAAAAGAAACTCAGTGGCAAGCTGGAAGAACCTCATGAAGCTTGATAAAGAAAAGGCAGAGCCTTGTACCTTAGGTGCAATATTCTCACGTATCTAGTTGGTGGTGGAGGAAGAAAGCCGTGGCCTGGGGAGACTGGAATTTCAACTGATTTGGCCCTGAGCAATCTTGCTGCTGAAGTGGTATCTGATTCCAAGGTTGACTTCTTTGAGTATCAGATAACTCCAGAATTTCCTTCTGGGGAAGAAAAAAAAAATCAATGACTCTATTTCAGTAGAGTTTCTTTTAGTGGGGTATGTGAAAAAGTAACAGTAGTGCTCAGCATTTAGTTTAAGTAAGTGCACAAACAAGGTTTACATTCTCCCTGTTACATCCCCTTAAAAAACAAAAAGGTATCTCATGTTTTAAAAGGGAGTTGTTGTCTACCCATTATTAGTTTCTGATCTCCTCAAACTACATCCCCAAGGAGCATCCTCCTTCTGTGATTAGCTCTAAAACACCGAGAGAGTATGCAGTGCATTGCTCTTTCTCAACCGTAAGTTTTATCGCTACTACTTCCTGAGTGTGCTACTGAAAATGGACAGCTTGTGAAATACTTCAACCTGTCTGGCTTCTGACAGGTCTTCCTACAAAAACCTGAGTTATCCAAGAACGGTCTGCTTGTAGCTGTCACAGCTAACTACTGCTCCACAACCTTCGCTTCTAAAGAAAAGTCCCTTGGGAATCACAGAATAGCAATGACATTAGCCAGAAACTAAGTCCAACTTGTGGCAGATGAAGTAAAAACATAAAAAAAAATGCTGCTTGTCACAACTTTGAATTTGCAATGACTGTTTTTCCAGTTTTTTCTAATGAATGACAAGACCACTGCAAACATTAGACAAGTTTATATATTTCTTTCAGGAAAATGCAGATAAATACTAGATGGAGATCTAAGCAACCCGGTTTAGCTGTAGGTGTCCCTGTTCATTGCAGGTACTTTCCGTCCTGGTTTGCCTGCACCATGTTCTCCATCTGTTTTTGAAGTATTCCAACTAATGTTAGCCTAAAGGTTTATATGTACAGACTCCTTTTCTCAAGATTCTGATGTGAAGTTTCTCCAGTGTCACAATAACAAATTACATTTGTTTATATAATGCACTTTCAAAATGCCTTCCTTGTATTTCTTTAGACTTTTCCTGCCCATTTATTAATTAGGAAAATGTTCCTTATGAACATGTATTTAAATTACCTGTGTTTAATTAGATATTATTGCTAAATAAAGGACTGGCTCCTTGTATCAGAATATGAGACTCTCACTAGTTGTAGCCAAGTTCACACACATGAAAATCTCAGTATCTTTGGATTCTGGGAATGCTAGATGCCAGCTGATCCAATGACTAGAGGCCAGAGAAGCCCAAAAGATTCTTCTTTCACATTTTATTTTAGTTGCTGACAACAGAGCTTAAGATGATAGAGATTTTTTCAGGTAAACATGTGTTGGCTTCGGAGGAAAGGGTTTTTTTAATGAGATACTATGAAAATTCTGTGTTGTCATGCTTTCTCCAAAGGTCGTGCTGAAAATGCCTTTGCTATGAGGGGAGCTAAGCAATGTCAGGGTAATCCATTAGTAGATTCACCAACTTCCACCCTAAGTGGAACCTACTTTTAAGAGTTGCTTCCAACTCTACTGCAATAAATACCTTTCTGCAACTATTCAGAAGCATACCGGTTGTCATTTAACCCTGCAGGTGCTTGCTCCCTCCTTCTTCCCATCTGGATGGGAGAAAGAACTGCAAAAAAACAAACAAACAAAAAAAAAAACAACTAGAACTTACAAGTTGAGATAAAACTATTTACAGAGATGGAGAAAAGGTTAAAAGTTATGACAATACACATTTATGTGTATTTATGAATGTATGTCACAACCAACGCACAGTTAACTAACTCCCCAGCAAACAGAAGAGAGTGAAATTAGCTCCTCTGTCTGTAACATACTTTCTGCATGATGTCATATAGTATGGAATATCATTTGGCCAGATTAAGTCAGCTGCCCCCATTCCATTCCCCCTCAGCTCCTTGGGCCTTTTGCTGAGAACAGCCTTGGCTCTCTGTGCAACACTGCCCAGGAGCAACTATAAAACACATCAGTGTGTTGTCAACATTGTTTTTCTCCTAGAACGAAAACATGGCATCACACCAGGCACTCTGAAAAAAAAAAAAAAAAAAAAAAAAAAAAAAATCTGTCCCAGCTGAAACTACGAAAATATCTTTTGCTTATTTGGAATTAAAACCAATTAGCTTGATAGGTGAGATAACATCTTTCATGTTCTTAATTGACAAAAATTGTTCCACAAGTATTATTATTATTATTATTTTTTTAAAGGTATATACTTATAAGTAAAAAACAGAAACACCAGAAAGTTTAACAGTCTTCTAATTAATTTACACATTCAGCAATTTACAGGAAAAAAACAAACAAAAAAACAACAAAAAAAAAACAACTCCGGCTAGGATAAAATAAGAACCATTTCTACAGAACAAAGACCAAAGCTTTCATTTTGTATATCATAGAATCATAAAAAGTGGCTTTGGTTGGAAAGGATCTCAAGCATCATCATGTTCCAAACCCCCTGCCAAGATCATGCTAAAGACCATGTCCTGAAATAGTCTTCCAAATTGTAGTCTAGGATTTTATTAGCTGTAACATTGTGATCATTTAAAGGTTTCATTACTTCAGTCCCATCCTGCAGTGCAGCAGATCACAAACCTAAACTCTTCATTCATAGCTGTTTACTTGCTTAGCATTTCTCTTTTTCTCAAATTTGTGCATTAAAGAAATGCTAAGAAGTGGAAAATTAAAATTAAAGGAACAAAGGAAAACAGGCTGGTGTTGCAACATTTCTTGCCAAGATGAAGCCAAATATGGAAAAATATATCAGAATCGGAAATCTGAATCTATACTTTGGACTTTTATAAAATTAAGTGCTAGAGGAGTACAGAGAAAAATTGAAAATGAATCTGTACATATTTACCCAAAGTGAAGGATGTGCAAGTCATCATGGGAATTTTTTTTTTTTTTTTAATTATTATTGTTACCCTCACACTTTCAGGGAAAAGCAAGAGATGTTCTTTTCTTTCCAGTAGGAAAATAAAATTAGTTTCATCCAATTGTGACCTTTCGCTAGCTTACGTTCCCCTGAAATTTATGAATAATTATCTAAATAACATGAAAA
Source organism: Alectoris magna (assembly GCA_030625065.1). Taxonomy (NCBI): domain Eukaryota; kingdom Metazoa; phylum Chordata; class Aves; order Galliformes; family Phasianidae; genus Alectoris; species Alectoris magna. The sequence continues at coordinate 29,991,263 of CM060563.1, read as the reverse complement.
TTATCCAATTGTATCAAATAAAATGAGCACTGTGCACATCATCTTCATGCCACCAAAATGATAATCATTACAGAGAACTTACTTGTGATGCTCTGTATTCCCCTGGTGAAAATGTAACAACTACATAAATCAAAAATGGGCTTTATGTTGCAGCTTCTTCTAAAAGCAAAGTACCATCAAAGTACTCAGAAAACCAAAAGAGTTGTATAATCAATGGCTCCTTCATAAGCTGCAAATGGAAAGTAAGAAAACAATATAAGAACTTGATGTTAGTATTCAGAATATGTCACTTCACAGGTTCACAGCCATTATACATAATTATACTGAATATTTCAAATAAATAAGAATAATTAAAGAAGAAAATGATCCAAATCTAACTTTGGAAAAAGAATTGGCTACAGTTAGAAAATATTTTTGCACATCTATCTTAAATGTTTAACAATGGAAATATCACTTCATCTAAAAATAACATAATTTTGCCTAAAAATAGGAATCTAATATGTGCTTCCATTATTTAAAAATACTGTATTTTTAGATAATATGGCAGAGATAAATTATTACTTGAAGTTAACATGATCTACTTCTCTGTGTATTTTGAATGCAGGTAAGTGATGCTGCTGGGGGAAAAAAATAAAATACTATTTTATTTTGGCTTTTCTTACTTTAGCAGTTCCCTGTTCCGCTTCACTACTAAGCCGTGGAAAGAGCTGTACCAGCAAAGCAGCAAGGAGGGTAAGAAGCAGTAGTTAGAGAGAAGGATACTTGAGACAGTATTGCCTTCAAAGAAATGCATGTGGAACCCTCTTCAGGGGAAGCAGACCACAGAAATAGTCCATGCTCCTGATCTAAACTAGACGTGTTAATAAGCTCCAGTGCATAGGCTGCACTATGATTTCTGCCTGTAGAAGCGCTTTGGCCATGACTGGTTTCACCCTTCACCTGATGCCTAAAATCCAAACCTTAGAAGACATGTAAAAAGTACTTAGTCACTTCTGAATGTGCTTTAAAAGCTATCCCTCAGAGTAGATTGAGTTTATTTTGTAATCTCTTTATAGCAGCTAAGCAATAGAAAATGTACTGCACAGCAGTCCAGAGTCAGTGTCTCATTTCAAACTGCTTGAAACATTATAAAAATTATGTTGGTTGCTCCAAAAGTAATACCTTCTATGTATTTCCATGAAAATTCAATCAAAGAACACAATTACACTATGTAATAGAGAGAGAGAAATCTCCACTCCGGAACACCAATTTTCAACATGGTTGCCGCCATTAGCTATGCACTTTCACCAGTGATGAATGAGAGCCTGTGTGTCACGCTCATAAAAGTCTGCATAAGCAGAGGTGACCTGACATCACCGCTGCTGATATGTACCACCTGCCACCTCACTGTGCTTGCATCCACTGCTTGGTCTCAGTGGTCAGTCAGTATGGATGAATATCGGTAGGTGCATTTTTTCTATGTTGAGGAATTCCTCAACACCGCTTAGTTTCACACATACTTCCATGTCAGACAGCATTTTGCGAGACTGCCACTCTGCTGCCAGCTGTCTCACGGCAAAAAAAGTAATGGAATATTGGCAAGAAAGTTCATTCTCTACTGCCATACCACCAATAAACATCTGCCTCTGACACTGTGGGCCAAAACCATAAAATAGAAGGGATTACTTTTGGAGCTGCCCTCATACTTTGCATCGAGACAACAATTCCTTTCAAAAATGAAAGGTTATGATGTTGTCAATGACATCTGATTAAGTATTTGTTATTCAACTTTATTTTTCATTAATGGATGGATTTGTTAGTTTCTACATCTCAGCAATAGCCTCAAGAACTCAATGCTAGAAAATCTCCAATTACCCTTCAAAAGATTTATAAATATTTTAGCGATCTAATCAAAGTAAAGGAACAATGGAATATGATTTAGGTAAGTAATATAAAAAGACCCAGTGAACAGCAAGACTATCTGTCTTCGCACAGTCTATTTTTGAGTAATTCTGAATAGGCGTGAATTCCTTAATTTCAGTCTGTTTGAGAATAATTTATGAGCAGAATAAGAGCAAATATTATTGAATATGTTATTATTTTGTTTCCCCTCCTAATAAAGGTTAAAAAAATTTGGAAAATATATCCTCATCTAAGCCTGAATTTCTCTTTGAGAAGAATTTGACACAATCTGGATGACTGATTTTCTTCTGTAAAAACAATGGCTTTTACAGAAACCGGGACAACTGAAAGCAAAAGAGTGAGGGAGAGGGAGGCATATGCTAAGAACTTTCTAAAAGAAAATTGAAATTGTACCTAGTAAAGAATAGCAGATGATGTATTTTAGTTACCACTTACTTCAAGATATACATTTCCATTGATTTTACTTGCACTTTCGTTTTTTTAAATGGTAATTGCATACTTATCCTATTCTTATCAGCTAATCAGGAGTAATTATTACATTTCTAATCGACCAATAATAACTACTGTGTCTTGTTTTGTTAATTAAATGTTCTTTAGAAGAATATATAACTTGCAGTGATAGCATTTCTTTTTCTTGGCTACCAAGTTGACATAACTTTATTATCATTATTCTGCCTGTATAATGCAGTGAAAGCAAAGCTTGTAAGAAGATTATGTATAACACCTTATATCTACCATAAAAGGGCTCAGCTGAAGCTTATGTTATTGTTAAATGTCTTGTACAAGGAATCTGTAAGAAAGTTTCATTTATGATACAGAAAGAGTTCCAGCATGGAACCATGTGGAGGAAATAAGGTGATTCTTCACCTTCTGATATGCTGGGGATCTTATTTTGTGGCTAGCTTCCAGATTACACCATCTTTAACAAGATCCCAGGGAAAATAACCTATCAAAATCACAGCCTCCTTTAAGAATCACAGAATCGTAAGGATTGGAAGGGACCTCCAGAGATCGAGTCCAACCCTCCTGCCAAAGCAGGTTCCCTACAGCAGGTCGCACAGGTAGGCGTCCAGATGGGTCTTGAATATCACCAGAGAAGGAGATTCCACAACCCCCCTGGGCAGCCTGTTCCAGTGCTCCATCACCCTCACCATAAAGAAGTTCTTGTGCACATTCGTGCAGAACTTCCTATGCTCCAGTTACTGGCTGTTTCTCCTTGTCCTGTCTCCACACGCTGCTGAAGAGTCTGGCCTTGCCACTTCGCCCCCCACACCTTAGGTATTTATAGACCTGGATCAGGTCCCCTCTCAGTCTTCTTTTCTCAAGGCTAAACAGATCCAGTATGCAAAGGTGACAATTGCTGTCAAATTGCTGCAAAAGGGATTTCAGTCACATGAGAAGCTGGACCAGACAGACTTGGAATGGGAGACTCCTGTGGCCACTGTTCTTAGTGCACAAACCGTGAGACTGCTGCCACAGTGCAGAGCAGCAGCAAGGTGTGATATTCGTTTGGAAGATGTTTATAGAAGGAAGCTGTCCCGCCTACCTCAAAGCAGCATGTGGAACGTCATGTGTAGAATCAGAGAACGACACAGTTTGACATCCAGTTCTGACACACACCAGTTTTTTTAACCATAGTTCTGACATGAATTCAGCATTATGTAGCTCTCAGATTTAACAAATCTATGTGTAACAAGAAACTAATTAGGTCCAACTGCATCTTACTGTAATTTAGTTTTGTGAGATATGCAGGCAACTCATAGAAAAGGTAAAGCCTTTTTAGAAGAACAAGAAACTGGAATTCATGCAGTGCTGACTCAGCTGAAGTTTGAGTATTTTCTCTGTTTAAGTACTCACTGCATGGCTAGAGGTCCACACTTGCATTAGTTATTTCAGAATTACTAAAGAAGTACTCACTCTGTAATCATTCCACAGCACAGTGTCACTTTTGCAAGCTCATTCTAAGAAAAAAAATAGTGAAGGGGGGAATCAATAGAAAATTGGGAGTCCACAAAGCATAAATTAAGAGCTACAGAATGACAAATTCAGGTTATTCATCTTTTTTTTCCTTCCCAATCAGTTATTATTAATGATATAAAAGCGTAGGAGTGAAATGTTTATCTTAGTCTTATTGTTTTTGAGTAAAAAAAAGAAAACCCAAAACAACAAAACAACCAAAAACCAAAACATCTTAAATACACTCAAAGGTTGTTTTTCAATGAAGATGATATTTCTGTGGAAAAGAAAGAGACAAGGACATTTCTTCCTTACAGAATTTTCTACAAATAAGTGAATCACAACAGAAAATACTGCCTAAGAAATACCTTCAGCACAAGGTTGAAAAGATTTAAATCCTGCGATATAGCATAATAAATAAAAACTCTTATCCAGATTAAAAAAAAAAAAAAAAGCTGTTCTGCATGACCTTTGTCAAATCAGAATGTTTTCCACTCATAATAAAATACAGGTATTGTCTCTGAGAGGCCACACCTTGCATAAGCAGAGACCTTCAGTTCTCTCCCTTTGGCCCAGAAAGTGTAGGCATTCCTCTGAATGCATCAGTACCTTTTCTGATGTTCTGAAATGACTCCTTGTTTTCTCAAGCAAGATTTGAAGGTAATGCACTGTAGTACTTAATATTTGCAAATCCCATGAATTCATTTGGCCCTTTTGCTTTGAATGTCACACCTATTTCATTTGGTAACTTATTTTAAAAAGGGAGACATTTTGCAATCAAAAATAACGTGGTACCTTTTGACCTCATACAATGCTCACGCAGCTCAAGTTCTGTCACCATACAGAGGTCCTGTCTATATATATATCAGTTTTGCTGTGTAAGGGTGGCTATTTATTTGAAAGTTATATGCGAACTTTGGAATCTATCCAAACTAGTAGTTGCAACTGCTCATATACCCATAGGAATGTTGTACTTTATTTTATTTACATCCTTGGTTGCCGCTGTATTTGAACAACTCAGTACTTTATTTATTTATTCTATAAAGGCAGAAGAGCATCGAGACTATTTCTGAAGAAAGGAAAGTAAATCCAGGATAACTCTAGTAACTAGTACAGAATTAACTTGTAATATTTAATAAAGCTTGTATTCTGAAAATTATGCTGAATTGGAAACAACTGGTTTGAATATGCAAAACCCCACAAAAATTTACGGGAAATTGAATGTGCTCAAGAGAGTACTTAAAACTGTTCTTTAATTAACAAACAGTTCACTCACCAATTATTTGAAACTAACTAGGATTCAAAATACAAATAATGAAATGGAAAGATGGAGAAGCAACTTCGAGATACATGGGTAGAAGAACAGAATAAATAAAGTGAAGTTTCCTTATGTTATGGTATAGCATATTTATATGAAGAAAGTAGGTTAGATGATCCCTGTCAGGCCATTTTATGTTCATGCAACGAAACTCAAAACCACTGAGACACTACAATGTAAACCAGGTGTACTAGAACATCTAATAAAGCTGGCTTAGAAGATTCTCATTAGAAGAGGAAAACATTTCTAGTATTCCTGAGCAGATTTTTAAGTTGTTGCAGAGTCTGCTATTAAATTCAACAACAATTTAAGTAGCAGGCTTTATTCAAATTATTTGACATTTTTCTATAAAAATAAATTAAAAAAAATCAGATAAAATTATCAGGGTTTATTAATACACAGTGAATGAAGCATTTATGATTTTGAGGAGCATGGGCCTGGCAAAGAGCGAAGTCAGGACCCTGAACACTGGAAGAGCAAACTTCAGGTTGTTCAAGGAATTGCTGGATGAGATCTCCTGGGAAGCTGTTCTTAGAGACAAAGGAGTGGAATAAAGCTGGCTACTCTTTAAGGATGCCTTTCTGTGAGCGCAAGAGCTCTCTGTTCCTCAGAATAAGAAAGCAGGCAGGGGAGGCAGAAAGCCGGCATGGCTTGGCAAGGGCCTGCTGGATAGATTGAGGGAAAAGAAGAGATTGTACCAGCAGTGGAAACAAGGGTGCTTTACCTGGGGGAGAATACAGGGATGCTGTCCAGACTTGCAGAGAGGGGTTTAGGAAAGCCAAGGCACAGGTGGAACTGAACTTCATGAGGGATGTTAACATCTTTAACAACAAGAGGGTATTCTATAGGTACACTGGCCAGAAGAGGCAGGACAAAAAGAGCATACTCCTTTGGTAAATGAGGAAGAAGAACTAGTTACAACAAATACGGAGAAGGCTGAGACACTAAATAAGTTTTTTGCCTCGTCTTCCCTGGCAACCAGAATTCACTTGTCTCTCACATCCCTGAAGCTTGCATCTCTGAGCCTCTAGGTGGGAATTGAGGGAGTAAGTCCTCTCCCTTTTCCCCCCACCTGTAATGGGGACATAGTCTGAGATCATCTCATAAGACTGAATGGATACAAATCTACGGGGCTGGATGACATGCACCTCAGGGTCCTAAATGAGCTGTCTGACATGGTTGCTGAGCCACTGTCCATCATATATGAAAAGTTGTGGATGTTGGGCACAGTTCCCAAGGACTCAAAAAAAAAAAAAAAAAAAAAAAAAAGGAAATGTCACTTCCATTACAAGAAAGGGAAGGAGGAGGGAAGGAAGGAGGGGAACTACAGGCCAGTGAGCCTCACCTCTGTGCCTGGGAATATCATGGAACATATAAGATACTTTTAGAAGACATGAGCAAGTTTGCCAATGACACCAAGCTGAGTGGTGTGGCTGACACATTAGAAGGAAGTGTCACCATCCAGAGGAACCTCGACAAACTCAAAAGATAGGCCCATATGAATCTAATGAGGTTCAACACACAAAGCTCAAGGTTTTGCACTTGGGTAAGAGTAATCCCAGATATGTATACAGACTGGGAGAAGAGCCCCTTGAGAGTAGCCCCACAGAGAAGGACTTGAGGGTCCTGGTAGGTGAAAACCTGAACATGTGCCAGGAATATGCACTTGCAACCTGGAAGACCAACAGTATCCTGGACTCCATCTGAAGAGGGGCAGCCAACAGGGTCAGAGAGGGGATTGCCCTCTCTATGCTGCCCTCGCGAGGCTCCATCTGGAGTACTGCATCTAAGTCTGGGACTCCCAGTACAGGACCGATGTGGAGCTGTTGGAGAGGCTCTAGAAGAGGGCTGAGAGGGTGATCAGAAGGCTGGAGCACCTCTCCCTACAAAGACAGGTTGAGGGAGCTGGGCTTGTTCAGCCTGGAGAAGAAAAGGCTGCAAAGAGGAGGGGAATCAATATATATATATATATATAACAAGTATATATACAATATATATATTATTATATCAATAATATATATATATATATATATATTACAAGGATAGACAGTGATAGGACAAGGGGAATTATTTTAAGCTCAAGGAGGGAAGGTTTGGATTGTCATGGGGAAGTTCTTTACAAAGATAGTGGTGAGGCCCTGGAACAGGCTGTCTGGAGAGGTTGTGGATGCCCCATCCCTGGAGGTGTTTGAGACCAGGGTGATGGGGCCCTGAGCAACATGGTCTAGTACCAGTTCTGGAGGTTGGTGGCCCTGCCTGTGGCAGAGGGGTTGGAACTCTATGATCATTGGAGTCCCTTCCAACCCAAGTCATTCTATGATCCTTACTGTTCACACACTCTTAAATTTTGGGTTTTCTAAATGTATATACAAACAGCTAAATGTAAAAAGTCATCCACTCCCCCTAAAACTCAGCCTATTTATATCTTGTTCTTCGTAAGGCTTCATGCTAATAAATGTTTGACTAAATGGGAAATGTAGCTGAATAGAAATGACATTAATAGATCTAATAAGAATAGATACCTATTTCCCAACTTGTTCAATTAAGGAGTGGCTGACAAACACAAAGCCGGAAAATTGTGAATAGATAACATCAAAACAGTATTCATAAAAATTGGATTCAAAATACCCAGAAGAGCTTGTTTTCATACTCAGAGTATCTGCGCTAGAAGTTATACAACATGCAGAGGCAGAATTGGGAAGCTGAGGGAAGAATTGCTGTTATAGGTGAAAATAAGCTATTTCTATAGTTCTATACTGAAATTCTAACCATTTGGGGGTCTAAGTCCTTAGGCAATTTTCTACACAGAAATTGATTTAATGCTGTTATTATTTTTCCCTCAAATTGATTAAATAAGACTGTGGAAGACATCATGCTTTTAAATAATCCCCTCATTTATGGAACAGATCAGATAATATTGAATTCCCTCAGATCTGGCTCTTAGTTGCCACAGAACAAAATTTTTGGCCCCTTCACCACAGTGCTAACTGTACACTTCTATTCACAAATACAATACTACCAGTAGCAACCATCTTATCACCCAAGAGTAGCAGTAGGTACAAAGCACGGTGCTACTTTAAAAATTATTCCATTCAAACAGAACTTCTTGTCAAAGAAAAATCATAACGTACTAGTAACTGAATAAGATATTGAACAAAATCTTCATTACAGCAAAATAAAATACTGGCATGGACTTGAAAGAAAGACGGATAGAGTTTTGTTTTTTTTTTCAAGCAATCACTGTCAGAACAAACTAAGCACATCCACATAATCGTCACTGATGGCAAATACAGCCATGCTAAATCATACCTACATTAGAGATTCACCAAACCAAGCTAAATTAAAACCAGAGCAATACTTTTTATTTCTGAACAAGCACCACTTCAACCCATCCTGAAAATAAATCTTGACCCTTCATAGTTAAGCATACAATTTGTTCAGCTGAAGGTAAAGAGTAAGAGCAATAGTAAACCCATCTATTTCAGCAGTTTGCAGACAGTCCATGCTATCTTAAAACACAGTTTTGAAAAGTAACCGATGGTATGAGTAATCTGCCAAAAAAAAAAAAAAAGTAAAAAACCTTAGAAAGCTTGTTTGTAACTTAGTCTTGTTTCTTCTTTAACTCACCCTGGATTAAAAAGGGTAGAGCAGTCTGAAAAAGTGAGAAAGAAACAAATCAACTGGGAAATAAGTGGATGTGATGTAGTGGTATAGTTTGTTTGTTAACTGCTTAATAGTAGAGGTAGTAAATCTAATAAACATATATAATTGACATACCTAAATGCAAGAACTGAAGCCCAGGGGTTCTAAGCTATTCACTTGTGACTTTCAGATTTATAAGACTTTTCTCTGTTATTCAGTCCAGTGCCAGTTGCTTATCATTTCACTAGAATTTATAAGATATCCAGTAATACCAGTAGAAGTTATATAAGGGTATTTAAGGATGATGTTTTTTGCAAATAAAAGGGTTATCATCCTTCCTGAACATAAACTTTGTTTCAGCTGTATAGTATGCAAGTACATACATTTAATAAGCATAGAGATACCGGTGTCAACTGAAAATCACTCCAGTTTAGTCTGGTTTAAAAACTAGCATGATTTTGACTGGTCAGTTACAGATGCCCCACACAAGCATATGAGCGCAGGTACCTTATTTTTATATGCTTTCATTCCCACCTCCTCTTCTCCATTTTACATAGTTAAATTTCCCTAAATACGTGCACAAAAAGTGTCCCAACTTCTCCTTATCCTCAACGCTTTTCTTTGTATCTTACTGAATTTTCTTATGCTATATCTACACTGTTACATTTTACTGTACTGCTTTAAGGTGGAGAGGATCTGTACAGAGCATTCAAACTGAGATCAAGCGGCAGATGCATATATAATGGCTAACAGTGCTCTCCACTTCCTTCTCTTTATTTTCTTTTTTCCCTTTAATAAAAAATTTGGGCTTTCCATACAGAAGAAATAGAAGCTAAATATTGTAGAATTCTATCACTACTCAGTAACAAGATTCTCTGTAAGAATTAATTCCATATATACTATTATATGTGTTAAGTTACAGTCATTTTTCTTCTCATGTTCATCACACTGCATATATTGACATGGAACTTCATCTGCTAGTTTACCACTAGTCCCCAGAATGGTCTTTTATATCTTTTTGGCCATTACCCTTGTCTTTGTTATGATAAATAACCTAGCAAATTGTGTCACTTCAGCATTTGTTCTCTTTCTCACTTCACCAATGAGTATGCCCCTGTGGAACCCCACAGTGATCTTTCAGTACAAAAACTGACCACTAACTCCTCCTTTCCATGCTATGAGCTGTTTCTGTGCATGAGAAATGTACAGAATGGGAGGCTTTTTAAACTACTTCCAACTTTGAAAAATAATTTCACCTAACTTATAATTATTTCTAATACATAAATGATATTTTAATGATATAAATATATTCCTAAGAAGACACCCAGCAATTATCCTTTTGAAAACTAACATTTTTTTTCTTATTAGAAGTAATTTAAGTTTGCCCTCTGTCACACCTTGACATTTTTGCTCAGCTTTTTTTTTTTTTTTTTTTTAAAACATACGTGAATCGCTGGCTTTTTCAATAGCAAACTGTCACAGATGCATATATTTTGAAAGGAAGCAGTTTCAGTACCATTACACTTACACATTCAACCTGAGGCACAATTGTCCTAATACACAATTTTCATCCTGCAATTTAACAGGAGTTAACTTGTTTCTTTCTCCTTCCTGTAACTGTCATAGGATTTTCAGTGTGCGTTGGAATAACATAAGCCCTTTCCTGTTCCCATGGAAATCAATCACAACACTTCATACCCATGAAACTCTATCAGAGAGAAAACCAGTTCTAAGTAATTAAGACCTTCTTTTGTTTGGTCAGAGGTCCATTTGAAATCCAAAGAACTCTTAGTTAGGAAACCAGAGAGGTCTGCAATGAGCTAAAATGTTTACACAACAGAAATAAAGGACACACACCCCCTGCCCCACTTTGCAGGACCCACGCTACTCTTGTCCTTCCACAGTGCTGTGCTACATTGTGACTGTAGTAGCACAATGCTGTTTGCGTACCAAAGGACTAATCAGAGATTCTGAGGATAATTACAGAAATTCAGCCTTTAAATGGGTTGTCATAATCTCTTAGTAGGCATAATAGGATATGCTTAGTTGAAATAAAAATAGGGAGAAGGTTTCTTTACTTTCCCTAAAAGTCCCCAAGTTTTGAAATACTTACAAAAGCTAAACATCACATATGGTACTAATCACATAATGCTGTACCTACAGCTATTTATTTAATAGAAGGAAGAAAAATTTGCCAGATTTCCTGTAACTGAAAAGCACAAAAAATTCACAATTGACCCAGTAGCAATACTGCTCATTAGGAAGCTGATAGTAACATAAAAGTGCAATAGACTTCACAAACTGAAAAGACTGACTCCTCAAAAATGTCATTCAAATACCAACTATATCCAGTGCATTCAGGAACTAAGAGACAGCTGTTGCAATAAGTGTTTTAGGATTACTGCAACTTCTCTGAATGGCATAAGCTTTCAGATTCCAAAAAGCATCATTAATGAATGCCAGAGGTCATTGTAGCTTTGTAGAAAATCCCAACTACATTGCCTTCTTGCTGTGAGCAAAAGATGCACAGCTATTAGTGAACTGTAGGTGCACCATAGGTAACCATGTTTAGAAACTGGTCAGTTTTTACAGTCTTCAATGTCTTTCAACTCTAAATAATGAACTCACACAATATCATTCTCTAAAGATTATGAATAACCAGTTAACATAATCTTCTTTAACATAATATACCCTTATCGTGAATCTTATTCTTAACTTCAGCATAAACATATGTAAGGTATATTTCATGAAACACTAAACAGAGTATTAGGCACATGCTTTGTTGAAGTTATAAACTGAAAATTGGTTTACTGTACTGCATTTGATATTTGACTTAACAAGTACTTATAGAAGACAGAAGGAAGCAGGCAGGCACCAACTTGACACTCTACCGGACACCAGACACAAGATTTAATTCTCATTGTCACAACTTTGCAGACCTACTTTGTTCTCACTTACTCATTTTAATATTACCAACCTCATGAAGTTCAACAAGGCCATGTGCAAGGACCTGCACCTGGGTCAGGGCAATCCCAAGCATGGATACAGGCTAGACAGAAAACAGCTTGAAAGCAGCCCTGAGGAGAAGGATTTGAGGCTGTCAGTTGATGAAATACTCAACATGAGCAGGAAATGTGTGCTTGCAGCCTGGAAGACCAACCACATCCCACGTAGCAACAAAAGAAGCATGACCAGCAGGTCAAGGGAGTTGGTTCTGTCCCTCCACTCTGCTCCCATGAGACTCTTATCTGGAGTTCTGCATCTAGTTCTGAGGCCCTCAACAAAGATAGCACACTAAGGTGGTGGAACAGGTCCAGAAGAGGGCCACGAAGATGATCAGAAGGCTGCAGAGCACCTCCCCTATGGGGACAGGCTGAGAGAGTTGGGGTCCTTCAGCTGGAAAAGAGAAGACTCCAAGTAGACTCCAGTACCCAAAGCAGGCCTATAGGAAAGCTGGAGAGGGACATTTTATGAGGACAGGCAGCAACAGGATGAGGGGAAACAGCTCTAAGCTGGAAGAGGGTAGATTTAGACTAGATATTAGGAAGAAGTTCTTTACTGTGAGGGTGGAACAGGTTGCCCAGAGAGGTTGTGGATACCCCCCCCCCCGGAAGCATTTAAGGCCAGGCTGGATGGGGCTTTGAGCAACCTGGTCTAGAGGCAGGTGTCACTGCCTGTAGCAGGGGGATTGGGACTAGATTATCTTAAAGGTCTCTTCCAACCCAAGCCACACTGTGATTACTCTTACAGAGCTTTTTTTTTTAAAATTAAAAAAAAAAAAAGTAGCACAAAATATTTTCCTTCCAAGTCTCTCAAGCAGAAAGAAAAAACCTTATGCTTTAGATTTCTAGTGACAGACATCAAAGATCAGTGTAATTCTTGATAAATAGTACCTATATGATTTGAAGAAACTCAAATTTTTGGTTATTCTTAGCAAATAAATTGTTCTTAGGATCCATAGAACTCAAGTTTAGAAATTAGATACAACACAGAAGATATTCTGGAAAGCTTTGCTGTGAATGTTAAAATACATATGTACTAATAAAACCCTGTAAGAAGCCTTAGATGGATATCAATTACTAAAAATTATGTAAAACTAATTAAGAAGTATATTCTACAGAAAACATGGCAAAATAGAAATAATCAACTGTGAATAACCACTTCCCTTTTACACCCTCCCAATGCTCTATGCACTAGCACACAGACAATAATTATTCTGAGTACCTCTAGTTAACTACCTTATTTTTGCTTCCATCCCTCTTAGTTTTCTTTATAACAATTAATACTAAATGATAGACATGTAATGACTTTGAGTTGTTGTTTTGCGTTTTTTAATCAAATTTTTTTAAGTCAGATTTTGTATTGAACAGGCCTAAAATAGACATGAATAATAACTAAGTAAGCATAACTGTGTACACAATTTTCTGAGTCTTCTTTAGTATGTATTAAACCTATCAGATAGAGAAAAAGGAGTATATCTTAGAATGACTTTTCAATTTTCTAGTTATCGTAATATTTTTTACAATATTAAGAGACAATACAACTGACTAGCAAAAAGCAAAATAACTAGATATTACTGCCACCAATATATTTCACAGATCTTTGTTATTCTTTTGGTTGTCAACACATGGACAATAACCCACGCCAGCGCTCTCAGATGAGATTTCATTTTTATTCTGTTTAGATTCATTTCTAGCAAAAAAAGCTCTGAAAATTCACCTATTCACAGAATTTATAATACTGTATGAAAAGATACTTTCAAAACACTTTTTTTTTTTTTTCTTGCAAGGGAGAATGGAATACCAGAAAAGCTTCTTGTATTTAACTATGATGAAATACAATTGAATAATAATTGTATATATTGTATGTGTACATTAGATCTGAAAATTAAACATCATTTCAGAATATATGTATATACAATTAACACACCTAAGAATCCACTCTAAGAAGCTCTAATAAACTTTAAGCTATTAGCAAGGGATAGAACATAATACAGTAGATTGAATATAATCTTTGGAATTGGTATTGTTAAGTGCCTATGTAAGAAAGTCTCTGGATTTAAATGATATTAAGAAGAAGTACAATAAGCACGTATCCATAATTATTTTGAAGCTTGCAATGTAGAAAAGTAAGAAAATATCTGCTGTGATTTTACTATTGCAAACCTGTTTCCTATGTCAATACTATTGTAAAATAGAAACAGCAGAAAGCATGAACAAATAAAACAAGGCAAATTATACAAGTCAATTGAATTTTGTCAATAACTTCAGTGAGACTGACTTCAACAAGAAGTTGTAGTACTAAGCTGGAAGGTAACAGAAAGATTTTCATATGACTTGTTAAGTTCCCAAAGTAAAATAAGCTCAGATTTTTCTGTTTTTTAATGGAAACCATTGTTCATATCAAACCTACATACTATCGAATGAGAATATTCCTATTGTCAAGAGCTACATATTCAAAAGATGAGACATACCATCTATTTGACATTTCATTAACATCCCAGAGTATGCAAAAAGAAGGAAATCCAGTCCCAGAGAGCTCCACAGAAAAGCATTATTTTCTTTACCTTAATTTTTATTATTTTTATTTAAACTAATGTAAAGCCTGTAGGCATCAAACTTTGAAAAGGCATGAAAAGTTTCAGTACAACAATATAAAAGAAGTGTCTTCCAGTTTTGTTTTATTTCTAGGTAAAGATAGGTAAATGTCAAGAAATCTCTTTAATTTTATATTCCAAAAAAGAATGATTTATGGGGAAGAGAAATCAAATAACTTACATGCCATTAGAGGTTTTTGAAGGTAGTTCCCAGTTTCCCTAAAGGTAACACTAAAATATTTGTAACGATTCACCAGTTTGTACTACAAAGTTAGGAAGTGGGAACTGCATTTATTGTTCAACTCTATTAATGAAAAGAAAGATGAAGAAAATTAAACATAGGAAACATGGAAATGAAAAAAATATTATCCTTTTTCTCACCTGTCAGAAATCCCCATAACTTTCAAATGAGAAAAAATGTGTGAGCAAAGGAAGAAGAAAAACTGTATTCATAGAAGATGACTTTTTAAAATTATGATGCCACTGCTGTGAATTCTTGGTTTCTTGCACATGAAGACAATGGTGCCTGAAAGAATCATCAACATGTACATATGGTTTATACCTGTATTTACATGCCATATCTGACCACTCACACATCTGAATGACTACCAAAAGTACAAGGGCTGCTCCAAAAGTAATGCCTCCTATTACATTATGCTGGTCTACAACAGAGGCAGATGCTGGTAATATAGCACTAGAAATTGAATCTTCCCAACAATATTCCATTATATTTGTTGCTGTATGAAAAATGGCAAAGATGGCAAATGGCAGAAGAGGGGCAGTCCAACAGAACAGTGTCTGACATGAAAATGTAGATGAATCAAAAGTGTGCTCCATGTAAAAAAATAAAAAATAGCACCCACTGATATTCATCAACAATTGTTGAACATTGCTGGAGACCAAGTAGTGAATGTGAGCACAGTGGGAAGGTGAGTGATGCATTTCAGCAGTGGTAACAGTGTCAGTGTGTCACCTCTTCCAGATTTTTAATGAGCATAGCAAGCAGGCTCTTATTTATTGCTGACAAAAATGCATAGCTAATGGTGGTGATAATGTTGAAAAAAAAATGTTTGTAGCTGAGAATTTGCTCTACCAAATAGCATTATTGTACTCTTATCTGTTATAGTTTCCAAGGAAATAAATAGGATGCATTGCTTTCGGAGCAACCCACATATCTTTGTGTTTAGCATTCTAACCGGTCCAGTATTGGAGACAAATGTTTCATGCTTCCAGTGGAAACAACTTCAGCTCACAAAATTGCAGGCTTCTCTTCACTTCAGTGGAGCAAAATTTATTTGTTAAGTACAATCCCTTACATTTTCATGACATTCTGTGAAAAAGAGAAAGATATTGTGATCACACAGCAAATAGAAAAGGACGTAAATATATAAACAAACCTAGAAGAAAGGTAGAAGAAAGGATCACAAGCCCACTATGTAAGAATCTGAATGCCTATTCAGATAGCAAACAGCTGAGAAAATTTAAAAGCAGAGGGATGACAAAATGCAGGAACTCATCATCTCAAGAAAAGTCTCGTTTCTACTTGATAGAGTACAGATTTAGAATATATATTAAAAAAAGGACAAGTATTAACTAAGGCAGTTTCAACCATTTAAAACATTTTACTGGAAGTCTGAGTTTCTGAAAACCTAAAAAACATAATAAAACTTGAATAAAAATAAAAAAAAAACAAAACAAAACCTTCTCAGTCAAAACCTTTCCATCTTCCCAGAAAAAGAAAAAAATGTGTGTATATATATATAATCTTTAACATATCTACTAAAAGAGAAAGAAAACAATATCAAACAGAAAAAATTGTACTCTCTTCTTAAGGGTGCAGCATAATGCACTTCAAAAATACCCTTTTCTCCACAATTATTCTTAAACCTCATTCTAGCAATCATTTCTTTAATGGTCTCTCTTAGTCTGTTAATTAACAATTTGATTTTTTTTTTCCTTATAAATTAAATCAAAAACAAAATCTACACAAATTAAAATCATCAAAATAGATGGGGATCCAGGGATTAGGGATCTGAAAGCACTTTAGTTCTGGACATTAATCTATTTTGAATGTTTCAGAGATTTTTGTATTATCAGAAGGTGCTTTTTAAAGATATTCACACAAGTCAACTAAGATATGTCAGGAGGGAAGCCAAAAGTAGTGGCTAGCTTTCAATCTCTGAAGTGTCCTTATGGGAGATTTTCTGAGGTTTCCCAAGCTGTATCAGCTGGAAAGAGCAAGCTGCATCCCAGCTGAGAACTTTACATTAGCATTCATGACACTAAGCCTACCCAAAGAGACATCCATGCGGAGATGCTACTCAAGAACAAGCAGAAAAATTCTGGTCCAACATGAACACTAAAAATGAAAGTTTCAGCTGGATTCTGAGTGCCATGAACAGAATATTTATTATATGATTGTGATAATTTAGGGGACATTACGTATTTTAGGTTCATCATGAGTTTCTAATCAACATCCTTAATTTCTGAGCATACATTAAAACTGGCATGGGGCAATGAAATCTGCATAGTCTGCGGTAAGAAAATCCATGGAGGATAATTTTACAGCTTCTGATACTTCTCTGATAAAATGATTTTGTATAAACCTCCCTTGTATACACACTTTCTTAACTGACATCTTTTGATCTTTAATGAATCCAACATAATGCATCTGAACATCTTGAATGCTCTGTAATTTTAATTGAGTATTGTAGATGATTGTAAGGGATGTATGACAACTGCACATCTCAAGAGAATGTGATCTATATTTGTTTAGATGTGTAGAATTAGATTATCTTAAAGTAATTGTTAAAAACAGTCTAATAAAACCATAAGCTCAGTTCCTAGAAGTGATAGTTAAATCAACAACTTGCAACCTATTATTCTGGTTGGCATAAGCCTTGAGTAGTCTGTCAACAGAAGGTTATGCCATGAAACATAATTAAAGATAAAATTGATTACATATCTAAATCTTGAAACTGGAAAGGTTTTCTGATGATTACTCAAATATTGAAGTGTTTAATTCATCTCCAGTTTAGAACACATCAGTAGAAAAATCTCTTCTGCAATTGTGATGTATTACTTCTAAATTTACCTTTACTATAACAATATACTTTTCCACTCTAAGAAGTGGTTATGAATAGAAAGCTGATATTGCTTGAAAATACCAGTTTGAAATGTCTACTAATGAGAACAGATGAATCCTTCCCAACATATTTCTGTACTTATTTCTCTGTATCTCCACATGAGCTTTCAATGCAAATTAAACCTATAGAAGGATCATAATTGCTATTTTTATTTTTATTTAAGATAGTTTTCTTCTAAAGTTTAAAGGAAAACAAGAGCAAGGCATGTATCTTGCTTTTGTGCAAAGCTCTACAACGATTGGGTTATAATGGGTCCTGAATAAGAGAGAATCCATACAGTGTTACATCTGACAAACCCTTTATACATTTCTACATAAGACGTAATTGTGTGAAGCCTATGTATTTCTCTTTTTGTAAAAAAGGAAAGTCATTTTACTGGTCTCCATGCAGACATCAGGGTGAGACTAAGATCTAGTTTCACATGTACCACTGAAGATACCATACAACTTTAAATAGGTCAGTTAACTATTGTACAATTCTATCTGCAGTTTTTGTGAAAGGAGAACAAAAAAGTAGATTTTAAAAAATAAACAAACCCAAAATATAACAGCAAAATATTTGTATTCTTGTGGTTTTACAAGGCTTATACTGTATGCTTCAGCTACTTTCATATTACGTTGCAAGTGTTACAGAGCTATGACTAATCTATGCCTATAATGGAAAAAATACTTTATTTCATTATCTTTATTATACATTTTTTATAGTGGTGTACCTTCAGAAAGATTTCACTCCAAAGACACAGTATTCATATTCTGACAAGGAGAATCATCCCATCCAGTGCTTTTTCTCTGTATATATTTGTTTGTTGGAGAACTGTTAAAATGATAAGGATGTAATAGTTATTCACATCATAATCAAGAATCAACTTTGCATAGGGAAGTTGTCTAAATTAATCCTTTAAAAGCCTTTTTTTTTTTTTTCCCTCCACTTGATGAAAAGAATGGTATTTCAGTGATTAGTGTTAGTATTTCAACTGTATCAGAGTGGTAAGTAGTACACATTATGCAAGGCTGGGGGAAAGGAGCTACTACGTTTCCTAGTTTGTTGTTTTCCTTTACCCACTTACACCATACTAGTAGCCAAACCTAGTGGCTGAAGAATACAAAGCATCATGAACAAATTCTAGCAGGCAGTCAGCCTGTGAATTTCAGAGCTGTCAAGGCTGCATGTTTCAATCAGTTTTGACATCTCTTGGCACTTCTCTTCAGAGACTACTTTCTATAAATAACTCCCCTACTTGGGTGTTATTTCTGGTTCATTTCTCACCATATAGCAAGAATGTTTCTCACCTTTTACTGCATCTTCCTGTCTTCTCTTTCAAAACATATATAAACAAGAAGTATAACTTACCCGAATTAAAAAAAAAAAAATCTAGTAGGTTTTGATTATAGTATGCATGTTGCATTTTAGTTTATAATTGAGATCTTGGAGGAATTGCCCATAACTCTTTTACTTATTCGAGATACTTGGAGTTTCCTGGAAGCATTTTGATTGAGTTGATAAACTAACAGTCTTAGTCATAGCAGGAGAATCTAGGGAAGGAGTTATATAGATATAAAAGGTTCCGGGAGCACTAGAGGCTCTTTAATATTTGTACCTTCTTGTTTTCTACTTCTATCTAAATTACAGAGAGATAATAGGACTTGATTCTCTGAAAAGTGTTCTTTAACATAGCTTGACACACACCTGAGAAGCAGCGATCTTTTCTGATTTTTTTCAGGGAATTGTCCTAATGAGGAAAGCATTTTAGATGTTCACTTACCAGTACAATTCTGCAGTGTGTAAGAATAATATCCATCCCATTCAATAACCAAAAAGTGT
The DNA here is from genome assembly GCA_030625065.1 of Alectoris magna. Lineage (NCBI taxonomy): Eukaryota > Metazoa > Chordata > Aves > Galliformes > Phasianidae > Alectoris > Alectoris magna. The sequence goes on along the minus strand of CM060563.1, from coordinate 29,971,882 downwards.
CCACATGAAACTACTAAGTGGCAGTCCTGACAGACCTGAAATGAAGAAATGGAAATATCTATTTAGGACTCCATAAGGAATGATCATCATAAAAATAAAGGCTTTTAATGCACTTCTCTGTGATTAAAACTTTTCTGGGAAACTTGTACTTTGATTCCTTGTTTTAAATGGCATACTGGATTGCTAAAACCATCACTGTTAATTTCCACCTCCCAGATAATTTAACTTCCCTAAAGAAAGCTTGTAAATTGAATTAAAGCATCATGCAATAAAATTCGAGGTCTGCTCTGAAAGTAATGATTCCTGTTTTATTATGTTGGTCCCTGAGTTCAGACTCAGACATTGCATGGCAGTAGAGGCTGAACCCTTTCACCAATATCCCATTACATTTTATTGCCAAATGACAGATGGCAGCAGAAGGGCAGTCTGACAAAATGGCATCTGACACAGAAGTGCGTGTGTGAAGCAAAGATATGTCTCCATATTTCTCCATATAGAGAATATGCACCAAGGACATACATAGACACTTGCTGAACACTGAGACCAAACTGTAGATGTGAGCACAGTGAGTTGGTGAGTTAATTTCAGCAAGGTCAACAGTGACACAACAGACAAGCCACATTCCAGATGTTTATACAGATTTTTATGGACACAGCATGCAGGTTTTTGGTCACAGCTGGCACACTGCCTAGCTAATGGCAGTGACTACATTGAAAACTAGTGTTTTGTAGCTAAGAGTGCACTCCTTCAGATATCGTTGTCATAATCTTTGTATATAGAATCATAGAATCACTCAGGTTGGAAGGGAACTCAAAGATCATCAAGTCCAACTGCAGCCTAACCATAGTACCCGAACTCTAACAACCCCCTGCTAAATCATATCTCCGAGCACCACATCCAAATGACTCTTAAACACATCCAGAGACAGTGATTCAACCACCTCCCTGGGGAGCCTATTCCAATGTTTAACCACCCTTTCTGTAAAGTGTTTCCTAATGTCCAACCTAAACCTACCTTGGCACAACTTGAGGCCATTTCCCCTCGTCTTGTCACCTGTCACCACTGACAAGAGACCAGCCCCGCTCTCTCCGTAAGCATCTTTCAGGTACTGGAAGAGAGTAATAAGGTCTCCCCTCAGCCGCCTCTTCCCCAGACTAAACAGCTGCAGCTCCCTCAGCCTCTCCTCAGAGGGCTGATTTTCCAAGCCCTTCACTAGCCTCGTTGCCCTTCTCTGGACCTGCTCCAGTACCTCCACATCCTTTCTGTACTGAGGTGCCCAAAACTGAACACAGTACTCAAGGTGAGGCCTCACCAATGCCGAGTACAGGGGCAGGATGACTTCCCTAGTCCCGCTCACCACACCATTCCTGATAGAAGCCAGGATGCCATCGGCCTTCTTGGCTGCCAGGGCACACTGCTGGCTCATATTCAGCCGACTGTCCATCAGTACACCAAGGTCCCTTTCCATCAGGCAGCTTTCCAGCCACACCTCCCCAAGCTTATAGGATTGCCTGGGGTTGTTGTGGCCAAAATGCAGGATCCGACACTTGGCCCAATTGAAACTCATGCCGTTAACATTGGCCCATCAATCCAATCTATCCAGGTCCTTCTGCAGTACCCTTCTCCCCTCTGGCAGATCAACACTCCCTCCCAGGTTGGTGTCATCTGCAAACTTACTCAATTCCCTCATCAAGATCATCAACGAAGATGTTAAACAGAAGCGGCCCCAGTACTGAGCCTTGGGGGACACCACTCGTGACCGGCCGCCAACTGGATTCAACTCCATTGACCACAACTCTTTGGGCCCGGCCATCCAGCCAGTGCTTCACCCAGCGGAGCGTACACCCATCCAGACCATAGGCAGCCAGCTTCTTCACAATAATGTTATGGGGGACAGTGTCAAAGGCCTTACTGAAGTCCAGGTAGACCACATTGACAGCCTGACCCTCATCCACCAAGCGGGTGGATATGTTGTAGTTCCCATAAGAATTGGTAGGAGGCATTACTTTCAGTGCAACCTACATTGATTTTAAGTTGAACCAAATAGAAATTACGATAGGGAACCAATAATAGATCCTTACAAGAATCCCTTTTGGACAGGTGGTCTTCTGTATTTTCATTACCAACACTGACTGCAATATAATTACAAGAAATTACTGCCACACCTACAAAAGTATTGAAGAATTACAAACAAGCAAGAGAGCCACTAAAGAACAAACTTCCAATAAATGGATTTTAAAATCAAATGGATTTTAAAAAAGCAGAAACATTATGCGTAATATATATGTGAGCAAAACATTCAAGCTATGACAAAAGACTCACCCTGAGAAAATAGGATTTATGAGTCATCAGCTACAAGCACTGCAGGATAAGCTTGCCACTGCTGAAGGTCTAATGCAATCTTTGGTAATACAAAGAGGGGAATCTAAAGCTGAAGAATGCACATGGAGTGCTAGCAAGACATGTATTAGATATATAGTATTTGTGTCTTGTTTTCAAACACACAAACAGTTCAAAGCGAGTGTGGAAAAACAAAAAGAATCCAACAAAGATCTCATTCTAATTGTAATGCAACATTTAAAGCATCTCAGCTTGTTCAGCTTGTGGAAGAGAAAGTGATCACCCTGTCACAGAAAAATAGATGTAGAAAGTAATCTGACAGTAGAACAAGAACAATGTATAGTAAGAGCTTCTCAGCTGAGTAAAGCACAGAAGGCTGTGATTGTTAGAAAATTACATCATGCAATTCTTACAAAGAATCTAGCAGTTCTGGTTCAGCTAAGACATCTTTCAAAGCTGATTTCACAGACCTCAACTGTAATATCTCCAATAAAGGTGCCTCAGTAAGTAATTACAGCCTATGTTGCAAACAAGTTCTATTTTTGATCTGAACTAAACTCAAGCTTCTACCTAGGATTTCTTGCAAGTTAGTATACTAACTGAAAAATTGTTAGTCTCTTGAATCAGTACTAGAAATATACGTTTCAGTTTTCCTTTACTTGCTGAAAAGCAGAGATTTTTAACTTCAAATCACTCCTGCAGTTCTTCCTTGAACCCATTTTAGAAATACAACAAAACCTGATCCAATGATTGATAGCTTTCTCATGAGTGTTACATGCAATAGAACAGCAAATATCTGCTTTTACTCCATATTCTCCTGTACCTTCATCCAGCAATTGTGTCTTACAGTTTTAAATAAGGATCCTGGTTTAAAACCTATGATGTTACAAAACTTCTCTATAACTGTGGGTTATGGTCTTCTTTTAAGAGTGTGGCATCATAAAGATATTAATATGCATGTAACACAGAATAACATATTGGAAATAAACAAAGCTTGATTCTGTAAAAGCTGTCTTACTGTCTTTTGATATCAGTTTAACTCTGTAATATTACAGTTCTCTGTAAAACATAATACTTGGGTCTAATGCTGTGTTTCAGTATAAGTATGCCAGCCAAAGTGCAGCTAAATGCTGTCTTCGTTTAGAAAAAAAAAAGTACCATTTTGGCCTATGACTTCAGTTAATAGATATAGATACTAACTAGTAATTATCCAAATTTTACAAAACAAAATCAAAACAACAAACAACAACAACAAAAAGAAAACAAAACAAAAAACAAAACCCAAACACTGTTAGAAATTCTCCCAGCAGATGATTTCAAATGTACAATCACTTTCAAATATTTATCGCTGTATATTACAAATATTTAACACGATCTGGGATAAAAGAAATACACTCACTTGAAGCTGCAGAACTTGTCCTTGCTGATCTACATGAGTGAGGGCCATTCTACTCAAGCAATGGAGTGAGCAGGGGGAAAAAAAAACACAACAAAAAAACTCTGAAAATACATACAGTTTAATACGAACCCAAGAGTCCTAGCTGCTATGCTGATTTTCAGTTGTCTATCCCTTGCCCCAGAGAGGAGAACCGGGATTATAAGAATCTGCAGAAACATTTCTTGTGATGTCAGATTACTGCCAATAGAATTAGCAGATCACTTCCTTATTATAATAAACACACACGTATAAGAACGGCTTCATTTCCCTTCCACCCCACAATGTATGGAATTTGTTCAGTCACCTTGGTTTGAAAATCTTTTCTTCCTCATCAGTTTGCATCTGTAGATTTTCACTGCTGGCAATTAGTGAGCAGAAGAGATCCTGCTGAGGAGATCAAGTTAAAAGGGGACTTAAGAATGACTGTGTCTGGGAAACAAGCAACCAATCTGGAGTCGCAGACTTGAAAATTTCAATTAAGCACATTATAGAGATGAAGAGCCAGAGCAACTTCTCTTCTAATTCCTTTTATCCAGGTCTCCAATCTGCTCACAACAGTATTTAGACCAAAACATAGTCCACTTCAGTGGGTTTGGGAAGGAAATTGCTAAGATTTCAGCATTCATTGTATCCCCAGAAAAGAACAATTTAGATAATGGCTTGCTACTGTCTGGATAATAAACAAATAATGCTTTTCACATCCAAACCATTTCAGTCTGGCATCTCCCAGGAAGCCCTGATACCTCCAGATGAAAACTAGAACATTTACACAGGAGGAAAGCTCTTCCTGCTGCCCAGCTTTGATCTGTAAACCAAAGACATTTTCAGTGAATTCAGTAAATCACAATAGTCAGTCTTATGTGCCATACTTATGATGAGGAAAATTATTTTTCAGCTATGGATCAGCTTGAGATCTTTCCTTAAGGTCATAAAAGCTGCATAAACACAAGGCATAAGAGGAAAAATGTTCCCCAAGTGCAACCACATTACATCTCTCTTGCAAGAAGTGCCTTTCTGAACTTTCAAGATCATCTTATCATCCCTGTTCATGAAGCCTGCATGGTATTTTAATGGTGTGAATAAATGACAACGACTTTAGGTAAATTATCTTTAAAACACTGTCAGAACACTGTTAAATAAAAGATGTCTTTTCAAACAGAATGTGAAATGTCACATAACATATTATCATTAACTGTCTGTTTTTGAGGGATGCAAAACTCTCTCTAGCAATATTAACTTTTCACAAACAAAATCTGAAAATACCAAGAACACTTCAAAAACCAATTAATTTCAGTTTCCAGCATCAAAAACTGAACATACTTTTTGAAGTTGCCTGGTTCCTTTTGCCTTTGCTGTAAACTATCAGAATGTAACAAGAGCTATGAAGAACTATGCATACACAAAGGAGAGATAAGGGATTATTTTTTTTAAGCAGTTTTTTTAAAATAAACTAAACAAAAATAAAATTAACCAAATGACACAGGAATTCACTTTGTAGTTGTTCCAGCAGGAAGGCTTCTATCACTGCAGCTGTGTTTTGGCACTCACACTCCTGCCTGTTTCACTGTTTTGAACAATTTCTTGCCTCTCCCAGCACTACAAGCTTCTATGCCCACCTAAACAAGATTAACAGAAACTGCTTGGTCCCCATAGTTAATTGTCATGTCCTTCGGAAAGATTTCCCAATACAAAATTTTTAGTAACTTAAAAAGTTGGGAAAGAACTTAAGAGGATACTAAAATATAATACATAATGTTAGTCCTGAGTTACCACATTTAATTTTTGATCCAAATTTTCATTAAGCTTCGATATACTGCCTCCCAGGGTTTTGATTTTAAAATATGCTTCAACAATTTTTTAATTATTTATTTTTAATGCAAGAATACATTATTGCAAAAGATTTCTCAGTGTATGATCCTATTACATTTCAGCACTGACATTCTGGTAGAAATCCTGCCCTTACTTGCTCCCAGAGGGAGTTCACCCCCATCAACTTCAACAGGGCCAGGGTTTTTTTCTTCAGACTTAATTAGCATTTCTCATTTTATTTGTCCCATTTACCTACTTCATTGTCATATTATTATCCATTTTCATCAGATAAGATTACATATACGTACTGTCATACATACGTACCTACAAAGCTACATCCAATCATTTAATCTTTTCCAGTCTCTGAAGTAAAATCACTACCATACATCAAGGCACTTCTGTCTTATCATCTGTTCCACTGAAACAGTAGTGATGAAAAGTCAAGAGAAAAAACAAAAGGAAAAAAAAAAAAGAAAAAAAAAGATTAGCTACAACGAAGTGCCTGTAAATAAGATTTTCATTGCCCCAGAACACAAGATTGTCTAACAGCCTGAACATTTGAGTTCCAGCTTAAACATTCTCTGTCCAGTTCTGCATTTCAGGAACACTACAAGACCAATAAAAAGAATCCTTTCCAATGCAAGTTGGACACTTCAGACACAGTTTAGCCTGAACACCATTCTTGCATTTTATTCTGAGTCAAATCTATTCTATTCTTACACTATAATGTGATGGAAAGCACAGCAATAATAGCAGAGTGGCAAAGCCCTAGGCTCTAGCAAGTGAGGACAAGCACAAATGCAGAAGTCACAGAAATAAAAGAAAAAAAGCTACTCACACCTAAAAAATTACAGGTAGACAGAAACCTCCAACAAGATGCCCTTGCTGCCACCTCCAACCTTTAAATGAGGTCTGGGAAGGGGTGGATCCTGGCTTCACCACTTCCAGTCATTTAGGTGCACTGCGTACACCTGAGCTCCCCTGGGTTAGCACCAAGTGCTCAATCACTTACCATTTCTGCTACACCCATCTTTGCTACAGTTCCATATGATTCTTATGGTCTGAGCCCTGCTGAAAAGGGCTTTGGCATACTGGTGGGGGAGCAAGTTGTATGTGAGCCAGCAAGGTGCCCTTGCAGCCCAGTAAAGCCAATCCTGGGCCACATCAAAATAAGCATGACCAGCAGGGAGATAGAGGTAATCCTGCCTCTCTGCTCTGCTCACCTGCAGTACTGCATCTAGATGCAGAGTTCTCAGTACAGAAGAAACATGAACCCGTTGGAGCTTGCCCAGAGGAGGGCCAGAGAAATGATCCAAGGGATGGAACACTTCTCCTAAGAGGACAGCTTGAAAGAGCTGGGGCTGTTCAACCTGGCTCTGAGGTGACTAATAGCAGCGTTTCATGTAAAGGCAAGCTACAGTAAGGAAGGGAACAGACTCTTCAGCAGGATCTGTTGGGGGAACAGGGGGAAATGGTTTAAAACTAAAAGAGGGAAGATATAGATTGGATATAAGCAAAAAGTCCTTTGCATTAAAGGTAGTAAAGCACTGGAAAGGGTTGTCCAGAGAGGCAGTGGATAGCCTGTCCCTGAAGACATGCAAGGTCAGGCTGCATGGGGCACTGACAAACCTGATTGAGCTGTAGATGTCCCTGTTCAGGGCAGGGGAGTTGGGTTAGATGGCTATTAAAAGTCTCTTCCAACTGAAACAATCCTATAATTCTATTTCTAAAGCCAGGCAAATATGCATCAGCAGCACAAAACTACTTTTTCCCTGCAGTTGTACTCTACCTCTGGAAGAGGCGCGGTTGCAAGACAACCTGATTTTATCTTAGCTTTGCTGAAATGCTCCGGAGAAAACTGGTAGTTGAAGACAATTCTTCTCTATTCTTGTACAAAGCTCACCAGTACTAGCAACTACAAATGTGCCCTTTGAAAGACATTTTCATTGCAGATCGACCAATCCAGTTCTAATTCAATTGAGTGCTCTAGAGGAAAGTATGAATGTAGTGTAGGGGATACAGACTATATTCAAGATGTTCAAAGTATTTCAGAATTTCTACTTCTTAAATAGCCAGAAGGGGGTGTCCATGTACAGTGCGACCTGTACATCCTCCCCCCACATTACATACTCATAATATATTACTGGAATTTGTAGCCTTTGTCACTTCAATAATGAGCACAAAATTCTGACTCGAGGTGATGTAATCTTAGGCCAGCAGGTCAGCCAGTCTTCATATTAATCTTTTACTCCAATTTTCAGTTATGAGCAATGAAATTGAGTACATATGTAAAAGATTTAGAGAATTTGCCCACAGATTCACTGTATTCACTTTTTTTAGCAACTTATATGGTTTTATTTAGCATTTTATCTGTATTAGCGTCATTTCTTTTGGGAAATAACAATGTAATTGTCATTTATGTATGACATGCATTGAGGTATCTGGTATTCAGCAACTGTTTTAAGATGCCAAATAACTAATGCTGTACAGGTAATCTTATTATTTAAGCAAAGCTAAATGTTTGAATTACACAGTAAGCTGTGCTGACTTAAAAGCTTGAAGTAAGGAGACAACACCGCATTAATTTTCCTTTGAAACTTTTTTTAGTATTTAATCACTTTGGAGAGTTTGAGCGGTCAGAAGTATTTTGATTTATTTATTTTAAACGCAGAGAACATTAACTACTTCAATTAAAATCAAACCTGCTGAGCTCACGCAACATTCTCCACAAACATTTTCATCATATGTAGTTCTTTACTTGTATTCAGCAGGAATCTAATTTTGCACAATAGCAGTTCAAGGAATATTTGCTACACCTGGAGTAAATGACGTGCATTTTTGAATTTGTCTGTCAATTCATCTGAAATTGCCATCCTATTCCACTGGAAGAAAAACAGAATGCTAAACAGGAAGATATTCCTCTTAAACAGCATATAGCTCATCCTACTTTTTACTGTTTCTCACATTAGCATCACTGATAATAAGAAATAAGCTTGTATTTGCTTTTGCTAAATACGGAGGCTGAAGCAGTCAGGGGATATAAAATTAGAAGTCAAATAACAATAGAAAATCATAACTAACACTTTTTAATAGCAGCTAAAAATTAAAAGCAAATAGCAAAGCATTCCTTTGTGGTCTTTGATTCAGTAAGGTACTAAAATACATTTATAGAGGTATGTAAAATAAGAGACACACTGAAGTTGAAGGTACAGTAAAATTAGGCCTCTATTTAATAGCATCACATTGAAATCTAACTGAAAATATAGAGATTTCCTCAGAAAGGTATATGTACAACTTTAATTGTACAGATTTAACCGTGCATGTACAGTTAAATATGCTCAGACACACAGGTCCTTGTGTTATACTTACCACATCAAATAAAATCCAAATTACTCTTTCTTTATGCATAACAGTAGAACAAGAGAGTAAGACGTTGCGTGTTTCAGATGATAGGCTCTTCTCAGTGATTTTTCTTTCTTTCATCCTTTCCTCTCTTCCAGATGAACAGCCCCTTTTCATTAAAAGAGAACTGTTATTGAAAATCTAAAATACAGTTGTACAGCACCACAAATACTTCTTTTAATTAAAGCTGAACCTCATTGCTGATTTTCTTGTTAAGTAACAAAAATAAATAAATAAATAAATAAATATTTAGTAGGACGATGAGAGTCATTTTTTTTTTTTAATTTTTATTTTTATTTTATCTTTTTCCCTCTGAGAAGTGTTTTAATGTTTGCTTCCTTTCTCTTGCCTGCTTGCTTTGTAATTTAAGACTGATGCCTCCCGGTGGGAAACAAAACTTGATCAGAGAACAGCCTGCACTGCCACCTAAACAAATTATGTTTAGTCACTGCTGATGTTGGCTCTGTCATAATGAAAATGTATAATTAATGCCTTTCCTTATACTGCCATGGAAAAAGAATTCTCTGAAACTGGTTTAAGTGGGGGAATTTTAGGACTGCACCCTTTCCCTTTTTAAACATTATCACAACAGTTCACTATAGCTGCCATTTACTAAAAATGAATGATTGGATCACTTATCTTTACAGTTATTAATTGAATCTGCAGTGAAGGCATTCACTAAAACAAAACTGGTCTGCAGTAAGAATTTACCAAAAGTAAGACAGGAGGGAAAATTCAGTAACAGGTGAAATCCTATATTTCTCATCTTAGAGAAGCTTGAAAAGATTAAGCTATTTCCATTAGTTTCCTGCAGAGTTGCAAGCAGTGATAATAGACATGTGCTAATTTCACTATTGCTCTGCACTCTGAAACAACATTTTAGATCATCTTTCACCTGTGACACGACTCCTAATATCCCTAATTAGCAGCTCAATTTTTATTTTCGATTTTTGTTGTTGAATTTATAGCAACAGCTAAACATCTGGTATTATGACTGCAAATAATCTCCATTTACTCACCTCTGGGATGCAGGGTAGTTTCAGACTATTTATATTTTGATCTAAAATTCTAAATGATCATATTATTCTGCTGTAATAGGTCCTAAGTGACATTTAATGGATGGTCTCAGCTTTTTCTTTTTAAAATGGACAGCTCTCTTACCTCTCATAGCTACTGCACTGCATGAAAACTCAGTGCAATGAAATAAGAGCAACACAATTTTCAGAATTGAAATAACCTTTGATTTCTACAAAGACACATATAGGCCAAGAAATGGTAAAAGCAATGCGATAAACAGCACTAGGCACATTCTCATGTCATGAGTAACTTATCATTTATACCTAAGATTATTATCAGTTTGTGCAGCAATCAGATTAAGAATGTGAAAGTATCCATCCCTCAAGAGTTGTGATGTAGATTAGATGATAACATGGATAAAATAGGCCTCGCTCCTAAAAAATCAAACTGCTTCCTCTATTTATTCGCATTGCAAGATACTAAATGATATCACTCCTATACAAAGTTCACTTCACAGAATCAAAGAATCACAGAATGACCCGGGTTGGAAGGGACCTCAAGGATCATGTAGTTCCAATCCCCCTGCCTAGCAGGGCCACCAAACATACACATTTACCAGATCAGGTTGCCCTGGGCCCCGTCCAACCTGGCCTTGAACACCTCCAAGGACGGGGCATCCACAATCTCCCTGGGCAGCGTGTTCCAGGGCCCAACCACTCTCTGAGTAGAGAACTTCCCCTTAACATCCAAACTAAATCTTCCCTCCTTCAACTTGGATCCATTTCCCCTAGTCCTGCTATTGTCGGCCCTTTCAAAGAGTTTACTCCCCTCCTGGGTGTAGGTTCCCTTCAGGTATTGAAAGGCTGCAATGAGGTCACCCCGCAGCCTTCTCTTCTCCAGGCTGAACAAGCCTAACTCCCTCAGCCTGTCCTCATAGGGGAGGTGCTCCAGCCCCCTGATCATCTTCGTGGCCCTCCTCTGGACCCTTTCCAAAATCTCCATGTCCTTCTTGTACAGAGGGCTCCACACCTGGACACAGTACTCCAGATGGGGCCTCACAAGAGCCTCACAAGAGTAGAGAGGGACAATCACCTCCCTATCCCTGCTGACCACCCCTCTCCTGATGGAGCCCAGGACCCCATTTGCTTTCCGAGCTGCCAGAGCACACTGCTGGCTCATGTTAAGTCTCTCGTCCATCAGGACCCCCAGGTCCTTCTCTGCCGAGCTGCTCTCAAGGACCACTCCTCCCAGCCCGTACAGGTGCCTGGGGTTCTTCTGGCCCAAGTGCAAAACCTTGCACTTTGCTGTGTTGAACCTCATTAGGTTCACCTGAGCCCAGCTTTCCAGCCTGTTGAGGTCCCTCTGAATGGCATCCCTTCCTTCCACCGTATCAACTGCACCACTCAGCTTGGTGTCTTCAGCAAACTTGCTGAGGGTGCATTCAATTCCCTCATCGATGTCATTAATGAAGATGTTAAAGAGCACCGGTCCCAAGACAGACCCTTGGGGGACACCGCTCGTTACTGGCCTCCACCTGGACATAGAGCCATTGACCACCACCCTCTGTCTGCGGCCTTTCAACCAATTGCTTATCCATCGAGTTGTCCACCCATCAAATCCACTTCCCTCCAATTTGGAGATGAGGATGTGGTGGGGGACCATGCCAAAAGCCTTGCTCAGGTCCAGGTAAATGACATCGGTTGCCTTCCCTTCATCCACCATCGCCGTCACTCCATCATAGAAGGCCACAAGATTAGTTAAGCATGACCTTCCCCGGTGAAGCCGTGTTGGCTGTCTCGGATCACATGCTCATTCTTTATGTGATCGAGCATGTTGTCCAGGAGGATCTGTTCCACGAGCTTCCTAGGCACAGAGGTGAGACTCACCGGCCTGTAGTTCCCCGGGTCCTCCCTGCTCCCCTTCTTGTATATGGGAGTGACGTGACCCTTCCTCCAGTCATCCGGGACCTCACCTGACAGCCACGACTTCTCAAATATGATGGAGAGTGGCTCGGCAACCACCTCAGCCAGCTCCTTCAGGACCCTGGGATGCACGCCATCTGGCCCCATAGACTTGTACTCATTCAGTCTCATGAGGCACTCTCGGACTTGCTCTGCCCTTACAGTGGGGAGGAATTTACCTCCTTGGTCCCCACATAGAGGTTTGGGGATGCGGGGATTAGGGACGTGAAAAAGACTAGAATCCTGGCCACCAGTGAAGACTGAGGTGAAGAACTCATTCAGCACCTCAGCTTTCTCGTCATCTCTTGAAGCCAGTTCTCCTTTTAAATTTACCAAAGTAGGTATGCCCGTTTTGACCTGTCTCTTCTGGCCAATGTACCTGTAGAAGGTTTTCTTATTGTTTTTCACGTCCCTTGTCAAGTTCAGTTCTGCCTGCGCCTTGGCTTCCCTGATCCCACATCTGCAAGTCTGGACAGCATCCCTGTATTCTTCCCAGGTGACACAGCCTTGTTTCCAGAGCTTGTACACCCCTTTCTTCGCCCTCAGTTCTCTCAGCAGGTCCTTGCTGAGCCATGCCGGTTTCCTACCTTGCCTGCCCACTTCCTTATTCAGAGGAATGGAGACCTCTTGTGCTTCCAGGAGGGCATCCTTGAAGAGCAGCCAGCTCTCCTCAACATCCTTCTTGTCTTTGAGGGCAGCGCGCCAGGGGATCTTGGCCAGCAATCCGTTGAGTAGCTTGAAGTCTGCTCTTCTAAAGTTCAGTGTCCTGATCCTGCTCTTTGCCAGGCCCACATCGCTTGAGATCACAAACTCAACCAGGGCATGGTCACTGGAGCCCAGGCAGCCTCCAACCTTGACACCTTTGATGATCTTCCATAGATGTTTCATTCTGAAAATCTCAAATTCCATCATTCTGTATCACTATCCAAGTGATGTAACTATCATCATCACACCATTTTACAAAGGAGAAGACTGTGGTACGCAGCTTTTGGAAGTCATTTAGAAGACTTATCAGTAAGTATTTTGTTTGTTTTGGGGGGAGCAGAATCAGAAATAGATGGGAAGAGGCTGTAAATCCCACATCTTGAGCTGATCCAAATTAGGTTAGCTACTCTGAAGTCATCAACAGCTAAGTTGAATTCAGAATTCTGAAATCTGTTCCAATCTTCTGACTTACTTATGGTCTTGTAAATGAGTCACTCATTCAATTATTTCAAATTCAGACGGTAGATACTGCTGCGAAATATGATACTGTTCATTGATACACAGGAAGCGTTATGAATTTCACATTAAAAACAAGTTTGTTACAAGTTCATAGAAAGTTCATAGAAAGTAAGTGACTTAAAAATAATCCAAACTCAGCCAGTACTTCTGTTAAATTCCAATTTTCTCAGCTTTATTTCCTATGGAAATCTCATTTCCTTGTGGCTAGGACAGAAGATGAACAAGACAGAAATAGAAATATCTTGTTGTCAGACTTACTCAAAGAAGCCTACATAATCAAAAGATTATAGGTCAACAATAAATTAACATTCAGATCTTGAATTAGGCTAGAGTTTAGGTACTGTGTGGGACATCTGTTCAAGCACTTGAATAATGAGAGGCTGCGAACAGGCTTGGCTTATTGCTCCAGCACAGCAGCTGACAACATTTGGGGCAAGGAGTGAATGGATCCTTCTTTGCAGATAACCACAATACCAAATTTGTCCTTGTCTCTCCAGTTTTCCCCCGTTAGGTGGTGATATGCCAGATAAGATTGTTTATTTGTCAGTTGTCAAAAATAGCTTTTAGGGCATACACTTAGTCACAAAAGGATCGAGCCTTCTGGAGGGCAATGTAAGCTGCGTAGGGCAGGTGTTGTGCCTACAAACAACCTAATCAGGTGCTCTATGGGCAGAATAGCTGTGATCTGGATGTGCCCTGAAGACCTGTCTCAGCAGCTCATGTGCTGAGGTGGCTGATGTGGGTTGCTCTTCCCAACAAGACAGTGTAGACCAGCCTAGGGCCTCTTATTTTCTGCAAGAGTAGCAGATTGGTGAAAAAATAAGCTATTTATAGTCTGATGTGTTCAGAGACAAGAATACCACAAGGCATATTAAAGTACAGAGAAGGCCTCTTAGCCCATGCTACTTTCCTTATTAAAATTCTTTACACATATATCACCTCAGTTGGCTTCCACCTCTGAAACTATGAGCGCCAATGAATAGATAGATGTTGGAGCACACAAAACAGAATGAAGTGAAAGCCCTGCCCCAAGCTGAGAGTTTTGGGTTGTTAATAATGTTATCCTTGCAGTAGAAACTTAGTGGTCATTAGCTATTCAGCATGGCTGAGCAGCCTGCATTTCAATGCCTTCAGCTATACTAACATTCAGGACCTAAAGTTTCCAAAAGGTGGGAGCTTTCCACTGAACACTGAGTAAAACAACAAAAGAAGACAATTAAAAAAAAAGCTGCAAGGTGAAATAACAATAGCTAAGAGTTGTTCATCGCTATCAGAAAAACTGGCATGCATCCTTACAGGCACCTACTGAAAGTGACTGGCAGCTGTGTTAAAGGTCGCAAAATCTCTCTCAGTACACTGAGCACGATAATACATAAGCAGAAAAACACGAAACAAAAGCAAACCCAGCAATTACATGCATACACACACACAGATGCACAAGTGGAAAAGAAAAAGGCCAAACTCTCACTGAATGCTCTAGCAATTGGGAAGTAAACAACACCCTTGGGTAACCACAATTTTTTCTGAAAATCTATTATCAGAAATCCTGCTCTCTAAGCTTAATCTGACATGGAATTCCTCACACATATCACTTCAGGCAGACAAATGTATGTATCCCTTTGAGGTCTTCATAACACTGTCAACAGATATTCCTGTATTAACCTCCCTCTCAGATAGCTATTTTTGTCTCCTTAGTTTGTAGACTCTAAGGGCATAATTTATTTTAATTATTTGTTTTCACATCAAATGGGTACAGACTCTGAATAAGAAATATCATTAGGCTTCACCATAACAAATAGCATTGCAAAGATGCTACTCACTTTGTAGGTATTCTAAGAGAATTTTAGCATTTTAAGATACAGATGCACTAAATATATTCATTAAGGTAGCATAGTTACTTAACAATAAAACATAGTAAATAGTATTGTGATGGAGATCTTAAGATAACAGACACTCTATACAGCATTATCAAACATAAAAGAATACAATGAGAGAGAAAATATTATTGTACGTTTATCATTTATGTACATTGTGAGTTTAGGGCCCTTATCTTTTTCACAGTTGTTCCACTTGAGTGGTATAAGGATAAATCTATGGCATTGTATCTTTGTCTTTAGTTATGCATTGTGCCACTTTTCACTCGCTATGAGAAAAAGTAGAAACAGAATCATGTTAGAACAATCTGTCTTTTTTCCACATTAGGTTTCATCTTCCTTATTATATGTACTGCAGTACTTGCCATAGACTGCTTAATATATGTTTAGCTGAATTTGTCTCGATATGTTAGCCACACAGATAGCTCAGAAAGATTTCTTTCAATGTAACTGGGAAGTAATATCATTGGAGAAAAGGAAGTTAAGCTGAAATAAAAATATTACAAGTGGAGAATTGGGACTGAAACCTCAAGATGATTGTAACAGAACCAGTTCCTTTATTATTTCATAATTAGAAGGAGAGCACTGACTTGAAAGCTAAGATGGGAGGATGGGTGTGGAAGAAGCAAAGAGCTGCCACAGCTGTCTCAGAAGACCAATACCAATGAG
Organism: Alectoris magna; assembly: GCA_030625065.1. Taxonomy (NCBI): domain Eukaryota; kingdom Metazoa; phylum Chordata; class Aves; order Galliformes; family Phasianidae; genus Alectoris; species Alectoris magna. The sequence goes on along the minus strand of CM060563.1, from coordinate 29,956,148 downwards.
GATATCTTCTGCTGTGCCCTCTGCCTCCTGCTGCTACAGGCAACTGCTGTGCCTTCTTTCCTTCTGCATTATCGGCTGTGTTTTCCATATTGATCACAGGAGAGTTTGGGAAATGTAGTGTGACTAACAGTCACAGAGGCAGTGAGGTAAGCAGGGAGTTAGTGGAATTTATAACTCTCACTCTCTTAAGCTTGCACATGGGAGTCCCTAATATAGACTAATAGGTTGTTTTAGTATGATACATAAGCCATTATTTTCATCCCTACCTATATACACAACAGGATTTTCTGTCATGGAGTGGAAATTATATCTTCAGTGCCCATTAATACTGGAAAAGCCATTGTATTTATTTTTCCTTCTATCTATTAACATAATGTCTACGTGAATCTCGATGATATTTTCAAGTTTAAATGAACACATTCTACAATGTTTTTCTAAAATATTCATAACCTCACTTTTGCAAACATCTTCAATGATGGGGCCCAGTTCAGCTTGTACTCTAAACCCTTTCTGCCTCCTTTGGGCATTGACCAAAAACTGAGATGGCTATCCCTTGTGAAATACTTCTTACAGCCAAATTTATTTGTGTCCTTAATTTACGTCTAGTGTCACCATAGATCCTCAGCTCCGTTTTCATTCACAGAAGTCAAAGTGCATTATTTCACACTGACAGAAAAAAAAAAAACAACCTCAAGTGGTTTTTGTTTATTTTTTGCTGCATTTTCTCTATGAGACATGCAACTCTAAGGAATACATCTTTTCTGCAGCAGGCCGCTCCAAATGGTTCAGAGATACTCTTTACATCATAGCCAAAAACAGATGAAGAACTGGGTCCCTTGAGACCTCAATATTACTAGTTCAGCTGAAACCATTCTCATTTTGTTTGTCTGAGAGTTATTTTGCATTTTAATTTTTAATAATTACTTTTTTTTTTTTCTGAAACAGGGAAGTGAGAACAAACAAAATAGAATCCCTACACAAGTTCTCTCCTTTCTGCCTTATTCATATTCCCATTTCTCCCCAAACTCTGTATTTCTCTAATTTTAGAAGCCATTGGTTGAATGTATTAATACTTAGCTGCACTTTGAAGTAGTGGGAACTTGTATATTATTTTTTTTCTATTATTTTTACTAAGAAAATCTTCTAAGAAGGTACTCTATAGCTAGTGCTTTGAAAGCCAGAGGTGCACAGGAACAGGTAAATTTGAATTAGGGTTCCTTTGTAATCTTTAAAAATTCTCCCCACTTTTATATAACCTTCTTCTTGTAATCCATCTTTTTGGTGCCTTTTCTCCCTGCTACAGGTTATTTCACTTCAGCAGATTTCTTTATCACGTCTTGTCTTACCATGGACTAGCTTCTGTACTCTTCTTGTAGAGATGTGTATATCTACTCAAAGCTCCTTCAAAGAACCTTGAAATATTTTCTATATTTTAAAAGCAGTCTTATCTTAATTTCATAAAGTAAAAGATTAACTTCGGTTCAAAGCAGATGTTTGACAGAAAGTCCCACTTCTGAATCCATAAACCAGAGGAAATATACAGAAAGTTCTGCAGTTTTTTTTGTTTGTTTGTTTGTTTAAGCCAGCAACTTAAAAATAAAAGCAGCAATGAAATACAAATAGAAAAGGGGAAGCTGAATAGGAAGTTCAAGGCAAACGTGATCAATTTCCATGTTCAGAGCCTGAAAAATCTGTGCAGACTGAGACTGCATCTTACACACAATTACATGTAATCTTAAGAGCTGAAACTGAAAGGATTAGTTTACTGCTAGCTCCAGCAAATATTAGCAGTCTGATTGTATTTCCAGGACACTGGTGGGCAGCAGCAGATGGTGGTCATTTCCCTGGCATGCCATACCTAGGATAATCACCAGACACAGTTCCAAGGTTTATGATATTATAAACCCCTTTTTCATTTCTCATTCACTGCATGTAGAAAATATGGCCCTTTCAACTCCCTTTTTATTGATTTTATACTAGTGTAACACCTTTGTCTTCAATGATTTTGAAATGATTCAGTGGTGAAGTAAAGCAAAAAATAGACTCAAGAAAGACAATTTTTCTTTCAAATAAATAAATCTTAATGCTGTCCTTATTTTATGCACTTGAAAATGAGAACTAGTTTTATGATTAATAAAATTAAAAAAATAAATAAATAAATTACTAGCAAAATCTCTTGCACTTTGTCCTGGAAAAAAAAAATTAATACTGTAGCCTTTTAAAAATTGTTGATGGTTAAGATGACTGAAATAAATTAGCCTGTAATCTAATTATAACTACAAGACTAGTAATACTTGAAATTCATCGGTCAGAATCCAGAACATCTGTTTTGAATTAGAATAAACTTTTTGTTATAGTCTGATCTAGATTGATTGCTATACTACAAGTGAGAATGACAAGACTCAGACTTTTGGGAGTTTACAGAATAGATGATAATGCAAGTTAGAACACAAGGGTCAAGATCTTGCATAGATGTCCTGCTTCAGTGGAACATTCTTTTCATAATCTTTTACAGCAAGGGGAATGAAATCAACTGCTGATGTGTCTCTTTAACAACTAAGAGACTCACTCTGATAAAATAAATGTGGTCAAATTAGCGAAGTCTGAACTTTTAACACATTTCAGAAACTCAGTCTTTGAGTGTTGTTTATCCAGTCAAACCAGAAAGGCCATGAAAAACTTCATAATTGGACCAACTAAACTTCACAGAAAAGCAAATGTTCTGCACTTAGGTCATTCTGTTAGTAACAGATGGAAGCCAAATTGAACAGTATCAGCAATGCTGGAAAAGGCCTGGTAGTTACTGTGGATGTTTAGCTGAAAAAGAGCTAACTGTACTCTCTGAGCAACAAGACAAACTACATATCCTTGTCAGAGCCAGCAGATCAAGATAAATTATTATACTTTTCTAACTCAAACTCAGCACTGTTGAAGCTCACTTGAATTAGTGTGACCAATTTTTGGACTCTCCAGTTCAAGAGATTTATTGAGACTTTGGAGAAGATCTGGCACAAGACTATTAAGACAATAATGACCCTAAATAACATTACTTGTGAGAATAAAATGAGGGAGTTGCATTTGTTTAGTTTAGGGAACAGTAGGCAGCTATGCAGCCTACAGTTACTTGGAGAGCACTTAACACAGCGTAGCTCTTCCTAGTATAGATGTATACTGTAACATCTTGGATAAAAACATTCCTCGCAAGGTGGTAAGGGCAAAGCCGGAAGGGTTTATCCATAGAGTCAGTGCAAGATCAGTCCTAGAATGTTCTCCATACTCCAGCAGACAGCTCTGGCGGATAGAATCACAGTCCTAATTTGAGACGGAAATTCCAATAGGCAATCTGCTTTTTAATCAGCTTTTTGTTTGTTTGTTTGTTTGTTTTGTGCATTACTCCGATGATGTACTGGTCTCTTAAGAACAGCTTTTAGTCCTTTCCTTGAGGTTGAAATGTAGTAGGTGAAACAATTTGCTATAGATTTTCATAACACTGGCTAAAGTGCTACAAAACAAAAAGTATACATAAAGTCATGGAATTGCAGAGGTAATTATTTACCTACCCTGAGTTCATTTTTTCTCTTGCTTTTAAAACCAGATATTAGCAGGCTAGGGCTCACTAGAAGAGCACAGAATTCACTGGAAGAGAAAAAAGAGGTGCTTAAAACTTGCACCATCTAAGCCTTTATTGCATTGGGTCAGAAAACTGCAATTTCAGCTGTAGATGATTGTAGAAAAGTCATAGCTGATAGGGTGAAAATGTGCTATTCCAGTTTGGTGGAAAAGATAATACAGTAAAAGATAATAAAGTAATACAGATAAATGATAGGAGAAGGTTTATATATATATAAAATACGGCTGCATAGTGTAATTCATATTTTTTTTCTTTTTGAATCTAGTTAGAAAACAAAAAGAAAGGGTTAACATACTTCATTTAGATCAACAGGCTTCCAAAGTATGTGATGCAATATAATAGAGATAATGCATACTGTAAACCCATTACTGTATCATTTCTAATTTCACTCCAGATACTGAAAGTTCATGCAAGTGTGTGGGTTATTACTTGGGTTGAGGGTAGTGAAGCATTTGTTGTTTGGTAGAAGCTATCAGAGAAAATAAAAAATATTCCCTAACTCCTGTCACAGTGACCTTCCATGGTGATTTCCTTCAGAACTTGTCAGAATTGCTCCTAGGCATACACAAAAACAAACAAACAAACAAAAATAAATAAATAGGAATTGACAGAAGATACTCTTCCAAGACGTAAATACATTGCCTCCGTAAAGCTCCTATACTTTACCGTCCCTGAGTAATAAGGGACTTGTCCCGAAGCATTCACTTCACTTCTCAATTGCTGTAGGAAAATGAGGCCTGTAAGATACTAACATTTCTTGAAACAGGAAGGGGGGATCATTTCTGCTCTTTGGTTAATCCCTCATGCACATCTCTAGTCCATTAGAGACATAAAGGTGCCTTTAACAGGCCTCTGAGCAAAGTGCTTTATGCAACATATTCCCTATCCTCGACAGAGACAGAGAGAGTATCTTAAACAGCATCTACAACTAATGCAAAGCATTCAGAAACAGAGGATTTCCTCCAGGGATCTCTTTCTGCCAAGAAAAATTACAGCAGCCTGTGGTTATTCTGACTCATAGTGGAAGCCAAATCATACCCAGGGCTGTGGGGCTGGGGAGGGGCAGCTCATGACCTGCTCAGATGAGCGGTATGGAGGCACCCAGGCCTCACAAATTCAAGTTCTGTCTACACATACCTACCAGGAGTCCTATCAGACTCACTGGTAACTGTGACTCTGGGAGGAGTTTAGCTCATGCTTGTGATGTGGAGGTGGTATTAGCAAGGTAAGTGATATTCAGAAAATGCTTGCACTGTTTATGAAAGTGAGACTGTGAAATGTATGATTCCACTGCATCACATGTAATTTTGGTGTGATTCACACCGCATTGCATAAGCCCGCAGTAAAAGTTATTGAGAATTGGTAGTTGTTCCACAGAAAAACAGGAGAGCTGCATGTTACAGAGAGAATATTACATGCTCAGCTAAAGAAAGGGACCTATTTTTTAAATATGCTTTTCTGAGTCAGACTGATACAGGTAACAGCCTGCACTGACTAATGGTTCTATTAGACTACTACTGGGAACTAAGAAAAAATGATTTAACTAAGTTTTTACAAGAGGCTTTAAAACATGACTGGCACGACCATTGCCATGAGCCATGCCTCACAACATGATACACTATACACATTACAGGGCATAATCTCCTCATTCATGAGACGTTTTTTTATTAGTCTTCTCATAAGTGCTGGGAATTGTAACTTAAGTATAAAAGGTCAGCCCATCCACTCAAATACAACAAAAACTGTGCAATAAATCAATAGAAAAAAAAAAGTAGGAAGAGCTGAAACAGAAAAGATGATTGATTATGGAAAAAATCAAGTCAAGAATATTAACTGATAATCAAAAATCCCGTGCAAAGAGGTAAAGGCAGAACAAAATGAAAAAGGAAAAGATTTTTCTGTAGCTTTTGGTAGAGATATATCAAAGATTACTTTGATAACACCATTAGTTCCTCATGATTACCAACACAAGCGCTAATAGAAAATCTTGTTACAGACCTGGCAAGTTTTATTTCAGAGCAGACTATCTGTTGGAATTATTGCAGTGTGTTTCTCACATCTGTACAGTAAGAATCATGTTAAGCTGGCATAGTATGAGTAACAATATGATTTTCCCTCATTTATCCACCAAAAATTCCACCAATACCACATTTTTTAAAATGGTGTTTTGTTGAGAGAAGTATTTTATACCAGTATGCTCAAAATACAATTATAAACAGTAACACATTAAGCTAGTAGGTATCCGCTTCTTTCTGACATCCACAATTTTCTTGAATTTAATATATATTTATTTCTGCTGTTCAGTAAGGTTATTCAGAAGCTCTTTCAGAAATAATTTCACTATTGAAACTGGAAACTAATGTCAGGAACCGTGTGTTACTGTTTATGCACTGAAATGCCTGTTGAATAAATAGCCCTCTGCAGTGCTGTTATATTTGTCTATTTCTCTATGCCAACTATGATATTTTCTAAAGTATATACCATCATGGTATCTAATCACTGACAGTCAGACACTCCACTTAGGTCTGGTTCCAGCAGTGCACAGGAGCCATAAAGAAAACTTAATGAGCTTCCTGGGGATTGCCTATAATAGAGAAGTGTGCATGTGGCATATAGCTGCTTGGCACTAATTCTAAAAGAAAAAAATGAAGGTGTAAAACCTAATGCAGTGAATTCTTGCACCAATGGGAGGAAACTATCAAATGCTGAGTTTATAGCAAACCTTTTTAAAGTGCTAACTTGGAGATTAATGAAAAGATCTGAGACTTCAGAAAATTTCTGCATTTAAATTACATATTTCATAAGGAGTACAGCTAACAAAATCCTTCCTATAGATTTATGACTTGTGTTCTTTTATCCTCTGTCCCTCTATACATTGCTTTCAGTTCTCTCCTATGCATTCCAATATCGTTCTTTGTCACTTTTGCAATATTAAGTCTTTCTTCCACACTCTCTGAACTCTTGCCACTGTTCTTCTCTTTTCACAAAACCTATTAAGAAAGAAAAAACACAGCTATGACTGACTCTGGGTCACAAATGTTTTCAGTGAGTCACCTAGCACATCAACAAAACAGGTAAGCTCATGTTCCCCTTTATTTTTCCCCCCTAATTTACTCCCTCAAGACAGCCACTGATCTGAAAATTGTAGGTAGTTCGAAACTCTGAGACCTTTTGTCTTCTGTCAAAATGACACTGCTTAACAGGTCAGAAAATTACTTTCAGTGAAGAGAAAGTTGTTTGCAGAACAAGTAAAAAAGAGATGACCAGGAGAAATAAGCTTAATAAAAAGTAGGAGGCCAAGAAATATGGTTATTAGGATAACTTTGAAACACAGATGGAGGCCTTTCCTAAAGAAAACATATAATTTCACCTTTCTTATGGTTACCTTCCTTCCAAAATTTCCAGGAGTTTTCAGAGATTGCTCTGCATTATGCAACTCTCTGTAAGAAAAGTGGCCTCTGTAAAGGTACAAAGAGCAGCTTACCAAGGGAGAATCACTGGTGAAGTTGAAAGCCTGGCTAGCTCAGTTTATTCCATCACCAGATCACAAGGAGATTGTATTAGGACATAGCAAGTACCAGCAGCGAGCCACAGCATGCCAGGCACTGCAGTGGCACAAAAGATGACCAAATACATGAGACATCTTGAAAGCCAGTGAGTGGGCACAAATACAACAAGTAGAGAAGCCACGTACCCTGTTCCAAAGCAGTTCCTGCTACATTCAGATTAACTGAACATCTTTTTCTTGTTCCTACAGTTTTCTGCTCCTGAAGACTGATGCAATCATTGTGTTTCTTTTTTCGTCTTTTATTCCTGTTAGACCTAGATACCACCCCTTTGCAGACAAACATCTCTTATTTATTAGCTCCTGTCCATATTGCCTTTCCTTCAACAGTGTGACCTGAACCACATTCCCAGCCTTACCAAGGGTGACATTTCCGTTCAGTATTTTTAACAGAGACATTTTTCTTAATGCCATTTTCATCCTCTTTTTTTGCTGTGGATTTCCCTTTCAAAGGAGCATTACATCAAGTTTAGGACACCTGCATATGTAACAATACTGCAGCAGTAGCCATGCTGCCTAATTAACAGAGAGCAGTGCTGTTATGGCAGCGATCCTGTAGGCTGACCTGTATTGCATTGCAAAGGAAGATAAAAAAAATTCACTGGATACATCTGGACTGGGGCATCCCACAATTTCTAGCCTGAGGGCATGCTGGGCTCCCTCCAGCCTGCACGCAGTGGGTCAAGATATGGCTGCATACCACCTTCACACACCTTGATTTGCACACAAAGGAAATTCAGATGTGTATGGAAGGAAACTTCAAGAAGTTCAATAAATCTTCTCACCTGGACTCCTATTAGTAGCTTTAAAATAGTTTGTTAGAGGTGTACAATAATCCCTACAGATTTGTTAAAGGTCTCCCTAAACTTTACTACTATTATTTTAGTATTCATTTTTTATTTTATAAGAATTTGCTTTCTCTCGTTACTAAGTCCTTTTTCTTTTTTTTTCCTTTCTCACTCTACCACAGAATGCAACAAACAGAACAAAACCATGCAAACAAGAGACACTTCATAATAATTTCTTTAAAGATTAAATGTATTAAGATCAGTCAGAGAAAGGTATGTATATTTTATGAAGTTTGGAAACATCAAATTAGATACTCTCTGATCAAATTATGTTCTGCTTTGTGCTGAGAATATTTGGGGAGCAGACTTTGCTATTATTTCTAATGTACATTTGATCTTTCCTATTTAAACTGAGATCTAAAGTTAGCCAGTTCTCCAGTTCCCACAGGTTTTCTTCTTTCACTGATGAATGGTATTAGCTAACTTAAATTGGCTTACTGGCCACCCAAGAATTAGAACTCCAAATAGCAGTTCTCCACCTGAGTTCAGCTTGATCAATTGGTGGAAAAAGCCTTGAGATTAGGGACCACTTTGTCACCATCCAGCATCCCCCCCTAAGTAATACCAGAAGGAAAACATCAATAATCCTAAAAAGTTACTTGAGAAAGAGGCAATCATTTCAAGAAAAATAAGTACAATGTATTCTGCAAATTCCAACTGAGACGCATAAAACCTTTATATTTTTACAAGCTCAGAAATATTAATAGAATTGTTGTATTAGTACTTACAGTATAGAATAACAATTGGAAAAACAGAATAATTATAATAAAAATTAGAATAAGTTTCTGCAGTTCCAGTAAAATATAAGCACATGATTCTCAGCAACATATATGAAAAATAATAATAATAATAATAACTTCTTTTTCATTCCATATAAGTACCTATAAATTAGTTGTAGTAGCACTACAACTTCTTGGTATGTTTTTGTTTTTTTTTTATTGTGACTCATAACTGTAACTACTACTTAAATTTTAAGGAAGTTTAGAAAGCTATTTCCTAAGGTTTTGTGTGGCAAAAACACAAATTATAGTTTGACATTATTAAGATAAAATCCAGGGGTCAGGCTGTCCTCCTGTGGTATAAGATGATTTATTTGGGTTTTGTTCTTGATATTTTACTCACCATTAATTCACTTGTAATTGCTAAATCATATTTATATTTAAAATATATAGTCAATCAAAGTCTTTCCTAGATTTTAAAGACAACCATTTTTTCTCATATAACAAACATCTGGCAATACTGTTCTTCTCTTTATGATAAAAGAAAATGGTGTTTTCTGAGTTGGTTTGGTCTCTATTTCCATACCACCAGCATTCACCTCTGACACTGTGAGAAAACATAGTAAAATGTAAGGTATTAATATTGGAGTGCCTATTGTACACAAACAATCCTATTGGAGAAAATGGGATAAGACAGTAGAAAATCTACATTGGTTTTGGAAATGTTTCCATCTTATTAAAGATTATTAGGAGAAGTGTTACGTTTTTCACACAGATGATTGCGCGAGGGATGCAAGCAGGAAACTGAATCTCATCATTGCTAATAGAAATTCTGGAGATGCATATTCCTATTTAATTTCTTGACTTTCATTTGCCCTTAAAAGAATCCTTAATACTTATGAGTATTAAGCCTAGAAAAAACACAAAACCTCACACTGCTTCTTTTCCAAAGTAAATGCCCTTACCAGTTCAGCTAAGAGCAAGCCTTTATGCTGTGTCTACTAGGAACCCATGTAGATTACAGAGTATTCCGTGAAATTCTGGAAGGAATCAATTTTGAACACTCTTTTAGGATTATATGATAACCTGACCTGAAATACACATTCACAGAGGCAATTATGGTTTTGGCCAGTGCATTATTTAGCTAATATTCAATATATGCACAATTATTCAAATCATATGTATATATTTCAAAGTTTCTCTAATTTATTTTAATGTAATAGGCTTCTTAGATGAGGACTTTCCATACCTGTGCACATATCAATATTTAAAATTGCATTAAATCACTCATAACTTCTTTCAGCTTTAAGAAATAAGTTATTTCAAAACACTGACTAGATACACAGACTGTCTTCTTTTTGTGCACATCGGAAGTACTAAGGTCAGATTAATTAGCTGGACACTGTATTCTTGTGATAGCAGAGAGAAAGCTGGCAATGGAGTTTGCTTCTCTGTCTCTTTTTCTATTTCTATTTTTCTATTTTCATCCAAATAAATGGCCACATTCAATTCAGTAATATTTTTATGTGCTTCGTTGTTGTTAAGCATTGTTAGGTATTCCACTATGAAACAGCAAATCTTTTTTTTTTTTTTTTTTTTTTTTTCTTTTTTTTTTCCAGGGGATCCATTGAACAGATATATCCTTGAGGGGATAAAAACAGGTCAGCTATTTCAGTAGGAAGCAACTCCAGATGTAATTCCTCCTTGAATTATATACACAGATAGAAACTCAAAGAAACACTTAACTGCACTGGCATTTATAAAAGACGAGGCAGCAAATTGGAGAAGGTAATTTTCTATCGCAACAATACTATGACATGAGTTGCAGCTATGTTGTATGGATTTCATTTAACACCTTAAAAAGGTTTATTTCCATTTCAGTTGATAATTTTCTTATTCTTTTTTCTAAGTCTTGTCATACATATTGCATTTAAAGAATTCTTTACAGAGAATGGCAGAAAGAGAAATTGAAGGAATTATACAATTATAAACTGAGAAATTGTTCTACATGATGTGAACTAAAGGAAGTGTTATGTTGTTCTAAATTAACAAAAGTCTCCTGTAATATAGGACATAGTAAAAAAATAGGATCTCAAATAAATTAAACATATTCATTAGTAATTCTTTAATGGATAGAATGAATTTATTTCATTTGCCAGAGAGATAAATATAGTGCAGTACATCTTAATTGGGGAAAAAAAAAAAAAAAAAAGAAAAAAAAAAGCCATAAAATTTGCTAGTAGTTTAAATAGACTTTTTGCCAAACAAGAAGAGAGACAAGGAATGACTATTATGTCATCTGCGTTTCTTTTTCAGCATCAAACTGCGCTGCTCACTGATAACTATCAGAATTTTTCCAGCTTAGCTGTTTATCTTGGCTAAGGAGATAGCTATCTAGTCCTCTAAAAGTAATCAGAAAGTTTTCATTGCACAGTCATGCATAAGGAATAATTCCAGAGGATATTATGTCCTGTGGGAACTTTTCCCTTATAGGTTCTCTAACAGTTCATTTTCAATCTAAGATTGTTTGCTACTACTTTATACAGAAATATTGCACTTTCTAGCTGAAACGTCTGTTGAAGCAACAGAAGGTAAGAACTGAAGACTCTTCTACCACTCCAACTACCTTCCACCCACATATTCAGCTATCAGGGGTAATGCAAAAGCATAACACAATTCACAATTTTAGACTCATTCCAAAGCTAGCAATTCTTTGACTTATGTGTTAAAAGGTCTGCCACAAAATTAAGAATAAATTTGGAGAGAAGACACTGGAACTCAAAGGAGCTGCTAATTCTCAATTTGCTATCATCCACAGTTAGTTTCAATGGTGAACAGAAGCTTAACTAAAACATGTCTTTCTCAATTTACAGTAATATTCTTAAACATAACTGTTATCCTGTTATTTGTGAATGTTATCTCCAGCTGCAGTGGATGGAATGAGAGCAGCATGGACATGATTAGCAAAGAGTTGAAGGTCAGAAGGGAAGAAAAAATGAAATTAAGCAAGTAAACCTTGTATCTGATATTTGCTTTGAAGTTAAACACATTTCTTAAAGAGTAACACATTACTTATTGAGTGAAGGTCAGAGAGATAGTAGGCCAGATTTAGGACTATATTTGCGAGATGGCAAATAGAACATTCATATGGCATTTCTTTTACTTTAACTGTGATTAGTAAAACTTCTTTTATTTGTTTCTGTCAGTTTGTGTTAAGTCATTGCTGAAGAAAAAGCAAACAATCTGCTTTATTTGCTTCATAAATATAATTATAAACTTGCCAGAACCAGGTTACCCGCAAATTAACATGACAGCTACATTCACTTTCACATGGATTATTTATGAAGAAACCTCCACAGTATATAGCTACTGATAGGACCAGGTGTTGCTGCAGAAGCCAACAGAGTTGCTATAGTGACAGACCACAAGAGCAGTCTTAAAGATATGATAAATGATGAACATCTTGTAATTTGCAAGCCAGCAAAGTTTGGCATTTAAGAAATATTGGTTACATCTGCAAATATAGCTTTTCATATGGGGAGGGGTGGGTATACTGTACCAGGTTCCACATTAAGCTAATAGGCTCCCCCTGCTCTCTTATTCCCATAAATACAGCAAAGCTCTCCATGTCCATGTGGTAATTGAATTACTTTCTTCCTCCTTGTAGATACAGATAGCACCTCTTCCTTTCCTCTAAACATTAGAATTAACAATGCCTGTGTATGATTCTTCTCTGTATCTTTGGAGTTTGCAATTTATGCTATTTGTGGTGGATTTTAAATACTTAAAATTTATTCACCTTTTTTGATCTCCAAGCATCCATGGAAACTGGTGGCAGATTCTCCAAATAAATAATACAGTGTAAACCTATTTTATCCATCATTTAACAGTTCCAGACTAAACAAAACAAAAGATTCCAAGTCTCCAAAACTATAGGAAGGCAAAGAGTCTGAAAGTTTTGCTAAAGCTTTTAGTAAAAGCTGTGTAGATTTATCTTAACAATGTCAGAACTTTGTGCATGTATGTTCCATCCATTGATGCATACACATGTAATGTAAGGTGTGGGAATCATAAGGCTAAGGAACAAGGAGAAAAATAAAATAAAAATTCCTACACTTTTACAGTAACAATATTAAAAGAACAAGGTAATGTTTAGACGATGGCAGCATCACATTTTTTAGCTTACAAAAAACAGTGTCAAATTTTTAGCTTTAACAAAGCTACAGCCCCTGTATAGAAAGTATGAAGTCCTGGTAATTGAGTCAAACAATATCTTATTGCTAGGAAAGCCACATTTTCTAAACAATGTTAGCTTGCAATAAGGACACTTGAGGAGTCTATTCCAATTCTGAGATGGGTAATGTATTTTAGGCTAAAATTAATCTTTGAAATTGCCTTCTGCATTACTGCTCTAAGTCACTTGTGTTGTTTCCCTACTCTTTTTCCTTTTTATATCTTTTGGTAGAAACACAAAACATAAGAAGAAACAGTTACAGTTTTCTTCTTCCTTCAAACTGTGTGTTCTTTCCAAGACTAGAAACATCTCTGATATTCATTGACATAGTTATAAGGAAATAGAAAAAGTAGTATCAAGCACTGATAATTTTAGTAATTACTTTTCTTAGTAAACACGTAATTGGATACTTCAGAATATGGTGTGGAATGGCTACCAGAAAGGAAGTTGTCCACCAAATGACTGCATTTTGATGATTCGAAAAGCAGCATACATGACTTTGCTGCAGGCTGCTTAAAGTAAACCTTTCACAGTGGTGAGTTGCATCTTCTGTAATATGAATGCTTATACAAAAAGCATCACAAACAGCTCCTAACTCATCATATGTACCATCTGACTGTCTGACTGACAAGGGAAGAAAAGCATAACTGTGTTAAACATCAACTGTACTAGTACAGTTTCATTCCACCAAAGTCATCTTTGCAGCACTGAAAGCTGAACTTTATTGAAATAATTGCCTCACTAGAAAGAGGAGGAAGAGCTTTCACTAGCTGAGTAGTGAGCAAAAAGAATTGAGGCTGTGCTCCCCATAATGTTGCATGTTTTACAATTAGACTTTTAATGATCGTTTCACTGCAGCCTAACTGTGCCAGACAGTGAGAAATGGATGGAGTAATGCATGCAACTCTCTTCTTTGGAGCTATCTTTACCAAGTTACCTTCTAGCTCTACCACCATGACAACAGCTACAACTTGCCACCACCTACATATTTCCCACCACTTCAACTCTCAGAGTAACTGCAATTACCTCAGTCTCTGATGATGTCCTCTTCCAGCAAACTACTTTTGCAAAGGCATATATGCTATCCACATCCATAGACAGCATAAACCTTTCCACTTATTGCTTGCTGAATGGTTGCTCTCATAGTTTCATCTTCATGTTGGTTGATCCTCCTTCTGATGATACAGGTCACCTTGCTAAACAATTCAGTCATCTATGGCAAATTGCTCTCTCTCAGTGGTCCAGTAGTGTCATAATGTCCTGTTAATAAAAGAAAAATCCAAAGAAATCTCAGTATTACACCTCTGTTGACGTATTACTTGTGAAGGATGAACTCACTCAGTGGTATGGCCTACTGGATTATGTCATCTTGCAGAATGCCAGTTTTACCTAGGTTTCAATTTTTACTTATAATTTAGCCCCCAAATGTCAACAGAGAATAAATACAGGGATATCTCCATCACAACCGTTGACCATACTTAGGGGGAAGTGCTATGATGTACTATTATTTTGTATTACACACTACAAGGACTCAGTATATTCTGAAAGCTCATTAAATAATTAAAAATGGACTGCTTCCTATCTCAGTATCTCTCTTCCAGCCACTGGAATATTCATGTTATCTACTTTCCTCTCTAAATTCTGTTAATTTTATATGAAGTCTCACATAAAATACTCAATGATCGTATGAAGAGAAAACTGAAAATTCTTTTTTTTTCATTTCCATCAATAGGAGAGAAATAGAAAAAAGAGTCTGTTAAATGAAACAACAGAATATGCTACAGCTTATGAAGGCTGAGGAAGTCTTATAAGCCTAGAAACTTGTGGCCTTGTAGTTCATTATGCAAAGGCAATGCAGGAAATCTCCTAGACTTCAGCAGAATCTGTCTTGAAAGATCCACCATGAAGAAGTCTTATATGGCTTAAATATTCAGGGAATATTTAGTTTCAGACAAAACCAAACATAAAAAGCACTTAACATCATAAAGGAAAGCAAATGCTTTCCTTTTAATGCTATGTGAAAATATTATTTACAAAGGCAAAACATAACTACGCTTATAATCACAAAGAGATTTTTTTTGTTGTTTTTGTTGTGGGGTTTTTTTTGTCTATGCATATTATGCATTTTCAGCTTTCCAAATTTTAATACTCTCCAATCAGATGTATTTAAAGTAAACTGACTCTGGTTTTAAATATAAGTATATACATATATCAAAGCACTGTTTTTTCAAATTTTTCATAGGATATTCACTCAGAACACTTTGTATGATTCCTCATAATGACCTGCCGACTGGTTAAAAAGAAAAAAAAATCACTTAATTTGAATATTTTTCTTACTGAAATTTTACTTCCATGAAAATACTTCACAAACATTTTCACTATTTTACTTCAACATTTCTAATCATTTTTTTTCATCCTGAAACTAAAATCAATTTCTCTGATTTTATAATCTGCTCCTTTTTCTGCTAACTGAGCAGGACATGGTGAGCAGCATTTTGTTTCTATATACTTGTCATGAAGTACATACTCACTCATCTGTGATAGAGCATTTGCTCTCTAGATACAAAAAGGTGTTTTCAGTAAAATACCTATTTTGCCAAGAGCTGAAAGTTCACAATGTTTCAGCATATGCTTCATATTTTGAATTGGAAAACGCACCATTCATAGTCTGAGAACTTATGAAAGAAATTAACTGTTAAACTCAATTTTTAAATGCTTAAAATACATTCTTTTTTTGTTCTCTGAAGTTCTTTTTTGTGCTATTTAAATATCAGATTCCTGACACCTTTCTCTTGTTTTACATAAGACATTCAACCCAAAAGAGGCTTCAGACATTACTCCTCCAAATTTAAAAAGAATTTTATATATATATATATATAACATATAATATAATAAATCACTGTAAACAATCACTGTAAAACATTCACTGAATTCTTCAATAAGATCTTTATCATTGAACAATGACATTCACAAAAGTACTCTTATAAACCTTTATTTTCAGGCAGAGTAACACTACCCATCTTATATACCGCATTCTTCACACAACAGGAGCTAAAAAAGTATCAAAATTAAGTACACAGTTCACAAAGTAATACCTGTAGAATATGACAGATCATCATTCACAGAGACAGAGCATAAATATGTTATTGTGGGTACAGCAAATGTATATACACATTCTCCATATGCCACCCTTTCTCCTGTTCTGTGACTTTGTTCCTGGAAAAAGAGCCTCTTTCTCTAAGTGCAGAAAAGCAAAGACATAACAAATACTCTAGGTGGTTTGTCCTCTTTCAGTGAAAATCACTTGTACGCAAAATGGAGAAAAAAAGCAATTGGTTGCATCCTTCTGTAAGACCTGTCTCTTCTACAAGTTCAGTTTTGTGGAAGACGAAGTTGAGCATTAGTTGGAGAATTAATTAGAGAATTTAGACTATTGGCTTTAGATTCATATGAATTTTGAACTGACTCAAAGAGATTTCTTTTAAGTGCTTTTCTCCTTATATCCTGGATAAAGATTATAAGCATTATATTGTGATAATTCCAAGATATCCACAACTATCAAAATGCAGCAATGGCAGCAACGCCTTCATGTCCATACTTCTTCGGAAACAAACAAACAAAATTCACAGCACAAACTCTTTTGTTTTTGTTTTTAAAGTAAAACAATGCTACAGTGAAGAAGTATGTTAATTATTCCAATTAATTTCGTAGAGCGAGGGACTTTTTTTTTTTAATTGCCAATCAGTGTGAAGATCAAGGAAAAAACACCCCTATGAAGGCAAATATGTTTTGAGAAACAGCAGGAAAATACTGGAGCATTTCCACACAATTATTTGAAATACTTTCTGTATTGTCAAAGATCAGCTTACAACAAAGAGGCTCAAAAGTGATTCTTACAGAACACCTGGCTGGAAAATACTGAAGATTATTTTAAAAAATTGCAAAAGAAAAGCCAGAATAAATATTTTGTAAGTCAATGGAAGCCTGATGAAAAATAGAATGAAAATCTAGTAAAATGAAATCTCTGTAATATTTATTAAAAATAATTCAACTAAGCAAACTCAAATCATTTCTCACAGTCACTTTCAGAACACCAGATCATCATTTAAAATCAGATAATTAGAACATACTTACTCAGATCACACTTATTCATCATTATCATACAAATCCTCTGGATCCAGAAGCTTTACAAGTATTTGACCCCCTGGCTTAAAAGAAAAGCCATTTTTTGACAGCTTCTGTTAAGGAAATCATAAAATTGATTATGTGTTGTTCCATATATAGTATTTGTTCATTTAGGAGTCTAATGCCTATTTGCATGGTTCATATTATTTTATTACTGCAGCTCAATAAACAGAAATTATACAAGAGAGGTCAGAATAAATCTCTAGATTTTCCTTGTGAACAGTATTTCAGTACAATAGAATATGAAGAACTTGCATCGGTAAGGACGTCATCATAGTTTCACAAGAAGGACCTTGAGACAAGTAGGAGCACAATCTGTACTCAAGGAAACACGTTGCTCCTGATGCTAGGCAAACTTTATCAGTGTATGTGAGTATGTGTAAGGCCACAATCATGCTAATCCTCTTCCAAATAAAACTTTGAATGAAGAAAAGGCACTCAGAACTACAACCAGATTAGGAGTTTGAAATGTAGAGGGGAACAATTGAACAATGAGAAAGCTATTTTATACTTATTAAATACTACTTCCCAGCCATGACTGGCTGCAAAAATTTCCTAACATCCTCCACTGTATTATTTATCCAGACTTAGTATAAAAAACACACAGGCACACCTTTTTCAGACTGCAATCAACCATGAGGAAAGACTTGAATTTGAAGTACTAAACAAGTAGACTTTTTCCAAATTTATGTAGATAGTTTTGAGTCTTATTATTGCCACTGTAGATCCATTATGCTAATCCAGTTTAGAAGTTAACACGACATTTTAGGAACTTGACTTCTGAGATTCATGCCTTTGCTTATTTACTCATTAAGACGTGAAAAGTTATATTGCATGAGATATAAACTGAACTCAGTTTCTTCTTGACTTCTGTGGAACTTGGCCAGCTGATGCCAATCAGAAGCCACAACCTTTAATGAAAGTTTGCACAGTACATCAAGGTAAGCAATGGCTCTTAGAGTTTAGGCTTTTTAGTTTCCCCTACATCAAGGACTACTGCCTTTAAAAGTAGCTGCTTGAACTGTACAACCAAATTTATTATCATTTTACCCCATGACCTTTGTGTCAATATACGACTTCAGAACTTTCATGACTGATATTTGACAAGGTCATGTTTAGAGAAATCAAGTTGCCAAAATTCAGAAACAGAGGATATTTGTTAACTGCAGATCTCAGCCTATCCTGCGACAGGAGTTAATTGATTGATTACTTAAAATGGTAAACACCTACCTGAATAATTATACATAATGCAGCAATAAATATAACCCTATTGCATAGAACAGGCTAATGTGTGGAGCCTTCTTCGGTATTATCTTATAGAATATAGTTCAGCTAACAAATTTACATATTTCTATGAAGCATGACATGCTGTTTCTGTATTTAAATTTATGAGAATCTTGGCTAAGGGTGATCTGAACAAACAGTTGAGAATTAGAGCAGTAATTATTGGAACCAAAGAACTGTGGAATGATTAGGGATAAATAACATAAGTCATTTTCTGGTAGAATGTGTCAGAAAGTTTCTTAAGAAGAATTTTAAATTAATTGAGATTGCGGTATTATATGGATTAATGATCCATTAATGTCTATCATTTATAATCATAATAAAGTTTACTACTTCAAGTTATGTAAAATAATAATGTACTTGATACATCGTCATGAAGATGTAGTACCAAACTATTTCAGTTAACTGGTCATCAGCAGCAGGAACACTAAGCTTCCTTGTTACTTTGTAAAGTAACAGCCTTGAGGACTTACAGTTCTGCCTCTCCCCTGCCTTTTCTATAATCGTGTATTCAATTATAATCCATGAATAATGCATAAAGCATATAACCCTGAGGGTGTAAAGCCCACTCTTATGGTCTTTTCCTTTTTAAAATAGCATCTAAATTAATCTTCAGTTCTCCTCTTATAAACCTTCACCAACGCAGCATGTCTTTCATATGGGTCACACAGAACCTGGTGCTTACTTCTTCTACAGTTGAGAAGTGATCAAGAGTATGATGCCAGAGCAGAGATTGAAAAGCATACTGGACAAAAAAAGTTATCTCATGCAGGAACATATAAGTTACAAAGAAAAGAAAAGAAAAAAAAAAAATATATATATATATGTATATATATATATAAATATATATATAATTTTATTATTATATTATATTTTTTTCTTTTATTTGTATATATGTAATAGTAATATTATATATTTGTATATATGTAATAGTAATATGTATATATGTAATAGTAAATAAAATAAAATAAAATAAAATAAAATACAAGCCTTCTTGTCCAGTCATCCATCTGCATTCTCTTAGAAACATTGCCAAGGCTTTCTGGGATTTTGGCAGCGGTTGGGGGAGCAGTGGCCTGGCTGTTTGTTGTTTTGTTTTGGTGTGTTTGTTTGTTTTTGTTTTTTTGTTTTTAAATGTTTTTATTTCATCCTCCAAATACACTTAACTGTGGCATTCACTTAATGCCCAGTCTTGGATCCTCTTGAATCTTTCTGGATCCTTGACTGTAACAGGTAGGGATTATAGATTGCAATAATAACTCACTTTGTTAGGTGAAGAAGCAAATTGAGGTAAATAGCAACACATAACACAGTATCTTCTTTTGGATTTAACTCTCAAAAGTGAGGAAACATTACCATTAGAAGTTTTCTTTGGCTGATGTTGACTTCAGCTGCAACCTTCAGAAGAAAAGCAAGTGATCTGTCCCATCGAGGACAGCAGCAGAAATATGTTAGCAATGTTTTGCGTACCTTCAAAACCAGGATGTGGGACTTGAGAATGTAAGCATAGTTTTCTATGGGACAATGGCATTCACACTTCAGATTCAGCTACCATGATCTGACCTTTGGGCAGGATTACCTTTGTCCTTGGTAATAGAGTCCACACAGAGTTCGAGTATATGTATATATATATTTTTAGTAATACTTCAATTATCTTATGAGAATAGTTCCTGTAGTCTTCAAAGAAAGTAAAGCCAATGAAAATGCATTGGTTATAGATGACTTTAAAGTCAACTGAGGAAAAAAAAAAAGAAAAATCGCACATAAATCCCTTGATTTGCATATGAAAAGGAAACCAAGATTCTTCCAAAGTTCAGAAACTGGATTTCATTCATAGAATTTCTGAAGAAGGGAGTATCTAATCTGACCTGTTGTGTGACTAACATAAGACATGATTTGTACGCAGATCCTTGTTCTGATTCAGCAAGCCTGAATTCAGACATGCCTTTAGAAATGCAAACTTCAACTAGATTGAATTTATAAATCTAAAAAATGTATATTGAATTTCCAAAGAGATTGTTCTTCCTAGAAGATTCTGGAGTTACTGTTTTTCATCTTGAACAGAAATCCTGCAATACCAACTTCTGCTAATTTTGCCTGCTTTACTATCACAGGCTACAGATGTATCAGTTGTGCAGACAGAAGAAAAAAATTCTTTCAAATGTTTCCAGATATCATAATTCCTGTAAATCTTTTATACTGCATCTGACAGTGCAGCTACCTTCTAAAATGAAATTCCACTGCCTAAGTATTACTATAACAATTTAGTTCTTGATGTATTTACAGATTTCATTCAGGCCCTCAGTCTGACAATACTTCTTCTTGAAGTCCAACATTAAGTGACAATAATTTCACATTATTTCTCTCTGCTGTTGCACACTGTGAAAGGTTGCAGACAGCTTCCTTGAACACTTGGCTTTTTTCAAATCTGATATAATTTCATTACCATCATATTTTAGACAACATTCTCCAGAAATTGGATGTCCAACCATTAAAAAAAAAAAAAAAAAAAAAAAAAAAAAAAAGACATGAATCAGTACCAATGGAACGGAGGTTTTGTTTTGTGTCTGCATCTGGTTTTGTCTTGTCATTGTAACAAGACTCACCACCTTTCTCCTACCACCTTCACTCTTACTTTCTTTTTTTTCTAAACTGCTAGTTTAGAGGTAGTGGACAGTTTTGTTTCTCCTCGAGAGAACAGCAACAAAAAGGCTAAATCAAAACCTTGTTTAGTGTCTTTCTTCTTGTTTCTATTGTGGCAAGTTAACCTCCACTTGAAACAAAGCAACAATTATCTTTTTCCAATATCTTATCATTCACATATTTAAAAAACAACTTGTTTCAAATCAGAAATATTCTGGACACATCTAGTAGTGCTGCCATGCAACAATCTACTACTTACCAGAGACACAGCGCCATTTTAGCTGCTCTGAAGCTAATCAACAGATGTGCCCAACAGCACAGTTTCCCTAGGAACAGGATTTTCACTAATGAGCAGGAATATTGGTGTGGTGCCACATCCCTTTTTCTCTGAACCTCTGTTGCAGAGAACACAATCAGTAAAAAATTGATGAATCTGTGATGTCCTTAAGTTCCAGCAATTCCTATTTGCCAGTAAGCAGCATTAGGGCAATGAGCTTTAATTTTCTCTAAATCATTAAGCAAATCAGACTGGTCAATGGCCAATTTTAGAACAAGAGGAGCATGACAGCAGCTAAAAAGTATCCAGCTCCACCACAGTATGCTGCACTATTCTAAACCAGAAGACTTGATACACGGTTATAAAAGCAAACAAAAAGTTTTAAAATTTCCACTAAGATATAATACCTAGTAAATAAAAAATAACAATAACAATAACAATAAAACCAACTCCTCAGTATTAAAAAACAAACAAACAAACAAACCAGAAACATTTCTGAGTTTTATTAGAAAACTAAATGCAACAGATGCATTTTACTAGTTCTAAATTATATTTACAGTGCTTTTGACTTTTAGACAATATTTGTCTACAGTTTTAAGAACTTAGGAGTAGAAAAAGAATGAAATTAATTCTAAGTTACCCTGGGAACTCTTGCTGGAAGATGAGTGGGGTGAGAAAAAATTGACTTATTACAGAGCTTGAAAGAGGGAATTATTACTAAGTTGCCAAAGTTTGTGGGCTCACCAGTGCCTGCAGGCAATTTATCATAATCCTATTTAAACTCAATATATATAAATTTAAAGTTATTTCTTTCTTATATAAAGCTAAAATCAATGGAATCTTGAACTAAATTAATGAAATTGTCCATAGAAGAAGTTGCACAGTTTTAACCAAACACTAAAACTGTCATCAACAAAAGCAATGCATGTGAAAGCAATGCTGCATGAATAGAGACTTGTTTGATCAGTTTATTTTCAATCTGTTCTACTTCCAAATATGTGGTAGAGGACCTAAATGCTATCCTGCTCTTTGAAGTAATTTTGCAACAACTCATTGACATTCATAAGGACATAATTAGACTACTGCTATTGATTACTTCAGCCTATGCATGTTCAGAAATAGGCTCCCAGTAACCTAATGCAATCCTCATTTCTGAAAATAACTGGCTGAATAATGGATAAACTGTGACTGCACGCATTGTGTTTATCCACAGTGAAACCTCTGAAATTTCACCTGTAACTGAATTAGGCTGTTAAAATCTAATTGTATTTTGAGTGACTATTGCTTATTGGGCTGAATTCTTACAAAGGCTGCCAATCCAGTCCTCCTTCTCCTGATCAACAGCTCTGTATTTCTTCATACATATATCAAGGTTTGCAGTTTCCAGGAAATCATCACAGATGATGGAATGGTGCAGTAGTGTCCTCTCATTACCTAATTTCCATCCCATAGGGCTTGGCAGTAAAGCTCCTCCAGGTCCTGCAGCTTCATGGAGCTTCATTTAAATTACTTCCATTCCAGGCTTCTGGACCCCTTCCTGCCCTTTTTTCCTACACATAATGCCTCTTCCATACATTTGTTCTCACTATACTTTACCCTGCTGAAGCATTAATGGTGAAAGCTGTCTTCAACATTAATGAGACAAGATGAACAGATGTGGATGAAAGAGCCACTTGCTGTATGACTAGTAGCCTAAGTTCAGAACAGGGACAGAATTTACAGTACACTCCAATATGTGGTGGATGCTCCCAGCAGTAACTTCTCATACCCTTAGGTCTCTGTGAGTAAATGTACATTGGAGTGCATCAAGCCAGTTGTTCTCGTTACTGAGCATGAATTTCTTGGTGCTTTAATTATTTCACCCATAACATGAGCACCACTGCGTTTGATGCATACTCATTCTTGAAGAATTTGGGCAGATAATTACCACCATGAAGCAAAGACTAATGGACTGACAGAAACAGTGGTCTAGAAAAAGCATGGAAAAACAGAAAGGCAGAACTTTAGCAAGATAGGGAAATTTAATTTGAATTCTTTCTTGCAGATGTGATCATCACACACACACACAAAAAAAAAAGGTTTGTATGTATGGATACATACACTTTTTACTTAGATAAATGTTTTTGTATATATATACTCACAGATAGATATACATAGTATTCATATAAAATTATCTTCAGTCATTTCCATGAGTCTTCCAAAGTCTTTGTGGGTTTAGAAATGTTTCTTTTCTGTTTTAAGTTTTACCTGGACTTGTATGTAAAAAATGTGTCCAGTCATAAATTCATTTGTTAGCTTACGAGCACTTTGGGCAGAAAGAAAAAGGGAAGTCATAGTTTTAATTTGCCTTTGTTCCTGAAAAACTGGTCTATGTATTCCATGCAGCAAGATGTAAAAACAAACAAACAAACAAACAAAAATATAACAAAACTTAAATCACAGCAATAAAACACATAGGCACTTCTCTGGCTTGCCCAATAAACACGCTATTCCAGATAAGTGGGAAATGTGTACAGTCTATTAGAAGGCTTTTTAAATATGAATGGCTTTTTTCCCCTTCTCTCTGAAATATTCTATAGTAGGACACAGCCTTCAAGCTAGTTCTTGTCACATATCTGCAAGCAATTTTCCTTCTCTGAATTTCAAGTTTCCTAATGTCAGGCCAAAGTACTGCAAGCTTCCTTGCTATACTTGTTTTCATACTTTTTGAATCTGACTGCACTTCTCATTCATTGTATGACTCATACAAGCCATAGTATGTCTTGGGCTGCTCCAAAAGTAATGCTTCCTATTTTATTATGTTGGCCCGTGACATCAGAGGCAGATGTTTGAAACATGGCAGTAGAAGCTGAACCTTCCTGCCAATACTCCATTTCATTTTGTTGCTGTGGGACAGATGGCAGCAGAGGGGTAGTCTGACAAAATGGCATCTGACATGGAAGTTCAAACAAATCAAAGGGTAGAACTGAATTCCTTCATGAAAAAAAAATTGCACCCACTGATATTTCCGACACTTGATAAGTGTTTATGGAGACCAAACACTGGATATGGGCTCAGTGAGCTGGTGGGTTGTACATTTCAGCAGTGGTGACAGTGGGTCACCTCCACTACTGCAGATTTTTATGAGTATGGCATGCAGGCTCTTGTTTGTCTCTGGAGGCATAGTTAATGTTGGTGACTGTGTTGAAAACTAGTGTTTTGTTGTTGAGAATTTGCTCTATCAAATACTGCTATTGTGCTCTTCATTTCTGTTGTTGTTTCCATGGAAATAAATATTAAGCATTACTTTTGGAGTGATCTCCAAGGAAGTTAATATTGCAACAACAACAAAATTCCATTCCCACGCTTACCAGAAAAGTTGTTGTTTGAAGCCAGAGATTTAGGTATGTTTAGTCAGATTTTGCTCAAATCTTTAATGAAGAACAAAGCATTAAAAGCTGAAGAAGTTAAAATAAACCTGATTTAGATAAATATTACAAAGACCACTATCAAGAAACATAAACATAACAGGATACATTAAAATTTTAATTTACAGCATTATTTCAGTCAAGTTTTTGTATTTAGATTCAACAGTGTCTATGACACCTTTGATCTCAGCTTCAGATTAAATTCTTGCACACTGTACATCTTAAGTAAGCATTAACTAGCAGGATATTTAAGGGTATCATCTTCTTTCTGAGGTTTTTCTTCTTGCACAGAAAACTATTTACTGAATGTGTGCCAATCTGATTGCAGGCCAGCAACTGGGACCTCATCTGGAATGTGCTAATTGGAAGGGAACTTGTATACAAGTGTCCCAAAACCCAGATGACTGCCTTGATCAGCAGGCTATGTAATTAGGGCTCTATTTCTGGGTTTTCATGATAATTTGGAATTTAGCGGTGCAGTGTTCTCTCCAACAAAGAACAAAAATAAATGTGAGAAACACAATATTGTATTACATATGGATTCTTTGATTTCCAGGCAAATCTATCTACATTTGCCATGCTGTTGCTTTCAAAATCTTTACTTTTCTTGAAAAATACTCCTGCTTCACTTTTAAATAATTAGGGCAACATTTTCACCCCCAAGAAATCCAGACATTCATTGGAGAATGAAAATAATAATAATAATAATAATAATAATAATAATAATAAAGTAGTCACAAACAAACAAACAAAAAAAGGAGTCTGGCTATCATGAGTTTGTTAAGACACTTATCAGAGTACAATATCAATACAAAAGGAAATATAGTTTTTGAGATGGTGGATCCTTCAAAAGGTCTTCCATCTCTGATTCACATTGACAGATTCATGCTGGTCTCTTTCCTGTTTTCAGTGCTACAGCAAAATTGAAGACTGTCTTGGGTTGGAAGGATTACCAGGTTCCAACCTCTCTGCCACAGGCATGGTTGCCAGCCACTAGATCAACTACCAGACCAGGTTGCCCAGGGCCCATCCAACCTGGCCTTGAACACCTCCAGGGACAGGGCATCCATAACCTCTCTGGGAAGACTGTTCCAGCCACTCACCATCCCTTCAGTGAAAATCACCACCCTCTCAGTGAAAAATCCCAAATAAATTTCTAAATAAGGAATAACAAGTGTCACCTGCCAATCAGCAGTTCTGCTTTACTAGCAATCCAATTCACTAGCAATCCCCATAGAGCCCCAGATGTAGTCTGCCTGCTCACTTTATTTTGTATTTTTCTGCTACCATTTCAACTTAGTTTTATGCACTTCCTTACAATCCTCTATAAAGCTGTTGCAGTCTGTTCACATACTGCATAGTATATATGTGATACCATGGCTTCTGCTGATGTTCCAGAGCTATTTGTTATTGTCATTGTTTCAACACACTGTGCTGTTAATGCAAGCAGTCAGCATTGTTTTTCATGTGCATAAATTTTATGCCTAGAGACACCTACCACTGTTATTTAATAAAATGACTGTAAATATAATAATATCTTACATTTATATAAATCTCCCTTCAACCAAGAGTCTAAAAATACTTTGTGAACATATTATTTGTATTTTTTTAACTTGAATGTAATGCTATAGATTGTTCAACCTGACACTGAAAAACAACTACTTTTAGCATGCAACATAACCACTTAACAGTGCAAAGCAGTCCAAAAACATTTTGAATCTGTCTATATGACTACATCTGTTATAGAAGACAGTATCACAATCATCCAAGTGCAGAAGCACAGCAGGATGACATTAGGAGTTAACAATACAGACCAATTTGCTGCGTACCTCTACCAAGAAAATAAGGATACAGCTCTACTGAACCACAGAAGTAGATATAAAGGGAAGTCTGAAACACTGCTTGTAGAAATGGGTGAAAGGAACTTGCGAATTAAACTCATTTATACTTATGATTAGATCTAAAAAGCCTAAACACTCAAACAAGAACAAAAAAGCTTGAATTTTGTGGTCAGTCAAGGAGGCTGGTGAATTGCTCAGCAAAAAAAAAAAAAAAAAAAAAATTCATGGAAATGAAAATGGAAAACATTTTTCCCATCTCCTTCTAGTTCCCAACTGAAAGTGGGCCCTGATGTGGAGAGAACTTATTCCCTATTCACTTTTGTGGTCAAACTAGTCTAATGGTTTATGGCAAGTATATGGGTTCCTACATTCACATAATCAGACATACACCTTACAAATATTTTGATTTAAAGATTGAAAATCCATGACAACAACAAGAATTACAGTTTCTTTTACAAATTGATGAAAGAGAGAAGAGGTCATGTTACTTCCACAAAGCACTATGCAGCACAGTCGTTCGTCTATGCTCTACCTTGTCTACAGTCATAATTCGAGTTATGTCTTGAAAGGATTTTTGGGATTCAAAGAAAGGACTCCTATTACTGTCTGTACAGTGCCACACTGCATCCTTGAAGATGCTGCTCACATACGAAATAAATATAGGACTTTGTAAGCTTAATTGTTAAATTAATTTGCAATGCTTTCCAACCAAGCTCCTTTTGTACCTAACCAATAGTAAAAAAATATATTTCTAAATAAAAGAAATTCCAACTAGAACCCTTGAAGTTCTATATACATATCAAGGACAGTACATGACACTAAGTTTGTCTCAATATGTTTTGTTGGAAAAGGTTGTTACAGTATTGGCCCTGTTCTTATCTCTTGAAGACAGTAGCCCAAATTCTTCCCTCTTACAGAAGTCCAATCACACATTGATTTCAGTGGGTTTCAGTGAAGTAACTGAAAAAAGAATTTGGCCCGTAATCACTGACTTTATCATATAACTGGTAAGTGCTTGGCTAAGATTAGATTTAAAGATAGACCAGGGGGATAATTCAAGGACGTGGGGACCTTTACTGAGACCAAAGGCTTCTACCTTTTGCGAAAACTCAAAACAAAACACAGTGCATTTATGGAAATATATTAATCACAGAATCACAGAATAGTAGGGGTTGGAAGGGACCTCCAGAGATCACCGAGTCCAACCTCCCTGCCAAAGCAGGTTCCCTACACCAGGTCGCACAGGTAGGCGTCCAGGCGGGTCTTGAATATCTCCAGAGAAGGAGACTCCACAACCCCCTTGGGCAGCCTGTTCCAGTGCTCCGTCACCCTCACCGTAAAGAAGTTCTTGTGCAAATTCGTGCGGAACTTCCTATGCTCCAGTTTCTGGCCGCTGGCTGTTTCCCCTTGTCCTGTCTCCACACACTGCTGAAAAGAGTTTGGCCTCGCCACTTTGCCCCCCACACCTTAGATATTTATAGACCTGGATCAGGTCCCCTCTCAGTCTTCTTTTCTCAAGGCTAAACAGACCCAGTTCACTTAGCCCTTCTTCATAGGGGAGATGCTCCAGGCCCTTCACCATCTTTGTGGCCCTCCGCTGGACTCTTTCCAAGAGATCCCTGTCTTTTTTGTTGTGGGGAGCCCAGAACTGGACACAGTACTCCAGATGAGGCCTTACCAGGGCAGAGTAGAGGGGGAGGATCACCTCCCTCGACCTGCTGGCCACGCTCTTTTTAATGCACCCCAGAATGCCATTGGCTTTTTTGGCCGTGAGGGCACACAGCTGGCTCATGGCCAACCTGTTGTCCACCAGGACACCCAGGTCCCTCTCTGCGGAGCTCCTCTCCAGCAGGTCATCCTCCAACCTGTACTGGTGCATGCAATTATTCCTCCCCAGGTGCAAGACTCTACACTTGCTTTTGTTAAACATCATCTGGTTTCTTACCGCACAGCTCTCCAGCCTGTCTAGGTCTCGTGGAATGGCAGTACAGCCTTCAGGCGTGTCAGTCAATCCTCCCAACTTCGTATCATAAGCAAACTTGCTGAGGGTGGCCACTATCCCCTCGTCAAGGTCATCAATGAGGATGTTGAACAAGACTGGGCCCAGCACCGACCCCTGCGGAACACTGCTAGTTACAGGCCTCCAACTGGACTCTGCACCACCAACAATGACCCTCTGCGCTCTGCCAGTCAGCCAGTTCTCAACCCATCTCACTGTCCACTCATCTATCCCACACTTCCTCAGCTTTGTTATAAGGATGTCGTGGGAGAGAGGATCAAATGCCTTGCTGAAATCAAGGTAGACTATATCCACTGCTCTCACCCCATCCACCCAGCCAGTGACAACATCATAGAAGGCTACCAGGTTGGTTGAGCATGACCTCCCCTTGGTGAACCCATGCTGACTACTCCTGATAACCTCCTTTCCTTCCAATTGTCTGGAGATGGCATCCAGCACAAGCTGTTCCATCACCTTTCCAGGAACAGAGGTGAGGCTGACTGGCCTGTAATTACCTGGATCTTCCTTCTCGCCCTTTTTGAAGACCGGAGTGACGTTGGCTATCTTCCAGTCTTCAGGTACCTCCCCCATTCTCCAAGACCTCTCAAAGATGATAGACAGCGGTTCAGCAATCACCTCTGCCAGCTCCCTCAGCACCCATGGATGCACCCCATCGGGTCCCATGGATTTATGAACATTGGTGTTGCCTAGGGATTCACAGACCACCCCTTCCTTGACTGAAGGGAAGTCTTCCATTCCCCAGACACACTCAGTAACCTCCAGCATCTGGGATTCCCGAGGGAGAGCTTTTCCACCGAAGACAGAAACAAAGAAGGCATTCAGTCATTCGGTATCTCTGCCTTCTCAGCATTCCTCATTGCCAGAACACCCCCCTCACTTAGTAGGGGACACACATTCTCCCTAGTCTTCTTTTTACTGTTAACATACTTAAAAAAGCCTTTTTTATTATCCTTTATCACTTTTGCCAGATTCAATTCCAGGTGGGCTTTGGCCTTCCTCGTTGCATCCCTGCAGGCCCTGACAACATTTCTATATTCTTCCCAAGTGGTCAGACCCTTTTTCTACATTTCATGGACCTTCTTCTTCCCTTTGAGTTTGTGCATGGGCTCCTTGCTCATTCATGCAGGTCTCCTGCCACCCTTTCCTGATCTCTTGCTCACAGGGATGCACCGATCCCGAGCTTGGAAGAAGAGCCATTTAAATGCTGACCAGCTCTCACAGGCCCCCTTACCTTCTAACACCCTAGCCCATAGTAGGTCCTGGAAGAGATCAAAGTTGGCTCTCCTAAAGTCCAGGGTAGCAATCCTACTTTTTGCTTTGCTTCTTCCACTCAGGATCTTGAACTCCTGACCACATCTCGTGGTCATTACAACCCAAGCTGCCCCCGAACTTTACTTCCTTAACAAGTCCTTCCTTATTAGTGAGAATAAGGTCCAGTAACACCCCTCCCCTTGTCGGTTCCTCCAGCACCTGCATCAGAAAGTTGTCTTCAACACACTGCAAGAACCGTCTGGACTGCGCATGCCTGGCCACGTTGCTCATCCAACAAATATCTGGATAACTGAAGTCCTCCATAAGCAGCAGCACCTGGGATCATGATGCTACTTCCAGTTGCTTATGGAAGGCCTCATCAACCTCCTCCTCCTGATCGGGGGGCCTATAGTACAAACTCACAAAAATGTCACCCTTACCAGCCTGCCCCTGGATTCTGACCCACAAGCTCTCCACTGCTACACCACTCTCCCGCAGGTAGCGTTCAATACATTCTAGCTGCTCTCTCATATAAAGAGCAACTCCACCACCCCACCTTGCCAGCCGATCTTTCCTAAAAAGCACATAGCCCTCCATGACAAGTTGTCCCACCACGTCTCTGTGATCGCAATGAGATCATGGCCTTGCAACTGCACACAGATCTCCAACTCTTCCTGTTTATTTCCCATGCTGCACGCACTAGTGTACAGACACTTTAGGGAAGCAGCATCCCCCCGCCCCTCTCCATCCCTTTGAACTCCATCCTCTTCACCCATCAAGCTGTGCTCTGAGCCTCAAACTACCCACTCAACCCCACTGGCCCTCATTTTGTCCCCTTCCCCCTTCATACCTAGTTTAAAGACCTTTCAATAAGTCCCACCAGTTCCTCAGCTAGAATCCTCTTACCCCTTGGAGACAGGCTACTTCCATCTGCAGAATCATGACAGGTGCCGAGTAAATTGCCCCATGGTAAAAAAAAACAACTAAATTCCTATGTTTGCACCAACTCCTAAGCCATTTATTTATGAGGTGGGTTTTTGGATACTCTCAGTATCCTTCCCTGCCACTGAAAGTAAAGAGGAAAAAACCACCTGCACACCTGTTCCTTCAACTACCTGCCCCAGTCCCCTGCAGTCTTTCTTGATAGACCTCAGGCTTTTCACAGCGACTTTGTCACTGCCAGCCTGAACTATCAATTTTCTTATTCCTATTTCCTATATTCCTTCAATGGAGAGAAATTATTAACTAAAATACTAAAAGGTGCTACTCACTCTACTTCAGTAGGACAAATAAGAGGGGATATTTGTGTTCCAAAAAGAATGCAGCTTTTCATTTTCTAATATTTCCAAAATTTATATCAAGTTATGTCTGATTGCCTTAATGACTGAATAGTTTCTGTTGTGGGTCACTGTGTGCTACTAGAAAATCAGTCAATGAGATAAGTGATGAGACTTTTTGGAAGCTTGATTTGTTGAGTACTGAAACACGAGTAGACTCTTAGAGCCCAATGACCTTCAAGACTAAGTGACAGTAAATTTAAATGCTTTTTGATGTAGGATGTAGACTAGTAACCTGATTTCCACTTACCAGTCTTCTTCATTCAACTGAATTCAGGCTTTGAAGTTAGCAAATCTTGATCCCCAAAAGCAGAAGTCAATGAGTAGAAATAAATTGATTGGATTCCACAGCAATGCTGCTGCTTACTGCTGACTTAGTGCTTGAGAAAAACAAAACAATGAAATCCTACAGAAAAGGAAGTCAAATACTTCTTCAGTTTGAATTTTCTGAATTCTTTAGTTGTATTTTTCTACTTGGTTTATGTTACCAAATACTACAAGGACAGAAAAACAATTGTAGTTTGTATTTAGCCTCAATTCAAAGGATAAGAAAGATCATAGCTAGATTTCCAGATTTTATAAAAATTATTAACATAGCAGATAAACTTACTCACTGAGTAAAACAACAAATCCTTGCCCAAAAAAACCCTAAAGTCCTAACATAAAGGTAAGTGTGAAATTTAATACAAAAGTTTAAACTACAATTATTTTTCTAATAAAAGTAAACTTTAAGACCATAAAGAATAGAGAAAACACTGAGAATTAAAGTAAGTCTTAAGAGTGGCCGCTTGTGCAAGCTTTTAGGTAGCAGTTTTTAGTCTAAATTATAATCTTGGAAAAAAAATCTACCCCTAGTTTAGGCTGCTTACAATGTTGTTGCCCTGCTTGTCTCACTGTTCTACAGAGAAGGAAAGGACTGCAGCTCCGTGACCATCCTGTCAGCCTAAAGCCTCTTTCTCCCCACCTACCTTACCTCAGACCATAGAACAGATCTGATACACGTTTAATTAGAAAACTACTATGGCCGTTAGAGATATCACACTCCAACTTGTTTGTTACTGCCCCTCAGTCAGAGGTGACCGTCTTCTCAGGAGGATGTATCAAAGCTGATTATTATAATCAAGCAATTCAGCTTAAGTCCTTCATCACTAGCAGCATAAGGTGGGCCCACAAACTTTCAATCTGGGTAACACACAGACTGCAGTGGAAGCAGCAGCATTCAGAAGAGTAACAAGACCCTAACAGTGTTGTCATTCACCATAGCCACTATCTATACAAAAGTAATACAGCAACAAAAAGCTCCAGCTGCTTCTGTTGGCATATTTAAGTTATGCCATCATAAGCTGCAAACAAGGACATACAATATCCACCCCCCTCCCTGCAACTTACCCCTTCTCTTTACCTTTCCTTCCTTTCTTCTCCAAGATGAGATCTACTTAGTTAAAAGCATGTAGATGCTAAATATCATGTATATGCAAAATACTTCTGTATCACTCAGTGCAACTCACAGAAACCTCACAGAAGCGCAAAGATGCCATCTCCCCTATGATAAATTTTGACTCATTCTTTTTCTCTTTCTCCAGTGATTCAGTGTTTTTTGTTGTTTTGTTTTGTTTGATTTTTGTGGTTGTTTTTTTTTTGCTAACTGGTTGAAAAGCATAATAAATCCATTTATTAGAAAATTATGTGATGTGAGTCTGAAAGCTATCCTTAAAAAATCTCCTCCAAAATAAAACCACTCCAGTTCATCCCTGTATGCAACATAAGACTTGCTGCACAATTACAGGGAAGTACACTCTGCCAACACCGTTTAATTGAGAACCTCTCTTTTTCTGGCTCTGCTACCATTGGACAGCTTATGTTCCCACTGCTTTGCCTCCATCTGTGCTCACAACACAATCCTTTTTGATTAAAATGTTCCTGAGTTATATTGTGAAAGATCACTTCAACTGTGCACATGCCTCACTTTGAAATGCTTTCCCCTCATGTGTATGCACGATATAAAAAAATGATACCTACACCTCTATGCTGTGGTATTTCAATGAGAGGGAAAGAAACAAGACCTTTTAATTGAAAATGTTTTTCGGTGAAGGAGAAACTTGAGCTCTGGCTTAGGGATAAATGCAAATGGCTAATATTCGCACATGGAGAAAAAAGGCATAACTTTCTTCAATAAAATAATAAATAAATAAATTTTCTACAGTGAGAATCTCTTGCCCAGGTGGCCAAGAGGGCCAATGGCATCCTGGCCTGTATAAGAAATAGTGTGACCAGTAGGAGCAGAGAGGTAATCATCCCCCCGTACTCAGCACTGGTGAGGCTGCATCTTGAGTACTGTGTTCAGTTTGGGGCTCCTCACTACAAGAAAGACATCAAGGCCCTGGAACGTGTCCAGAGAAGGGCAACAAAACTGGTGAGGAGTCTGGAGCACAAGACTTATGAAGACCAGATGAGGGAGCTGGGATTGTTTAGTCTGGAGGAGGCTCAGGGGAGACCTCATTGCACTCTTCAACTTCCTGAAGGGAGGTTGTGATGAGGAGGGGCTTGGTCTCTTCTCCCAGGCAACAAACAGGACCCAAGGAAATGGCCACAAGTTGTACCAGAAGAGGTTTAGACTAGACATAAGAAAGAACTTTTTCTCTCAGAGAGTGGTCAGGCACTGGAATGGCCTGCCCAGGGGGGTAGTGGAGTTGCCATCCCTAGCAGTGTTCAAGAGGCATCTGGATGAGGAGCTACAAGATATGGGTTAGTGGTTTGTTTTAGCTACGGTTATGGGAGGACGGTTGGACTAGATGATCTTGTAGGTCCTTTCCAACCCTGTGATTCTATGATTCTATGATTCTATGAATCACTAAAGATCTGCTTAAATAAGACTTTGAAGTTACTATAATTCATGAAGTTATATCAGAATATTCAGTTTTCACACAAAGACAACTTTTTTTCATTTTGATTTTTAAGTAAGTAGGAAAACTACAACATGTTAAGAATTCTTGTTTTCCTGGATTCTCAGTGCAACTGACCCTCGGACTGTCATTTGATTTTCTAATGAAAATACACAGACTTCAAAGCCACAATTAGCTATGTTTTGCAGGAGGTAGAAATATTTATTTTGTAATAGCAAGGACTATAGAATTTTTTTCCCAGTTAAAGGAGGAAGGATGAAAATGTAACATATTAGGGATTAATAGGGAAATTACCAGAGGAAATTAAGATAAATTAGTAATTAATTAGAATGTAATTAGGAGATAATTAGGTAAATTAAGGAACTTTGGATGTACATTATATGTTCTAGCTAAAACAAAAGCTGTAGTTCAACATCTAATGTCATTAAACACTTCTGTAATTCTCAGTGCCACATTTCAGTTTTCAAAGTATTGAAGTTTGCATTTTCAGGTGGACCTCAAGCCTAAAAAATATCTCTACATTAGAAAACACTGGAATCAAATAAAAAGTTCAACTGCTATGTTTCTTGGGAAGTATTTGAAGTTTTGGGAACTTTCTGCACTGAAAAAAAACCTGAGTCTGAGTCCTGACTCAAAGTTCCTTTAGAAAGTGGAACAATTATGTTTTTATCAGTCTTTCTGGGAAGCAGAAAATACTAATACGTGAGATGGAAATGAAGAAAAAGAACATCAGGATTCCTGGCATTTTCAAAGACCACCATTCACGCTTGAATTGTGTTTTGGGGACAGACTCAGACTAGTCCTTCCTTTACCTGCCTTGCTCTACCTACCCATTTCTTCAGGAATAGTTAGAATATATAATAGTTTGACAGAAAGTGTGTTAGGCAGGTTTCAAAGGTATTGCAAAAATGGAAGAATTTAACTCTTTCTTGCTAATGCCCAAACATTTACTAATAAAAGAAGTAAGTTGCTGTTTGTTTTGACTAGTCTCTAGAGTTCCGCTGCCATTCAGATTTAACATTTACTTCACATATGCATTATTTAGTACCTTACAGTTCAACCCAGGTACAGTTAGAATAGGCATTACATACAGTTCAGAGCTTGTGTGTCTATGTCAACCACTCTTTTATATCAAGTTCTTACCCTTTTGCAAAATATAGTCCTCCGGCCACAAAGTGGGGAAAAGTTCGTTTGGTACAACTGCAAGACATTTTACATTAACTGTTACAAAGCAATCCATTTTCCAACACTCTTAAACAGGATTCAAATTATTGGGCTTAAATTAGACCCTCTGTCTATTATTTCCATCTGATATGAATTCTTCGTAGAATGAAGTCACAGAGCTAAAGCATGATTAAAAATGAAAAAAAATGAGCACACACCACCTTTTCTATGATAAAACACCTTTCTCTTCAATGAGTTTAAACTTGCAATTACGTTTGAAGACTGATGTCAGATAACTGCTGAGCCTTTGTTCAGGCAGGAAGAAATATCTTCATATTCAATACGTACTGCATGGAGCTGTAAGGCCAGCATCATGACAATGTCTCTGTTCCTGATAAGGTAGTTTATGGGGTGTTTCTTGGTGCAGTCCCTAGAAAGAAGCCCCCAGTCATTTTCATGAAGAAATGAATGCAATTGTTTTCCATTTTTTCTACATTTTTGTCTCCTCTCTTTCATCAGATGTACATCAGAATATATAAATATACATAAATATATGTAATCCTTTGTTTACATGGTATTAATTATCTAGTTGGGAAGCACACTTGTCATACAAATCTATATAGGAGCCATGGGAGTCAGTCACTAGAACATGATCATCCTCTAAATAAATATAACTACACAGCAATACACAGCAGCCACATTCAATAAAGTAGAATAGGAGGAGTAGAATAGTATGTTCAATTGTAAATTGCTATGCATGGAAATTTAGGCAGGCATAATACAATTACCCAAATGGAGGTCAAACGTAATTTCACAGGGTGAGTAGCAGCCTATGACCATGTATCTCCTTACTTTTTTTTTAAATTTCACAATGATCCATCCATTATTTAACATTTGGACGTATCTTTGATTTTTCATATGCTATTCTGATGAATGCTCTTAATTCAATCAGTAGACAATTGCAATTTGCATATTTTTAATGAGGAATACTTTACTTACAATGTTTGGAGTTTTTCATTCTGATACCCACACTTGAACTAAAAAGGAAAGGACACAAAGTGAACAGAGAATACTAATCATCATACTTAGCTGAAATCACCTCAAAAGATGATACATATGTACAGCCTGAAATATAAAAGTTTGTTGGAGAGAAACAATAATATAAAATACAAGTAACAGTGATATGACATTACATGTATATTTCTAATTAAATATATATATATATCTATAAGGAAAAAATCAGAGGGAATTCTTCCCTATAAATGATTAATCATACATTAAAAAAAATCATCTTCAGGTTTTAGTTTTTAAATTCATACCAACAACCTCAGCAAGAGTTCTGCTTTGAGATCACTCTTAAACTATGATCTCACAAAAATAAAGATCTTGTTATTTAAGCCTTCCTTTGTGCTTTATAACTATTTCTTAATATCTACATGCTTCATTTTAATTTACTGATATTCAACATTTTAGTTTTATTCCTTCCCTTAAAGATCTTGATTCTGTAGTACAAGCAAGAACAAATCATTCAGCAAAATGGCCAGACTCTTCAAAAACGTGAAATTTCATCACTGTGTAGATTCAGAGCCAAAACTCCAGGGAGAGGTGCTGGCCTCCATTTTACTACTCAGACACTGCTGCAAACAAATCAGCATTGAAAAAATTAGTTATTTTTCTTCTCTGCTTGCTTTCAAAACTAACTTTTTTAAAACAAACATAAGCTATCAAATTGATTAGCCTTTCTTTCAAAGGCCTTATATTCATACCTGAATCATAGTACCCAAAGGGTATACTCAACATGAGTAGTTATCACTTGCAAAATGTAATGCTTATCATAGAAAATGACACAAATGGTTCACTACCTTAAAAACCTTTAGTACTATCCCATAAATACAGCACCTCATTAACAAGACACTGAGTTGGATCAATGTGAGCTCTTTCTGACAGTTCTGCTATATACCTGTCTCATTTTGTTAGCTTAATGAACTTGTTCCCAGCACAATCACACAAGTGGAGCATGCTGTTCACTTGAGAAAAAGAAAGAAAAAAATTAAAAAAGTGATTCAGCTGATACAGATTTTAGAGTCACTCATCTATGCAACACTGAATGACTTTTTTGGCCAAGGATCAGCAATGAGCAGCAGACTGAAGCAATTTTTTTTCTGCTGCAATGCTATTCCTTTGTGAGAACTTGAAACAATTTTAAAATACTACTCAGTTTCATTAGTTTAAAAAGTTATTTGAAAAAGAACTCATGGTTAACAGCTATTCCATAGGTAGAAACATGAATGCCATACCCTAGAAAAACAATTAGGAAAGGAAGAGGGTATACAGATGTGTCTGATTGTATTGTTTGATGAGCCATGTTGGCAGACCTTTCCAGAGTTAAAGATTTTTTTTTTCTTTCTACATGGAGACTGACATCACTGGAGTCACAAGTCTACAAACAAGACATGAGCTTGGCAGTCCCGACACTGAAACTACAGGGTAAAATATATGTTTACTGCACACAGACCCATTGTTCAAAGAACTGACCAAGTTGGCCCCAGCCCAGTAGAGCACTCAGACGACCACTGGGACTCCTGATATGTCAACAGCTAAACACATCTCAGGGCTTTGCTGAAGTGGTGTCTGAGTACTGAACTTCTCATAACCCAGATTACATGCCAGACTAGGGGCTTGACTGTCATGTTTGCTCGTAAAGGATCAGTACTTGCCAATGGCACCAACAGTGTTGATCTATGCAGAAGAACATGCGGTATTCCAGAAAAATACCATGGCAATCATTCACAGAAGTTAGTGAATACGTTACTGGTGGTATTTTGTATTATTTCCTTTTAATTGTTTTAAATTTCTTGTTTTTATGTAAAGGATTTTGCAAATTACATTGGGTAATAACTGCATAGCAGGACTTGGGCCACTGAAGAAGGAAAGGTCGATCTCTGAAGCACATATACCACATCCGAAAACACTAACAGCTACCTTTCGTCTTGTGTTGTTTTTTCTTTTTTTTTTTTTCCTCTGTTTTCTGGTTTTTTTTTTTGTTTTGTGTTGTGTTGTTTGAAAGGGGGGTTGCTGATTCATGGATTTAGACTATGCTGCAATGAAGAAAAAGAAAAATCTGGATACTGAGTTGGTCTTACTCTTAGCTTCTTAGAGGGGCATGTTTATTTGGATCCTAGACTTTCCTGTGATACTGATAGCGATGTAGTCAGAGTGAAGCAAGCACCTGGATCTAAAGCGTGCTTAAATTTTGATTAATAACAAACTACCTCTATGTTTAAATATGCTGAAAGATTTCACAGATTTTAATCTCTGAAATACATTTTGAATCTTTACACTTAAAAGTATGCACACTTGAGCTTTGATTAATACTTCAAATAATGTTTACCAATGGTGAAAATGATAATAAACATATCTAAGAGTTTATTAAGATGTGCTTGGGCTTCAGTGATACAGGAGAATGACTTGATAACCCCAGAAGCAGAGGCCCCATATTATTTATCCTGAAATTTCTAAAGTTCTGAAGGAATACTCCTGATACACAGACAAGAGAAATCCACACAGAAACTTTTTCCCACTCACATTTTCTGATTTGTTATTATTATTATTATTTAATTAAGAGCATTCATCAAATCTTTGGCATTTCGTACTAGGCTTTCTTACAAGACAAACAGGTAGAACTCTCAAGTTAAAAATGCTGTGTAATGATGATTAACACATGCTGTGTAATGATGAATGCTGTAGCACACTTTCATCTTGATCCCAACAACTTCCCAGTACTCGACCACAAAAGAGTTGCAAAGGGTTGGTGATCTGGAAATAAAGAACGATGAGAAACAGCAGATTTCATAACTGCACTGAAACAGCAAACATGATTGGTCCCTTCATTTCAGACAATGTTTCCCCTGGAAATCATACAAAGCAACAATTCCTCTGTATGTTTAAGGATAAAATTCTACCAAAAAATCACTCTGCAATTATGGTCAATGTTTTCAGCCTCATGATTTATGATGTCCTTTTCCTCTTGTTGTCTAAAATATGAACTGAGGTTTTATTCTGGAGGCTTTCTATGTTTGCAGTGATTTGCTCTCTGGTTTCCCTCCTACATACCAGTCTGCTTCTTCATCATGAAATCACTTTAATTTTCCTTCCACTTCTGTTTTTCAAAGGGTCTCCTCTAATTCCACTATTTTGAAATAGATGAGATTGCCCCTTATTTTTATGCTAATGATTCAAAAACTAATTTTTCAGTCCTAACATAGCTCTGATAGCTCATATTTCAGTCTGCCCCATTAAGATCTTTATACAGATATTAGCCAAATTTATATGTATGTGTGTGTGTGTGCATGTGACAAAAGGAATAATAAATAATTTTCCAGTATCAAATCCACAGCTGGTTCACACAGACTCTGCTTATGTAAGTTTGTTATAATACCATTAGAGGATTTGCATCTTGTTCTCTACTTCAATAATTTCTCTTCATCTATATCTGTGAAGGGATAAGTAACCATGAAGTTTAAAGAGTTCAGGTGCTTTTTTCTTGTCTTTTTTAAGCATAACTTTCAAATGGAACCAACTTACTGAGCATATGTATTTTTGATAGAAGACAGAACAACTTTCTATTTTATCCTTCAACCCCACACCCTCCTCCAGCCATACACCTAGCTTCCGCACCATCACCACCCTTTTGTACATATCAATAAGAATTAGGAAACAGCCCTGAAAATGACTTCTAGAAGAAATTCATGCCTATTAGACGAAAAATGCAAGATAAAATAATAATAATAATAATAATAATAACAGGACAAAAATGTAGTAATTATACTACATAGAATACAGTATCATCACTTGTACGTATACTATATGCCCATGAGGCAGCTTATTGACAGATGCTCCATCAAGTCCACAGCCATATCTCTAAATGGCTTGCATATAAAAATGAATTAAGTTTTAAGTCCTTTATCTGGTAATAGTTTCTACCTAAAGACAGGGTGATTTTTATTTTATTTTTAAATCTTCGCCTAATAACAGAAATTATTCTAAAATTAGTTCTAAAAATAGAAACTATTTCTGAAAGTACAGTACTTGGGTGGGTTTTATTACTTTGTCAGTGTCTGCTGATACAAATGACAGAAGAGCAAGAGGCTGAACTGAAGAAGAGGGGAAGCAAATCACTACACAAACTTTTTATCCTGAAGAAGCAAAATGAGGGAGAGGGAAGGGGTAGGAGGGGAAGAGAGCCCACATGAGATATACTGCCAGGACATACATCACCTTTCCCTTCTCTACTTCCTTCTCTTAATTCCACCATGCCCTCAGAGGTCCCAGCTATAGTAGTACTGTGAAGAGGAATGGCTTCCCCCTTGATCAAGAGTCTCACCAGTATATCATCTTAATTAGTATTTTCAATTTAAAGAAAGAAAGAAAGCATGGTGTACAGTAAACTGTAACTTTCATTTCCTCCTATAAAAAATGTAAAAGCTTATTAAAAAATTCTCATTCTGCTCCAGAGCCCTGAAACTAAATCATTGATTTCATAATGTTTAAATTTTAATTAAAACTAAACTCTTGCAAAACAAATTAGAAAAACATAAATATTGTGTGTTAAGAATACCAAAGGATTTTTCTGACGAGGTACCATGTCAGTCCCCCTGTCTCTGTGGATGCAGTGCAGTACATAAATGTGTTTTGAGGTTTCCTCAGTCCTAGCTTCAGCTCATGATCAAAGGAGCTTGTCAAATACATGTCAGAAAATTGTCACCACATTAAAAATTAACATTTTTTTTTCTTTAATTAGACAAGGTTATTACCATTTAAAACTACTAAACGTTCCAGAATACACTGGAGAATGCATTCCAACAAGAAAGTCCTGCTGCCCTGTGTGCCCTGATTAGCAGTTCCCTATGGCTGGCTTCGTGACACAGTTACCACCCCGCTGGGTGTTGCTGCATGCACCATGGCTCTTCAGCCTCCCCTCTGATAAATGCTAGGAAAGTCTGCCATGAGAATAATGAAAACACTTTTTTTCTTTACAGTCCATTCGTCAAGTTTCCAGTCTTATCTACGTGACACAAAAAACCACCCTGAAGATTATTTTAACTGTAAAAATGTTTTCACTGTCATGTGTATCTCACAAATCATTGCACGCAGAGTGATTTCAGGTTTTGGTCTACTTTGAAGAACTACAAGAGAAAATGCTAGAAAAGTTATGAAGATTGACTTACAAATTAGAAGAGTGCTTACACAGGACTTGAGCAGAGCTGTAAACTGTAACACATCAGCAGCAGCTTTATGGATCTCTTGCAGATATGAAAAATTGACCATAAACCCATATATTTTCATAAACACCAGAAACAATCAGAAAAGTTGGGCATGCTAAGAAACCTTTGTTGGTTAAAACCTATGGAAATTTTGTATTTATTGTATTGGTTTGCTTTGTTGCTAGACTGGATACATGCAAATCATATTTTGGTTGAAGATCTATCCATAAACCCACAGTATAAAATAACTGTCAACAAAATATATTTCTAAATTATACCAACAGAGATACAGAAAAAATAACTTCGGCATCACCTATGACAAGAAGATCTCGTGTTTTTAGTTGCTGAAACTTTTTCTCATTTCTGTAGGGATGGATCATACCACTCAGTTCCAACTAGTTACTTGAGAGTATTTACTACATGATGATTGTTTTAAAAATGTTTTAAAATGTTTTGGTTATAAATCAATCAATCAATCAATCTTAAACTATTTCCAAGACTACATTAGGGTATGAAATTATTTTAAACATAAAAGCTGTCTTGTAGCCAGACCTTTCAAATGCTTTAGCAGCTCTCCCGAGGAGAAAGATTTGGGGGTATTTGTTAATGAAAGACTCAACATGAGCCAGCAATGTGCGCTTGCAGCCTAGAATGCCAAAAGTACCCCGGCTTGCATCAGGAGAAGTGCGACCAACAGTAAAGGAGAGGTGATTCTGTCTATCTACTCTGCTCTTGTGAGACGCCACCTGCAGCACTGCATCCAGTTTGCGGGCCCCAGCACAAGAAGGACACTGAGCTGTTGGAGTAGGTCCAGAGGAGGGGCACAAAGATGATTAGAGGGCTGTGGAGAACCTCCCTTAGAGGGACAGGCTGAGCGAGCTGGACGTCTTCATCCTGGAGAAGAGAAGGCTCTGGGGGGACCACGTAGAAACGTTCCAGTACCTGAAAGGGGACAACAGGAAAGCTGGAGAGGGACTTTTATGGTGGCATATAACGACAGGATGAGGAAAAGATTGCTTTAAACTGGAAAAGGATAGATTTAGATTAGATATTAGGAAGAAATTTTTAATTGTGAGGGTGGTGATACACTGGAATAGGTTACCCATTGAGGTTGGGCATGCTCCTCCCTGAAGGAGTTCAAGGCCAGTGCCGGATGGGGCTGTGAGCAATCTGTTCTAGTGGGAGGTGTCCCTGACTATAGCAGGGGGGATGGAACTAGATGATCTTAACAATCGCTTCCAACCCAAACCACTCCAGATTTGCAGCAGAGATGTGAAACTTTTGGAATTGTCTCTTGCTTATCTGCTGGATACAGGGGGGGAAAAAAAAGAAAAGAAAAGAATGCTAAAATCATCTTAAGGCTTTGATCATACTTTGCATATGCTCAGAATTTTGGCAGATGAATTCTTTAAAAAGCTCATCTGAGCTGACCTGCTCCAAACCAGGAATGCGGAGACTGCAGTAGTTTAGCTGTAACTGCTGCAGCTAGATGCCACTGTGGCACAAAGCACTGCAGCTGAAAGCAGAGCTTCTCTGCTTCCCTGCTCATTGCTTGCCAGGCACACAGGAGGAAGCTGGAAGCAACCAGTCTTACAGACAGGCTCATGTTTCATGTACAGGAAGTCCAGAATTCTGCTTCAAGAGGAGGCTAAACTACATGGGGATAGAATGAGAGAAGCAATTAGGCTCAAGAGAATACATAAGCTAGGACTGTGGTGAAAGGCTTCTAAATAAAATGAGCGGGAGCTGAAGAGTGGCACAAATACTGTGATTTCATATTGCAAGACAGGAGAAAACAAGTCTGAATCCATATCTGTTGTTTCTCCAGAGTTTGGAATGGAAACTAAGAAATTGGTGTTAAAACACTTGTCTCCTGATAATTCGCTACATTAATGACAGAGATACCTTCTAGATTTTGATTTGACACAATTATTTGCCAGAATATTTGAATTTCCAAAACCAGAATGAAAACTGGGAGTTTGAGTAGAAAAAAGCCAAATCTGCAGACAAAAGCCCTTCCCAAAGCAATCCTGGTAAAAGTGACTTCCTTCACTTGCTTTGCTCTTCTGGTCCCGAAAAATATAACATTTTATAATATCAAGCTGCATAACGTTTACATGATCAACTTAGCATTAGAAGCCTTGAACCCAATATGATAAAGTTTGGAGAAGCTCACTCCGTTTAGAGATCTACACCAATAAGGCACAAAATATTACCACCAAAACCAGAAATCATGCAGGACAACTTCTGTGAAACAGAGTTCTATCATGAAGACATCTGAGAAGAACCTGAAAAGTTTTCTTTACAGTATGCAACTTGGTGATAGCCTGTGACAAACGTGCCCTGAAGAGAAATTAAACATCTTGGTTTAGAGCTGCCATCACAGTCTGAACTTCCTGGAATTACTATTTGACTGAAGGAGAGAGCTCTCATTTGTAAGCCATTCCACAGCAGTACTCTTCCATTTATCCTCCGCAGCGGTATTCCCTATTGACACTTATTTACTTAATAAGTCTCAGTCCTAATTCCACATATATGTAAACGCTACACAAATACCACCTTGTCAATTTTCAGAAACTGAAGAGAGATATTCTGAGGATTTCTGTTGAATTTAAACCTCCATCACTGCTCTGAAAATCTAGACTAATTCTGTGACTACCCCTTTTGCACAAACAGTTTTACAGAAGGCACCTCAGAAGTTACCAATAACTCCCCTGGCACAAACTAGGACTTCATCTGAAGGAAAACAAAATATTGCCCTGTACTTACAGACAAATGGAAAAGTCACAGCCAACCCAGGTTAATATATCCTCTCCTCCTTCGGCCACCTCACAGCATCCAGACTAGCCTGCTTCATGCACTTCAAGAAAAGCAGAAG
Source organism: Alectoris magna (assembly GCA_030625065.1). Taxonomy (NCBI): domain Eukaryota; kingdom Metazoa; phylum Chordata; class Aves; order Galliformes; family Phasianidae; genus Alectoris; species Alectoris magna. Next base: position 29,911,698 of record CM060563.1, on the reverse strand, counting down.
CCTCAGAGCTGGACCAGACAGGCACACAGTTTTCTGTCTTTCAGCTGGAGCCATTAAGGCTGCTACTTGGCCAGGGGGACAGTGTTCCTGCCCATCACCAGCAGCTCCAGCATCACTCACTTCTGTTTCCAAGGAAGTGTGTTGCCCATTTAGAACCTCATAACACGGAAGGTGGAGGTTGGGGGAAGGAAGGGGTTGTTGACTCCATGACATTTATGTTATGGGGAAAAAAAAGAAAAAAAGAAAAAAAAAGGCAAAATCACATACATACATAATACAGCCAGAGTACCACACCCTTGAGACACAGGAGAAGCAGATTCACTTCCCTGCTGCAGCCTGAACAATGCAGAGATGTTGCACTTTTCACATTCTAGACAAACCCAGGAAAACACACTTGCTGACCACCACTCTGCTCTCATACATAGTACAGTCCCTCAGAAATAAGGTTGACTGGCAGGAGTTTTCTGATTAACAACACTGTCCAGAAATGAGCTTCAGTGAAAAGAACTCTATTTGACTTTTCAGGTTTGCTCCAAGCATTTATTTGCTGTAGAATATGTTATGCCACCCACATTAGCCTGCCTCCCAGTTAGTAATGCATTGCAGAGACCTTGAAATCTCAGTCTGATATACGGCTGCTTCAGTCAGTGCTTCTTCCTACCCCATTATAAACTTGACCTTAATTAACCCTCTTAGTGAAATGGAGTTTGTTGACTCTCAAGGACAGTCTCAGTGAAAAACAATGTTGCAATGTCACTCAAAAGCTAAAGTAAGTCTGCTTTATAAAGGGATTTGTACTAATAACTCTTGAATATTAATAGCTTCTTACGCTATGTGGCTTATATAAACTTATATAGATAAGCTAGGACTGAGCTCTGTCATTCCCAGACTTTAGAAAAGAAATAAAATCCCTCCATATTTCCTTTAGAGAAATCTAATCTACTTCTCTTTGGCAATCACTACATCAATCTTTTTGAAAAAAAAATATATATTTATATGCAGATTTAAATTCAAATATGGCAGAAACAGCTGTAAATCAAAGCACTGCCTATTAAAATAGGATATCCAGTTAGCACGTTAATTTCTACTGTGGCTTTCTAATGAAAATGTTCATCTCCCCCACCTTACTCCACATATGTTTTAGTTTTATAGGTGACAAATATATGGGGCAGATCCTGAGGCAATATAATTTAATTAAAAATTCCCCTATGAAAAAGTTGGGCGTAGCAAAGGTAACATCTGCCCTACATCAGTTGAATGTCCTGGAGTATGCTCAGGTCTGACTGTGAGAAGGGTCTTTACTGGCATTATCTATCAATTTGTTACAAATATGATATAACATAACAACAATTAATCTTTTAACATTCACTTTAGAAGGAGTATATGCTTTCTCACAAAAATAATTGAGATCACTCAATTCACTAAGTTTCTTTGTCCAGAGTTTAAAAATTATATACTTCAGAAGTGATAGTCACATTTTTTGCCCTTACACAACTCTGTGCCAGTCTTCACTTTCAAGAACTATACTGAGAAGTAATTATTTCTCAGACTATTTAGGGACTGAGGAAAGATTATGAGTTAGTTTGACAATGAAAATATTCATACAGAGCATCTAAGCAGCTGGAGTTATTAAAATAAATAAATAAATAAATAAATAAATAAATAATTCCAGCTGGCATTTTCTGAATGGTATTTGACCATTAATGGGTTTTTGTCCATGAATTACAAAGCAACTATTTGATGGATATACAGCACATTTATTACCTTGCCACAAAACACATTTTATCCTCTAGATTTTGCATAACAATATGCTTATATAGCATTAACTATATAAGCTATATATAGCAAAATGCAAAACAAGGGAATTTAAGATATTTACATACCAGGGAACCAAAAGTAAAAGCTATTATTTACCAGTAGGTTAGTGTGCAAGCATTTCTCACTATTTTGGCATCATACCTGAAATCTGCAGAACCTTAAATTGTCACCCCTGTCTAGAGCATTTCTCATTCAATTTATTTTTGTACTATTGTGCTGATTGATTTAAGTAAAAAGAATGAAACAATTGAATACTGTGCCCACCATAAAGCATATGCTGCTGCATAAAGACTGCAGCCTCAGTGGGTGAGGAGAAAAGCACTCCTTACATCTAAACAGACACAGGGGACAACACTTTGTATCCAAAGTGCAAACAGTTTCAGCAAAGCTGAGCTCTATGGAAGGCAGGCCAACACTCCAAGTAGGAGCTCAAACTGCAGGACCTGAGCTTCTCCAGTCCTCCTTCCACAGTCTACCACTATCAATTGCATGGACTGGTTCAGGAATTGGTTCATGAATATCCCCACCTCCCATTTGCCCTCGACCTGCCTTCACTTTTGGAGACAACAAGAGAATTCCTGTCATGGTTTTGTGTGAGATTCAGTACAGTACCGACAGCTTTTTACTCTGCAACATACCCAGGGATGACCAATGACTTCTAGCCTCCAGTTCCCTGACCTTCATTAATTTGTCATTAGAGTGTTCATTTGCTGAATATTATAATGCTGAATGTGCCTCTGATATCCTTGAAATATATTATTGTCAATGGTTTATGGGCTGATTCAGCTTGGTTCCATGACTAGGGGGGTGGAGGGATTTCACAAAATCCATGCCTCCAGAAAAGGGAAACAGGGGATCCCAAAATAATTAAAAACGGCAGCAATGATCTGAGGAGAAACAAACTAATTTACTAAATATGGTATAGGAATGCAAGATAACACACTATAATACAATATAATTAGAATTGAAGCTAATAAATCAAATATAATGAGAGAGTATCTGAAAGCTGTAGGCCCTACAGTAGTGCTGAGGTGATGCGTGTGGCCAGAATAAGCAACAGGGAGGGGAGCCAAAGGAAAAAAAAAAGGGACATCAGGTGACCTTGCCAGGAGTTATATCTCCTCTCTGACCGCAAAGTCCCCTGGGGTATGTAGTTCTCTTCCGGGCAGGTGCCCAGAACTGGAGCATTAACACTTTAACTCCCAGTGCACTACAGGATGTTATGATGTGGAATACCAATAATCAAAAATCATAAAACAATTATAAAGACATTATCTAATAATCTGGTGATATTACTACATTAACAAAGAGAGAACTGTATTATTACTGAAAGAATCCTAAAATATGCCAAATGCCAAAATCAGCTTATAGTCAGACACTACAGAGCTTAAGAAGCATCACTTTGTTGCCTCTCACTCTAAAATTACTAAATCTTTATCCAAGTGATGCAGCAAAAAACTCTCCATGTTGACCTAAAACTTGAACTATTTTATCTCATAACAAAGTTGCATGCTATGACCACAACATAAAATATACAATTATAAAAAGTTATTTCTTTTTTTTTGCTCACTTCAAGCTTTTCCAGGTTTTATAAATTTTCACAGCGGCCTGGCAAAATTATTCAATATAAAATAATACTTTTATCTCTGTCTGAAATTATCAGCTGTGAGAAAAAAAAAAAAAAAAAAAAACAACGTTAGAAAGTTTCTTTTGAGTAAAATGGTTTTAATCATACCAACAAGTGACCCAGACTGCTCTTTAGGCCAACAATTTCTAGTGCAAAAAAAAGTTTCAGGCCTGTCACATGTATTTCATCACTTAGATCTGAAGAGAGGACAGAATCAAGGCTTGCTTTACCTTACTTTGTGTGTCTTTGAAAATAAGCAAAAACAACAACAATCCTGAAAATCAAATCAACTCATTCTTATGAGGAGTCAGCATGGCTAACATTCAAAATACAGTTTCTACTGCTTGACCTCTCCTCCATTTCCCTCATCAGACTTCATCCTAAGACACGATCTACTGACCAATGCTTCCCTGTTGTATACAGTTATATGTCAGTAAAGGCCAAATTAAACTACAGCTGTGTGAGATGAAGCTGGGAACTATGAATCCAAGTAGTTTATGTATCCAACTCAAGATTTGTCATCTTTACAGTCTTTATTTGCTATTCTCACATATATAGAACATATTTTCTCCTTCTACTATGACAAATAACCTTTAGGATCTAGGACTCAATTTTTCAAATATGTCAAAGTGTTTAGCAGTGCTTAAAAAAGTAACATTTCTCCATGTGGAATGGGAAAACTTTTCGATTGATAACATTATTCTGGAATATTTAACCAAAACAGGAATATCTAGTGCACTGCTAGAAGCAATCTATTGGTTAGTTCTTGTTTTGTCTTCAATCTAACATCATAAAAATTGCACAAGCTAATTCTATCTCAGACAGTCTAATGTACCAGGGAAGATCCATTCAAGAAAACTTTTACATTCTCTATTTACATTGTATAAATCTAAAAGAAGACAGATGTTTAAAAACAAAAAAGTGGAAATGTACCATAAACAGGGACAATCAACAGAGTGTTACTCTTCCATTTTTGCTGTTCTAAGGCAAAATAACTCAACATTTTTCCTCAAGTAACAAAATAATGAAACAATTTCTTTTACGCCAACTGTATTTGTTTTCAGGTGTTTGCGGCTCATAAAACATGTATAATCCGTTCTTCAAAGTTACAGCTGATATATCAGGCATTAAACATATATTTAGCTATAACTAAAAATGATACATTTCCCTTTTCAGAAAGCTGTAAATATACAGAAGTCTGTTCATTTTTTTTTTTCTTGGGGGGAGGGGCCAGAAAAAAAGAACATCCTGAAAATTAACCAAATATACATAACTTGCTGAAGGTATTAGAATTTCAGCTGGTATTTTATGACTTTTTTTTTTTTTTTTTTTTTAGTGCTAAACTCAACATTTTACACATTGAAAGTACATTTACTATCACACACGTGGTGAATAATATCTCTTAAATACGTATAACAAGGTAAACTATTAATCCATTTAGTGGCAATAAAAGAACAGAAAGAACTTCAGTGAAAATTAGTTTGTCCTTTCCGAGCCATTAGATCAGAAAACAGAAAAAAATATAATAATTCCGTATTCAATCCATCTTTCCTATGATTCCAATGTCTACTTTATCTTCAAGCATTGTAGATAGAGATACTAAGAAGATGAAGGATAAATTTCATGTTTTCAGGCCCACTGCTGTAATTGAATCAGACAGCAAGTGCACGTAAGACAAAGTCTACTAATGAATTAATATACAAAGGATTGCATTATTAATAAGAATTTTCTTCTTGTTAAATACCACACTTTCATCTGTGATACACAGCCACCTAGTGACTAATTTAAATTGATCGAAACATTTATGTGATATATACAGTTAATTACATTTCACCTTCAGCACTTCAAAATATTCCAAAACAACTGTCAAAGTCACAGCACCAACCTGTAATTGGTAGCTGTGAAATGTGTAGTTTTGTTAAGGACTGGGTGAAAAATATGCTTATGATTTCATTAAGACATTATTTTAAAATCAGTCAGAGGCAACTCCAACATTTAAACAGAATGTGCACACACTATTATTTAAGAAAAAAAAAAAAAATCTTAAGAACCATTCAGCATACTGACAAGGAACAGGAAAATATTTGGTGTGTCTTCTTTGTAAGGAACCTCAATATTGAAATTTTGCAACTAAAACCATTTTTTCATTAAAAAAAATTAACTATTTTCATCAGTTCAACTGCAGCCAAGAGATTTTCAGTGCTTCAGAAGTTCGTTCCAAACGTGTTTGTCTCATGTGAGGTTAGCTAAAACAAGTGATTATTTTTACAATTCTAAAATGTTGAGGTTTTGTCCAGTGCTACACACACATGTATCTTCCTAAAAGACCTCAAAATCCAGATTTCCATTTGTTTATTTTACACCTAATCATCCTAATTGAAGATGAACATTGCTATTGAAATTTGTCTTCAGATACAAGTTCTAAGTTTATCATGGAAGGCACATAATCACTAACAGCCATTGTGATGGAACAGAATTAGGAAACCCGTTTATTAACTTACTCTGTTTTTCTTGCTTTAAGTAAGTCCACTGTTCTCATTATTTTCAAGAAGTTGATGACAATGATTGCATAGGTGATCCCTTGGACTCACAAGTAAAATAACCACAGAGCAGCAAAAACGGGGGGGGGGGGAGGGGGAGAAAAAAAGAAAAAAAAAAAAAAAAAAAAAAAGTCCAGACAGCTCTTTATTCATTCCCAACAGTTCACGGAATTTGCAGGCTTCTGTATCATTAGTAACGACACCATGCACTTCCAATCTCTCTAGATTTCTGTCCAGCTTCTTTCTCACTTGCCGAGTCTGAATTTACAAATGTTTTACCATAGCTTTTGGGGGTTTAAAATTGAGCTATAGGTTTCTTTTGTCTCACTGTGAACTCAGTTTATACTATCAGGCTTGTAACAAATGGAACTTTGTCAGGTTAAATGAAACACCTTAAATTTGCTACTACCATGTGAAGATCATTTCTGTTCAGTATTAAATTTTTCACTGGGGATTCATTTTGTAACATTACCAACTCTCTATTCATAATTACAAAAATAAAAGCTCTGGTGAGGATGAAAACAAACAGCCCCCTTCCTCAGCTAATTATCTTTGACCTTTATTTGCTGTGCAGTTTGCAGCACAAAAGTGATGGAGATAGGAGTCATCTGAGATAATGAGCATTGCTTGACAGAGAAAATACTTCAGAAGTTGCAAGTGATAACAAAAGTGGTGATTTCTATTGTATTGCCTGTATCAAGTATTCGGTCACTCTGAACTGGGACCAATTGCATATATTTACAATCTCTGTGAAATGGATTGGGCCTGCAGCTTCCTTCAGCTGCTTCATCTGGAAAACTAATGTTACAAATTATATCTGGGGAGCGTAGGACTGTGGAAGTAAAGCACACATTTTCATTTTGGGATTGATATATGACTCACAAGGCTTAAAAAATATTAAAAAGCCTCGAATTCTTCCATTTGAGCTCATCAATATGGTGATGCCTATAACAGGCCCAGGTACATCCCTCTTCCTTATTTTTCTTTTTCTTTTCTTTTTTTATTTTATTTTTTTTTTTCACACCCCCCAGCAAACAAAAAACTCTGTCAGAGTTTCTCCGTGTTCTGAATATTTCTTGTACATCTACTTGGAACACCTGAATTATTACAATTATTAGTATTTCACTGAATTGCACTTTGCGAGTGTAAGAACAGTTTTCCCAAGAGAATTAATAAGAGAATCAGGAAATTTGATTTTCCACTAAAAAAAAATTGCTAAGTTAGTACACAAGAAAATAATATTACATAAATGAGTCTCACTGGATGTTTGATAACTCAGACTGTCAGAATAATTGTCAATTCTCCCAGCTTTTGACAGCCAGGGAACAATAGTTTCTCCTCGTACTCTGCCAGTCCCATTTCAAGAGGTGGCAGTCCTGCCTTTTCTTAGGGAGACAGTACAATGACATCTCTTCAACATAAGACTCTACAAGACCATAGATTCAAGTAGAAGGCGAAATAAATTACAAACATACACAGGACTTCACAGCACACCTTCTTCAGATCTGATTTGCATGAATGATGCAATTTTAGGTGCACCTGAGTAATACTGATAGTACTTACTGGTACTTCATTGAATGCTGGAGGAGACTGATCTTCATCACTTTTCTTTTGTACATAGATTCCACAGTTTAACAAATGAGATAATCAGGTCAGAAGTCTCCAAGAACTCAGACAAATCTGTAGAAGGAAATAGACTTGATAGCAAACCCCCAGTGTTCTTTTAGTTCTATTAGTTTTAGGGCAGTGGGCAATCTATGTCCAGAATTCTATTAAAACGTTAACTCAAGCTTCTTAATTATTTGTAATCATTCACCTATTTCGTAATATTGATCACTGATATCTCTACATAAAATAATTTCTGCCTTTGCAATGCCTTTACATTCTCTCTATGCTAATATAATTAAGTATTACGTGTTCCCTATTTTAAATAGCATATAAGTTCTTTGACCATTACAAAAGAAAAATGTTGCCTCTTCCACTTTTGATTTCCTGAGTGTTGCAAGGGGACTATACTCATAATCAAGCAGCACAAAGAGTCAAGATCACCATGAAATGTTTATTCTTCCACTAAAAAGACAAAGAAAAGTTACTGATATGATCTGAAATATAATCAACACAAAGTACAAAAATGCAAACATGTCATCATCAAATTTCATTCTGTGTTAAAATTTGTATTATCTGGTATCTCATACAAAAGATAATGGTTTGTTTACATAACAGTATATTAATTGTTTCTAATGACAATTTCCTAATTTGTGAGCACGAGAAAACATTGTTCTGGGCACACTAGTTACAGAAGGCCCTTTCCTCATATTTATTTAGTGTTTGCCACATAAATTATTCTAATCAGAGAGAACTGTTCCAACACAGTGTGTTAAACATTCCATCTTTCTGAAAGTGAAATGCCATTGCTGTTCCTAATTAAGCTATTTTCCTTTTAAGCTTTCCACAGGATGGTGTGAAGGGTGGCAATATTGATGAAGATAAATTGGATTGAAATTGAGATACAGCTGTAGATAAGGTTATTCTGCTAGTTAGCAAAAGGAAATTACAGCCATTTAAAAGATGACTAGAGCCTTGGTTTCCTAGCGCTCAGACAGTATACAACAGAAAAAAATCCAGGGGCTACAGGAAAAAGAGATAGTTCAGATACACTGGCACTCTTCCACTTGACTTAAGAATACAGTAAAAATGCAACTCTGCTTCATAAACAAATAAACAAAATGTACATGTTCAGTTAGTGGATTATGTGGCTTTGTACAGGAACTCGATAGATTGGTTTACCTAACATAATTAAAAAACTGTCAAAGAAGTACAGCTTTGACTGAATGCACTCTTTACATTGCTATAAAGGTACTAAACAAGTTTACAACAGTATTGGAAAGACAGCATTTCAGAAGAGATAACTAAACACTTTCTCTGCTACTCAAATTATTGATATCAGGTAGACTTAACACACTCTGAAGTCTAGATTTGTCAAAACCCAGTTGATAGCAAGACCTACAAACTGTTAGGAAAAACAAAGGTCACAGACCAGAAGTTGCTACACTTTCATGATAAATAATTCAAAATCTATCAAGTAAAATGGAGATTCAACATGTTGAATAGATCTGTGTTAATAAATAAATAAAGTCTACACAAATTTTACTTGCCAGACATTTTGCTATGCAGTTATTTGACAGCTTCCTATAAACTGGCCGAGTTCTTCAAAGACTATTCTCTTGGCACTGGGCACAAAGTTACTACAGTTATAGTTTCTGCAAGAGCTTTAGAAATAGTAGACATTTTTAGAAGTTATAAGGAAATAGTTTTTGGAATAATTTTAACACATCTTTCTCTACAGTCATACATATATATTTTTACACAGACACACATACAGACAAAGATAAAAAGCAGACAACAACCTGAAGTATTTTTGTTTCACAGTTACTTTACCGAGTAACTCATTTTTCTGAGCATAACATCGAACTGTGCCTACATTTAGGGCAGTTACCTGGAGGAAAAACAGTTTTCACAGATAAATTTTTCCACCAAAGTTAGTGTTTTGTAAAATCATTATACATTTATAACGCAGAAACAAATGTACCAGACAAATCTGCCAGTGGCACCTTTATCACGTAGATGCGAACTGTAGCACACATTTCTTCCATTACCAAAGTCAGGTGGTGTTAACACAGTATAAAAGCTAGCACTGCAACTTCATTAGTTTCCTCTTTCTCCAGCAGTCACACAGCATGACTAGTTAAATAAATTCAGTCTCACATTTGTAACAGTTCTACTGAGCTATTGCATTAGTGCTTATTTCCTTCATATGCAAAAGTGTAGAACAGAGTCAATCAGGATATATGAATCTCTACACTACAAACACATGCAATGCCTGTCTTCATTTCATACTTAGTTCAGGTAGTATTAAAACCAATGAAATCATATGTCTTTATAAGTAGCAAAATTACCACAAACACAGATCCTAATATACTGCATATATTTGCAGTTCATAATACAGATATAATATATAATTTACTGCCCAGAAATAAAAAATATCTCCTACAGTCACATCTGAATGCAAACAAATAGTATAAGCTGTAAAGCTGTCACACCCACTGATATCTAGAAATATATATTGCTATCTTTAATAAACAAGATGATAAGATGTATATCTTCCCTATTTCAGATTATTCATCCATCTGCAAAATGTCTATTTTCAGTTACTTTATCCACTTTCCAGTTAATATTACAGTTGTCATCACTATCAGACATCCACTAAGAAACAAATCATGGGCAGTAACCCAGTGATTTGAATCCCTTATTATAGAGCATCCATGGCAGTGTCATGGTTTAATACTCAATCACCTCAAGTATATTGGAAATTGTTTAAAAGAAATGGTGCAATAAGATCATAATTACATTATGTAGAGTGAACCCAAAACTAAAATCTCAGGAAAACATAGCACTCAGTACCAGGCTCTTTAAAGCAAAACAGCTGGATACCAAAGCATTAAATGGCTTGACCCAAAGTCAGCTCTGGCTGGGTCCAGCAACTCTTAAAACTCACAGCTTGTTGCTGTGCCTTTTCAGTCCAAGATGGTTCTACAGAAAACAACGTCAGTATCTCTACAGTTAGCACCCTGGCAGATAAGCCAGGACAAATAGCCAAATAACTAACTGGAGTTGTTCCAGGCTCACAAAATCCTAATTCCCAGGAAACCAGATGCACGTATGGGAGACAAACTATAAGCAAGAGGGCCCATCTCCCACAAATGCTGTCTGAGATAATCTGGCATCAAACTCTGCAGCCTTTCCTGAGCTACTTCCACTAAGTAGCTAAATCTTGATTTGGGACATTGCAGCCATGTTACCATGCACGTATACAAAAATTGCACGTATACAAAATTGCTTAGAGTAGTAAATTATATTGATTAGTAAATTAGAGATTTTTTAATATGCACAAATAAAGAAGATCCTCACTTGTTAAAGGTGGACATTCAGTGATTTTCCTCGTAAATAAGTATATTTCATGACTATCACTAAGTGGAGCATAGAAATACACAAGCAGCCATTTAGCAGAACAACTCTATTAAGCTGCTGAGCCCTACAGTAGTTTTCCAGCAACAACAACAAAAAAAAGTTATTTGCTCTCATAATAACCTGAAACAGAAAACAAACAACAGAAACAGCATACACTCATGCATTCAGACTTTCCTCAGATATTTGGATTTACTCTTCACACTCTACTGAAAGACACATAAGAAAACAAAAGGAACCAAAGGAAAAGTTTGTCTTGTGGTTTTTTTTGTTTTTTTTTTTTGTTTGTTTTGCTTTGTTTTGTCTTTTTCCCTAATTTTCCTTCCTCAGGAACTCCAGAAATTGCACTGGAAATCAACTTTATTCTTTAGGTCTGTGAAAGGACTTAGTTTTTGTAAACTGTTGTGGCTTGGAGAAATATGGCACCATCAATTCTGGGGTGCTGGAATCCCTCCTACTCGATGCCAGTTCATTCACCAGTTAAAACTGACAGCATCCATTAAGAATCAGAAATTGCAGATGTTTAAATCTATTGCAGACAAAATAATCTTATGTATATTATCATTGTCCTAGTCCACACTTGCAGCTGAATAATAAAACTGACATATTTCTAGTATCCTCCATGACATTATGCTCTTTGACATCTAAATACAATATATTGCATTATCTTTGACATCAGAGACAGGAATGCCTTGGTACAGTGTTCACATTGGGAATTTGATTCACATACAATAGCATGTAGTATTTTGAGAAAGGAAACTGTAAGTTGTAGTCTGGCTGCCTGTTTGAAATACATTTTTCCTGGGGCCTCTACTCCACTCTCCCTCTCATACAGACAAAAAAACAGCACACCATGGGACTTACTAGCCACAGTGCATCTTGAAAGCTGTATTTAGATTGCTACTTATCCTTGTTCTCTGCACGTTGCAAATTTCTTGGCTCAAGTATAACTCTCAAGAGATGCTACAATGTCATTACAAATGTTTGCTTATTAAATGAAAGACAGATTTTAAAATCAAGAACCTTTTTTATTAAAAAATGGATATGTCAAAGCCCCAAATTTCCATTACTAATCAATTTCAACAATATGCTTTCAACTCCACAGGACATATGCTGGAAAATGGAAATGCTTGCATCTTTACTTTCATGGGAGACTCAATAATCCTTTCACAAATTCACAATATTAACGTACTTCTGTTGTGATTTCTAGGAAAAGATATATGTCAAAGCCTGCTCCTCTTTCTGCTGCTGCTTTAAGTTCCTCAGCTCTGTTTGACAGAAAAGGTCGGAGCCAGTAACACTGAGCAAGGCAAGAATAAAGCTTGTCCAGGTAATGCTCAACATGAAGCTAGGCAGCTATCATTAGCATTGGAGGAATCGTGCCTCCAGCTCAACATTCATAGTTTACCTCTACTGATAAGATTCAGATGACTATCAGTACCAATTTTTTTCATGCAAACAAAGTAACTACTAAAAAAAAAAAAAAAAAAAAGTAAATCCTATGATTTAACTTTATGCAGCAATTCTGTACTAAGCTACACTATGTCCCAGAAGATTTTGCCACTAGATCATTATTTACTAATGGGCTGTAGGGTAGTAATAGAACATAACCTCCAAAGGCATCAGGATGAATATTTAATCCAGAGTTTCTGCCCATTAATATTTTATTAAAGCCAGGATATTTTCCACCATCCTGAAAACACTAAATTTCATTAATGATAATTATGAATCTAAATGGATTCAGATTTTAGCAGTTTCTGAATATTACAATGAAATAACTCCTGTGCTGCTCAGTAACACCAAATATGGTGCTTCTTGCAGTTTCAACTCCCAATATTTATTTGTTAATATTGCAAAAACATTTCCTTGTCTCAAATATGAAAAACTACATTTAAGCTCCATTTCCCCTGTTGTGCAGGAAATACAATGCAAGGCCTTTCTCTTTTGTACATTAAGCCAATTCTTACAAATTATAGCTCTTCACTCATCCAGGTAACATTAATTTGATATCAGAGCCTGCTTTTTCTGGCTCTGTGCAAAACAATACACACAATGATGGTGCCAGCAACAAAGCAATGGTCACTAAATTAGGTTTCCTAGATCAAGCCCAGTAGAAAAAGCTTTTTCTGTGCTTTTCTATGACTAGAAGACTAATCTCCAATGACTTTATTGAATGTCTTTCACAGATATTCGATTATCTAAAACAATAAAACAAAGCAAGGCAGTTTATTGCCTTGGGAACAGCAAATTTCCTTCTCTCTTCATTTACAAAGGTACTGGAAACAGAAATCTGCTTCTTGCAAGTCCTGTAGGACAGTGAGGGAAAGAAAACAAGTTAAGCAAATGTTCAGGATCATGACACATAGGGGAAAAAAAATTAAAAAAAAAATAAAAATCTCTGTCCTCGAGCCATTAAGTTGAAGAAGAAATTGCACTAAAAAGAGATTTCCTCTACTCTTTTTTAAAACCTTTTCTATGTTGTTTAGACAGTTTTTTTTAGCAATTGTAATGGAGTAAAGAAGACAAGCCTAGCATGGGATGTAAGCCTAGTTACGTGGGCTACCTAAGAAACTGAAATCTTTTCTAGAGAAAGAGTTCCATAATCTAGAAAACCAACAATGTAGTATTGTTCTTTTACTTCATTTTAATCCCTTGACACTTTCATTCAACCAGAAATGTAAACTACAGAGACATTGAAGCTGCATTTGATGAGCAAATATTTATTAACTCTGGTTGCTTTTGAACTACAAATACATCCATGTAACAAAATGTTTGGTATCCATTAACATTCATGCCTATTTGTCAGCAGGAACAATATTATTGCATTTAAAATTAAACAAATTCTCTTTCAAAGACTAAATCTTCACAACTGTAATGAGTGCAAAAGTTACATAATTGACATAAATATCAATTAACAGAGAGTTTTCTAGCAGCAGATTTTACCACATCATACTTTCAACTGAAGGGAAACAGACTGTATTTGTTACTTTCATTTTCTCTAAGAGTGTTATTATTCAAAATATGTATTCAATTATATGAAATACATAGAATCATAGAATTGTTTGGGTTGGAAGGAATTCTTAAAAGTCATCTAGTCCAACTATGTGATAAGCATTAGATACAAAAATAACATGGATATCTTGAATCTAAATGTAGGTATTTATTTTCATATACAAAAATAATCCACAGGTGCTATTTACTTTTTAACTTTGTTCCACATGGAACATTTATGTACATGAGTGATCCTACTCTGAAGACAGAACTCACTAGTTATCATTCTAATGATTCATATATGTTCACAGTGTTTTGGATAAGTTTCATTGCTAACTATGTTAAATCTTTATACTTCAAAGTGCTGCATGACAGTACAGGAGTTTGGGGCTTGATCCTCAGGTAAATAAAAGCTTCAGCTTTACCCATTTTCCTAAATGAAGCAACAATGCCCAGCTAGACTGTCCTTCCAAGAGAAAATTGTCCACCATTTCCACAACTCCAGCTTTTCACTTCATTTCAGAACGTGGTGGCTGGATGTTTTACTTGAGAAACCACTAACTTCAGCGTTACTTTTCAAGCAAATCCATTTACCTCATCTCTTACTTTAGAATTTTTTCTTTAGTACAGCAAAAGCTCACTTTTTCTATACTTGATTCCTTCCACCATTGCCCAATGACAGTAAAAAGAAGACCTTTGAAGGAGTAAATATAAAGGATTCCTTTTCTCTTCCTGGTCCCTAATCACACACATAACGATAGAAAAAAATAAACTGACACAGGTAGTTTTCAGAACCAAGTAACTGAGTAATTTACTTTCTTTTCTAGGCACTTCATTGAGGAAATAAAAGGGGATATGGAGGGGGAAAATTGCAAATATTCTGGATGATTTCAGAATTACAAAATGTTTTCAAAGTAGTGAGTGTGCTCAGAAGAGTGTCAGATTGAAAAGGGTCAGAAGGAAGCAAACAATGTACAAGAATAAAGTAAATACACAGGGAATTTTATGTACTTTCATCACAAATCTTGAAATATTCAGCACAGAATAATCTTAAAACAGCAGATCTGAGGTAACAGATAATCAGTTTAATAGATGCTAAGCATTTTGCCCTGTTGTGGTATGTGATACACACACAGAGCAGAAGCCTTTCATTCCAGGTGAGAACTATACTTCAGACCATAAAAGGTATATTTGCAAAATCTTTAGACAAACTTTTAAAAATGACAGTCTACTACTTATTCAAACAAAGTGGGAAGTTACTGAGGGCTACATTAGGTACTCTAACAGTGTGTGTAAGTGAAAACATACACAGAGCATTTGATGATACACTGCAAAGCTTTCACTTATACTTACAAATAGACAGTTGATAATGGCAAAAATGATCATTAAAACACAGAACTGGAAGATGCTTATCTAGAACGCCATTAGCTACCACGAGTGGTGGGGAGGGTGAAGGCAAAGAATACACATACAAGGAACTAATGGCCCATGGCTGGCTTCCGCAGATTCTGTCAGTGATAATGATTTTGCTTCTGAAAGATAAGGAAGTGGCAGAAGAGATAACTCGCTTGATGGGGCACATTTCAATTTTCCTTCTTTCTAGAACTACAGCATAAAGTTAATATGGGATGGATAAGAGATAGTAGGGATTTGGAGATATATTTAAATGTTTCCATATAAGTGCTTGCTTCCTTAAATATTCAGAGTAATAAATGCCATTATTTCCATGCATGAACATGCCTTACACAGAATACTACATTTAAATATTCACACTGCTTTGTGTACTCTGAGTTGGAATGTTGTAGCTCTAAGAGGAAAAGTAGTCCTCCATAGCACAAAATGTAGGATTGCCATTTATTTTAACAATATGAAGGGTTTGGTTTTTATATATGCACCAGTCTTTCCATGTCCACTTGTGTGTAAGTATATACGTGCATATAAATATATATTGCTTAGTAGGATATATAAATATATATTGCTTGTAGGAGTTGTAAACATTTCATTTGTCTAAGAGAGATAAAGGAAAGAAAAATCATTCAAAATTTAAAAGCCAACAAAAGAAATCCCTCCTTCTTAAAATTGTATCCATAAATAACATTTTTATTTAAAATACCCAAGCAAAGTGGAACATACGACTGATGTTGCTGTAAATACTCTTTTCTACAGTTGGAAAATTTTAAATCCTACCACTACAGCCACTGCTCAGGGTTTGATCACCCATTTAGGTGAAAGTACAAAGAATGATTTTGTAATTGCCCTTCCCATAAGGAATTTAGAAAGGAAACACAAAACAAAAACAACAATGCACCAAAACAGAGCAAATAAATAAATAAATAAATAAATAAATAAATAAATAAATAAATAAATAAACCCCCCAAAAAGTACCACAAAGCAGCGTTCTGTTAAAATCTCTGAACTGTTTTAAAAATTACAGTACAAACTGAAATTTTCTCTATTAAAATGTTATGCAAAAGCAAAGAGTAAAACTGTAGCACTGAAAATAAATCGTTCAATATAACTAATAAGCAGATACAATTTAAAAAGCACTAAACTGAAACTACTTAAAAAAAAATAAAAAAATTCACAAACAGATTTTATCCATTCCTCTCCAGAAGACAAATCTCTATAAACTACAAATAATGATCTTTATCATTTTTCCCCTCACAACTATTAAGGGTGTCAGTTTGCCTTTCCCTGGCATGGTACCTAGTGCTTGTTCCACCAAGCCATCAATGGTAAGTTGACTTGCAGGGACAGAGCTTTCCATTTAATCTGTCCCCTGTAATGTTTGCACACATCTGTTGATCTCTGCTGTATGCAGTTATTACACAAATAAGAAATACAGACTTTTATACCATTAGTGGCCTTGCAATCAATCGACTTCTGAAAGGTCACAGAACAGAAGCTAAAATCTATTTACTTTTAAGGAAATTATCAATAGAAATACTATAGCTACAGATAGTGTGCCTGGGCAACTCCAGGAAAGATTGTTCAACATGCGGAGAAACAATAACGTGTACCTCCCAGTCAGCCACTAAAATACATCAAGACTCTGCTGACAATGGCTGGAACCATACCAGAAGTAGAAGAGAGAGACACAGAGGCTTCTGCCAGAGAAACACTGTGAAACGATCAGCTAGACCTGGTCACAGACAGAAAAGTAGCACCAAAATACCCGAAATAGGCAAAGATTTTGTTCATCTCTTATACTCAATTCAAGCAGCCAGTGATCTCATTGGTAGGATTACACATTGCTAACAGCAAAAAGCAAAATGAAACAGCTGCTATTTCTCTCCAGATATATATGTGGTGTAGTGCAATTTGATCCACCGGTAGCACTGTGGTGCCCTCAGGATGAAGCCCTTTCTGTGTTTATGCAGGTCTTAGCAGTGCTCAGTCCATGGCTCTGATCTGGAGATCAAAGATCTGTGAGCACGAAGTGTGTGATCACATTTGCATTTGTGTTCAGTTGCCTGTGAGGGATGAGGGACCTACCTTAAATTCAAGATGACAGAGAAAGAGCAGGATCCAAGCAGCAAAATACGGCTGGTGATTAGGGCAATTTCTTTCTCTTGCCATTATTCTAGAGTCAAGGGTTCAACCACCTGGCCCAAACATCCTATTGCTGCTCACAGAGAGAAGCAGCTGCACAGTCATTGCTTCACAGCCCTGAGTACAAATATACAACACAAATCATAGTACAGCTAAAGGGATGCTTAAGAATTTGCCAGTTCTGCTATGGAGTACATTATTTATCCCCCTCTGGTGCTTTTTGAGATCGAAATACATTCTCATTATGTACCCATTGATGTATTCAGGTGCTTCAGCAAACAAACACTGAAGATGTTTGAAGATGTTCTATTTTAAACTAATAGAGAAATAAAAAGCTTGCAATCAATTCCTTTCCTATTTATTCAAGTATTATGGAACTATAATACACTACTAGGCCATTCTGATCATAAGAAAACCTCTTCGATTCACGCTGGCAGTAAGTGGCCCTTTGAGAATTCAGGTGTTTTCACCCCCTGGCTGCTTTTCTTATTCTTCTGGTTGATCTAAATCTTATCAGTTTCTCCCTCTTGAAGTATAAAGCAGTTCAGCTCTCAGATGGCTTGTGGTTTTTGAGATTGAAGTGGAGGGGAGAATGACAGTCTGTCTGTCTTAAAACTTATTTCTGAATTCATTCATGAGCCCTCATTAAAGATGTAAGAGAATTATGAAAGCAGAAAAATAATGAAATAGAAGACTTCCCCAAACCGGTCTCACTATCCTTCCACACTCAGATATCTGATATCCATTGTGACATACTTTCTTCCACATTGATGAATTTTAATTTTTGTTGCTCAAGGGTAACACTTCAGGAACAGCATGAGTGGTCATTATATCACATACATATTTGAGTCTGCCTCTCTTTAAACTAGATGCCTGAATTAATAAGGTCCTTTTCCAGTACTGTGCTGCCATACTGGCAAATACTTTCTGACTGGGTAAAACTAAAGTGCAAAAAAGTGCTTTCCCAGCTGTCTTGTGAAGTCAAGATCAGAGAACAGCATGAGGGCTTTTGATATATCACATCGGGACACACATTCTCCAGAACTCTCCATTTTACCAACAGAGACTGTGTTGCTTGAAAGTCTTTGACTATGAGAGGAGGGGCAAGAAAACTTCTACACAACCCCCCAGCACACTCCATTCTTAAACATCAGTTAACACCTTTAGTCATTCACAACAGAGTATTACATAGCATGTTGTTCTAGCTAAAAAAAAAAAAAAAAAAAAAAAAAAGTGTAGGTTAATACTACTTAAACCCAACCCTTCCTTCTTTATATATGTAGACCCTTCTGATGTAAACACTTGGAATGATGCTTCTGAATTCATAACTACAATTAGTAATGGTTTCACCCCTACAACTTCATCCATACTCTGTACTGAAAGTAAAATTTACTCAACATTAAAGATTGGCCAGCCTACTTTGACAGTGTTTGTTAATGCTGGCTTCAAAAGATGTTACCCTTGTTACCCTATGCTCACCCTTTGCTGATGACACTAAAAATAATATCTTCCAAAACAATATGCAACACCTACTGACAGGGCAACCTAGGGCTTTTCCTCCCTTATTGCAGAGGAATAACTTTGCTATCCTCTAAAATACATAAGAAAAAAATCCAAAATTGTAAGTGGTTTAAGAGGAAAAACACAACAAAATTTCTTCACAATAAATTAGCTTATTATGATTATCTTTTCATGAGTTGTCAAGAAGAAAACTGTCAGTCCATGTCACAGAGGTATGCTTTGCTGCTGTGCAGTTTTCTGAATCACCTATTCTGAATATAGCCTGCATATTCCAGTATAGTAATGTTTGTCACATAGAAGCACATTAACTGTGTATACACTGCCAGTAATTTTGCTTTCTAAGCAATCAGTCAATACTGACTGATAAGATCACATCAGCAACAAGGGCAGCCCTTCAATATTAACCAACTTAATATCTTATCTTTTCCCAGGAGACTGGCTGTGATACCAGGAGAAAGGGTGTTAGAGAGTTCAGAAATGCAAGATAAATGATGGCAAGCTACAAATTCAGTTAGGAAAGAAATATAAAAGTCCAAGGGTAAGTAATATTTTGTGCAAAAAGACATAATCCATGGCAAGATACAGGTGGATCAAATCATAACATCCTATCTCTCAACAAGAGATCCACTGGGAAGGGGAGGTGAAGACCTATGTTTTAAGCTTTTCCCAAATACGAGCAAAAACTCTATCTACTTCCCACCCAGCAGGTTTACAAGACTTATTTATGCTGGACTGATTTCTGGTCCTTGTCCTAAATTATCGCTATGCTCCAGCTACCTCACTCCCATAAACACAGACTCAAGCCTGGTCCTGCAGTAAGCTCAGTGTGTTCATTCAGATTCCTTTCTTCAATTAGAAGAGCTCTACCACCTCTACAGTTGAGCCATGACTGAGTTTTGGAAAATTGAAAGGGTGGAAATGAATAAATAAATAAATAAAGTTGTATAGGGAGGAATGCAGAAAGAAAAACAACAGAAACAACAGCACCAATCTATTCAGAAATGATATCATCACTTTCTCACCCATTGTAGAAAATTTGCTCAGACATGCAATAAAAGCCCTAGTAGCTGCCCCAACCTACACTAAAGAAACATCTGCCTAACTCATACTAGAAAAAGTTATTGTGGAGCTGTGCTGAATAGGTGTTTCTTCCTACACAGTAACAGATTCAATTTTCTGTGCTTATAAACGGATCCCATCTTCAATACTTGAGCTGGGAAGCATAGTACATAACAAATTTTCAGCATGCATAATACGTAATCATTCGATTTTGAACAGACCATGCAAAACCCTAACTCATCAAGTAAAAAATACCAATTGATTAACGGACGTGTTATGTTCAGAATGTCCAAAATTGTAAGTAAGGGGAATTTGCCCTGTTTTCTTGTTCAAGAAGAGCAGAACCTAGGCGCAGTCTCAGTCAACATCACAAGAGTCTGGGTCCTTCCCAGTACATGAAGAAGAATGTTCCCACTACCAGCTGCCTTCATCTTTACCAGCACCTCTGTTTTAACGTACAGATCCCACTATCCCATGCTGCTTCTTTTACTCTGATTTCTGTTCTCCTGAGAATCATCACTCTCCTCAAATCTGTCACCTTGGGAAAATTTAATTCCGCCTCAGATTTCATTCTGGACAACCAAGACAGGTGAGCCTGTGCAGGATTAGAAGAGGTATTTTTCTGGACTACATTAACCATTAAATAATTAGATAGTAGCAGTAGATGCCAGTCTGTTCCACACTGATCTATTTACTCCACCAATCAAGTTGTTGTGCTCTGACAAGGTCAAAGAGTCATCAACAGAATCTTGTGCAACATATTTTCCAGTAAGGAGCATTCAAATTAAACGTGAGTAATGGATAAGTTGCCCTTGAGTGATAAGAAAGCAATACATATGTACTGACCAGTATGATAGTTAGACTGCTAGTTATAACCACATAGATCAATTATGTGATGCTGCACAAGGTTATTTGATTTTCACCCACAGAATACCAAATTCCCCCGTTAATTCAGCAACATAAGTATTCTCTGGACATCCAAGGGCATATCTTTTCATATAACTTGTTCGCCTGTGGGCCATATATCAAAGTATACGTCTCTTGAGATGCAGGTATTATTTTAAGACATGAAAATCCAACTGAAGTTTTCTCAAATGCAGTTAAAAACACAACACTAAAATATTCTTGGTAAAATGCTCATTCTTATTTTATGATTCCTAGATTTCTTACAATCTCAATAAATTTGAATTACATGCCAAATGTTCAGAAAAAAAAAGTGTACACAACACATATATAACTATGCGTTATTAATATTTGAACAATATCTTAATTGAAGCAGTGTTATTCTCTGTGTTAAATTTTATTCCTTTTCCAGTGACAGCAAGCAGCAGTCTAAATAAAAAAAGTGAGTTATGTCTGAATACTACATTTACACTGATATTATTTATTGTTTAATTCAGCACACACAAAATCTGAACTGTTGGCAGCTTCTTGGAAGGACAGATTTGTAATATGTACCAAAGACTAGAAAGATATATATCTATTAAAATTTAAGACTGACAGACAGCTGGCTGGATTTTAAGGGAAAGTAAGTAGACTGGTGGTAGTAACTATGTGAACTTAATAGCAGAAAAGTGAGAGTCATGGGATATCTGGCTTCAGATCAAGGTCTGTCAACCAGAAGATGATATTGCTCTTTTAAGGCCATCAGGATTCCCAGTCTGCTAAGGAAACAGAAGATTTGAAAACAGCTCTGTCTAATGTTAAGGGAGCCCAAAGTAATTTGAGCTGGCAAAAGGAATGGTAACATTGCATCAGTTTTGCCTGTTTCTTCTGCCTAGTTAAGAAACTGGACAAAGCAACAAGAGCATGCAAATACTTTTTTCTTTTCTTTATCTTCAATAGAAAAGATTACCATGGAAACATAGCCTCCAAATCATCCAGTCACTGCTTAAACACATATTTAGGTCATTAATGATGACTTTAGATATCACTTTACAGTTTCCCTTGCATGCAGTGTTCATTTATTGACAAGTTATTCTAAGATTTATTACTATCACTTTAATGATTCTTTATTATAAACAAACTTAGGAACATGGTGTTTTCTTTAAAAACAAGCTATCTAATAAGTAACAACCAGTAAGCACAGTGATGACAGCAGGTCTATTACACACAGTCCCACAGTAGTTTCTCACACCCTCCCCTTCACAGATCATTTTCTCTGCAGATCACAAAATTTGACCAAAGTAAAATAAAAACAATACTGAAAGTGTGCATCTACTACTACACTTTCTGAGTAGTATTCACTGAGAATGGCACAGAGTTTAAAAATAATGCCAGGTATGGCCCCAAAATCAAGTAAATACTAGGCTGTATCTAAAACAGAGCAAGATGGCCAGTGGAGCGAACCTACATCCTAGGATAAGAATAAAATCCCCAAACTAAAAGTGCTCAATGGAGAGAGATAGATAAAAGAGCGAATCTATTGAAAGATAACATCAGATATTTGTCCCAAGACTTTTTAAAAATTAGGAACTTACAGGAACTTATAGTAATATTAGAAGCATAAAAATAACACATAACAACAGGAAAGTTTTATATATTGTACCTCTTTTTAGAGGAGAAGGAGAAAATAACAGCACAGGTCAAAGCAACTTTAAGACAATTAGTCTGATCTCAGTCAACCAATGCTCCATCCCTAAAAACTTATTTACAAGAGATCAGAACGTAAGTTAATGGAAGTACAGTAAACTTGTATTGAATTTTTTTCAAAGTAGCTTGTTCCTGACTAATGCAATAATTGTTTTATAAAGAAGATAGATTGACAATAAGTTCAAACAAATTACTAAACATTCAATATTTAAAAAAACATGAGTTCAGCCACAAAAGACAGGCTGCAATAAAAGAACTGTATGCTGTAAAAAGAATTAACCAAAGAAAAATAACAGTGATTATCACTTGACTGGATCAATGTTGCTCAAGAATCAGTCTTGGAAATAATATTAATTAGTTAATAACTTCCTGGGAGAAAAATGGAATTGACTTGTGAAGAGTGTTGATCAAGAGAAATTATCAAGATAAAGTCAGGTATAACTGAATAACTCATAGAGAAGATGACAGCAGTACAACTGCAATGATATTCAGTCAAAGTCTAAGATCACTTATTCCACAACACAAAGTACTTCTAGACTAAGATACGCATTGTTTGGAAGTGATGAAGAGAGAGAATTGGATTTCTTTTTCAGACTGGTTGACTGAACTGGTAAGGCAGAGTATCTATGGAAGAAAAAATACAGTTTTCTGAGGAGGTAGTTTTTGTACTTCCATTTTACAATATATAACGACTTGTGAAACAGTGACATCTACCCTGTCCATAGTGCTGAGATAAAGAAAATATGCTTCTTAGAAAATAAGGAAATTAGATGACTGCTATGCTGTCACTTTTCAGTGAGAAACAAACTCATTGAAACTAAAGATAAGGAAACATATTCCTGTGCCTGAAGGAAATATGTCACATCATCCTGGGAATAAAAATGATGTCACCATTACAAAACAATACAACATTCAGACAATATATGGCAAACTGAGAAAGTTAATCCATGTAATTTGGCTGCAACTGAGTATCTCTAGAAGTTTAGATCTTCTAATGAAGAACTTTTACCTGAATTTTGATTCATCATTAGACAACATATGTAATAGCCTACAGCAATTTCTGATTCAGCTATTGGCCTTACATATCTCAAACAGTTCCTTCTCATGTTACTTTTCTCTCACTGTTATCATTGTACAAAGTTCATGTTGCATTTATGAGGATTGCATAGAGGGATACAAACTATTAATAAGTTATCTAATTAGGTTTTCCTTTCTTGTAAACATTATAGATGTCAGCAGACCTTTTACCAAAGCCTGTCAAACCTAATTTCAGTGGAAATATTTGTATCCTCTTTTGTATAAGAAGGCTGGGATCTCTGCATTTTTACTGCACATTACTTAGTCTGCAGGACTATAAACTTTTTACCTTATGAGGCTAGAAGATTAAGACCAAAAGCCAGATAGAATAGTACACCATGTCAAATCAAGACACAGTTATAATAATCATCACATTTAACTTTTGACATTGTCAACAGTTTACGGGCTCAGCCCAGTTTCCGTGATGAGTGGAGTGGAGTGGATTTTTCAGAATACGCACCTCCGGAGACAGGAAAACAGGGGACCCCAAATTATTTGAAAAAAAAAAAAAAAAAAAAAAAAAGGCAATGATGTGATGAGAAATGAAATAATTTACTAAATAGAGTATTGAAAAAAAACAAGACAAGAGAGTATAATACAATATAATTAGAATTGGGATTGACCAAATCAGATATAATGAAAAAAAAAAGATTGTCTGAAAAAAAAAAAAAGAAGGCCTTACACTAGTGCTGAGATGTAGATGGGACAGTCAAGTCAAACAGCAGGGAGGACAGTCGAAGGAAAGCGAGAGAGTGTGTCAGATGACCCACCAATGCCTTATATGTGTTCCCCCCTGTGCAGGAATGAAATCACCACAGCAAACAGTCTTCTGGGGAACATAGTTTCTTCTCTTTGGTATGCAGAACTGGGACATTAACACTACAATTCCCAGTGCACTACATGATGTTATGATGTGGAATACCGATGACCACAAAACCATGACAGACATCAAAAGCGCAACTGAATATCTCATATTGTAGTACATGACATAAGTAGAAGAAAAAAAAAAAAAAAAAAGGATAAAGCCTGCCAACAGAAAATTTCAAAGTATCTGCATTGCAAAGGACACAACTACAACTGTGTTCTAGATAAAGACATTCATTCTACTTAGGAATTCTGCCCAAATGTTTTGAAGCCTTTCTTTCTGCTATACAATCATAGCCACTCATTATTCAATATCTAAGACATCACTGTGTGGAAAGCTAAAACAAAAACCAACCAAGCAAACTACTAAAACAACTGTATCCAAATATTTGGATTTCTGCCATATTCTATCCTGTCATTTATGCATTTCTTAACAAGTTCTCAGCTTTCAGGCATTTTTCAAAAAGAAAACAGGCTGCAAAAAAGTTTTGCCTCAGTCACCATAAAAAAAAAAAAAACACAGGGGATTTAAAGCAGGAAACCCATCCAAGTTACAACTGTGACCTTGAGTTTTTAAAGGCACAATTGACAGGATCTTCTGTCAGAGTCTAGCCAGGACATGCTGGCATGATGACACCTGAGGGTACTGTTTTTCAGAAATCAAACATCTGTAACAAGAGCAAGAAGTACAAACAGCTTGCAGAGTCCTAACAACAGCCTTGCGTGACCTCTGTGTCTAGCGTAATTACGATCCATTCTTTTCACACCTCTTTCTTACACAACTACAGCATTGAATAGAAAATCTCATGGCAGCCCAGAATTCAACAGGGAAAAGGAACTGAGGGTTTAATCACCAACCTCAAGGCAAAAGCAGTACATTGTGCAGTATGGTTTTGGAAGCAGTTCCACTGATTACACATCAGTGGTGAGACACCTCGGGTCATATTTATTTCTAGCATAAATCAATACACTTCAAAGGAGAAACACTTGGGAAGAATTTGACCTGTTTCATACTTCAATTCAAAACTGCAAAATCATCCTGGAGAGATCCAGAGAATTTCAATTTCTACCACATTCACCACATTTATATTGTTTCCTTTTTTTTTTTTTTTTTTTTCCCGTGTCTCTATTAAACTCTTGGAAAACAGTTGATTTTACACAAGTTAAATCACAATGCTGATTGTTAAGGTAGTTCTTATACATTTGTGCACTTTTTAAGTGACTGTATTATTATTCAACACATAAAAGGATCTGACACATTCCATGCATGATATGAAGGCAATTTTACTAAAAACGTAAGAGAAGAAATTGACTGAAAAGGAAGGGAGGGAGGAAAAGGAGCAGGACATATATTTTTTTCTTTTTTTCTTTTCTTTTTCTTTTTATTTTTTTCTTTTATTTTCTTAAAAAAAAATGAACATGTGGACGAGGAAATACTCTCATGGGTCTTTTAAGAAAATTATAATAAAAGCAAAAAATATTAATATCCAACTAGAGATCTTTTGGTTGCTTTCTTCCTCCTTATTACAGATTCACAGTAAATCTCCAATACTAATAGTACTGCCACATGTATGCTTGCTTCCAAGGACAAAGAATTTAAGCTTCAGTAAAAGTTAGGACACCTTCTTAATTACAGCTGTGTCCAAGTAAGTAAATGCTGTAACCAGCTTTGTGATGTATAATGGTACCAAGGAAAAAAATGAAAACCTATAGTGTGATTATGCCGTAGATAACAAGAAAACTAATTCCCTTATTTTGTATGAAAGAAGATGGCACTGAGGAGACAACCTGTTTAAATTATCACTGGGTACTTAGCTTCACTGACAAGCCAATGTGTTTCCATTTTCCTCTTTCTGGCACAACAATAACTACTTAGTCTACATCTGCAGCTACTGGATATTGGTCTGCACCTGAAGAAAAGAGGTTTTTCTTGATAGCCTGACTTCAACCCTCTTCATCCCAATTTCCATAAAAAAAAAGGAAATGCTGCAGCTGCAGTTAAGTATAGCAAAACTTACTTTTTTACAAAAAGTGAGGTTAAAACATAAACAAAACACACACACAAAAAAAAGGTATAGGATATGGAACCCATCTTCCAATGCACACTGTTAAAATCAGTTACAGCATATCAAAAGGAAAATGTGAAAAAAGCAGACACAGATCACAGACTTATTTTTCAAAGTGCTCTAAGGGAGAGAGTTCCCTGGTCACAGGAGACCTGTGACCTCCTGGAAATGTTAATGATAAAGGTGCTAGCACTCAGTGAATGCTTCATAACCCTGAACATGATCTCTAGATTTAATTCAGCTGTTCTTGTCTTTTCCACTTTCTGCCAGTCTTGAACAAGAGTTATGTTATCTTGGCTCATAACTTTGACCTCTGAAGGCTAGGACCATAGAGTCAATCAATTCTTCATACCTCAGACCCACCTGAAGGACTCTATTTCATCATGCCATTGCATTCACTTTCTGAAATATTCTCTTTGAATATCATGAACATGTTTTAGCCTCAAAACTACTATGAAAAAATAGTGTAAATAATTAGACCCCCCTCCTCCCCAGCAGTAGTTATCTTCTTCCTCTTCCATATTTAGAGTGGATGTGGGAAAAGGACAACAAAAACCTGAAGATACATCCAGTACGAGAATACTAGCGTGCTGACATATACAAAAGAAGCAATTCTTACTGTATTTTGCTTCCAAATTGACAGGCTAATACTGTCTTTTATATTTATTCACACAGCACAGTTTACCTGCAGCTACATATAACAGAGGAAAGGGGAGAGGAAGGGGGGAAAGGCTCATTATGGGCAACGTTTATTTCCACTCTATGTACAGTTACAGGTATGAGTTAGTTTAAATTTCAAAGCAGGCCATTAAACAGCTATCCAATTAGATAATCTCCATTACAGGAAACTACTGCTATTTAATTAGCTTGTTAAAAAACAACCCCACTTCACATACCCTGAGGAGAAGACCTCCTGTAAAAGAAGAGGGAAGAAAAAAAAAAAGAATATAGAGCCACCATGGCTGCCAACATTCACAGACATAAAAGTGTGTTTGTCAGATAAAGTACATTATCTACCATTACAATATCACCATTATAAGATTTACTCTTCTTAAGTCACAGGATTCAAAACTGCCTGAAAGCCACTTTTTTGGCTACTTGTTTGAGTAGAAGATTGGAAATTTTGACCAGATGTGCAGCAGAACAGAGGAAATCCCTCTCCTCCCTCTCCAAAACAAAATCATTAATATACTAGCCAGCACTGAACAATCTATGGGGAATACAATTTACTTGGATAGACAAAGCTTTCTCAGTTTATTTCCTTATCCCCCTTCCTCCCTATTCACACATCTACCCTTCTATTTCCTATACCCATTCTTTCTAAAGATAGGTTTTAGTTTTCTTCCTAATTAGGAAAGCTATGCAAAAGGATTCACTGACCCTTTGGAGAACCTGTTATCTGTCAAGCTGTCTGCTGCCTGGAAACATAATTTATTTCTCATTATATTTGAACACAATGTTCCAAAAATGAGAGCATCCCCAAAACCTGAACTATTCAAAGCTAAAAAACATTCATCACCTTGAAAGCTTGATTCTCAGTTTTATTTTTCAGGAAATAAATTTTTGCCTCACAACTTGCTTTAAAACCCACAGTAAGTCAGCTAGGTAAATCTGGTAAGTCACTTGAAAGAACTGTTGTCTTTGAAACTGTGGTATAGCTCATATCCTACTTTGCAAATCCATCCTATAAACCAGCATAAGGATCCCTCATTACAGATAATCGTGCAGTTGCAAGCAAAGATGATATTGGCTTCCGCAGTGTTTTACAAGCTTCACAGTACTATATAGCATCTCACAAAAAAGAGTACATTTATAATGCTTGATGAGGGAAAAGCCCTCTCCTTGCAGAAAACTGCTCAACACAAACATTCTCTTTTTAACTCTTAATATTTTTAGTTCAAATGTGGCATACATAATTATTTGAAAGTGTTAATATACTCACAGTTGTTCCCCTGTAAACGTTGCTATATTTCAATTAAGTTTGACAGAAGTCTAAGGGGATCAAGAATACAATTCATGGTTACAGGCTCTTCAGTAGAGGAGTAATATCCCTTGCTCAGGGTTCTTCTTTGGAAGAAACGTGCATTCCAAAGCAGAAAATACACTTTTGGCTGAGCAATTGCCATAGGCACAAGCCTTATTCAGCTTTGTGACACTGTCGGCAGTGCTGCACATGCACCAGTGAGGGGAGTCAAGGGGCACATTAAAGAAATATTCGTCTGATGATCACGGGAAAACCTTGAGCATTTTGGCTGAGCAATTAGGTTTGCCGAAGAGAAAGTAGACCAAGAATGTTCATACCCAAAATGAAATTTGACTTCTTTGGTTTCTTTCTTTTAACCAATATAATGTGACCGTCATTTTGAGATGTTACCACTCCACATCCAACAGATCAGGGGATAAACAGTGAGCTGAGACCTGCAGAGTACAAATGCAATGGTCAAAGACACAATCTCTGTGTCAAAGTTAACAAGACCTCACTAAAGCATTTCTCAGAGATCAGGAGGTTGGAAGAGCAATTCATCTCCTCTGAGCTGTATGTGAGTGCCCTCCCCACCTTGCTCCAAACAGCAGGGCTCACCTTCCTGCTGAGAATACAACTCCTAGCACTTTCCGGAGCAGCTACTCACAGACAGGAATATCTAATCAAGTTAAGCCCCTGGCATCTTCTCTGTCATTTGTTTTGTACCCAGGTATCTCCACAACACAAAGATTCTTACTCCAGAAAAACACAGTCTGCATTCCAGTTAATGAGATGTCTGCTTATTACCACCCCTCAACTACACAACACAGAGAGGAAAGGGGTAGGGAGGGAAAAGGGACATTTTTCCCTCTCTCATCCACAGATCTAGAAACAGAAACAAACTGTATTACTCTATAAAGGCAAGAGCTCTTCTTTCTGTGCCTAGTGTCTGCTGTTTTCCCCTCACAGCATATGGTTTTGTTTAGATTCTCTCTCTTCGAGCAGTGAACTAATAAACAAGAGGTAACCCTCTGTCTTGCCACCTAGGGAAAATGATCGTACATCTAACAAAAGGTAGACACTTGTCTTGGTGCCAAGAAAAAGTGTTCATGCCCCATTAAACAGAAGGTGAATTCCTGTCTCTCTGGTTCTTTTGTTTGTTGCTTCAGATTGTTAAACAGAGCAAGGGCACTCCTGCTTCCAAGCACCTGCATTTAATTGCAGCTTATTGCATTCCCCACAGGGAGGCAGGAACAGCTGTGAGGGAACACGGTACTGATGCAAGAGCAGAAAATACTCCTCTTTTTCTGAGCAGGAAATGTGCTCTTTCTTTTACAAAAAGCACACTATTCTGAAGAGAAATCATTAGGAAAACAAGTGCTGCTTGGTTCTCCTCTGATTTCTTTCAGGTAACGTTGCTCAAACAAGTTAATAAATCACTCCTATATTGTGATTAATGCTTTAGAAAAAGTCTATTTAAAACAACTTTAAAAAAGAATATTATTTTTGTGTGAGCAACCTCCTTGTTTATTAATTGATTTTCCACAAAGCTTCGGTATATCATTAAGATTGAAATTTAAATGAATTATAATTAAATAAAATCAATGTATAAAATAAGGTTATGAATAACTTCTAAAGAATAAAAAAACAAGAAATCGTCCACACCCTGCACAATGTTTAATCATTTAATTAGGGAAGGCTGTGTAATGAAGTTTGCTGAGAAAATATTTTTCTCTTTGTGACAGCCACATTCAGTACTTCTTTCATTCCCATGTTCATTCTTAGACTTCTGAATCAAATGGTTTAATAACTTCCTGCATATGCTGTTTATTTTTTTCCTGTATTTATGCTGGGTTTTTCCTTAGTCCATTTTGGAAACTATTTAGTACAATGAAGAACGCTCAAACACTTGACTAATTTTGCCAAACTCAAACCCACAGGTTGGCTAACAGTTCCTATTTTACATGTGTGAAGCCTTTTATCAGTTGACAGAATAACAAGAAACCATTCTACTATGACAAGGATGACTGGTTTGAAAGTTCCTTCAACTCGAGAGCAGAGCAAACTGGAAACACCGTGGTCTGCTTTGATGAAAACCACAGTGATAGAAGGAACTACACATGCTCACCTCAAACTGAAAAGTCACCAGGAGAGCAATTCCTAGGTGTAGAGTCACATTTCTAGGGCTCCCATGCCTATCTAGGTAACGTCTACCAAAATCAAATGGAAACACAATAATCCTAACTTCTGGGAGCCACAGAGCCTCCCAGCATAGTCACAACTGCTTTTTTAGATTTCATATGTTTTCCAGGTCCCAGCATTTAAAAGAAAATTTTGCTTTTTGTTTATCTTCTTCTGCACCCAGAAGTAGCACAAAATAAATAAATAAATAAATCTAGATCTTCTAATAAAATAGATACAATAGAAGGGAAAGAATAACTTTTTGTGTGTGTCATTCTAGCGCTTTATTGTGATAAAAAAGGGGCAATCTTTTTTTTCTTTTTCCCTCCCCTAAGTACTGAAGAAATAGATTATTTAACCTCCCACCTGTTTCCACAAAATAAAAAGAATAAAAATGGAAATGTTTTCTTATGCTCTTTGAAGTACAGTGGATTTAAACAAACTGTAATACTGAAGTTTGGTTAGTTGCAGGCACAATATGCCTCCTGTTATCTGTCAACTTATTTATTTATTATAGACAACACTAAAAATGTCAATAAGGACGATCCAATTTGACAGACTTAGGGGTGAAAGCATTTGACAGAATTGGTGCACACAGAAGCAGCATTCTTTCCCTATCTTGTTTATTTGCATCAGCCTTAACACGGAGATAACTCTTCCTGTATTGAGGGCAACCTAGCTTTGGCAATCCTTCTAATATTTTGTTTCAGATCTTAAAGGAATGGGAAATTTTCAGATGGGAGAAGTGGAATTTCCATTTAGTTAGAATGCAACTCTGCCTGTGCAGTTTAAGTAGAGGTGAATACAAACACTCTACATTGTTCGCCAGCTGCAAATGCTGGGAATTGAGGTATCTCAGGAAATCCATCTCCTCCTTCCTCACTCCCTTGTCTCAGCTGTCTTAAGGAAGAGCTAAGACACGGGTGACTGCTGACTTGTGTTCCCCTCCTTATAAACATCCAAAATCAGAAACCACAGGATAGCCCCAAACATGAGAGAATAACAGTACATCCTTCATTTGCCTGTGAACACCTGTGAAACCACTACAATTCAGGAAGGACTACTTCTTTGTCTCTCAAAGAGGC
Organism: Alectoris magna; assembly: GCA_030625065.1. Taxonomy (NCBI): domain Eukaryota; kingdom Metazoa; phylum Chordata; class Aves; order Galliformes; family Phasianidae; genus Alectoris; species Alectoris magna. The sequence goes on along the minus strand of CM060563.1, from coordinate 29,879,737 downwards.
ACGATGCTGAGCCTGCTCAGCTCCCTGGGAGCTCCCCACTGAAACAAATGTAATACCTAGGAGAGAAAAAAAAAAAATCTATAATTCTTCTAAGTGGATACGTAATAAACCATTTGTCTGACTAGGTTCATATAATTATATAATGTGATTATCTGAACATTTAATTAGCAATATGTTATCATCACTTACTCTGTTACTATATCACAGCATCATCCTAAAAAGCAAGCTCTAGTAGAAAATACACAGTAGAAGGAAATATACTATAGAACAGGATTTCAGGCAAGGATATTTTATCTTACTTACCATAAGCAAGAGCATGAATTCTTACTACCTCTGAAGTAAAATTTTCTCGGAGTGCTGACGGGCATATGAGTTTTACTTAAACTACCATCTAAATACCTTATTTTGTAATTACCTACATAATGAGAAATGGATGAAAGTTACACCATCACATTTGTACTCATAACTGTAAAGTGACACTTTGCATCTCTTGTGCTTACTTTCTGTCACATTACTTTTCATATTGACAAGTCATGTCTTGTCAGATTCTATGAATATCATCTACATGCTGGTTACACACATTGACAATTTTAAATAATTATTCACAAGCCATGCATTCTGTTTTTAATCAGATCATCTCTTTTTTTCCCCAACTTCCTCCCAGTATCCACAGCTCAGAGTCTAAACACTGGAGACAACATGAGGCTAAAAAAATAGGCATTTGTTTGGCTGTCAAGCACAAAGAGGGTTTCTGCTAATGTTTGTTGGGGATCTATACCCTGAATTTCTTTTTAAGTCAGAATTCAATGAATTTATTTGTCAGTAATATTAAAACACAACATTTAGAATTTATTCAAGCTCGAATTACTTGTACAGCAATAGATTTTATTGCTCTCTGTAACAGCATAGCTAGATAACTGCTTTTGTCCTTTGTATGCCCACCAGTACAGAAGTTGCTGCAATACAAACTTTCAGGTTCAAAGCAACCAAGATGATCAATTTACCTTGCCTATTATTTTTATATAGTCATTCATGATACACTAATTCTAAAAAAAGTGGAATTACTGAACAATCAATATCAGGTACAGACTAGAAGCAGCAATTTTAATCATAGATTTATTTCTAAATCACAGAAATAATATTTGTAAGCTATGTAGTACCATACCAAATGGTTTTCGTAAGTATTTCCTGTACATTCTGAAATACCAAAGGTTCTATACATTAACAGAATAACACTCTCCAGGGGTGGTTTTTGACAGATACATTAGTGCTCATATTAGAAACATCATTCTAACAAAAAGTGTTTCATGCTATTAGTCCATATCTGCACGACACTGTCAGGTTTTTAAAAATGTTTTTCTGATTTTCCTGTACATTATGGGTTTTCCAAAGTTACATTTGGCTGCAAGTACCAATTAATCTATTTCTTGTGACTATGAACTCCTAAAACATTTACATCACTGTGTCTTCAAAGAGATTTTACCAAAAAAGACAAGGAAAAAAAAAAAAAAAAAAGAGAACAAACACTTTGCGTGTAGCAAATGATACACCTAAGTGAAACACTGGGTAAAATGAGCGAGTGTATGTATATCTACCAGGATCATATCAGAATATCTCAGAAGAAACACAAGAATTTTGGCTTACACAGTGAAATAGAAGCATCTGTGCCGTAGTGATAAAGAGGTTGAGTAACTTTAGAGATAAAACTCAGCAATGCCTCTGAATCCTAAGCACTTCTAGCTCATTATTCTGGCTTCTCTCTACAAAACTCCTGACAACCACAGTAAGTCTTGACAAAGCATGAATGATAATCCTACACTCTCAAATCATTCTTGAGTCTAACACATGCTAAATATTTGAAATCTAATTAACAACTAAAATAAAAGAGATTTGTAGTGTTTTGTTTGCCAGCTAAGTACTTTGCTTCTCATCCTCCCATCATACTTCATCTTGTGTACTTCTTTTCCTGGCCATCATTACCTGAGCCCTGGATTCTGACACATTGCCACATATCAAAGAGTGATTAAATTTCTCTCTTTAGGACTATCTGGGACTCCAGGTATTCAGATGAGCTTCTGCATGTGACATGTCTCACCTGCTGACACTTTGTCAATGGTTTACGGGCTGGTTTGGCCCGGTTCTGCAACTAGTGGGGTGGAGGGACTTCACAAAATCCACGTCTCTGGAAAAGGGAAACAGGGGACCCAAAAATAATTTAAAAAAAAAAAAAAAGAAAAAGAACAGTGGCAACAATCTGAGGAGGAACAAACTAGTTTACTAAACATGAGAGAGCATCTGAAAAGCTGTAGGCCTTACAGTAATGCTGAAGCAGCACATGCAGTCAGGACGGGCAGCAGCGAGGGGAGACAAAGGAGAAGAGTGACGAAAGAAAGCAAAAAAAGCATCAGATGACCCGACAGTTTCTTATATGTGTTCCCCCCTGTGCAAGAATGGTATAAGCACAGTGAACAGTCTTCTGTGGAATGTAGTTTCTTCACTTTAGTATGTTGAACTGGGACATTAACACTCCAATTCCCAGTGCACTACATGATGTTATGATATGGAATACCGGTGGCCATAAAATCATGACACACTTCTTTGCCTTCAGATGGCTACAACAGCAGCACTCCATCTAACACATGGAAACATCATACAGAATCATGGCTACCTTAACAACATCAATATTCAAAGCATCAAGAGGATGAGGAACTTACATTATCCACCATTTGGTGGATAAGTTAAAATACAGCACCTAGTCTATACAGCAGAGATATGTGGATGGATGTTCTCTTACTTCAGCTAATAAGAAAAACCAGACTTTCCAATTATAAAATAAAATGAACTTGTTTCAGTGAGAAGTATCAAATTTACCCGACACTCCTGGAAAATCTCAGCAGAAAATCCATCCATTAAAAAATAGCATAGCCCACAGACGAACTTGTCAGTGGTGTATCTCCACAGCCAGATACTGAGGAACACGAAAAAGTTTGAAGAATTTTAATACAAATCGAGACCTGTAATACTAAAAAAAAAAAAAAAAAAAAAAAAAAAAAGAAAAAATAATAGTTTTTACTCATTCTTCCTATTTGGTGAAGCAGGGTACTCAGTCCAAAAGCTGGCTGACCCCCGCTTACCTTTCCATATGTAATCTGGAAGATATAGAAAACTTTAAAGCACCTTCATTTTTAATTTCACTTCCTTCCTTCTCCACCTCACTGTTATTTTATAAGAAGGCAAAGTTTATTAAACAGACAGTGATCTAATTCTAAAATTTCTAAATACAGTACCTCTACATTATACCACACCAAGTCAAACAGTGGATGTTCAAGAATTTATTTCATGAGCTCCTATTCATCTTACAGAAGATGGTAAAATATTTTTTAAAGCTAAACCTTAAGGCAGATTTTTCAGTGTACAAATAGCTGTACTTGCAAACTCACACCCATGAAATACACCTGAAAGTCCTCAGAGGACTCCTAACCTGGGACTAAATAATGACATGATGACATGACAGAAAAGCTTAACAGCTGCAAATCCAGTGACCAGCAAATTAACAGAATGGTCCTTCCCTGGAGATTAGTATATCTAACAATATTTCACAGATATTTAACAATAATCCCTTGTTACAGGCATGCAGATTCATTCTTTATTGACTAAGAGTCTCAACTTCAGGTTATCTTTTCAGAAACAAAAAGCTAATACTTCAGATTTCATCAATAAAAACAAACCACAGAGTGACAGTGATTAGACACTATTTGCATTTATCCAGCTACTACAACAGGCATAATTAAGTTGAAATAACAGTTACATCACATGCTTAAACATATTAATTGGCATTTTCTCTTTTCTTCATTTTAACTGCAGTCTTTCTGACTTCTGTTTCTTTTTATTGCCTACCTCTTCCAACGGTTGACTTCTATCTCCATCCAACTAATGCAAGTTTTTCTACAACATTTCATAAAATTCTGCTATGATAGTTTAAGATGCTTATTTTAATCATCTTCTGTTTGCATCTACAAGGGCTTCTCCAAAAGCAGTTCCTCCTATTTTATTACATTGGTCCATGACATAAGAGGTGGATTTCAGTGGTATGTCAGTAGAAGTCGAACCTTCCTATTAATATTCCATTACATTTTGCTGCCATGTTGCTGTTTACATATTGAAGAGGGGCAGTCTGACATGGAAACACATATGCAAGAAAGATGTGTAACCTTCCCTATGGAAAAAATCGCACCCATTGACATTTACTGACACTCTGTTTACGGAAACCAAACAGTGAATGTGAGCACAGTGAGGCAGTGGTGTATTTCAGCAGTAGCAACAGTAAGTCATCTCCACTAGTGCAGATTTTTATGAGTGCAGCATGCAGGTTCTTGTTCATTTCTGGTGAAAATACACAGCAAAAGGTGGTGGCTATGTCGAAAACTCATGTTTTGTAGCTGACAATCTGCTGTATTAAACAGTGTTATTGTGCTCTTTGTATCTGCTGCTGTTTCCATGGACATAAATCGCAGGCATTAATTCCTGAGTTACCTACCTATGCTGATCTAACTTTGCTGTTGCTTTAACATCATTGTGCAAGGATATGGGACTAAGCTAGACAGGAATTTATTGGACAAAACAGGCTTCCTTCTTTAAAAATACTTTCATCAGCTTAGAAGAATTAGTGGATTAATATTAGACCAGATAAAATTAACTTTCAAATAGAACAGATATTGTTAAGCTGTATTTCTGCTAAATTAGTTTTCAAACAAAGTCAGACTATCCAGAATTTTAGGATTTCTTATATCAGAACTACACTAAACAACATTAAAGTTGCTCATGTTTATTGCGTACCACTCTCCCTCCACATGAGCCCATACTGGTTCTTCACATATCAGTTTAAATAAAGTCACTGGCAGTTTTCCCAAGTCTGTGAAAAAAAAAATCTCTTTCTAAAATATGCAAATATGAACAAATTTTAGGAACACTTAATAAGTTGTGTTATATCTGGTATGGAGAAACTACATCACTTTTAACATATGGGAAAATGGATGCAAAAAAAAATCTCACACCATGGAAGATTACTAATTTTTTTTTTCTGATATTACAACAAAATAAAAACATGGATTTTTATTTAGAAGCAGAACTAATCCGTATATATTTTCTACATACACACAATTAAGACACTAAATTTACACCAACTACTCACAAGAGCATTTGGTTGGTTACTCAGTAGACTTCTTTTCTTTACAAACTGTATTTATTATGTGAACAAAATAAGACTGAAAATATACTTGATCACATAACTTATTCTCCCATTCCACGTGTTTTGAGCACATCAGAACACCTATTTGTTTCACAAAGTTCCTTTGTGCTTTATGGCTTCCATCTCTTTTTATATTTCAGTATATCAAATCTTAGTGATTGGTTACTTTGTTTTTAGTCCCACTGAGCCTGTTATCTGTAATTAAATATAAGCCTTTCTGATATTAGTAGTGTGCTGATGGATTGTTGCTTACGTACTGGGCAGCACTTAGAGAAATGGAGGTCCTTGAAAGCAAACAGCATCAGAGCATAAATCAGCTTGAATGAAGACAGGAGCAAATATAGATTTTGTGGTAAGAACGCTCAGGAGATTGTTCTTCGAAGTCCACAGATTGGAGATTACATCTGTATTGATCTATCGTCAGACATTTATTGATCATTGGCTAAATGACTGTGCAGATAAACATATGTATCTTTCCACTTCTGCCACTATATCTAGCCTTACTGACTATGCAAAACTAAGTACACAATCCTCTCAAACCTTGATTAAACACTGTATGAAGGTTTATGCAGTAAAATTGATCCAAAATAAAACACAAAAATTAACTTGACACTGCTGTAAGAATAAAATGAAGCCCAACTAGAAATATTCCAATTTATTTTCAACCTTTTAAGTAAGCTTTTCTATGATTACCCCTGCAATTCTGAAATCCCTTCACCCTATTTCTTGAAATGTCAGACACATAGAAAAAAGAATAAGGAAAAAGAAAACAAAAAACACAAATCAAGATACTTAAGATTTTCAAATTGTAGAGTACTGTTAGCAATAATGGATATCATACAATATAGACAGCTTGTCTGACAAGCAGGAGCTGTCAGTAAATTCCTGAAACCATTTTTAGTTAATCTTATCTATTCACACTCTGCAGTATGATAAAAAAGATCCTCTACCCTAAGCAGCTGGGATACTTAAATCCAACATTTCTAAGTTACAGGCATACAAGTTTAGTAAAGCTTTCTTTCTGCGTAGTCTGCCATTTACAACACATTGTTTTGATGAAATCCTTAAGTAGCTACACTCAGTACTTGTACTCAAGAATAATCACTATTTCATCAAAATAATCCACAATAACCACGACACAAGATTATATAAACCACAACTAAATGGAAAAGGAATATGTCAAAGAAATAACCAGTTAAATGCAAAGATGAAACAAGCAACCACTGAACTGGAAGTCTAACTTTAATGAGCACAGCAGTATTGCTGTGGACATCAATAAAGGTTTCGGACAATAATAACCAGAGAGGTTCATGAGGCTCAGCCTTCACTAATCAACATTCTCCCATATCCAGAATACAAAATGGTACACAAATATTCAGTACACCATCAATTACCCATGCCCCAGATGGATATCTTCAGTTAATCTCCACCCCAGAAGCAAAACATTTGGTAAGCAAGGAGATTAGAATCTTCTGTAACTTCCAGACACTTTCCCACCTCATCCTTTCAAAGCTAGCCAGGAGGAACACCCAAATTTAATCATTCCTACTTCAGAATAACAAAACAAACATACTAGAAATGCTTTCTACCTTGTTCACAAGCTCTCTCTCTCAAGGAGTTTTTCTTTCTATCATCCTCTGGTATTTTTTCCCAGATAACTGAGGAAGTCCTTCAAACCTGTAACAAAAAGAAAATCCCCTACACTTCTCCAAGCCATCTGGCCTCCTGATCTTTCTCTCTCCAGCTGCTGCAGCTTGTAATTAGTCCCAGCTGAATGGCTAGTTAATCTTCTTCAGCAGAATCACAGGAGGCATACACATTTCATTGCAGAGCATGGACTAGTATGTACTGACTAAAAACAGTTTATGATCTCCCTTACTTTTTCCACATAACAGATATGTAGACAACTGTTGAGGAAACTTAATGACAGAAAGAGACTATACAACATTTTGTGATAGAGTAGAAGCAAAGAAAATGTCTGTGTTCAATGTTAATTCAAAATTAAAATGAGCAGCAACTAAGGCTTTTCCACTGGAAAAATAAATTGTTAGCCCTGAAAATAAAATAAAGACTTATTTGCAAATAGCAAATGCTATTTCTGTAGAAGATGATGTCAGAAGCCAAAGGTTAGAATTTAATATTGGAAAGAAGATTGTAACGTAGGAAGTGTTAGATCAAGAGAAATTGTGCTCAACTGGAATTCAGAAAAGATACCTAATATTTAAAGTTAACTTAATGTATAATATGCCACTAGAATGAAAATACCTGCATTAACTATATTATCACAAGCACTTTGAGAGAACTGCAGAAAATGAAATACAGAAAAATAATGATTATTTTGGAACAGAAAAGCCTATTGCTTATATTTTATTTTGTGAAAAAAGCAAACTAATGAGACTGTAAAAAACTATATTTTCATTTCATGGTTATAGCTCCAGTGAAATGTCTAAAACAAAACAAATTTTGTTCATTATTGTTCATTATTTATGTTGTTATGAGAAACCAAAGTTGGTTTATAACTATTAATGCAAATTACTCTCACTGCATCCATATACCCATATTATTACCCATATTTACCTCTACTACAAAGACAGGCTGAGGGAACTGTGCTTGTTCAGTCTAGAGAAGAGAAGGCTCTGAGGAGACATTGTACCTTTTCACTATCTGAAGGAGGCCTACAAGAAAGATGAGGAGTGACATTTTACAGGGGCAGATATGTATAGGACAAGAGGGAAGAGTTTTAAACTAAAAGATGGGAGATTTAGGTTAGATTTTAGAAGGAAATACTTAACTCAAAGGGCGGTGAGGCACAGGCTGCCCAGAGAAGCTGTGGGTGCCCCATCCCTGGAGGTGTACATGGTCAGGGTGGATAGGGCCCTGGGCAGCCTGAGCTGGTGGGTTGCAGCCCTGCCCACAGCAGGGAGCTGGAAGTAGATGATCTTCCAATTCAAGCCATTCTCTGATATGATTACATTCAGAGTGCTTCCAGGCATTTCCAAGGAAATCTCTGGGTTGCAGCAGTGGTGAAACTCCTGTGCTTAGGGGACAAAAACAGTTGTTCCCCTCTGCCCTGCCCCATCCTTGGTGTGCTTCTTGGAGGGTAGATGGGGGCTTAATTTTATGCTGCTAACATGAAGATCTGTCAGCTTTCTTGATTCTAAGCACATTCTTTCTTTAAAGAAAATATATATAATATATAATATATAATATAATATATATAAAATATATATATATATAATATATAATATATATATATATATATATATAATATATAATATATATAAAATATATAATATATATATATATTTTTTTTTTTAAAGAAAGAATGTATATATATTTTTTTTTAATGACACATACATATTTGGATATCTGGAATGGAATTTCATATTACTTACACCAGGATCACCATGAACAGTTATTTACGGACTTTTGGGTTTCCCCATCAGGATGCCATGATTCTGGAACCAGGAATACCCATCTGCAAAAGCAGAAAGAGTGAAACACAAGTACCTTGAAAAGCAGTGCTTTGCCTTCACCTAGGATAGATGAGATCTGTTTTTCTTGGTGGCTGACAGAGAGCCTTCCCTCACTGAAAGCTTCAAATGCCACCATCGCTCAGAGATATCTGAATTAATATCTCCAGACTAATGCTGTGTGGTTTCAGTATTCATTTGGATCGATACAGCACAGCATTCTCAGACATGTCTATGTACTCCACAGTGCTACTGAGAGTTATGTATCCATATCTATATTAACAAAAAAAAAACAACAACCCACCAACAAACAAACAAACAAACCCCCACCATTTTAAATACTGCAAGTGAGAATTGCAAATACCATAATGCTGTGTGTGGCACACAGAGGTATTAGGTAAAAAAAAAAAAAAAAAAAAAAAAAAAGGTGATTGGCAGCCATGTGTTCCTAGGTGTGCTCCTTATTTTGCAACTGACCTGCAGAAGGAGATGAAATGAATCATTTTTTATCATTTTGTGCCTCTGTTAGCCTATCTAATAGATAAAGTAACAAAAACTTCATTTTTCTTAAAAAGCACTTGGAGATAGATGGAGGAACAGCAAAATACTTAAGAGCCAAGCTGGGCACAAAAGGTTGCAATCTGATGAATGTCTTCCAGAATATCTTCACATCATTTTTTTCGTCCCTTTAAATAACTATAATAAACATAATGTAATTCTTGTACAGAATATTATATTTGATGATACCATTTGGTGCTGTAATTTCTGTGAGGATCTGAATAGAATCATGTCAATTTTAGCTTTGACAAAAATAAGGCTAATAACTACCAATCAATCAGTTCTCCTCCGAATTCCTAAAAAAAAAAAAAAAAAAAAAAAAAAGAAAAAAAAAGCACTATATAGGCATACATTACAAATAGGTACAAATACTATCAGTTGGATGTGTTTACTTTCAAAAGATTCTACTGTGAAGACCTTTCAAGTAAAATATTAAAAAAAACAACTATACTTACATATTTCGTACTGGGGAAAATGTTTCTGTTCCATACACTGTTCCACTCTTGCAGTCAAGTTTACACCCTATGTGCTATACCATGTGGTTAAGTAGTTTTATCAGTGTTAATTTCTCAGTTTTCCTTCTTATTTGAATGATAACAGCTGGGAATGCTAGCGTATTATAAACTGCCAATCTCTTAGCTGCAGTTACAACCATTAAGTAAACATCAGTTATTAAAATTAAGTCCGCAGCATGCTGAGAAGCCTCTGTTTTTCTTTCGATTACAAGTAAATGTGTTAAAAATGAGGATGGTGTACTCCTTTGCTGCTTACTCCTGCTAATTGTAAAATGCACTGTTTATAGTAGTTCAAGACATCTAGCACAATAATAATCAGCACAGCATGTTATTACAAAGAAAGACATTCTGATGGAAGATCTTTTTTTGGTATTTTCTTCATGTTGTTAACATTTTACATGCAATAATGTTTTACGCCAATGTATTACTTTTAATGATGAAATAATTTGAAATTGTCATGAAGAGAGATCTAGATACCTTTGGTGAGAGAAAAACCATACTAATAGTTCAAACCACATCCAAGATCATTACAAAGTTAAGGATTATAGAAATATGAAAGAATAGGAGCTAGACTGAAATGCAGCAAAGAAGATATAAAGAAAAATATAAAGAAAAAAGCTGAGTTTAGATGGACAAGCTATAGCTGTACATAGTTAATTATGTAAAGAAAAAATTGAGGGAGATGTGACTTTCCCTCATATCCTGGCATTAGATGGGAGTCTGGCCAAAATTACAGAAAGAAATGTTAATAATCTAGCTATGATCAGTCAAGGAGTATTAACTGAAAGAACTGTCAGTCCTACTTGTTCAACAAAGAGATTAATCTTTGAATAACTCAAATTTACAAGCAAGTTATTAGAAAGAAGAACAAGATTTTTTGCTCCCACCTTCTAACGTGACAGGAGACCAGTTCTTTATCTCTTTATTCCCCCATCTCATCCCCGTGATGAGGATGAGGCCAGGCCAAGGTTCATACGAAAAGATTAGGAAATAATATTGAAGATAGATTTCCTCCTCATTGTGTGTAGGATAATATATGCATCTGAAAAGGCAACATTCATTGTTAAAATCAAGACACATTCATAGCCACAATCCTGTTTTCTTAAGGAATGTGCTGCAAAATTGCCTTCTTTGCTTCAAAGCATCTGTGCTTCAAAGCATTGCACAAAGTAACAGAAAAATAGGCATCTGCATTGCAGGTTTGAGTTAACACCCTTTGATTTACTCATTTGTTTTTCCTTATGTATTTCCTTCCCCCATCCACAATCCTCTTTTGTATGTTTGACTGTTTTGTTTTCTCACACGCTCATACATACCCAAAGTGCATCAGATACCTGGTATACGTGGTACTAACTGAAAGTCCTGTTGTGTCTTGAGAAAACGTTGTTGATCAATATCAATTCCATGTAACTTTCTATGTGCTCTTTGATCCTTCTCAACTAGTTATTAAAAAAACATGTCCTTGTGTTAGTCATCTAGGCACAGAATTTAGGGATTGAATTCTGCAGTAGCGATATGGGCACAGATAGCGTGAAAAGGAAAACAATTCCATCTGGACATGTAACACTGATCGAAGGAGTTATTTTTAAAAACACTTTTCACTTAGGTTTGTAGGTGTAAAATGAGATAATAGATCTTTTCATATATATATATATTTTTATATATAACTGAGGAACACCCTTCAAGCCCAAAGAGACTGTTTCAATAAGTAATTCTAAACCGATGTAGCTGCACTGTGATTATTCACAATAATTTATAGTTTTATCAGCGATACATTACAGGGTATATATAAACTAGAGGCAGATGGACTATCAGCAAAGGTAGAAATATTATATTTATCTTGACAATTTTCACTAGATCCGTTTGCTAACACATTCAGACTGGACACAGAAGACACTAAGAATGAACTAGAAGCTCTGTTCAGATTTTAGGGAGTGTATGAGAATCTGGCCCTGCACTGGTCCACAGTGATTATGTGAAGCCACATCTCTGCCCAACACAACAAATGTTGTCTGTCAGAAAGTCATAAAGAGAGAGTACAAGATTTCCATTTCATTTGTTGTTTTTTTTCCCCCTACTTCCTTTATCAGGTCTTGTTTCAAGTATAAAATTATTCTCAAGTGGGCAAGCGAATTTTAATTTCCCACCTAACAGCATATTTCCATCTAAAAAAGTGAATAGCAGATTCTTTCATGATCTCCAAATGCTTGAGATTTATTTGAATAATCATGCAATTTCAGCTTATTGCCAACCAAATCTTAGTGATCTAAAGCCTACATTTATAGAAACTTATGATTTGTTAGTGCCATTGCAAAGTATCTGTGGGCACCCTTGGAGTTAGATGCTGTTAAAAATAATATTAAATAGTAATAATAAAAATGTTTATAATAATACTTTATTTTAAAGAGCTTTTACCCCAAGCCAATCAATAAAAGCCCCAGAAATTAAGTACAGTTAAAATATTAGGAATTAGCTCCATGACCATATACTACATTAGCTAAATCTTTTGCCTCCTTACTTACTGATCATTCCTACTTTTCATTAAGCGTACTGAAAGTATGTTTATACATTATAGATCTGTGGAACTGGAAAGCCTACTAAAAATGAACATTACAGGACAGAGATTTGAGGATAACCAGAATAATAAGCAATGTGTCACACTGAAGAACTAAAGTACAGAATTAAAGTGCAGAATATATCTATCTCATAGATGTTGATTCATCAAATATTCTATGAGTCACTTATAAAAGAAGCCTTCACACCATACAAGCTCTGTCTGATATCCTTTTTGGAAATGCTTCTAATTTAAATGAAAGAAAGTATATGAAATCACTGTGCATATTGCTGTTTATTTTTAATTTTCTATGGGTTATAAAACGCGCACTGAGAACCAAACGCAAATCGTTTCCTCTTCAGTGTTGCTGAACAAGATATCAGATTCTTAATGAGGAAAAAACAGAACATCAGTTTGTTATGCATCTTATTCATGAGTACATCCAGAAAGGATGAATAGATGGCTGACTGTAATAAGGAATAGCTAATGATACACAGCACAGTAGACATTTTCATTATACATCATTTCTCTTCAGTTACCAAAACTATAGATTAGCAATGATGCTGGGAAAAGGAGCACACCTGACATTTTGGTGCTCAATTCAGCTCATACAAATGAGCTAATTTTCAATAGATTGTTGCAAGCTTAACAGGATTTCCTGAACATCTTATATTTTCGAATTAGAGATGCAGAGAGCAAAAGTATAGGTTTCTTTCCTTTGCATTTATTGTGTATATATATATATATTTAAAAAAAAGTCAGTGAATGATACGTCTCATTTAAATGAGTGAGATACAATGGATGATAAAGATAATAACAATAAACAGCACATTCAGCGTGCATGACTCACTTGTTTTTCTTTTTGGCTCTAAAGTCCTAACAAAGGCCTTACCACAGCACAGGAAGACTTGAAGAGCAATAAAAACCTCACGGAACTGTCTTTTGATGTTGTTTTAACCTGAGTGGAAGTAAAACATGCTAACATACCCTGATGGATCAATGCTCATGTTTCCTAACATGGAGAGCTACTTTAATCTCAGAATTTGATAACAAGTTTTAGTAATTGTTTATAAAGTATCACAACCATGAAAACATTAACTCATTTTTTAACCTTGAAAAGTTATGTTTATCATTGATTCTTAGCTATGGTGATTATTTTCAAATAGGAAGGTGAGTATTCCTAAATATAAAAATAAGAAACTGCTTGTGCTAAATAGGCAAAATGAATTCTGAACCATACACTTCTACACCATCTTACCTGTCAAATACTTTTTGTCCTTCTGTCCTCACAACAAATATGATTATTGCCAAATGCATGATATGAAACCCAGGGCTATGCAGCATTTTCTTTACTGATCTTTCCAAAACTGGTTTAGTCTCCCACGAGACTGAAATCTGTCTATTGGGAGAGAGAAAAAAAAAATCGGGGATCAGAATATTATACTCCTCCTGTAAAAAGTATTTTGTACAAACTGTGAGAAATTCTTCTAAAGGGACCAGTTGTTTCTTTTCTACCCTTATTGCTATAGCCAAAGCTTGAATGTTTCATTATTCAGTGTGTTTCCAAGGGGTGTTTTATCCTGACAGGTTCTAGATGAAATACCTGTAAATCTTATAACACAAAAAAAAATCTTAGAAAATTTCTTGCAATTGTATACTTTCAGTCAGAACCAAAGATTTTGCTCCTACTTTGCACCAAAATGTAATGAGAAAAAAAGACCTGGACCAGATCACTCATGGATATAGGGATCATCCCGCACGAGTACAATCTGCAATAAAAATAGTTATATTCACACATCACAAAAAAAATATACTCAAACTTAATTCTCTATTAAGCTGTTAGAAATTATTTCATGTTCTAGATGAAGAATAGTACAGTTTTTTTATTGTAAATCTCTTTTAGTTGAGAATACACGTTCACCATTCTAAATACATGGAATCGGATTCTGCTTTAGAAATAAATTAACAAATGTTAATAAAATATGCCTACGGTTTCACAAGTGGGTGTGCAATTGGTGCAAAGGGTCAAAGAGCTGCTTCTTTTGCTAACTGTAACACCTACAGCACTGTCTTACTGCAGCACATAACACTTCATGCATGCAACATGCTCTTTAATTATTCATACGCAACTAAAAACCAGAAAAGAAAAATAAAAATGAACAATTTTCTTATTAGTTCGCTGTGCCCATTTTCACTCACTCACACACACACACACACACACACACACAAAAAAAAATGCCTCTAGGAAGTAGGAAGCAAAACAATGGGAGACTTTAGGAGTAAAGTTGATACACAGAGCCAGAAACACAAGTGATAACGAGGACAGTATACTTGTCTTTTACTTTGGAGTGACTACTTAGCTGTGTGGACTTCCAGGGAAGCTACAGAGAAACAGAGAAACTCAGATTTATCTAGCTCCAACTAAAGATGAGCTGAAATTTACCAAAATTTCAGATTTCTGAGCAATAGCGTTGATCTCTCTGTATGGGAAACTGTTGATCACAACCTGAACCTCTGATTGACCACCTGAGGCAAGTAATGAGTCAGCTGCAGGAGCGCAGGTGAAGCCAAGCTCCACCCCTCCGAGACCTCAGTTAAGGGCTGACTACCACTAAGGCAGGATCTCTTTCTCTGGGGATTGCTCCTGTATGGAGTTCACTGCTAGCCTTCAACATCAGCAAGCATTTTCCATTTATCATAGATTATCTTTCTATCATTATAATCTTTTGTATGAAACATCTGTATAGCCTCTGTTTACCTATTGACTGTATAACTGCACATCTCTCATTAACTCTGTTTTACTGTACAACAAGGCTTTGGAATAACCAAACATGATTTTTCAATACACAATCCTGTAACAATCCATAGCTTTGTTTTTGTTTGTTTGTTTGTTTTTTACTTTAGCCTCTCTCCCTTTTTTCTCCATGTAACACCTTTGAGAACAAAATGTTATTAACATCCTTCTGTATTTCTAATGAAGAATAATAAACTGTTAAATTATATATCTATCATTTTGCTGTGTATTTTATGTAGCGAATTGGTAAAATGTTTGACAGTTGTTCTCATACAACATGAGTAGAGAGTTGCTGAAACATGGCTGGTGAATGAAGAAGGAATGAAGGAATGATCTATATATTAGAGTATATCTACTAACTGACTGGTGTCTTACCAAAGCAAGTAAGTATTTCTTTACTCTCTGTTTACTACAACAAGATTAACAGCCTATGAATGTTTCTGGATACCTTTGTAAAACACCAAAAAACCCCACCCACAAAACAATTTAATGTTATATTCTATCTGACAGAGATGTATTCTGAGATGAAGTTGCTGTTATTGTTTTTGTTTGCTTTTTGTTTCTGTTTGTTCTAAATGTTCATGCTTATAATCAGAAAAACAAAGAAAAACTCAGACTTGAAAGTGAGATCCAGTCTCCTCCTTTCCAAAGTTTTAGAAAGGCACAATCTTGATTCCATTCATCTTCTGGATGCTATGAGCCAGGTCTGTTCCTATTTGTCCAACCAGAACTTTGTATCTATGCTCATAAGAAATTAACAAAGTTAGCTTTAATCTAAATCTTGACTAGATGCCTGCAACCTACTCAAAGCTCAGTTCTCTGATCTACGTTACCTACAAATTGACTGAAGAAGTGCCACACGCTGCAATCAGAAAATCAAAGAAGGATAAGGCATGCTTTGGATTTCTGAAAAGCTGACTTCAGACAAGCCCAGAAAAATAATAGGGATTCCCTGTTGAGTGGAAACAACTACAGACTAGAACCCAAAGTTAGAAAACATCATCACTGGGAAGTCACTGGACACACTGCTGTTAAATAAGACAGATATTAAAGATATTATTGTGCATTTTTATCAGAGAATTTGGATAAAACTCAAAGCGTTTGCTAACATTACTAACGTATCTGATTCCACTCAACAATATCAACAACCATGTTCTTATTTACTGGAGACGTGGTTTTTTGTATTCTTTAAGCTTCTCAAAGATCACAAATAACTTCGAATGCTATCCAGCAGAAGACAGCTGCTAGCAGAAGAGTGCTTCTAAACAGTATTTTTCAACAGTTACCACCATTAGCAATGTATTTTCACCAGTGATGAACAAGAGCCATGTCAGATATATTGTCAGACTGCCCCCCTGCTGTCATCTGCTGTACAGCAATGAAATGTAACAATATTGGTGGGAAGGTTCAACCTCTACCGACATACCACCACTGACGTTGTGGGCCAACATAATAAAACAGGCAGAATCGCTTTTGAAGCAGTCCTTATACATTAAAACCAGATTTGCCTTTGATGATAGTGAACTGTCTAAAAATAAGCTCTGACCTTGTAAGAAATTATGGTTATATGTTTAAAGGTCTAACATTTTAAGCTTCAGTGTCTTCATTGCATCAGTTTGTCTAGGTTTAGGCAAAAGAGGACAGTGTGGAATGTCTCAGTGTCAGCCAAATGGACATGACTTGTTTTGCAAACTATGATAAGATACCCTATGAAACCTTAGATACTATGATAAGCATAAAGGTTGGTTCTAGTCCACTGAAGGCATACCGGGTCCAAGATTGGATATGACTAGATCACAGGTCAAACACACATTACACTGTGTTGGTATACTTGTTTTCCTCTTTAGGATTTATCTTCTTTTTAATTTGATGTATGTGGTTGCAAGGACTCTTGAACACTAAATAAATCTTAATCTTGTGCTCAAGTGAAGAGATAGCAGAAAAAGTGATTATACATTATATTTTCTAGTTTTCCAATCAGCTTACCAGATTCTTCTTTTTTAATGTGTACAAGTAGCAAGAGTCTACTAGGTCAACTAGCTTATAATTAATTATTGATTAGATATTACAACTGTATGTGGAGATTCATTTGGAAACCAAAGTGCTTCCTTGGTACTTATGTTAGCATTTATTAAATATGCATTATTAATCTGAATTATGTTGTGTTCAAATGTAAGCCCTTAGAGCAAAGATAATGATCACAGCATTAGTATTTGTAAAACAAAATTGATTTTCCAACTTCACCAAATTAGCTGAAATATGGTACGGATTGCTGGTATTGAGGAATGACTGCGACTAGAGAAAGTTGACAGGCTTAAGGTTCTAAATATACCCCTGAAAAAAAAATTATTACAGTGGCTATTGTAAGTAACAAGAAGATTTAAAGATCTTTGAAAACATTCTTTAAGAAGCCTTATTCCTACATTGTGAGTCACACAGGAGTCCTTGCAACGTTTATATTTTTAATGTAAATAATTTGTTTTTCATACACAACGGCTTTATAGAGAGCTGCTTCAGTAAAGTCAGTGTTTGGATTTTTCACTATAAAAATCAAAATAATTTCATTTTTGTCATGGTTAAATGTAGTTATATAGGAAATAAAAATGATTGCTTAATGAGAAATATTATGGATAATATTTATTATATTTGTGTGTTCTAAAATTTGGCATCTTAAAGATATTTTGAAATCTCATGATGAAATTCACAAATTAAAAAGAATCCTACATACATAAACTTTTATATACAGAGTCAAGTATATAACATTATGAAGCTTAAGTATACCGTACTCAAAGGAATATATGTCAAGTGTCAACTCTTTGTAGAAATGGAATCAAACATAATTTCAGTAATCACAAACAGCTGTAAGTATCTTATGAAAGTGCTAGATCATGGACTTTTTTAACATTATAACTTACAATAAATAGAATAAATAAATAGAAGCTAGAAACACCAAACTGACCCAGTAGTGTAAAGGAAAAATGTTAGACATCTATATTACAGAGACAGAAAAACATGTTATCAAATGCATGAAACTAAAATCCATTTTACTCTTTTTTTTTTTTTTTTGCCAAAACTATCTACTATTTGCATGAAACATATTTCTATTATATATTACTTTAACATAACAACGTGCATTTAGGAAAAAAAAATTAAAAAAAGCACTCATGGTAAAAAGCTTCACAAAAAATGTAGGTAGGTACTAGGTGGGAGATGAAATATTTGAAAATACTGTTCATTCTGCTTTTTAATTCCTAAGACCTCAAAAAATACATTTAAAAGCAGGGGAGAAAGAACACGCAGATTTGTTACTTTATAATTATGCAGTGTGAAAAGAACATTTTTGAACACATGGATGGAGCTAAGAGTTTAAAACCAGACCTTTGCCTCACTCTAACATGGCTAAAATCAGCTAAGGGATGGTTTACTCTTTGTTTTGTTGTTGTGGGTATTGTTTTTGGCCACAGACAAGGTTTTTATAACAGGGTCAATAAACACAAAATGTAAAAGTAGCACCGCAATAGAAAAGAATATGGATATTTGGATTTAAGTATGTTTGTTATACCTACTAACCTACTTACCACTTTGCATGAATAAAATATTAAAAAATGACTTTTGGGCATACTTGTCTTGAGAATTTAAGTAAGGCCAAGAGCATAGTACTGTTTTGATGTTTGGTTGCTTACACTATGGGAAAAATGAACACTAAACTGAATGCAGCAGGTTTAAGACATGTTTGCATGCACACACATATACACAAATTACAAATAAAGGGCAGGCCAGGGACTAGGAAATATCCTTTTGCAAAATGTGTAACAGTTTTTTATCCTTACACCTCATTTTATGTCTTCATTGTATTTTGGTTGTTTGTCTCTCTTTCCTATGATTACTTTTATGCTCAGGTATCTTTATGTTCTATTTCTGCTCAAAAAAATTGACAGGAATTAATTTCTAATTTACACCAGTTGGAACAAACAAAGAGGAATATAAATAAAAATGTAAGCTCAATGCAGTGTATACTAAAGAAAAAAAAAAGAAAGAAAACATTTTTAATCTTTAAAGTGCGACTTTATATGTTTTTTTTCCATATGTACCTATAAGCATCCACATGTATTAAATACAGAAGACCTTACCCACTGTTCTGCAAAAACAATACAATCCGATTTTCAGTGAACAATGAATTGAATAAAGTCCCTGGAATATAAGAAAGACATTTTATCTAATAGAACGCACACTATTGGTTCACATCTTTGAAATTAAACCAAATTATTTTATAGGTGAAAACACCTTTCACATACCTATTCTTATTTCATCGCATATTACTGAAACTTCAATTCTGATCAAAGCTAATATAATTGTATACAACAAATGATTAAACTTAATATCCCTTATTACAGCTCAAGTGACAAACACATTTTATTTAAATGAAGAAGTTTCTACTATTTCCATTTTAATGTATTATTGCATGGATTTCTCTCTTATTTTTATACAACTGCAGTTCAACATGTTTCAGCAAATAGAACTCACACATCTGTTTTCACAGTTCAGTTGAATGTGGAATGAATGTACTTTAAAGAGTTAGAAGGAACAGAAAAAGAAAGATGAATTTTTATTACACAAGGAGTTTGTATGCTTCTCTTATCCCTAACCCTTCAATAAAAATCATACAGATATTTTCAACTGACTTAATATAGCTGTATGTATGGTCTGGAAATATGCGTAGACTAAATTAACAGTTTACACCAAGAGGTTCCCATGAGTATGTACTGTATCACATCAGTATGCATTCATTATAAATACACACACACAAACATCCTGTCTTCTTTCTTTCAGGAAGGTAATTCAGTAGATTCAGATCACAGGGTACCAGCAAAAGGAAAAAGGGAGAGAGGAGAAAACAATGAATGACAAATGAAGCAAAGGAGAAAAAGAAGAGAAAGAGAAGAACCTGCCATGAAATTATAGCTCAATCAATTGTTGAGTTATCCTCTGAATGGCAGTTAGGAACAAGGACGCTGGAAGCTGTGTCATAGCAGGTATAAAGATTTGGAGCGTTATTGAGGTTAACAGTGGAGGTGAGAATTTACTCCCTGGTATTTTGACAAAGGCCGGATTTAAGTCAGAATATCCATTCTCTAAGGAAAAAAAAAAAAAAAAAAACAAACCAACCAACAGCAACAACAACAGAAAACAACACATTTCATTCCTATTTAGAAAGAAAATCAATAGTTTTATTTCCTAGGAAATACAAATTCATTCAAAAATCCAGCAGCTGGGGGAAGAAAAGATGGAAAGGGTTTCTGTCTGTCAGAACAAGAATGCTTGAGGGTGGCTGTACTCAACTACTCTGGGGAAAAACAGCCTTCCTTATATTTACACAGACCACAAGAGACACACGTATTCTCTTTTTCAGTAGAAACAATAATGAGTGCTGGGGATTGTCCTGTTCAAGGCTTTCTCTGAGGCATTTTGTTCACATTATCATACAGTGATTACAGTCCCATTTGTCTGCATACCAACAAACTACCATCTCCGCTCTCTTTCTCCTCCCTCCTTTTCCTTTTCCATCTTTCTCCTTCAAAAACATTCCTCCTGAGAGCTATTATGCTTATAGGTACAGTCTAGCCCACAGACATTAATTTAATTTAGTGTTGCTAAATGACTAAAATGTTATGGTGTTTTTGTGTTTTTATTTCAGTGTTTTTGTTTTTTTTTTTTTAAGTAGGGAAAAGAAATATTGATTTCTAATTTGATTAGGTTATAAGAGTTACAGTTTCCTCCTTTCAGTTGTTAACTAAAGCCATACCTATCTATCAATTATTGTATTTGGAGATAATGAGTGAATGCATAGTGATATATTTTCATTGCTGTCACCTGTCATGGTTATTTAAATCTAATTTCAACATTTATGAATAAAGCCAGTGTTTGTGTCCTTACTCAGACATTAGATCATTGCTTGACCATGTGCAGGCTTCAGACCCTTTGTATGATGAAACGAGAAAATCCAAGTCTGAAGGTCCAATTATTGCACCCTTAAATAAATTTTTTCATCTCTTTCTGGAATTTGAATTTCAGTTCCACACTAGCCAGGCTCTTTGTAACTTCAGTATGACCCATTCCAGCCTGCATTTATTCAACACCTAGGTTCCATGATGTGTGAATATATTATAGCAATCATTAATAGGATAGGGACAAATTATTACAACAACAAAAAGTGACAGTATGGGCACTGTAACTTAAAACAACAAATGAGTAGTTTGAAAACTGATTTTAGGAAGATTGCCAAGAATCAGTTTCCAGGACAGAAAATGTCATTCCTTTAAGGTAAGCTTAACATCTTAAGCGTGTTTGATCTAGTGTATAAAAATAAAAAAATACAAGTTAGTTAGCTCAAGAGCAATCACTTTTAGAAAATACATATGCATCTAAAAAAAGGTAAGAAAAGAAAACGTGCGACTAATAAACGTAATATGTTTCTCACTGTTTTTAAGATTGGGTTTATCGTGTTTCAAAAAGAAAACATACTCAGATGTATTGTCTAGAGCTTTATAACAGGTTTTCAGGATGATATAGGGAATATTTGGGCATTCAGGACACATATTCATGTATTGTAGAAGACTAATAACATGCACAATGAATGTACATATAATTATGTATATAATTGTTAATTATTTAAACTACATATCTGAATATAGAGTGGTATTTAGATAAGGGAGCTAAACAATTGCAGTGAATCCTAGCTGGAACTGAAAAAAAAAATAAAAAATTTAAAGGAATAACAATTAAAGAATAAATAAAAGGCAAAGTGTAAAATTCTCTGTCTAGAGTTCCTTAGAATCATTAGATCTTTGGAGGAATAAATTACATACTCTGTAAGATTCACCCCCAATTATGTTTATAATTATACATGTGCATATATAACAAATACGTATTGTAACACTGCTCAGTCAAAAAGTGCATAATAAATGTGAGTACTTAAACTTTGGGTTTACATTGTAACAATATTAAAGTCTTCTAGCAGTATTTAGGATGTATCTTCAGATAAATCTCATCATCAAACCCTCACAAAGTCCTAAGAAATGGGTTTAATAGGTACATGGCATTGGTAATGTGTCTTGTTCTGCTGTTTTGTTGAGCTAATATGAGCTGCTTCATTCTTGCCTCTCCCAGATGCTAATTTTCACATCTAATTCTAGGAAAATAAATATGATATATTGTAACATTTATCTGAATGTAAACATCAAAGCAGAAAGCTAAACACATATAGATAAACAAATTCATCCGGAAAAGATGTTAAAGAGTGTCAACATTTGCTAGAAAATGTGGTCTTCTTAGAGATCCAGAAGAGCTCCTTGCTCCTACCTGAGCCAGAATCATAAGTGGAGGACGTATGAGGGATCAGAGCAGCTTTGCACATTGCCAGTGAAATCAGTTACAAGTCAGGAAAAATGATGAAGCAGAATACATGAAGTTAGTTCCAACTCAACTAGTTTACAACAGTATTGCAAGTTCTAATATTAACAATAATTAAAAAACCCACCAAACTTATGAAGGGCATGCTCAGTTCATACATAATGGTTTATCAAAGCCCATCTGGTAATAGCTAAATAAAGCATGAAACTTTGGAAATGTTCAGAAAGTGTCAATCAAAATTCATTCTGTCTCAAGCTTTGAGTTGAAATGTCAAGAAGAAAAGAAAAAAAAAATCACATCCAGTGAGTGAATTGCCTATCATCCACGTGCAATAAATGGTTCACTGACTGACTTATCATTGAAAGAAAGAAATCCATTTGTAGGCTGTAAATTACTAATCTGAAACTTCCAAGCTAGTAGCTTTCAATGCTCTTTATTTCAGGAATGCTGACAAAAAAACAGGGTGATGCATCTTTTTTTTAGTGTAAAATATGTGTTACAATTTAGAAATATTGATGAAAAGTGAAAATCAATTTCTTCTGTCATACCTTTGTGCAGAGATCATTTGGAAGGTGATATGCTGAAAGTCCAATCAATCTTTTGTTTTCCAGAACCATGGAGGGGGGGGGGGAGGGGGGGAATGGTTAAAGAAAAAGAGCAGAAACTTTAAGATACATATTTTCATTGTCCTTATTTACATATCTTATATATATATATATATATATATAAGATATATAATATTCTTGTGTATATATATATATATATATATAATATATATATACATATTCTCTCTCATTCAGTTCCAGATGAAACACAGCTAAGATACATATAGTTACTGGCTTCTGTGGGAGTTGAGTTGCAACAAACTTCCAAATCACAGTTATCAGGCTTTTTCTTGCAACAGGAGATATCCTGTGGCAAGTATTAAGTGGATTCCACATTTTGAGGGCATTTTACAGAATGCGGATAACAGTAGATTACAGAATACTGATTGAATAATGTAAAAATTGCTTACGTGTCTTGTCATGTTGTGGCAAACATATTAGCCGATAGAGTATTTGCAGAACTTCAAGATCACTGGAAATTTAATCCAGAAAATAGACAAAAGTATATACAGAAGTGTGCTGTGACTAAATACTTACATAAAAAGGCCCTGACATAAATAAGTGATTGAATGAAATAAACAGTAAAGTGCAGTCAAATAAACAAGACAAATCTTATTTCATGAAAATAGATTTTTTTTTTTCATTTCCTATTTGTTAACTCAGTCAAATTCAACAAGGTATGTTTTCCCTTGGATATATTTTGGTTTGTTAAAAAAAAAAATAAAAAAATAAAAAAATTCCATGCCTATTTTCAAGGTAGAGCAATTCAATTTTCAATTTTAAAGCTGCAAAAATAAATAAACATACAAATAAGTAGTATAGATGAGATAGACGAAGTTTAAACATACACATGCATTATCTGCCTTTGATCATTTTCTAGCTTTATATTGGAAGCTAACAAAAATCACAAAATCAATTTACCTTCCTTGTTTTTGTCTGCTTCTCATCTCACAATCTGAAGTTGTCGTTCTTGTCTTCTTTAAATTCTGTTCATGTAAGGGTAGAAAAATATAGAGCTTAATTCAGACATATTTTATAAATACCACAGTACATCATGCTTGCAACTGCACTTAATGTCACTCTCCTTGAGGATACAGATCAATCGTGTAAAAAGCATGTACCTGCTTTTTGCAGCTTGGGGCTTAGGTGCCCCAGTATTTTCTTTGTAAATAGTTGGGAAAAAAAATGCCAGAAAGCCCCCTTGGGCTCCCACATTAGACTCATTCCTGCTCTCTCTTCTCAAGTCATCACCAGCAACTCCTGGCTGCCAGATCAATCTGCCTTCACTCAGCAACATCCACCTCTTCTCAGAGGTATAATTTATTTATTTTATATATAGTTTACTTTCCCCGAGATTATAGATTTTCATTTTATATCTATTTATCTTCAAGCAGCAGCAACCACAGTTGGACTCCCACACTGATCCACAGATTCCAGGTATGTTCAAACAAGACACTGTTTACAGAAGAATGAGGAAAGACCTGAAGATTTGCTCAGCATTTACTCTTATCCACCTGAACATGAACCGTGTAAGCTGCTATACAAGATCTCACACTTAGTAAGGTCAGAGATCAGTAGCTACAGTCTCACATTTTTTGAGCTTTGATTCAGTCTGCAACTATTTCTTAGAGCTCCCTTGGTTACTCTCAAATAAGTTTCTGTGCTAATACCCAGAAGATTTTCCATACAATTCCTAAGAGCTGTACTGCCACTGCTTCTTTTACTAGCATCCCCCTTCTCCAAGTATAATGTTCTGTATGTTTGTAAACCTCGAACCACAACAATGGTTTTTAAAATGTCTGAACATTTTACTCACATAGAATTTCCTATATTTCTTGGTAATTACATAAATTATAAGACCTTTAATACTATTCTGCTTCCAGTTAGATTAAGAAAAACAAAAGTAATGCAAGGATACTGTTCTTTCAAATACTCTTTTTGAAGAAATGCGTATATTCTGAAAACATTTGATGTGTGCCCCTGAGTCACGGGGACAGGTTTCTTACAACATTGTGCAAGCAGCCTTTTAATAGAAACTTTAGAAAGGGAACTCACACTCAAATAAGTGGTTAAATCTTGAAACATTTATAACATCTTTTCCCCTTCTTTCTCTACTTCTTTCATGTTATCTGCACTTTGAGTTTGTCTGATTTATAGTCCACTTGGACAATAAACTAGTGTCACTGCTTTTTCATTATTTTGTTTTATTTTTGCATCTTTCCCCATAGCACTAATTAACTCCTGCATTGTCAAAAATCTAGTTGTATGTACAAAGTGGGTTATCAGTGTTACAAGCAGTCAGTGGCTGCAGTCAGTGGCATATGCAGATGCTAGCATATAAGATAGATATATATAATTTGATAGAACATAATGATTCCCAGGAACTTTTAAAGTGTCCAATTCCTATTCTTGCTTGTATCTATTTAGATCACATATAATAAATTGGCTTTCTTTTCCCAATCATAGATACCAATTTGTCTTTTTCAAGTAGCTAATCAGTGCCACAGAACTTCTTGATAGCCACCATCAAAAATCAGACTTTTAGTTACAATTCTTGAAAATATGAACAAGTGGGCATAAAAGCAGAAAGAAAAACAAACAAACAAACAAATAACAACAAAAATCTCACACATTAAGTACCAAAACCAATGAAAGGGGATTGCTTACTGGAAAGAGGGATAATTGAATTGTTAATGTGGAAGATCACAAAGCCAAAGCAAAATGGAAGCCTTAAGTTCTGACAAATATACAGTGGCAGAGATATAGAAACAGCAAAATATCCTAAGAGCTATCTGCCATTCAGGAACAATAGAACTCTTCTAATAAATTATAAAATTAATAAAGCCATGCTTAGAACATTAGATTCTCTTAAAAAGTTTCAAAAATGCACAATAAATCTGACATTGCATCTGTGGTTTTCAAAACTTTGATTAGAGAAAAAAAAAATAAAAAAAAATACAGCAATGGTGCCAAGAACAGAAATGTACAAGTTTTTTTGAATTTTATGATTATGTGTATATTTTTTGATGGGAAATATATCAATACCAGATAATAGTTTTCAGTGTTGAAAGACTGCATTTGAGTGACAAGTATAGCTGTAGTGCAGAGAGTTCATTCAAGAGTTTGGATAAACTCTAAGGTAAGTCACAGACTCCATGTGTCAGATACAGTTCTCCACCATTTATGTAAACTAGCTGTGTTAAAGTAAAAGCATTCAATCTCTGAACAAGGCATGCACAGCATTGCTCAGTATATGCTCTGTGTGATGCAAGTAACTAATGAACTTTCCAACATCACAGGCCATAGATGAACTAAACTCTATGCCCTTTTGCTCTCTTTTTATTATATTGAATCATTTTGTGCCACTGATTTTTAAAATAGAATTCCCGCAGAACTCAGTGGGGTTCTGACTGGAAATCAATGGTATGATACGTCCCTAAGCACTCCTTCTGATGCAGCAACAGAGATGGACCAAAGAGGTTAAGAAAGGTAAAAACTACCTCAGCAAATAGGCTGCAAACAGACCAGAAAAATAATAATCTCCTTTCAGAGATACTCCTTACACCAGTTGATTTCTGCTAGCAGAAAAAGCAGTAGTTTCTCTCAAAGATCTCCTCCAGCTCTGTTGGTTGGCTAGTGTAAGAAGGAACAGAAATGTTGTCCCAGTTGCCCACGGGAGCGCCTGCACTCCACTTCCCTGGGTACAGTCTTCCAAGACAAGGACTGGTTTGTCGTTCATCACCTCAGCCCCTTCAGCCAGCCAGTAAGAGATGTCAAGGTCCAAGTTCTGTAAATTTCTGCATACGCTGGAAAAACATGCAACAATTTGACATAGCTTATCGCTTTTCTGCTCAGCACTTCCAGATGTTTGCAGAGAATAAACAGGACACAGAAATTTCACAAATCTTTCAATATGAGAAATAGACTGGTACAGAATTAACAGGACTCAAAAAGATTTTACCCACTGTGGACAGTGAAGACTGGAAATGAACAGAGTGGGTTCTCCTTCTACAAGTAGTGAATGCAGCTGACCATCAAGCAAATTGTTGGGGTGAGAAATATAGGGTCTTTACTTATTTTCATTTCACTCACTTTTTCAATGCAGGTTTGCAAAATTCAGTTAAAAAAAGAAAAACAAATATGTTGAGGAGAATGCTTACAGGAGTTATTCATTTATAAGTAAAAGACAACCCAAATAATACAGTTTTGCTGTAAGGGTCATAAATTGCTGATTTGCGACTAGACGTACAGCTAGCAGAAACCAATTTTTTTAATGGCTGGGATGGAGTAATTTATATTCTAAGGGGGCAAAAGATATATAGTATACTACCATATTCCCTCAGGCTAATTTTAAATATGGCCTAGCTCTTTTCCCTTCCTAGTAAATTATCAAAGACTGATGATGAAAGTGCGCTGTTTATTCCAGAACTGCTCTACTTATATTTTGCAGCTAAATTAACCCTACTTCCACATGGGGAGCATGACTCCAGAATCCAAAGCCTGATCACATCAGTCTTGCTCTCCTATTTTCCATGTCACTGCAAGCCAAGCTGAAAATGAAATCAGTTCATAGAATCATTAAGGTTGGAAAAGACCTCTAAGATCACCTAAGTCCAACTGTCAACCTGTCACCACCAGCGTTGCCAACTAAACAATGTATTTAAGTGCTACAACTATATGTTTCTTAAAAACCTCCACCACTTCCCTTGGCAGCATGTTCCAGCACCTCACCACTCCCTTGGTGAGGAAATTTTCCAAATATTCAACTTGAAACTCCCCTGGCACAACTTAAGGCATTACCTCTCATCCGATCACCGGATATACAGAAAAAGAGACTAGTCCCCACCCCACTACAACTTCCTTACAGGTAGTTACAGAGAACGATAAGGTCAACCTTAAGCCTTCCCTTCTCTAGATCAAACAATACCAGTTCCCCCACAGTTATGCTCCACACCCTTCATCAGCTTCATTGTCCTTCTCTGGACACCTCAATGACCTTGGCAAACTGGGCAAGCTGCCCTTAGGCTCATCTCTAGCAAGCCTCGTTTTATCTCCTTCCCCCTTTAAACTGAATTTAAAGAGTTTTCAGTGAGCCCTGGCTACTCTTGGTCTAGAATACTTTTTCCCCTTTGAGACAGGGGAACTCTATCTGTCTCCAGCATGCCCACTACCATATAAACTGCACTGTGATTAAACAAAGAAGCAAACAAACAAACAAAAAACCTGAATTCCATAAATGGCACCAGCGTCTTTGCCATGTGTTGATCAGGTCAGTTTTCCTGTTCCTCTCAGTATTTTCCCCTGCTACTGAAGAGACTGAGACAAACACCTGTGCTCTTGCTCCTTCAAATAATTGCCCCATTGCCCCCAAGTACTCTTTTTTGTTGCTCAGGATTGATCTCCCTCAGCATTTCAAAGGAAAATAAAACTAACATACAGAACATTTTGATTTATTTTTTGTATTTGATAGAAGTGGAAGACAGCCTATATCAAGAGTAGAAAAACACCAACGTAAATTGAAATAAGCCTTTTCCCCCATGACCTTGTATGATTCCTCCCTGATTAGAACAAGCTTCTTTTCAATATTAGGTGCTTAGTAACAGAAAAGAATTTGTAATAGAATTTCTAGTAGATGAAGCATCTGCTTTTTGCTTTCAGGAAGCAACATTTTCTTTTGCCCAGCACATACTTTAATTGCCTAGGATGCAATTTCCCTTATGAATAATTTGAATACAGCTGACTTTTTGACTAAGCAAATTTTCTTCAGAACTCAAATGATGTGTGCACTGTAAAATATGGAAAACCATGTGGCAGGGTAGCAGAAGCAAAGTGATGGAAGTATAGCATTAATTTTAATGTCATTTAAGAAATAGCAGAGGTTCTTATTCCATCAGTGACACATGCCTCTGACCAGATGTGTAACCTACATTTCAGTTCACAGTTGCAAAGCTATTCTCTGCAAAGTTCCAGTCACATCATCCTACTTAATGTTGGATTTCCCATTACAGACTCTCCGTTAGTTGCTCCTAACAGCTCTGCAGAAAATCGACTGCCAAGAGGAGTTTGGCTACAAAGCTCTATCTCTATCAGTCAGTTCGTTACTGTCTTTCCCTCATATACTGCACTCCTGGGACCTTACTCTTCTGACTTGAAATGTGAATAACTTAACGAAGACACCACTATGTCCTGCAGTGGAAAAGCAAGCCTTAGCAGCTATGATTAAATTTTTTCAGTTTTCTTTCAACTAAAACATAACAAAGCAGGAAAAAACACACACACACACAAAACAAACAAACAAACCAAAAAAAAACAAAAAAAACCCAAAACCTGAAGATCTTCTTTTCCTATGTGAGTGGAAGGTGTGAATTTACAATAAGTCATGTGAGAGAAGGTTAGATGCCATCTGAGAGTCATAGATAACTTATAATAACTAAAAACAAGATCACCATCTTCCATTAACAGAATCAGGCTATAGACAAATGGAAGGTTTAATGATACAACAGGACCAAAATAACGCCCAATAACACAGCTTTGTTGGAATCATCAGTCTATATAATTTAGAAATGTCCTGAAAATGCACTGAAATAATTTGTAGAAGCTGTCTTATCTGCCTGGTCTAGTAAATAAATTCAAATGCTAATTATTACAACCTTTGAAAGCAACTTTTTTTTTTTTTTTTTTTTTTTTAAATGTTGGAACCATTTCACCAGGAGGAACTTTATTTTACAGAGTTGTTGGGAAAATTTGTCTACTAAGGGAAATAAACCAGCTACTTCCGCAGACTCATGAACTACTTTAGCAAATGAATAATCACTAAGTACAACTTAATATAATTTCAAATTATTTGCATTTTTACATCTGTAGTAGCTAAGCCATCTGTTAGACTTATTTTTTAATTATTTTTTTTGATTCATCAGGGGTATACACTCTCCTCATCAATGCCTGTTTAAAAGTAAGACTGTTCAGCGAAATGAGTCAGATTAAGAAACCAAATTCAGCAGTTTTTGATCTCTCTTCCAAAAATCTAACATAAGATTTCAGTTCATTGGACCAGATACATACGCAAACTGAACTCTGACAGATTAACATATATTCTATGATGTTAATCCTTACTGCTTCACGTATTATTCAGATTTATTTTTAAGTCCCATGTAAAATCAATTAAATCTGCTATGTCTCAATTTCCTATTCTGATCCTGTATCAAATTCCATTTCATAACAATAACTTATAATTGTTGTTCTCTGTAACAGTTTTACCCTTCATTATAAGAGATCCTGATTAATTAAATAAATTCAGGGGAAAAAAAAAAACATTCACATGCAAATGACATTGTCAGTTAAACAGAAATACTAATTCCTTTGGCAAATAATAAAAAACTTAAGAAAAAGGAAAACTTTATATTTTATTATTTTAAGTCATTTAATTTTCATGTGTTGCTGACCATGCTGAGCATTTCCCTACATCTAATGAGGAAATAGGTTCAGAGTTTACGTGATATGTACTATTTCAGACCAAAAGCAGGGGAAAAGTAGACCCATGTCATTCTCCCACCCCTTCTATGTCTAGTGACATAGTGCTGTTTATTGAATAGAAGAATTTCAAAGAAATTCACTTTGAAACCTGGAAAAAATGTTTCCCCTCTGGAGAACACTGCTAATTAATTCATTAGTGATGAAATGTATTAGTGATGAAAGATGTCTATGTATTTAGGTCTATCTGCTGATTAGGGAAATCTTCTCTTGATGTTGGAGAGCAAATTATTCCAAGAAATTAATGTATATAAGTATCTGTCCATCAGGAGAAATTTTAGTAAAACTCTAAGGGAGCAAACTGAAATGAATTCCTGAACTGTTTCTTAGCGTAGACAATTTTCAATATTTAATAGGCACACACAAGTTGAAAAGAGGACATAAGTTTTTGGTTTGCTTTTTGCCCTTTATGATTATGATGATGAGGTTTGGATATTTTTTCCTCATATTTGAGATTTGGATTTTTTTCCAAATACTTACCTATAATACTTATCTATAATAATTATCTACCATACTGTAAGTACACACATTTAGAACTACAATATTAAAAAGCCTACCTCTGGAATTAACAGCTAAATATAAGCAGCAGTTGTGTTTACATTTAGTGTAGGCAGGGTCAGGGAATTAATGTGTAAAATGTGGAAATGTACATAAGTTCAGTGATTTTAACCTTTTTGAAGTTTGAAGGTTCAAACAATTTTCTGCAAAATGAACAGATCCCAGTAAGCACACTACAGGAAGATAAGTCTATACTCAATATTACTTTGACGCAAGTCATTATGAAGGTAGTGAAATAGTCACTAGTAACCTTAAAAATCACCTGAAAAATCTTTGAAATTAATCACCTGAAAATAAGCATCTAGGAAACAGATCACATATTGTGAAATGCTAGAACAAGAGCTATTAGTTTAACAACTAGACTACACGGAATAGCATCCACGTATATTGCAAGTCTCCCAGCCCAAGCTACACAGTCTAACCCTCAATTCTACACCTGGGCTGTGAGTGTAGATAAAATAAGTGCTACCTACTGTACAGAACTGCTATGGTGGGTAACTTTCAATGGCACAGAGGAATGCAAAGTACATGGCTTGCTTTGGTTTTGAAACAAGCCCAGTAAAAGTTGATGCACCTCATTTTTACCTTGGAATTAAATCTGAAGGATTGTTATGCAACAAACACAGTTGTACAATCTCAAAGAACCACTAAATGGAATGAATAATTTCTGCCTGAATCACAGTGTAAGCAAGAAAACAGAAGTAAGGAAAATTACATTTGGAGCAGCCATATGCATGTATTGGATATGAAGAAACTGATAAAATGAAGCAGATATTCAGTTTGCTCATCAGATTGGCCTTTTTTCCCGCAGCATCTCATTTTTTGTTAAGGAGGAAAGGAGTCTTTCAATCACAAACAACAACAACAACAAAAGAACAAAAAAAAGAAAAAATTCCATTTCCAGTTTCCAAAATATTATTTCTCAAAAGAAAACCTTTGTATGTTCAGAGATTTGTGTGTTTTTTTTTTCTCTTATTTTTCACCATTTCTGTAGACATTTACATTTATCTAGTGTAAATAAACTAGGCAATTTCCAAATTACAAACCTATGAGCCTTTGACTTGTTTAGAAATATAGGCTAAGGATGAGCTATCACAGACTTGGGCTTTCTGAAGCTTGTGAGCATTGAGATTAACTTCATTAAAATGGTAAAACAAACCAGGAGTGCAAGCAGACCTTGGAGAGGATAAATATGTAAAACCCACAACTATCCTGCAAGAGATGAGGACAGATTATACCTTCAGTAATGCCCCTTGCCAAAATGCTCCCATATCATGACAATGGGAAGAAAAAAAAAACAAAAAAAAAACAACACACAACAGCTTTGGCAATGTACCATAACTTTCTAATCCAGGTCTGTGACCGAAAACATAGTCTCTCTTCCTTTTATAATGCAAGGGAAAAATAATTTGCCCTCATCTTTTACCAGTGCATAAAGACAATTCATTCATTTCCATATATTCCATATCTCTAGTAAATGCCCATTACCAGGAAAAGTAAGGAAAACAAGCAGAATCTGGAGTGGCAGTGATGTCAGAGCATCAGGCAAAGAATAAATAATGTACATGAAAAAAGCATAAGCTATTTTCTTACAATGGACTAAGGAGAATAATGATTGGAATGGACACAAATTCAAGAAATATCTTTCCTAACTGCAAAGAAGATTAAAATGAACAATAAAGTAGCATGGTGATGACATCTTACTTGCAGTTTGCATTAGTTTTCAATGAAAAAGTATGTACTATGAAAGAAAGGTCTAATGGAATGGCAGAAAGAAATGAAAAATAAGAACCAGAAGATATCCATTAATATAAAAAAAAATTGAATACAATTCAATATAAAACAAATAAGCACATTTAGTAATATATATTTTTTTTTTCAGACTGAAAAAATATATAGATCTGAAAATAGACTAGTCATTCAGTATAACTGCAGTGGGATAATAGGCAAATTGATGAGTTCAGAAATCAAAGGACTAACCTTGTTCAGGAAGTACTTAGGAGTTACAGAAAGCTGACTCAGACACATGACAGGTGAAACAGACCTGCATGTAGTCCAAGTAGCGTGACTTACTGCGATTAATGAAATTACTACACATTCAGCTAAGGTAATATACCCGAGACCTAGTGAGCCTAGCCCTGATAGTGTGCTCCTGCCATTATTACTATTTCTCTCAGAGAGGGAATTTCTATTACAGTCACAAATACCTCCTGGAACTAATTGGCACTCTTGGCAATGTCAGCACAGAGGGTAACGAAATACCTTTTGAGCCTGAGAGTTTCTGAAGAGGCAATGTCTCAAGCTCAAAATCCAGACTCAGTAATGAGGCAGGGTAAGGAAGCTTCCTACGCTAGTGCTTGTCCCTCACCTGTCCTCACTCTAAAGAATGGGATTCACCCCTACCTCTAAGGAACCCAAGAAGCCTCAAAGCAGAAAAAGCATTAACACTGCACTTCACCAGTCACAAGGACAGGACCATAAAAAGTTTGTAGTAAGAGCTGCTTTGGGACCCGCAACCGCTCTCTTTGTATTTCACTGCTAGAAAAAATGGTATTTAAAATCAAGCTGGGAACATGACAGACCAGCCAAACATCAGTCCCTGAAATTCATCACTGATCCTAAGTCAACATTGATATTCCACCCTAAAAGCACAGTGTTTTTTAATATCTTAAGCATAGTTTGAAGGACTTTTGCCTCCATTACATCTGCTAAATCTTGAGTTACTCAATTTAAACAGCATTTCCTACTCAGTTAAGTTGCTATTTGGAAAGAAAAAAAGCACCACAGGGGGGGAAAAAAAAAAAATATGTCGTTTTACCAAGCAAATCTGTATATTCCTATCAAATGACATCTTTTTATTACTTGGAATAAAAATAAATACCTGTCAGCTGAACTTGGCTGGAAAATTTAAACACTGAAGAGAATACTTCAAGCACTGGACCATAATTTTCACTTTCACATTACAATGAAGTGCTCACAATGCAGGATAAAGTCTTTAACCAGAGACACAAGTACAAGAAGCCTAGAAGTCTGAAAACGGTACAACAAGCTTAAACCAGAGTTCTTCAGAAAAAGGAATGTATAAACTATGTGTTCTTGAACATGAAGTCATAACTACAATTCACTTGAATTTTAACATTTTCAGATAGATCATTACATTCTGGCTACCATTTAGATAAAAAAATAAATAAATAACTTAGACACTACGAGATTTTGCATAACTCCAAACATCATATACTGCTTTGCATTTAGTCTAGGTCTGAAATTAGACATTCACCAGCAATAGTAAAAAACTTTATTTCCTCTTTTCCCAAGCAGTGTCATGCAACTCTGTAGGTTGTGGAGTCTGAATGACAGACTTTTCATGGTAACTGTAACTTGATTTAGGTAAATGGACAGCTAATCCATTGCCTGTGAAAGATGCACAAGCAAGTCAAAACTTGTCTATAGTTTTCTCTTTTCAGAAACATTTTGAATCTCTGGATTTTGTTGTGAGATATTTTTGTGTTTACTTGGACAGTAAAGATAATTATAAACATTTGAGATAGTTGGTATAAATATAATTAGTTACTACAATTAGTTAATAATTTATCATGTTTTTATTGCTAACAAGGAGTCTTCCAGATGGAATAACATTTAAATAAAAATATCACCTCTGAATTTATCTCCTGACAAAATTTTAATGTTTGTGTAGTTTGGGGATTTTTGTTTGCTTGTATTTTAAGAAAAATGTGTTATTTCTGCTAACTTCTTTGAAATGATAACCCTGTGTAAAATCAAGAACTCCTTAATATGTATAGACTTCAGCTTTGGTTCTCCAGTTCCTTATTTCTTCCAGTGCAGAATATCTCAAACTATTTGCATTCTATTTAATATAATAATTGCAGACAATGGAGATTATCTGTTTCCTCTCTAGTAAGTCACTCTACATTTTGCTGCTTTTAGCATCTTCAACATCACTGAGGTACATTTCAGTTTGCAACCTACCAGTACTAGTTTGTACTGAACTTTTTTCAGATCAGATTAAAATAAGCACCAGATTACATCTATGCCTTGTCTAGAAAAGCTGAAGACTCCCTTGGATTAATATTTCAGCAACTCAAATATTCCATGGTGCTTTAATAGTATGCCTTCACAGTAATGATCATGTTATATGGTAGATTTATTTAAATAGCAGGATTTTTAGGTAAGAATATCCTTCTGCATAAAAATGAACTTAATTATATGGAATGTAATTTTGTTCTATATAGCAAATGAAGTTTTCAATGGTCAAATTTTGGCATATATAAAAATTCCAGAAGGCCAGCATTTCCTTATTCCTCTTTTAATAGACCATATAAAAATATATATTACTTATACAAAGGTGAAAGCAGATGAAAAACAGAACAGAAATCCATACTGAAATGGAAATAAGAGAAGAGAAAAAAATTAATAACCAATACAGAGTCTTTAACATTTTTTTTCTAGAGTAGTACAAGAGAAAATTAAAATGTTTTGAGTTTTCTTCCTGACCTGGTCAAGGGTTACAATAGTGAAATAATTCATTTTCCATGGAATAAATTTACCACCAATATTGGTGGATAAATCATTGAAGATTAGTTAATGTAGATTATTAAAAATAAACTGAAAACAAAACAAAACAAAACAAAATAGGTAAAATAAATATATTTTCTGTTGTATGGAAATCCCAGATGAGCTACGGCATTCAAGTCATTCCCTTTTTACATTATTTTCTACACATCTTCAGGGAGTCATTCAAACTACTCAGCAATGCCTGTAAGTAAACTATGCCAGACTTCTTGATTTATCTCCACACAGGAGGAGTCAGAACTACTATGCCTCAGTATTACTTCAAGTCTATCTAGATCATAAACATTTAAAAGTAACAGAAGTCTTACTCTGTCTGAATACACAGTGTCTACCACAGTTTTAATGACAGTTGTATTTTAGCTTTTTGAATGTTGGAATGATATGTAACAAAGCAGATTGTTTAGGATACCACAAACATCTATGTTTATATCACATAACTATAGTAATATATTTAGTGCATAAAAATATACTAACAAAGGTGCTCAATTCATATTTGACATAAGAAAATATTTCAATAGGGATATAATCTCAGTGTTCTGTAACAATATCTACCTGATTTATCTATAACTTACTTTCTTAGTAACAAAATGTTTATAGGTATTTTCTATTACGGTGATAAGCCTCATGGGAACTCTTAAAATACATGCAAATACTTAAAAATATAATTAGCATATACATCTGACAAGAATAATGTAACCACTGAACTCATATTTTACTGAAAACAAACTAACTGTTGTCAAGATTAAAATTCAGCATTATCACATATCCACAAAATTTAAATCTGTCTTGCAGATAATCAGTCTGAAACACACTCTTTTCTTTAATGGAAAACAAAACACAGGTTATAAAACAGTCAAGAGATAGGATAAGATTCAAGTGTGGACACAATATTACCCTGAAGCAAATTATGTTTTAGTAATAACTAATAGAAAAGGACCAAAACTGGTCAAACTCGTGGATTTGTTCCAATTTAAATAAAATAAAATAGTTGGAAGTTTACTTAAAGTTTTCTACTAGCTATGTATAACTCTGATGTTAGCTTTTATGAAAAAGATTTGAAATACATTTTTAACATATCTCTAATGAGTTTTATAACAAGAATTATTCTGTGTATTACTGCTGTTAAGACAGCTGTTCTATCTATCTCTACTTTGCTATCGTCTGATTGCACATGGAACATAAAATGAATGAAGAAATAGTATCTTAATCATAGAATATTACTTTCTGATTAATATCATCTGCTTCAATACACATATCAAAATTCATAAAATTCATTGATTATTCAGGCTCTGCTTGTAATGAATTGCACTCCAGACAGCAGCAGCAGATTATCTAATCCAACGTCTGTTACTAGAGTGCAAGAAGTGCATAGGAAAATACAATTCAAAGTAAGAAAAAATAAAAACAAAACAACTAACCAGGCAAGCAAAACTGTGACCTACACTTTCTGAGTACTTGTCAGAGTTTCTTTTTGAACCTTTGAAAATTGAAGTATTTTTTACACTTCCTTCATTTGTATCCAGCCAACTTCATTGTCCTTTTTTCAAAAAAATGATGAAATACTTAACAGATACGTTAGCATACAAATTAAGCAATATATTTAAAGACAATATATTTAAAGACTTGGAATTATTTTCCAAGATTATACCTTTACATACATCATACATTTTTGGTTCCAAAATATCCAATCTCAAGCAACTATTTTCCTTCCCATTATTCATAGAAAGGGTTGGATTGGAAAGGACCTCAAAGATCATCAGGTTCCAACCCTCTGCCACAGGAAGGGTTGCCAGCTGCTAGATCAAGTACCACATCAGACTGCACAGGGCCCCGCCCAACCTGGCCTTAAACACCTCCAGGGACAGAACATCCACAGTCTCTCTGAGCAGCCTGTTCTAGCACCTCACCACCCTCCCAGTGAAAAATTTCCCCCTTACATCAAACCTAAATCTTCCCTCCTTTCTTTTCAAACCATTCTTCTTTGTCCTATCACTATCAACTCACGTAAAAAGTTGTTTTCCTTCATGTTTATAAACTCCCTTTAAATACTGCAAGGCCACAATGACGTTTCCCCACAGCCTTCTCTTCTCCAGGCTGAACAAGCCCAGTTTCTTTAGTCTATCTTCATACGAAAGGTGCTCCAGACCTTCAATCATCATGTCCCTCCTCTGGAGGCTCTCCAAAAGCTCCACATCTTTCCATTGTTGGAGGCCCTAGATATGGACACAGTACTCCAGCTGGGGTTTCACAAGGGCAAAGTAGAGAAGGACAATCACCTCCCTGTCCCTGCTGGCCACTCCTCTTATGCTGGAAACCAGGATATTGTTGGTCTTCCAGGCTGCTGGCTTGTTCAGTTCCTCATCTACCAGGACTCATAAATCCTACTCAGCATGGTTACTCTCAAGGAGTTCTTCTCGCAGTTTGTATTTTTACCTGGGATTATCTTGGCCCAAGTGCAAAACCATGCATTTTGATTTGTTGAGCCTCATAAGTTTCACAAGGGCCCACCATTCGACTTCATTAAGGTCCCTGAGGATGGCATCCCTTCCTTCTGCCATATCAGCTACACTATCCAGCTTGTGTCATAAGCAAAATTGCTGAGGGTGCACTTGATCCTATCATCTATGTCATTAATAAAGATGTTAAAGAGTACTGATCCCAAGAGGGACCCCAGGGGGACACCACTCATCACTGGCCTCTACTCAAACATAAAACCATCAACCAGAACCCTCTGGCTTTGACCTTCCAAACAGTTTCCTATTCACTGAATAGTCCACACTTCAAATCCATCTCTCTCCAATTTATAGATAAGGATGTAGTGTGAGACCACATCAAAGGCCTTGCAGCAATCCAGGTAGATGGCATCAGTTGTCTTCCCTTTGTCCACCAATGTCATAACTCCATCATAGAAGGCCACCAGCTCAGTCAGGCAATACTCCATCATGTACGAGCAAATGCAATTTTTTTTTTTTAATTATTATTATTTTTTTTTTTTCAGTGTCTGAGAAATGTTCATCAATACTGAAAAGGACTTATCAGTCTGGTATCAGTAAACATGTAAATTTTCAATCAACTGTAAATGCATTTGATTTATATATTGTTTCTCTCTTTCAATACTGTTATGACCTAAGCCAGCAAATTTCACCTTTAACTTACTGCAGATTGGGTAGTAACAGTAAGATACACAATCACAGATCACAGTGATGGAAAGTCTTTCAATACAGAGTATTTTACCTTTTAACGGATTTTAATCTGACTATCAAGAAGATTCCAAGACAAAACATCCTTGCTCTTCTCCCCAGGAAACAAAAATAAATTCAGAAAGGAAGGCAGATTTTCAATATCTAGCAAACAAGATCTTCTGTACCTCAGCCCAGTATGAACTTCAGAGTGTAACACTTCAACATGGCCCCTGCAAATTTACTTTTAGGGTTTTTTACTGCAGCGTGTGGGTAGAGAAAACAATGAACTGATGGTGATTAGGAAGGAAATTATTTATTTCAGAGGTCTCATAACCATTTTAAAAATAGCTGCATTCTTTACTTTTACCACCCTCATCGCCCTAAACCATATGTAGTCTAGCACCTGCTGGCCACTTGGCTTTCCCCTAAAGAGCTACACATCTAAACATCTTACAAAGTTTAATAATCCTTCATACCTGAAAGTCTGTTTTCTTGATGTCAACTCTACCTCCCTTACTTGACTAGCAAGAGCATCCTAATAGCAGCAAACTAGCAGAAGCTCTACGTGGAGCTCAGCCTCCTCTTTGTAACTGACAGCACAACAGTCATCTACCTACTGACGCTCTTTTCTTCAAGACAGACAAAAAGAGAGAAGACTTCAGTGGGAGGCAGCAGTTTATAAACTTGACATTTCAGTGCACGATGTTCACTTTCATCAGCAATAAGCTCTTGACTTTAATACTGAAACATAATGAAGAATAGCAAAATCAACACTGACACTGTGTCTGCTTAGACTCGTGTTGCCTATACGTTCCCACAGAGTAGAATAATTTTATCACTTTTTTTAAAGCATTTTGGCATGAATAAAAAATACCTTTAACTAGAAATACTCCTTGCCTATAGTAGTTAATTTGATTTTTAAAATGGAAAAGTCGTATTAATTGGTATCTTCCTAAACAATAATAAACCAGAGGCGGAAACTCATATTGTGACCAACTGCAACTAATCACACCATTCAGATACACTCATACAAAAGGAACCAACAGTGTTTTTTGCAAATATGTTTTCTGTTTTATGGTTCAAAAAAAATCACTCTAAGGCTACCAAATAAATTAGCTCTGAAGCTTTTCAAGGATTATAGAAGATGAACTGTTCTGAGGTTTAGCTTTGTGTTATCCTTACAGCTCTTTCCTGTTCTTTTCTCTTTCATATTTCCATATTCCAAGAGATGGAAGCTGTGTGAAGATGAAAATATAATTTTCACTTACTACATCTGTATGTGTGTATTGCTACACTTACTATGGATGTGAACACAAGCATGTTTTCCATTCCACATCGCTTACTGATGTTTTCCTCTATTTATTTCTCTTGATGCATCATTCATAATAAGAAAATGAAAACAACAAAAAAATGGAGAAAAGTAACACTATTCAATAACAGCAAACTTGTCAGCAGCAAAATAGCAAATTTGTCTGGAAGTTGGAAGACCTGAAGCAGGTAGTTAGGCACAGAAAATTAGACTTATGTCTCTGCCAGTTTAGCCGGAAGCAAAGTCCACTCTACTTGATTTTCTAAGAAAAGGGAATCAGTCAGTTTCCTTCGTTTTAACATGAATTTGTATCATAAATCCATCACTGCAAAACTGATACAGTGTCACAGAAAGTTTGTTTTAAGGAATATTTATTTACAGAATAAAATGTTTAAATAAAAATTTCAACCATCATTGCACATCTTTTTAGAAAAAAACTGAACTAATTCCATGATTACAATACTATTTTATTGACAAATTTGAATATCAGTTGCTCATACCACAGTTGAAAAACATGAAGAGATTCCTTAAAGATGCTTCATGAAATGGTGGTGGTTAATGTTTACAAACATTTTAGGAGAATTTTAAACAACTTGAACATTTAAACACATCAATTCAGACAGAATGCAAAAAAAAAACCAAACAAAAAAACCACACAAAAAAACCACAAAACAAACAAAAAACACCAAAACCAAAACCCTCAAAAAAATCACACACACATACACTCCCACTCCTCCTAAAGAAAAATGCCAATTGCCCCATCCCTCTCCCAACAAAATGCAAAATCATTTTGATTTGCACAGCATACACTGAGCCAGTATGTTCTGGGTTGTTTTTTTGTGGTTTTTTTTTGCCACCAGCTTAAGGAATATATATATTACTGTGACTGCAGCATGCACCATTTTGTCTACATTGTGGTTTAGTCAGTAGTTGGAAATTAATAAAAAAGAAAGTATGTGGAAAAAAACCCCCAACAAACTGACAGATTGCAAAAGAGCAATATATTAGTAACTGCTACTGCTATAATAATAATAAGCATGTAACAATTTGTGCTTTTTGACCTCCCTACTGTAGCTGAAATAATGTGATCTTTTGCTTGTCCTTCTAATTTCCAGTTTAAATATCTCATGATATTTTTTATTTTCCTTTACTGAAACGGTTCACCCTCAGTATTTTCTACTAAGATATAATTTTAAGCTTCAAATTCATTCATTCAAATTCAAATTCAACTTCTAAAGATGGATACCCCATTTTCTTATATAGCCTAGTGGAAACAGCACTGTATCAGAACAAATTGACTGTATACAATTAAGACCAGTGAAGTTACGAAACAGGAGGAAGTCCCTTCCTCCTGTTTTCTACTCCCCTAAGCAAAGTGATAAAAATATTTAAAGTGTGGCAGAGATAAGAAGCAATAGACAAGCTTGCAGAGGCTACACAGACCAATCATTTCCATATCATCAGTATAATTAAATCCACAGGCCTCAGTTGGAGAGAGAAGTGGGGAAAAAAAAAAAAAAGAAAGAAAGAAAAGAGTAAAAAAACGTCATACTTGGGTCTAATGGTAGTGACAGTGATGCACCAGGCAGAGAACATTTGGAAAGAAAATTACTAGATCACAAGGGAAATCCTACCTTCTTGGCTGCTATCATCTTGTAAATCATTCAAGATCCATAATGCCATTGAGTCTCTTATTTGCTTAAGTCTATTTTTGGTCTCTCTTCTTCTCAAATGTACAGCAGACACACTCCAATAGCGCCAATAATCTTCTTCAATTTAAATCAAGTCAGTTGAGGCACAAAACTGCTGGGAGCTGTGGAATCTACAGTGATTGCAGATTACGTGATTTTACTCGGGCAAAGAGAGATTTTACATTTTTATTCCCTCCCCCCTCCTCTCAATGGATATCAGAATTCTGAATATAAACATTAAAGGCAGTCAGTATTGTATGTACATTTGTACACGCACTCATGTTTTTAAGATAAACAGAACAGGAGTTAATATTTCAGATTCTTTACCTGCCTATTTATAAATAGCTCTACTAAGTTTTGTACACATTTCCCCATTATAAAAGCCACCGAAAGACTTCAAAATGAATAAAAACAATTAATTAGAACAAGCTTCTTCTTTTTTTTTTTCTTTTTTCTTTTTTTTTTTTTTTCCTACAGGATCAGATCAAAATTTTAAAAAATATATTCAATATCACTGTTAATGACTCCTGTCCATAAAACTTCTCTAAAGCTGACTTACATTTAGACTTTCATACAAATTAATTGCTTAGAAGAAAGGAACCATGGTCTAAGCTGCATTATATTAGAGAGATTAATACATGATTGATAGATGGTGCAGCAATGGCCATATTTTTTCTTCCCTTTGAAATAAAGTCAACTCAAAATTGACATCTCTGAATTATAGGGTTTTCTGAAGGTTAAGCCATTTAGGGGGAAAAAAAATATATATCATTTTAAATGTTCAGATCTTTATTACAAATCTTACTTTTATTCCAGGTTCAGTGGCTTCCAATGGTATTGTAGGAGCCCCACACAGAAAAAAAAAAAAAAAAAGATCAC
This sequence comes from Alectoris magna, assembly GCA_030625065.1. Taxonomy (NCBI): domain Eukaryota; kingdom Metazoa; phylum Chordata; class Aves; order Galliformes; family Phasianidae; genus Alectoris; species Alectoris magna. The sequence goes on along the minus strand of CM060563.1, from coordinate 29,836,841 downwards.
AAGTATGCATTTGCTGTTGTAATGTTCCAGTGCATAGAAAAGAAAGATGCTGTCATTACTGCAAGCACATGAACTTTGATTATACTTCTTAAAGCCATTTGCTAAAGTGTAAAATAAAGTGCAAGAGGCTATATTAAATGCTTCATTGAGTTTTAATCAAAGGGAGAAATTATATTTCTATTTGTTATTTATCTATCTTCAAAATACGAGTAATATTTATGGTGATAATTGTTGAATTTCTGTAATGGTTAGCATTAAGTATGTCTAGATATTAATATAATTTATTTTTAATGAAATGCCAGTTCAGTACAGAGATTCTCTGATATACAGACCCTGCAATTCTGTGTTATAAGCTTTAGAAGCTAAACTCACTTCTGCTGAAACATGCTTTAGCAAGTAAAACATTAATAAAAAGTTAATGTTGTATTGAAGTTCTATTTTTGCTATCACCATAATACTGTTATATTTCTTACTGCATTAACTAAGTCAACATCTTGCTATAGCAGACTTACACAATCCTGAATTACAAAGGTATTACTTAGTTACTTTGAGTAGATTAAAAAATGTAAAGGGAAATTTTATTTTTCTCTGTGTAATAAAAACATGAAAAATCAGATTTTAGTAAATGAGTGGTTATAGGTCATTCAAAAGAAATTCTACAATATCAACATTCTATCCAAATATGGAAGCTAGATCAACACTTCACTGTCAAAATGCTTAAATGTTTGAAAGTGAAAATGAGAAGAAATGTAGTAATCAAATGGCTAAATAAAATATCACCTCTGTGTCTGGCAAGATCATGGAGTAGATCCTCCTGAATGTCCTACTAAAGTACATGGAAAACAAAGACAATGTGATTGGTGGTAACCAACACGGCCTCACCAAGGGCAAATCATGCCTGACAAAGTTGGTGACTTTTTATAATGGAGTTACAACAACAGTGGATTAAGGAACAGCAACTAACATCACCTACCTGGACTTCTGCAAAGCATTTGACACTGACCGACAGGACATCCTGGTCACCAAACTGAAGAAAAATGGAACTGATGGCCACACCACTTGCTGAATAAGGAATTGGCTAGATGGTCACACTCAGAGAGTTGCAGTCAATGACTCAGTGTACGAGTGGACTCTGGTAAAGACTGTCATTACTCAGGGACTGATGCTAGGACCAATGTTATTTAACATCTTTGTAGGCAACATGGACAATGGGATTGAGTGCACACTCAACAAGTTTGCAGACAACACCAAGCTGAGTGGTGTGGGAAGGGATGCCATCCAGAGGGACCTGTGCAGGCTTGAGATGTGGGCCCGTGCCAACCTCATGACGTTCAACAAGGTTCTGCATTCTGGGTTGAGGCAGTCCCAAGCACAGATACAGTTTGGGCAGAGAATGGACTGAGAACAGCCATGAGGAGAAGGATTTGGGAGTGCTGATTGATGAAATATTCAACATGAGTCAGCAATGTGTGCTTGCAGCCCAGAAGGCTGACTGTATCCTGGGTTGCATCAAGAGAAGTGTAACCAGCAGGTCAAGGGAGGTGATTCTGCCCATCTACTCTGCTCTTGTGAGACCCCATCTGGAGTATTGCATCTAGTTCTGGAGTCTCCAACACAAGGGGATTGAGCTATTGGAGCAGGTCCAGAGGAGGGCTACAAAGATGTGCAGACAGCTGGAGCACTTCTCCTATGAGGACAGTCTGAGAGAGCTGGGGCCCTTCAGCCTGAAGAAGAGAAGACTCCAAGGAGACCTTATAGTGGCTGTCTAGTACCTGAAGGGGGCCAACAGGAAAGATAGGAGGGGGGCTTTTTATAAGGGCAGGTAGTGACAGGACAAGCAGAATGCCTTTAGACTGGAATAGGCTAGATTTAAACTAGATATTAGAAATAAATTCTTTTAGAGTGGTGAGACACCAGAACAGGATGCACAGCAAGGTTGTGAATCACCCCTCCCTGGAAGCACTCTTAGAATCATACAATCACAAGGTTGAAAAGGACCTACAAGATCATCTAGTCCAACCATCCTCCCGTTACCATTGCTACCACAAGCCACTAAACCATATCTCATAGCTCCTCATCCAGATGCCTCTTGAACACTGCCCAGGACGGCAACTCCACCACATCCCTGGGCAGGCCATTCCAGCGCCTGACCATTCTCTGAGAGAAAAATCTTTTCTTTATGTATGTCTAATCTAAACCTCCTCTGGCACAACTTGCAGCCATTTCCTCAGTTTCCTCAAGTCCAGGCTGGATGGGGCTTTGAGCAACCCAGTCTAGTGGGAGGTGTCCCTGCCTATAGCAGAGAGATTGCAACAAGATGATCTTAAAGGTCCCTTCCAACCCAAACCATTCTATGATTCTATGATTTTATGATGCTATATTCTAAAGTAATTAATTAAGTTTTGCCAAAATAAATAAATAGATCAGTGAAAATTAGAGCCATCACATAAAATGAAATTTTGAACATTTTGTCTATACTATTCTCTCTCTCTCTATTTTTTTCCTCCATTTAACAACATAATTGAATGAAACGAGTTCTTTTGGAAATTACACAGTGAATAGTATTCTTCAACTGCATGTATTTTGACTTAGAAATGTTAACCTGCCCTGGTAAAAGAATTGTTCCACGAATATCAGAACAACTACTCTCATGCCAGAAGTTACAACTTCAGTAATACACATATCCGGAGCACAACATGAAGTAAACTCTTTGACTCATGTAGAAACAGAACATCAGTTGCATTTTACACTCTATCTTAAACATTGTTGTTTTGTTGTGGTTTTTTTTTGTTTTGTTTTTTTTTGTATTTAACACATTTCCTATTTATAAACCTAATGTAAACAAAAACTTACAGAATAACTCTTTTACACTGGCTGCAGCAATTACAGTGTGTTCAGTTACAGAAGGATAAAATGGGATACAATACATATCAACACTGGCTTTTATGAACTACACTTGTCCATGCCGGATTAAAGTCTAGATTTCATCAGAAATTTTCAACTGTAGGAGGAAGCAATAATGAAACTAAGCTTCTCCATCACTAATTAAATACTAAAGGTAATAATAACCACTATCAATCAAGGGGAACAAGAGGCTTCAGTACAAGTTTTGCCAAAAGACATGATGAGCTACAATAAGATTATAAAATGCAGTACCAAAGATGATTCAGAAAACAGAAAAATTCTGAAAAGCTAATGAAAGTGCCATCTAAATCATATCTGGCAAGAGTAGTATTAAAACCACATCTGTTGTTGGGAATTGGATCTCCTCTTTGAAGAGGAAAGCTACCTTTGGTTATTTGTTGTGGCTGTCATGAAATGAAACACGAAAGTAAAACTGAAATTCACTGTCATATTCCAAATCCCAAGAGACTACCCTCAAGTGCCTCCCGGTTATAGGAATACAAGACTTCTTTGCATATTTTGAATATATGAGAAAGGGGCACGCTACATCAAAGGCTCTGAGGTATGGACTTAAAATTCTCAGGATATCAAAACTTCTCACTTTCAGTGAATGGCGATAAACTAGAATGGTGCAACTGATGGAATTTTAACATGACTTTTCATAACTTTAAATGAATTAAACTCAGCAGCTGAATCTGTTTTTAAATTTACTTGGTTTTGCAAATCAACAAGAAAACTTCTATTTTGGATGTAACCTGGCTGATGTCATTACACTGAGAAAGTGGTTACTCTCTTTTCCACTTGAGAACACTTTTCCACATGCTGTCTACTGTAACACCCTTGTCTTACTTACCCTAGAAATACCTGTGTCCACTGGCATTTCTTTTTTCTTTCCAGAATTCTACTGAATTATCCAAGATTATTTGTTCAGACATGGGACAACTCAAAATCAATAAATTAGTCTCTCAAAATGGCGAGATCCTTGAACAGGAGGCCTATATCAGTGGATTTCTAACATTTGAAATTCCTGTTCCTGGTTGCAAAATATAAAGTAATAAAGGAGAACTGCTCAGCTACTCCTTGTCAGCTGATGAAAACCATCAGAGTATGCAAAAGTTTGCATATCTTAGTGTATAGTTGTGATAACAGTCTAAATATTCTGGTAAAAGTTAAGAGGCTGAAGACTAAGATAACTAAGTTATTAAGCGTCCACTTTTCCTAAACCCAATATAATTTTGAGACAGATTTCCATTTCATACACGTTCATTATTTTAAGAAATAAACTAGATGTCTGTGTAGTAACAGAGTATTAATTACGAAAGAATAAGTGTTGGAGTTCACCATCCAGAAATAATTTTGTCTCAGAATAGCAAAACCTGAATCTAATTCTTGGGCTTAAAAAAAGGGATGTAAGACTTTCTGACTCTGTGACTGTTTCAGACCTGGTATGTCGCAGATGTGAGGTAATATGATCACCAGTGTCGCAGGGAATTGCTAGAAATTTGACAAGTAACATTTAACAGATCTGGTTTTAATAATTTTCAAAGAGCAGCCAGCATCTGAAATTCACTGTATAAACAACCTTAAAATACGGGGAGAAGAAAAGAAAGAAGGCAAAAAAAAAAAAAAACAAAAAAAAAACAACTTAAAAGGGACTCCTGACATTTTATTTGTGAATTATAGTTTATGGACTTGAGAGACTGCATGGAGAAAGGCAAATTACTATCCATATCTTAAACAGTCCTAGAGACAAGATAACCCTGCCTCTTAAAGATATTCTTTTCACTGAAGTATTAAGACTAATTTCTAAGGTATGTTTCAAACCCTGCACTCTCCACTGACTGACTGCTTGCTGCCTGAGTTGGCAGCAGAACTGATGCCCCACATATGCCAGGAACACATTTATTTTAATAGCTCTCTAATGAAATTCTCTTTGAAGATAGTATCCCAAATTCTGGTAACAACGAGTTCCTTGCAGCACTTCTTCTATCAGCAGTCTCCCTTTTTCTATGAGGTAGTGACATGAGATCACCCAATACCATTGCAAGTCAGCTATGTTTTGGTTGTTTTCTCTTTAATTGTAGCATGGTTTATAAACATCCAACTCTGCAGCTCAACGTTACACAGGTGCAGAAAGAGTTAGAGCTCCCATAAAAACACATAGTTAGGCCTGTAACAATGCATTTTATAAAGTCCTTGCCAAATTTAAGAATAACATACAAGTTACTCTCTTTGCCAATAGACTAGCAAAAGAAAAGAAAAAAAAATAGAAACATCACAAGCCTCTAAAAAGCAACCCAACCACCACTGTTTTCTAGTGTACTACGAAAGGCAAGATCTTTATCTATAGTCAGGGAAAGAATTAGAAACAGACTTCATGAACATGACTGTTTTTCACTTTTTAGGGGGGGGAAAAAAAAAAAAAAAGTAGCAGCTTTTCAAGCTGGCAGTACTAAACAAGTAATCTATAAAACCTGAAGCAGTACACAACTCTCTTCCTCCAACCAAGCTATTGTTTCTGCATTGTTCCACAGCAACAAAGAGCTGGAGAGGACAACCCTGAGCTGAGCTTGCGAGGCACACATTGAAGAGGAACAGCATTTTTAACTGTTAGAATGCTTACCTATGGTAAGGAGTCTTGTGCTACATGTACTGGAAGTTATTTTGATACATCAGGAAAAGTTCAGAACGTTCCTCATTCCAGTCATGGATCTGCAGCTAGTAATCATAAAGAGTCTAACTCACACTTCATTGCTGCTGTGTCTACCAGCAATATAGTCACTCCTATTGCTGGTACTTTCTTTATGCATGCAACACAAGAAATACAACAGTATTACATACATGAATCAGAAAGACCATGACCACACTTTGAATAATTTTCAACATCTTCTTAAGTGAAGAGAATATCATTAAAATGGCCTTAAAATAACTTCCACTTCTGTAACTTCCTACAAATTATCAAACAGTTCCCAGGTTTCAGCTTCAGTAATACTACACAATCTTCTATGCTGATAAAGTTTTCAGTACTCACCTTTATGTCAGGCCATTGCACTGTTGAAGTGAGGAAGATATGTAACCAAGAAACATTCACATGCTCCCTCTTCAGCTACTCCCCATAACTTGCAAGCCTCAGGTAACTTGTAAGTCTCAGAAACAGAATTAGGTAGGGCTGTTAACCAACAGCCACTCTGAGCCCCACAAGATTACCTTTAAGGAACAGGTCATTCCTCAAATACTATAACAGAGTCCTATGGAAACTATGTAGATGCCAGCTAGCCTATAAAATAAAAAGCTGCAAAAACATCTCCAGCACACAAAGAGCATGCTCCTTGAAACCTTGCTATGTTCAAGCAAGCCTCTGAAATTCCCATTCTCTTAAATCCTCCTCCTGGGGTGACTCTTCATTACCAGGTTTTGGAATCTTTGATTTTAATTTGATTTTTGATTTTTATTTTTACAGGGGTTAACTGAGGAACAAACTGTAGTTTACTTGGCACATAAAAATATGCCTATGGAAAACGGTGTAGTAATGATCTTTCTCAGATTCATTCAAATATGTAAATTATTCTGAGATGCTTATAGTTTAATACAAGATAATACTTCAAAATAGAAATAACATTTAATTTCACTGCAATTCAACCAAATAATACACAATATCTTTTTTTATAAAATATCTCTCATGTTTATCCACCTTCACCAGTATTTTGTATTTCTCTGCAATTATGCAGGTCTGATGCTGTGGCAGTAGAGATTTAAACAGTACAAATGTTTAAATACAATCTTCAAACATCTGTGGCAGTACAGATTTAAAAGTTTCGTTTTCAGAGAAAGAGCAGAAACAGACTCTTTTTCTAAGCTCTTCCGTCCTCATTACGGTATACCCAAAGTTATATTTTCCCAGGGCTGAGTCTTTCCTATTCAGAACTGCTATGATATTCAGAGCACCAAATTTCAAAAAGAGGGAGGATCTCCCTCTCCTCTCTCCCCATTCCATGTGATATATTTTAATTTCCTTTTGTAGCTAAGGGCAAACGTCTTTCCCTTTCAAGGCACAGACAATAAAGTAATTTTATAGAGAGCAGGATTTATAGAAAGTCAGAAATTAATCAAAAGTAAACAGAATACATAAGAATAAAGTGTAGTATTAAAGCATATGCTTTCTGAATCATAATCTTCACTCATTAAAACTCACTGTGTTATGCAGACAGGATAATCTATAAGTCATTATGACAAACTGATACTTAGGTCCAAATTTGATTGAACACAATTTTGCTGAAGAATTTAGATGATGGAGGTTAAAATGTAATGATAATAAATGCAATACAATACTATTCTTCCTGGAATACAACTGGCACTTTCAAACTGAATGCATTTGTACTGGTTTTTAGCTGTTGTGACATGGTCAGGCACATAAGCACAAGATTTTTCCATGAGAAGAAGGTACTTACTTACTTCTTGTGCACATGCAGTCAGAATTACATTCTGCCAATCACCCTAATCTCTGAGAAATAAGGTTTATGTATGGAGGTTTATGTATACCGGAAAGCACTTAAAGAACCACAAGCTTATTTTAGCAAAGTCTGGAACATATTATAGCAAAACTTATGTATTTATCTTTGAGATAAGTGAGCAATTGGCAGATAATTCACCAGCTGCACTTTTCCTTCTGACAATGGACTGTAATTTCCAGGAAGGTGCTTTATTTGAACTCCGTCATATTTTTCAAGCTGTCCTCATAGGAGAGGCGTTCCATCCCTTGGACCATTTCTCTGGCTCTCCTCTGGACATGCTCCAAAAGGTCCATGTCACTCATGTACTGAGGACTCCACATCTGGCTGCAGCACTCCAGGTGAGTTCTCACCAACACAGAGCAGTGGAGCAGGATCACAGAACTGCAGAATCACCAAGGTTGGAAAAGACCTCTAAGATCATCCAGTCCAACCACTCACCTATCTTCAATATTTCCCACTAAGCCATGTCCTTCAGTACAACATCTACACATCTCTCGACCTGCTGGCCATGCTTCTTTTGATATACTCCAGGATACAGTTGGCTTTCTGGGCTGCAAGGGCACAATTGCTGGTTCATGTCCAGCTTCCCATCCACCAGTACTCCCAGGTCTTTTATTGGCAGAGCTGTGCTCAGCCCTTTCATCCCAATGTCATAGGGATGTCATAGACCGAAATTTAAGACGAAGATGATGGATAAGCAGGATAGTAAGTCAGGAATGTGTGAACCCTTCTGTTTTCTGAAACACATTTGTTTGCTTTAAGGGGTATCTTTTCTTTTAGCCTTATAAATCTTTTCAATTAACAGAGAGATAATTGCATAGGTATTTTTGGTACTGTGATTCTTGAAAAATTTTAATAGTCAGTTCCATAGGAACATTCAAGACACCAAAAGTGAAGAAGTATATATGTAGATTTTCAGTCTTAGTATAATGGAATTGCTGCAAGATCATGACACAAGAACAACCCTCTTGGACCCCTATGAATGAACATCTAACTCAGTGGTCTCCTGTCTGATAGTGGAGAGGTGGGAAAAGCCAAGTAAGAGCCTCCTTGAGCAGGACCAGTTAAAAGTTCCAGAATTCATTTTCCTGCAGGTCTCTCAGCTACAGGTGGTATTTTCATACACAAAGGTGTTATCTTCAGAAAAACAAAACAAAACAAAACAAAACAAACAAACAAACAAACAAAAAACCCACAAACTTAATGTCCACTGCAGTTAGCAGCAATACCCAAAAATTATGTGTGTGGAAAATTCATAGCCTCTTTCCATCTTCTGATCACACGCCGACTCTGTAACTGGACAGGACTGAGGCACTCATCATTTCCTAGCCTTTAAGTTCTAGCTCCATTTTAAAGGGAAACAGTGGATGTTTCATGTGGAACTGCAGCATTCTTCAACATAGCTAGAGTTTTGGTAATTTCGCTACAGGCTGATATAATATGCTATCTCATCTGGTCTACTTCAAAAATCAGAGTCCTGTGATATAGGCACATACAAATTCAAGTCAGATTATTTGAAATTACTATTAATTGCATCTGCAATTCTAACATCTATGAATCCATCATGAGCCAGCTAGCTTTACACCATCCATTTCCTCTATTCTAAAGAATCATTAAGTATCTTTCCAGTACATTAAGTACATAGCGGAGAACTGTGAGAAGTCACCATATTTTAAGAAAAAAATAATTTCAAGAGCCACAAAGAAAAACATATTTACTTTAATCATATTAGGCATGATATATTTCTCAGCATGGTCTTTGCATTTAAAGTACGCTAGGAATTGGGCACTTCTCAGCATAGTACTGAGTGATTCCAGATCTGTGTGCCCCTGTGGTGTGAAGTCATCTACACTAATCAAATTGCTGGAGAAAAAAAAAGGAAGAAAATGAAGTGATTTAGTCTATGTTGTCCTTCCAAGCATTAAATGACTTACAATTGTTTTAGGTCAAATATTCAAATTTCCGTCAGCAATTAACCAGAAGATTGAGAGTTCTAGAGAGTTTTATTAGTGGGATTGTAAGCTGGGTTATGTGGAGCTCAGTCCCAAGATAACAGAAGTAGATATTCAAAAGTTTTATTCATATTGAATTGCACTAAAAACTCTTCAAGTGCTAGCTTCTATTTTCTATTGTACTAAAATTATAATAAATTTATCCTCTTATTTGTGATTGTAAGTACAGTTTTGTCTTTCATGAGAAATTTGAAAGCAATCATGCAGCAGATTACCATAATATTACTGCTGATCACGCCCAGAAATGTTTCCACAAATCCTCTACAGATGATGGCAGTTATGACCTCCCAGAACATGCGTATGCAAGGCTGAGGAGGACAAAAAGAGACATGATCGGATTCTCACTGTGCTAACATTGGTAAAAAGTTTTCTGGTCCTAAGACCACAGCACTACACTCAATTTTGCTGAGATATTTAACTAATGTATCTACATTGCCTCTAGGATTACCTTTGCATAGCACTATATCACAAAAATATGCCTACTTGGGAAACAATATGAAATTCAAATGCATGGAATAAACATTCCACAGACATGAGTATTTCCAGACTCCAGTGAGGTGACTTTGTGACCCCACTTTCCATCCTGAGACATTTAGTCTTGATCTTTATGAGTGTCCTGAAAAAAATTAAAAGTGATGTGGTAGGTGCTCCATCCCTGTAGACTTTCAAGGCCAGGTTGGATCAGGCCCTGGGCAACCTGATCTAGCTGTGGTGTCCCTGTTCATTGCAGGGGAGTTGACTAGATGATCTTTAATGTTTCCAATTCTAAGGATTTTGTGATTCTATGATTCTATGTTGGACTAGAATATAAAGTGTCTCGGGCTCCATAATATTTACATACAAAAGCGTGTGGGACCCAGGGAGTGACACACAGACTACAGATAGGAATCCTTCTAGATGTCAAGCATTAGAATTTGCCAAGAAAATACACTGGCTATACTGGATGCTGAGCTCTTTAACATACATCGTTTCTTCCTTCACACCTTAGAGAACAGAGTTCTTAATATAGCTGAAGCAGTTCGTTAGTATCTAAATTTGCAAGCCTAACAGTGTTTTGATTTCAGAGGTATATAGTATCGTTTCAATTTAGACAAAGAAATGGCTTAGCATCTAGATGATTCCATGTAGACTTGAGCAGTTTTTTGAGCACCAATTTCATCAGCAGCATCCAACAAATTTCAGCATTCCATCCTGCACCACTCCCATACTTGGATTTCCTTCAGAAAATGTTTTGGAAGGATTAAAATATTACTGTTCAAGCTATAACTTGGGTAAAAGGCTGTAATCACAGAATCACAGAATGATTGGAATGGTTGGAAGGGACCTCAAGGATCATGAAGTTCCAACCCCCCCTGCCTGGCAGAGCCACCAAACTTCCACATTTACTAGATCAGGTTGCCCAGGGCCCCATCCAACCTGGCCTTGAACATCTCCAGGGACAGGTCATCCACAACCTCCCTGTGCAGCCTGTTCCAGGACCTCACTGCTCTCCTAGTAAAGAACTTCCCCCTAACATCCAACCTAAATCTTCCCTCTTCCAACTTAAAACCATTTCCCCTTGACCTGCTACTATCGGCCCTTTCGAAGGGTTTACTCCCCTCCTGGTTATAGGTTCCCTACTGAAAGGCTGCAATGAGGTCACACCACAGCCTTCTTTTCTCCAGGCTGAACAAGCCCAGCTCCCTCACCCTGTCTTCATAGGGGAGGTGCTCCAGCCCCCTGATCTTCTTCGTGGCTCTCCTCTGGACCCTTTCCAATAGCTCTCTGTCTTTCTTGTTCTGAGGACTCCATACCTGGATACAGTACTCCAGATGGGGCCTCACAAGAGCAGAGTAGAGAGGGACAATCACCTCCCTATCTCTGCTGGCAACCCCTCTCCTGATGGAGCCCAGGATACCATTTGCTTTCCTAGCTGCAAGAGCATGCTGCTAGCTCATGTTAAGTTTCCCAGATCTTCCCAGGCACAGAGGTGAGACTCACCGGCCTGTAGTTCCCCGGGTCCTCCCTGCTCCCCTTCTTGTATATGGGAGTGACATGACCCTTCCTCCAGTCATCCGGGACCTCACCTGACAGCCACGACTTCTCAAATATGATGGAGAGTGGCTCAGCAACCACCTCAGCCAGCTCCTTCAGAACCCTGGGATGCACGCCATCTGGCCCCATAGACTTGTACTCATTCAGTCTCATGAGGCACTCTCGGACTTGCTCTGCCCTTACAGTGGAGAGGGATTTACCTCCCTGGTCCCCACATAGAGGTTCAGGGATGTGAGAAAGACTAGAATCCTGTCCGCCAGTGAAGACCGAGGCAAAGAACTCATTCAGTATCTCAGCTTTCTCTTTATCCATTGAAGCCAGTTCTCCTTTTAAATTCACTAAAGAAGGTACACCCTTTTTGGCCTGTCTCTTCTGGCCAATGTACCTGTAGAATGTCTTCTTATTGTTTTTCACATCCCTTGCCAAGTTCAGTTCTGCCTGCACCTTGGCTTTCCTGATCCCACGTCTGCAAGTCTGGACGGCATCCCCGTATTCTTCCCAGGTGACATGGCCTTGTTTCCAGAGCTTGTACGCCCCTTTCTTTACCCTCAGTTCACTCAGCAGACCCTTGCCGAGCCATGATGGTTTCCTACCTCGTCGGCCCACTTTCTTATTCAGAGGGATGGAGACATCTTGTGCTTTCAGGAGGGCATCCTTGAAGAACAGCCAGCTCTCCTCAACATCCTTGTCTTTAAGGACAGTGCCCTAGGGGATCTTGGCCAACAATCCATTGAGTATCTTGAAGTTCACTCTTCTGAAGTTCAGGGTCCTGACCCCACTCTTTGCCAGGCCCATATCCCTTGAGATCACAAACTCAACCAGAGCACGGTCACTGCAGCCCAGGCTGCCTCCAACCTTGATGCCTTTGATGATCTTCTCTGCATTGGTGAGCAGCAGGTCCAGCAACACTTCACCTCTGGTCAGTCTGTCCAATACCTGAACCAGAAAGTTATCATCAATTCCATGAGCCTTCTGGACCTCTTGTAGCTTGCCGTGTGGTCTTTCCAACAGATGTCCGGATGGTTGAAGTCTCCCACCAGGACGAGAGCCTGTGAGCACAATGCCTCCCACATCTGGAGCAAGAAAGCCTCGTCAACAGCCTTCCCTTGATCAGGTGGCCTGTAGTATACCCCTAACACCAGCTGACCTTTATTAGTTCCATCGACTAATAAATGTGCTACTTTATCCTCTTCTACATTTTGCATTTTCTTGAAGCTGAAACTTTACTCATCTGGGACATATCTATTGTTTAGTATCTGCAGATGGGTATACTCATTAAAGTAACATATTTGCCTCTTTGCATTTCAGCCAATCATATCCAAAGCAGTAGACACAGTGCAATGACATGTTGGTTACCTAAGATCACTAGGAGATCAGAAAAAGGTCATAGACTAAATATAAATGTGGTGCCAGGCTTTTAAAATAGTCACTGTTTATTCTAGCTTCATTTGGCAAACAAACATAGTTCACAGTACTTCAAGTTGACTTTTTGTAGCATCATATTTTTTTAATTGCAACAGCGAACTGGATGAGTTAAGTAGGTCCTGATTTCCTTTTTCAATAAGCCCTTCTGACTGAGAGGAAAAGCCTTCTTACGCCTGCGGCAGAACAGTGCTTGCAGTAAAGCTGTGCCTGAATTAGCTACCTAGCCCCAACTCCCATTGATGGGACTTCTGGGCAGGGAAGGACTCTACGATGGCTCTAAGTACACCTTGGAGAAAAAGGTAACAACAAAATGAAGGACATGGATAACAAAGCACCTAAACTTATCGATACAATTCAGGAATTCTTTTTTTTTTTCTTCTTATTTTTGTCCTCTAAGTGTGCAAATACAAATGTACACAGATGTGAGTACTTATATAGTTAAAATATTATACTAAAATGATTCTTTAGGAACTTCTAAATGATGCTTTAAAGTATTTTAATGTGCATTGTGATGTTTTCCCCTCTAAATAAAGCGTATTTGTCTTTTTTGGGGTTTTTTTGTTGTTTTTTTTTTTACCATCATGCTATACTCCAGAGGGAATGTCTTAAAAAAATGTGGTTAGGTATTATAATCTTCAAATGATGGTTTAGTTCACCCTTAGATTTTAATTTGATTTTTTTGTTTTGTTTTGTTTTTTTTTATCTTGTGCTTCGTTAGAATTAGACATGTATAATAATTACAGATAGCAATGACTGAATAATCTATTCAGAAAATAATCATTCTTCAAGGAGACACTTGTATAATGTTCATTTTATGTCTTATAACTGAAGGATAAAAATTTGCACTTTATATTTCTAAGGCCTCAAATTTATCAAATACAAAATGGCTTTAGTTAATCAGGCCTGTAGTGCTACAGCCACCAGAATTTTTCAGTCTTCATGGGTCTCAACATTTTTTTCTGAAAGTGGCTGCTTTTGCTATACTGAATTTAAGAAAAAGAGCGGGGAACAGTTTCTTTATTTATGTTACAGACCACTATAAGGATGGCTATCAACCCCAAGGAGCATTTGTCATATTTGAAAAATAGTTGTGCTACTAAAATTACCTCTTCAGTACCTACCAAAAAATTATTTGTGCCATATATATGTATATTCTATACTACTTCAGTATTTAAATACTTACATAAATAAATGAAATCTAAGTCACCACTCTGCCAACCTTACTTTTTGTTTCTTCCCTAAAATAGTACTACTAATTTATTCAAACTCCTTTCATATAACAAAAAGTTTCAACGAGTCAAATAACTTTTAATATTTAGAGAGGAGATGAATATAACAACTCAGATAAGCCTTCACGACTTATTTACACACATACATTATAAAATTTTCTTTATGAATTCCTTCCATTCTGCCTCTGTCTTATGCATTCTAATATCTTGTGTTTGTTGTTTTCTTTTCTTTTCTTTTCTTTTTTTTTTTTTTTTTTTTTTTTTTTTTTTTTTTTGCCTGAAACCATGTTCAGCAAGCAATTTTTCTGAGGTTTCTACAATGGCGATAATTTAACTGCTCTGAAACAGTTTTGAAGTCTGAAAGTTATTCTGTAATCTTTCTATCTTTTGTACTCTACTTTGCATTCAGGTTATATTTTTCATTTTGTAATCAACTCAAATTGTTAAATCAGTTCTTCTGAACTACATTTCCATATTCCCCAGGCATCACTCAGCTAGGTACTTTCACTAGTCCACTCTTTACGCTGTGCAATCCATGGTAAATCCTCATTCATCTCATCCATCTCTTTTCCCCTGACATTCACATCTGAGTTTAATTAGTAATTAGCTAAAAAACTCCGCAAGTTTTGTTATAGTCAGCATCTTGTGTTCAGTTTTGGGGCCCTCACTACAAGAAGGATTGCTCAAGAGCAATGAGGCTGGTGAAGGGACAAGAAAATAAGGATAAGGAGTAGCTGATGGAATTGTGGCTGCTTAGTCTGGAGAAAAGGGACTGAGGTTACTTCACCGCTTGCTAAAACTATCTATCTGAAAGGAGGATGTAGCTAGGTGTACATCAGTCTCTCTTCTCAGGTGGCAAATAACAGGACACATGGAAATGGCCTCAAGCTGTGCTAGGATAGCCTTAGCCTTGACATTTGGGAGAATTTCTTCATGGAGGGAGTGGTCAAGCAGGCATAATAGAATGGTGGAGTAAAAGCATCAGTGAACAAAAGAAGAGTAACTGCTGTCACCTACCTGGACTTGTGCAAGGCTTTGATATGGTACTGCACTACATCCTTATTGGATGAGATTAGATGAATTGGAGAGATGGATTTGAAGGCTGGGCTGTTCAATGGATAAAAATAATTGGTTGGGTGGTTGCAGCCAGAGGGTTGTGGTCAGTGGTTCTATGTCCAGATGGAAGCTGGTAAAGAGTGATGTCCCCTGAGAGTCTGTCTTGGGGCTTGTCAATAATTTTATCAATGATACTGACAGTGGAATTGAGTGTATTCAACTTCAGCAAGTTTGTGGATGACACCAAGCAGAGTGGTGCAGTTGATACAATAGAAGGAAAGCATGCATCCAAAGGAACCTGGACATGCTCAAGAAGCAGACCCATAAGAACCTAATGAGGTTCAACAAAGTAAAGTGGAAGGTGTTGCACTTGGATAGGGCCAATCCCAGATATATATGCAGACTAAGAGCAGCCCTAAGGCAAAGGACTTGGTGGTCTCAGTGGATGAAGAGCTGGACATGAGCCAGCAGTGTGCACTTGCAATCCCAAAGGCCAACTGTATCCTGGGCTGCATCAAAAGAGGAGCTGCCAACAGGGAGAGGGAGGTGATTATCCCCCTCTACTCTAACATAGTGAAGCCTCATCTGGAGTACTGCATCCAGGTATGAGGCCCTCAGCACAAAGACATGGAGCTGTTTGTGTGGGTCGAGACAAGGGCCACAGAGATGATTAGAGGGCTGGAGCACCCCTCCTGTGAAGAAAGGCTGAGGGAGTTGGGCTTGTTTAGTTTGGAGAAGAGAAGCCTTTGGGGAGACCTCATGTGGCTTTCCTGTATTTGAAGGGAGCTTATAAACAGGAGCGAAACTGATGTTTTACACAAACAAATACTGATAGGATGACAAGAGGGAACAGTTTAAAACTAAAAGAGGGGAGATGTAGATGAGATGTTAGGCAGAAACTGTTTATTCATAGAGTGGTGACGCACTGGAACTGGTTGCTCAGAGGCATTGTGGATGCCCCATCCCTGAAGGCATTCAAAGCCAGGTTGGATAGAGCCGTGGGCAGACTGATCTAGTGTTTAGACATCCTGACAACTGCAGAAGGGTTGGAACTAGATTATCTTTAAGATCCCTTCCAACCTAAGCCATTCAACAATTCCATGATATATGGCATGACTACATATTCTGTTAATTAGACAGCTTTTACCAATATTTTAATTATCCGTGCCTGCTTAACTTTCTCAGTTGATTTGAGTACAATTCATTTAGTTATTCAATATCCACTACAAACTCAAAGAAATACTGAACAGTTACTGAAACATAAAATTCCATTTCCAGAATACTGTCTTGCTTAGATACTTTTCCACTATGATTTTGCAGATATTCTATGATTGTGTTTTAGTGATGATTAGGCTTAGGTTAAAACCCCTTTCAAATAGACACAACCAAATTTCTTTAGCCCTCTGGATTGGCAAGAGACTGATTAATTTTTTGGATGTTCCAACATTTTATTGAGTTGAGTTCACTCAGAAGAATTTTTGACAAATATATGTATCCACTGATCTATCATTTCTGTTTCCACACATTTTCCTGACAGAATCACTGACAATACTTTACATGCATTAACAAAATACGCTTTTATCCATTGAGTCTAGCATTTCCATTTTAATATATGTATTTAAAGAGAGACGTTCCTTCATTTCATATATTTCACTAGTTACATTTGTAACTAGGACATTTGTTTTGTCCCTCCCTATGTTCCTCAAATATATTTACTGTTATTTAGTTTCCATTCCTGGTAATTGGCTAGTGCGGGTCAGATTTTGAAGGATTTCTTCTTCATTCAATCACATACTATTGCTGTTTAGCTATGTAAATTTCTTCCTTGTCTTCCTATTTCTCATTTTGTTCAGCAGCACAGTACCTCCTGAGACACCATTACAGTTTCCTTAAGTGGAATAAAGGCTATATATAAGGAGTTTACTTTTCCTCAGGGCATTTTTGATGAGCTCCCTCATTTTATTAAATTTGTCTTTCTGAAGTTTATTGTCATTCTCACACTTCAATATACATAACTTTTGCACAATACAGATTCTAATTATATTGTGATTACCATTGTTTTGTAGCTCTGGTAGCACTACAATTTAAATGAACATCTATGTTCTACTTTTATGACTGAAAGAGGTGTTCACACCACTTAACCCAGCTAAATTCAGATACAATTTCCCTAGGTTCCCTGCATCGTCGATAAAAACAAAAATTCACCTTCAGGAGGTGATTCAGGAAAAGTACCACTTGCCAATATGCAAACCATATATCTAATCTGAGGAATATTATTTCAGTCTCGATTCAACTCACCTAGTTCACTACTTTCATCCTTGCAGAGTGTACATAGCCTTTGAGAGCCATGACGTGCTTCTTCTGAGTGTATGAACACCTCATGGAGACAAAAGGAAAGTAGCCAGGTATTTCTCAGGCAGTTAGAAGGGAAGTAAAATGTCATCTGCTCTAATGAGATAGCTATTAAATAATAATGTTGTAATTTTTAATTAGACTGTCTCTTAAAAAAAAAACACAAAAAACAATTTGTCTGAATAATGTCTTTGTATCTTCATAACAAGATAAAACCTCAAAAGGGAGCAGCATTTCATTAAATAGGGCATTTTCTCTATATAATTATCAGAGATACTACATGATATACCCAATGATTTGAAACTAACGTAAGTCAAGTAAGTTTTTGAAATAACTCTCTCTCTATATATATATGAGGGAGACTTCATTGTGGCCTTTCAGTACTTGAAGGGAGCATATAAACAGGAGGGGAACGGCTATTTATGAGGGTGGGTAGTGATAGGACAAGGGGGAATGGTTTTAAACTGGGACAGGGGAGGATTAGGTTAGATATTAGGAGGAAGTTTTTTCACACAGTGTGACACTGGAACAGATTGCCCAAGGAGGTTGTGGATGCCCCATCCCTGGAGGCATTCAAGGCCAGGCTGGATGTGGCTTTGGGCAACCTGGTCTAGTGGCTGGTGACCCTGCACATAGCAGGGGGGTTGATATTAGATGATCATTATGGTCCTTTTCAACCCAGGCCATTCTATAATTCTAAGATTCTATACACACACGCACAACACACATTCATTTGTTTTGGGAAGATTACCTGAGGCTGAAGACTTAAGGAGGGTTAGCAGTTGTGTCAACTATCAGTGGTATGAACTTGACGTCCTTTGATAAAACAGCACTGTCACTTATGCTCATGTAGCGGAGGAACCACAATTAGCCATCACTCTCAAAAGACAGATGTGTAAGCTTCAGCTCACAAAAAAAATTAGGAAAATAGTGGGACACTAATCTCCTGGTACCTCTTACAACAACAACAACAACAACAACAGAGAGTTGAATAAGATATTTAGAGACAGCAAAAATTTGTTTCCTCTGCAAATGCCTTGAAAAATGTTATAAATAAATAATTAGTTTCATCGGTGCTCAACTCTTGGTACCATAGCCATAACAGAATGAAAGAAGCCAACTCTTGGTACTCTGGGACTGCAAAAGCATGCATTTATCTGAGACACCAAGCTCCTGTGTGCAGATGATACAAACTTCTGGGAACAGGTATTTCATCAGCTACTCACTGATGACAATTATGAGATATTTACAATTCGAAAACAATTCAGATAGAGCTCTCTCTCTATGAAACTTTAATGAGCAGCATGTTTTGTTGGAAGTGTCATAAAACTTTCATCAAAGTTCAAAATATTCCCAAGAAAACAGCTCTGTCTTTGACAAGAAGATCAGAAATTTGCAGTTTAGATCAAACAATGTGAAGAGGAAAAGAAATGTCGTCTGTTATAATTATTAGGATACGATAATTATACTTTTACAAGCTCAGAAAATTTTGAAAAAGCAGCTCAGTAAACATTGTAAAATCTAGCATTAAGGTTAGCTTTCATAGTCTTCCTTTAAAGGAAGATAAACAAACTCACAGTAGTTAAAACCCTAACAGTAATAGTAAGAAACAAAATATTGGTTTTTGGTAATGTAATTGAGAGCAGGACCACAGTCACTAGCAAAAATAATTTGTTCTTTTACTTCATTTTGAAACAGTTCTTTTTCCAAGTAATTACAATTACTTAACTACTTGCAAGGGCAAAACATTGACTTTGTACTATAGGGGCAGGCAGTCCTGAGCTCACTGGACTTCACTGCAGTTCTTGATTGTTAACATGAAAGCAGTTGGAACAAAAATGAGACAGGCAGCTCCTCTTTTCATTGGCTGCATTAATAATTTAATAAATGGCCCTTATGATTTTTAGGGCATTAAGAGCTCAAACAAATCAAGGACCAAATAAGATATAAGTATTTTTGGTATGAGAAAAGTTAGTATTTAATTACAGAAAGGGGAAAAAAAAACACCCAACTACAAGAATAGATACTTAGTATGAAAACGGCCATAACATGGCAAGACAGAATATAAAAGCAAATCCCATGTGGTCAATATAAGTGTGATTATATATGCTCCTTTCAGTTATTGCACTCAGGTTAATGATGAACAAATTCCAGCTTTTGTCTTTATGACAAAAATAGCATTTACAGAAGATTTTTAGTGTTCTTTTAGCTCTCCCTTCCTACAGCCTGTGCTTATCCTTCCATCCTATCTTTTGTGTTCTTTAAATAAGAAAAATGTCACAGCCTACTGTTCTCCAAAACCACCATATTCAGAAGACTAGTTTCAGAAGATACAAAAACACAGGTTTAACTGTACACAGCAGTGCATACTGAAATAACTTTCAGACACAAAAAATAATATTAAATAAAAAAGTTTACACTAAAAGCAACCAATATTTTCCCCTCTGTCTATAGGGGGATGGTGACAAGAGTACATACTATGCTAGGTAGTTTTGGCTTGATCTTATTGCTAGTTTTGTTCAAGACAGTCTCTGAACACCAAGATGCTTATCTGCTTTGTTAGTTCCATCAGATTTAATAAATATTGCCTCAACTTTGCCTTCCCAGAAACTCGGCTTGCCAGACCGTTTTTGGTGATTCCTCCAGAGCTAGCAAAGTCTCGTTTGCACCTCACACTTGCTATGTCTGCAAGAAGAGTTCCACTCTCAGTTTGATGCCACAGTCCTCTTCATGAAATAAGCCATTTAATTCAATGGGAACACTGGACAGATACCACAGTAACTGTAGACTCTACTCCTACACCAAAATGTTTTGTTTTAAAAGTGGGTGATGAAGTTAAAATATTCTTTGTTGTTACTTGCATTTTTTTTTTAGTTATTTTATTATTTTTATGGGCCTGTTTTAAGCGCAGTCTACATTTTCTTCTATAGTACAAAAGGAACTTATGATCTCATTTCTTCATCCTCCATTCCTTTCAGCCTTCCAGAACTTAGAAGAGCCTATATTCAGAAAGCAGGCTGGCTTTTTACATGGGCAGATAGTGATAGGACAAGGTGAAACCATTTTGAACTACAGGAGAGGAGATCTAGATTAGGTGTTAGGCAGAATTTTTTTGCTCAAAGGGGGGTGAGGCAGTGGCACATGCTGCCCAGAGAAGCTGTGGATGCTCTGTCTCTGAAGATGCCCAAGGCCAGGTTGGATGTGGTCCTGGGCAGCCTGATCTGGTGGGTGGCAACCATGTCAACAGCAGAGGGAGTGGAACTGGATAGACTTTAAGGTTCTTTCCAACCACAGTCACTCTATGATTTTACAATAAACTGTGCTGGTTCTTGCCTTTAGATTAGTTTTTTTCCCTGCTTGAATTGTCCTCGAACATCACTAGGCTTTGGTTTCTGATACACTCCCTTGCCCTCTAGTTTGCTTTTCTAGCTGTATTCCATGCTGCAAATTCTTAAGAGCCATGCATTATATATTCAAAATCTCTAGTTAGTGAAATAACTTCACAAAATACCATTTGAGCTGCAGCACCAGGAAGCTTCCCCACTAACACTCACAGGAACAGAGGAATTGGTGCACACACCAATTCTGGTCCAGTCAAGGGGCCCCTGACTTCACCTCATGCTCCCACTGTCAGGACTGAAGCTGCAAAATGGATGCTATAAGGAGGAGACTGGGTTATTCATCTTCAAATCATTTCATTTCATTGTTGCTCCAGAAGAGATGCTTGGGGTATTCTCTACCTCTTGAATGAAAAACAATCTTGTAAATAGATATGGGTATTTCACAACACACCTTTTTGCTAGGCTGCTTTTTCAGCCTTTGCACTTCTTTTCCTCTGTTAAGACTGCATTTTTAAAAGCTTATTCCTTTCACTTATGCTTGTGTACCATAGACCTGTATCATTCAGTACATATTTATGTAAGTATTATCTTCAAAATGCCTGGGTTAGCAACTCCAGAAAAGCAATGTAAATCTTTTCCTCATCATATATTCAGCAGACAAATTAAAATAATTGAAGTTTTCTGAATGCTCTGGAAGACTTGAGAGACAAGCAGAGGTGGGATAGCTACAGTGCAAGACTTCCAATAAGAATAGCAGGGGTCATTGAGTTAAAGACTGTTATAGAAAACTACTTGTTAAATTAAGAGAGAGATGAAAATGGATTCATTTAATTATGCACTTGGGTATATAAAAAAAGGTCCTGAACGCATATTGCAAAGAAGCAAAGTTATGCTAGTTAAAAGTTTTTCTCCCCTTCCAGAGATCTCTACGCTTCCACACAATAAAGACATTTCCACAGATGCTGGAAATACAGCTCACTGAATAACAAAAATAATGTATTCTTGAGTAAATTATCCAAGGATTGACAGAAAAATGTTGAATAAATTATTCACAGAACATTATTTAACAATCTAAAGAGCTGGTCAAATAATGAAAATATATATTTCAGATAATTTATTCAGAGAGTAACATCAAAACCCTTTGGCTAGTCCATTAGGAATGAATAATATGACAAGCTATTGATTGTAACTCATTTCTGTATTAAAAACAAAACAAAAAAAAAACAAAAAATACAACAAAAAACAACAACAACAAAAAAAAAACAGCAGCAATGCAGCTAAGCAAAAGGATACATAATTGACAATGAAGTGTCATCATCCTGGTGATGAAAATCTTTTATCATGCATACAAATGCATTCAAGGATTATTTTGAACAGTGCTTACACATAGCTTCATGCATTTTTAACTAAGATACATAAGTCAGGAGCAATAAGCAGAAGCTAAATTGCTGTTGACACATTTGTCCCCAAGCTAAGTAATATTATTATTATTTTTTTATTTTCTAACAGAAATAGACCACCAAAATAGAGTTCAGATTCAAACTCAGCTGCTAGTTTCCTTTTAGAAGATTTTGATTTATTTTCCTCCATAACATGCTTAAATTGATTAACTTTGATACAGAAGAGCAAAAGCAAATAGACATGCACATTTTGGACTAGATTTCCAGGTATCTGTGTTCAAGCAGTGGAAGAGAAAACAACAAATGATCCTCTCTATACTGCTTTACAAAGACGACTTAATAGCAGTTTTCCCCAGGAGCAAATTAGTTGAAAAAGGGACAAGGCCATAGTTCACATGGGGAGTGAGCATAATGGAGCTGCCACCTCGAGGCACACTGAAAAGGCACTTAGAAAACAGGTTTTTATGAGTGCTTTTCTGGTGATAATTTGAATCAGCACTATTTCCCGTACAGTACTGTTACATGAAGCCACAATTCAGCCACTTCAACTTTGAAGAACAGAGAATTTCAATGTTTTCTTTGTCAAAAAGCTCTACTTCACCAGTCATAATTTTCTCTTAAGTGTACGCAATGCCAGCCTACCATCTGCAGGAAAGAACACTCTGCCTCCTATAGACTAAATATGTGCAATTTTTTTTCCCCTCTATTCTTTTGGCCATAAAAGCTAGAACAGTAAGGACTTTCCCCTAGTAAAACGTCCTGTGCATTGTCTTCCTGACACATTTTGGAGGCAAATGGGATCTACTTTCTTCATATAATACTCCACATGAGAAACATCTCAGTATTGATTTAAAATAATATAGAAAGAAAAGAGCTTACATACATGTACGTGAGTATACAGACCGTAACTTGTTGAAAAGTTGTTGGAATAAAATAAGAAACTCTATGTGTGAGAAAGCAAAACCCAATGCAAAAGTTAATGATCTGAATCCTTACCACTGCCCAAAGGCATCTGGCAAAATATCTTCTTTACTCATTATTCTTTGTTTTCATAACATTCTTAAGCTGTCATAATTAGAGGTGAAATGGAAATCAGACATTTTTTAATAATTTGCACAGAAAATTAGATTACTTTATAGGCAGATGCTATATGTATTATTGCTGGCAACATATTTTAATGCTCCTAGGTACAGTTTATTTTGACCTCAATCTGCATTCAGGAACAGCCCCATAGTCTTGCTATGACTATACTCTCTTTGACATACATGCTTCCCACAACTCATCACTCCAACCTCCTCCACAATTTGCTCTTCTAGTCATAGTGACCACTTTTGCTTTTGCTTTCTGAGAGAAATGGTGCATTTCTCAGCATACTCTTCTGCATGATTAACAACAATTTGCTAAAATCCTGCAGCCTTATGTTAGTCATTTCATCACGCAGTTAGCTAGCCTCACATAAAAAATATCTCTTCCTGCTCCCTTGATTTTGTTAAATGTCTTCTCTTTTCTGCCAGTTCATTAATGTACTTCTTTGTGTTGTCTCCATCCATTTTGTATGTGGAGACTTTGAAGGTATCTATAACACTTTGGCAATCATAGAAATGCAAGTGATTAAAACATACATAAGTTTTTTTGTTACTTCATTTTACATAACTCATTCTTACCTTCTTTCATTAGAATTAAATTCACAATCTAAGGCAAGATAACCTGCAGAATATGTAGTTTGCAAAATCTGCCTTAAAGACTGAGAAAAGTCAAGATGATCCTTTTAGTGTTTAAAAAATGATCACAATCACCATTCACACAGTGAACGTAAATGTTTGGGAAAGAATCAAACCACTCATCCAACCCACTGTTTTTAGAAGGAAAACTATATTTCTTTCCATGTTTTCAATGATCTTGAACTGAAAAGGAAAATCAGTTCTTTCCCTGCAGTAGTGTTGTGCATTCACTTTGACCATCCAACATTTTCTTTATATATTATCAGCTGTACAATGCACTATGTACAAATGTTGAAACATTAAAAAATCATGCCATCTCAAACGTATTAACTAAGTTTAAAAAACCTCTCTAAATTATAAGTTCAAGTAGGACAGTAAATTATTAATACTGACACCTGAAATTATCTCATTATACATTTCAAAATGTATGAAGGAATATTTTTAAAGCAAATAATGTCACTAAGACTTACACTAGTGATCCAAGAGGCTCTAGAAATGATTGCCTCACAGTTACACTATTCTCAGTTTTCTTCCTTCCTCTCTAATTTCTTGAAGTTTTAGAGAAAAATACTAAAAGAAACTGACTAAATAAGCAACAACTTGAACTCTTCCCAATCTCCTCAGTAAGCTAAACAAACATCTCACTTTATATTATATATGTGACTGAAGAAAGTTATTGACTTCTGTGCTGCAAATTATTGATTAATTGACTGATTTTAAAGCCTTAAGATAATTCCTGAAAAAATATTATTAATAATATTAGTGAAATCCCCACTCTAATAATTTCAACACAAGTTACTTCTCTCTCTAACTTTTTACCCATAATAAACATTTCACCATCAATTCTTTCTCAAGGTTAGCTACCAATTTATCATATAGTTATCAAATCAGAAACTTTGCTAAGGTCAGAATAAGTGGGATCTACAGCATTTATTTATTTATTTAGTAGACCAGTCACTGATAGAGAAAGATCGCACATGTGGGGGAGAAACAAACATTTGTACACTGATGCAGAATTATCTTACTTTTCCTTTAGAGGAAGAAAAAGCTGTAAGACTTTGCATTCTTTTGAGGTTATGCATACAAACAAGAGGCTGCCTGGACCATACGCTCCCCTTCTTGTAAATAAAGCAATTTTGATTGTCTAACAAATTGAATCCACCCTAAGTTTCTACAGAACAGCAACTTCTCTTCCTAAGACATGAAATCACATGCAAAGTAACATTTACAAAATTTGTTTCAGAAATGAATACTACAAGGAGAAGCCAAACTCATGAAGTATTACAGTTTGGGTTTGTTTGTTTGTTTGTGTGTGTGTGTCTTTTTTTTTCAGGAGCAAGAAATCACTCCTGTTAAAAATGGTGGGAAACAGTGGATCAGCATAAAGATGAAATCATTTGTGGGGTTCTGAGTACACACCCATACATAAATACTATGAAACAAATTTGGAAGATTACTGAAAAGCTTTCAATAGATAATTTGGTATATTTTGTATTGCTGTCATTTATGAAGAGTTTAAGCATTACTTCTTAAATTTTAGAAAGACTTCTCTCATAAATATAGTATTGCTAGAAATTCAAATACAGTTGTAGTGTTTACTGGTTAACAGCATTGTTTCAGGAGGCTCTAGTGTAGATTAAGTCTACTGTTTACATAATTTTTAAAAATTCTTCTTTTGCCTACTGTTGCTAAGCAAATTACCTGTGATACCATGAGTAGTACACAGTGGAACTGTACAGGAGATGGGTAATTAAAAGTGTTTTATTTTAAGGTCCACCTTGGCTTAGAGGGCTGGACCGTAGACCACTGCTGGTTTCCAGTCTTAGAGGCAAAGGGGGGTAAAAACAATATGAAAAGCATCATGTATACCTTGATTTTACCATGCTTCTAAGTCACAATATGGCAATTTCATTCTTGATTTCTTGTTCCTTCTGAAACTGTGATGTTGCACCCTTTAAAAAATAAGACAATACAGGGAATTCATAATAAGGATGGAGTCTAACTAACAGCTTTAAATAGATATTAAAAAGCCATGTAGGCATTGGCATGAAAAATAAAGATTCTTTGATGTGTGTCATCTTTTCATTTTAGCAATTAAAATGGCTTTTGAAGCTCTTTGGCATTTAATTTAAGCCTATAGAGTATAAAATTATGCCTTCCCTTGCAGATAGACCCATATTTAGCACAAACAAGGTCATAAAGATCAACAGGCTTGGGAAAAAAATGGTAATTTAAGTTTTCAAATATCTAAACTTAATCCCTTTTATTTAGGAACTTGCCAAAATTATGACATACAACTGTCCTTTCTTTTTTCTTTTTTCTTTTTTTTTTTTTTTCCCCAGCTGCATATTGCTTGGTGCTTGTTAACATTATTTATTTATTTATTTATTTATTTATTTTAACTCAAACTGGGAGTCAGAGTAACTCTATTTTTGCATGGGAAAAACGCAAATAGGAATGCCTTATTCTGTCTAACAGAAGATCTGTATAATATGCTATCCGATGGACTTCCCACCAGAAACTTGTTTTCCTATTAAGACATGCTGTATTCCATACTTGTTAATAATTATTCTGACATCTTTTTACTCAAATGTTGAAAAAACATCTGTGCTATCTTAAATATGAGAGAATTCAGAATGCATGATATTAAATTTTTCATTTGAGCATGCCAGTTCAGAAGAATGTAACAAAACAGACTTTAAACGATCTGCTATTTCAAAATCATTATGTTTTATAAAGCTATATCACGAATGACCTTCATATACAATACATATGCACATAGTAATCTTCAGCAACATGTAGGAAAACTTTCACAGTCTAGTCTATCACTAGATACCGTAAGTCAAAAAGCATTTTAACAGCAATAGTATTAGTATGCATCTATTAGCTGTCACTGCAAACTAATATTTTCAATCATGTCCTTTTCATAGAAAGTTAGATGTTGCAAACTGCACACTAAACAAAACTTATGTTTGTGTCCTAATTACATACAGAATGATATTTCCAATAGGAAAAAAAAATATATCATGAAAATATACTGGTGTTAAATCTCACACACACATGCACACACACACACACACAAAATCAAGCTCTTACTTTGTTTCCTAACTATTTTATTACACAGCACTGTATTTTAACAGTGGTAGCAGGAATGTGCTAAATCAAATTTAGCTAACAGGTGCTCTCCAGGCTGTGGACAATTACATCATAAAAATGTATTACAGTGCTCACTCTTGGGAGTAAAGACTTTTGCTGTAATAGTGAAATGTATTATATGAAGTGGAATTTCTAATGAACTTCAACAGAGCTGGTGGCTTGAATGCATAGCGATATATCAGGGGTAGTGCCACAAAAGAAAACCTCATAGGAAGAAGATAATTTACTTAGTAGAAACACTTATGCTTCCCACTGCACACATTTACAACAATAAATCAATTGGACATGTTTCCAGTTTGCATTTTCACTAAGTATTTTTAAATGTTAACATGGTGGATTTTTTTTTTTTTCATTATGTAGTTTCATAATCCATTCATACTTCTGAAAAATGAGAAAATGGAGGGACACACAAAGCTGGAAGATTTAAATGGCTCTTAGAGAAGTACTTCTGCATCAAAAATGATCAAGAGCAAATTGTTTACACAGCCTTTGCTCTCACCACCTCCCATAACAAGCAGTACCAGTAAATGAGTTATGTAAAACCACATCAATTTGAGGTTGGAAATGAGGGGAAAATTTTCTTTGCAAATTCATATTTGAGCATCTTTCCAGTTTAGTTACCATGCTGAGGAACTTACAGTTGGAATTTTGTTTTATCGTTTTAATTCAAATGTTTGCAAATGAATAAAATAATACTTTCAGATTAGCAGATTTAATTCCTTTGATGAGACTTATTCTCTTCAGTAAGAATTTTAAAGACCTAAACATGTTTTATATTCTCTACTTTAAAAAAAAACCAAACACACTATATTTATTTACTTGTAACTGAAGAGATTCATTTTAGCTCGCATAATTGCCTATTTCTCTGCTTTTCAATTATGCCACACTTTGTACATGGCTTTTTTTCTTGTTTTCACTGACCTTAAAATTAGGTATTGTGTCAAAAGGTGATTTAAAAATATCTTCTCAATAGGTATGAGTGAAGTATTTCCTGTGTACAAGTGTTAGTATAGCTAAGGTCTAATCTCCTATGTCCCTCTTAAACCCTCCGCTTGTTGCATATACTTCATCACAGAATCACAGAATCGTAGGGGTTGGAAGGGACCTCCAGAGATCATCGAGTCCAATCCCCCTGCCAAAGCAGGTTCCCTACAGCAGGTCACACAGGTAGGCGTCCAGGCGGGTCTTGAATATCTCCAGAGAAGGAGACTCCACAACCCCCCTGGGCAGCCTGTTCCAGTGCTCCGTCACCCTCACCGTAAAGAAGTTCTTGCACACATTCGTGAAGAACTTCCTATGCTCCAGTTTCTGGCCATTTCCCCCTGTCCTGTCACCACACACTGCTGAAAAGAGTCTGGCCTCGCCACTTTGCCCCCCACACCTTAGAAATTTATAGACCTGGTGTGTATAGACCCTTATGTTAGCTTTTATCACACTTAAACCTTATGTGCTTTATTTGTTCACAGTTCTTTATTCCATCCAATGTTTTTTTTGTCACACTGGACTATAAGAACTGTACGGGCTTTCAATATTTTGATTTATTGCTGCCAGGTATTAAGTTCAATACATCATTTGTGGAAAAGCCAATAATGAACATGTTATCATCCATATTTCTACTTATGCTGGAAAAAAATACAAACAAGCAGATACAACTGTTCATCAATATGAAAGACCTAGCAAAGTCATCTTTTATTTTCCAACAGGTGCTTTACAAATATCCACTTATGTGCCATTATAAGTGAGCTAATGCAAACTAAGTGGTTTCATTTTCCATGCGTTTATCAGGATTTACATAACTTTGTGTGATACAAAATAAAACAATATAAGTTTTATTATAAAATGTAATCTAAAGGTAAAATATAATCTCACACCAGAGTGCTAACAACAAAGCAGAAATCCTGACGCTTCTAAGCATGATTTCTGTCTCAAGAGAATAGTTGCCAGTAGGAATATTAAGACTCTTCAGTCACAAAACACCTATCTATCTGGCATTTGGTGTGTACTACCAGCTTAAGTAATCTGACAAAACAGAAAAAGTAGTTTAAAGCAAGGTGGTAGCTAGAAACCAAGGCAGAAAACTAAACTGGTATGATGGTCTCTTCAGCCCAGAATATGTGGTGGTGCACTCTCACTCCAGATATATACACTTTAACCCAATCAATTTTAAAGGTATTTCATTAAAAGCCATCATTAAGGAATACTTGCAACTATGAACAGAGAATTCTTGTCTATTTTATCAATACCCATTCATTTTTATTTGTTTTTCTCTGATTTGTGTATCTGTAGTAAGCCTCACCTGGTATGAGGTTCTCCTATCATTACTCCTCACCGAACAGCTACAATGAGCTGGAGCTTACTCCTTCAGCTAATGTTTTGGTGAGTGCTTTTCTTGAAATGTTTAGTCTTTCAGGCAAGGTTTGAATCCACAAACGGTTATCTTGATTTATAAGCCATTTATCCCTATGTAATAGTTTGCACTGCTCCAACCATCTCTTGATTAGTCATTGAGAGTCATGTTCAAAAAAATTACCCTGCTGTATTTTGGGAGTCTTGTTTTGCAGTATTTATTTGCTTGGCTTTATTATCTGGATAGGAATCACAGCATACCATTTTGCAGAGAAAAACCCAAATTTAAAAATCTTTGTCTGCTGGGTAGGTGGCAACACAGATGTTGCTACTTCAGTACAGACTTAGCAGTTTGGTTTTCTAATCTGTGTGTAACATTTATTTTGTAGAAATAGCTCTTGTAGCAGTAAAAAAAAAAGAAGAAAAAACAAAAACAAAAAAAACCCACCATCAACATCACCAAATTATGTTGATTAGAAGCAATTGAAAACCTGTCCAGTCATTCAGAAAGGAGTGAAACAGTGGTCACAAGAATGCTTCAAGCAAAACACA
The DNA here is from genome assembly GCA_030625065.1 of Alectoris magna. Classification (NCBI taxonomy): domain Eukaryota; kingdom Metazoa; phylum Chordata; class Aves; order Galliformes; family Phasianidae; genus Alectoris; species Alectoris magna. Next base: position 29,806,802 of record CM060563.1, on the reverse strand, counting down.
AAACATTCTGGGGAAAAACAAAAAACAACAACAAAAAGAAACAACAGTATTTTAAATACTTTTCTATTTTCCTATTATTCTCTAGTATTACCATTACTCTGCTCATTCCCTTTATTAATGAATTTCAATTACTTATCACTATTTAATGCTTACCATAATAAAGCAGTAATTTTGAGAAGAGAATAAAGATAGAACATGTCAGTTAAGGGAAAATTGAGAGATTGCCAGAAAGGAAGCTCTTAGAGAGTTTTAATTATATTTTCCCTCTGCTGTTTGTTTGTTTGTTTGTTTGTTTTTTTGGTTGATTTTGTTTGTTTGTTTGTTTGTTTTCCTGTAATGGTTGCATCTTCTTGTGAGAGCTTAATATTCTGTTTTAAAGTAATTAAGTACGGAGTATGCTTTTCATTTGCACTTACTATGTTCCATGCAATCATAGGTTAAAAATCTTACCAGTTAACATAAATTAAGAAAGGTCACTGCTAAGGATGAAGATGCTCCTTTGCAGTCCCTGTAAGTTTCAGGAAAGCAAAAGGAATCATTCAACTAGAATTCTAAACTGCATATAAATGACTCTTCCAGACATTTTCTCTTCTTTGAACTAAAAATGCACTTATCAGAAAATATATTTCTTAACATGCTTTTCAAGTGCTTACTGGGTTCCATATCCTATATTCAATTAAAATTGGGATATTTAATGCTTTGAAGGAAAAACAAAGTCCCTTTCATGATGAACACAGAATCATAAAGGTTGGAAAGGATCACTAAGATCATCTAGTTCAACAATGTATGGCTACATCAGTTTCACAACAAATTATATAACGTATTAATTTAGTGCTTTGGCTGTTCTCCAAGTTGGACATTTTCCACAATTGCTACATTTACCCACATTTGTTCAATATCTGCTTCCTGCAGTGGAAATAGTTTTCACCTGTTCAGCCTTGAAATGATCACTAGTGATTTATTTATTAATTTTTCAATCATAAATCCTAACTAACTATATTTCAGTTCTTTTTCACGTTCAGTTTCTTTATGTCACTTTAAGACAAATCATGTTGCACTGGTTTGCATGTATACAATAGACCTAGTACTACTGACATTGAAAATTACTGTAGAAAATTAAAACATTCACCAGCTTGTAAGAACTTCATCTGAAGTGCATCATTTAAAAATTCAGAGTTTAAAAAGAGTTTAAAAGACTGATTGTTCTCTTGGGAGTCATACATTCCACAAAATGGTTGGAAAGTTCAAAAGAAGAATGAGAATTTCTTTACTGATAGCACATACTAAATGAAGAATGACAGATCTTATTGCTTGTATGAGGATACCACACTCATGCATTCTACCACACTCGAGGGATGTTAGGTCCTTTCTTCTGGACCAAAAGATCAAGGGGAATCTGTGCCCTTTATGCACTGTACTCTTTTGCTCAAATTGAAACTCAACGCCAGATGGCAGCTCAAGGTCACACAGTGGGCTGCATACCAAAAATAGAAAATTAAATTTTACTTTGAAAAAAAATGATTACATGAAAAGTCATTGAGTGAAGTCATCCACATAAAAACTAACATTAAGAGATCTTACCAAAAGCAATCTATGGTGTCTGCATAATGTATCCATAATTTGTTGTGTTCTTTAAAAAAAAAAAAAAAAAAAAAAAAAAAAAAGTAAATAGGAAAAGCAAGGTGTAAGCATTTGTACTATGGAGAAAAGTTAAAAATTTTTCAGTAAACTTAAAGCACATGAAGGACAGTCATTATAGAGTGCATGCTGACTTCATTACATTTATTCTCTTGACACTGTCAACAAGAACAATAACTGAGAATGAATAGAAAACAGGGATGGATTTAGACTGCTGTCTCCAGTGTACTGCGAAATACACATTAATTGATGATAAACATATTGAAAGAAAATTTTCAAAAATAAAATATAATTTTGAAAAAGAAACAATATATTTTAAGAGAAGACAAATATTAGATCAAACCAGGGTTGGTAGCCATTCCACAGCTGTTCTCCAGTTCCACTATAAAAGCATACATAGTCTACACAGAATATCTTAAAACATGGGTTTCTACTAGGTTAACACTTAGCAGATCTTTCAGAGAAAACAAATACTGCTGTCTGCAATGGCTAAAATCTTACACTCAAGTCAGGTTTCACAGCAGTCAAGAAGTAGCAGCCTCTTAAGTACACATAGCTACCACCATAAAAGTTAAATATAAGTTAAAATCAATACCAAGTATTACACTTGGAAGCAAATGAAGCACTGAAGCAAATTAAGTTTATAGAGTTCTAATGTAATGTTCACTACGCAATAAACTCTGCAGAAAGTACATTAGCGCCCAACCTGGAGGTGACAAAGATAGAGTTGATTTTAGTGAAGTCTATATTCAAGACAAATCGTCAAGACCCTCTAGAGATTCAAAGATAAAAGGCTGGGCACTTGGCCACTACTTCTGCTATGCAGATAGCTACAAAGAGTCCTCTAAGCTAAAAGTTACTTCCTTCCTTTTTCACATCCATAGACATAATCTTTCAAGCTTTGATCAGTAAAATCAATGTGTCAAAAAAATATTCAGAGTATTCTTTAAAATGTCTTTAAAAAAAAAAAAAAAAAAAAGCAGGAAACATTTATTTCCTGCTCAAGATGGGAGCTTGATCTCAAGATCTGCAACTTTGGACCAGCCTCTGCCTCAGGGTCAAGCTTCCCCCATCTTTCCAGATCTATTCCACAGAGAGAAAACAAAATACAGCAAGACAAAATTGCTTTTTGTTCATTTTCTTTGCCAAGATTGGAAACAGAGTATCTTGCCCAAAGGAATCACTTTATGGGTAAGTTAGAAGAAACCCATACAAAACTCACAAATTTAGCTTGAACTTACGGTCCCTTATGTGGCTGCTTGTATGTTTTTTACTAGAAAGGTAGCATACGTTAAATCACATTTAACTCTTGAAACAAAGAAAAATAAATGATTACCTAGAATAACTAAAAAACAGAATTTATGGTAACAAGAAGTTTGAGGAGATCAGTGTCTACCAATTTTCTAGTAAAAAAATAATTACTGTGCCTTCAACATTTTACGCATACCAGAGTAAGCAGTACCAGCCACCATGTTACCAATTTCAGTGTAAGGGAAATAAAGATAGGGTTTGTTTTGATCTCTGCTGTTGATTTTTTGCTGTCTGTCTACATCATACTTTCTACAGAGGAATTAATGAAAACGAACAGAAATCCTATCCTGAGTTGGCTATGATTCTTTTCTCTTTTCTTTTCTTTTCTTTTCTTTTCTTTTCTTTTCTTTTCTTTTCTTTTCTTTTCTTTTCTTTTCTTTTCTTTTCCTTTCTTTTCTTTCATTCCCCCCCCCCCTCCCCTCCTTTTCTTTTTTCTTTTTTTTTCCTTCTTTTTGAGTTAAGGGACAAAACATTGGAGGAGATTTCTGTCACATTCAAGTATCAGGCTTTGAAGGGCTGTTTAAATTGAACAGAATTTCTCACCTTTTTATCTATTTTTCCCCCCCATTAATATATATTATGAAAATATAGAAATAGCAGCCCATCACAATCTAGGGACTGATTTTTATTTGTTTGGCATGCAATCTTAATATGTCATTTAACTGCCAAGAGAAAAAACATTCTTAATGGAGCCTATGTTCAGTTCTACAGCTGTTAGAGGCATGCACAAGGTGTTATCTCAGTGATCTCAGTGTGTGTGCACAAGGAATTTCAGTCATTTAAAAACACCCAGTCAGCATGATTAAGTCGTTGTATTAAAAGCTACTAAAGCCTTTCAAATTGTTAATAACATACTAGAGATTGGAGGCACTATGAAAAGCAATACACACAAAGTCAAACAGCCTGGATAATGGTGAAGAGGATGCTAACGCATAAATAAATTACTTGGGCAGGCAAAGAACAAATCCGCAGAGAGAGGTGGTAACATATTGTCAGAAGACAGCTTCAGGCAAAATAGGTGAAAATCACAAAGAAAAGACATGAGGCACAGAAAGAGAAACAAAATTGCAGAGGAGTAGCAAAAGCAAAGTCCTAATAGTTACTCTGACTAGGACAAGTTGACAGCATGCCAAAAGAATTAGGAACTAATCAGTCTGCAGGGCTGAGGACTGTTTCAAACAAGGAGAATCGGATAAAAAAAAAGAGAAAAAAGAAACGAAAGGGGATTAAAAAAAAAAAAAAAAAAAAAAAAGGAACAAACTGATTTTGAGGGAAATATTATTTTCTGGCCAAAAGACTCTTGACACAGAAAGAGTGAGACAGAATACGGGCACATGACATCTGGGTCATAATCTCCTCCTTTTGAACTGATAAGATTGCCATCATTTCTAAGACTACCTTTTGAAGATACAGAGCAGCGCTTGTCCACCTCAAGTAAGCAGACTAAATGATCCGCATACAGGAACATCAGCAGACACAGGTAACTCCAGACAGCAGCAAAATGCAAATTATTTTATAAAACATATGTCACCTTACAAAAGGAAAGTTGATTGAAAAAGTGTAAATAATAACAGCCTTGCTCCTGTGAGATACATTACAGTGCAAAACTGCATCAATCTACACAGTTCTCCAGTTTTTAAAATTGCATTCTTGCGAAAGTCCCAAATGAAAATTCATCATCATTAACTAGTTTAAGCAGATGTTTAACTTTAGTCTCAAATCCACTGACTGCTTCACTATGACTTGTGCTTTTTTTTCTTCTTGGAAAGCGGTATTAATAGTTATAGAATAGCCTCAAACCATTTTCGTTTCAAAGAGAAAGAACAAAAGCAATTAATTATTTCTATATTTGCATGACCACTGAATGGGAGAGCTATCAGTAAGCAGCTAAGTCATGACCCACAAGTAGTTCTCAGCCACAACAGAAAACAAGTCCTAACATATTGAATTAGGATGCAAAAAAAAAAACAAAAACAGACTGTACTCAAGTTCTGAAGATCACACTACTTTTATTTGGGTACTGTCCTTGTTTCAGCCAGGACAGAGTTGATTTGCTTCATAGTGCCTGGCATAAAGCCAAAGCAATGTTGGTAACACACCAATGGTTTAGTTCTTGCTGAGCAGTGCTGTACAGAGCCAAGAACAGTTCAGCTTTTCAGCTTTCATACTGTCCTGCCAGCAAGGGCGCTGTGGGACACAAGGAGCTGTGAGGGGACAGAACGAGGACAGCTGACCTAAACTGACCAAGGGGATATTCCGTGACAAATGATATCACAAGAAAAACTATTAAACTGACGAAAATTGGCTGGGGGAGGCTGCCAATTCTAGGTTACAGCATTGGTCAGTGGTGGCAAGCAATCACTTTGTGCATCACTTGTCTTATTACAAGCACCATTATTATAATCATTTTTCTCTTCCTTTTCTGTCTTAGTGAATAGTTCTTTCTCAACCTAAAAGTTCAAACTTTTCCTTTTCTGATTCTCTCCCTCATCACGCTGCGAGGAGGGAATGAACAAATGCAGTGTGGCATTTAGCTGCTGGTCAAGTTAAATCACAACAGGTGCTTAACTGTAAATCCAAATCTGTGATTGACTGAGGTTTCATATATGTATGTTGCACCAAAAGCAATGCCTCCTGTTTGTTGCCATGGAAACTACAACAGATACAAAGAGTATAATCACACTATTTGACAGAGCTCACACTTAGCTGCAAAGCACTAGTTTTCGACTTTGGAACCACCATCAGCTATGCACTTTCACCACTGATGAACAACAGCCTGCATGTCATGCTCATAAAAATCAGCACCGGAGGAGGTGACCCACTGCCACTGCCACCACTGCTGAAAAGCACCACCCTCCACTGCAATGTGCTCACATCCACTGCTTGGTTTCCATAAACCAGGAAAGCACTGATGGATATCAGTGAGTGCCATTTTTTCCACGTGGAGCAATTCAGCAACAAACATTCTTTTCATCCGCACTTCCATGTCAGACACCATTCTGTCAGCACGCCCCTCTGTTGCCATCTGCCACATGGAAACAACATGTAATGAAATGTTGGCAGGAAGTTTCAGCCTCTTCTGCTAAACCACCAATATCTGCCTTTGACACCATGGGCCAAAATAATAAAAGAGGAGGGATTACTTTTGGAGTAGCCCTTGTACAGTCCTTCTGACTATAAGAACAACCAAGGCATGAATGCCCAGATTCTTTACTAAATTGCAGGAAACCACCCCCCAACCAAAGAGATTTCATTGATTATGGCTGTTGTAGCAAAAATTAAATGGCATGTTAAATACTTTTGATAGTACATATATTTTATAGTATCTTTGATACTATTCTCTGATAAAATTAATTTAAAAAAATGAAACTTTGACAACAAATATTTTAACAATAGAAAGTAAAATATCATCTCTTATTCAATGCTCTTAGGTAGTAAACATTTTAGCCACCATTTTGCTCCACTGTTTGGGTGGTCAGGGCACAGGGTAGAAGTCAGCACTGACTTAGTACGTGAACTCCAGTGTTTATAGCAATGCCTGTGTGTCCTAACATATTTAAGAACAAGTGCACTGCAAAAAGAGAAACTACTGCTCTCTAAGCAGACTGCTCTGTTTCCCCTTGAATTCCAAATATACAGAGCCATCTTTTCAAGATGATCACTAACAGGGTATTTAATTGATCCTGGATATTCACTATTAACAGCTCCAAATGTTCTAAAATTTAACAAAATCTAAGAAAATAATGCCATAGAAATAGTTCAGACTTTTCAACTTGACACCCTAAAATGAGCACTGTTGCCCTTAGAGTTGCTAGCTTAAGTTCATTTACTCATATAATGGGAAAGTCCTTCCTTATCAGAGAACTATGAAGACAAAAATGTGTGATGGCTCTGGAGTGATAGACACAAGATATTGTAGAAAGAATAAAAGGAAAACCAACGCAGATGATGATGAGTACCAGCTACAGGATCATATGCTGAAGTTCTCCCAAGTAATGCTGAAGCCAGATCTCCACCACAGTATCTTGAACACCTGCACAGCATCTGAAAGACAAAGGCAAGCATGTCCTAGGTGATCCTTGGGTAGCAGGGTCCCACTAGGGCTGCTCAGACACTTAAAAATGCAGTAGAGCAGGACTGGGATAAATCACAAAGAAACAAATTATTAAAAAGATGAGTATTCAATTTTCTACAGTCCACTCAGTATTCTGCAATAATCAATGGTCAAGAGGAAAAATAGTACGCTGCATTCATACTCCCACAATTAATATTCATAAGGGACTAATTTTGAATCTATTTAGAGTAGCAGATACTAGTTCTCATATTTTCTAGCATATCTGTGCTTGACTTTGTGTTTTAGCAATATTTCTGTACGCAAAATATATTTACCTACCTACATCTAAAATAATCTGTTTGGTTTGTTATAATAAAAAATAAAAAAATATATCAGGTGTATACTCTTTTCTGTGAAAGAACAAATTTCAGGAATTTAATGCAGTGTTTTTCATACCTGGCAATTCTGTATTTTACAATAAAGCACTATAATTCAATTCCTCTTATTTTACAAAGAGATTATGAAGAAAATAGAAAAAAGCATTTTTTTTTATAGCTGAACTTGTCTCTGTTTGTCTTATAATAATAGATGAGTCTTCGATTCATTTAAGACATCCACCAACAGCAAACTCAAATATTGGCCATCCACTGAGAGTACTGTTACATGTGTATCTGGTTTGGGGAAAACCCCTAATTCCTCAGGGAATTATTAAAACAAAACAACACAAAACAACAACAACAACAACAACAACAAACTGCAAGAGAAACTGAAGGCATTTTAACATGGTAGCTTCTGAAACTGTCAGGCTGTGTAAAGTAAATACAGGAAGATGTTACAGTTGGGTTATTGTGACAGAGCACTGATATTTTCACCCTGTATGGCAGATCATCTGGGATCAGATTCCTGAGGATGTACTGGGTTAGGATGCAGCACGCAGGCTTGCTGCAGCAAAGAATCTGCTTTGACTAATGAGCAGAATAGCAAAAAGAAAACGAGATCTGACAGTTTCTTGATACTAAATGGTGTGACCTAAGCCCATAGCTGTCAAGGTTTTTGCACTGCCAGAAGGGAGATCTGGGGAGTTTGGAGCAAGAGAAACAACTATAATGATTTAGGCTTAACCTCAGCAGTGCCCTGAACTATTATTTAATGATGACTTACCTTAGAGTATGCTAGTTAAATATTTTGATAAATGGAGGAAATAAAAGTTACTGGTCCCAACAGTTCCATTGTACATTAAAAAAAAAAAAAAAAAAAAAGATAGTTGATAAAACAGCATGAAATGGCAGGTAGGTAGCATATAATTATTCCCCTGGTGACAGAAAATAAAATGGGCAGTGTAAATCTACTAAAAGGTGTAATTATCTCTAGGTAGCAGGCCCACATTAGACATTATCTAACATCTGCAAAAGCTGTAACATTGTCTGTTTTCACCTGTTGCATTTGGAGCAAATATCGCAAGAAGAAGACTAAAAGCAATATCCGGTTATTGCACAAGGATGAAGTATAAAGGAAAAATAAAATAAAATAAAATAAAATAAAATAACATCTGAGATTTGTGTAAGATGCTGAATAAAAGCTGATATGACATGTTAGACTCACTAGGCAGGGAGTCCAATTAAATATGCATGGTATTCTTCAGGAAATGTACTACATCTTCTATACGCTCAGAGGTACAGTGAAAATATTCTGCTATGTGGCTGACAACCAACAAGTTACCCAAGGCCCTTATACAGCTGCCTTGCTGTCCTCTGAAAGATTGCAGTGATAATAATCATGACATTCCGCACAAACCCAATCATGTCCATCAGTCCTGGCTCCTCTTCCATCTGCTCAGCAGAGTTTGATATCCTACAGATACCTTGCACATTAAATCAGGCATGCCTCAGTATTAAAAAGATGAGATTCATCAATACAAAGAAGATATCAGTAAAAAAAATGTAAAGAAAAAAAAAAAGAAAAGAAAAATAGTAATATTTTTTATACTCTTTATGTGAATGTGAAAATGGAGACATGATACTAAGTGACATCTATCAACATCCTCAGATGAGATAGGACAAGCATTTCCTATCAAGGGAATATCTCTGTTCAGCTGGTTATGCCTGTGAAATCAGAAGTATTTGCATGATCTGCAGAAAAAAGGAGCTTTCAGGAATGAATGTTAATAAATAACCTCAAGAATACTTGAAATGCCTAGGAAACAATGCTGATGAGTAGAAAAAATAAAACTTGTCTTCTTTCTCCCATTAAAATACAAAAAAAAAAAAAAGTATAGAGAATTTCACCTCAAGTTATATTAATTTCAGAATTGACTTCAGACATTTGCATTTAATTTTTTAAACCCTTGCAATAGATGTCAACTCAAGCATGTTAACATAGCTTTCTTTCAGTGATCCTGACACACAGACATCTTTCTACAATATCTCTGCATGATTTATAACAATGTCCTGTAAAATTCAGTTGTAAAGCTTATGATATTACAAGGATCTCTCACTTGGTATATTTTGGGGATAACTTTATTTATTTATTTATTTATTTTACTGTTATTGCACAATGTATTTTATAAACAGAAGGATGTATTGTGCTGCATGTATTTTGAACTTCACAGGGAATAATCTTCCTGGAGTCTCAGTGAAACGGTAGTAGTCTACAAAAGGATTGTTAGTTTCATAATTCCAGACTTTTACACTTGATTTTTTTAAGTTTGTTTCACAATACAAAGTCTCTAGAGCATCAGTTTATCCTCAGATACTTAAATGAACTGGAAAATATCACCTTATAAAGGAGGTATATTCTTGCTTATTGACATAGCCAGTAGAGAGGCAGGTAAGTAATAAAACCACTACTGGCTTTGCAAAAAACAGACAAACAAACAACAACAAACAAAAACACATAGCAAGTATATGTGACACCAATTAACAGCAAGTTTTTGAAGAATGCTAGCTTGACAAGTCATTGACAAGTACTGTAAACTTAAGTCTCAAGAATATATGAGACATGACAGAGGCAGCACTAGTTCTCCCACCCTTCCTTCCCAATACTCTTCAACCTTGACTTACCATATTCTGTGGAAAAAAATGCATTTTCTATGCCTACTCTACAGTTGTTAGCTGTGAGAAACCACCAGCAGGCCTTCTGGCTAGTGCCAATTTTGACAGTGGATTATGTCGTGAAATGACATTTGGGTTTTGTCCTTGCTCAATAGCAAACAGTGTTAAGGAAGTAGGTCACAAGACAAATTCCAAGTATAGGAAGAAGGCAAGTTTTATGACCAAGCGGCTTTAATCTGTCCTTTTCTTTTAGGTTATATTTGCTTACCAGAGGGAAATAAAGAAGGAGGAAAAAGTTTATTTGCCTGAAAAGAAGGAGCTCGTGTACAAAGTGGAAAAGATTTGATTGCCTTCAAGTAAAAGTGCCTATTAGAAAGAAAAGAACGTCAGAGAGGAGCTGACCCTCTTGCTTCAAAAAGCCTGGCTGCTTCCAAAAAAATAATTTACCTGCCAGGATTCAGCTTACTTACTTTTCTGCCAGGTGCTGGAGAGCAAAATGCTGAAACAAGGTCTACACCTCCTACTTCTGCTAGTATCACACAAGCAAAACAGGGCCATCCATTAACTGTGGCACAATGGCCTCTAGCTTTAAAAAAAAAAAAAAAAAATCACCCTGCTTTACACTGCTTTCAAGGCAATCCTGGAAAGTAAAGGTGCTACAGGAGGTGCTAGAGGAGCTGCTTATTTATTTATTTATTTATTTATTTATTTAAAAGAAGGAAACACAGCCCAAAAGCTACTCATCACTTATAAGCCAAAAGATGAAATTTTCTTATGCTTTAGAAGTGATTCCCCTGAGTATAATTGAATAAACTGATTAAAGCAACTGTTGAGCTGAAATAGATCACATAAATAGATCAATACATTGATAGATGTATGTATTTAGTTTATAGATGTTATATATCTATACATATCTATTTTATTTATGAACTTATGAGAAAATACAGTCTGTGTGTCTAAGTGTTTGCACATAAACATATTTATTTTTTCTACCATCTCATTAAAAAAAAAAAACAACAACCAACAACAGTCATCAACAATTCACACATCACACTGAACTCCGAGCCTCTGTTCTTAATATCATTAGCAAATCCTTCCTTGGAAGAAAACAGTGAATGAAAACAAATACCTATTTTGTGTTCACATTTTTCAATACTGGTAAAGTGATTTACATCCACATCTGGCCAGTCTAATGCACTTAGTAAGGCGCATACGGTGCTAGATCCTCATGTGCAAATACTACAGGGTCATAGAAAGCAAGAAATAACATATGGATCTATTTTCTTCCCCATGAACAGTCAAACTCAGAGTACTTATGTTCTCTAACTTTATGTTAAAAGCAAGAATAAATTGGTTATAGCAATACACCAATTAATATATTTGCTCAAACATTAGAAGAGGACAAATTGGGCCCATTTACTGATACCTCACAGTTGTGCTGCAAGTGCTAAAATGGAAACTGGATTGTACAAGAGGTGGCAATGTGAGTTTTAGAATCAATTTTCAAGCCTTCAAAAAAAATATAGGCATGCAGAACACTTGTAACATTATTATATTTATCTATATATTTTAGACATTAAATTATCTATTCATAGTTCAGCAGGTATGCCACACTCATCAGTTTCCAAATTATTTGCTGGCTTCCTGGCACACCTCTTAGTTATTTTTATCTGATATTTCAAATAAATTAAAAAATGCCTTGAATTGCATGATTAGTCCATTATGTATTCTGTTTATTACAATTATATGAACTTTTGATTAACCTCCATAAGTTTCATGAATAAATTACCTGGATCACGGGAAACTGTCAGTTAATGTTAGAATGTTTCAGTGGGAAGTTTCCAAGAGATTAATCTACCTTCTTTCTCGGCAGCTATTTTCAACTCAGCTTCCTTTAACAGCAATATATGCTGTTGCTCAGTTGTGATGAAGAACATGTGAATAGATTTGTAGCCCACTTAGAATGAGTGGGTGCAAAATATACTCACAGAGTCATATCTTTGGAAGATGATTTGTGCCCTTTTAAATATTGATGGCAGAGTCGCTCTAACATGATGAGGATAAATTGTGCTAATCACAGTGAGTCTTCCAAGCTATGCAATGTGACAATCCAGACATTTCTCTCTTCGGTCTTCTCTGAGTGGTGATGAACAATTTCTTGTTGAGAAATCTCTTGTTTATTTATCTATTTATTTAACCATATATATGACAAGTAAATGTGAAAAAAAAAATATATATCTCAAACTTCTGGCTATTCATCAAGACTAGATGTTTGCCAAACACCTGGTTCTATTTTTGACCACTGTTCCTCCCCATTCACACACGCTTATTTGCCAAAGGTCTATTTTCTGCAGAGCAAATTTCATTTATACAGATGACTCAAACTAAAACTCATACTAAAACTCATAAAGTAATAAAAAAATCAGAAAAGAGGGTGGTAGAAATCTAGTCTGTGGGTACAGAGATATTGTCTGGAGTCAGCTGAGAAAAGAACAACCAAGACAGTACCTTGTCAATCAAATTCATCACAACTGATGCTTGTTACAGAATCAAAAAGAGAACTGGAAGAGTTTTTTGCTGGCCTATTAAGACCAGATAATAAATCTTCATAGATCATCAGCTGGTAAAAGAAAACTTAGAAGAATAAGTATAAGGCAAAGGATGGAGAGAGTGCTGTCAGCCATTTGATTAATGGCACAGAAGAAGAGCTCAGACTGGAAAAGGATGTCATGAAATCATAAGCAACAATGGTAATGACACAGGGCATATGTTCAAGTGATGAAATACAGAGATGTCCGCAGCAGCATCTCATTGCTGCCCTTTCCAGCTCCTGTTTAACAGCATCACAGTGACAAAACAGTTCAAAACAAGAAAGCTTGTGCAGCAGGTGATCAGGAAGTGTGTAGGAAGGCAAGAGGATGCTAGGAACTCCCTAAGGGAGCACTAGGCCTCTTTTCCTACATAACTAGAGATAGGACTAGAAGAAATGGTCTCAAGTTACATCTGGGGAAATTCAGGTTGGACATTTGGAAAAAAAATTATTCTCCAAAAGAGTGGTCAGGTGCTGGAACAGGCTGCCCAGGGAGGTGGTGGAGTCATTGTCCCTGGAGATGTTTAAGAAATGTTCAGATGTTGTACTGAGGGACAGGAATTAGTGGGAAATACTGGTAGTAAGTGGGTGGATTGGTAGTAAGTTGGACTGGATGATCTTAGAGGTCTTTTTCAACACTGGTAATTGTATGATTCTCTGATATTGATATAGTGAATATAAGATACTCCTCTCATTAGATTATTTTTAGACAAATCTTACAAGACAAAATTTGTTAAGGCTTTCTTAAATAATCATATAGAAAATATCCTTTGAGTTTATAACAGTCCATGGGTTCAGTTCAGTTTTGATAGAAAACCACTGGGAATGATCATTTAATGATTCTGTACTATAAATATTATAATTAACATACTGATTATATCTTTTCCTATTCTTTTTTTTTTTTTTTTCTTTTTTCTTTTTTCTCATAAGAGATAGACAGAGATGGTGCCAACTGTTTTGAGTGGCTGGCAGAAACAGAGAACTGGATGAAAACCAGATGGTTGCAGCTCAGACTGAAAAGATAGATGTCATTCAGGAGATGAATTTTACAAACAAAACACTGCTCCAAATTGCTTCTAAAATATTTTTCCATTAGACTCAGAGGTCAGTGGGATTCCCAGACCTACGCTGAGGCCAGCTTTCTAAGGTAAAAGATAACACTGCAGATCTTGTATGTTTTCTCTTGTGCATAACTACACCCAGAATAATTCTATTTATTTTCTTTTCTGTGATCTGTAATCACAGAAGTCCCAGGATGTCTACAGTAGAGATAAAAATGCAAGAGCTGAGCACCACAACAACATTACTCTTCACAGGGAATATCAGGGTGCAAGACAAATGAATGATGGCCAAAAAAGAGCAAAGACCAAAACTAAAAGCATTATTTTAATTATCAATGAAATATAAGTTCAGATGCAACAAAACCAACAAAAGAGATAAGGAAAGAAGAAATTGTAGGTGTTAATAACAGGTGTTTTTTCTTTTAAGTAAATAACGGAGGACAGATGGTAAGATTGTAAAAGACGTATTTTCTATGAGCTCAAGTTAGAAGCATTAGAAGTGCAAAGAGGCATGAATTTAAGTAAGAGAGCTATTTGTTATAAAAACTAACAATGTGTGCACTTGAAGTTCATTGGTATTTCTTTAAAGTGATCTTGGCAAATAGTGAAAGAAATATATAGGATGCTACAAGCCTTTTGGTGTAATTTCCTTCTGCTTCCCAAAAATAATAAAATAATCTACAGGAGCTCTTTCACTGTCCTCAGTGCAGTGACATTTTACGAAAGGTAAAGCAATGCTGCACCTACTGATTTCCCTTGTCTATTTACAAGAGGAAATGTCATCAAGCATTCAAAATGTCACTACCTGCTGAGATGACGTCACCAGCGTCTGCCATGGAAATGTTCCTTCCTCTTCAAATGCTGATGTTTTGAGCAATAATCTGCTTAAGGAGATCTTGCTTTGGTAGGCAAATGGCAGTGTACATAATAACTACAAAAAATGAACACAGAAGCAAACACATTTCCTGGGAATGAAGACATTTTTCAAGGAGCACAGACAAATATTCACTAATATTGTCTGCCTCTTAAGCCAATTATTACGGTAATACAAAGAGGTGCTGTCTGCTACTTAAACCATCTTGTTACAATCCTCTAAAAAGTGTCATGTACGCAGAGAAGCATATTTGTAATCTTCATACTAAGTACACTTCAATTTAATTACATCACCTCACAAAATTATACAAACAAGGCTTTTGTATTTGTGCAAGAGATTCTCTCAAGCTGTAGAACTTACACTCGCTCATGAATTCCATGGTGCACTGTCAGAGGGGTTAGGATCCACAGTTTTTTTGTTGTTTTGTTTTGTTTTTTTGTTTGTTTGTTTGTTTATTGTGAAAAAAATAGACAAAAGTCATAAGACCTGAGATTTCTGACACTAATTCTTTTCCTGGATTCAGATCTTATCATTTATTTCTTGCCTGTGTTCAAACTTTCGTTGTGATTCCTAACAGAAAAAAAAAAAAAAAAAAAGAAGAAAAAAAAAAGGAAAAAAAAAAAAAAAGAATTTGATATGTATTGCCTATCTGACTTCTAAATTATCAAATATTCCAATAAGCATTTTTGCCAACAAAAGGTAGTTAAAAAATAAAATTCATTTCCTTTTTTGTTGGTTGGTTTTATCTAAGAGGAACGTACATAGATTTTTACAGCCTACAAACTTCCAAGCATATGCATAGAGCACAAAGTGAATCCTATAAATTGCCTCAACAATATGATGTTAAAAAACCCAGTTATGCTTAATTACTAAATATCTTGTTCTGTTTTTATTATTATTATTATTATTATTTGTTTGTTTTAATTTAAAACTTAAATAAAAGAAAACATAGCACAAAGCTGATACTTATAGTTATTCTAACCTGCTATTGCTGATTGTATCCCCATAACCCTCATAGCACATTCAAATACTCAGAACCTCCTAAATAAAACACAGGGAAACAGTAACAAACTTACATACAAGGAACCTTTTTTCTTGCCAAACCTTTTAACTAAGAATTCCAAAAAGGTTCATGTAGCAGACTTCTAAGATCCATATGTATCAGCACATATTCTGACTAAATTTTGAAGCACAGTAAGCCCCAACCAGTGACCAGAAGAGTGAAAGTATTAATAATTGTGATAATAAATGTCTTAAAGCCTGCCAAGCAACCAGCTACTCCAGAATTACAGAGCATGATTAATTATCTATGTTTTCACATGAGATTCATTTGTAACAACTAACAAATACAAATATCAAAGATAGGGGTTAATATCTTAATCTAGTCTCTGTAAAAAGGTAGACCCTCTCTAAGAGTGCAAAAACACCTGCAGAACTTTCTCACTCAGTTCAAAACCAAACATGAGGTAACCACTTCTGAAAACCAGCAACTAGAAGCAGCTTCTTCAGCCTGGGCATGAAAATGTTATGACACCTATAAGGGCAACTTCTCTGTGAGACATGGAGGGTCATAGACAATAGTTGAAGATCCTTGTCCCCTGGGGAAAAATAGGTGCCGAGCACCTCAATCATACCAAGACAGTAGTTTGTGGAATTTACAAAATTTCTCAGGTAAAATGTTAGTTTCCATTAGCTTGGAAAAGAAAAAGGTGCAACTGAGGGACAACTTCTGCTCATATTCAACCAGAGTATATGGACACTTATTCAAGGTCATTCAGTAAATCAATAGCAGGACTGAGTGCAGATATGCCTCAACCTTCTTTGCTTTAAATAACAGACAGATACAATTCCTTAACTTTCTCAGATTTCCATAGAGATTTCCAGGCCAACAAGTTTCACTTGAGTTCAGATGAGTTGCGAGCCAGTGAACAGCTTATGTGAATCTCCTAAGTTTCTGAAGATTTCCTATCTCAAGATTACAAACTTATTTTTAGCAGCTGTCCAACTTTTAATGGAAGCCATAAACTTCAAGTCAAACCAAGTTTATAAAACTATCAGATAAAACTAAGATTCTCAGCCTTCTAAATTACTCTATTAGCATCAATGAGTAGGATGCATTTTTGTAGATATGGTTATACACAATTTAAAATTCATCTGAATATTCCAAAGTTAAATGAAAAAGCTGTTCCCTGGAGATTAACTAGGATTCACATTCCTATTACCTCAGCTATATCTTTCCTAATTTTTCTAAGAACATTTCTGCTACTCAGGCTATTTATAGCAAACACTTAATAGGGTCTCAGTTTAAACTAATATGAGGATGCACCCTGGTCCCAGTAATACTGCCCGTTTAATCAGCTGAAAAGGCATTCTATATGTGTTATTAAAATGATGATTCCAGCTACATAATCAGTGCAAACAACAAAGGTTCAGTCACAGAGGTTGTGTGTAAAATAAATCTTCTATCAATATGGAGACAAACCCAACACACCCCAAATTTTCTTATAACAGCATTTAAGATTATTTAACTATTATAATGGTATATTCAATGACTTCTCTGGAACTGAAATAATCTATGTTACTGAAAATATAGTACAAATGAGTTATTTTAGTGTAAAAACTACTGAAAAAAAGGTTACATCCTGAACAATGTCCACATATTAAGGCCAAATTTTAGACTACAAAAGAGTAATCTCCAAAATTTGCAGATATGAAGAAAAAAAGACTTATTATTGTACAAGCTTTCAGGTTAGTTTTCCTATAAAGGAAAGTTTAGAAAACTAGACAAAATATCCACTTCAAAAATTTCAAAATATTTATTTCTTACTTTAGGAAGTCTATTATTTATTCACTTGAGCCAGATTACAAGTATACACTAAAAAAAAAAGTTAACTATTTCCACTTTCAGCTAGAAACTTACCAAATTCAAACTAAAAGATACATATTCTGAACATTTCAGTGTAAAAAGAATTACTGTTGGTCTTAGTAATTAAGAAATTATTATAGCTGTGGCTGTATTACAGTACCTGATCTGGCTGTTGGAACCTGGACAAATGCCCTTTACCACTGGAAAAGATCCAAGTGCACATCCCTTTGTCTCACCAGTCCTGTAACAAGAGTTCCTCAAAGATGTGCCACATCTTCCAGCAGTTTGCATTCCAGATACATAGGAAATATTGGAAGGTCATCTGTCCTGAAATATACCCCTAATTGGAAATAATTCAGAATACATAATTAAAAATTCATGCCATTAAGCAAACACTTTTGTTTGAGCTATCTTATTTTCTTCAGGAAAATTACTTTCACATTTGCTTGTAATTTGACATCACTGAATGAATTTTTGATAAAAGCATAACTAGCTCTCAATTGCAACTGTTGAAGGGAATGACCTGGGTGGAAATTACCTAGTTGTAACTAATTATAAATAATTCTCTCTTGTAGGATATAGTAACATACAGGCTATCTCAAAGAAGGCATGGAAGTACTGCTTCACAAATCACTAATTTTCAGAACATACAGAGTGAAAAATCTGTGGTTTTGAATCTCCTCAATCAACACCCCCCTTAGGTACCTCTCACATGCAACTGGCTAGACTTAATATTTGGCACTATTTTGTGATTTCTTGGGCAGAGCATTCTGATTTTGATTCTTCCCTGAAAGACAATCCCAAACAGGATGTTCAATATTTCAGCTATCTGAACATCTACTTTAAAGACTTCTTTCTGACATCCTGTGTTTGCCTTCACTTTCTCCCCTGCTGCTACTCTATCATGCAGGCTAGGCTGTACATGAAGTGCCTGAGGGATCACAGTGAAGTTACAAAGCAAACAAATGTCCCCCACATCCAGTTACATCCTGCCCACCACAGTATAGCTCAGCTAGGTGAAGATTTTTAAAGCACTGAAGGAGTAGCTTCTTATTATCCTCACAGTTTTTTTCCTTTTTGGGGACTAGGGAAGAACAATCCACACATACACAGGCTCTGTGCTACTCAGTACTGCAAGTGTAAATCAAACAAGAATAAGTAAATTTTCAAGATCATCCATAGGAAGAAATTTATGAAATAAATTGGCTGTGACATAGACAAATAAAAGACTGTTGATCTCTAGCACCTCCTATTTAATAGTCTTAAGGCTCATTACAAATGTTAGTAAGCGAAGCATCGTTATGCATAAGAATAATAATAGTGTTTTTCTGATCTAAAAAATGCCAAAAAGGAACAGAATTGCCAGCATTCTGTTTTTCGTAACGTGCCTGTTCATGCATTCAAATAGTTTGTGGGTATAATTACAACAACTATAAGTTTCTGTTGGCCTACTATATGCATAACTAGCTATTAGCATCTGCAAATATCTTATTTACATGTATGGTCACTGTTATGCCTATGTGCATAGATTGAGTATTCAATTGCAAACATCATAATGTTCATATACTTATAAGCAAAAAACTGTAAGCAAAACCATACATCCTGCTGTCAACTTTGTAGCAGAATGGGGAATACAACACAAACTGTCAAACTCCCAGGCCTGTTGTTTAATCATAAAGCCTCACATATTTATAGAAGCAGAATGAGAGATGTAAGTAAGACGAAAAAAAATGATTCACTCTCTTCAGCTCAGTGAGGATAATTTTGATCCCACTGGAGACTCCATTTTGACTTCACTAAATTGTTACACTTAAGGGTCAAGCACTGGTGTTTCAGAGAATAGATCACTTCAACTACCAACTCCTTGTGATTCTGTAGGTTTAGTGGAGTAGCAGTTATCCAGCCCCAATCTTTGCAAAGATTGACCAATATATATATATATATATATATTATATTGTCATTCAGTAATCTAATTTGAAATCAATTAAATCTGAGGATTTTTGAAGTAATTGGACACTTTTCAAATACTTTGCCCTGGCGACTGAGAATCTAACTTAACTTCAATCATCTTAGAAATGTAAAATAAGCCATGATTTTTTAAAAATCTTTTTATTTATTTATTTATTTTTAAGAAAATAATTTGTTTGGTTTTTCGACGTATCTTAAGTAGTAATTAATACAGAATTGTAGCAGACAGTGTACAGCTATAGGGTAAAAGACAGTAAAAAAATGTGGGAAAAAAAAAAAAAAAAAAAAAAAAAAAAAAAAAAAAAAAAAAAAAAAAAGAAGAAATCTGTGTGGAGAAACTAGATGGTGCTTATAGAGGCCTACCAGCTTCTACAGTCACACTGAATCTAATTCAAAACATCCAAATGAAAAGAATGACAGAGGATGAAAAAAAATGGAATAAAACACAATCCTGTTTTCTTTGGGGTCATAAGAAAGCACACAAGAGCAGAAAGTCTGCAGAGTTCACAAACCTTTGGAAAAGGCGTGGATCAGGATCTTTAAAGGTTCTTCTCCTGTACAACTCTTGGCAAGTCACTGCAGAATTCACACAGTGCTCTGGCAGCTGGAGCAGAACTCGATGGAGCTCTGGAGTAGGAGCCAAAGTCCAAATTTACAGCATAAAATATTTCCCCTTAATAAATACACTTCACTGTACAGATCCTAAACTTTGTAGGTACCTCTTTCTTAAATTCATTACTATTGTTCTGTTTCCCAAGAATGCAATAATCAGGTACATCACGATTCCAGTATTTTCTCAAGTAATCAGATTAAGCTTTCTTGAAACTAAGTCCTTTAAAGGTCCCCAGGTGGTAGATATTTTAGAACTGGGTTCTACACAAAATGCAGCAGATGTCACACTAATCATAGAATCAAAGAATCATAGAATGACTTGGGTTAGAAGAGACCTCAAGCTTCATGACCTTCAACCTCCCCTGCCACAGGCAGGGATGCCAACTACTGGATTGAGTAGTAGATCAGGCTGCAGAGGGTTCCATACAGACTAGCCTCAAACACTTCCAGGGACAGGGCATCCACAACCACTCTGGGCAGCCTGTTCCAGCACCTCGCCACTCTCTCAGTAAAAATTTTCCCTCTGACATCTAATCTGAAACTCCCTTCCTTCCATTTAAAATCATTCCCCCTTGTCCTGTCAGTAACTACCCATGTAAAAAGTTGGTTTCCCTCATGTTTATAAACTCCTTTTACATAATGGAAGGCTGTAATAATGTTTCCCTGCAGCCTTCTTTATTCCAGACTGAACAATCCCAGTTCCTTCAGCCTGTCTTCATAGGAGAGGTGCTACAACACTTGGATCAACTTTGTGGCCCTCCTCTGGAGCCCCTCCAAAAGCTCCATATCTTTCCTGTGTTGTGGGCACCAGACTTGGACGTGGTACTCTAGCTGGGGCTTCCCAAGGGCAGAACAGAGGGCGATAATTACCTCCCTCACCATGCTGATCATCCCTCTTTCGATGGAACCCAGGATATTGTTGGCCTGCCAGGTTGCTAGCATGCACTGCTCATCACTAATCGTGATTATGTTTCCCTACATCTCTTCTCTTGAGTGCAAAATTCTTGGCACAAAAGGAGAATAGCACAAGGGGATATAAGTCCAGATAACACACACTAATTCAGATAGAAAGGGAATCTTAAATTCTGTTTCATCATTCCCAGAGTAGCAGTATATTTTTATTTTGAACTGCCACTGGAAGAAGCAAGGAAATAATCCAGAGTGCAAATGCTATTCCACCTCTCTAAAGGTAGGTTACAAAATACGCCTGTGGCTAGTGCTGGTGTAACTGGTGGTTATAATTACCCATTAGAAAAGGGCCATTTTTAATACCTGAAACAGATAGCTTCTGTGTCACTACCTGTACATCTCAGGAATGTGTGCTCCACGTCCTCTCACCCCTAACGGCAATCTCTTCTGCTTCTTACCATTGCTGTCATTTACTAGAAACTGTTGAGATCCTGAAGCCTCATTCCACTTGAAATAAATTCCTGCTGCCAAAATACGTCTTGGCTGAATTCTGATTTCATTGTTGCCAACAGCCTGCTTATTCCCCTCTCTCATATATTATCTCTCTATTAAACATCCTTTCTGACAGCAGTTAGTGACATTCAAGTTGGTCTTTGTCCATGGACACTCCCTAGATTACTTGTATCGAACAAATGAGACACCCTTCTGTATGAGTTTATGAGCAAGTAGGTGACCCCATTTACAAATCTTCATTAAAACACACAAAAAAAGGATGAAACAATTTAAAGTCATTAACATGTTGGGTCAAATTATGATCTCAATTATAGAGGAGTAAATCTGAGGCAATTACATAGGTTCAGAATATGATCAAAATCTGGTGTAAAATAATTAGAATATTTCAGTTGCTCTTGGTGAAATTTCATTAGTGGAATAATATAAATTAATAAAGACTACCAAAATTGAAGTTGTCAGAAAATTCACTGATAATGAAGTCTCAGGTTGCACTGTTAACAGAAAACCTATCAAGTAATGTAGACAAACGAAGCCTCAAGGTCCTGGTGATCAGTGATAGAGCTACTTATGATCTTCACCCTTTTGGTGGGATCATGACTAATCCACTTGATAAACCGAGCATCAATGACCTTTGTTAAAAATTAATTGAAACTTCACTGAGTAAATGATAATTATTAACCTTAAATTATGTGGACATATAATTATCTAGACTGGATTCTCTGCATACCTATTACAGGGGCACAACCTTTCTCCCCCAGATCCTTTCCTTATCACATAGTCACATTAGCAAGTACTTACTCTAAACACAATTACAGACAGAAATACAGTAAGTAAACATTTCATTGGGTTTTGTTTGTTTGTTTGTTTTTAATAAATAAAAATAAATAAATACCTTTTTCAGACAGGAAACATCAGATTTAAAATTGCAAATAAACATACACATCTCTCTACTAAATCATGCATGGGGCTTCAGGTTCAGGCTTCACTTGCATTCTCCCATGGGTGCCCACTAATCCAACAGTGGATGGATGGTAGACACACTGAAGATGCTTATTTTCATTTTCTTGCCTTCTATTCATACTACTGCTTATGACACTTTGCATTATAACAGATAGGAGGACATTAGCTCTTAATTTCTATAGGAATGCATGTGCTTTGTCCAGAAATTTTTTAATGATATAGGGGAACTGGAACTTCTGTCTGATAAGAAATTGATGCATGTTTTGAGGAAAAAAGTAGTTTTTCCTCAAAAAGTAGTCAAACTTTGACATTCTCAACACAAGGAAGCAACTGGAGAATGCAAACCTGTAGACGTGTCTGGATAACACCAATTTCAGACTGCCAGGGAAAAGGATGATACATCCTGTTCTCACATAAATTGTCAGACGACAACACCTATTCTCAGACTATAACAAACCATTCAGCCAGCTTGTGGAATAGCCATTAGCTACAGAAGCTTTCTCACCCACCCCAGGAAAATCTGAAGATGTATGTTTGTTAATTTATTTTTAAATAATGTGAAGTGTAGGCCAGGGGGATCCACAGATGTCTATGACTCATTTGAGTGGATGCCCACTTGGCAGGTAGCCAAGGCACAGGTGCAGTGCTGGACATGGCATCAGAGAACACAGAAGACCACAGCAGCTCCGCTGTGTTTCAGGGGAAAGCAGGGAGTGGAGAAAGCAAACACTATCATCAATTTTAAAATGAAGAACTGTTGGACAAAGAGATTGAAGTAAAAATACTTTTTCACTACAGTGCTCTGGATAAGTGAACTTGCTTTCATTCTTCCAGTATGTGTTGCCATTTTATATCTATGGGTTGTAAACACATGAATATCAACTGTGCTTGCCAGAATTCAGCAGTCCTGGCACACAACTACCAGGTGTTCAATGCAGGGAAAAACCTTTGCATATGTGTCTGGCTTAGAATTTCCCAGGGAATCTGTGACAGACAAAAGGATGGCATCTAGTTTCCCCAGCTGTTTTTAAGAACACAGTAGCATCAAAATAAGTCCACCTTTTCTGCTAAAGTAAAGCTACAAACATAGCTCATTGTTAATAGAAAAGATTGCCATTCCATATTAAATTAAGAAACAGTAATAAAAACTTTAGAAATATCTTTTTCAGGTCAATCATTTTTTCCCTACCTCCCTCACCAAAATAAAAATAAGCTTTACCCAATTCACAATAAATACATCCATAATTTTTAAAGGCGGTGATTTTCAGCCCTTAAAATTATTCAAAACAGATTCAAACAAAATACCCTTCAGAAATGTCTCGTCAGCCACTTGGACATTTAAAATTACATTTTTTGTTTTGTTTTACGATCATAGTAAATTTTTCCACGAATAACTTCACATGCTTGCTTTACCTGCTAATGGCTTATTTTTTCTTTTCTTTTCTTTTTGTAAAGCATCTCTTTTTTTTTCCTTACTCATTTCCAATAACCCACAAACAGTGCTTTGTCTTCATACACTCCAGTCTTTGTGTGTATCTTTTTATTTTACAACCAACAAAGCAGACATTTTAAAGACTGAAGTTTCCACTGTGTCATAGACTACTGTGTCCACCCTAAAAGTTACTGAGATAGATATATGCATAGCAGTTAAAATTATGGTTACACAGGCAGTCTTATTTGTGGCATTTCCTAACTGTTGCAGGTTTAAGTTAAACTGCTCAGTTTTTAAGCCTAGATGGTTTAAATGTTACTAACTTATGGCTAAAACAAGACCTAATATGAAAATGAGCACCAGTAGTGATCAGTGCTGGCTTTTATTGCTGTTGATCCAAACAAATATAAAGCCAGCTTCCACACAATGCTCTTCCATAGTATTAGTGGTTAAATGCAAGCATTCTGTCCCAGCTCAGATAAAAACACTGGCACTTCAATAAGCATGATTTTTTTTTTTTCTTTTTTTTTTTTGGTCAGTCATAGTAAGAAAGAAGAAAAACACTATTAAGTTCGTAGAAACACGGGATGCAATGTATTATTTCAGGAGAAGAAATTTTGTTGACTAGGAGTGCCAATTCATCAATGCATTTTTGCATCGTGCAAATATTGAAGATTCTTACAAGTCTTTTTTTCGTGTGTGTGTGTGTGTTTTGTTTTAAAGGAAAAAGAATTATAAAGAATGCTCAGAGTATTGCATCAATCAATGCCACAGCTTCCTGCTTAGAGGCAAACAAGACAGAAAACACCTTACCCTCATTCTGGCTATACACGACACTTTTTTGCATTTTTATGTAAATCAATATCCAAAAACAATTTGTCATCTTTCTTGAAAAAAACCATCACAAATCTACAAGAGATGAATTTTTAGTCGTGAAATGAAAAATGAAAGTACTAAAGACTGTAAAAAAAACCTCTGCTTTACCTGTCCTTCTAAGTCAATGCACATCCAGGCAGTAATAGAGTTCTGGAGGGGAAAGTCACAAAGCCCTAAGTAAGGGTACTACTGAACTTGATTTTGCTAGGAAAAAATAAAAAATAAAAATGGGTGGCAACGTAATCTTGTTGGCATTCCCAAATCTTCTCATAATCATTTGGTAGTACAGTTTTTTCACCTATCTTGGTAGAAATCTGACTTCTGTGTAAGGATTTGTAGATTAAATAATCTATACATACGTACATATATATGTACATGTACACATAATTATTATAAAATGTACTGCAAAGAATTAGTATTAGCCTTGATCTCTTAATCATATATATTATATATAAATAATAAAAAAAAATAATGTTTCCTAATTATTTCCATACAACAGAGAGCACAATAACGTTATTTGATAGAGCACATTCTCAACTATAAAACATTATGTTTTAACATAGTCATCACCATTAGCTATGCATTTTTTGCCAGCAATGAACAGCCTGCATGCCACGATAATAAAAACCTGCACCAGTGGAAGTGCCCCCCTGATGAAACTGTTGAAATACACCATCCTGTGGTTCACCTCACTGTTTGACTACATAAACATTCAGCAAGTGTTGATGAATGTAAATGGGTGTAATTTTTTCTGCATGGAGCTTTTCAGTGACATATCTTTGCACTATCTGCATTTCCATGTCAGATGACATTTTTCAGACTGCCTCTCTGCTGCCATCTGTCACACAGAAACAAAGTGCAATGAAATAATGGTGGGAAGGTTCAACTTCTATTCCCACCACCAACTTCTGCCTCTGACATCATGGGCCAACATAATAAAATAGGAGGCATTACTTTTGGGGCATGCGCCCATGCACATTTATTTATATATACACATATAGACACATATACGCGTTCTTTATTTACATGTGATCATTTTTCCTGTCATCATCTGTGCAATACTACATTGTTTATCGTTTCCCACCAAAAGGGTTAAACTTGTTGCTCCTAAGACCACAGTGCACAGTGTTTTCACGAGCTACATTCTACTGTGAAACTAAGGCTGAGAAAATTACTTTTATTCAATGCTTCTGCTTTAAAAAGGATAATGATTTCATCTGGTTAGAGCTGTCTGTCCCTACTTAGTTTAGTGCAGGGAAGAAATTGCCTGTTCACTCATGATAAGATAATTTGTTGCCTTGGAAATTAAATTATCCATCCCAGTTTACCTTGAAGAGGAATACTATATAATACCTATTTGTTCCATTACACTCTTTAAATCAGAAATACACTTTACTCCACAAATATGTTCCGTGTAATCAGAGACATTAAGGCAAGGTAAAATAGCCTCTGACTGAAACTTAATTAGGCTCCAAAGTTGTCAGTTGTGTAAGACTCAAATCCAGTGTAACTAAAAGGATCTTAAATAATTTCTTTTAAAGAATAAAATCAAGCCTGAAGTACATTTTAAAATTAGCTTTTAAAATTTATTTTTCTATATATAACTCTCAGGAAAATTTACCACAGAAAGCCGAGTGCTCGTGTTCACTCAATGAAACCAGAACAGAGTTATTGATATCTTCACAAAACAGAACAATGGGAGGGGTGAAACCTTATTTTTCACATATTTTTCACTCTATGATGTAGAATTAATATAGGTATGTAGTCTAATATATTTTCCCATTTCCAGCCAGTTGTACATAAATATTTAATTATTAGCTGGTTAGAGTCACTGGTTTGTAACAGTATCGTCTCTTAGTTAGCTGTTAAGGCAAAACTGAGTGAAGGGGGCTTAAAATTTAAAACAGGTTTTCATAAAATCATCATAATTAGCAACAGCCATGCTTTTAAGCTGAGGAGATCACATCACAAATGATGGGTAGGGCACTGCAGGGCAGAGTTCTTAAGGCACTTTTCAACAATAGGCATTGAAAACAGTTCAAATCTTTCATAAAACTCATTTATGGAACTGCATAATCCAAGTGATTCATTAACTTCTTTATATATACAGAAAAGAAAAAAAAAAAAAAAAAAAAGGCTCAGAAAATTAGATTTTTCTATTGCATATTTTTCCACGTCTTTGAGGGTGATGAAGAGAAGCTGGTCTTATGATAGTTACAATGGATTAAGAAACAAGGCTCTGCGCAATTGGCTTCTACACAGGCTTGGAGTTTGACCTTGAGCAAATTGTATAATCCCTCTGCTACTGTTTCTCCATTTCTAAAACAAGTGTAATTCTTACCTACTATGAAGAACTGTTCAGCAGATTAATTAGATGTTTATGGGATGCTTTAGATGTGGAATATATTAAATCATCTACTTTATTTGAGGCTTATGTATATTTAAGCTTAACTAAGTTCTAGGAGTAGAATTTTCCACTGAAACAGAATTCTGCCCCACCAGCCGTCAGTAGAAATGGTTCAACCATAAAAAAGTCACAGAAAGTTTGATGAAGCTTTAAGGAGAAAGATCACTCGGGTTCCTTAGATTTTTTGCATCCATTCTTGCCCAACTTGGAAACATGAGTTTTCCATTGACATGCATGTTTACTAGGCCCACTTCCAATTAAGAGAAAGTATACAACAATCTTTACTGTAGCACTAACACTGAAATATCTTCTCTATGATCTTGCTACCTAAAGTCTCACTTATACTTCAAAAACTGCTATTTAGAAGAATATATTATAATTATATTTGCTATATCGTACAATAGTAGTTTTCCTTTTCTCTCATCCTGCAAGTATGCACTTTACTATGAAATACTTGGAAAGACTTCAAGGAGTTCGGTGCTGGAAATGGTTCAGTCTTTAGGTAGATTGAGGGCTGGAAAGGGGATTTTATACATTATGGAAAGGTCCATTTTTAGGTTCACTTAGTAAATTAATTATACTATTTATTGACTAGCATTTAACAGGAGGGAATGTGAATAAAACATGTTTAGGTATCAGTAATTAAAATGTCAAAGCATCTCAATGAAGCATAGTAACAAACTGGACCAAAGAAGCAAAATTACAATAAACAAACAAATAAAAAAATAAAATTGAGTAATTTTTCCAATGAATTAGACTTCTTCACCTCAGAATAGCAAAGCATGCATACTCAGTAAGTAAGGCAAATACTTTATGGAATCTAAAAGCAGGAACAAAATGCATTGAATAAAATCACCTTTTGACAGCTAGGCTAATTTATTTTGTGATAGCCATCTAGTGCAATCTAGTGAGTAACAACAGTGACTCAAGGAGTTACTCCAAATTTTTTACTGGATTGTTAGGAAAGGTGAATGTCAGAGACACATTTAAAAAGTCACAAAAGATCACAGATTTCTTTGAGTACATTTTTTTTTTTAGGGGCATTCTCTTCCATAATCACTGTGTTACTTAACACTTTATTCATCTGCATATTTGCCCTTAAAACACTGGTTTTCCATTCTGAGACCACAATCCATGGACTCCTCTTTTTTGAAAAAAAGAAATTTAGTTCCACTTAGTTTCTTATATTTATTTATTTTTCCTAAGATGTACCGACATCAGAAGAGCGAAATTTCAGTCTCAAGTAGTGGCTTTAGCAGTCTGTACTGTTCAGATACAACGGTTTGATGTTCACTATTTTTTTGTTCTGAAGCCATCCTGCTGTTCTCACCAAATGAGAAGCAGGTCAGAACCAAGCTATTTAATTAGCTGGGAAGGCAGGTAATGTAAGCACATTGCTAATCATTTTTTAACTGATAATAATTTACCATCAGGGATAGATTGGCAATAGAATTTCAAAACAATATTCTGAAAATGGTAATTCATGACAAAGAGGTTTGATGTATAGATTACAATTAGATTTAGAAAAAGGAAAAGGTACAGATTAATAGAATATAAAATATTACAAATAATGGTACTTACACTTTGTTATGCCTGAACCGCACACAAAAATTCCAATGAAAAGTAACAAAGTAAAACAACAGATCCAGGTTATACTTTTTTTTTTTTTTTTTTTTTTTAAAGTCCCCTAATGAGATCTCAGACTATGGAAGTAAACAAAGAAGCTCAGCAGCACGTGCAATTTCTGATTTGCTAGGTGGAAGAGAACTTGGACCAGTAGTCCTAGTCAGAACTCCAAATGCATATGTAATAGGTATTACTAAATCTTGCATGATTTCTTCCAGAATAAAATCTGTGTTGTTCACATTGTTCAATAATAAAAATATAAATAGCTCATTTTCCTGTAATTTTTCTCTTCAAAGGTCCCTTTTTTTCATATATCACAAAAGCTATTATAATCAGAAATGTCATTTTTAATTTAAGTCTGCTGCTCTTAGGGTGAAGCATTTCTAAACTCAAGAACTTTTAGTCTCCTATCCCAAGAAGAGTGGCAAAACAATTCAGGAGCATTTTTGGATTTCTAAGAGGAAATATAGAACTAAGGGCTTCAATCATCAGAAATTAAGTTTTCTTAGATGCAGTAACTTCATAAAAGTCAACAGCTTGACTCACAGATAAACAAAAGCAGCTGATTTGAAACAAACCCACCACTACTAAACACACTTAAAAACCACCTGTGACTGAAAAGTTTCAGTTAACATGCAAACAAAACAAGTCTCTGTAGTTAAGAACTATTTTTCAGTAATCAGAGATGCATATTTAGATGAAAAATTATCATATAAACAATGAGGTACTATCTGATATAGTAAAAACAAAGTCTTTTCCCCGTAGTTAATGAAAATCAGCTAGACAGCTATATGGTTAATAAGACTTTCATTATTTATTTGCTAGGTTAAGATTCTTCCTAGTAGATGATTAAGTGGTTAGTGTTATTAAAGGCAGTATGTAGAACCTTAATTTAATGCACTAATTAGTACCAAATCATAGAAGATTATACTGTAGAAACAGGGATACAGGATGCAATGTCCTTGCCTGCAAGGATGGTAAAAGCCATATCTGCTCATCTGTGGAAGCAGGATCAAAGCTAGATGTTATTTAGTCAGCTAGCAGTGTTTCAATAGTTATCAAAAGACTCTTGAATTTGAGGATAGAGATTTTGTCTTAAAAAGCAGTCCTCTGGTAGAGAGGCTTCATGAAGATTCAGGGTTAAATAGGTCACTGTTTCTAATCATGCATGTGAACTAAGTAACTAGGAGAATGCTAAGAGAAAGTTTAGGTTATCAAATACAGTATTTCGGATACTCAGATTATTATCTTATTATTATTATTATCTTTAATCCATTGAATTACGTTGCCATTTTGATTCCTTCATGAAACTTTTTTTGAGAGAAGAAGCATTGTTCTAGAATTCACAGATTAAATTATAATCCATCACAGGAGGAATTAAATGCTTGTGAAGGAAAAAAAAAAAGAAAAAAACACACCAGCAAATTCTGATTTCAAGTCATTCAAACATCATAAACTCATTCATACAGACACATGGTTATAGAGACAGATCTTTATTAAGAATGCTCCTGTATCTTTACAAGCATGTTTCATGTGACTTTTACCTAAATCATGATAATTATTGAGTCTATGGATTTAATTATAGGAGGTTTCCACGTAACAGAGTAAAACCTATTCTATTAAAGTGAGGAGTATTTGTGGTTTGGTTTTTTGTTGTTGTTGTTGGTGGTGGTGGTGGTTGTTGGTTTTGTTTATTTAAAATAAATTTGGATGGCACGCATTTTTGCTGATACCACACCATTTGCATGTCTATTGGAAAACTGGGACCTTTAAAACTGTAAAGATGTCTATGGTGGAAAATCAGAAACAGCACACTTTTCTTCCTTTCAGGACAATGAAGAAAGCACTAGAACACTGCAACACTAGCAGATAGTAAGCACCTATTAACTGGGAATATGCCAGATATAAAAAAGAAAAAAAAAACACAACAAAATACATTCTACTATGTTGCCTTACAATTTTGCTAATAGTAGTTCCTTCATCTATTTAATACCCCTCCCAAACATTTGTTGTTGGCATGCATACTTGCTATGTGTATTTCTGTTTCTGCTTGGACTAAGGTATAAATCTGGTTAAGTTGTAGGCTGTATGCAGTCTTCTTTCTGTCCTCTGAAGTACAACATGGTTATTGCCATTAACCTGTCAGCCTCAATGTATATAGCTGGCCAGTCAGCTATCAGGCCCTTACAGCTTTCCCAGTTTATTCATATATACAGCTTACATACCGAGCCTGGGCCTACAAAATAACAACAATATTTTTGAGCATTCTAGACAAGCAGTTCAGGCAACACAGCAAATATTTTCAGTCACAGCCTTTTGAAACTCAACACTGAAGTTCTTTGTAGAAAATATTACAGGTGCTCTTGACCACCTGTCTCAGAACAGCCAGTCTCTGATGTTTCAGGGGAAAAACAAGAACTCACCTACAGTACAGCTAAAAGATGATGTTCAAGGGAAAATAATATTCCTAGCTGCTATCGTTGTGCTCTGCAGTGAAGAATGAGGATTTATATCACTTCTAGATTTCCTATTATTTTTAAA
Organism: Alectoris magna; assembly: GCA_030625065.1. Classification (NCBI taxonomy): domain Eukaryota; kingdom Metazoa; phylum Chordata; class Aves; order Galliformes; family Phasianidae; genus Alectoris; species Alectoris magna. Next base: position 29,775,514 of record CM060563.1, on the reverse strand, counting down.
ACCCTAGTAACTCTGTTATAATCTGTATGAACATCCATTTCCTTTTCTAATCTGAATGAGCTCTTGACTTCAATAATATGTTGTGGCAATGACTTTTGTTAGCTTACTGTTGGCTAAAAAAAAAATTCCTCATATCGATTTTAGATTTGGTGTCTTTCAATTTCTCTGACTACTGCCTTCCTCTAATATTATGTCAGCAGCTAAGTAGAGAGCCTGCTCTGGTTTCTCTATAGTCATTGCTACTCACCGTCTTTTTACTCAGTTATTTTTCATGTCCTATCTTGTTCATATCTATTCTAAAGTAAACTGCTCCTGTCTTTTCAATCTTACTTCATATGGTTGTTTTTCCACTTCTCTAGGCACTTTTATTGCTATTTTCTGAACTCCTTCTATTTTTCTTGTAGGTTTTTTTTCAAAATAAAATAAACAGAGCTGAAAACAGGATTGCAGAGGCCACCTAATTTACAAGTAGCATTATAATACCATCAATATCAATTTATTAAAAATCCTAGCTCTAAATTTCTTTTTTAACCATTACTACTCACTGACTGGGCTTAGAACTGTGTTTCCAACCTGGAAGTCACAACTACAGTACATTTTATCCTACGTGCACTGTACCAAGTAAAACCCTTGGAACATATTTCTTAATATCCGCAGAACTTACTGAATATAGGGGATGATATTCTTTTTCTTATTAATTTTTGATAATTACAGCCTGAATGTAATCACATGCACTGAACAAGGAACAACACTGTTTTCCATTCTCTCTTGTAAGTATGTGATGCCCTAGGCACTTCTCAAGTAATGTCCTTTTATTTCAAATAAGAACCATTGACATTGAGTTATCTTCAGGACAAGCTATGCTGACTGATCTCCTGGAGTACAGTTAGATCCAGAGAAAGCATCCAAGTCCCCCTTTTGAGAACAGACAGTGAAATTTGCTGTTACCATTTTCACATGATAATGCACAACTATTGTCATCATCTTTTTGTATAGTACCAGTTCAGAATGACTGCTGTAAACATCATGGAAATTGTGCCTGGAGCATAATCCCTCACAGGGGACATGTTTGTTGTCATTAGATCTTACGATAGATCTGAGTTTGTGAGATTAGTTTATTATATGTAAAACAATCACGACACATTGCTTAATAGGTTACAAAAGGCAGCTTAACATTGAAATACTTTGCCTTTAAACCAGAAGAAGGCTGCTGTACATAGTCCAGAAACAATTTCATACTCAGGTAAAACAGCTTATCTGCAGAATCAAGTAAAACACTTTCCTGACTGAAATTATTTTTTACTGTATGAACTCAAAAATTGTCACATTATGAACACTAATCATGAAACAACCTAGGTTCCCAGTCCAATACTTATTCCTCTGTAAACATCTTGCTATTGTGTTAAGCCACTGAACATAATTCTTTACATTCAATTCTAAATACTTTCAGAGCAATCTCACGCAGAATTTGGTGTCTGCCTACTTCTTGCCAGAGAAAAATCGTAGAATCACCAAGGTTAGAAAAGACTTCCAAGTTCATCCAGTCCAACCATTCACCTATCACCAATATTTTTCACAAAACTATGTCCCTCAGTATATCTAAACATTTCTTGAACACTACCAGGATCAGTGACTCCGCCACCTCCCTGGACAGCCTATTCCAGTACCTGACCACTCTTTCAGAGAAGGTTTTCCAAGAGTCCAATTTGAATTTCTCCTGGTGCAATTTGAGGGCATCCCCTCTCATCCTATCAATCACTTTATATGTGGGAGAAGAGGCCAACTCCCACCTCAGCACAACCTCCTTTCAGGTCATTGTAGAGAGTGATAAAGTCTTCCCTAAGCCTTCTCTTTTCCAGACTGAACAATCCCAGTTTCCTCAGCTTCTCCTTTTAAGGCCTGTGCTCCAGACCCATCACCAACTTTGATGCCCTTCTCTGGATATGCTCCACGACGTCTTTCTTGTAGTAAAAACTGAACACTGTACAAAAGGTGCAGCCTCCACCAGGGCTGAGTACAGAGGGATGATCACTTCCCTGGTCCAGCTGGCAACACTATTTCTGATATAAGCCAGAATGCTATTGGCCCTCTTGGCCACCTGGGCACACTGCTGGCTCATGTTCAGCTGAGTGTTGGCCAATACCCTCAGGTACATTTCCTCTACACAGTCTTCCATCTATTCTGCCCCAAGCTTGTAGTGTTGCCTTGGGTTGTTGTGGCCAAACTGCAGGACCCACCACTTGGTCATGTTGAACCTCATCCCATTGGCCTCAGCCCAGCTATCCAGCCTGTCCAGAATCCAGAGATGCAGCTGACCATGGGAGGTTGCTTAGTGGAAACAGATTGTTTCTACTCTGCATTACCGCCTCTGATGTATGAGGGTAATATTGCTGAGTAGGCTGACTTCTTAGAAATAAAGCAGGAGTAAAGAGAGTCTGTGACGAAGTATGAATGATTACAGTGAGTAATACATTTGTCATAAGAGAAGAAAGAAATTGCTGAAAAGGTGGAACTATGGTATTTTTAGGTTGATGAAAATTTCTATATTTGTATTTTATAAAAGACAGCAAGAGCAAGAAGGAAAACAGCTTTTTTTCTCCAGTACTCCTTGGAATTTTTTTCACCTGCAAACATGAAATTGTACATGTAAATCACCTTTGAAGTTCTTGTTTCTCTCAAATTTGAAGGATCAAAGGTTCAAGCAGCTCCAAGGACATCCTCCTGCTCTCCTTGAGAGGAAGGAAGTGGGAGAGGTACAACTGATTCCCATCGCTCCCTGGCATCACTCAAGAGACATAACACAAGCATGGAGATTGCTGCTCTCCTTGGATTCATGTGAGGAGCAACACAGTTCAGGTGAGAGTTGAATTTAAATGCCTGGCTTTGTTATTGTTTTTTTTTTTGTTGTTGTTGTTTGTTTGTTTGTTTAAATTTTATTTTATTTTTATTTTATTTATTCTTCCCTGTGACAACCTATGTACAGCTCTCAAGTAGGTGACTGCTATAAGCTCTAACATTATCCTAAATAAAATATAACTTGAAAACAAGAACACAACTGCAACGTGTCAGTTTTTTTGAATGAAAATCCAAATTATACTCTACATGTTGGCTTTGCATTCAGAAGTTAATGTTGCCCAAGTATATGGCACTATGCCAACAGCTAGAGTAATGTTACAACTTTTGTGGCATTTAAGCATTTCAAGCAGTTTCAAAATAAGCTAAATAAATTAAAACTTCACTCCTTTTTCATCTACAGCCAACAGTTATTAGAGAGAATATTTGCTTCCTGATCAAAGAAATATAGAGGTGTTAGCATGCAGGGATTTTTTTGGTTTTGGTAAGACTGTGAATGACAATTCTTTGATGTTATGATTGGATAAAATACAGTTTGGCTGTATTTCATATCTATAATGGCATGTATCTTTTTTCCTTCCTAAAACAGAAATCTTGTAACATATTAGTTTCCATTTTCAGACAGCTTTTATATAAAAACAAAATTTTTTTCTTTTCTTTCTGGAAATGACTGTTATGTGTGTCTGTTCCTGAATACTCTGTGGCTTGTCTGCCAGATGCCTGATCCAGCTTCCATGGACCAAAATGAGGCCTAAACTACCACACTGAATACACATGTGCAATTTTGGCATGCTCATAACACAAGCACTGAGCACTTTCCTACTGATCTGGGACACAAGCCTCTCCTGTATTTATGCTGTACTGTTTGAATACCTTGCTAGAGATTGTGCTTGTGCACCCCTTCCATATTCACAGGAAAGCTTCTTCATGTTTAGATATACTACCTTCACTCTCTCCCTCAACAAAACGTAAGAAGCATCTGCACAATTGCCTGACTTAATCCATTGGAGTTAGTCACTCGCTCATTAAAGACAGAGAATCCAGCCAGCTGCAGAACTGGTACAAACATTTTTTTTAGCTCAGGGCTTCAGGTACAAACTGCCTCTCCTTTATGACTATTTCGCTCTAGTTGGGGAATTTCTTTTCCTCGCCTTTCCCTTTCTCTTGTTCCTGAAGAGGTGGTTTATTCTCACCCAATTCCTTCCACTACAAAGCATTTAACAAGAGAGAAACTGCTACTGAGGTGTTGCTAAATCTGGGAAAAGTTCAGTATGATGATTTAATAGTGGTAGAAATTAAGTTCTCAGAAGGACAGTGTCAATAGAAATCATAAAAAGCATTAAGAAAAAAAAGGCAGTTTTGGTAGTTTTCTATACCTTTGTAATCTCTGCATATTACATTTGATGTCATTTTAAATATACCTAGGAATCTGGTGACATGGATATATATATATGTTTATTAAAAAGATAAAAATAGATATTCTAATTAACAAATATTCCTAAACATCATTTTCATATTCATTCTATTGCGCATTATATATTATAATCCATTTGTGCAAAGGAAATGTAAATCAGAGGTCTTCCATTACAGTGTTAAACATCAACATTCATAAATCAGATTTTGTAATTAATTACATTAATTTCTAAATACTAGTACATTCATACGATCCCATTAAGAGGTTATTGTAAGTACAGTAAATATTTGCTTGTCCATAAGCATACATACATTTATAAGCAGTGACAAATTTCCTACATTTCAAGACTTATCAGTTGATATAGCAGTGGAATTTTAGTCTCCCTTCCACAAAAAGCACAACGCACAAGAAAATTTAAGCAAAGACAGAACTTTGAAAAGGTTATTTTTTTCTACTTACTACAAGAAGTGATTACGTTGTCTAAAATCATGAGCTCTGAGCTTTAGAGGAGAAAAGCAGAGAAAAAGACTGTCTCTGCCTCTATGTAGTAGAGTATAATCTAAAGAGATTAGCTTTGCAGTAAATTAAATTTGTACTATTGGATGCACTTGGTCTGGATGATCTTAGAGATCTTTTCCAAACTTGGTGATTCTATGGTCCTATGACTGTCTTTATCTTTAATAGTGACTAAGGCTTGTTCACACCTACCTTTTGTGTGCACCTTTTGTTAAGATAACATTGATGGTAGGGAAGAGGAGGAAAGAGTACTTGAATATTAGTAGGGGGAAAAAAAAGTACAACCAGCAACTCAAGACATATAGAAGGATTTCTTTGTCTCAGTTGTTCATAGAGATGGAGAATCGTCATGGAATACAATCACAGAATGGGTTGGATTGGAACTTCCAACTCCCCTGCCATGAACAGGTTATATGAGTTCTAATTCTTTGCTACCAAAATCTTTTCAGCAGTTTGCCATGAACTCTATTTTACAGTATGAGAGGGAATTAAGCTATAGTCAAGGCAGTAGGAGAAGCATATGCACCCCTGAACTGTAGCTAGACAAGAAATGCAAAAAGCAGTCACTAAGTCATACTCAAAAGTACATTTCTTGAGCTCTTAACTTTTAAAGGTAGAGGCACCCATATGTAAAACCACAAACCAGCGAGCATTTGAACAATTTCAGACGTACATTCACACACAGTATATTTCATTGTATGATCCACATACAAAAGATTAATGTCTCATTTTCTTTATATATTCTGAGTTATTTCTGTAAATAGACAATAATGGCCAACCGAGTGAGTAACTGGCAACATGTCCCAAAAAAGCAGTCAAAGACCTTGCTGCTTTGAGGCATCTCAGACCAGTAACATGGCATTTGCAGCAGAGTGGCAACCCTGAAGTAACCAATCCTTTCAGCATGTTAAGGGGACTAGGTGTTATCAAGTGCTGTTTGAAAGGGTGATGGACTCTATCAGAATTTTAGCTGTATCGTTCAGTTTAAAAAAGAGGGAAAAAAAATCTTCTAAATTTACTAAACATTTTCTTTACATATACAAGGACAGAAAAGTCAACCATTGCTAACTTACAAGTTCAGATGTTGTCTTTACTTTCATAAGAGTATTTATTCTCAGATAATGCTGTTCTCCCTGAAAGTAATTAGGGAATAATTATTGTACTTTTAACTCAGGTTGAGATAGGACTTACTTTCCACTAAAAATGTTCCTAGCTTCTTTCTTTCTTCTCCTCATCTAGAACTTAGCTAGGAAGATTACACTCAGAATTTAATTCTATTTGTAATGAAATAATTATTCAAAAGCAGTGAGACATTCCATTTTAATACAGCACTGACTTGATAGCTTATGTAAGTATCATCAGAAAAAGAAAAAAGCTATCTATTACAATACTATTTTCTCCTAAACTCTATTACAGGTTGCTTTACTGAGTTTATTTTGCTCATCTGTAGTAAAGTGCATTTAAATATTCAGGAAAAGAAAAAAAAAAAAAAAACCAACACCCAAAAAGCAGTACTTCTTTAGCCTTATTTTTTTTCAGATACATTTATCACCAACAGCACTTCTGCACGTATATCAAGGAGTTGCAGAAATTACATATATTTGTTTTTGTGAGTCAGAGCAGTAAAACAGTGGTAAAACTCCATCTGGCAAGCAAACAAAAGTTCATTTTAGTGTTTCTGTTATCGTTAAGTGTTATTCAAGATCCTCACTACACTTGTCATCCTAGTGCAAGGTTAATTAGAATTAATAAATGCTGTACTGATCCAAAAGGAATAAAGGGCAAATGGAGAGAAACATGCTAATTATTATCCATCCAAAGTAAAGAAACTTGACACAGGGCATGCTATGCAGATGGACCAATCTCGAGCTGAAGAATCAAAACAATGAATGAGAAAAATTATTCTTCCTTTCAATATTGAATTTAAAAGGCATATTCTGTATCTCAATGCTCTATTTTAAGGAAAATATCGTACACAATTCTCAGCATAGAAAACGAGGAATATTTAATCCATTACTGACCTTCTTGGCAACTTATAGATAGCAAATTAATTTTTATGTTTCCCTTGTTTTTCTATCTGTTGAAGAGAAACTATTATTTTTTAATCTACAATGTAAGACATTTTGAAGTTTATAAAACTTCTAAGAAAACTAGATACTGTATCCCTACCTACTAAAGCACATTTTACAGTAATTTGTATGCTAACACATAGATCAATCTGCCTAGGGCCCCAGATTCTCACACTTTTTCTATATACGTATACACATGTATGAATACAGATCAAAACTGGGAGGCTGCTATGAGCTTAATGCTTCAGAAGATAAAATTACTTTTTAAAAATGTTCTTATGTAATCTTCCCCTTTCCACTGACACTTTATGCATGACTTTTTTGAAAAGAAAATTAAAATGAGAAGTTTTTTTTTTTGAATCAAATACTCTCTATTTCAGGAAAAGTAGCATAGCAAAGAGTTATTATACTTAATTTCTTAAACAACAATGAAGGATGTGCTAATCCGGTAGAAAATTACAGTGTCTTCCTTTCTCTGATAATATAGTACCCTATCCCACTCCTGATGGCTTTGTTTCTAAACAAGAGTTTAGAAGTTCCATGTAAATGGTGTTGAAAATTCAAAGAGTTTCAAATACCTGAGATCCTTATCACTGTGCATCTCTCGGTATAAATGAATGCACTTTGTAGAAAAGTCTAAGAAATTCACATTAAACTTTTAAGAGACACGGACAACATAGTTTTTTTATCCAACCCCTGGCTAGTGCCATTGTGGATCACCATTTGTTTCATTTGTTTATGTTTCTATTGCATCGTAGAACAATCCTAGGCTTGGATTGTAGAAATGTACTCTGGATTAGGAAACTTATTGGGGAACAAAATTGATTTAAAGAATAGCTATAGAAGTTTCAGAGAAAGGAAGAATGTTCTTGTATACTGTATAAAAGTTTGGTAATTTGGGGATAAGTACAGTAAAGAACAGCCACATGTAATCAGAAACAAAATGAGTAATGGCACAATACTTATTTTTCTGGATTAAGATATAAACTTCCTCTTGCTTACTTGTGACTAAGTACCACCTCGGAAGAAAAACCAAAGCAGTGTATTTCACTAGTACACAGTTTATACAGCATGCTGGATGAGAACTCTGCAATGGAACTCTTTGTAGTATTTCAGGTGACACAAAGCATTACCTCCAGAGCTTACCTGCTTTGTAAGTGATTTTTTTCTGTATTTGCCTTTGACAAATCAGCTATGACTCAGCTTCAGTGAAGTGTACACATCAAATGTCCAATTGGTGTGGTATAATCAACTCCACATGCTCTGTTCTTTGAAAGTTTCTACTTTAGATTTATGACAAGTCAGTAACACTTATCTCTCAAACACACTTTCTCTTTTTTTCCCCCCATTTTAGACAAAATATATTTTATGCAACCTGTCTTACTTCATAACAGTCAGTGAATGACAAATATACATTTCCACTTTAAGTAAAGGTTTGAGATCATCAACAAGACATGCAATTCTGACAGGTTGTTCTTCTGTGACCCTCTTCAGGGAGCATATTTCAACTTGCATAAGTAACTAAGTGGAATTTATTTTATTTATTAATGTTTGTGAGTTTGCGTTTTAGGATAAACAGTACAAAGAAATGTAAGAAACTGTCACTGTGAGATGTAATTGTTTTAATTTTTGATATTCATAGCACCTTAAAAGATATGGTATTTCATCCAATGATACTTTTTTTAAAATTTTATTTTTAATAGTAAATCCAAATGTTCAAGATCTCAGTAATTAGATTATTCAACAGCAGAATAATCAAATTCAGAGCCCTATAACAGGGTCTTTAGTCTCAATCATCCAATAAACCTCTACAGATTACAGACTACAGAATGAGAAGCCTGAGATAACAAGTCACATGGCATTTTATCTTTGCATGAAATACTAGTTGGTAATAATTTATGCCTATTAGTCACAGCAAAGTAGTACATTTTATTATAAACCCTCTCCTTGGAGATGCCACCAACTTTCCCTTTCTATCTCATAAAAAAAAATAAGAAATTCCTCTTCCAAAAAACCCTATTTTCAGTCAGTCTTTACCTTGTCTTACCTCTCCCACACATGCAATTATCTCGCATTCACAGATGAGATCTCATTAACCTGCCTCATCCCTACAATGTCAGCCTCTCATATCCACTTTTAAGATTTTCTCACATAAATATTGATGCTGACTTGGTGTTAGACTTGGATGGAACACAATTTCCCCATAAGAATCTTCAAAAATATTTCTTGACTCCTTTTTTGGGATGTGTGCCATTATCTTCACTGCTACATTTGCTGACCAACAGCATATTATATTCTCCCCTTTCCTTCCTCTAATTATTATCTTTTGTCTTACAGCAAGACCATCCATCAACTCTTACAAATGGAAATTGTTTCTTTGTTCAGTATTTTGTGCAGCAGATAGTTAACTATTAGATGCCAGGATAAAGCATAAGAAATATTTCTTGAAGTCTGCTGAGTGAGATACCAGTGTGTAAGATGTCAGACTGGAACTTTATTTGCATGAAATTAAAATGTGCTTGAACCAAACCTGGAATCATAATGTCATTATTTCTATATTTTGTTCTCTAACTGAAATAAATATAATTTAGACTCAGCTTGTATTCAGGATTTAAAGAGCAAAAAATCTGTTTTCCTTCACAGTAAGACAACACTCTTTCAAGACCTTGGTGTTTTTTTTCCTCTACATATTTTGAAACGAACTTTAATCTAAGCATTTGCCATTTGCCATATCATGCAGAGAAGTTATCAGATACATGGAGTTTAATTAAATATCAGGCAGCAGCCAAAACAGCGCACAGAATTTTGGTAACAAGCTCTGAAGCAATTTACTTCAGGTAATTGGGAGACATTTGGCTCCAGGCTTCTGTCTAAAAGCCACATGGTTGATGTGAAATGAGCTAATCAGTGACTCGAGTCCAGTGGCTAGAGTCCCCATTACCATCACATCCGCCCCTTTGTCTGCTGCCTCAGGACGGATCCTGGCTGTGAGTGGAAGCTAAGCACACTGCAGGCTCTCTTCCCAGCTTGGTATAGAAGAGACAAGCTGATTTGTGGAGGTACTGGTGGAAGCAGCTCAAACCAAGGGCTCAGTCCAAATTCACGAGTCCAGAACTTCCATGGAGGCTGGTAACAGGCCATTCGATTTTAGGGGAGAGGGAAGTAAACACTTTTCCTAATCTGCTGATTTTATTTCAAGGAGGAGAAGTGGATGGAATAGGTAGAATAATACATAGGCTATTGACAAATATTAGCACGGAGCAGACCAGTAGTGATTCCTCCAGAGCTGTACACATCAAGAAGCTGTGACACAGACACAATACAATGAAATTCACTCAAATAATTTCCATTAAACTCATTTTAGGTAGCTTCTGTCATGGAACTTTAATACCAGGTGCCTTTTAACAATATATACCTAAACAACCAGAGAATTTATTCTAGGGTATCAGGCTTACTGAATTCTTAAACACCTCTCACCAGGCAAATTTTGTCAACTGTCTCAATCAGATATATCAGAGGACATAGTGTCTAAAACCCACAGAAAGCTTCTGTACTCAGCCAAGGCCAGCTGAAATCTCTTGAATCCTGGATCCAGCCTTTTGCAAAAAAGCTGTAAATAACACATGCTGGTAGGTCCTGTAAGCTTCTGTGATGCAATATTTCAGCTTTATCTCCAAACCTCCATGTGCCATATTTCTCTTAAAATTAATAATTTAATACTGAATTTAATTAGCAATTTTATTTCCAAATCTTCAGAAAATGTACACCTGAATAGTCTCTTTCTATTTTATTACACGGAGCGATCAAAGAAGAGCTGTACCATGGCTATGTACACTTTTAGCAGTTCTTTCAGACAAAGATTTCCTTGCTTCACCAGAGGATCTAATTCAGCTGAAGCAAACGTACAAAGAATTTGATAATAATAATCCCTAAATGAAACATAAATTAATACTCCATGTTTATTGCTTTGGTCCATTGTCGTATTTGCAAACTTCAACAAAAATAACAGAGGTGATAAAATCAGGAAGAACTAATTTTTCTGTAGATTGCTGTTTAAGTAATCACCAAAAGGATTATTATGTACTATGAAAAACTCCTGAATGTTTTGCTATTTTTGATCATGCCAGTTGCTTGATTAAAAATACACATAACAGACAAATTATTGTTCTTGCGAACAATAAGACTAATGTGATAGGATGATACAGTCAGATTTCAGACTTTACTTTCAACAATGTCTTACCATGCCAGCTCCAAAATTCTGTCCATCGTCATGAAATGCAGTTTCTCAGGCAGTTCCATTCTCAAGAGTTCAAAGCACCGTGAGTAAGATGTTTATAATAAGGCAGCCATGATCAAGTTCAAATCATAAATGAAAATGTACTTCTCTAGAGTTTTTCAGAAATACGCCTTTACAAAGTGACCAAAACAAACATATGTAATTTGCTGCAGATCTCCTCAGGGAAAATCACTAAGATCCTCTTTCTGTAATTATAAGTGTTCTGAATTTTCTTTAACCTCTGCCACTGAGTAGGATTTGGATATATATGTTATTACTAACTCTGGAAGTGGCATCTTCTGTCTTTCAGAGATGCTATGTTCAGCTGCTACAGATATAAATGCTTCCTACTCACATAAACACTTTGTACAGAATAAACAAAAAAGAATTAAATAATATAATTCCACTCCATAATTTTGCACTTCTTGAAAGAATCATATGACTTTACTGTATAAAATTGAGTTTAGCTAAAAGGTGACCTAAATAGGTGTACAAAAGATACACAATACAGATTTTTTAAGTACTGCTGAACTTCTAAAATCACACATCCAACTTAGCTAATTCAAGATATATGTGCTTAAAACAGATCTTTAGTGTGATGTTCCAAAGGAACCTAAAATTGCTTTCCTTTAATCATTATATGAAAATGTATTTTCAGCACTAGAATAAACAAGATTTTTTTCTATAAGCATTTTTCCTGTTATTTGTGTACTTAGTTTCCAACTGAATTATATTTCATGTTATCTAGTTCTTTCATAGGACTTTGTATGTGATCCAATTTTTATACAAAATATATTAAAAAATGAGTGATATCACATGCATGTATTCACAAACAGACAAAGCAAAACTCAGACTAGAGCTGACACAGAAATCATTTCATGAAACAATGAAAATTGCTTTCATGAAATGATTTGTCTGAAAATCTGAAAATGTTTACAGTCCATGAAACAGAGGAATCGATGTTTAGGATAAGAAATTAAGAATTCATTATCTAAGAAAGAAGATAAAATCTAGGAAGACAAGAGTAATTACTTGAAATAGAATTAAAACCAGACTCCTGGGTTAACACACTGACTTTTAGGAAAAGGAAAAATTTCAATGGGACTTTTAGTGATCATAAGTATTCAGAATCTCAGGTTTTTGTCGCCACTGAAAGATAGAGAATCACAAAGAAACTGGAAGAAATGTCATCTGTGTAACTCAGGGGCGTTAAAATGGGACAAAAGGATCAGGGGAAGGGACAAAAACAAACCAAATAAAGCACTGCTTCATTTGAAAACACATTAAATCAAAGAAAAGTGACATAAGTCAAGGCCTTGCTAACTTTCATCAGATTCACACTGACCCGAGCTTAATCAATATTAAAAGCAAAACAAAACAAAACAGTTCTAAATTAAGTCTAATTAAACAGCTTGCTTAAAAGTATGCTCTCTCATTCTCTTTTGGCACCTCTTACAAGCTTAGAGTTAAAACAAAAGAGTTCAGAAGACAAAAATTTACAATCCCTTATATATCCAAATACTCCTAAAACTTGAAGTCCTAAAGACTATTTCAAGCAAACGATGACAAAATATGCCTTGTGGTCACTTAGTCTACATTTCAACAAAGGATTAAACTGTCTCAGGCAGAGTAATCATTAAAGAAAAAGAAAATGAGGGCATTAGGAACATGAAGACAGTAGAAAATAATTTTGTTCTTTTTTACTAGCTGGAAAGCAGAGATTTTGAAGAGCTGTTGACTACCAGCTTACTCCAAGAACAGAGCAAGATGACATCAACACATTCCTGAGTTGTCCAGTCCTACTCAGTGTGGAAAAAGGGAGGAAAGACATTTATATTTCTTGTGTTTTGAAGTCATTAAGACAGTTGCTTAAATTCACTGATCATATGAGCAACTCACCTTATAAATAATACAGGATTGTGTTATTCAGAATAGTTTTCCCAGAATCAGATCCTCCTACATTCTGGGGAATAACTCCGTTGAAAATCTAAAAATTTAGGAAAATAGTAATATTTATTTATTTATTTATTAACTACTGGGAGATAAAGAAAAGCTGTTTTCAAGTGCTGTTCTGTATCCACATCAAAGGTTATTGAAAGGTTATTGAAATTCACTTTCTACATGCCTTTTCTTCATAGTTGCAATCCAGAATGGCTGTAACATTTTATTTAGTTCATTGATAAACTGGATGTGGAATTCTTGGCAGATTCAGCAAAACTGATGCAGTTGTGCAGAATGGAAGTCAGGCTTTAGTTTCCTTATACTGGCATTGAAGATTTTTCCAGGCTGCCGCAAAACTGCTTAAAAATATCATTCCATTCCTGCCCTTAGCTATGCTGACTGTTAGGAACCTGCCTTCAGCAGGGAGCTTTCACTGACTCCGAGATTGGCTGCTTGGATTTACAACATCATTTGGCTCCACACTGTAATGTTTTCCTAACTTCTTTTCCATGGTAGGTTACTCTTTGGTTACACTGACATAAGGTTATTTAAAGCAGTCAGATGTCAGTCTGACAGGTAATAGCAGGACCCCAGAAGAGATCTAATTTGACAGCAATTAATTCCTTTTCATACGTTATTATAAAGCAACACTTCTGATGCCTTGAAGTAGCTTCAATAAAGCACTGTTAGAAGAGCTCCCTTCTCCTTTCTCCTTGCAACTCCTTAGCTTCACTTCATATCATCCAAGTTGAATTAAATATAAGAGTAATGAATTCCAAATACACCACTGAAATGCCCAATTTATGCCTCATTCATTCATGAAATTCCAGTTTTGAGCCAATATGTTTTCTTACTACCAATCATTACGTCATTTCTATCATATTCCTGAAAGCTTTGGGGACAAAATAGAATGAAGGCTTACACCTTGAGAAACTCATGTTCGTTCTTTATCACCATCAGTTGTAGAAATTTCCCACTGAAATTCAACATTTCACAAACATGCCCTGTATTTTACAAACTGTGGATATTACATGATATTATATGATATTATGTTAAATGAGAAGAAAATATTCAGATACAACTGTTTTCATTATGAAATAAGTTAACATAAGAGTTGAGAAATGCCATAAGTAGGTGGTTGCTGAATTTTTTTTCAGAGACCATAGCAACAATCATCTCCAACCACAATATGTTTTTAATTAAAGAAGGTATCCTTACAAAACTTGTTTATTTTAGAAGTAATGCAGACATCAATCAACTTATATTCTATCAAGATAATTGTTCCAGAAAGTGGAAACTAAGAATGTTAAATCCTTTTGGTTTAGATTCCAGAGACACGTCCCCACCCCCTAGCCAGACACTTCTCTCCTATAAGATATGCAGAAGGCAGTCCACTTGCATCTTGGACAATATTTGCATAAATAGGAGGTGATTTAAGTTTAATACACTACAGTAAGGCTTAGGATTATGCAGAAATTTTTTAAATAGTTTCAAAACATGTAGTATTTAAGGTTCTGCCACTAGTAATTAGAGAATATACTAATTAAACTGATAACTGAACAAAGTGGTTAACATCATAAGAAAACAAATAGAATATTAGCAGCAGAGAAAATTAATGCTTTCAATGGAATTTTAAATTAGAGAAACATAAAAGGGGAAGAAAAACTCTTCATGTTCCTTTGTAAACAAAAGAGAGGTTGGATGTAGAAGTGACTGAAGTAAAATGGAGAGGAATTATTATAGTTCATAATAGTTCTGTTTTTTTATAAGTTTTCTGGAATAATGAGTTTAACTGAAATAAGCAGGTTAAATTTTTCACTGCCTTTCCTTCCTTCAACTACTAAAGCATTTAAGCATCTTGTTTCCCCCTCCTGTAGAACATGCTCCAAGCTTGGTCACACGGTGGGCATGCATATGTATGTTACATGTATGCACAGCCTTCTTTCTCCTACTACCATCTGACATGACAAAAGCATAATAAAGAACTTCATTCTCCGTCTCTCATCTTCCAAACACTTTGTATGTTAAGAATCACTGAAAAACTTTAAGTGTATACTCTCACATTTTTGAGTGAGCAAAACTGCGCATCCGTACAACCTCTGGTAAAACAACAAAGCTCCTCCAAGAGTTCTATGACATGAATACCAAGATCAAGACTATCAAGCACAAGGCTACCTCCTGTAGTGCTCCTGGTTGCAAAACTGTCTTTTATGATTCTTAAATAATTTATTTATTTCCTACTGTTTCATGAGTGCCTTTCATCAGAAGGATGTTCAGTCTCAAGAGAAGCTATCATTCTGAACCAATGCAGAAGTAAACATGAGATGAAATTTGAGTCATGAGAAATTCCTTCATAGGATAAGCACTAGTAACCAGATTTCCATTCCCAAGTAAATCACTGCTTCTGTAAAAGGATTTTCTGTATTTACATATAAATCCTTTTTAAAAAACATAATCTGTGATTGTGTTCTAACCGATTTCAATCTCTAAAGAAAGCTTTTAACTCAAATCATATAAATCCTCTAGCAGAACTGTTATTTTCAGGCTTCTGGTTCTGAGAAGTACAAAAACCATGGTACTTGCTTCAGCATTGCCCGACCCTGATGGTAAAACCAATACTGAATCAATAATGGTAGAATAGGTATATTTTAAATTAGTAATGTTATCTGAAACAAACTTTTTCCTTCTCTGACAGCTAATATTTTAAATACCACTGTTCATATGAGACATTCTGGCAAGAGATTCAATCCACAGCACAATGTAAAATACCAATGAGCTTGGAAATACTGTCACTAAATCTGCTTCATCAGGCTTCTTTTTGGTGCCAATCTCTTTAAACATTCAGCATTTGTTGCCCTGGTTTCTACATTACTGCAATCCGTAACTGAAACAATGAAAAAGAAGTAGCATAAGAAATGCAAAAAAAAAGCAAAACCAGAGTATTTTTTAAATTATCCCCTTGACTACACTATATCACTGACCACTTGCTAACCATTGCTTTAAAAATTATCACAGCATCTTTTCTATGCCTAAGCTCTCAAAGAGAAGATTTTAGTACAAAGCAACAAATAATATCTAGATGGGCAGCTCGATAGGCTTTTCATTGGTATTTTCACATCTTGTGAGCCAGGGGCAGTAATGCCTACTAGTTTTCAATCTACCAACTCCCAGTATGCAACTCTGGTAAAGAGGCTTTCTTCTGTATCAGTCTCTGTGTGAAAAATAAAAGTAAAGATCGTTACTGTATGTTACATACAGTCATATACCTGAGAGAAAAAACAGCAGACTTTTTTTTCCACACAAGTAGTTAAAATACAGAACTTTTTTCTACAGAGCTCTTGATTCATGGAATTCTAAATGCTTTACGTTACAAGGACTAAAAGAGTGAGTGACAAAATGCATGGAATAGAAAAATACTGAGTACCACATCACTTCTCTGTGAAGTCCCTAACCCACCAGTTTTGAAGGAAGCAGTTCCTAAGTCACCAGTTTTGAAGGATCATTTTAATGCATTGACAATAGATATTTTGTTTGGTTTACCACATATTGTAAATGCATACCTTCCTGGTGGGATGATTTCCATGACTAGGGTGTAGTTATTGACAGCTATGAGCTGTTCAGATGGGAATGGCAAGGAAAGAGGGGAGGGAGTGTTGCTATCTGCATCAGGAAAGGAATAGAACATGAAGAGCTGTCCCTAAAGAATACTGACGAGCAAGTTAAAAGCCTCTTGACAGTGAGGCAGCAAAGGGTGTCTTGTGATCAATGCCTACTACAAGCCATCCAATCAAGTGGAGCCTGCCAATGAGGCCTTCTTTCTCTAGCTACAGGAGGCATCACAATTGCAAGTGCACGTCCTGCTAGGAGATTTCAACCTCCTGGACAACTGATGAAAAAAGACACTTGGTGAGTTGTAGACAATTCAAGAGGCTCCAAGAATGCACTGAAGATAACTTCCTGAGTCAAGTAATAGAAGGCTCCACTAGGGGGGATGCAATACTGGACCTGTTGCTCACCAATACAAGTTAACTGATTGGTGACATCAGGATTGGAACCTTCCTGGGCTGTAGTGAAAGAGAGGGAAGAAAATGTACAAGCAGTGGAAATAGGGACAGATATTGTGGGAAGAGTACAAGGAAGCTGCTAGGCTGTGTAGGGATGGGGTCAGGAAAGCCAAGGCCCAGCCTGAACTAAACTTGGCAAGGGATGCCAAGAAGAACAAGAAAGGCTTCTACAGGTACCTCAACCAGAAAAGGAAAGTCCAAGAGTTACACAGGCAAGCTGGTAACAACAGACAAGGAGGAGGATGAAGTACTTTACTTTTTGCCTCGGTCTTCTCTGATAACTGCTCACCACACAGTTCTCAAAGGTTTGGTTTGGTAAGAGGGGATCGGGGAAGCAATGCTCCTCCCACTGTAAGCAAAGATCAGTTTTGCGACCACCTGAGGAACCTGAACATCGACAAATATATGGCTGTCAATGAGATGCATCCCAGAGTTTCGAAGGAATTGGCTGATGCAGTCACCAAGACACTCTTAGTAATATTTGAAAAGTTGTGGCAATCATATAAAGTCCCTGGTGACTGGAAAAAAAGGCAACATCACACCCATTATTAAAAAGGGTAAAAAAGAGGATCCTGGGAACTACCAACCTGCCAGCCTCACCTCTGTGCTGGGAAAGATCATGGAGCAGATCTTCCTGGAAGCTATGCTATGGCACGTAGAAGACAGGGAGCTTCAACAAGGGCAAATCCTGTCTGACCAACCTTGCGGCCTTTTATGATAGGGTCACTGCATCAATGGAAAAGGGAAGAGCTACTGATGTCACCTATCTCAACTTCAGTAAGGCCTTTGACACAGTACCCCCACAACATCCTTCTCTCCAAATTGGAAAGATGTGGATTTGACGGGTGGATTGTTCAACGGACAGAGAACTGGCTCCAGGATTGAGGCTAGAGAGTGGTGGTCAATGGCTCAATGTCTGAATGGAGATCAGTGATGAGTGGTGTCCCCCAGGGGTCAGTGCTGGGACCAATATTCTTTAATATTTTTGTCACTGACATGGACATCCTCAGTAAGTTTGCTCATGACACCAAGCTGTGGGGTGTGGTTGACACACCATAGGGATGGGATGCCATAAAGAGGGACCTAGACAGGCTTGAGCAGTGCGCCCAGGTGACCCCCATGAGGTTCAACAGATCCAAATGTAAGATCTTGCACCTGGGCCAAGGCAACCCTCACTACCAATATAAGCTAGGGGTTGAAAAGACTGAGCACATCCCTGCTGAAAAAGACCTGGAGGTAATGGTGGATGGGAAGTTGGACATGAGCCAGCAATGTATCCTTCCCGCCCAGAAAAATCAACCACATCCTGGGCTGTATCAAAAGAAGGCCAGCAGGGTGAGAGAGGTAATCCTGCTCTGCTAAGCCCCCACCTGGAGTACTGCATCCAGATGTGGAGTCCTCAGTACACACGGACCTGTTGGAGGGTGTCCAGAGGAGGGCCACAAAGATGCTCCAGGGGATGGAACACCTCTCCTACGTGGACATGCTGAGTGAGCTGGGGCTGTTCAGCCTGGAGAAGAGGCTATGAAGTGATTTGATAGTGACCTTTCAGTATCTAAAGGGGAGCTCCAGGAAAGGAGACAGACTCTTTAGCTGGGTCTGTGATGGTAGAACAAGGGGAAATGGCTCCAAGCTTAAAGAGTGTAGATTTAGGTTGGATATAAGGAAAAAGTCTTTTACGGTGAGGCTGGTGAGGCACTGGATCAGGTTGCCCAGAGATGTGGTGAATACCCCATCCCGGGATACTTTCAAGGTGAAGCTGTATCAGGACCCTGGCAACCTGATCTAGCTGTAGGTGTTCCTGTTCATTGCAGGGGAGCAGGATTGGTTGACCTTTAAATGTCCCTTCCAACTCTAAAGATTCTACGATCTTGCATTTTCCTTCAGCAGTAAATTTCTACACTGAATACTCTGCTATGATGCATAATGCTCCATGGCATTTATGTAAAATTCACATCTTGTTTTTTGTTTTTGTTTTTTCCCCAAAGCAGAACATGCAACAGTTTTACTGAAATAATAATAAAAAGCTTTTTTTATGTGTTGGTAGTTAGAAGTAGTAAACAGAAATTCAAACCTCACTTGTTTAGCACCACCAAAAGTAGGCAGTGAAGAGACCTCTTCCACACAGTTCAGCACCTGCAATATTTTCAGCACATGGATCTTGGAAGAAACGAGATGGGGATAGTAGATTAGATAGTAGTGCACAAAACTAACCTAGAAACACAAATCTTTATTTGCCATAACCACAATTCTTTAAACAAAAATATATTACAAGTTCACGTTACCACAATATCACCATTTGCAGATAGCAGAACAGTATTAATTCAAATAACAGTTTTTAAATTAGGCTATCTTCTATTTTACTGACACAGATTATTGCTTACCAAATTATTTTTAACAATTCCTTCTATTCTCCCTATTTCTACTTCCATTTGTCCATTAATTTGTAATCCATAATCACTGACATGATATATTATAGTAAGGATGCTGCTTCTGACCTTAAAATTATAGTCATTATTTTGGATAATGATTTACAGTTACAGTTGAGATATCTATCTCAACAGATAGTTTGATCTCGTAGCTCTTCCTAATTCCTCCCGTTAAAGAGCTACAAGATAAAAAAAATATATGAACTGAAAAAATGCTTTACTTACAGACAACTGAAGTTTTAGCAATGACCATTTCTACATAAAAAAAAAAAATGTTTACAGCAATGGTATTGATGACTAATGAGACTCAGTTAACTACCAGGAGGAAAAATAGCATTCTAGTCTACCATTTACCTTTATTACCTGTACAGATAGTAGGCATCTCAGCATCCAAACTTTTAGTAGGAGACATACATATTAAAAATATTAAGAAGTAAAAGTTAAGGAAAGTAGATCTGAAAAGATAAGTCAAATTGCATATCTAATTGCAAAATTTCATTTTCCGAAAGACTGCCGTAAGGATAGTTGTTCTGTATTGTCAGTGTCTGAACTTAATTAATAGCAATACATGAATAAATCAAAACTGTTAAGAAAATTGTTTTCTAAGTATCTCAATTCTTCTGATTGAAACAATTATATTTTTACTGTTATGTGAAGAAAGTATTTCTAATTAGATTTGACACTGGAAAACTTAATACAGTGTGGTCTCTTATTTGAAATCTGGAATTTGGATAGAAAAACAGGGGTTATATCAGGTCCTTCCTTTGCATTTATTGCCAACACTGATGTCATTGCTTTATAAGTATATTTAGTTAACTAAATTCAGTCTTCTGGGAATTTGATCTTAAGCAAGATGTGTCCAGTGAAGATCCCAGGGCCTTGTGGACTATAGTCTTAGTCTGTACCACCCTTCAGGAATAGGATTTTCTTCATTGTAGGATTGAATTTACATCCTTCTTCATTGAAGGATGTAAATTGTACTTTTTTTGTACAATTGTACTTATACTGTCCTTACAAAAGCAGCACGTCCAAGTTTTATTCATACAGATGCCATGTTGCAGGGAATGGCATGTCTGTTTCAGACAACAAAAAAGGGATCTGAGTCATGGATAGCTAAGCAGAGGTAAAATAAGGAAATCTTTCTACCTCAGAAACGTCAACAAATCTCCTGTTTGCAAGAGTGCAAAAAAATACTGATATCGTAGTAAATTGGAAGTGCAGCTCTGATGGAATTTGGACATCTTTTAGCACTTTCACATTAGAACTTACTGCAAGAGCCTTAACTATATCATACAATAAACAAATAAATATATATATTTGGCTCCATTTGATAATACTCACCAAGTAAACAAACAACAAGAACAACAACAACAAATAGCTTAAAACAAGCCTAAAATGAAATTTTCTCTAGAACTACCTCTTTATCCCAACATTTCAGTATACAAAACCATGGTTAAGGATCTCTGCAATTAACATGTGTTGCAGAAAAATCTAAAAAGAAAAGAAAACGCTAGAGGAAATGCTGCAGGAAGTATTGATGAGATCAAAACAAGGGTGGTTTTTTGGGGGGTGGATTTGAGATTTTTTTCTGTAATTCATTCCTAGGAATCTATTTTTTCCTTTAGTTGTCCTAACTTATTTTTCTTCTGTTTGTGACACAAGATTTATGATCCAATATACATTTATTTAGAAATAAAGATATTCACAGCATAAGCAACTAGAAAGTCTAGGCAATTAGTATGCTAAAACTTAGGATTTTTAAAAGATGGGAAAATGATGTTGTGAATTAGTTACATTATTTCACAGAGTTGAGACCAGTTTTCTCACTTTATCTCTTAGAAAAAACAAATAAACAAAAAAACACCAAAAAAACAGAGCATAAAATGAAAAATATGAAGAAAAAATAGCTTTAATCCCACTGCATTAACTGACGTTTGTGTAAAACAGCTCTGTGCTTCAACTCTGAAGGAAAAGCTGTGATGAAACACTGCAGATACATTCCCGTTCTCTTCCATAAGAGGAAAGGGTGAGTGTGACAGTAGATGTTTAAAATATTTTGCACTTTTGGAATAATTCTGTAGAGGAGATAACTAGCCAAAAATAAAAAACAAAACAAACAAACAAAAAAAACTCTTGATGGGGTATTTTTTAGAAGTGGAACAATGAGCAAAAAACATAGCAGAGTCTTTGGGAGCTAGCAGCAAAACCAGTGCAAAAGCTTGCCAGCTCTCAATCACAACAATCGATGACTCTTAGGCCCTTTTTTTCAACTGCAGTGCAGTTGTCAGGAGCACTGCTAAGCAAGTTTACTGTTGCACATCAGTAAATCACTGCTGATTTCAAAGTTACACTAGTTAAGGGATTTCCACTCCATTTCTCTCCAAGATGTCATTTTTCACTATTTATAAATGAGCACATACAGTCACCCATGCACATTCCCATATCAGCCAGAGGGTACTGCTAATGTAGCATGAGTGAAAGGCTACCAAAAGGCTGCTAGAGATGACAAACTGCATCTAATGTAAGAACTAATCTCCACTGCTTCCAATTACTCCAAGACACAAACAAGGAAGTTGGAAATTCTTCCAGACTCAGGAATGCCGCCAGCCAGGCGCCTGACTCGCACAAGCCAAGGAGTTTCCCCTCAGAAATCATTTGCTAATTGTAGCTCTACAAAATCACAGAGTTAAGCAGATCTGCAGAGTTATTTCATCCAAAGTATTATTAAGTTCTCACTGAATTCAAATGCCAACTAATTATCCACTGTCAAATATTTATCTAATGGACCTTACAGAGAGAGCAGGAGCTGGAATAAAATAATTGCTATGATGTCTGAGATCCTAACATTATCTATTCATGTGACTGAAACTGAAACACTCCAAATACAATGTGTGTGTGTGTGTATATATATATATACATATATACATATGTACATATATACATATATACATATGCATGTATGTATAAATTCTGATATTGCATCTGCAGACCAGATAGCTCAGTGCCACCAGTCAGGACTATGGGAGGAGTACTGTGAAAGAGAAGGCAGGTTACTGTAACAGTGACCTGAGTCTCAGCAGAGCACATCTGCTGAAGGTCTTCAGAAAAGAAATGGAAGCAGCTACCCCACTTTCCTGTGTCACTGCCCCTCAGAAGCCTGCAATCTTTGCAGAGCCCAGCCAGCCCCTCAGGGACTCCTGAAAGGAAAAAGCTGGATGATGAGGACTTCCAGGTGGACATTAATATAGTCTGAATCCTTTCTGATGAAACATATGTGCTCCTTCCAGTTGCCATTTAACATTAAGTTGTTATTTTCATCATGGCAATGCCATCTTTTGCACACAGTTGAGAGAGAGAAATTAAGACAAGAGTCAACAGTGAGTTACTGTGGAGGACAGACAAACAACAGGGTCCAGAAGGACTTGGGCTCCTCAACAAACTCAGAAATATAGGGAGAGCAGGCAGCTGGCAGACACTGACAATAGTTAGCCGTGATATTAACTAAAATCACATCCAATTTATTTTTCAGTAATTCCGCAATATGGTATCTCTCTGTAATTCCATCTCTGTAACTGCAAATTCTTTCAGAAAATATTTATACAAATACATGTGTTAATTTTTTCAAACATGAAGGTGTCCCTATACTAGCCTATGTGGGGAGAATATCCCTGCGTGCTTATCGTTCAAGTATTTTTCCCCTTGTACTCACTGCCAGTGTCTGTCAGAAACAGTGATGTGGCTCTTTGGTTCAAACCCATGTGTCTTATGCCCAACTGCAGTTTTAACTATCTATCAGAAACATTCCACTTCGAGGACAGCTGAAAGACAAGATGCTTCTGCACTGTTCAGACTTTTTCTCCCTAAAATAGTATCTGGAAAATATATATATGTTTTCTGATTACAAACACACTTTTTGCTCCAAAATTTCTTAAGCAAACAGCTCTACTACCTCTCAGCCTTAGAAAGCTTTTACCCCCCACTCTCCTCTGAGCAGTGAACTATTTTAGTAGCTTTGACATTGATACATGGAAATCTGACCTAATTTGACAAAGATATCAGGTTTGATTCAGTGAAGGTTTAATTAAGGGAGCACACGCTGGAAAAGTAATATCATACTAGCCCTAGTGATTTTTTTTTTCTTTACATTTCAAGATTGCACTAAAAAGAATGAGAAATTCATTTGCATGTTTTTAGTGCAATTTTACACACATCTCTTAATGAAAATTACTGTTGCTTACAGTACAACCCTAAGACATACATTTAGTGAGATAATGCAAACAAACGGCGATTACTTTTAAGGTGAATGTAACTTTCAAATACAGAGTTAAACAGCACTCACACATGTACAAAGAAATCAAACTCTGTTTGAATAAGTAGTCAAATCAAATTAAAACATTTACCACTTTTTCAATTGAAATTCTCATGTGGAAGCAGAGTTTAGTACGTAATTTATTTCCCCCTCCTCATGCTAAGAGCGTTCCTTAGTGTTCCTGTGTTTTGAAAGACCTCCCCTAGCCTTTTAGATGGATATTTTAAGATATTTTATGTAACAGTACAAGCCACAAAGAATCACAAACTGGTTTCATAACAAGTAAGGATACCTAAGAGCAATCTAATTCATGATCTCTTCAATTACTTACTGCTCTTAATCCATTCAAACTGACAATCAGAGGCTGCAATTCTATTTTGAGACTTTTTCCAATACTTTTCAGAGTTGGGAAGGTCTCACACTTAATTGCCTTACTTTCTTTCTTTTAGTTTCACTTTATTACCAACTATTAGATCAGTTCCAGCAATGTCTTGCTATTCCTACTTCCAGAAACGTCAGTGGGTTTTGTTTCTCTGAGTAGTACCTCTGTCATCTTTCTGCAGATGCTGTGGCAGACCTTGACTTGGTAGAGGTTTACATGATCCCACTGATTTTAACGGGGATCTACACATTTATATGAGCGGACTATTAACCCCAACTTGTCTTGTCTGACACCACTTAAGCCACATTCTGAAAAACAGATTTATTCCTCCAACTCTTGATATAGTGATAAAATGAAAACCTATCAAATCTTGAGTTGTCCTAATTGCTGACCTACCTTGTCACGTTTGAAGGCTAAAGACCAAATTTTAGATGTTCTTTCTTCACTTTTTGCCTTTAAAAAACAAACAAATAAACAAACTGAACCTTGATTTTTCTTTGCAGCTCCTCAGAAGATAGTACCAACTGTACATAAGCAAGCTGTTTTAATCCTTGTTCTGAATCATTAATCTACTTTATTATATGAGTAATGTAGTTCTACATTATATGCATATCTCATGGCCAAGATAAAACAAAGGATAACTGAGAGCATAGGAAAGGATAGGGAGGAACATAGCCTTAAATTTTTCACTCTTCTTTATACAGGCATTCATAACAAATACATTCCAAGACTCACAGGAACAAAAGACTAAGTTTTAAACAGTGTTAACCTTTCTCTTTAATGCAGATTCCCTTCCTTTCCCTATCATAATGAATAGGGAAGAAAGAACAAATTAAACAGTCTTCCTTAATTCAACCAAGAATATTTCAAGTTAATTCATTCACTAACAGGATAGCCTTTATGGGAAAAAAGTGAAAGAGTTTTGATGTTCCCATTTTTTTTTTTTTACATACAACTGAAAATAAAAATTTGGAAGTAGATATGGTGACCAATATGGCCTGCATATGAGAATTTTATAAAATTTCAGTCCATTGCACCTGACTTCAATAGGACCTTTGAGTACCTGCATCATTTTAATATTTTCCATTGTAAAGCAAAAGTTACAATAAAGACATGCTGTAGTTCTGAATTTGTGTTCCCATCACCATTCTTTTTAGGGGTACTATTTTAGTAATTCAACATAAAATCTGGGAGAAGCATCCCCATCACTGAAAAACTGTTGGATTCAGATGAACTGAAAGGGTGAAAAAAAATCAGGTGAACAATGCAGAGTACATTTTGAGTGTGTTTTAAAAGATGAAGCATACAAGTAAAGGCACTGGGCTGACACATAAACTGCAATGAGCAATATTAAAAAAAATAAAAAAAAAATCAGAAGTGGCTTCAAAATAAGAAAGCGCAACAAATCCTTTCAATTTAAATAATGCATTTCACCAGCTATTAAACTAATTAGTCTCATTCTTCCACTACAAAAACTGTATTGAAAGACTTTGTATTCAAAAGATGAAATTCTCCCATGGAAGTGCATATTAATACTCCAAAGAGACTTCAGGGCACATTTTATGAGGCCATTAAAGTATGACTTGGGTAAAAGAAGGCACTTGGCAGTAACTACAGACTATGCATTAATAGCTCCATAAACCATGCCCTGGACCACATAGCTGCTTTTGGATATCAAGTTATCATGAGATGAGATCTTACGAAGTTCTGTATTTATCCTTTACAGATGCATGTTAATTCAGATGGCGTCCAAGTAATTAGAAAAAAAATGTTTGGAGACGATAAGTTTGTTTTTAACGGATCTAATTATTTTACATGAATGAAAATAACCTAATGTTATTATTTCATCTCATTTCCAATAAATGTATACATTCAAAAAAAAATTACTTTAAATCAAATTAAACATGCCACTTCCAGCTACAGAAACACGACATGAAGTGCCTATTTACGCTAATACTTCCTATCAATGCAACCAATGTGATGGGTGCAATAGGAGTACGGAGTTTTTGTGCTTCAAAAAAAATTATACATAAACTGAAGGCATTTCATTCGTCTCTGTTTTTTGTCCCTATCTTTATGGTAGAGGCAGGTGAGTTTCTATTTGCTTGTTTGTTGTTTTGAGGGTTGAGGGGTTTTTGGTTTTTATTTTTTGTGGGTTTTTATTTTGATTTTTTTGTTGCTGTTTTTCTCATTTTTTATTTTTATTTTTTTTCAGGAAGACAGTTCAGTTTGAGGGACTGCTATTAGCTGGCAGGCTGAAGTTTCTTTTCAGTGCCCTTAACTAAATATGTTCTTGTCAGAGTTTCTAAATCTCAGGAAAATAAATATCCTCTAGACGTTTGCTCAGGGCCTCACTTTATTTCAGCCCAAATCCCACTCTGAAGTAAGCAGACATAAGAGGAGCTAAGTATTGACATGCTGGTCCAGATTATTACCAACACAGCTCCTCTACCTCACAACATAGTGCTCTGTAAAAATGATCATCTGACAATGAAGAAAAAGTAACTGCTAGTCAGTTCCTTCCTACACAGTAATACAATACACAGATTCCATTTTTCCGTGTTTTCTTAGTACTATTTTGCCGGTTTCTACCCATTTTATCCTCCACTTAGATCAGGAAGGATGTGTGAAAATCATACTGAAATTGATATATATTTCTGGTATAAGTTATGTGGAAACATACTTTGTACCAGATGGCACCCTTCCAGGTATTTCTCTCCCCTCTTCTTCCCCTCCCCCAAGTACCGTATTCTTTAATAATTGAACATAAGATCATAGAACTGTGCCTCACTGCAGTCCTGTCGTTTCACAGTAATACAATTGGATAGTGTGCAATAATCTCCGGCTCCAGATGGAAAAGTGTATTTTTGTTGTTGTCAAGGTTATTTGAGTGTCTGGTGGCACCAATGAGTCCAAATGAATAGAAAGGCTAAGGAATGATTTAATTTGAGAGCAGATGCCTACCTATAATGCAACTTACCCATAACAATTTCTCAAAACACCCTTTTGAGTGAAGATGTAATATTTGATGATCAGTACTCTCATATATCAAAGAACAGGACTTGGAAATTTAATGTGGATGTACTTGTCAATTTAGAAGACGCCACTTACCTGCAACAACAAAAGCTTCCACAACACCTTAGTGCTAGTTTAAAGATGCGCAACAAATTTAGTGTTAGCTGAAAAATTCCTTCATAATCTACCTTAGAAAAGTCACACAACTGGCATAAGTTTTCAAAGTCTTAGACACTTACTATATTGGTATGAAAAAAGTATGATCATACTGCTCACATTATTTCTAGTAGTTTTCAGTTCTAGCAGTCCATTATCAAAGGAGATAAAAATTGGCCAGAAACAGCCTGCTGCCTTTCTACCCTTTGCTCTCTTACCACATAAAATACTAGGGTCAAAAATTCAAGTGTTGGCTGTCCAGCAGTGGTTTTCCTACATGTCCTATTTTGGAAGCGATCAGCATTACTGAAAGGAGAACATTTTTTCCCATTGCACATCTAACTGCTTATCAACTGCAGACAAAGCAATCACGACACACTTTATGCTGGCAGCAGCACATCAAGAGAAAGTATTTCTGGGTCCAGTGGGACCACAGGGTCCAAGAGGCCCCAGCTCCCTCCCCCACTTTTTCAGCCACTAGCACTATATTCCAACAGAAATTCCCAAACACTAGAAATAAATACGCTTTCAGTCAGCTACAGCTGCACTGAAGTAACTCATCGTCACAGTTTTGCTCTGATAAGCTTCAGCTCGCAGTCATTATCACTGGATCTTTCTCCAGAGTTACACAGCTTTTAAGGGATGCATTACATGCTGTGTTTGTTTAACTTGTATGCAGGATTGGGTATTGGCTCTGAGACCACTGGTGTGTCTGGGGAAGCCTTTCAATCATAAAATAATAAAGAAATAAAATAAAATCCAACTCTGTGAAGAGAAGTTGTAGAATTTCAAATAATAATTTAAGCATTGAAGGGATTGAGAGAAAGTCAAAGGCATGAGAGAGGCAAAGAAAGTAAGGCTACCAGACAGTCACACTTAGCAGAGGTCATCCTAGAAATAAATATGCTCCTGAGCGCAGCAGCAGCTGCAAAGCTTCATGGTGGCAAAGCAGAGGTAGCGCACTGGAAAATTATTTACAGATGTTGCACATAAACAGATGCCAAAAAGAAAGCAGAGACACAGCGATAGCAGAGATCCGGGCCACAGGTTTGAACCCCGAGCCCTTTTTCAGCAGGGGAGGGAAATGGAAGAAATGATATTTAGATCTTTGCCAGTCTGCAACATGCTGTTCTATGCTGAACCATGGTGCAGAAGACAGGTTTGCACACTTCCATAGCTGAAAAAGGCAGTGTGTCTATCAGTCTCCAATGGGAAGTAGGGGAGACATCTGGCTGGAAAGGCCTAGTTGTCTATGAAGACACACAGAATAGGAAGGGTAAGAAACTTCTATTTTGGTTTTATATTATTCTTCCTTCTGTTATATTCATTTAAGTACTCTAGAAAGTAATTTACCCATCTACTTCAAGAACTAAGAGTTGAAATAGAAATTTTCTAATGGAAATCAAGTACCAAACAAAGTCAGTAGTGGGAAACATGTTTTTGAGCAAAAAACTAATAAAAAGCTAAAATAAGTTTGAATTATTGCCTACAAAGTTTGAGGCAATATGACAGTCCAAGCAAGATGGTATGGAAAACAAATGTAGAAAAATGTTAAATCGATGTACAAAATACATGACAGATTACTCTGACATAGTAAACAAGATACGATATTCTCAATTACTACAGATTACTCATTCCATGGAATATACAAAATACCAAATAAGAACATTAGATAATTTCCAGAACAACACTCTTTTATTGAAAAAAGGAACACTGAACATATGCATAAGAAGGAAGAGATGCATGACACTATGGAAGCCCTCAGAGGAAGGGGAAGTCCAGCCTGCTGTGGCTTTGAGCTGATGGCTTCAGTGCTGCTCCCTGTCTCACAGCAGCAGTTCATAAAAGCTCAGACCCCTCCAGATGCAGAGGGTCACCAGGCAGCTCACCTAGTTGCTGGGAACAGATGTGGAAAGAGCTTGCCCAAAGACTTCTGCTTGCTCAGGCTTCACACATGCCTAGCCTGTGACAAAAGACAAACCATTTCTACACAGACTGGTATTCAGTTTTCTTTGCTTCCACATACCTTTATCTAGAAACTTTGCAATATTTTACATTTGCCTACTTGCATTAGGGTTCATTTCATGGATAACAAGCAATCTTTTTTTCTTTGTTTCTTTGGTGTTTTTGAAATCAAGACCTGGGAACTGCCTTACACTGCTCAGCACTTTGCATAAGGCTAACAGAGTGATCCTCACAAGCTATTCAGGAAGCTCTCATCACATAGAAGAAATGCATATTGAAGTAAACATCTTCCAGGGCCCCTAAAGCAAAGTGGGTGCTCCAGCACTGAAGAGCCCAGGAGAAATCTTACTCCTGATTTTATGAAAAAAAAAAAAAAAAAAATCAGCAAAATGACTTGAATACAAAGTGGGAAATGCAGAAGATAAGAATTTGAAGGTAATGACAATGAAAGTGACAGTAGCTAGGATACTAAATGCAGCCAAACACAGTCAATGGGGAAATGAAATGAAAGGGCAGAGAAACTGGAAGAAGTATTTTATATTTCAGTTCAGTCAGCAGTTATTGAGCATCTCCAGCATGTGTGCTCAAGGCAACAAGCTGAAAGGCACAGCAGTGAGGGAAGAGTAGCAAATGTTAAAGCATAGATGTTCAACCTTTTGGTTGACTTTACCCAGAAGATAAAAAGTGTTGATCGTTTATGGGCTGGTTCAGCCCGGTTCTGTGACTAGCAGAGCAGAGGGATCCACAGATTGGCACCTCCAGAAAGGGGAAACAAGGGACCCCAAATAATTAAAAACAGTGGCAATGATCTGAGGAGAAACAAACTAATTTACTAAATATGGTATCGGAATGCAAGATAACACAATTTAATAGCACATGATTAGAACTGAAGCTAATAAATCAAATGTAATGAGAGAGCATCTGAAAGCTGTAGACCTCACAGTAGTGCTGAGCCAATATGTGCGGTCAGGCTGAGCAGCAGGGAGGGGAGTCGAAGGAAAAAAAAGAAACATCAGGTGACCTTGCCAGGGGTTATATCTCCTCTCTAAACACCAAGTCTTCCAGGATATGTAGTTCTTCTCTTTCTGGAAAGTTGCCTAGAACTGAAGCATTAACTCTTTAACTCCCAGTGCACTACATGATATTATGATGTGGAATACCAACAACCAAAATTATAAAACTGTGACAAAAAGAAATTCAACCTCCTGGTTTCTGTCTACATGGTACAGACATAGGGTCCAAGGGCTGAAGTACCCAAAGAACAAGAATAAAAACTGTGATAAAGAGTTAACCTGCCCTGGTGCTGCGATCCTCCCCTCCACAATAAAACTGAGGCTTACCCTTTGGCAGAGACAGAATTTTGAGGGGGACTGGGGGCCAAAACAATGGGATAAATGTCCTCAGCAAACAAGAACACCATCCTCTGCAAAAATTCTTTTTTGGTCACATTTGCCCTAACAAATACAAGCATGTAGACAGACCAAATCTGAAGTCTGAAACAAGATACTTGCATGTATCATGCAAGTAGCATGCACTTGCTCTCTGAAAAGAAAATAAGAGAACAGTGACAGATGTTAAACATACTTGGAAAGCCTTAGGATACTGTAGTGATGAACAACTATAACAAACCTCTTTAGGACAGAAGGGACTGCTTATTGTCTGAAGCATGAGATACCATTCCCCTTTCATAATGCTTGTATACTGCAGTATTGCACTGATGAAGTTATAATAGGAGTATTGTTTTTAAAAAAATAGCTTTAAAAAGCTTTGAGAGAAAAGATTATTCATCATACCACTCAGAGTGTTATTTTGTATAGTTTATAGAAATGCTTAATTGTGCTAACATACCTAATTGTCAAGCTACTCTTTTGGCAAGCTAAGGTATGAATGGGTGCCAAGCAGCAGGGAATACAAAATGAAGTGGAAAAATCATTGAGATTTGATGGTATTTGGCCTCCTGTGAAAACCAACTTTCCATGAAAATATGTAATATACATATGCATTGTAACTAAAGCACTGAAGTACTGATAAACCTATTTTTAACATTGTCTCATTTTCCTGGGGGAAAGAAAACAAATAGGATAAGCAGGATTCATTCTGTAATGTTGCTTCATATGGAATCAGATTTAGGAAACACGAATCTGAAACCCTTGTTTGGAGTTGAGGTATGATGAATCTTCATTATTATGATGATCTTCATTTAAGATTGTTGTTTTATTATTGCTGTTCTGCACTGCATATCATAGAATCTTGGAAGATTTATGGGACTTTTAAAGGTCACCTAGTCCGACTCCCCTGCAATGAACAGGGACATCTACAACTAGATTGAGTTGCTCAAACATATGCATGTTTGTTGTTTTGCTTTTTTTCTCTGCAGGTAGACGTGAGTGGCATAGGTATAATCTCTGCCTCTTTCAGAGGCAAACTATCCTGAGTGTGTGGCGATAAAGCAGATTATTACTCTAAAATGGTGTTTTGGTGCTTCTTATTTCTCACTGGAAACATCGAGTCAGCTTTTAAGTCTCACTACTTTTTAAGGTTCCTTTATGCTCCACCAGGTTAATGTGCCAAAACCTTCTCCAGATCTTTCTACTCCTCTCCTTTAGCTGTTCCTCAGCACCCTCTGTCACACCCACACTGCTAAACATAACAATGCTCCCCTTTCATCTCCACCATCTCACCCTGACTTATATCTGGAAATCCAAAGTCCAAACGTACCTGGGTGTTCATCTTGACATGACCCTGGAGACATTCCAGGTCAGGCTGGATGGGGCTCTTAGCTACCTGATCTATCTAGCTGTAGATGTTCCTGTTTACTGAAGAGGAGTTGTGCTAGATGACCTTTAAGGTTCCTTCAAACTGAGAAGATTCTATTATTGTCCTGTGATATTCCAAGCCTGCATGCCTTCCATCTCATCCATCCAGGCAGATTTTAAAACCAAGGCCTATGATTGCCCAAACCAAACACAACTGATAATCTCACGTCACATTCTGACCTTGCAGAAGTTTAGTGGAAAAGTATTTGGCATGCACAGCGGTTGCTGTATAATATTTATGGGTGCATCTGTGTGCACCTATGCACTTACAAAAATGCATAGTGTATCAGAAACAAAAAGATTTTGAAGAAAGCAAGTACTTCCCAGCCACTATTTATCACCACATCACACTGACAAAGACTGACCAATGCTACATTATTTCAAATGTTCTAATGCTTCATCGTGTATGTTCAAAATACTGATTACAAGATTAGTTAAGACAGTACCATGTCTATGTCTAATACATATAAAAAGATGTTGTAGCCAATGTCAGAATAAAATTATGAGTCACACAATCAGAAACTCGAAGCAATGTAAATCTCTAGTAACACAAAGGTAGGGAGATTGAAGAAAGCAAACACGCACACCTCCAGTCCCCACCTCGCACACTGAAGATAATGGTATCCATCAAGGTATCTTCCATCGTGCCTTCAGCAAAACCACGTGTTAAACACGGATTGAAAGCTATCAGACTGCTAAAAGTTTTCTCCATGCACTGCATATGTGTAATGTGCACGTATGCATCCATGGACAGGTGGTCTGTGGGTGTACAAACGTATAGAGGGAGGCAGAGCAATAGAGAAGTCCTTTTCTTTCTCTCTGCCCCCTGCGGGTACATTTCTGGTTCCCCAGAGTAGTACCCACTACAGCATTGTTGCTGCAAAACCTTGCACCACATAAAATATTCCAAACATCTCCAGATTTTCTGGTTCTGTGTCCAAGATGCCCCCAGCTAGAGAAACTGCTTTCATCCCACTCAGCATTCTGGTTAATTTCTACAAAAAAACGCCATTTCACCCATCTTCAAAATGCACAAAATATGACTTGCAAAACACCTTTTAAGATTGTATAGTCATTGACACAGCCATTTGTTCATTCTTTGGGGAAGGAAAAAAAAAGTCTCTTTCCCTTTATTTCTTTCAGCATCCATAAATCTAATCATTTCCTGTATGCTCCTGCCCACATCTCTGCTAAAACATACTGACTAGCAAGCAGAAATACATGCAATTTGTATCTCTAACCTTTCTGATTTGATGCTTTCAGAGAGATTTATCCTAGTACTAGAGAACAATATTAGCATTTTGATTGTATTCTTTGCAGCATTTTACAAACACATAAGCAACTACACATAGAACTTATTTCTACTAAAAATACAACTTTGTGTACAGAACTGCTACCATTAGCTAGCTTACATTTGAGAAATTCTAGAGGGAAAAAAGTTGGTAAAAACTGGAGTACAGTGATGTAGTTTGAATTGGGTTAGTTAGGGCTAAGCTGGCTTCCTTGCCTTTTCCTAGCACTTGCAACAAGAGTGATTATATATTTTTTGTATATGTACAAAAAATAGCCCTGGTTCTGTGCATTCAACAAAGACATTATTTTATATATAACTGGTAGTCAGTGTTACTTCAGCTTCTAACTGTGAGACTGTAATACCAGCAATGTTGACAAACAGACTAGGTCTCCCCTGTTTCTCTGGGTTCATTTAGAGGGTTTAAGTGGTGGGGTTTACTACTAAGGTTCTTCTGCTGCTTCTGTATTCAAACTAGGCTTGCTTCAGTATCAGCTATAATGGCTTGAAATGGATGCATGTTCATCGCTTAAGTAATATGCTTATAATCTATTATTTTGAAAATAAAATTATAGCTATGTTACCAGCAGCTTTATTTTTGAATGAGCTAACAAATTCCTGAAAGCAGAAAAATAACCTTCTTGTAATCCAGCTAGCAGCAAAATGAACATATTCTGTTGCAAAATATTTGACTTCTATTTATGACTTGTTTCAAGTAGCACAGCCAATCGGAGCACAGAATTAATCTGTCCAGACGGATCTCTTATTTTTAATGAGCGCATCAGGCACGGTATGAGAAATAAACAGTCATACCAAATGTTCCACTGGCAGCACATTTGAATACATTTTATCATTCAGCTACCGTAGAGCACAACCAGTGACTGTCAGCTTCGATTAACGTAGCTCCATCTCCTAGGACCGAGTGCTTGCAGCATCTCAGTGACGAGCTCAGCCTCCTGGAAAGCAATCTCAAGCCCTGAATGAGCATCTCTGCACTTTGTCTAGTGGAAGGGCTGAGTTAAGTATGGCTTCAATTGCCAGCATAAAAGGAAGCCCCAGAAAAGCTCCCAAGCAGTTGGTCAGACCCCGCAGGCAGAGGGAAGCATCATGCACCCACACCAGTGTCCAGATGAGCGCTCTTACTGCTAGAGCATCACATGAAGGAAAGCTGCTGCTCAAGACGGCTGCATTTAGCAGAAAGCAGAAGCTGCTGCTGCACATGGAGGCTGGGGTTGATCTTGCCAAATATGCTGGGTACACTTTGGAGACTACCTCCAGAAAGGCCTGTCTTTGAGCAGCTCAGACAGGGAGATGAGCTAGGGAATAGCTGGGGGCCCTGAAAGCCATGAGGGCTGCTCTGGGGGCTCAGGAGCTCCAGGCTTTGGGCAATAGGTGAGCAACAGTTTCAAGATTACACTGTCTTGATTTATGGACCTCTTTTTTACTTATGTCCTTTTTTGTTTTCCATGGCCCTTTTTGTGATCTTATTCTGTGTTCATGTGTAAAGTGAGCACATGCCCTTAAAGTAATAGCAACAAGAGATGTTATTATGAACAAAAATCATTTTTGTGGTGCAAATTTAGCAGCTGACTGTACTATTTGACTTTACAGTCTTAACTAATTAAGAAATAAAAGGATTTTTCACACTTGCACCAGCGTGAAATTTAAAAAAGAAAAATCTTGCAAAAGAACACTTTTACCAAAACCCTTACCATCAGACAAAACAGCTGATTTTTTTTTTACCATTGTTAATAATAAAAATATACTGAAGTTATATTAACATATCTTATTAGTATACCTATACTCTAAACAGAAGAATCATATATTGAGTATTTCTCTCAGAATAAAAGTAATCAGTCTCATTGTGCAAAACTGAGAGATCTTATTTCCACAGACCTATTCAAACACTACACTTGTTTATAACTGCCAAACTAATTAGCATCATACAAAATTCTATCCTCATAGCACTTAGATACTTTTCACTAAGGTCAAGGTTGCAACTCTATTAGGCAAGCATGTAAACATGCTTTAGCCACAGGAGGGAAAAACAACCTGTGTGGTTATAACTGAGAACCCCAGCATTACAAGATGCTCAAGCAAGCATACTGAGAAGTACCTGAGCTTTAACAACTTGAATGAGTATTAGTGGGGGAGGTAAAAAAAATACCGATGAAGTGTTTGGGGGAGGATTTAAAGAACAAGATTTGTTAAAAAATGCTGCATGTCACCAAGAATGAGGCCCTGTGAAAGAAATCTTGGTCAGTACAAGTCCTAGCAGGCAAGGGTAGAAAACAGCCACGGCAAATCACTGAGTTCAGGGGAAGAAAACAAATTAAAGGTTAGATTCAGATCAGAGTCCCACTCTCCCTCTACTTAAAATTCTTACGAGCATTTCATAACTACTAGGAAATGATTTTAATAATTTAACACTTTTCTTAGGGTTTAAACTTGGTATGGTTAGAAGTGATTTAAAAGCAAGTGGTTGATATATATTGATCCTTACTCAGTGACACGAAAATCTGAAAAAAAAAATAAAAAAATCATGCTTTGAACTCTTTCCTCCATCACTCCATATATTGTACCTAAAATATTTTAGCAATTCCTCCCGAGTCACCTGAGGCTCACAGGGGATGCTCCCACTGAAACAAACAGGTCTGTTCCCATGAACAGCAACTGCCAGGCAGTGGCTCAGCAGCAGCAGATCACACACCCAGGTCCCAGGAGTGCTGAGTTCTCATGCTGCTACTTTCAGTGGAGGTTTTGTTCTTGTGATTGGTTTTTTTTTTTTTTTTGTTTTTTCTTTTTTAAACCAAGTCTTGCTTTCTTTAGAGCTATGTTTTCCAAATGCCATTCCCCCTCTTCCCCTATCCTCCCCCCCCCCCCCAGGAGACAACAGTTATTCAGCATTTCACAGCACCTTCTCTCTGCAATGTAAGAGCTCCTTCCATTGCCAAAATCTCATTGAAAGTGACACTTCTGAAGGAGAAAGCTCTCTGACTTAACATTGTTCCTTGTGAACTGCTTTTCTTCGTGGTAAGATGAAAGCCGCACTTTTAGACTAAGTTGCTAGCAGTTCACACACTAACTCCAGCATCCAAAAATCACACAATTTTGCTGCTCTTGACTTACAAATGGAAGAGCCACAGCCAGGTAAGCACCTCAGTCCCAGTCGCCTGCTGCTGTACGCCATGCCAACAGGGACTCCAGCTCAAGATGGACAAGCAGCATGGACACAAAAGATCCACCCAGTTCAGACTGCCCTGCCCTCTATGTCCTCTTTCTGAGGAAAAAAAAAGTATGTATAACACAGCAATCCTCCATATTGCAGCAACCAAAGCAATGTTACCATTGAAGACTCTACTTTCAATCAATTTACCCCCAAAAAAGATTTTCAATTTACTAATTTGACTATTGAAAATTTCTAAGACCGCCACATTTCAGAAGTTTAAAATTGGGCCCTATAACTGGAAGCAAAATGACTCAAGAGCTCCACTGGCACTGAGTGACACTGCTGGCCATTGGAAAAAGAAATAAAAAACTGTATACATTTGAGATTCCAAAAGCTGGTATCAGGATGAAATCAGATCCTCTCTTTTTTTTCCTGTCTCTTCTTAATATTTAGCACCTGTTAAGCATTTATCAACAATCAAGAAAAAAAAATTAAAGTTACACAATTTTCTGTATTCTGTACTACAGAAATCTTATTTTTTTGTACTTCAATACGTAGCTTCCAAAGAAAGTAAAAACAACCAAACTGAAGTTAGAGGATGAGAATAATCTCATCTGAACACATACATTTTTTCAAAAAAGGCACCTTTGTTTGACTTTGCGCAGCAAGTAGCATACCTACTGCATATAGACGACATACTTTTATAGATACGAATAATCAAAAGATTCTGATTGAAAACACCCTGAAGCAAAACAAACAATTGTTCTCTAAGAACACATAAGCCATATGTAAAAAAAATCAAATCTCCTGCATGAAACAGAAGAAAAAGAAAATGATTGACAAATCACCAGAATAAATTGATACAGCAATATCTCTATAGATTTACCAGACAAAGTACATTATTATTACTATTATTATTTTAAGTAGAAAGGTTTATTTTATTTCAACAATTGTTTAATGTTAAAATGCATGAGGCATTCAGATAAGAGGGAGAAGAGTCACTAACTTTGCCTTGTGAGGCACCCCACCTATGAAGCCATATTTATTATTATATATAATATATACATATATATATTATATATATATTTATTATTATTATTATTAATTATATTTATTATCATATTTATTCTCTCATTCTTACCATCTGGTCACATTCATCTTTTATCCTCTTCTGTTGAGTAGCAGAGCTTCAACAGGAAGAGAGGAAAAACATCCTTATTTTCTTTCTTTACCCAAGAAACTCATGGTTATTGGTAGTCCCCCAGGAGATGCACATTTAAGCCCTTTCTGTCTGAACCTTCCCAAAGCCCTCGAACCTCTGCTCTGGGGTATTCTGAGTAGGTGAGGTCCTTAACACCACCCCACAATACAATTTTGTAAGACATCAGATTAGATTTTTATGCTAGCCATGCTTTGAACATGATCATCAGCTTGGGTCCCTGAGAAAGATACAGGTATTACTCTGCCAATTTCTGAATTCCCACCTGTGAACAGAAAGTAGATGCACGCACAGAACTGTGGAATTCTGCTTTGCAATTACAAATTTAGGCATCAAAAATCATCCTGGTTTTATTTTGAAGGTGGCTTTGGGAAGCATGTATGGTTGATTGGTTGGAGTCTTTGAGAAGGAGAAACTTTATGTTATTACTATTATTATTTTTCCCCTGCTCTTTTTCTCATCTGGAAATCTATCTACATTAATTATTTTGGTTTCTTAAGACTATTACAAATCCATTTGTGAGCATTTTCTGATGCCAAAGTCTCAGGTCATTCTGTGGGACTTTGCTACACCACAGGCGAACCCAGAAGCACACACCCATGGGTAGCTGCTTTTTCCTCAGACTGAGGAGAGACTGCATTGGAAAAGCAGGAAAACAGGGACAAAGCCAGGTCATTTCTGCACATCATGCATGTAGATCAGTGTAGTCTCATGGTGTTTGATCTCTCTCACAGTCATGGACAGTCCACCCCACATTTTCAAAAGCAAACATTATTCCCATGTGCAGAGTAGGTTGCCCATTCTTTTTTATCCAGACACGAAAACCAACCATGTCCACACTGGTACTGAACATAGTACAAACAAACTCACTTTCTTATGTGTTAGGAAAACATTACAAGGATTAGATACATCCCAAAGAATACCATTACACTAGGCAAACCTACATCTGTTTCTCTTAATAGGATTGATAGCCACAAACAAGTCACCAGATGCATAGAAACATATGTACTTGCCAATTGCTCTAAAATTAAATAATGAAACATTTGAGCTAGTAATTTTAGGAAAAGGCTTAGAAAGCAAAAAAGTAGTAACTTCAGAAAAAAAAAAAAAACCTGTTAAACAATTCCACCCTACACACACCATTACATCCAGCCTATCAGATCTGGACATGCAACCACTGCAATGCAGATGGCAAAGTGAACTCTCACAGAAGCCTTGGTGATTACTTCTCCAACGCCTGAAACATAACATCAAGTCTGAACTATGGCCTTGGGTTAAAACCTGAGAATTTTACTCCATCTTCCTGATCCTATCTACGTAATAAAGAAAAAAAATATCACTACGTCCCATCCATTCTCTCATATCATAGAATTGTAGGTTGGAAGGAACCTTTAAGATCACCCAGTTTCAACCCCCCGCTATAGGCAGGGAAACCTCCCACTAGACCATATTTCTCGAAGCCCCATTCAGTGTGGCAATGAAAGCTTTCATGGAAGGAACACCCACAATCTCACTGCTTCCATGGTAATTTAGGGAGGGAAATTCACTTTCCATAACACCACTGCATCTGCACTGGTCTCCCTTAAATGTGCTGATTTTTGTATATTGAAGCTTGCAAATAAGAAAAAACGGTGAAAAGTCACATCTACATTCAATACAGCATATTTTGAACAAACAATGAAGAGGGCCCAGCTAGCCCAGCATTTAACTAGGATGTACTGATACCCTGTTGGATGAGGTCCAAAACAGCACCCAGTGGTGAATATTTCAGTTCATGCTGAAGTATGTAAGACTTAAAGCCCCCTCGTAAGGATGCCAAGACCTATGAACAAGAATCACTGAGCTAGCAGAGATAATTATCAAAAGGAACAGCAGCTTAGCATTTCTTCACATAGCTTTTTGATATAAACTTCACCGTGAACTCACTGTGTAACATCACTATTCAGCAGATAGTCTGTTCTACAGCACTAGAAAGAATACAGACCTAAATATCAGCACAGCAAGACCACAGAACATGGAAGGCAGCAGTCATTTACTGAAATACTAAATTTGATAAAGTCTCCATAACAAAAAAGAAAAATTTAGTTATCATAGCAAAATCTGGATTAAATATACTATGCTTGATACACTGCATAAAAGCAAAAAATCACAACAGCCAGCAGCAGTCCATTGGCAAGGACCCCTAAAATGTTTTAAAACACTCAGAGCCAAATTACCAAGTAAACAGAATTTTAAACCTGCAGAAATTGAAAATTCTCATGTAATATTAGATTACCTTCTTATATACTAGAACAGAGTAGATACTTTCTTCAAAACACCAGCCTGCACGAATTCCATCAGCTTGCAGTCTGAGAATAACAAATTCCACAAGCTCTTTGTTCTTGCAGGGCAAGCAATCAGTTACCAGTGAGTTAAATGTATAATCTCTTAACTTGAGAAATTTAACAAAACAATAACTTTATCAATCAGAAGAAGTCAAGGAAGAAAGATCATAAATTCATATTTAATCGAGAAGGTATACTTTTCCTTACCTGAGAATTGCTGGAGTTTTAACAAAATCCATATCTAAAACTTAAAATCTGTGCCTGGAACTCATCTATGACTTCTTAATGTATTTTGTTTAATGTAGTTTTAATGAAATCACATTTAGATAACTGATTAAAAAGTAAACAGGAGGAAGTAATTCTAGGTACCTTTAATCACATTACAATACCAATGTCTTTAGGCAAAGACTTTGGAGAAGAACTCTCTAATCACCTTCCTGTTTGGGTAGGTGGATTGCCATGGTGAGGTGATGGAAAAAAAAAAATCTACATCCTCTTTGAAGTAGTGATTAGCCAACTTTAAAAGGTGTAATGATTCAGGTAAAAATACCATTACTTTGCAACTGCTTTGGCCCTTTCACCGCAGAGCACCATGTGGCTAAATTAACACATGGCAGTAGGTTTATTAGATAAGAAAATTGTTTCTGGGAATGCTCAGTACTACAAAGCAAAAAAAAAAAAAAAAAAAAAGATTGTATTCAGTATTAATGATCATATTTCATGATATCTTCAACTGCTCTGTTAATTTAATACATTCGGAAGCATAGTGATACACTGAACACTCCAAAATGCTCATATTGCAAGTGTGTAAGTAAACCATACAACAATTTAATTCAAAGTTTTCAAACACCCACAAGAAAGGATTATTTGTATGTGAAAGTGACATTACTGGACATGTGGAGTATTCTTCTATCATTTTTCATCTCATTCAGAGCAAGAAAGTCCAGAGTAGACAGGAAGAGAAGTCCTTAAGACATTTATTCTTTTACTTAAAACTTACTAAAAAGTCTCACTAGGATGTGGAAGACAAGAAGTAAAAGAGGAAAGAAAAAAAGTTAGCAAAACCCAGTAGAATTATTTGCTCTCTTTCCCAAATACTTCACTACTTCTTATAAATAGGCTGCAACATATGCTAGGTACCTAAAAAGCTAAAAATCAAGATGTTCTTCATTTATCTTTAAAAAAATGCTGGTCACTGCAAGCCTTTATTTCCACTTTTGCAAAGAAACCGAGTGCTGAAACATACAGAAATACCATATGTCAAAATAAAGCTTTGGAGAAGATCCATCATTAAGTTCAGATGTGCAAAGATTTCTCTTGCATCTTCTCAAATAATTATGAACGTATCCGCAACTGGCCAAGAAATAGAAGAAGAAACACAACTCAGGCAAAGTCTTGAAGCCAGTGATACTTTTTAATTGACTCTGTTGGTGCCAGCATTTCAAATAGTGCATCCAAAAGGAAGCCAGGCACAGAGAGCTGCTCATCTTCTCAGAATGAAATGCAAGCTGAATATTGTCATTTTCTTAACTGCAGACTAGCAGAGACATAGTATTTGCAAAATCAGGTAGATACTACACATGTAAAATCAGGCAACAAGTTTACATTACATCACTCTAGTAGCTGCATTTTTAACTACTAAATACTTTAAATACGATTTCAAAATACCATGCAGTTTATACAAAGATAAAAGTTCATTCATTACACTTATTTCCCTTAAGTTAAAGAGCGCAGGAAAGTGCCACAACATTAGCAACAGCAAAGCCCAGTGAAAGATATTACAAGGAGGGGAACTGGATTTGTTTTTAAAACTAACTCAATGTGACATACTGACTCTCTGGTTATCCTGGCAGCCCTGCC
The DNA here is from genome assembly GCA_030625065.1 of Alectoris magna. Classification (NCBI taxonomy): domain Eukaryota; kingdom Metazoa; phylum Chordata; class Aves; order Galliformes; family Phasianidae; genus Alectoris; species Alectoris magna. The sequence continues at coordinate 29,733,446 of CM060563.1, read as the reverse complement.
GAGGGGGCTGCTCCTGCAGCAGTCCATATCGTCTGGTTACACCCCTCCTCACAGAGGCTGCCTGTTCACACTCCATGCTCTTGGAATAATCGATTGTAAACCTAAGGGTGGGCACTGACACCCGTTCTACCCCTCCCTGTTATGCAACTATTGCTTGCTATTATCTGGAAATGGCCAACTTCACAAATAAATAGATTCAATCTAATTGGTGCAGCTGTTCCCATTTTGCTTGCAAGCTCAAATGCGCACTTTAAAAAGTGTATTTAAATATCACACTCTGGTTCCTCTTTTCCTTCTGGAAGCATACAAATCCCCCATTAATGCTCTCATTTGTATTATTTCAACTACTGTTACTTTCTTCCCCATTCTTTTAAATACACAAGCACACTCAAAGGATTGGCAATGATGTTTGTTTACCAGCCTTCTGATCTGTGTTCCAATAAGCATTTGCTTACTTCCAGAGATAGTCTTAAACAGATGAGAGAACAGAAGCACTTCCGAAAACCAGGAGCAGTTGTTTTACTGACTTAAAGAACATGCTATATGGTCACCACAGCCAGATATCCATGCTGCAGGGCAGGGCAGCACTCTACAGCTCCAGCACACATGCTGGCCCTGTCTCAGCTCCCTGTAAGGAAACATCCTGGGTACAAACATACTCTTACCCATACATGAATGATGAAAGAATGACAAAATGCAGAAATGCTGAAAATGATCAATGTGTGATGGCAAAGACTGCTTCGTGGTGTATATCTACTGTGAAGTCTTGATGCCTCAGACACTCCAAAACAACATTCATCATGCTCCACAACTGCTGTACCGAGCACACAACTCAGCCAGCAAAACACAACAAGCAAGATACACAACTCACCTGAGTTAAGCTTCAGTATAAGCAATCATCTACGTTGTTTCAGTTGTTTCTGTATTAAGTATCACTACAGCAAACTGTGTTAGAAGTGCATACCTTTAAATGCTTTTTACCTTCTCACCGTGTTAAAACTGATGGTAAGTAACTGCGTCACCCACCTTAGCTTCTCATTAGATATTTACAGCAACAATAGAGGCTAAGAAAAAAAGAAAAGACTGGTACTATCTCTACAAATGAATGTGTACACTGGTATATAGAGCAGGTTTCAACTGTATACCTTTGTCTATTCTCAGATGTTGACAGCTTTGTTTAGCTCTAACCATTTATATTTACAAAGGGATCAGAAGAATAGTACCTTCTAAGCATTTCACAGTCAAACACCTGAGGCTATTTCTTTCCCACTTGTACTCAAACTATACAGACAAAATTTCTTAAGAGTTAGAAGACTGGCTTTGTTTGGAGGGTGCTTGCTCTTTACTGTTAAAAACAGGGTAGCTGGGCAGCCCTGAGGATTGCTTCTCAGGTAGACAGTAAATTTATGTTGTCTGTGAAAGCTGGGTTGGACATTGGTCAGTTTACAAAAACAAAACAAAACACTAAATAATAAAAAAGAACCCACAAAACAAACAAACAAAAAAAAACCACAACCACTGTTGATATGTATGTGTTTTGTGAAGATAGCTTCCTAAATGACTTAAGAGATAATTAACAACAAGGTAAGATGTACTCAGTTCAAGATTGTTACTTTGCAACGCTGCAGCAGAGGTAAGAAAGACCTTTGTTCCAAATTGTAGGCATCATTTCCAAAACGTTATTGAAAAGTAGGGTAGAAAGACTAATGCAGCTCAGTTTATTTGCATTTGCGAGAAACACCACATGAAGATTCATCCAAATGATCTTACAGATCTCCATTTAAGGGCTCCATGAGAAGGTCAGTCCTGCTAAAAGACTTACTGATACTGCCATATCTGTCCACTGTTATATTTCTAGTAGTTTTTCAGACAAAGATGGTTTATCTCTGCAATATTTCAGGAATCAACTTAAAAGCTTCACTATAAAATATCCCACTTGGAATGTTTTCTTAGAAGAGATTAACTATTGTTCTGGTTAATTTTCTTCCTAGTAGCTGGTATAGTACTTTGGATTTAGGATCCAAAACTGGAGGAATTGGCCAAGGGTTGGCTGAAGCTTGGAGATTGGATGGAAATCCATGGGCTGGCAAGCAATTGCCTTGTGCATGATTTGTTCTGTGTATCTTATTATTTTCCCTTTGCTTGTTTTCCCCTGAACTCACTCTCCCTCATCCCATTGTGTAGATCTGAACCAAGGGCCATGTGGTGCTTAGCTGTACGCATGTTAAACTGCATGACCTACAAATTCTGCCACTCCTTCTCCCCTCTGTCAAAAAATAAAGGACAGGGAGGGAGGATGGGAGAATAAGGATTTGTTTTTCTTTTGATCTAAATTACAACTGGTTTTCAGTCCTCCAAATTCCAAGAATTACAAGCCCTTACTGTTTTCTGTTCACTCATTTTCACATTCTTAAATGTTTTTCCCCAGAAAGAACTGGATGGTTTGTATAAGCTTCCCAACTGCTTACCTGAAGCATATTGTGGTAATTAGAAAAATTCATATTGTCTGTGAAGACAGCATCTTTTAGCCCTACCTTTTCTTTTCATACTAATGTGTGGTTGTTGTTGGAAACATCTATGTACGTCCCTAATGCATCTTAAGAATAAAACCGTAAGATCCTAGGTATCTTGTTTTGCTGGGAATATTATCAGTCTGCTATTGCTCAACACAGAAGATAGGTAAAGAATACTAGATTCCACAATATATAAGTTATTTCTGAATAAAAGAGAATCATAGAATCACCAATGTCAGAAAAGACCTCCAGGGTCATCCAGTCCAACCATCCACTTGTTACCAATATTGCAACACTAAATCGTGCCTCTAAGTACCACATCTAAACATTTATTGAACACCTCCATGGACTCAATCACCTGCCTGGGCAGTCTGTCCCAGTATCTGACTACTCTTTTGGAGAAGGAATTTTTCCTAACATCTAACCTAAATCTCCCCTGATGCAACTTGAGGCCATTCCCTCTCAACCTGTCGCTAGTTATGGAGAAGAGTCTGACCCCCACCTCACCATAAACTCCTTTCAGGTAGTTGTAGGTTTCCTCTGAACCTCTTCTTCTCCATACTGAACAATCCGAGTTCCCTCAGCTTCTGTCCATAAGGCCTGTGCTCCAATCTGCTCATGAGCTTCGCTGCCCTTCTCTGAACATGTTCCTGGGCTGCACTGTCTTTCTTGTAGAGAAGGGCCCAATGCTCAACACAGTACTCAAGGTGTGGCCTCACCAGTGCTGAGTATAGGAGGACAATAACCTCCATGCTCCTGCTGGCAAAATTAATTTCCTATACAAGCCAGGATGCCACTGACATTCTTCGCTACCTGGGCACACAGACTCACATTTAGCTGAGAAGAAAACACTAACATAATATAAAAGTGCAGAATGCCTCAATGTATTTTTAATGTTTACTGAAAATAAATCAATAAGTTTGCTTCTCAGAATCTTATTATATAGTCTTTTATACTGAGAGCATGAGCATATATATGTTTTAAACACATTTATTTTTGCTATTGGAGAGTTAATGAAATATTGCCCAAGTGTCACACTGCTTCATCACTGAGTCCAAGTTACAGAGCTATTTGAAAGGTGCATGTCATTTTTACAATTCTAATCCTCCTGACAGTATCCCAAGAAGCAATTTTGGGAAGTCCACAATTCTTTCACAAAACATCAACCATTTCAACCCGTGGGAGAACATTGTTTAGGGCTAAGCATTAAAAAACAAAAACACTGATGTAGTCTTATCAAACTCTAACTTGTTGGATGAAAACAAGAAAAGGTTTGAGCTTTGTCAGATAAATACCACTTACTAAGGCATTACTGAAAAACAAAACCTAAGCAGTTATAAGAAATACATTTTACTGTATTTTGTTCATGCTACATAGCTGTCATTATGATTAGAAAATAATGGAACTATTTTCTTAAGTAGCACATAAGCACTAAAGTAAAGATAAGTAAAAAAAATGTTTCATACATATGACAAAAAAAAAAAAAAAAAAAAAGATCTTACAGTTTCCAGTTCATAAAGGGAAACACTGGTAGAAGTAGAATCAAGGAAAAAGTTTCAGATGCAACTTCATTAAATATCTTAACCATTAAATAGCGATTGTTGAAAAATAACCCTAGATATCTGCCAATTCCTATGTACAGAGTTCTATGTAGTTGCACACACATAGCCAGCTATACATAATTGTAAATTAATGACTGATATTTGTCAATCTAATTTTTGTCCATAGTTGATATTTTTGCATTGTTTTTAATGTATCTTCATAAGCAGTAACTGTACAAACTAGGTCTGCCTACCTTACTCATACACCATTTTAGTGACTATCCTCTAACCATGTTACTGTCCAAAGACCACAAGCAACAAGGAATAGGAAGTCAGTTGTGATAATAGGAAATCTGTGCTCTATGCTAGGGACACATTTTGAAAACCCAGTTGTCCCAGACAACTTTGGATACCCTACCAAACTCTACTCTTACACATTACAAACTGCTGCTAACTTGAGCAGGAAGCAACTCACTGTGTAATTAAGCAAGTTGTCTGTTTAATTGCAGTGAACGTTTGATTTGAAATAATTGTAGAGAATAATGACAGTTAAAGTGTTCTGGGAGAGTTTCTCGTTCGGTGCACTGATTTAACCTTACTGGGCAACTTGAAGGTTCCAGGTGTCAGCAGAGGATTTCACTTAAGAACCTCACAAATGTAATAAAGAATACTTTGGTGAGCTCAAAAGTGATTTTATTTCATACTTTATTTCATAATTGTGGGATATGCCAAATATGAAAAGAGGTGGAGAAGAGCTGAAATCTAAGATTTATAGATAGAGATATCTTCCTGTGAATAAAATTAAAGTCATGTTAGAAAATTGTATTTTGGCTGCCACTCTCCTCCTGAGTGCCTGCCTCAGATGACAGATAAATTCACATTGGCAGATTATGTCTAATGTAAATCAGAATACGTTAGCTGTCATTCTGTATTTTTTGCAGTTCTTTTTAGCCTTCCAGATATTGTGCAGACAATGTTTTTAAAAGCTAATTAAACTGTAATACTATTAAAAGACAGATGAAATCATTTGTGTCTACTGAGAGAAACAAAACAGCCTATTGCCCGTTATTTTATTTCACCATACCACTTCAAAAAGTGAATGAGGTCCCTCAAGCATAACCGATTATAGTTGTCTAGGGGAAAGAAAAAAAAAATCCTGGTAAAACCTCAGCTTGCAAAGATTAGAAAGGGACAGAGCAGAAGCAGCATGGGCAACACGCAAAGAAGAAAGATAGCAAGTGAAAAGGACATGGGAGGAAGTTTTTAATAGGTTGAGCAACGTAGGCACTCACACCTTGGTGTACGCACTCACTCACACCTTGGTGTTCCTCCAGACCACTCCACTGATAGCCTCTGATAGACTGAAGGAAAGTAAAAAAAAGAAAATATCACCAGTCTTCTGGATTAAGTGGTGAGCAATACACCAGCATGATTACTGTTGGAGGAAAAGCAAGGAAAAGGACACCACATTTATGCACAAACCACAACAGGAGAGAGGGGAAGGGTGAAGTGGAACAACAACCTATCAGTCAGGTGCTGGAAGGATGTGGAAGAAAAGGAAGCATGGGACAAAACTCTGCAGAGTTTGAAACAACAAATGCTCTCTTACAAGAAATCAGTGTAACTTGCATAGATATAAACAGTCTTTTGGGAAAATTATTCATTAGAATAACATGCAGGGACCCAGTCCTTGCCCACACACCGATGTTAAATTTATTTCTCTATCCATAAAGCAAATACTACATGTAAGATAAAAGTAGAAAGTCAATACAGTTAGATTAAGAGTAATGTTTAGGAGTAGATAAACTCTCCCCCTGCATTACTGTGTTATTTTACACCACTATTATGTCAGTATGTCCGTGTCTTTCTCTTAATCCTCAATCATTTCAAACCCATCACTGTTTGTTCTCTGTTTGCAAATCTTTTTATAGGAGTAAAGTCAGTCTTTTTTGCTCATTTGTATAGAACTGTCTCAAAAACAGTTTATTAGTAAAACACACAGTTTGGTGACTTGGCTTGTTCCTAATACTTCAAGCCTGGTTGGTGGAGGTTTTCTGCTTTCATGTTTCCCTCATTTTACTGCCTGCTGTAATTCACTGACAGCTGTCCTGGTGTTGGGGCCCAACAGGCATGGGATCATCATCAGCCCTACTGTCTCACCTCCAGAGCAACCAGTGTGGGGGACCAGGCAGCGCATGAGCGGACACATGAGGCACAAGGAGGGCCAGAGCCAGACTGTGGTCCCTGCACAATATGTTCTACCTCCATAATTCGGATTTATTCCTGCCCTGTTATCTTCAATCCAAGGCTGTGGAAGCAGAGGGTAAACAGCTTCCCCGCCTCTCACATCTCTTACTCTGGGACAAACAGTGCTATACTTACCTCCACTGCACTGCACAGGCAGCTCTCTGAACTGTATCAGCATTTTGCATGCATTGTAAATTCTGGAAAGTTAATTTAAAATGTGTTGCAGTTCGTGCCAGTGTCATTAATGTCACCCTGGCAGAATTTCCACTCTTAGCACACACGTCTTGAAGTATTTACAATTATCTGTGAAGCTCAAGACTTTCATTTCTCAGAAAGTGTTGTTCTTTACAAACACACAGAAATCCAAACTTTCCCAGTTATTATGTTGCTTCAATTGATTTGAAAGCCAAGCAGGATTTATAGTAAGTTAAATTTAAGATTAGTTTGCCATCATATTAGGAGAAGTAATACTGGCTGCATAATGCTGCATACAAGAATAAATTTGCTTTACAAATTCTATTTTAATCATTTTTCCACTTAGCCAAAGAAAACCTGCAGCATTTCATTGCCAGACCAGTATTACAGCAGTTACTGATCAAGCACTGAGACAGGGTCTACCTCAGACTACACAGGCAGACTACTTTCTGAAGGCAGAGGAACTGTGGGTCAGACACAACCCACATTACCAAAAATGAGAAATTAAGTATGAACAAGCCCTTACAAAACCCTCAAGAATGTATGTTCAACCATAATGCTGTCCAGGGATCTGGGTTAAGTGGAAGCCACCTCAAACAGCTTTAAGTTTTCCTAGCAATTAAGTCACCAGACACTGCTCTGTCAGGAAGAGATCGTTACAGCTCCACTCACCTCCCCTTTCCTCCTGTGCTCACTGCCTTTCCTATTTTCACTCATACACTCCAAACAAATTCTCTAGTGAGTGTAGATGTTCATAACTTCAAACTCATTAGGAAAATAAAAATAAGTAAAAATAAATAAAAATTAAAAAAAAAATTAAATTCACAAGACGGTCTAAAAGTTTTTTAAAAAGGAATTAAGTTCAAGAAGTTGTTGGCAGTAATCCCCGTGGTTAAGCTACCAACTTCCTAGTTGTTTCCTACAATTTAAAGGGTTTTTTTCTGATGTTTCTTCTAACCATACTGAAATGTAAATATATAGACTATGACTACTAAGCTTTCCTGCCGAGTCTGAAAAAAGAAAAGCGTCTGGAAAACAACATTAAAAAGAATAACATGAAGTAATTGATTAGGAAGAAAGATTTAGAATTCCAAGACTGACTAATAGTTATCATTAACATTTATCATCTCCTAATAATCAACAGAAAGAGACTCAGAGCTAGAAACACTGTGAACTACAGTATTTTTAATCATTACAAAATAATTGCCACAAAAGTGCTTAAGAAAAACTTTACTCATTTACAAGTCAGAAAGCAGCAGAAAAAGATAAATGGTGGGCTTGCTTCTGCTTCTTTTTAAAGTGGTTTTTTTTTTTTTTGAGCCAGTGTGTCAAAGGCAAAGAAACTGAAATCCAATAGATATGAGTCTCCTGGGAGCACAAGAAGTTGGGAATTTTCTGATGAAAGTTGTTTTTTTCCCCCCATAAAAACTGGATTGCCTGAAGGAATGTATGAACCAGTTTAGATGAGAAGAACATTTCTGGCTAAATGAAGGAAAGGGGGAGAAAAAGCCCATTTCTTTTTGCAAAATCTGTAAAAATTAGAGCACTTAACTGGAACATAGGACAATTCACTCAACTTCATCCCAGAAATCTATCCTAGTCACTAAACTGCAAAGTAAGGTTGATTGTTTATTGCAGGGTTGGAACAAATAAAATAAAAAGCAAAGAAGAAATTGAGATTCATCTAAGAAAACCAACAGCTCACTGGTCATCGTGTTCCCTTTCAAAGTGAAGAATGAGGGCTACAATGCACCTAATCACTGTGTGCACCCTGCTAGAATCGGGTTCCAACTCCCCTGCTTTTCATAAATAGTTTCAGGTGTCATCAGTGCATTTAAAAAAACTGACAGGAAAGACCCACTCCTTCAGTCTCTGCTAGGAGTACCCAGAACAAGGTCAACCAGACTAGTGATAGAAGAAGTCCTATGAAACATGTTCATAATCTGTACTGCAGAGGTGATGGGGCTATGGAATTTAAGGCCTGTTTCCTACAAGGAAAAACCACTGTTGTTCTATAAGAGGGCAAGGAATGCCTTGGGCTGAGGTGCTAGCATAAAAAGCTGTACACAGTCACTGCTCAAGGGATGACTCTCATGCACCCAAGTCTTTTTCCCTCCTGAATCCAAGACTTAAGTTAGGGGGAAAAAAAAGAAGAAAAAAAAAGAAAAAAAAAAAGGAAGTTAAAAAAAAAAAATAATTCCACCCTCAGGTGCTTATATGCTTTCCTCCAATAGACAGAACATGGAAATGCTTTAAAACAGCAGCCGCAATTTCATTTTTCCCATCTGAAATGGGCAGACTGATAAAAGTCAAGCTACTGCCATAACTACATTGGCAAAAGCAAGTGGAGTACTATCAGCATAACAAGCAGAAATGCTATGAATTTTAACAGGCTCAGCTGAAGTCAGGATATTGGCCTATTTCCTTAACCAGTCTAATTAGAATATAGAATTCAATTTGGAAAGTACATTTTTAATAAGTATATGCTGAGTTGCATTACATTCTTGAAGATGTTTCAGATGTACAATTATACTTTACAGATCTGTGAAACAAGAACAGATATGCCTCTGCTTTGAAATGATGTTACGTAAACCTTCTTTCTTCTCTAGATTAACACACACACCGACAAAAAAAAAAAAAAAAAAAAAAAAAACAAGATTAAAAGCATTTCCAAAATGAAGCAGGATGTGTACAAAGCTGTCATTTCTATAGCCAGTATCACGTTAAACTTAACACAGTGAAATAATTAGCCTGGATTTTATGTGTGTATGTATGGCTTAGGTTAGCTGTGGGGTTTGCTTTTTTTTTTTTTTTTTAATTATTTTTAAGCACTAGAATGGATCGACTTATTTGAAAGAGAACATAAGATGTCAAAGATATCAGAGTGGCCTCTCTGAATTATACCGAATATAAAGCACTAGGCCTCAAATAGTTTGCAATTGTTAAGCAACTTCAGTGTCTCAGAAGGGAATAACTGATGATGATGACTCAAAACTCACTGCAACTTCGTGACAGATGTCTTGCACGCGTATAGCACTGACAGAGAAGCCAGCGGAGCGAATCCTTTCTGTACCCTACACGAGATTTATTGCTGTGCATAGTTTTAAAATCTTCAGAACAAACATCCAGCTGAGCAACAGACAAATAGAACACTTTGTATAAATTTTCTTCTCTTTTGACTCTACCCCCAACAGCTCAAATAAGCAGAGAACTAAAAACACCAGAAGTTCCCTTTATTACAGTGCTAGCTAACACAATCTAAACTGTCATGCTTAATGACAAAATCCATAGGGAACAACAACAACAAAATTCACTACATCGAGGAAATCTCTGGACAAAGAAGCTTTAGCTGAAGACCAAAGAAACTCACATTACTCCACATATTAAACTAATACTAAAATCCTTGAAACGTTTTGCAAAGTGTTAACATTCTATGTATTTCCTCACAAGAACTTCATCACAACAGAGCTTTTCCAACACTAAAAAGACCAGGTAGCCAGAGAATATTTTTGTTCTGTCCATCAACTTGTATCAATATTGACTTTAAAAAGTTGGAACACTTCAATACCCACAGTTCTTTATGTTTATGTTTCATCATAATCATGTTGGAACGGAAAAGCACACATGAACTTATTTACTTCACTGAAACCCTGTTTTAAAAAGAGTATTTAAAATTTCCTATGGAGATCTGTAGCTTGAACAAAATTCTTAGCAGCATAGTTTCTTGGGGAAAATGAAGGAAACTTTGGAAAGGAATAAATGTTTTTGTAACAGATATAGCAAAAGTATAAAGGAGGACACTTCCATTGTAATAGGACAGAATTTCACCTGTCATCAATATTCATATTTTCCAATTATAACATATTTTTAAGTTAAAAAATCCCCTCTTTTGCTATCTTACTCTGAAAGCATCTGATTTATATATCTGACTCTAAATAACATTGTCAAACACTGAAAGGAATCATGAAGTTACTCTGTGTAAGGTATCTTTTTCAAATTCTTTAAATTCTTTTGGCATTTACAAGCACTAACATTCCTCATTATCCACTGTACAACAGTATGAAAATCCAGATATGATAATTTTGATTAAATGTAATAGGATTAAATTGAAAAATAGCATTCTGATAGAGAAGTTTAGTTTTACCATTCCACTGGTAAAACAGATGCACAAGTAGCGGGACTAAGGGAAGACTTTGATCTCACCAACCTTTCATGTATAATTGACAGTTTTAATTTGAACTCTGGAATGATAATAAGGCAGCTTAGAAATTCTCTGAGATGCTGGCATACAATGAATCAACATATGCTTGATACAAGCTTTAAGGAATACAAAGCCTGAAAAACTAGCATTACTGAGCCTAAGTACTTTATGGCACAACAGTCAGGCATGAAGAAGTGGCTCTCACAGACTTCACCAACACAGCCACAGTTTGCTCAGACATAAGGTTAATAAATTAGTCCTTACTTTTAAAAGTTAACATGAGTAATAGGTTGCAGAGCACCCAGGTACGGAGGAAGGGCAATGGATTTCCTCACAGAGCACCACAAGAGACAGCACCAGACTGAAGTAGTACCAACTGAATGTCCAACATTTATTCCACAGGTTTTAGTTTCTAACCTGAAAGGAGATACAAGAAGAGATTTTAATCTGGAAGAATTTGGTCTCTGTCCCCAGCAAGTCAGCTCTCCAGCTCCCAAGCTTTTAGTCTATAAGGAAACAAACTACAGTGGTAGCAGTGTGGGACACAAAGCTTCAGGTACAAGTGAGGGATTTACCAAAGAGAGTACTTTTTAATTCACTGCCAGGAATAAAAGCAGTTAGTGGTGATGATATCAGTCATTTCAGGAATGAGTAAAGACTTCCAGGCAAAACAGCACTTTGAATTTACTGTGAAATGGCTAAAACTTGATTTACACAAGCTGTATAATCAGTAGTAGTACATGGATTTAAATTCATTTAAGTGAAGCCAAGTTAACACTACAGTTAAGTTTTAGAGTGAGTAGAAATGCAACTTTCCCACAGCAGGGTCATCCTGGTACTAGTAACTTACTGTGAGCTTTGCATCAGAGATGGGTTTAATTTAGGTCTTTTTAACCTTTGCAGGTGTTGGGCGTTTTTTTGTGGGTTTTTTTTGTTTGTTTGTTTGGTTTGTTGGCTGGTTGTTTTTTGTTTTTTTTTATACAATACAGATGTTCAATGCTATAGCAATGTTATTGCTATCATGATCAATTTCTGTTAGTCCACACTGTTGACCTGTACTATTTTTCAAATGCTGTATCAGTTAAGTATTCCATTGCTACAAGTAGTAAAAAAAGAAGAGTTCACTAACACATGAAGTACTCAGGAACAAAAACGTGTCCGAATCCTCAACTTACTTTCTGAAGGCTGTTCATCAAACCAGAGCCCTGTACTGAATCCCACAGTGGCAGCCAGCTTCACTGAGGAAGCCAGCACCAGGTGTGACCCTGTGGTCCTGGATGCCCCTGAATTTTTTCAAAATTTCTGCAAAAATGATTCATTTTTCTCTTTGTTTCAAAGGCTTTGGAAAACTAAAATTTGTATGTGGGCTTCATTTTATGAGGATATGTCTACAATAACAGCTACTATCTTTTTCTTGTACTGGGGGATATTGCCCTAGGCAAACACCAGATGCCTGGGGGTTTGTAGATAGATATTGAAACTGCTCAGAGAAAGCACAACTTCAGTCAAAGGAGTTCAGTGTCTTTGCACACTATTGCCAAAGAGCAAAACAGCAACTGTGCTTCCACCACAAAATGCTGATTTACCCTCCCTGAGCAAGCTTTCATCTCTTTTTCAGAGTACAGTTTTCAGGAGTTACTGATGACCAGAGCAGGATTTCACGCTTGATGTGGCATTCTGCATCACTCAGCCCACAGATGGAACTGAGCAACAGGGAAGGCAGCAGGAAAGCAAATGTTGCTGTGCCTTCACTTGCACTTTAAGGACAATGACATAAAAGAGCTCAAGTACATCTAACGTGATTTAATAAAATGTACTCATTACAAAATAATAATAATAATATGAGAGCTAAATTGAAAGAAGGTTAATAACAATGTTTTAAAGCTAAGAAAAGAAAGAAAAAAACATTAAAGTGTCAGACTATGTAACAGTTGAAGACTGTCTGCCATATCCATAGTGCTAAAATAGACACGTAGGAATGACATTGAGCGTTATCACATTGTTTGCTCTGATGACTGCTCACTGAGGTGACATCAAGCCGAGGCAGTATTTTGTGAAGTGCTGTAAGAAGTTGCATGGAACTTGGATATCCTCAGGAAAGTCATGTGTTGGGATACAGCAGCAGAAGAATTTATTCTATTTTCAAAGCAATTTTAATTTGCAAAATCCGCAATGTATACAATAAACGTGTAAGACAGATGGTCATAAATCCCTAATGAAACCCTGCCAAAGTAAATATTGTAAAACGGATAAATGGCACTTAATTACAGTACTGGCTAGCAAGTTAGGTTTTTCCTCATCTCCATTCTGCTTTTCACAAGTCTCACAGGCCCTCTCAAGCATATAGCATGCACAACATGTGCTGTTGGCGGCTCTTACTTTGCTATGCCTTTGCTTCTCACTTTTTTCTCCCTCTTTTAGTGTTATTGTAGCATTTGGAGAAGGACTAGTTTTAGATATAGAATCAGACAGCTGTCCAAGATGAAAAACTATTAGGGGCAGTTAAAAAAAAAAAATCTCAAGCATGCACTGACAAAACCAACCACTCTTGTAAAAAGGACTGTAGTGGACAAATTAGGCACTATTATGAGCACTGGGGAAAAAATGGCTATAAGAACTGATTTATTTAGTTAATAATTTGTTTAAATCATTTGGCTTTTATGCGGGGAAATCTGATGAACAATTAGCTAAAAACGTGACTTAAATGAGCCTCTTCATAAAAAAAACCTTTTGCCTCATTTCCAGCCTATGCATATGCACTGCTACTGAAGAAAAAAAAAATTGTGTGTTACCTTTTTTCTTGAGCTGGGCTCTCACATTTACCTACCATTTACCCCAGGTCACAGGGCTTTCACATATACCTTTATTAATACTGTGTTATATCTTAACTGGCCGGCCAAACAGGGAATAGAAACAGTCGATTTTTCTACTTCTCTTTAGTACTGAGAGTGGTAGTGGTGGAAACCAACCCAAAAAGTCAGCATCCGTTATTTTTCCCTTTGCTTTGGAGAAAAAAAAAAAAAAAAAGGCTTTGGATGCCTCATCCCTGGAAATACTCAAGGCCAGGTTGGATGAGCAGCCTGATACAGTTGTTGGCAAACCTGTCCAGAGGGCTGGAACTAGATGTTCTTTAAGGTCCCTTCCAAACCACACCATTCTTGATTATTTGACTCCGCTATCTTTGAGTTCTGCCTTCAGTGATTAGACATAAATATGAATATTGGTTTAAGTTTTGGTTACCGTGTGAGCCATAAGTATTAGCAATAGCAATACGTTTGCAAGTGAAAATTCCCACGTGCTTAATTAAACAGGACTGTGTGAAGGTCAAGGTATAGCTGTCAGGACTTGACATGCAACCAGCAGGGTACCCATGAGCTCCCTGAGGTACTGCTGCTCCACACTGGAGAAAAGCACCACAGTGCTGCCCAGGGAAGGGAACGCAAGTTCCTGCCGCCGCCACTGCAGAGCCAAGAGCTTGCAGCTGGCAGAGCTGCAACTTGGGCAGCCGTGTGGAAAGCTTACATGGATTTAAACAGTGGTAGACAACCCTTGTACTCTCTGATTTTCCTTCCGGGTCTTTCAGCAGGCTCTACATCACAACACTGTCAAAACAAAACAAAAAAAGCCAACAAAACAAACAAACAAACAAACAAAAAACACGTAAAAAAATAATATCAAGTGGAAAGATGGTGTTCTTGCTTAATCCCATCACTCACTGTGCCCTTTAACACTCAAGCGTAAAAACTCTACTTCCCTACTCCACAGAATAGCTTAGATCAAAGACACAAAGAACACTGAAGACATTTAAATCAATTAACTCAAACTTCAAAGCCACCTGATTTATTGGTAAATTATTTGGTCAATGATTGATTTGACGCACTTTGTTGTAAAGTGTGCCAGAATGGAAGCACACAGACATTAAACCACAATTAGTACAATGAAGTGGAGAGGAAACAAACAACAACAACAAAAAAAAAACCTACACTGTGAAGATTAAAGGGTAAAGAAACATGATTTCTCCGTTAAGAATATAATTGAAATGGAAGCATGCAGAAAAGATTGAAAAAGAAACAGGCCTTTTTCATTGCTATGATTATACTGAATTCTGTTTTAGATACATTAAATATACAAGACTATTAGTCATCAGGAAAGAAGTGACATTAGTGCTTATTAATCATAATGTTTCTGGTAGGTTTCATGCTCAAGAAGTGGTGATTAAGCCTTTTCAGAGACAGTGGTAGAACACTGCAGAAAACTTGATTCCAGGAGTAGTTTCAGGCCAACAAGTTCTGCACTTCCTTTTATTTTCTTTTTTAGCCAACAGAATAAAACAGAAAGCAACTTTGTCTGCCATTTTAAGTAGCAAAATGCCTCCCAGCAGAGCAATGCTTTCATCATCTGGAGCTCATGTCCTTAATGAACACACAGTCAATATTGCCACAGTTCTCTGGTGCACACCTTTATGGTTTGTTAGATCTGGTAGCTATTAGTACCACTGTCCTCTAGCTAAATTTCTCTCTGATCTCCCAAGTTAAGCATGTATAGGTTGGGTACAAGTTTTAAAGAAAGTGTTCCTAATTGCCTCCAGTTGCTTCTGGGCATGGCGTTAGTGATTCAGACTTTTTAAAGTTGTCATCAGAAGAAAAGAAGTTCGCGGTTTTCACCTCAGGATAATGAAGATATAAGATAAATCAAGGAAAGGTAGAAAGAATGCAGTGTGAAGGAAAGACAGCCACCTAACAAAAGCCTTTCAATCTTACCTTAAGGTAAATTACATAAGGTCAGCTTTATACCTTACTCCCCCACTGGGAGGGGTTTTTGTTTCCTGTTTTTTCTAGACATAAAACTAAAGCCTCTTATCTTCTTTGTACACTTACTTAGCCTTAGGAAAGATAATGCATGCTAGTAATCTTAAAATTACAGGAAAAAAAGTCACCAGGCAGATTTTTTGTTTTGTTTTAGGGAAATAAAGACTGAAAGCTAATAGTAAAGCAATACCCTAGCAGAAAACACTTATGTTGAAGACAAGCTTTGAATAAGGACGCCCTAACTTTTGACAAGATGATATCATACCAGTCCTCCCAAATATCCCCAATCATAAGCCCCAAACAGAAAATGTGTCCCCTACAAGAACACTGCTAAGATAAAAATAATACATGGAAAAAAAGTAATAATAATAATAATAATCAGTATCATTAAATGTAGTTCCACCTAAGCTTCCATAATGTTAGCTACTGTAATTAGTCTCTAGTCAGTCGGTGGCCGTTATTTTATGCATAGATTTAACTTTCAGTAATTGTTTTTTTCTTGTACCAATAATCAAAACCTTTCAGCAGCAATCTTATCCATGACACACACTCTTACGGTCTGTTCAGGTATCTATCACTGCTGCAGGTCAAACTTACCTTTCCTGTTTCTCCTCAGCAAGACTTAAGGATAGGGCACTTCTCACAGGCTCAGATGCTCACATATAATTTTTCTATGGATATAGGCACAGGAAGAAGGGATTGTACAGCCCCCATTTTGATTTTGCCCCTCACACACTTCTTTAAGGGTGGCTTCCTGTCTAGCACTGCTTCTGTAGTCTGTTAGACATCTTACTTTTAACCTGAATGTAACTTCATTCAGGTGCAAGTGTTACCTAAGTCTTAAATTCTGTTAAGTACCCTACAGAAAAAAAAAATATATATATACACACACACAGCTATATAAAACACTAAGTAGAAGATTACACACTTGCAGGTTTAAAAGAAAAAACGTTTCTTTGTGTCCTCCTTTAATAGCTTACATTATTTCACATTAGTGCTGTGAATCTTAGTTTGGTAGATAAAAGCCTGACACCTATACTATATTTCTTTCCATTTTATGCTGATTTACCTTACATACTGGAAGTCATATTACGCGTTTAAAAAACACCAACACATGAAATTGTCAACAAAGTTGCATTAATTAAAAGAAGAAATAGTCACTTCCTAATTAAGATGGGTTTTAGAGAGCGATTGAGCCATAAACTGTCTTTCTTTATGTGGTAAATGGACGTTCTACTTCTGATCACTTACAATTAAGTCTATCAATCAGAAAGATACTATTGGAGACTAGCATCATGGATACAACCTAATCACTCACTTTCAGGGAAAAGGTGCAATAATTGCAGATGAATACAAACAACACTTGAATAAAACAACTCTTTTGTGTAACACTGAGCAAATTTCAAGAAGTAGCCAAGAAATAGCCAGAAGAAAATAAGGTTTTTCATTGCATCCATTTTGGAGTTTGGTCAGCTTATGAAACAAAACATGTTATGAATCCAATCATGAAAAAGAATATCACTCAAAGTTCATAAAACATTTGCCTTGCCTCTGATCAGTGGCATCCATAGAATGGAGAGCAAATAAGAATCACATTTTGGCACAGGAAGGGTGACACACTGAAAGGTGTTCACCCGTTTTTTTGCATAAATCTAGTTGCGTGGCTTTGTCTTTGCTTTTAAATAGAGTACATTAACAGCACATTCTACCATCTATTTGTGGTAGATTCAGAAATACAGACATCAAAGTCTGATTTTATGTTAGTTTCAAGCCTCATCAGCTTTACTATGTTGTTTTTATTTTCACCCCCTCCCCAATGTGAAATTTACAGTTCTCATATTTCTGCAACAAGCAGAAATACTTAAATAATACCTTGCTGTCTATACAAATAAGACTGGCTGCTGTGACTATTATCTGACTGTTTATATATAACATTTCTCTTCAAGAAACAGAAATTCACATTGAAACGGTGCTAACAAAAAAAGTTGTTTCCATGGTTTCTTAGGACTTATAAGCAATCTTCATGTATGTCAAAACTGACGTGTAGCTAAAAGGCAGTCTAATATAACCACTACATTTTCTTCCCTTCAAATTATTTCAACTAGGACCTTGGTTTATCAACCTAATTGTTACATGACTTGTGCTTGATAGTGTATAACTTAAAGAAAATTCAAGTGCTTGCTCCCTAAAATAAATCATGTAATACCATCTTGATTTTTAAATAACAGAAGTGCACTTCTCAAGATGACTTGAGAAAGAGCCAATTTGCAGTTATTACACGAAACAGTTGTTTGAAGCTTTCTGCAGACTCATACAGAGAGTAGGCAGCATTTTGCTCATACTTTCAGGGCTCCAAAAGAAGTGATAATACACTTGGAAGATCTTCCTAGTGTATACTATTGGAAAAATAAAATAAAATAAATAAAACCCCCCCGATACCTTATCTGCTGCAACTCTGACCTTTTCTTTATCAATAGTAAATCCAGCTGGCTGAAGTAAGATTTTTATAAGAGCAAAATCATGTCCAGGGTGCACTATGACAATACTATAAAGTATGCAACACGGGACATAAATAAACCACTATTTGAGGAGCTGAATGTAAGAGATTTCTTCCTTCCTTCAGCAAATCTCACGCTTAAACTACTCGGCAAGGGAAAAAAAAAAAAAAAATAAAAAAAATCAAAATTACAAGGAACAAAAACAATTGACAAAAAAAATCATGAAGTGTTTAAGAAAAATGATTTTGGTGAAAAACTAGTCGGGGGATGTATATTGTTTGGATAATGAGTAAAGCATTAGCGAAGCAGCAGAGGGCTGCATGGGTCAAGGACTGAGTCACTGAGAGCCCTCGTTGTCTGTGCAGAGAGCGGGGCTGTCTCACTGCAGCTTACACTTTCTTCCTGAGCTTGACACAGAATGACACAAAGCACAAAACAGAACAAGCAAGAGAGAGGAGACAGACCTACGGATGCAAACATTTAGGTCAAATATAATTTGGTTTCTTCACACATCTGGGAAACATGAAAAAAAATGAGAATTTTTTTAAATCTTTTTATTTTTTTTTATTTTTTTTTTTTTTAAAGGGACTGGATTTTGAGCATAACTATGAACAGCAAGTGAAATACAGAATTTTCTGATCTACATAATGCTGTACTTCACTGCATGTGAAGAAAATCGATATTGACTGTATATGAAAATAAGGATGCATTCAAATTGCAGCTTGGAATATTGTAAGTGTAGTAAGCTTAAACAGTATTAATTTAGCAGGATTAAGTAAAAAGACTGCAAATAGATTGGAGATTCCCAAAGAGTTTAGCTTATGAAGAACACCTCAGAGCATGAGAGAAGTCACAGATACTTCAGTTACCAAAAGCTGTAATTCTGATTTTAAGAGCTGAATTTAACTACGTCCTGCCCAGAGTACTTGTTGAATAGGAAATGTGTTGCAAAGGTAGCTCCAGACTATTCTTTATTAAATAAAATAGAATTTATCTTCCACCAACTTCACACAAAACCAAGGAAAAGTATCTACTACTCATTTTGAGCTGCAGGAACCCTTACTCCACTTAAGACTTAAGCTGTATGGACAGTGACTGTTTAGAAACCCATAACACAAGTAAGGAAATTTACTTCCAGTCTCAATCATAAAGGATAAACTTCTGATGACAGCATTTTAGGTAGGCCTGAATAGATCTAACTTCAATAAATTTGCCTATTGACAGAACCTGAGCTCAATGTATACTGGTCTTGAGATACTATAATTGATTTTTGACTGTATTTTTGTCGCACAATGTTATTTAATGGTATTTAATGTAGTCATAAAACACCAAATATTCAATTTTTACTTTCTAGATTATTAAGGTTTAAACAAAATTTCATACTTCCCCTTTTTATTGGGTTTCTATTAAATATTAGGAAGAAAATACTCAGTGGTACGACTAACTTTCATAAACCTAAGAAACAGATTGTATTTTCCCTAAAGTCCAACTGCCAGAGCCAGAACAACGCATCCCTTGCCTCTCTGCTTACCCTACCCCTCCAAACCCACAACAGAGCTTTATCTTTCTCCGCAATCCAGTGCCTTAACCCAGATCAGTCTGTTTCAAATGTACGTAGAACATCATAAAAGACAAACTGAGGAAACAGATAAATTGATGGCCATACGGACAGAGAATTGGCTGCACTGATGGGCAGGGCTGGACAGGGGGCATGGGGCAGAAGTAGGCATACTGATAAGGGACCAGCAAGATGGGCCACCAACACAGTTATAGACTTCAAGTATCTGACATGGTAAGACACTGGGAGACTTGTGACTACCTGGTCTGAAGAGCAGATTCAAGGGTGTGGAGTATGGCCCAAGCATAGCCAGCTGAAGAAGGGGAGAGGTCATGCAAGACTGGATGGGGATTAGGCCCAATAACCATTCTCTGGATGATAACAAGAACTGCCCCTAGCCAGGTAGGTTGGATAAGGCTGAAGCTATGCCTCTGTCACTCCACTTTCCTTCACCCACCTTATCTATATCTAACAATGTGCAGCCTAGTACTCATGCCAAGGTTCTGAGCTATAAGCAGAAGTTACCAAGGAAATGAGGAATTGTTGCCTTTGGCAAAAACAAAGAAACCATAAAAACCTGTAATAATTAACCAAAGAACAATCCCTCAAGTTTTTGGGAACTGAAAGTGAGATCTAAATGGATTTTTTTTTTTTCTTTTCTGCAAATTTATGTTTTTCAAGCCATCATCTATACCTCAGCTTGCATACCTTGTAGCTGTTCAAATCTCTTCACTTATCATGGCAAACCACACGTAAAAGGAATATAAAGTCAGGACACTGCAGGACAGCTTTCAGAGCCCCTCTCAACTGCTCTGAGACTCCCCAGCTTGCAGGACCTTCCCCTGGCAGATTCCATCCCGCATCAATTAGATGGGTCACACAACTTCTCCTGCCCCAATTTACCTTCCCTGGCACTCATAATCTTACTTAACCTGATTTACCTTTTCCCTCCTACACTCCCCTCCCCCTGCCAAATACTGATTAGTCATAGGCTAATACATTGTTTGCTTAGAATACACATGATAATAGACCACATAAACAATGGCTTGCTTGGAATGCATTTAATGAATTGTTTTGGTGCACCTAATCTGTGCCTCTGAAGCATGCTATAATAGCTGTTTCACACTGGGTGAAACAAACCAGAGAATGGGATGGGACAAGGGGATCTTACTGATGTGCTGAAATGCTCAGTGAAGATGAACAAACACAACTGAGCTAGACTCTTATTAACAGTGCCCAGTGACAGCAAGAAGCAAAAGCTGAATAATACAAAGTTTCTTTTAAACATCATATTTTCTTGAGCTACTGGGGAGGTCAAATGCCAGAGGAGGTTACCCAAATCAAAAGGTGATGAGAAATGGCACAGAACCACCTGTACTTTAGCAAACCCCTCCCTGAGCAGCAGGCTGGATTAGATCTCTAGAAGTACATTCCAACCTTAGCCACTCTACAGAAGACAATTGTGCAGTACAAGTGAGCATTTTCTAATATACCAGGACAGATGACAATACTTGCATCATAATAAATAAATAATACAGTAGAGAAAGAAAATGTACCCTATATACAATCACTAAACTTCCAAGGCACTGACTACACAATATGCTTGAAATTATTAGTCACAGTAGCTTCCTGGAGAGAGAAATGAGCTTGAATGCTTAGCTGTCCATTTATCATGGATATTTTATCCTAGTGAACAAACGCCCACATTGTGCATTTTCTCTCTCCAGCTCATGGACCCATGGGGACACATGCACTACTTCAAAATTGAGGGTTAGGATCAAGAAAAAGGATCCTGCTATTCAGCAGATGGTGGGAAGAGAGAACAGATGGAAGATAAGATAGAGCAGGGCTATTCTAGCAGGTGGTAAGCAGAGCAAGCAAGCAGAGTTTAGTCACACTACCCAGGAGAAATCCAGAGATAAAGGATTGAGTAAAGTTTTGATTGGTAGAGTTAATGAAGGAAAAGGTAGGGAGCAGGATGATATGTCGACTGAAAGGACACGATCATGATGCAGTGATGTAGAACTATCTTGTTCTTGAAAGGAATGAACTGATGTAGTCTAGGGCTCAAAATGTCTAGAGTGCTGGGAGACTGCCATTAGGCCAATCTAATCAAAGTTCAGTCTTCTAACTGTAAGTTGCTTCAGGATAGAAACATCCCAAACTTAAGCAATTACAGAGAACCTGCAATTTACTGCTTCCCTCTTTTTAAGCCTCTAGGGGAGAAAAGGATCACTTCATGAGCACCACATCCTGAGTATACTAAGGTATCTGAGCAGGTTTCCTAGAATCCAAATAGGATTTTGTATCATACTTTCCTATTTTTCCTGAAAGTGCACGATCACCTGGATGGGGGGAAGCTATTTCCCAATTCTCTTGATGAAAAGCACAGTCACTGCTAGTCAGCTCTCCTTGTGAAGCACACAGATCAATTATCCATTATCATCTTTATCCTCTTTATAACCCTACACCAGGAACATTTGTACAATTCCAAACTGGAAGTGACAGAACAGAACGTAGCTTAGTTTTATCAGTCAGGAGCTGGAATGGGCTGCCCAGGGAGGTGGGTGAGTCACCATCTCTGTCAATGTTCAAGAAATGTTTAAATGGTGTACTAAGGGATATGGTTAAGTGAGGAAATATTGGTGGTAGGTGAATGGTTGGACTGGATGATCACTGAGGTCTTTTTCAACCTTAGTGATTCCATGATGTTATTCCTGAAGTAATGCCTCCTATTTATTTTAATGGAAACTACAACAGATACAAAGAACACAATTACATTATTTGAAAAAAATTCTCATCTACAAAACACTAGATTTTCAACATAGTCACCACTATTAGCTGTGCATTTTCACTAACAATCAACAAGAGCCTGCATGCCACACTTGTAATAATCTGCACCAGTGAAGGTGACCAACTGTTACGCAGCTCCTATGACAGCACTGCTGGTAGGAGAACATTGCAAACACAGTCCATCTTTCATTGGCCTGAACAAATTGACACTGGAAGGTACCAAATCCAGATGTGAGTGTGGTAGGACAGTCCAGACAAGACTGGCAATGTGCTCCATGGTCTTCTAACCAGTATGTGGCCTGACATTTATCATATTGTAATATAAAAGTTGTCTTTGCTGGCCTGAATCTGGAAGTTCAAGACTTCAGCTCAGTCAGCACTGCAATGTTGCAATCAGAACCAATGCTTTGTTGAAGTTCCAGGCAGTCCAAAACAATCATTCCTTTCCTATCTCAAAGGACAGTGCACGTCACTTTATCCACTGAGGGCTGCATCTTGAACTTCCATGGTGAATTCGCTTGTCATCACCATGGATTGCCATTTTGACTCTGGCTTGTACAGGTAAAACCAGATGTCATCACTGGTAATGATGTGACACAGGAAGCTCCAGCCTTGTATTTGTTCAATAGATCCTGAAAAACTTACATATGGGGTCCTTTCTCCTCTTTATGAACATTTGCAGGACCCACAGGGAGCAGGTTTTGTGATATTGCAACATTGTCATCATCACCTCCAATGCACTGAAAGCAATATACAGTTCCATACATAGTTCCCTGGTCATAATCCACCAATTCACATAGATGAGCTCATCAACACACTCTTCCTTTAATGGTCTGACAGCTGTGCATGGCCAGACAGAGCATGTCTTGTTATTCACTGTTACCACTGCTGAAACACACCACCTACCCCCTACTGTTCTAATATCCACTGTTTGCATTCAGTCAGGCATCATGAATATCAATGGATAAGTTTTCCCACATGGAGGAGTTCAATATCACACCACTGGTTCATACGCATTGCCATGTCAGAGGTTAATTTGTCAGACTGCTGCTCCGCTGCTGTCCTTCATGCAGCAACAAAATTTAATAGAATGTTGATGGAAAGGTTCAGCCTCTACTACCATATCACCAACATCCACCTCAGACACCATGGGCCAACATAATGAAATAGGAGGTATTACTTTCAAAGCAGCCCTCATGCTTTCTTGTAACCACCCTAGTGTCCAAGTTACTCCACCTTTTACCAGATCCACCTAGGACTGCTGGAACAGTCTAATGAAGCTATTACATTTAGGTAACTTTGGTGTGACATACAAAGGGCTTGAAAATTCATCCTTATTCTCATGTTATGGAGCTCACTAGTACATTAGCAAATGCATATGAGAAAATATGAAGTATTATATTAAAAATTATTTGCTAAGAATAACAATTTTGAATACATGTTTCCTAAAACTCACTTTTTATATATAAATTTCTGAGTTATTATTTACACTAAGAAAACAGGGCTTTTTTTCCCCCCTAATAATGGTCTTCATATTTTTGAATAAGAACAGCTCACAGAGCTTGATTGTGCTGAATTCCCATCTTATTCATTTGCTTGTATGCAAAATAAAGCTGTGTTTTTTTGCTTAAGTAACTCAAAAGCTACTAAACAGTAGGTAGTCATAAGATGCTAGTACAGTTTCCAGTTTCTCTCAGCCAAGATCATAACCCAGTTATCTGTAGTCATCACTTATAATTGAAGCCATATTGGCAGTTCTTCAGGGTTTCTATTTAAAAGGACTCTAAATAAATGAAAGAAGATGCTGGGGAGAATGGAAGCAAGAACTACCACAACCCTATAGTTCTAAGAGAGAGAAAAGCAACTTTTCATTGTTCAGTTGCTGCTGTAACTTAATCTTACCAACAGTTAGTTACTTTATTTTTGAAGAGTGAAAGAGATAACTTATTTCATTACTCCATGGATTGTAGATTATAAAATTAATTAAGCGTCCTGGAAAACCAAAGTAGAAACTATTTTAGAGGAGGAAGAATTGCAAGAAGAGAAACTATGGATTATTTTCAAGAGATTATTCAGCAGGGATATTCATCATTTTCCAATTATGTTGCAATTTCTTGAATGAGGTAAATTTTACCTTTATAATAGGAAAAGCCTTAACACTGGGAGCAATCAGGTGCTGACTATCATATTAACAAGATCTGCCTGATACATCAGGAGCAGCATTTGCTATCCAAACTTATTTCACCATAACCGCCAGGAGCTACTCTGAGGCAAGATCCATAAGAAGAAAAACTTCCTCCCCAAGTGTCATGAGATATCTTGAAGTTACTTTTTTTTTTTCTCCCCACTTGTGCTCAGTGGGCAGCTGGTCATGGCAAAAAAAAAAACCCACAACCAAAAAACAACTTGTAAATTATGGAAGTACACTGTTTATTTCCCCATATGCTCCTCTTTCCTTCTTGTTTGTACTATGAACTGTTAGATCCATGTAACCCTAATGATTGCTAATTGGCAGAGGCAGAAGACAAAAATTACTGTTTCTAGTAGACTATTTTTTCTTGTGATAGTACAAACCACATTTTGAAGCACAGCACGGGGACATATTCTGAAACACTGGAAGTACTCTACTATTTTCATGACAACTATAACATTTTTCATAATGAAATAAGAACTCTGACAGCAGCTTCTGACATTTCAAATGCAGAATATCATGTTAGATGGTCTGTGTCTGGGCAACTCCAGCTTCATGTGTGTTACAGAGAAAGCTGTCTGCCACATTCTGACCTCTAAAACCATAATGAAACGTAATTATCAATTGATAGATATTCTCTGAAGAAAAGAACACAAAACACAAGTATAATTTACACACAGTGTTCCAAATGTTACAAAAAGGAGGAACATTAGGGAGAGAAAGCTACAGGTGTCATTTTGCTTTGCTTTTAAATAATCATTTCATTGTTAATACAGACAATGCAGTTTGCCAGACCTCTGGAACTGCCCCAAACTTAGCAGGGAGTTCACTCGGCACAAGACAACATTATACTGGTAGTGTTACCGTAGTACTTTTTGCATTTTGCTAGATCTCCTAAGTTTGGATGAGCACACTAGTAATAACTGCATAAATGAGGAAAGGCTAGGCAAAAAAAAAAAAAAAAAAAAAACTACCGTCAGTCAGTTGAAGAATTTAATCTGAAGTCCATGTTAAGGTAAACTACTATGAATTAAGTCTTTATTACATCCATTATTAAGGCACTTGATAGCTGTATATAGAAATTTAAAACATCTGAACATAGTATAGCTCCTTCCATTTTTTAGAGAATAAATCTCAGCCTGCTACTTCTAGAAGTTAAAACTCCAGCTCTAGCATAAAAGAATAAATGCTACTCTGGAGCACACTGTAAAATAGTAAAAGTAAAGTGATTTCCAGGGACTTCCTTACAAGCCCTGCTGGAGGATTCATGGTAGAGTGGAAAGAAGCAGAGTTGTTTCAGTGCAAGGAGACTCACATTAGCAACACTAAGGTTATGCTGCATTGCACAACAAAGACTTTTGCTTATACCTTGTTGCCTCAGTGATCCTACTTTTGGGTAGGAAGATGGGGACCAGAGGAGCAACATCCCTCCCACTGAAAACTGAGATCAGGTTAACAATCACCTAAGGAACCTGAGCATCCACCGATCCCAACAAAAAGAATTCCAGACTCTTCAGGGAATTGGCTTATGTGATCACCAAGCCACCCTTGATGACATATGAAAAAAATCATGGTGGTCAGGTGAAGTCCCTGGTGACCAGGAAAAAGTCAATATCACTCCCATTTTCAAGATGGCTAGAAAGGACAACCCAGGGAACTACTGACCTGTCAGACTCACCTCTGTACAAGGGAAGATCATGAAACAGATCCTCCTGAAAGCTATGCTAAGGCACACAGAAGAAAGGTGATATGGGAGAACTAGTATGGCTTCATCAAGGACAGGCTGTGCCTGACCAACATAGTGGCCTTTGACAATGGTGTAACTACATCAGTGGACAAGGGCAGAGCCACTGATGTCATCTGTCTGGACTTCAGTAAGGCCTTTTACATGGTCCCCCACAGCATCCTTCTCTCCAGATCGGAAAGATATGGATTTAATGGGCAAATTGTGTGATGGATGAGGAACCGATTGCAAGATGTACCCAGAGACTGGTGGCCAACAATTCAGTGTCCACATGGAGATCAGTGACAGGTGCTGTCCTTCAGAGGTCAGTACTGGGACCAATGTTCCCTAATATCTTCATCAGTAATGTTGACAGTGGGATTGAATGCACTCTCAGTAAGTTTGCAAAAGACATCAAACGCTGTGATACAGCTGACATGCTCAAGTGTCAGGATGCTATTCAGAGAGACCTAGACAGGTTCAGGCAGTGGGTCCAGGAGGACTTCATAAGGTTCTACAAATCCAAATGCAAGTTCTTGCGCTGAAGTCATGGCAAACCCCACTATCAATACAAGCTGGGGTGACATCAAGCTGGAATTGAACTGAAATAGATGCTGTTAGGTTGCAGAACAGCAACTGAAATACTTGTGCTGAAAAACATTAGACAGTTTAACACTGAATGCTACCACCTCCATTTATATCTTGGTTGTTACTTTCAGAGGATGATGACAATAGATATCATTTACAGAGATAAGAGAATTTAGCCTTTTTTTCTTAAAAGAAAGTCCATAAGTACACTGTTTATTTAGGTCTACTAAAAGCAAATTAACTAAAGAAACCCACAAAGAGAACCATACACAAAAAAAATAAGAACAGTAAAGAAGTGAACACCAGAGATATGAATAGAGAATACTGGGTTCATGCATCCCTATTTCATAGATCTCTTGATAGAGATTTCTGTGACATAAGAAAGTAAAACTTTGCTGCAGCAGCAATTTTACAGGGTTTGAGTTTTCCCCCCCTAAAGCATGCAAGGCTCATCTCTCCCTGGAGATCTCTGAGTGGGAAAACTAAGTGGCACCACATCCCAGCAGCTACATTATCCAATTTACTTGTGGACTTTCTCAGGAGAAAAAGGGGGGAAAAAAAAAAAAAAGAAAAAAAAAAAGATAACCATACTGAACAACTATCCTTTTTGAAGCCCAAGTATACCATCCGTAACACCGCTTCCTTAAATTAGTTCAGTTTAGCTGGTCATTGCTGTTGTTGAGCTCTGCATGTTCACATTCTGACAGAACAACCATATAGAAGTTCTCTGATTAGATATAATGCTACCATGTAATAAATGTAGACAAAAGAAGCACAAGAAATGTCACTTAAAGCTAAAACATAGAAAACACTCTCCAAGTTCAGCGATATAGGAACACTGATCAATTATTTTAATCATAGTGCTCATTTAAAACTAGAAAGATTTCCATAGCATAGAAATAAAACAAAGCATTCACTGAGAAATTTATTTTCTACTGTTGCTGGTAGTGCAAGTCAAAATTGAGCTACTCACTTGAACATTCTCACTCAAATCATCTCTGTACTGGATAAACTTATATGACCTGAACACGTTGCAGGTACCAGCAGGCAGTACATGGTAAAAGGCAATAGACTGGAATTACTGAAGGAGATGCAGAAAACAAGTTATAAATGAGAAAAATATTTTGAACGACATTTGAGACAAGTCTAACATTTAAAACATACAGAAAGTACCTATCAACAAAGAGCAGAAAAAATGAAAATGAATGTTATGTTCACTTATATTCAAGATATAACCCTGGGACTAGCTTGGAACTTCCTGAAAAAGTGACTTTTCCTCAAGAAAAATGCATACCTTGCATAAAATTAGAGATCAAGATGAAATTGCAGATACTATTTTTCACAATTAAGACTTTTTTCTTAAATCAGGAAATGAAAAGACTTCTTTAAACACATATGCACACACACACATTTCTGTATTACGAGTTTTTTTCCCACCACTTCAGGATGGCAGTTCTTACTAAATTTTCCCAGTTTAAAGACACTCCTCTTTCCAAGTATCATCTTGCCAAAAACAACCCATTAGGGCAAAACAGAACACATAATGCTCGCAGTAAAGATAATCTTGTCATAGATTCCAAGTTTCAAAATTGAGAGCCTTTATGCTATAAAATTTGGTTATCTATACTCCCTTAGTCTTTAATTTCACTTTTATATTTACCAGAGACTGAATTTAGTTTTAAAAATCAACTAAACCAACAGCAGGCAGGGAGACACAGACAAGAGGCCACATGCAGCTCAGAACTGTTACTTATCTATGTCTCATTTTCAGAGCAGGCCATTCTAAGAGACACTCATTTTGGAAGCAAACTGGCAGCTTGTCATTAGGTACTGCATTAATTCTTGGTTGAGCATATGGCCATTAATAGTCTCTTAACAAAAAAGGGTGAAATACACTAAGATTAAAAGACATTCAAGCCTTCAACAGAAGTAAAAACCTATGGTGGGGGGGAGGGTACTGTTCCTAGGCAACTCAGTCACTACAGGAAGTTGATACTTGCAGCTTTCTACCCAAAACATAGATGGAGAGGATACATTTCTGCTGAATGGTCTGAATGAGAGCCCTGCAGTGAAATTACTGAGCCAGGATGTAGTTGCACATTGACAACTTATCGCCTATTAGCAATTAAAACAGGGTCATTGACACATTTATCACAGTTGTATGTACTATTAGAAATTGCCACCTATTAATTATTATGATTTAAAAACTTAGGTAGGACCAACAGAACTATTTTGAGTTTCCAGTTTCCTCTGCACTGCTGTACAGTCAGAGAACTTGCCTTCATACACTAATAATTTTAGCCGTATTGAGGGTCCATTTTGCAGAGCATCACTTGCACACCCAACTGCAGATGTTGAACAGAAAGAGCTATACAAGTGCGTCCCTGTAGGGAGAGAATCCAAGTGCCCCCAGCAGTCATTCCTGCTAGGCTTCCTCAAAAAAGAACAGCTCCTTTGCCAGAACCTGAATATGAAGGAGACCATCTGGAGTACAAACAGGATATTCCATCACTTGTTATGTTACCAGAATCTTGGGCTTCCCTCCTACCCCTAAAAAATGACAGTCAGCATGCCTTGGAAATAGCTATTTTGTGATTCCATATTAATGGTACAAATACTTCCTAGGAAGCTATAAAGATGCAGAAAAGCAACAAAGATTGTTTGTAGAACAGTTTTGGATTGGAAGTCATCTCCTGTGTTTTTGATGGTTTTTTTTTTTCCTTCCAAGTAATAAAGAAAAATAGGTAAGTACTTGGTCATTTAAAGTGGGCTGCAACCGTAAAAAGATAAGAAAGAAGAGGGGAGGCACAGTAAAGTTTTATTCAAGTTCTCGAGAAGGAGGCAGATTAGGGTCAAGCCGAAAGACACTATTTGGCACAAGCACACAAAGTGTCAGTAGATGGAAGTAAAAGTTTGCTGATTAACTGGGCTGATGAAGAAGAGAGCACAAATTAGGAGACAGCACCAAAGGCTAACATCCTAGGAAATGGAACAAAATAGTCTACACAAATGCTCATCCACAATTTGATCTCCACTTACAGAAGGTGGCAATAAAAACAGCTCTCCATCTAGACTGCATTTTCTTGCTTTGTCAAGCGACATGTAAGTACCAGCACACAACTGCCATTTAAACAAGATGGCCTGGTCTGTTGGCTTTCCTAACAAGTGAAACACATCCAGCTCACTCTAAACTACTGATCGTCCCATAAAAGTGGCTATCCATCCCAAACAGGCTTGTATTTGATTCTTGAGTAAGTGTGGTTGTGGGGCAGGGGTGGTGGTGGTGGGGGAGGGGGGGAGAGGAGAGGGGGATGGGAAGTCTGCATTTTCCTAATTTTTATAGGGAAATATAAGAATCTGAGAGTAAATTAAAACAGGTCTCAGCCAATATATACATATATTTTAAAGTATTTCTGCAGAAAATATTTACTCTGAGTTGCCTGAGAAACAGATGACATCCTCTCTAAAAGAGATGTTGATCTTCAGGTTGTCCAGATAGTAGTTACTTTGTATCTCTCCCCTTTTTGTTCTCAGTACAATGACATTCATTTAGTTTCAATTTGTACTAATTTTTTATTTTTATTTTTTTCAGGTCACTGATGGGATACAGAATATTATTTTATTCTTCTATCTTTTATTTCTTTCTTATTTTTAAATCCCTCTAAGCTCTACAAGCATTATGTATTCAGTGGCATTTTCATCAGTGTAATCCCCCACCATTCCTGATTCGAGCAATATTAACGTTTGTGAATAGTACAGTGGCACCAACTGCAAATAGAAACATATCCTGGAAAATCAAGTCAGCAAAAATATTATGTAGAAAGCACTCAAATTGTCACAATACATAACTAAATGGACACATGCCTGGGAAATTCCATTTCTTATGAATGTCCATCTATAAAGATTTTTTTCAAGCACCTTATGACAGGTGCTCAAAAAATAAACTACCCAACTCCTCACAGAGTTGGCCTATCTCATTAATACAATTCTCAGAATATAAAATTTAATTATTTATTAAGTCCTGCTTATTGAAACATATTCATTAGGGAATATGAGGTATACAGCAGACTTACTGAAAACAGACATATGAAAATATGTTTTATATAACAAAGATGAATACAGACATAGAAATTGAATTCAAACGCTGTCCCCAGCTGTCAGACATCAGACTGGGCTGCAGAGCCAACTCCCCAGCATCTATCAATACTGTGTCCCAAAGCAACTGCGGCAATGCTAGTGCAGTACTTCAGGGAAGAACTACATAGTGTACTGATACTACACAGTGTACTGAACAGTAACATGAACAAGCCTATTCTGAGGGGAGAGGCAGGCAAGGCACTACCCACAGTTCTAGAATAAAAACAGTAACATGGTCAGTTATTGAAGCTCCACACCTTTATCACAGAGTCAGAAATACATTTCATCCCCAAATGAAATTCAACTCAAATTATTTTTAGGCAAACACAAAGAAATTATTACTACTACTGACACCTAACTGAAGGAGTAGAAGAAACCTGCGCTTTTCAGCATATGGCTATCTGTGGCATGTGCAAAGATGCTGTAATATTCCAGGATTGTGTTTCAGTTGATTTCTCTTATTTTTGGGCTCAGCTGTTATTGGCTTTTTTTTTTTTTAAACCCCCTGGCTCATTTACCAATTTCTAACTAGGGATTTTCAGTAAGGTACCTTAAACATCTTTTTAAGTATACTTTCAGTTACATGTATTTTACTAGAAAAGTAAAACCATCCTGTTTGTTTTTTGTTTTCATGGGGTTTTTAGACTTACTGTATTTATTCTTAAATAACAGAGCTCATTTTGAGTAAAAAAAAAAAAAAAAAAAAGTAGGTCTGATCTTTTGAGAGGATCCCACAAAAACAATTTAATTAGTCAGTTTTTTTTGCCCATGTTTTTGAATGTGAAAGTCGCTTGCCCGTATCCATTATGTCCATTCATAGCTGCCCTCTTTCAAGGCTTGAATTGAATTTGGTGTCTGAAAAGGATGATATGTAAGAGGAAAACTCAGCTGCTTTTCAAAAAAAAAAAATATAGCATTTACTTCTAATTTTTAAATCTCAACTCTTAATGAGTGATAATGAGTGTTGGAGAAGGCACAAGGAGAATTTTTAATACAAGATCAGAAGGAACTCAAACTCAAGGACACTCGATAAGTCAGAATTTACCTAATAAACGAGCTGCATTTTTGTTGCATTTTGATTATGTTACACTTTGCTTTAGTTTGGGCTTTCATGACAGTTAAAAGCAAAGTTATCTTTATCACAGAAACATTTAAAATTAAATTGGTTTGAAAAACAGCTACATATTAAATTGCAAATTGTTCTGAAGTTTCACAAGAACAAAAGGTCAGAAGCACAGCTTATGTAAATTAGTGTTGTCTCTGATATTAATGGAGTTGTACTAGTTTACAGTGATGATCTAGCTTGTTCTGCCCTAGACTTTACATTCAGAACGTTTAAGATTTGCCTTTCACTAAACCAGATACAGCACATTAATTTAGTGGGAAAAGCCACTGATACTGAACATAAGCAAAAGAAAGCAGAGCTGCATCAAACAGAAGTCTAAAGAGGAAAACTGTCCTTTAAGCCTCTCTTCATACTGGCACATTTTTCCTCTCATTCACTACCCCATTTCTCAGGATTCTAGTTTTCTAGAAAGCCTCCCACCACAGATGCAAAACCCAATTTTCATCTTTCAATTATCTCTGCATCAGTTTTTACAGGAGCCTAATCACTGGATGTTGTGCAACTATAAACCTAACATTAGATGGGGCATAGGTATTACATATAAAGTATCACAGCCATACAGACCAGGATTGGAGCTGAAGAACAGATCCAGACAGGTTATGCTTTGTTTAACACCTGATCTAATACAGGCAATGTTCACTGGAGAATATAGCTGTTTAAAGGCTTGCTGGAAAGCTTAATATAGAAATACATACACACAGCACACTTTAAACAGTTACTGAAACACTTAAGACTGTTTAAAATGAATATCAACTGTCTCAGCAGTAGCCAAATTACAGTATAGTCTTTCTTTGCCCTTTTTTAAAAAAAAAAATCTTTGGTGTAAAAGGCATTCTTAATAGCAAGTATTCTAACAAAATTGTTCTGTGTTCACAAGATCATGCTGTACTTTAGACTGATCAAGGATCAGCCCACCAATTAGCTTGTGCAGCATGGCTTCAGTCTCAGGAACTTTCAAGGACAGCAGCTAAATGAAAACTCAAATGTACATCATTGGATTACAGAAAACAGAGCCAAGGAGAATAGGAAATGCTCAAAATCAGGGGGAAAAAAAACCAAAACAACACATGTAGAAAAATCTAAGCCACTGTCTGTTTCCTTATCAAGTATTTTGAACAAATAACATGCCACGATCTTTTAAGACAACATTCTGCTACCTACTTCATTTAAAAAAAAAAAAAAAAAGCCAGCCAACCAACTTGTATCACTAAGCTTGCCCATAATAGTTATCCTATCCACAGTAGGAAGGAAGGTTTTCAGAAGTATTTCTCACAACTTTTGTCACCTGCATCTCACTTCCTGTAGCCTCAGCATACTTACAGATTTCAGATACCAGTAGGTATGAGAAGGAGAGAAGAAAGGAGAGAGAAAGCAGTGAGTGGCCTAAATAGAGAGAATGAACCCAACATTTGTTACCCAAATCTGCATAAACTATTCTGTATAAAGGCTTGCCAGTGCTAAACAGAGAAGGATTACTTGAGAGATGGATGACACTCATCCATTTACCAAGGATATTTATCAAAGATCTCATGCTCAGCTTGTGGCTTGCTGTTCTTTCATGCAAGATTCCCACCTCACTAACTGTTACCTTCTTTGCATTTGTACAGCAGAAATTCAGCTGGAACTAAAGACTTGCTGTCAATTCACATGATATTCACTTAAAGACACTTTCACTTCAGCTATTCCTGTCTATACCTGCCATTTTTCTTACAATAGTATTATCTAGTAACTTAACAGGCTTAATGTTTTTTTTTCTATTAGACAAATTCCAAAAAAACCCCAAACAAACAAACAAAAAAAAAAACAGAACCAAAAGCAGAAGGAACCAATGAAGATCACAATCTACGCAGCTTCAAGTTCGACAGATAAATACTCCAAGTGTTTTTTCTAATTAGTTTTGCACACACCTAGAATTATTTTCCCTAATTTGCTTATGAGAATATCACATAACTATTCTAAGCTTTACCGCTTCTCTTTGGACTGCAGGGCTCATTACTCAGGCATAGAAGGAAATCAGATTGACTTGGCATAATTTAATCTCAGCAACAACATCTTACCTTCTTAGTGCTTAAACTCCTCTAATATTCCTCCAAAACTTGAAGGTGATTTGACTGCAGTTCAAACACCTCTGCTCAAACACACAGGGGTACTTATTTTTAAGAGACACAGAAAGCATGCAAGCATTAGAGACTCTTCAGCAGTTCTACTATCATTTTTTCTTCATAGAAAATCATGATGTTCTATGACCACCAGAGAATGTCTTGGGTTGGAAGGGACCTCAAGGATCCTGAGCTTCCAACCCCCTACCACAGGCAGGGTTGCCAGCTGCTAGATCAAGTACTAGATCAGACTGCCCAGGGATGTACAAACACCTCCAGGGATGGGGCATTCACAACCTCTCCAGGCAATCTCTTCCAGCACCTCACCATCCTCTCAGTAAAATAGAACCCCCTGACATCTCCCCTGCTTTAGTTTAAAATCATTTCCCCCTGTCCTATCACTATCTACCCATATGAAAAGTTGAGTTCCCTCATGTTTATAAACTCACTTTAAATATTGGAAGGCTGCAATGAGGTCTCCCCATAGCCTTCTCCACACTGAAGAAGCCCAGTTCCTTCAGCCTATCTTCATAGGAAAGGTGCTTAAATCAGCACCTAAATCATCTTCCTGGCCCTCCTTTGGAGCCTCTCCAAAATCTCCACATCTTTCCTGTGTTGGGGATCCCAGCCTTGGATGCAGTACTCCAGATGGGGCCTTACAAGTGCCAAATAGAGAGGAACAATCACCTTCCTTGCCCTGCTGGCCACCCTTCTTCTGCTGCAGACCAGGATACCACTGGCCTTCTGGGCTGCAAGCGCACACTGCTGGCTTGTGTTAAGTTTTTCATCAACCAGGACTTCTAAGTCCTTCTCTGCTGGGCTACTCTCAAGGACTTTTCCCAGTTTGTATAAATATTTGCAATTACCTCAACCCAAGTGCAAGATCTTGCACTTGGATATGTTGAACCTCATTAGTTTCACAAAGACCCACCTTTCAAGTTTATCAAGGTCCCTCTGAATAGCATCCCTTCCTTCTGCTTCATCAACTGCACTGTCATCAGCAAATTTGCTGAGGGTGCACTTAATCCCGTCATCTATGTCACTAATAAAGATCTTAAAGAGTATCAGTTCCAAGACAGACCCCAAGGGATGCTGCTCATTACCAGCCTGCACCTGGACATAAAGCCATTGACCAAAACTGATTGTGACATTCCAACCAATTCTTTATGCACCAAATAGTCCACCCTTCAAATCCAAAGATGAACACGTTATAATTATTTACTTATTTATAAAACAACACAAAAAGACAGCACTACCCGTTTAAGATTCTTGATGAAGTCCTACCATAATCCTATAGACCCCAAACTACAACAACCAAGCCACGCCACGTAAGACCATCACAAAACTGATTCGTGTTTCTCAAGCTTGCAGTAGCTACAGACAATGTTAACTGTCAGAAAATGTAATTAGTTTCTCAACAAAAAGACTACTCCTACTACTTTAGACCAAAGTAGACTTTAGAAGTCTAGCACTATTATATTATTCTAAAGTATGACATACTGGATGGTAAATATACATTTTCATGATGAAAACTCACGATTCCAGTTAAAATTATTATGTGTTCTTCCCCAAGAAGTTTGAATTTTTAGTTTATTCAGCTAATTTGATCATGTAAGAGTGGTTTTAATTCAGTGGTCTATACATTGGTGCTGTAAGTATAACACAGAATTCCAACTAAAATAGAACACTGCATGACATTCTTCCTCCTTTAAAGCTTTATTTTTTGCAAAATCTTAAGATCTTAAAAATAACACAACATACAAAATGGCTCCAAGTGAATAATTTAATGCAAAGGGTAAATTAAAGTTTGAATAGCAGAAATAGGCTAGAAAGGAGAGGGGAAAGGAGAATAAACAAGCTTTATTTCCTTCATGTCTGGATAAGCAATTTGGCCATGAAACTGAATTCATTCATCATACATATGCCAGCTACACCAGTGCTCAGAGCAGCTGTTCTTTAGGTCTATCTCTTGAGAACCTCTAAAGGAAATAAAAAGCTAGTCTGGGTGAAATGATGAAAATAGTTTTTGTATTAACCAGGTACTTTGCTTCTAGAAAATGCCGGAGTTGTACAAATATGATCTTTTCCTCCCAGATATTACCCTGTGTCTAAGAGGAGCAAAGCATGTCATGTACTTGACTAATTATCCCACAATAACGACTTAAGACTAAATCATGTTCCTGAGGATCACTGCTGGTGATATATAGCTGTTCTGAAAGCCAAGTAGTAAGGATTTTCAGCTCCTGTAGCATAGCTGTTCATGTGTAAGCAACAGCACATTTGTGTATTAAAAGCTATCAACACCTATGAATGTAATAACCTTTAATAACTTCAGAGATCTTTGGGTTTTGAGACTACTAAGCAGCTTGTGAACTTAGAGGAAAGTAAAGGTCATGTATTTCTAATTGCAAGCATGAAGTAAAAGATATTTGTTTAAAACAACTGACAATAAATACAACCCATTTGTGCATATGAATCTCCTATTGATACAATTCTTTATAGAAAAAGGAAACCCAATCTCGCTCTCAGAAACTTAAACGTTATTCAATTCAGGTGCACCGTTTCCCCCCCACACACACTTATGTTACAAAGCATCAAAAGGTATATGAACACTTTATTTAAATGCAGGGAATTTAAAAGACTGAGCAAGTGTTGAATTTATGACTGTTTACTAAATAGAGACAAATGAGCACTTACTGTTCAGAAAACCCCTCAATAACTATGAGGATGTTTTACACTCATGGACAGCTAAAATTTCAACTTCCTAATTCAAGTCAGAATAAAAAAAGAACTGTTTTGCTCCTCAGTTGTTTTGTACCTCCTAGCTAATAACTAAATATATTCACTTTTTTCATTGTGTTCTTTGAAGATTAAAGGCATGTCTGACTTTGTACCGGATCTGCCTGGACAGTTGACAGCCCATTAAACTAAAGTAGTACAAGACATACATTTTAAGGTCCTGATTTCTGAAGCACACTAAGATGACTTACTATGTATGTCCAAAAATACTCATGAGACTCTTTGAAATCATACATTTGAATTTCTTAATGGAATGGATAAGATTCTGCTTCTGTAAGAAACTAGTTAGGCAGCAATTAAAATATCCTTCTGGTAAGGATCCTTACAGAAAGGCGCAGAGAGTTTATATCATAAACAGCAACTTTTATCGTAAAAAAAAAAAAAAATTGTACTGAAAGCTGGTTTAACCTGTAGAGTTCCCTTCTTTTAGTTTAAGAAGGACCAAAAAAAAATCCTTATCATGAACCAGATTGTGTTAATGAAGTGATTCCTGTTCTCTAATTATAAACCACACGAACCTGACACCTGTCTTTGTCTCCTGCTTTTGCATCTTCACTGTGGAGAAAGTAAAATATTGCATCGTTACTACATTCCACTATTTTCATAAGCTGTGGTACTCCCTTTAGAAGAGTAGTAATATATACAGAAGGATTGGCTACGCACCTACTGGACTCACTTCCCATTGCATTGTGGCCTTAAGACTCCCCCTCTTTCATCCCCAGTCACCTCCAATTATAGTCAATGAACAAAAGGGAATAATGTAAACTTCAAATAGATCTTCCACATTTCTGGCAAACTTTTACAGCAATACAGCTGAAGTCTTGAGGTGGATTTTAGAAGCCTCCTCAAGTTTGATAGATGCAAAGAATTACAATAGCATGTAATATTTTGGTTGCATACTTAGGTCTATATCCTATGAAGACTAGATTTATAGGTTTTAAGCCACAAAGGGTAATTATTCAAGAAGCTAAGATGATGCATGTCTCAAGTCTTTATTTGCTACTGGGTTGAATAGAGAGCAAGTTTAGAAAAATAGCACAAGAACAAAATCCCTCAAGCCAGCCAAGTACTTCCATCCCATAAAACTAAGGCCAGTCAATACATATATGCCATACATGTGATATATACGCATATCCACAAAACTATGTATGGATATATGCATATTACTTACTCTCTTTAAGCCACATTACTCAGCATTACAAAGACCTTTTAGCACAAGTTTTCCAGCCAGATTTTGGCACTTTGAGTCTTTTCTAGGATTCTTTTCTACAAAGCATCCCTTCTACACTAGGATGAGGACACAGCAAACATCGCCTTTCATTATACCAGATCATTCTCACCTGAACTTCAGCCTGGGCTGCAGGTTAGCTCCTGATTTCTCATTGCTTCCTTTCAAAAACTACGGTTCAAACCTGTAGTTCAGACGTTACGAAGCTAACAATACATAGTCATACTATATAACAGCAGGCCGAATGAGAGAAAACAGAGCATCAGCCATAAGCACTTACACTATTGCTTTCTTTCAAGCAAATACACAGTTGCTTGACACTAAGGCTCTTCACACCTCCCTTGATCAATATCAATGCATATAAATCATGCCATATGCTACCAAACATAATCTAAGTGTGTGTTTGGGGGGTGAGGAAATAAACCAAACAAACAATTAAAGTTGCCAGTTGTACTTTCTGCAATTGTAATAGTACAGATGTATTTCAAAACTTCCTGACTATAGTACTGAAAATGTGCTAGATAGCATACAGAACTCCATGATTTCCAACCTGTATTACATTTAGGAAATCAGTTCTATGAAAAGTCAGTAAATTGTTTATAGTAGCTTTTTTTTCTAAAGCTATTATTTCATTCTTGCAACTGTAACGTTTAAACTATGGGATAGGGATTGTTCACCGCAACTTTGTTGCATCTTTTCAGTTAAGTACCACCACCTATCAGGCTTAAGGTGGATGTAATCTGTAATTAAGCTTTTAACATTGCAGAATATATCCTATCCAAAACTCCACATTAAATTAGCTAGAATTTTGAGAAATCAACTAAAATTCAGATAGACTCCAGCTCAGCTATGCAGACCTTTTCTTCGATACAAACTTAATAATAACCAAAGTTGATTAGATACTGAGCAAGTCTCCGCATGATCTGTGAAGTGCTATTCCTTAATTACTTTCAAATCTAGTCTCATCTAGCATGAAGATGGAATGTATAAAAGGCTATAAAAATATGAATTGTATAAGAGGTTTAAGAAAGAAACAACAAAGAAAGTTCAAGCAGTTTTTGGAAATAGAAACAAATGAACAAGCCAACAACTAAGAACCATTTGTAATACCAGGCAGAAAAATAAATATCAGAAAATTATTAAATTACAGATTAATTTTATTTTGAATAGAAATAATTCAGATAATTATTACCGTGACATTTCTATTCTAGATCACAAAGAATCCTAGCAATTTCTCTAGAGTTCCTCCTTATTTTCCAACATCCTTGCCTTTTATCAGCACAACAACTTTCTGTAATTTCACTGGAAATTCCACGTCTTTAATGATTCATTCCTCAGGTTTTCAGTAATCAACTATAAACACCACTGTTACCAAAGCACCTCATCACATACTTGGAAACTCTTTAAGTGCCTCCATCAGGATCTCCTCAAAACACCTTTATTTCAAATCAAGCAACTCCGTCTCATAAACTTAGCCTACTTTCTTTATTTCTACACTGCAAACACAACACACAGCAGCATTTGAATGGATTTTCAAATGAGCCCATCTAAGAAATCCCAACAAATCCATTTAGATTATCATTCATCGCAACATATCACCTCAGCTCCCCCAGCAAGTGCTCACAGCAACTATTTTACCCAGTGAAAACATAGAGCAATATGAGGTCAGGAAAAGACCATAACTAAAACATAGCAAAGATACTTGCAGACATACAAGACAGCTCCTCACTTTCACTTCTTACACAAAAAGCTATATTCAATCAAATCCACAGAACTCTAGAACAGACACTACCTCAGCTGCACCAAAGAACACTTTTATCTGCATCTAGGAGCCACAAAACAAATTATCTTGCATAACTTGAACATTATTTCAAAGCTGAGTTAAAACATGCACCTATCATGCATACCTTCAATTTCCTGCTCAGTCATGTCTCCACATATAGCACCAGACACTGCCTTCTTATCCACACCAGGAACCCCACACATCAGCAACCTTACAACAGAGAGCAGATATAAGTCATCATCTCAGGAAGTGACCCCACCAGAACAAAACATCTCTGGACTCTCATCAGACACCAGCAATACTTATTTTCTCACTTTCGCCACACCTCAATTTAAGGAAAGCTTGCAAAAACAAACAAACAAACAAACAAGTAAATAAAAAATAGATAAATAAACAAAGGCATAAAATCCCCATTTCCCCTTTAGCAATATCCTTTCCACTTCTATTATCTCTGACAGAAAAATCCTCCCCAACTCTCAGGTGTTTCACATCATCACTCACAGAACCAGTGATGTTCCCCTGTGAGCAGGTGTAGGTATCTAAATTGCAGCTGAAAGTGTTTTACGATAACTGAGTATGCATGGTGGGTTTCTTTGTTTTCCTAAGCAGAATGCATTTCTGAATAAAGTCACACACTAAATTAGAGAAGTCAATGCAGTTATTTTCAATAAACTTACAATGTCAATACAAGCAAACAAAAACAAACAAACAAAAAAAGCCACAGAACTTGTTCAGCAAGAATAATTTTCCATAAAATGTAAATGATGGACATGAGTTCCACTGCTTATTTTAGGCCTTTGTGCCTTTTATTAGCAGCCATTCTGTAAGCACCTAAAGTAACTACAGCTCTCAAAATCAGCCCAGTGATGTTTTCTAGAAAGTTCCACAGTATTACAGGCTTGCATCACTTTATTGATATGTGACCTCACATTCCTTGCTGAGGTCAAGCTAAGCCCATCGTTGGGTCACCTGTAGAAGGGGGCCATGCATGAGAACAATTGCTCTGCATCAGTCCTATTTTTTGTCCCTTTGTTGAGGGCTCTGCAGCATCCCTCAACAAAATGATTCTTCATCAGTCAGTAGGAAACCCACCCTGGCTAGTTTGGCTGTTCATCAAACACCACTTTTGTTTATTTTCTGATTTGTACAAGTTATTATTACCAGGCTGTAGGATTTCTTTCATGAAACAAGATATATTTACTTGAATGAAAGGCTTGGATCAATCTGATTAAATACCCTTTCACCTTCAATATACATGTATTATTCTTACACATTTTTTATATATTGTTACATGAGAATAGACAATTTATTTCCCATCCCAATATTTTTGTTCAAGGTTGTATTCAGTTCCGTAAGACGATCGTTTTTAAAACACTTAGTACACTAGGTATGGTTTGATTAGACAGATGTGTACATTCATTCATATGCAATAAAAACACTGAAAAGTTTTTATTAAATACGTGTTATCAAAAAAAAAAACCTGTCTCCATAAAACTATCATGCAAAAAGGCTGATTTTATTTCACATTCTATCTATGGTTTATTTCCAATATATCCAATGGACAGGTCAAGGAGGATAAATAAAATGAAGAAAAGAAAAAGCAAATTAATGCTTCTATAAATGTTTTGCTAGAAAGGAATTGCTCCTACACTATGTCTCTGTGGGGGAAGAAATCAGGGAAGACATGTGGGAAGCAACGAAAGAGCTCTCTAGAAGCAGAGTGACAACACTACAGAGCAGAACCAGCACAGCATCTGCTCCATGAAAAGTATTTCTGCTCCAAACTGGAAAATTGCTGCCTAGGCCAGGACTCAAGCAGATGCACCCACAGGGCACAGCAGGCATTTCCACAGAGACAACAGAGCCTGCCATAGCACAGCTTGCTGCTCTGACTGAGCAGGGCTACACTGCTCACCAAACAGATGTAGAGATGCCAGCAGATGGCTGCATGGTTTGCCCTGGGATATCCAGTCCTGGAGCCAGTGGGAGTGGACATCTCCACACTGGTCATTAAGAAATGCTCAGGTACACATGCTGTTTTCTCTTTTAGTTTCATGTTGACACAAGTTTGTTTTCACACAATTTGAAGGTCTTTCCATTTCTCTTTGCTTAGCTCTGTTCACAAAAGGAAGAAAACAGTAATGAAACTGAAATAATTTGAAGTAGCATATTTAAAATAGGGTCATGCAGCTGTATGGTATTCTTGTAAATGGTACATGATTACATCACCATTCTTTTACAAATAAGCACAAAAGGCAAGTGAATGTGTGAACAAGTAAATGGTAGAAAACAAAAATGGGGTAAATAATAGTTGTTTGTGTAATTTAAGCTGAATACTCATCACTTGCTCTTTGGAAGCATCAGAAAATTCATGGTAGCTAGATTGTTGATGAAGGAATAACATAAGCATCATCTCTTAGATAAACAAATGCAATTACATAGGCTATACCACAAGATACAAGCAGTCTATTTCATCCCAAATATATCTTTGACATTTTTAAAAAATCCAGTAATTTGAAATTAAATATTTCAGTTTCAACAGCTACTAGGATATTCTCAGGTATTCTCCATGCAATACTGGACAGTATCTGTATCAAATACTAGGTTCCTTTACACTGTCACCTTTAAACACTTCCCATCAGCAGTTCCAGTGATAAGCAGTGGAATGATAATAACATCATATCACTTTGGCAAAGCAGTGGAGGAAAACGTTTGGCTGAGGAATTCCTGAATCCCAGGAAATGCTCTTCCATTCTAACACTAAACTAGGGTAATCCAGCTCTCTAGTTATTTAATGTCCAGTTCTATGCTTTAAATGTGTTGCTTCATAACAAACTGAGTCCTTGTACTCAAATTTGCTCTGCAGATGTGGAATCTTCTCATTTAGAAAACAGCATTTCTTTTCCTTTGTTTCCATCCTTGGCACTATGTTCATTTAACATGTAACATCATTTTGACACAATGCAGTAGATAGTATGTAAAAGCTAATATAATAAAAGCTACCCAGCATACATGGACACAAGGAAGATGTCTGACACTACAAAAATTCTGTTCAATTTTCATTGGCTGCATTTCAAATTCTTCACCAAACTCCAATAATCCCTCTCACATCCTGGCTCCAGAAGTTGCTGCATAAGTCCAAGTATCATAGAAACACCTGATTTCTTTGCTTGCCAATTTCTTTCTTCAGGGTAATTTCTTCAAGTGGCATTTTAGCATAAAATCCTTTACTTTGGCTGAAAAAGAAGGTTTCTTTTTCACCAGGAATGATATCTGTTCCAATATGATATACAAGCAAGGCTTACATGGGAATGACAGGTCT
Source organism: Alectoris magna (assembly GCA_030625065.1). Classification (NCBI taxonomy): domain Eukaryota; kingdom Metazoa; phylum Chordata; class Aves; order Galliformes; family Phasianidae; genus Alectoris; species Alectoris magna. The sequence continues at coordinate 29,690,096 of CM060563.1, read as the reverse complement.
CCTGACACATTCAGATTGACTTCAAAATGTATACAAGGAACACAGGAAATTTTCCTTGGAAGAATGGTTTGTTCCTTTTAAAAAATTAATCTTCAAGGAATTTTAAAAGGCTACCTTCCTTCAGAGTCCGTAAGAGAGTTGTTTATTTATTTATTTATTTTCTTTCTCAATTTTGACAGTTTTATACTCCAAGGGAATAGACTGGGTTTATACAAGGAATTTACATAACTTGACTGAAAAAATAAAAAATCATGTCAGATGGCTATAATCTTCATTCTTCAATGAACAAAGTAATTCAGCTGCAGAGGTGGGATGAGATTGTTTTACTAAGGCAAGTGAAGGGGATGGAAGAAGAGAGCAGAAGTAAAGTTGCAGTGTAGTTCCAGGGACAAAAAACTAAGTGACAATTTGGGAAGAAAAATAATCACAGCTTCGTCTGTATTAGAAAACACTTTATTTAAGTCATACAATGTCTCTGATGTTGTATTTTTGCACTGTAAAAAGAAGTTTCCTACAAGCAGACCAGGTGAGTGGTAATGAATTTAATGCATAACACATTCTGTTACACAGTGAGGAACAGAGGAAAATGAACAGTGATTGAGCACCATCTTAATGTCATGTATTTGTCACTCCGCATGAATTAAAAAGCTATAGGGACACCATATAGTATTTGCTGTCTCTGTATTTTGATTCATGGTGTTGAGTTAGAATTATTAATGATGATATCTGGTGAACTTTTGAATTCGTAGTGCTAATTAAGGGATTTTCAACTAGGAGCATCCTTAAAGTAAATTTCTAGAAGGTTTAATATGCTCAGTGTAACCTTGGGCTGCTAAGACTGAACACCTCCATCAGCAGCACCTAACAGCAATGATCTTATCATTATTTATGTATACAGCTAGATTTTTACTTTTATAGCTAAAGTCAGTGCCTGCAATGTCACTGGTGATAATGTATTACCATTTTTTATCTATGGAAATGAAAGGAAAATCACATAGGCTTAATAGGAAATATTATGGTAATCCCCATATATCAGTTAAGATAACTGTATTTCAGCAGGGCATAAATTGCCACAGGCTTCTTCTGTATTCAGACAACTCTGAGACTTAAAAGCAAATGCATATATGTGTTTCCCTATTCTTGGTGTTCATCAACATAGTATAATTGTTGATTCAACCGGTGAAGAGGAAGGAGACATATGTGGGTCACAGGGAGTTCAGAATGACGGAAAGACATTGCTGCAAAGTGTCATGAGCAATGTTGTCCAAATTGTGTGTTAATGGCAGCTGTTATGTATTAATCTATTGGTCACGCAGAAAAATCAAAGGAAAATAGCTGACTAAACATTTTAATGCCATACAGACAAGAGATTTTACGTTGGTTGTCTTTGGTGTTCACTTTATTAAAAGTGAAAACCTGTACATTTAATGAAAATATCTGTTACTTAAACCACCTCAGCAATATATAGACACATATACATATGAAATATACTACGGTATTTTTATTCATTGCTTCAACTATGATAACAACAGGGTTGGAAATCTTATTTTAATGAGAAAGAATGGCAGAGGACAACGTGCAGCACAGCCATAACTCAAAGTTGCTGCAAATTACAGTACTGTATAACACAGGAGGAGGTGACATGGCTTCATTACAGCTCTGGAGCCCTTCAGCCTTAGTTGCTGTACTGTGTAAGGCTGTACTGTGTTGCACACTGCATGAAACTCTGAACAAAACAATGTTTGTTGCCCCAGCACACTTATCCACTCCATGGAAGTCAAGGAACACCACATCAGCTTGGAAGGGGAAGGGGAAGAGAGAACCCCAAGGCAACCCTGATGAATAAAAGTCTGAGCAGTGGTGGCCACAGGATGCCCATGACACGAGTGTGGTGCTCTGAACCCCACATTCTAGATAAGTGCTGGGGATGGGGGTGGGGATGACTATGCAGCATTATCTGACTGCCACAATTCTCCTTCCATGTAATTTTATGCCTCTCGAGCATTCTCCCCATCCTTGTGATAAATTCCTGTGTTTTGTAGTTGTCCTCTCAATGTAGGAGCTAATAATCATAGTGCTCAGATCCACATGTGGGGTGGGGCATGAGATGCGTGTTGCTATGGAAACCCATCACTGCACTGTTCTCTGCCCAAGCTTTGGTACCAGATTGGAGCAGCGTGCTCTAACTTTTATTATCATCTGGTGACAACTGCAAGTGTTTATCCATTACATTTTCACTCTTTTCCCTTTTTGAATATTTGCTTTGTTTTCCAAGAAGCTGTAAAAACTTCCATTCATAAAGGAAAAACAAGTAATATATTAAAAAAAATCAAATTTTAAGTCTAAAGCTTTATAAGATCTGAGCCTATTCTTATTAAAAATAACTTCCAGGGTTTTTTTGTTGTTGTTGTTTTCTGGGGAGTAGTTTTTGTTTGTTTGTTGTTTGTTTGTTTGTTTTCCTAAGAAGAAAGCTGATATGCAAAAGAGCTAGAAAGCCTTCAGGGTATCTTATTTATCAGCCACTGTTTGCCTCATTTAAAAATACAGCCTAACCAGTGTAACATATAAAGAAAGAATCAGAGGATTCAGAGTTGTTCCATATTAATCTCCCTTTTGTTAACATTTCAGGATCTCCTTTAAGTCGTATTAGGCCCCTGCTGAAAGTCAGCTCAGACTGCTCACAGCAGAAAAAAATGGTGTAAGAGAGGAGGAGGGGCCAGAGCCTGTTGTGAAGCCACTACAAAATATATGGTTTTCTTTTGCTACATAACATTGATATAATGACTGCATCCTTGAAGTATGAATGACTTATAGAATCTGGACATATGCATATATGCAACTGTTAGGTTATATGTGACATATATATGATTGAATCTACAAAAATAGTTAATTCACATACTAAAAAGACAAAACGTTTTGATTACTTGTTTGACATTAATTTACAAACTCTTCTCTTAAAGTCAAAGAGGCTGTACATTTGTTGAAGTGAGTTCAGTCCTGGATGTTTTTGTTTTCTTCTCACTCCCTTGCTTTAGTTCTTCACCTTGTCTTTTTGGTGAGCCTGAAGAGACACTTGTTTAGTGTGCTTTGTGTTTCAAGTACCATCAGGCACAAGTGAATAATGCTTGTCTGACTTCACAGGTTTCAGTTTTACAGCCACAGTGTTTTAGTCATTCGCTGACTCCACATGTTTGTGCCCCAACACCATCCTGAGTAGTCTTATATACAGCACGTATTTGTTTGACTGTACAGAGGTAGCAGCAGCAAACCAAATTACATGAAGAAGGAATACCAGTTTATTCCAAAATGTCTGCCTTAAGTATCAAGTTAGATATCACAGAATCATAGAATCACAGAATTATCAAGGTTGGAAAAGACCTAGATCATCTAGTCCAACCATTACCAATACTTCCCAGCTAAATCATATCCCTCAACGCAACATCCAAACGTTTCTTGAACACTCCCATGGTCGGTGACTCCACCACCTCCCTGGGCAGTGCATTCCAATGCCTGACTACCCTTTCTGAGAAGCAATACTTCCTAATGTCCAGCCTGAACCTCCCCTGGCGCAGCTTGAAACCATTCCCTCTAGTTCTATCACTGATTACACAAGAGAAGAGGCCGACCCCCAGCTCACCACAACCTCCTTTCAGGAAGTTATAGAGAGCTATAAGGTCTCCCCTGAGCCTCCTCTTCTCCAGGCTGAACAATCCCAGCTCCCTCAACCGCTCCTCATAAGGCCTGTGCTCCAGACCCCTCACCAGCTTCGTAGCCCTCCTCTGAACACGTTCCAGGGCCTCAATGTCTTTCTTGCAGTGAGGGGCCCAAAACTGAACATAGTACTCCAGGTGCGGCCGCACCAATGCTGAGTACAGGGGGACAATTACCTCCCTGTTCCTGCTAGTAACACTGTTTTTGATGCAAGCCAGGATGCTGTTGGCCTTCTTGGCCACCCGGGCACACTGTCGGCTCATGTTCAGCTGAGCATCAATCAGTACCCCCAGGTCTGTTTCCTCAACACAGTCCTCCAGCCACTCCGCCCCAAGCCTGTAGCGCTGCCTGGGGTTGTTGTGGCCAAAGTGCAGGACCCGGCATTTGGTCCTGTTGAACCTCATCCCATTGGCTTCGACCCAGCTCATCAGCCTATCCAGATCCCTCTGCAGGACCTCGCTACCCTCAGGCAGATCCACACTCCCTGCCAATTTGGTGTCATCCGCGAACTTACTGAGGGTGCACTCAATGCCCTCATCCAAGTCATCAATAAAGATGTTGAAGAGGACAGGCCCCAGCACCAACCCCTGGGGAACACCACTCATGACTGGTCTCCAACTGGATTTGACTCCATTTACCACCACTCTCTGGGCCCGGCCTTCCAGCCAGCTCCTTACCCAGCCGAGAGTGTACCCATCCAAGCCACAGGCTGCCAGCTTTTGCAGGAGAATAGCATGGGAGACAGTGTCAAAGGCTTTGCTGAAATCTAAGTAGACCACATCAACTGCCTTTCCTTCATCCATCAGATGGGTCACAGGATCGTAGAAAGAGATCAGATTGGTCAAGCAGGACCTGCCCTTCACGAACCCATGCTGGCTAGGTCCGATCTCCTGGTCATCCCACACCTGCCGCGTGATCTCCCTCAAGACAATCCGTTCCATTACCTTCCCTGGCACCGAGGTCAGGCTAACAGGCCTGTAGTTCCCCGGATCCTCCTTACAACCTTTCTTGTAAATGGGAGTCACATTGGCAAGCCTCCAGTCTTCTGGGACCTCACCTGTTAACAAGGAGCGCTGAAAGATAACGGAAAGCGGCTCAGCAATCACCTCCGCCAGTTCCTTCAGCACTCTCGGGTGAATCTCATCCGGACCCATGGACTTGTGGCAGTCCAGTTGGAGTAGTAATTCCCTGACCGCTTCTTCAAGAATCACGGGGGGTTCAGTCTGCTCCCCAGCCGAGACTACCAAGCCAGAGCGTGGGGAGCCCTGGGAATAACCAAGATGACTTTTAAAGGCAGACGTAAAGAAGGCATTCAGAACCTCTGCCTTTTCCTTATCCTCTGTGATGACATTCCCAGCCTCGTCCAGTAAAGACTGGAGATTCCCCTTTGTCCTCCTCTTACAGTTGATGTATTTATAAATGAGTTTCTTGTTTGTTTTTACCCCAGCGGCCAGCTTAGATTCAAGCTGGGCTTTTGCCTCTCTGATTTTCCTTCTATACATCTTAACAGCCTCTTTGTAGTCATTCTGAGTTGCTCTTCCCTCCTTCCACAGGCGATAGATTCTCTTTTTCTCCCACAACCTTAAGAACAGCTCCCTGTTCACCCACACCGGTCTTCTTCCCCCTCCGTTCAGGGGGACCGCCCGCTCCTGCGCCTTTAAGACTTCCTTCTTCAATATCATCAATAAATTATATGTGGTGTTATTTTTCTTCCAGGCAATTGCTATAATATCTCAGACAGTGACACAGACAAAAGGAGAATTGGTCTAACTGGCTTCTCTACAAAGCAAACTGTCATACAGTTGAGTTGTAGGCCCCTCTTCATGCTGAAGTTAATGCATCATTTCAGTGGTAATACTGTGATTCTGGGAAGAATATACAACTGGTTTTAATAACATTTATAAAAATTAAAACAATAAATAAATTACTTTATTCCCAGACTCAATGTGCAGAATGAGTGTTTAGTCACTGACGTTTTAAGGCAGTTGCATGTGTGTTTATGCGTGGAACACATTCATTCTCAAGACATATACTGCTGTTTGATGAGCCTCTTCTAGATACCTTAAGTTAACAAGTCACAACACCAGTTCAGACTACTTCCAATACAGCATGAGCTGACAAGTTCTAACCAGGCCAGAGTACATCAGCTTTGTGAGATGGCTGTAGTGACTCCTGTGTGTGGGAAACATGACTGCTGGTGCTCAGCTGCTGGCAACCCCCTGTAATGCCTGAACCACCAGTGGGCAATCAGGCACTCTCAGCTGGTAGGAGAGCTAATGGCACAAGTGACACTTTCTGTTTGCCTGGGTTCCAACTGAGAGAAACAGAGCAGATGGCTGGGAAGGGGCAGGGTGAAGAGTAAATATCTGCGGGATAACAAGCAATCTCCTTGGACTGAATGGGCACATCAGGCCAGCAGATCAGGATTCATGCTTTATCCTGGTCTTCTAGATATGACAGTAATACCTTAAAAATATACCTTAAAAATATATGAAATGCTACTTGCAAGGCACCAGAAAAAGTAAAATCAACCATTTCCTTTCCATTTCCATGTTTTAATTACAACAGGATTGTTTTGTGATTGCAAATGAGCATAAGAATACCTGAGAAAGTGATTGAAATGGTTATGATGAGAAGTGTTTCCTGTTAAGTATCTCACCTCCCAGACCCCACTGCCTCCATTTATCTGGTTTGCTCACCAATATCTGAATGAAGAAGTTTTCCAAAATTTTCCATCATATACTATTTTAGACACACCAGAAAATATTTACTTTCTCTATTCCTGCTGTACAACCTCTTACATTCTAATTGGTTTGGTTTTACTACAAAAAATGAAGATGCACATTTTCTATGACCACTGACCTGCATGACAACACAGTGGCAGTTTCCTTGACCACCGCAGGGCTGCAAACTGCTGTCCTTCTGGCTACATGGGAGCAGAACGGCATCACTGTTACAGTTTACTATTGTACAGATATTACTTTGGCTTGAAAAGAAGTCCAGCTGCATTTAGACGGTATGGCACCAATGACAGGCTCATTCTTTCAGGATTTGTTAGCCTGCTCATTTGTAGCCACCAACACAAATGTACAATGAAGTATTGACACGGATTCATGAAGTTACACTGTGAAGAGTAACTGAAGACATCCATGTGAGGGAAATCTTTAATGTTACTTAGCTAATGAGCAATCACTGCAGCTATTAGACAAGCTGGCTTTTCTGGAAGGCATTGAGAAAATGACAAAAATAACACTACTTTCTCTCAGCTTTGCTGAAAACAGTTTGGCTTCAGATGATATCTAACAACTATCTTACTATTAAAACAAACAAACAGGCAAAAATAAATAAATAGATAAATAGATAGATAGATAGATAGATAAAACATACTACAGCACAATCAAATAGCTGGTGCCTTTGTTCGTATTACACCAACTGCCCAGCAACACTACACTGTACCAAGAAGGAAGAGAAATGGTACCTCTCCTGTGAAGAAAGGTTAAGGGAGCAGGGTTTGTTTAGCTTAGAGAAGGCACCAGGGAGACCACACGGTGGCCTTCCAGTACTTGAAGGAAAGGAAAATGGCTTTTTACACATTTTAATAGTGATAGAGGACAAGGGAGAATGGTTTTAAACTAAAAGAGGAGAAAGTTAGGTTAGATGTTAAGAAAAAAATCTTTACTGAGGATGATGAGGTACTGGAACAGGCTGCCCAGAGGAGTCGTGGATGCCCCATCCCTGGAGGTGTTAAGTCCAGGTTGGATGGGACCCTGGGGAGTTGGCAACCCTGTCTATGGCAGGGAGGTTGAAGCAGATGATCTCTAAGGTCTCTTCTAACCTGAGCCATTCTACGATTATGTGATTCTATGATTTGCTAAATCAAACTGTGTATTTTACACCCTGGAAACACATTATTCTTGCAGGAACTTCAATCCAGTATATGCTATTAAGTCCTGAGCATATTTGTCAAATTCATTAGCACTGCTACCATTGGCTCTTCAAATGTGTGTAGCCTTGAATTACAGTTTATGGGGCAAGGGGTGCTTGTCAGTGAGCCTGGGCAACTGGAATCTGAGGATTTTTTGAGTGTTTGTAATTTGTATGTCAAAAGGTGGTATCGTTATATAGAAGGTGAAGAAGGGATTGCTTAGTCTCACAGGCTGAGCCAGAAAAATCACCCATACAACATTCAGAATCCTTTTCTGAAGAATTTTGCAAGACATGTAACACAGCTTTCCTACAGTCCACAGGTTTGTTCTGTGGTTGGGGAACAGGCAGAGAGAGATGTGAAACAATCAGGCCTTACAGCCTCTTTGGGAGGAACATCACCACAGTAATGGTCCTGGCTGATCACAGCCTGCACTTGGGGTTCCACTGTGGCCATACTGGAGATTTCACCGGCATTCATTTCTGCCTCACACAGCCTCCCCTCGTTTCACATCCTCAAGTACTGGGTGGATGATGAGGAGAAAACTAAATGCAAAAAACAGATTTGACCCGGCGTGCTCATTTCTGGAGAAATTTCTCTTTGTAAAAAGAATTTGCAGCAGCAATGAATTTGGGAGCAGATTTCTTGAAAACTAGTGTAGAAGTGTAAGCACATACAGTACTTTCTAGATACAGTAACACAAGTCAATTTTATGTCCAGTCTCTGGCCTTTTATCTAATGTTAGAATAAACATGACTTTTCAAGCCTATTAGATAAAACATTAAGCTGAAGTGTGATTTTTAAAGTTTCATATTTTCTTTTCTTTTTCCTTAGGCTGTGCTGAAAAAAAAAAGCAAAGAAAACTGAGATTTTAATCTCTAAGTGGTTATCCTGATAACTAATAAATCTAACCTTTCCAAGCAGACGTATGAAGTTAAGGGGACTAATTGATCATGTTGGCACAAAGGTGTTGTTCATTCTGCAAAGGCCAACTTAATCCACATTGATGTGATTCAAATTAACCTTAATCAGCGACTAGGCTGACTGTGATTTCATTACTGGATATGCTACAATTAGACACCTCCTGTCTTTAAATGCCCCTCAGCTTTATTGCAGTGATTTTATTTTTTATTTTTTAATAATAAACACCCATTTACACATCAGATGCTATTAGTGTAATTGGCTTTAAGATTGACTTTTTTGTGTAGTCACTTTTTGGTTCTGTTTATTCTGAAAAGGTCAAGTAATACAGATTGATGTGATCTAAATTAACCTCAACCAGTTACTTCTCAGAACGATATGCTGTCATGGTGGGAAGGATCAGACAGTTCCCTTCCCCCCCCCCCCCCCCCCCCCCCCTTCCAGATGCATAAATCATGTACATTTCATTCCTGGAGGCAGCTGCAAAACACTTGCAACCCTATAAATTATCTTCATAATAAAATTCAAAACCAGTTGACTGTTAATCCAAAAACTTTATTGTTTCCCATTGCAGGAAGGCAGGCATGCCATACACTGTACAAAACACACAGATTTCAAAAATGGGGTATTAAAGCCTGATCCAAAGCCCACTTTCTTCCTTTGGATTCCATACCTCACACAGGCAGTGTGAACACAATTTTCTACTGCAAATTCATCGGCACTGTGCTTGATTGTGGCACTGAGCAAGTGAAGGAGGTTTCCTCATTTTATTTGTTTTCTTGAGGAAAACAAGTGCAATTTCCTTACCACCCCTCTTCTTCAATTATCTCAAGCTAAGAGTAATGCTTCTTAATGCTGCCATGATGAAACGGAAAGATACAGTGAGTAAAACACTCAAGAAGGGCCACAATAAACACAAGACTGAAAGGTTCTCTTTTCTTCTGAGGGAGGGAATTCAGTGCAGAAGGTGAGGGAGGCAAGCATCATCTGCAGAGCTCTCTCATGCTCTCACAGTGGCAATGTCCTCAAAGGCTGGAGGAGGCCATGTCAAGACACCGCTGGAGCCCCTCTAGAGACTGTCACTCATACTCCCAAATGGGTATGAACCTGCAGGGCTCAGTGTGACACACTGGGGAAAGAAAGAGGGAAAGAAGGAGGACAGCAAGACAGGCAGGCCATCCTCCTGTCCTATATATCTTATGTCTTCCGTGTCTCTGCACACAAGGAGCTTAAGAGGGACACAGATATATGGAAATACAACTCAACATAGAGAATAACCACAACTGTCACATCATTTATTGATTAGGATAAATTTTTAATTTTGCATTTAGTTGAAGATTGCACTGCAATCAATAATTAATTTGACAGTTGTGGTTATTTTACATGTCCAGTCACCTTTCTACATCCAAGATGACCAGAAATGTATCACTTCCTGACTCAGCCTTGAACCTGCATCTGAAGAAGGCAGTGCAGCACACTAATGCTGTCAGTGCTGGTGTGACTTCAGAGCCATATCCTTCTCTTACAGCATCTGCTCTCATATCAGATCCCCCTCCTGATTCCCTCTGTTGAAATCCTCAAATTTGAAACTCAGCTCTGTATAGTTCACAAGGAGAATGCACTATGCCAGAAACAAATAAAAGGAACATTTTTAATCCCATAGAATCATCTCAAATTTACTGGAATGCCTACAAGGAGAAAAAATTACACAGACAGAAGACCAAGTGGTTCTGATTGTAAAGACATCTTAAAAAGGAAAAATGTTCATTGGATCTCCACTGCAGTGGAAAATCCAGACTCTTTCTCTGAATAATGCAATACCTTGAATAAAGAATGGTAAGAAGCTGCAATTACTCTGGGAGATATCCCTAAATCTTGCAGCTTTGGGGGCTGGAAAAAGAGACAGCAGAGGCAGCTCTATCCTTCTAATGTTTGCACAACACTATGGTTGCTCCTTTAATAAACCTTGATGGGCAAGAAATATGAAAAACCTCCTTGTAATTCTTTGGAAAGTTTCAGCACTGAACTTTATTTAGGATGCGCTTGATGCTTAAATTTTGATACACAGGAGAGATCTCTCTTCTCTGCCTCCTCTTTGCCACTGTGTTTCCTCAAGTGTGCAAAATCTGTAAGGTTTTATTGATTTTTCCCTTGTTGCTCAGTTTGAAACAGAAAGAGTTGAGACAGGCTCTAGGTGAACCAATCCACCATACATACAGGAACAAACCTTTTTTACTTGGGGTATCAATTACTTCAAAGCTCAACATATAAGCAATATTAGAGACATAATAAAGCTAGCTACCACAGAAAAGTTGATTGCCTTAGTGACCAATTGCATATGATAAAATTGACATAAAACTTTTAACATAAACACTGACACTACTTATGAAAACAATCACAGACAAAGCCAATTATACTGGGGGTTTGTAAGTGCAATCACAACTGATGGTGGCGACATAAATAATATAATGAGTCTATATGAAAGATTATGTGCAGATGGTGAAGAAGATTATGCTTGGCAGAACTCAGAAAGAGGAGCAAACTGCAATCATTTTCTTTTATGCAAACTGCAGGAAGTAGTATTACATCACTAAAAATGAGCTGTAAGGCAGGTAAAAGACTGACCAGCTCTTTTCCCTAAATGTCTGAGATGACAGTGAAAAAAATAACCACATTCATTTATGTATGTGTGACTGTGAATGTCTGTATGTAACTACAAGTGCCACGTTCTCCAGTTTGGATAAAAATTTTATAAAAAATGAATGAGCTTTTAGCATATATTTCTTTGGGCCTTCTGGAAAGTTTAAATATTAGCATTCATGCAGAGGAAATTATTTCAAAGTGGTTTTAATAAAGTTTAGAATTCACACGGCAAAAAAAAAAAAAAAAAAATATTTGGTATCAGTGAATGACCAGAAGTAGGCAGAGTCAACAAATGGGCATATGGCTTCATATTCATTAGGATGTTATCAAGTCTGATTTTTGCAATTAGGAGTTTTATCTCTCCTACTTAGATTCTTGTCCCCCATTATAAACTGAGATTAATTTAACAACATCAATTTATAAGCAACAAGATATGTAGAGTCAGTTATCATGCAAATACTCACTTCTTCTGTCATTCCAGAGTGTCATTTGCAGGCATTTATTTTTACAAGAGCATAAAATGATCCCAAAGTAGTTTACTGCAAAGTGATAAATCATACTGTGGCTCTTACTATTCTGGTTCCCTAAGTAAGTTTCAGTACAACTTGAATAAGCATGTTAATGACTGTTATCAGTGGTTTGCTGTTGTTAAGTTTTTTAGTTTATGACTGCGTGTACATTTGTCAAAATGAAACCTACACAGACTATTTCCCTTACTGTCCTCTGATAGCATTTACACCCTACTACCTTGCCCAGCAGCACTTCAAAACGGACAAGTACAAAGAAGGTTTTAGTTTCACTTTAAAATACCCAATTTAGCATGTTAGCTGAATGAAAAACTTGAAGGCTGCCAAATTACCTTTGGAACACAAAAGCTATACTGGAGATGAAACCTGGAGCTTTTCTTTGAAACTGAGCTACCTGCTAAGTACTCTTGACCATGGGTGTTAAAAACTCAGCCGAAAACATGGTTTATCTCCCTTCTTGTTGTTTTGTACTCAATAAGCTCCTGGGATGCTTCAGAGTAATGTTTCATATTAAAACCCAAATTTGAAAAAGGGATAAGCTTTTGTAGAGAGGTGAACTAGATTTTCAAAACAACAATTTGATGACAAATAATATTCCATACAAGCACCAAAATCACAGGCAGACTACACCAGGACCTCTTCTAATACATCCTAGTCACTTATTCCAGGGTGCACAGGAGAAAACAAAGGAGAAATACTATTACTCTCTGTAACTGCTCCAGTCACGAGTGGTATTCCCCCAGAGATGGTACTGGGGGAATATTTTTTTTTATGACCTGGTAAAGGGGGCTGAGTGCACTCTTAGTAAGTTTGCAAATGACAACAAACTGGGAGGAAGTAGGCAGGGTGGCCCTACAGAGGAATCTGGAAAATCTGGATAAATTGGCTGAGGCCAGTGGGATTTATTCAACAAGACCAGTTCCTGCACTTTTGTCACAACCACCCCAGGCAACAATTCAGGCTTGGGGCAGAGTGGCTGGAACAATGTGTGGAAGAAATGGACCTGAGGGTGTTAGCCAATGCTTGGCTGAACTTGAGCCAGCAGTGTGCCCAGGTAACCAAGAAGGCCAACGGCATCCTGCTTTGCATCAGAAATAGTATTGCAAGCAGGAGCAAGAAAAATAATCATCCATATCTACTCAGTAATAGTAGGGCTGTACCTCGTGTACTGTGTTCGGTTTTGGGCTCCTCGGTACAAGAAAGATATCAAGGCCCTGGAGCATGTCCAGATAAGGGCAGCAAAGCTGGTAAGGGGTCTGGAGCACATGCCTTGTGAGGAGCAGCCGGGGGAACTGGGATTGTTTACTCTGGAGAAGAGGAGGCTCAAGGGTGACCTTATCACTCTCTACAATGACCTGAAAAGAGGTTGTGGCAAGGTGGGGGTCAGCCTCTTCTCCTGCACAACTAGCCATAGGACAAGAGGGAATGGCCTCAAGTTGTGTCAGAGGAGATTCAGGTTGGATGCTAGAAAGAATTTATTCCCTCATAGAGCAGTCAGGTGCTGGAGTGGGTTGCCCAGGGAGGTGGTGGAGTCACCATCCCTGGAGGTGTTGAAGAAATGTTTAGATGCTGTATAGAAGGACATGGATTAGTGGAAAATATTGGTGGTAGGTGGACAGTTGAACTGGATGGTCTTGGAGGACTTTCCCAACCTTAGTGATTCTATGATTCACACCAGAGAAACACTAGAACTTCATACTTTCAGTTTTCTAATAAATGACAACGACTGTCAGCAATCAGGTAAAACACTGTGACTAGTTATGAAATAAAGAAAATATATTTTTATTTCTTAATAATGTAAATGACACTTAGGAGAAGACTTTATTACGTGAGTTCCTCTACAGTGGCTATTTTTCAGTATTTCTGGAGTAATGCAGAAAGAATGCTCTTGGGACTATAGGGGAAAAAAAAAAAAAAAAAAAAAGACGTTTAGTATGGATTGGTTTTAAAGATGAATCCTTCATGCACAAATATTATTTGTTATGTAGCTAAGAAGCCAGAACTATTTCTAAAGATTCAACGCTGGAAAAATTGGATCCACAGATGCAGAGGGTGGACAAATTTGCATAAATGGCATATATTCACTTTAATAAAAATGTTGCCATCTGCTGTAAGAGTGGATATGAGTCACTATCTTGATGAAGTTAGAAATTTTGAAAACAAAACAAAACAAAACAACACAACCACAGATAAATGCCATAAAGAAAATGACAAAAGATTTCTTTCCCCAAGCATTAACATCTAACAACCGTCAAAAAACTGGGGCCATTCCTGAGATTAAGGGAGTTACCAGGCTTCAAACATTTGAAAAGAACTTGAAGTATGGCTAGGAACAATAGAATGGTCAGTCTAATCCTTTTTCGTAGGTAAAAATCATTATGGATCAGAGATTACAGGTTGAAGTATTGCCCATAAGCTCGGTTTCAAAGAAAGTAGATATTGTCATTCTGTTCTCTTTGATGGATGGGACTATGGATCTGAGTAGCAAACTGTATAGTGCATTTGATTCAGTGTTTACAAAGTGGTTTACAGAGAAGGTTAACCTCATATGTAATTACTAATAAACAAAGACTTAAACAGAACTTGAAAGAACAAATTAAAAGAATTGATTACCAGTTTAGGTACAAATATTTGAAGTAGTGTCTAGTGAGATTACTAGTGTATGTACCTTTCGGCAAACACAGTTTTCTGTCATGATCTTCAGGACATCTTCCTTTTTATCAAAAGCTGAGAAAGGATATGAGCCTTGCAAAAAGAGAGTTTAAAAGGTGTAATGGCTCCATCTGATCCCAACTTTGTGAAATTTAGAATCAATTTATCTGAATAAAGTGTCTGAACACACATTTGAAAAGAATTTAAAAAAAAACAACAAACAACAACACATGAAAGCAGAATACATACATCTGTCACTAGTTCCCTAATATTAGTAAGGTCATACTATAGACAGCAGGAAACTCCAGAAACTTTTGATGTGCATTAATTTGGTTCTGAAAAAAAACTTTAAATCTTGGCAAATACTCTCTTTTCAGAAAAACAGGCAAGAAATCTGAAAAAACTAACCATAGTTTCAAAAGGGGATCATGCAAAATATGCAGCTTTTTGGTCTTCTAATGAAAAATTTTCAAACATTCATAACCTGCTATCATAACTTTATGAAAGACCTGACTGAACTGGTCTCAGTCAAACCTTAGTCATTAGTAACAACACGAAGATTTATTATAAATATTGTTCACCTTTAAGACAATCTAAATTCAACAATGTTACTTCTAATCTTAGGAAAGGAAAGGAAAAGGCTTAAAGCTTCACACCAAGTAAGTTATACTAAATTCCCAGAAGGATCTTGATGACACTTGTCTTTCCAAATGTATGTCCTTGGGCACACTGTACAATTTTAAATCTAATCCTATTGCAAAAAAAAAAAATGGTTTCAAGTTATAGTCATGATTTACAAAGCAGTCAAAAAACCACAACATAAATGTTATATATCTTGTATATACATATATGTTTGTATGTACATATACAGAAAATGAAATATATGAGAGTGATTACTGAAGGCCAGTGTTCCATTGTAGACATTCTTGAATTTCTGTAATTAAACTATCATCATGCAGCTAGATTCTACTTTTTATACTGAACGTTCAAGTAAAATAATTATGCCCAGGCTCTCAATTCTGAAAAATTTTCAGAAGAGATCTCCGTGTCTAGAAATTGCCATCTTCGATATACTTATTGTAATCTTTCAGTAAAAATTGCTTAAATATGCAGCTCAAACTGACATTCTGACCGCCATTATCTTGTCCATTAACTTAATAAGAAACACTCATACGCTTATCACTAGGTTTGGGTGAGATCTGTATCAAATACATTGGAGCTCTCTGGCTACATTTTGCAAAATCTTCTAATAGAAGACTCTCCTCTGCTTCCCTTTACCTCCTCACTTCCACTTCTTTTCTCAGAATTCTGGATTTACATGCTTATATTCCACCTACTTCTGTCTAAATTTATTTAGGTAGCCAAAGCCCTCATTTACTCTGTTCCTTAATCCTCACCAATTTCTGAATTGTCTCTTCTCTAGATATCCTATCTATCTGATTGAAATTAAATATGCATTCAGCCAAGACATGCACATTTCTCTTTGTTTATAACTAAATCAATACATTAAATAATTCATAAAGATTTTAACCAATATTTCAATCTTATTAAATAAGTATTGTATATGTTTTATTAGTTGGTATGCAGTTTGACTAGCTTTGTCTTATTTAACTTCATCTTACAGACATGATTCATTTAATTTGTTTCCATATTATTATTTACGCCTGCATTTACTTATAAACAGTAGATCTATAAAAGCCCTGTAGGGTGGGAACTACGATAAGGAGAATGAGAGAGCTTGGGCAAAAGTAGTACCTTTTTTCCTCAAAATTCTCTATGTATTTTTTTTTTTTTTTAAATGATGGTACTTACTTAAAAAATAAAATCTAGGTAACTTTTTTTGTTTGCTTGTTTAGTGTCACATTGAAAACATTGAATGTTTCTACTTCATTCAGTAGAACAGCATATTAAATACTTGGAACAAATAGAAGCTATATAATCTATCCTTGAAAGACTTAGTAATGAATGCAATTGTGAGTAGGGGGGTATGAAGTTACAGCAATTCTACAGAAAACTCCTGTGTGTATAATTAAGAATTAAGACAGTAATTATTCTTACTTCCATTGACTTTAAGTAATCATCCAAAAAGCTAAAAGATTCATGATATATTAACACTCTTAGGGATCGTTTCTCTACCATTTTCTAGAGATCGCTGCATCCGTAAGTACCTTACAAGTGAGAAACATTCATTAGAGGGGAAAAAAATCATATCCTAACAGATTTCTTTCTGGTCTCTCCTTACCCTAAAATAACGAGTCACAAAACCCCATCAAATAACACTATCTCTTTAACTGATGAGTTTTATAAAG
Organism: Alectoris magna; assembly: GCA_030625065.1. Taxonomy (NCBI): domain Eukaryota; kingdom Metazoa; phylum Chordata; class Aves; order Galliformes; family Phasianidae; genus Alectoris; species Alectoris magna. The sequence goes on along the minus strand of CM060563.1, from coordinate 29,673,408 downwards.
AGAACTGCCAGGGGCTGAAGACCATAACCACCGCAATATCTTTCTACATTTGTCCTGTTCTCCTCTCCTGCATCCAGCTCCTGGCCACTGTTAGAGCCCAGGCTCTGGCTTAGATGGCTGCCTAGGCCCATTTGGGATGGTATGTTTGTTTTCTTGTTCCGAAGTGCTTTGGAGCATAATACAAGCCTGAACAATTACAAGTTTCAGATCGCCCTGTCCAAAAATCCCTTTTGCTCAAAATAAGAGCAAAAGCCCAAAAGACAAGTGAACTCTGACTACAGCATCTCTTCAAGAGGCAAATTCCCAAACAAGAATGAAAATTAATCAAAATTCTGATGATACCTAATAACACCGCTGTCACTGAGAATGATTTTTATTGTCCCTAATGAGCATTTTATAGATATTCATATTTGAGTAGTGTCTGAACCTTTCAAAATAAGAACCAGTGTTTTCCCCGAAGAAGAAGCATGATGTTGCATGCAATCTGTCAGTGTGTCGGGGCTTTTCATTCTCCTACACTGTAGTAACAGATGATCAAATCCTCTTCTATGTTTCATGAATTGAAGGTGTAAGTCAATTTAGCCATTAAATACGTCAACATTCCTCTTATCTATCAGTTACTTTGATTTTATAGATAAAGGTATAACTTCTATTGCAAGTAATTAAAAAGGAATAATTTATTTCACAATGTAGTTTCTATCACAGTCTGCTTCAAGCCTAAAATGAGGGCAACCACTAACTATAATTTTTGCTTTCCTAGCCCATTCTCTAAAAAGAGGAAAGTGATTTGTCTTTGATTTTTCATTTTCATAACAAGAGTTATGAAGTTATTTCATATATTTATATATAGCTAGTCTTGAAAAAAAAAAAAAAATAAATCCAGGAATCTGTCCCTTTCCCTCTAATACCATGGAAATATTAAGTTGCAGATAGCCTCCTCTCTCATCTGTTTTAACACTGAAGAATGTGAAGACACCTCCTCAGAGTTCTTTCTTTCAAAACAGTTTGTTTTATCAAAAAGGATGTTTCCGCTGACAAAGATTAAAAGAAGAAAAGAATGCCCTTCATACTAGCAACACTAACAGCAATCTCTTTATCTCTTTTTTTGCCGTGTATCTATTTCCTTTCCTATAAGCCACTTATGGCCTGATTGTTGTTGTTGTTTTCTTTGAGCATCATTTTAAACTACATAAATGCAGCACTGTTTATCCACAGCATTTCTGTGAATTTCCTTTGCTAGTCAGTCATCAAACAGCAGTTTACAGCACAACTTTGTTTTCACTTTGTCTTCACATTCTTGCTCAACATTCCCAGAAAATTCTAGACAGGAAAAATGCAGACATATATGCTCACATAGGAGCACAATTTGCACACTGCAATTATTAAAAATAAAAAGTTTTACAGGAAAAAAATACTATGTACTCGTAGGACAAAATAGTATTATATCCATATAAGGTAGTACATTTTAAGGAGCCTGGGTTTGGATCCGCACTTTTTGGATCTTTTGTTTACGATTCTGTGCATACAGTAGATAGCAATGCAGCTCCTGCTGCTTTTTGCTGTGGAATGAACCCCCTGGCTTTGTGATATTCCTTGCTTGACCTAATCACCACTTACCCATCCCACAGCAAATCATCATTTTACCCTCTTTAAAAATGTTCTGCCAAATACACTGACACCTAATTTACTATATGTTATTATTTAAATTGAGGAAGTGCATAGGAAAGACAGGAGTGTTAAGACAGATCTCAGGATTCCGTAAAGATGTGTAAGAATTCCCTCAGTTGAGCCAGGTCAGAAAGGAACAGCCTGAGGACAGCACAATGTACAGGCACTGTCAACTGGATGCCCACAGAGAGAGAGCTCAATTGCTAAATGAGCAGCTCTTCTTTACATTTTTAATCTCTAAAATGCAAGCCCAATTTCTTAAGTGGAGTGTATGACAGTGGGTTTATCTATATACTTGGTACAAGTAAGACTTGGTACTGCAGTTCTTAGCTAAAAGGAAAAGAGACATAAAAAAAGAACCCTCCTAGTATGTGACAGTATACTTCTGAATGAAAGTACCCTTCTGCATTTTTATAAGCTTCTCTCAAGGAAGAAACATAATAGCCTCCTTGAATGTGTAAATGTGTGCAGTCATACTACAACTTTCTCAGATCTCACAGTACACATTCTTCCTAATAAATGGTCAGCAGGAATTCTGGGATTGCTTTGCACATTTGAATTACAATGTGGAGAACTGCTTTGCTAAAAGTTGGGGTATTTTCATTTTGTGAAAGAACCATTTCCAAAGCTAAAAGCACTAGATCTTTAAAGCAGTTAATTAATATGTGCTTTTCCTCCTCACAGAAAACTCTGAATAAGACATTCTGGAGAAACAGCCTCTTTTTAAGGCAAACAGGTTTGTTGACATTATTGTGAGCCACCAGCTTCCTGTTATATCCTGAATATTTTTCTTCGTTCCCCCACAAAATGGATTCGTTTCCAAAAGAGAAACACCTGTGTCACACACCTGAAAATTAAACACGATTTTTCACCTCACTGGGCCTGCACTTTCCATTGCTCACTAATTGGTACTTAAAAGACTGCTATTGTGCTTTCTGACTGTCTTCTATGCGCAGTCAGCCACAGTTTAAAATAATCCTGTTAAGTTTTAGGCATGGATGATTGCTTTCTCATTTTTAGTTCTGAATATAACTGGTTGTTGCTCAACTTATTCTGTCTTTTATCCTTTCTGTTTTCTACATTTTTCCACTTATTTTCCTCCTAGTTGGAATCTCAACTCATTGGCCAAAATTCAGCAGAAATAATAAACCTGAGGTAAGATCACCAGCAAAAGATCTTTGCCCAAGTGTGCAACTGTGGTTGCTTGGAGCCATGCCCAGGAGGAACTCAACCCATGCTGTGGACCCTCGCCACTGGAAGGCAGTGATTGCTCACATCCAAAGCGTCCTTCAATAGTTCCCCATTGGGATTCAAATAGCTTGCAGCTCCTTCGAGAAGAGGTTCGAGAGTGGAGCCAGACAGCAGCAGCTCATCCTTTTATACTCCCCAGGGTGATTCCATGGCAAAACAATGATGACAAAGGTCCACCTTCATACTGTGGTTGCCTGGTTCTGTTAATATTGATACTGTCCTATGTCAGCCAGGGGAGGGTGTGCAGGGACAGGTTAAAGATTACATAGCAATTCTGCTCAGATGCTGATGCTCAGAAATGTGTCTGGAGACAAACATGATTTATTCGCCTGCGTTAAAATGATGCACTACCCATCTGATGCTATCACCACACGCAAATCTTCTAATGTCCCTATGTATGAGAGGGGATGGTCAGCCACTAATAAGTCCACTTTCAGTTTATGTGAGCTCTAAAAATACTGTTTTCTCTAGGCCTTTCAAAATTACTATTTAGTATATACACAGCACAGAACCTTTTAAATGAGTGGTTTAACCTTAAGACTTAATCTGATTGCAACTATGTCAGTTTCTTCAAATTATAAATAATGACCTCTTTGAGACAATAAAACTGAAGGTCAGATGCTTGCACAAGGAGCTTGATTGGGGTTCTTGAAAGATGTGGTGGCTGTAGTTGTCTGGAACTAAGCGAGAGGTGATCAGGAGGCAAGAAGAGTATACAGCACAATACAGACCACATACCAAATGTGACACTGTAAGAGATTATTCTTTTATACCATTGCCTCAAAGCTTGCTGAGGTCACACATGGACAAGTCCAGGCAAGTCCTGGTCAAGGGTTGAGAAATCCTTTGTCTGAGGGACACAGATGGACAAGGCCAGGGGCAATGAGAGAGATAAGATGCAGATTAATGTCTGGGAAGCAGTCTTTTGTGTGGGCTTATCTCAAGGAAGATGGCCATCTCAGGGGGTGCTGCGCATGATATTTATCCAAGCACCCTGGGATGTCATGTAGGCAGGAAAAAAGAAGGATACAAGAGGGATCAACAACCATGAAGTTAGGTTTCTGACAACAGATTCCTCACGACCTGAGACCTGCATGCTGAAGAAGAGGTTTCTGACATGAGAAGCCGCATGACCTGCCTCTCCCTCCCGGACTTGCTCTGCACTCTACCTGCTTGCTGCCCAAGGCCTGCCACTCTGCTGCTGCTCTCCGCCAAAGGTGTCTGCCATCAGATCCCTCACAATGGAATGCCTGCATGCTGATGGACTCTCCCGGGCCTGCTACCTGAGACCTGCTGCTTCCTCCCTGACTTACCCTGCGGCTTCTTCCTGGACCTACCTGGTACCTGCACCTTCTTGCCGCCTACGACTGGCCACATTGCTGCTGCTCTCCCCCTGCGCTTTTGCCTTGGACCATCAGAATGGTGTGCAACGGGACGCTGCTGGATCCTGGTGGTGACTATCCCCGCTTTATGGAATTCTTGCTTCTTTCCTATCTTTTCTAACACTTGCATTCCCTTCTCCATCACCCTAAATTGTAATAGTGTCCATCCTCCCCTTCCCCATCTCCCTGATTAAGACTTGTAATAAGCTGGTCAGACCAACATGTGAACTGCTGTTTCTTAATCTCATGCCGGGTGTACATGTATCAAAGAACCTCCTCTCCCTCCTACAAATCAGAGCGAGACAGACACTGATCCTTGATGGAAGGGGAGAAGATTGAGAAGAAAGCACAATGCACAGGAATAATGCTCTGTAGCTCATATCCACATACATAGGGCTTAATCCACAGAGTGCACTGGCAACTTCAGCAGCAGTGTTTCCTACGCTGTATTGTTTTTTTGTTTTTTTTAAAGCCTCTATTTCTTCTTGCTAAGTATGACTGGAAATCATTTGAATTTTGCATTACTATACACAAATTACTCTGTAATTCTTTATGTGTTCTGTGAATTCACTCTGATTCTTTGCACCTACCTAAAGTAGCAGACCTGAGGAAGTCTCTTTTAACCCGCAAAGAGCAACTATAAGTGTCTGAGAACAAATAAAGCAGATTAAGTGCACTTCAAATGTACTATGATTACAGGTGTTGTGCATCAAAATGCCTCTGTTAAGGGCAGCAGCGGTCTACGGGTACAGACCTGTAAACAGAGCATTGCAGACCTTATAGTCAACATAGCTGGGAGGCTTTGTGGATAAGTGCTTGTGTTGTTCCCCACTGCTTCTTCCTCCACACCTAATTCCTGGTATTATTCACCTGAAGAAACTTGTGCAGTATATGCAACTGCGGCTGTTCCCTGGGAAAGGCAAGAAGAATAAGGCTTCTTCTCCTTGCCATCTTGGTTGCCATTTGCATATAAAAGCTTGAGTGCCTGCCCTAACAGCAGTAAAACAAAACAAAAGAAAGCACACAGAATACAAGCAATCAAAATTCATTGCACATCTGAGATGAATTTCAATCTCAGGGTTAGGTTGCAGATGTTCAAGTTTGAGGTGGGTTATTTTAGCTTCATCAAAACAGGCTTGTGCCTGTTTTCACATTACAAAGGCCACTGTTGGAAATGTAGGAGGAAAGAAGAGCTGTTAGAAGCTATTTACATAGTGAAAAAGGAACAGACACAACGTAAGAAGGAACATGCACCATACTGAGCCCTCAGAATGTACTCTTTGAAACTGCAGCTCTGTGTGGTTATATCATCTTGGCAGCTGAAGGAATACTCTATGCAACAATCCATATTAGGAAAACTGTAAAAATTAGTAATGGCTCTGTTTATAGCTTCATTTTTTTGTGCTTAGTGTTCTCTAGCCACAGCTCTATTTATTTGCCACCACATTTCCAAGATCAGTCCAGAATTTTTGATTACGAAGATTCCAAAAAGCTTTATTAGCTCTCAGATACCATGAGCTGTTATGTTTAAATCCAAACATGATTATCAGTACCCTGCACAACCTTTTATGGGTACTAAGACTGTGTTTTAAAAAAAGCTCTCCTAGCAGGTTTTTACCATGTAATGATTTCATCAACTGGTGAGTGGATAGAAGGGGAATAACTGCTTTTAGTAATAGTACCACATCTTTTTGGGGAAATAAATTCATTTAAATGCTGTGTTTAAAATTTTAAGATATACACAAACTTTTCTACTTCAAACTACTCTGTGTTTTTCATGCTCTCTAGTTCTCTCAGGTAATAGAAGGAAAACTACAGCTAAACTCTTCACACTATGAATACATCCACTGTTATCTGTCTGCACTGATGTAATTGATAGAAATATAGATTTACACATTTATTCTGGTAGATTACTAGTTCAGATGAATTGGGCAACAGTGAAGTAAGAAGCAGGAGGTAGAAGAGCTGAGGATAAAGTTACCGATATGTTTCACAGTGTATCAAAAAGTAGCTGTAACATGGGATTACCCAAAGCAGTCCCAAAAATGGTGCCTCTACTACATGTTAGCTGAAGACAAAATGGCAAGACTGCTGATGCAATGGTCTTATTGAAGATTTGCAAGCGAAGAACCCATATCCATTTCTAAAGCCTGCCAAGTTTAGGGTTTAAGTAAATGATGATGATTACTCTTTCTGTACCTTTTATTGAAAGTATCACCTGCACATCCCCTCCTGATAAACACAGACAACCATCCTGATAAACACAGACAACCATTAGTCCACTAATTATCAAAAATTGAGACAGAACAGATTCCCAAACCCTCATCCTTTTTGTATGGTATCCTGGCTAAGAAATCTGCTATCAGCTGTGTTGTGCAGTGAAAAATCATCACCCATCCTGGGTCTGCAGAAATGCAGGTGCCCATTACAGCAGCAAGAAACTGAGGCAATTCCCAGAACAGCCAGTTGGGAACTGGAAAAGGACCACTTCCTTTCAGTAGATGCAAACAGGGGACAGGAAATCTTTTGGCTGCTTTGAAAAATACATCTTTCTCTAGTCTGCCTTTCTCATTCACATGCTCCTTGGAAGAAGAATTGAGCCTAGATTTCAAGCACTGTGATGCACAATTCCTTGTTTCTTCAAGGAGCCTCATAAGCTACCACAAATGTGCTGGATGAAGAGAGGTGACTGAAGTCACCAAAGTAATCCACTAGTCAATTCAGAATGGATTCCATGATGTTTGAATGAAACACTGATGTTTCCTCAAAGAGAATTTACTTTGATAGAGTTTATACACATGTGCAATGTTCAGAGACCCTTCAGAGCCAGAATGTCAGCAGGAACCTGCTCCCTTATCTCAAGACACAAGTTAGTAGATCACAATGACTTCAACTGGCTCAGGCCAGATGTACTTAGACACATTTCACCCCAGTTTCACTGCTATCTAAACATAAGGACAAGAAATAATTAACATTAACTTGACAGTTAATTTAAAAACCTTACAGCCAGTTCCTTAAGTACAATAAGTGCAAACAATGGATTACTCTTTGAGGTGGAATGGCTGCACATTTGCCCTCAGAGATCACTGTAAAAGGATGGTAGGTTGTTTTATTTTCACCTTCATTCTTCTGCATTCTATAAAGACTCAACAAAAAAACAGTGCTAATGTTTTGCCTCATAGCTGACTTTTTAGTAATCTGGAAAAAGCATTTTCTGTGTCTCCAGAGAAAACATCTAAGTGTCTAAATATCAGTTCACTCCATCTTCTGCTTCTTTCTGAAGCAAATAAATGTCTTTAAGATAAAATGATTTGCAAAGATGATTGTAATAAATAAACCAAAACAAATAAATAACAGATATTTTCCATTTATGTTTTACAGAATACAACTTAGGCTCCACAACCGAGTAAACGCATGCAAAATAAATAAATAAATAAATAAATAAAAATACAGCCTGCAGCAGTCAATTTTGAAAAAAAAAAATCCTTTGGTACCATCTGAAAAAAAGAATAGTTCACTCAGTTTAGTCTCAACCCACCAAAAATACTGCTGGTTTTTTTCTTATTGCTTTTAGAGTATTTTAAGACCTTGATTTATAGTGAAGCCCATAAAAACCCAAAAGCCCATTTCTTTTATATTTTTGTTAAGGAGAAGGCAGAGTTGTGGCGGCGGGGTGGGGGGGGGGAGAGGATGTAGGGGAATGAAAGCACAATTTCAAGAGCACAGTTATGCAGTACTATTGTTGAATATCAGAGGGAAAACGTAGTTTATGAGAGGCCACAGAGCCACTGAAAAGACAGTAAGATTTCACATGAGCAAGTAATCAGAGTAGGATCATCGCTCTGATGGTGACAGTTTGGCCCCTCCTGGATAACACTCACTTGGAAGAGAAAATCTAAATGAAAGAACTGTTGCATACAAAAATATGGCAGCAGAATTTAGAAGAAAAGTTTTAGAGTAGTCCTCATAAAGGTGACACTGAAAAGCTTCAGTGTATAAATAAATGCTTTTATTTCAGTGTTTAAGTGTTGGCTGTTTCTATAGCATGATTATTTGTATAATTGCTTCATGTACCTGGTACTAATTCATCTTCATAGCATATTGACCTTGTATCACTTTAAACTTTGCACAGCCATTAAAAGATTATGATACCACTTTGTAAACCAGCTTTTCTTTAGATTTTTATCTTCCAAACAGGCTTTTGTTTTTCATTATTTGCACCTCAAGGTATTTCTGTCTATTTGTCCCTCTGTCCAAATACACTAAAGGCTTCTCAATCTGGCTGTTGTTTTCACTGTCTAAAAACAGGTGTAGAAGGATAGTAAATCCAAGCCAACAGCAACATTCAGGACTAATTTTCATTCAAAGGCAGAACATATTTTCCAATTGTTGAACATCAGTTTGAAGGCAGCAGGAATATGTTAAAATCTGAACACTCTAGGGATGAATGCCAGTGCCAGAACTCCTCTCCTACACAAAAGCAAACCTGTACTTTTAAAGACTTCTGAAAAAAATCTGACTTATTTTCACTTTTTCTCTATATTCTATTTCCAAGCACTGCTTTCACTCTGCAGTAAAAAAAACAAAAACAAAAACAAAAAAAAAACTTTTGAAAGTAAATGGATTCTTTTGTTGTTCTTCTGGCAGCATCTTGCATTTATTTTATATTCCATTATGAAAACAAAATAAAATAAAACAAAACAGGAGCAGTTCTTGCTTAAACAGCCTTTCTTTTTGTCTCACCTCCTTATTGGTCTCTCCAGTTCCCACACTGCCATTCTATAAAACCATCTGTAGGTCCTAGCTACAGTGAAGAAAGCTTTTTTTTTTTTTTTTTTTTTTAGCCTAATTTTAATCTGGATCAGTTCTTCACTCCATTTTTAAAATTAGATCCATAAATAGAAATTGTGAAACTGAAGAGGAAATGTGGGATTTCAAAAAAGTGGCTGGTGAAGACATTTTTCCATGTCCTTCCCACTTCAGATAAATGCAGACTTTGCAATTTCTTTCAACTATAATAATACATTAAAAATGCTACTATATAAAATTATTTGATTAACATGATGTGTCCCTTTGTGTGCCTCAGAGAATACAAATGAGAAAAGCAGTAAAATTATCTCAGAACAAGTTGATTTACAGTCAATATATACTGTTTGTAGAGTTCATGTGGATCAACATTATCATTTGCTACTTTCTACTTCACTAACTCAGATGGAAGTAAAAGGCAAAGATCATAAAGCAGCAGTATTACTATTTTAAGACATATTTCTCCTGACACCCCAAAAGAATGATGAAACATTGAGACATTTGCAAAAGAACTGTTTCATGTTGCAATAGGAGAATGTTAGAAACAGGATATGATTTGGATAATTTAACAGTTGCCAAAAAATATGATTAAAAATATATTCATTTGAAGACAGTTCTAGTTCAAGTTTCTAAATGTATTTATCCTTGCTTTTAGCTTCTCACATATGACATCTCTTTGGGCCAAGAGGAGGAGATTTTACCAACAACCAGTTAGTCCTAAATGGTGTGAAATATGAGATAGAGATATCTTGTAATAGTGGGTAATGCTAACTGTAAAAATATGAGCTGTAAAATTTAATCTTAAATTACTTTATACTGCTAATATTTAAGCTAATTCATTACAGCTGCACAGTTCTGGCACAGATCACCTTGTCAGACTGAGCCATTAACTCCTCACTCTCTTAGTCATACATGTAGAAAGATTGCATCAACCAACCTCATGAAGGAGATGTGGCTAAAAAAGTGCAGAGAGAGCTCTATTTGTTCTCATCAAAGTGAACTCTTACTAAGTCCTACTTAACTGAAGTTGAGAAGAAACTCTGACTTGTATCTCCGTAGGGATTATTCACTTTCTATCAGCAAGACAAGGAAAGCACATTTGACGTCAGTAAAAGAGTGTCACTAATGGTACAATTACTTTAACTCACGGTGCTACAGATTAAGTGGATGAATTCATGTTCCAAAAAATATAGCCATTCCACTATTGGTGATGGTCTTGTGCTCAAGGCATGGGATTTGCAGCAGAAATCCACAGCCCCTCTCCTGCTGATGATAAAACAGATGCCCTGCTCAAGAGGAAAAGGAGAGCCAACTCACTAACCATCTCCCACACTCTAAGTGTTCTTCTGTAGCACAATAAAGGGGGGGAAAAAGTGGGCTTGAACCCATTTTGTGTAAAAATTACATGGAAGAACTCCTCAATGAGAGCTCGTCAAAGTCATAATAGAAACTGTTGGATCACTATTTTGAATGCACGAATAACTACAGACATGGCAATTAACAGAAAATGAGATAAAGGAGTACCCCAAAATTAGTTCATATGGAATTACCTGGAGTACTCTGTAATGCGCTGCCAGATTTGAGATCAGCAGCTCCTTAAAACAAATGGAATGTCATGAGGTAAACTATTTAATTTCAGTAAAATATTTAATATAACAAGAACTTGTTCTATAAATGGAAGAGATGAGGATTAGTACAGGAAATATCAAATGCCAAAGGACCTCACTAGAGAACAGATGATGACAGGTCATCCTGAACAAACAGCTGTACTGGAACAAGATCAATAGCTGGGTTCTCCAAATTTTCTTTTAGGATCAATCTTATTTAATAATTTTACAGCTAAACTTGGCACAAAAATGTTGGATACTAATTGCGTTTCTTCATAATAAAATATTGAACAGAATAACAGCAGGAGATATGGAGATATAATACAGGAAAACATAGATGGCATTGTGGATGAGGCACAGGTATAAGATGAAATGATATATTAGAAGTGCAAAATTTTACAAGCTATTAACAATACTTTATTTCTATTCTCACTTCTAATGGAACAGAAAAATAGAAGTCTAGTAGTGTATTACAGATGAATTTAAGATTCTCTGTGTAAGACTGATTTTTAGATAGTTTGTAACATAGTCATGCAAAAGACAAATGCAAATGTATGACATGAGGTATTTCCAGCAAAAATTGAGAAATGGTAATACAGCCACTTAACTGATGAGACCTTAAGTCTTAATTTTGCTCATACCTCTGATAAAAGCCATCTTTACAACTTAAAATAATTTCTCTTAGATCAAATGAGGAGAAGGACTGATGAAGTGACCAAAGGAACACAGAGTGCATGGAGAACAATGATGTTCTCCTTAGCCATGGTGTTTCACTGTAGAAAAATGGCTAAAAAGGAATTAAGTTTGCTCACTGCTGTCTTAAGAGAGAAGGACTAGCGCATAATAAAGAAATAAAATACGGTCCAAGCAGATGAGTACAAATTGACTGTGATCAATTCTGAGAAAGGAATTAGAAGACAGGTTTTAGGAAAGGCAGAAATGATGGCTAAGTGTCTGCAGTGCTCAATAAACACACAGATTTTTTATTATTTATTTATTTACTTACTTTGGTGAGAGAGCACAGCAAAAATCCTACAAACTTCATTGCCTCAAAGCAGTTGATCAAATATCCACACCATTCAAAGAAGTGTAAAGCGGTAACAGAAGCAGTGATATTGTCTGTTTTACAAATCAATAAACCTTCTCAATCATTATGTGGAGATCTTTCAGTCAAACTGATGAAGATTAATTCTGGTTCTTTATTCTAATACCTCTGATACTTCATTTTAATAATAAATTATTTTAGCTGGAGCACATTCTCATGTTGTTGTTTTAATTAACTCCTATTTCTATCAAACAAAAAAGCTCCATCCATGATGACATTTCAGATCTCCTAAAACTCCTTTGTTTCCCCTTTCACCCCTCCTCATGCTATGTATGAGAAGTATAAATATTTTGAAGAGTTGGCTCCCTGTTATCAATTAATTCACACCAAATATAGCCACAGACAGTCAGGCTGCATTTTGTATTACTCTCAGTAAACAATGACGGCAGTGGAACAAATGGAGCCCATCCATTTACTTTGGTTTCAGTTCATGACTTCAGAGTGAGATAGATCAGAATGTCAGAAATACAGATGAGCATTCTGCCCCTAGTTTTTTTACTACCACTTACAAACTCTGACAAACAGGTTTTTATTCACAGATCATCTCCCCAGTGAAAATCTTGCTACAGATCCAATGAACAAAAAAGTAACTGGCTTTAATTTATAGCTATTATGAACTGTGTTGTTATTTAGCAGAGGAAGGGGGTAAATCCAGATACAGAACAAAAGTGCAACAGAAAATGTATTTCAGTATCTCATAATAATGTTTAGCAGATAATTACTGTCATCCAAAGAGACCTTATTTTTAGTCTTCAGATCTTTACAAGGAGTCAGAGACTGTCCATGGATTTCTAACGGCCCTACCAATTGTCTAATGATAACCAGCCTACGGAAATGTTAAAAAGCCAGTCTGAGTCATTCAGTACCCTTTGTAACTGGTGTGGATGAGCTACAGTATCCTTGATCCTGTGCCTATTATTCTGCCCTTTCTTGATAGTACTACTAGTCATTGAAGCTTTTTTTTCGTAATGAACTGAAGAATTTAGTCTGCAGGAGCACTGTACTATGGTTCATAATTGAGATGCTTCCCCATACTTTATATTATTTTGATCATGCTTAGCTACACAAGGGCAATAGTCAAGTTAGCTTAATAATAGCCAGAAGAAATGCCTCTAATCCAATTGGTCACAGGGCACATATCACCAAAACCAATTTCTTTATAATTAAAAGGTGCTTGCAGGCACAGTGAAAGCTTGGAAGTTGCCCAGGGATTTTGGGGGAAGTGTGGGGATTTTTTTCCTATAGACAGCAACCATACTGAAGCAATTTCTGAAACACACTGATAAGCTTTGCCTTTGAATTTACATTAAAGAGCTCAATAGTCACTACCTGTGAGAACAGCTCATGCTTCTAAACTGACTTGTGTCCTGTAGAGATTATGGACACAAGGGCTCCAGGAGATTAGCATGTCACTTGGTTTAAGTGACACCCAATCCATTTTATTGACATGGCCTCTATCCTGCAAAACAAGCACTTTTTAAGTGAAACATAATGAAAATTCTGTGTTGCTTTATGGGCCAGTGTATAATGGCTTTTCATAGGCAATTGGTAGCCACTCTTGGCAGGTCTGTAAACAAAACCAACAGCACTTGTTAGAGATGCCTTGTCAGTACATGTCACTGCACACTAACACACTGAAGCATGCCCAAAGGAACACTGCATTGGTTTTTAATTTTACTGAATCATGGCACAGACCAAGGACTTGAAACTTCATTGCACCAGGCAAATTATTGCATTGTATTGTTACAATTATTATTTCAGTAAGGTAATGAATCAAAAGGCCACAGGGGTCCTCAACTTGATTTCCTAATTATTTTCAGCAATGTGAATGTGGACCTTTACAGCAGGAAGAAAATCAGTGTAGGTAAAGAGTTCTCTCACCTTCTGTTTTAATACTATTCCAGACATGAGGTACAGTTTGGATGCTCCACTTGCTGCTGAGGAGCTACATCATGAGAATGAAAATAATTATTGAATGGAAATTGTGCACCAGCTTTGAAGACTGCCTGCAAGCTACCTGGCCTCCTCTATCCTGAAGAAATAAGCTTTTACTAATACTTTGGAAAACAAATTTTTCATTCTTTTCCTTTTCAACTGTAATATGTCAAGGTTGACACAATGCATGAAACTATGCTACACTGTTGACAAGAGAAAATACACAAATACACACAGAGAAAATTATCATTGGAAAGTTCTTTACCAAAAACATTAACTACGGTGGACTAAAATGTAGTGACATACATTAATACAAAACAAAAGCAATGCAATACATTTTTTGCTCGACAATTTAAGTAGAAGTACAAAATTATTAAATATGAAGACAAAAAATGAGCATAGGTGGTATCTTTCAAAATATCTGTCTTCGCAGAATCATAGATTAGCCTGGGTTGAAAAGGACCTCAAAGATCATCTAGTTTCCACCCCCCTGCCATGGGCAGGGTTGCCAACTACTAGACCAGGCTGCCCAGAGCCGAATGCCTCCAGGGATGGGGCATCCACAACCTCTCTGGGCAACCTGTTCAAGCATGTCACCACCCTCTCAGTGAAAAACTTCCTCCTAATATCTAACCTAAACCTCCCATCTTAGTTTAAAAGCATTCCCCCTTTTCCTATCACTATCAACCATCTTAAATCATCAGGAGTGACTTTGCTTGTTTCTTGTTGTGAAGCAAAATGGAAATCTTCATATTGGCTACCTAATTCATAGGCACGTTTTAAAATCCAGGATATGCAAGTGGATTTCTTCCAGTCTTGGAAATAATATGAGTGGTGTCTCAGATTATCACCAAGCCACTGCAAACAGTGTCCCTGTGAGGAGCAGGAAGATATCTTGTGCCAGCCTGAAAGGAGGCTGTGTGCTTAGCATGAGCATCTCAAAGTAGGAAGTACTCCAACCAATCTATCAGAAGCAAAAGAAAGTTAATAAAATATAAAATTGTTTTATCTAATTATTATTTTATTTTAGAGCTTCCCTGATTCCCTGCACTTCTTACCTGAAGTTTGCAGTGGTAGAGGAAGCATGCATGTGGTACAATTCTATCTTGATCAAAAATGTTTGCGTGACTTTTCTGAAAGACTCCCACTCTGCTTTTACTAACTAAAGTCTTCATTAGCAATCAAACTTGAAGAAATCCAGAGCTGGCCTTCCTCATGATTTTCCGAAGGAGAAGTTTTAACAGAGCCTCAAAACTTAGCAAGCCTCTCACAAGAAATTGAGTGAAATGCTTGCAAACCGAAAAGTAAGGCCATATAACTTCAAGCTAACATTTTTAGCATTTGCTTTGGTTCTCCTTAATCTTTTTTGACACTGCATCTTCTTGTTGGATGATTCTATAAGGTATTGCAAATAACTCCAGAATAGGCATTAAAAGACAAAATTATGGAGGAAAATTTGAGTATGTGATTGACGTGCGGGAATCATTCTTCCAAGGCAATATTACTTCTAACTTTTCAATGCCATGAGATTCCTAACATAGATGACCAAAATATTTACAATGAATGCAAATAATGTAAATGTAAATATCTGGATTACAGAATTCCTTCTGCTTTTGAGAGCCACTGAGTGAGGCTTCCTGAAGGCTGATTAAAAACAACCCTAACTTTCTCAAAGGGTATGAAAAGTACGATTGTTGTTGCATGTGAAGGTCAGCCTACTGCACTTCCTAGCTGCTTGGTATTCAGGATCTTTAGTTCACGGCAAAATGTCTTCCCTTGGTTGAGCCAGCTCGCTGTCACTACATTTGTTGTGGTTGAATTCATGTTTGCTTCATTGCTTCTGTTCTTATTTGAAAGAGTGGAATATATCTCTTCAGGGACACTGAACAATGAAAATCCTGCTTTATGGAGAGGTCAGAGATAAAAATTTAAGTAAATAAGAACTAACAGGAAAAGATGTTCTTTTTCTTATCTCAGTTCTATGTAATTTCCTCACTATGCTGCATGCTTTGTGGTATTTATTATTCTTTGTCACAGTTATTTAATAACAGAATGCTTGTCCTTCTTGGACAACTAGAATGAACATTTTTATCTGTACAACCATTGTTGCAGCATTTGTGTTGTATAAAAATATCTATTTCCTGAACAGTAGTTCCTCTGACTTAGAATAAACTTATGTTTGAATAGAACATCAGAGCACCCCTCTCATGCATTACTCAAAAGATAGCATCACAGAATCATTTACAGGCTATAGATTTAAAAAAGAAAAAAAATCAGTTAAATGTCACAGTATGTTTAAGCCAGTAAGACTTTCAAGCACAGTGCTGGCAGAATTCTCTGCACTTTTTGAAGCGTGAATCCTTAAAGGAATGCTTCTCTGATGACATTTGACACATTCCTAAGGCAGAAACAAGAAAAGAAGGAAAACAAGGAAGGAGAAAGGAAGGAAGAAAGGAGAAGGATGGGAATGAAGGAAAAGGAGAGGAATGGGGGTTGAGGGGAAGGAAGGAAAGGCAGAAGAAGAATTAGAAAAGTGGTCTGGAGTCTCGTTAAGACAATATTGGTAAAAACTTTAGATGAATCATAGCAAAATAATGAAGTAAATTTCTATTTGTGGTTTGTATCTTCCAGATCCAGGATTTGTCATTATCGGAAAACTTTCCTAAAAAGATGACTTAATCTTGTTTTTCAACAGCACAACCTCTTAGATCAGGCTCATGATAGCAGGTTTTCTGACTAGTACCCGAGCTTCAATAAAATTGTATGCTATGTCATGTGATCAACTGCCTTATCACAGAATCACAGAATTGTAGGGGCTTATATGTAGAATCTAGTGAACTTGTACTGTGTATTACTACTTGTGATCACCAGGCTTCTCTGATGACCAGTTACACATGAGTAACAGGTAAATATCATTCCCTTTTGAGTTATGTTTTCTTTGATCATTCTGCTTTCATTCTAGTACAGCTATGCAAACGAATACACCTATGCACACATGCATTTCTTTATTTTTGGCCAAGGTGAGAGTAGATGATAGAATTGCACTTGCTAGCTGAACAGTCTAAATTCATGTTTTCTTGCATCATATTGACACTATTTTCAAAAAATACATGAACTGTATTATTTTTAAAAAATCAAAATTCTAACAGAGAACATCTGTTAGTTACAGAAGAGTAAATATAAAAATGCAACTTTAACTCAAATATTGATATTTACTGTTTGTAAACCATCTTCAAAATTCTCAATAATGATATAGAGAGTTATAAAAATGATTATAGTTCCCACACTTGACTTTACTATATCATATTCCAACACAATAGATCACTTAGAAGACTTTTCTCACTGTATTTCCTAGAGTGCATGGTACGTGTTGGTCAAGAGAAAAAAAACAATACAATATACTTTTCAAATCATGCAAATAAATATGCATGAAATTAGATGAAATAATCATCGTTCATAACATTAAGAACAAAAGTTTTGTACTGATGATGACACAAATATTGAAAGTTTGCCTTTAAAATACATCCTGCAAGTTCAGTTCAGAACCTGACATATTATATACTAAAATCATGGAAATATACTCAATAAAATAGCAAACACCATATTTTCAAGTGTGTGACTGATATGTTTCTTAATAAAAATGTATTCATTCTGTTGAGAAACTGCAAGGAACAAAAGGAGATATTTATTCAAAGCTCTCAAGGACAATTTATTTTTGTGTGGTATATACATTGTCCTTTGTAGTATCTTCTGTGTATTTTTGAGATTACTTTAAAAGGATTCCTTGTAGCCTGGGACAAGTGTAACAACTCTGCCTTGCAAATACTTTTACTTACTGAAAATAAAATACACACATATATACAAACAAAAATAATAAAAAAATAACAAAATAAATAACAAAACCTAGCTTGTCGTTGGCTCCCAAATAAAGAGATTTTGTAGTTATAAATTAAACGTTATATTAATCTCTCCATTTACCACAGTCATACAAAATAGATAGACTGCCTGTGTAAATAAGAAGCTTAAGAGCAATGAATATTAGAAAGCAGTAATAAACTTCGAAAGCTAATGCTCCTGAAATTTACATGACAATTTGAAATCCGTCTCCACAGATATTAGGTCATTTTGTAATACTAAAAAAGTAGGATTTGGGTAAAATGTTATTGAACCCTTCGTGTTAAGATTGAAGCAATAATAGCCACAGAAGGCTCAGAAAATCTCAGCTTTGAAAAGCATTAATAAAGGGCCAGAGACCTTACTGTGCTACGTTGCATTCTTTTACACTGTAATTATTAGAAGCTTTGTTCACTTACTCTGGCATTCCATTTCTCCCCACAACGACTTCCCTTTGAAGGACCAAAT
This sequence comes from Alectoris magna, assembly GCA_030625065.1. Classification (NCBI taxonomy): domain Eukaryota; kingdom Metazoa; phylum Chordata; class Aves; order Galliformes; family Phasianidae; genus Alectoris; species Alectoris magna. The sequence continues at coordinate 29,655,292 of CM060563.1, read as the reverse complement.
ACACACTTTGTATTATGTGGGAATTATAAAGCATTATAAATTATAAAGTAGCTGTTATTCATGAAACTATTATCCAGATATATTTGGCAACTATCTATTTCTTTGATCAATACCATAAATGTAAATTCTGCTCTGAAATAACCTCTTTAGGAATGAAGGAGAGCTCATTTGCAAGGCTGCATTACAAGATCACATCAACAAAAAATCATAGCTACCTAGCAATATCTACATTGTAAAAGACTCTTTTTCTAAGTCATTGCCAGGTGAACTGCATAAGACCTTATAAATTAATTGCAAAGAATTTTGATCCTCCTCCACCCCAACCTATTATAACACAGCAAATCACTTCTTTGTGTCATGGCAACTCTTCTACAAAGGGTTCAACGTCTACATACCAAAATCCTCCTTGACTTTACACAAGGAATACAGAACACGGCTGATGGAGTTGAAGAGGATCCATTTGATCCATTTGAGAATATGGCATCTCTGAGAGCCAGCCTCATCTTTTTGGAAATACAGGACTGTGGAAGCCATTACATCAAGTCACTACTTCACTCAGGGACAGCTTTTCCAGATGTCTGAGCTGGGGTAGTTCAAAGAAAGGTAATAAGGTGGACAGAAGGATGGCGATGAGGTGTGCAAAGTCAAAATATGGTAATGAATAAATAGGATTCAGTTTTTGTTTTCAAAATCAGTTCTTACAGCTATAATCCAGAAGCAAACTTAACACCTTAATGATGTGAACAGGAATTCATTACAGGAGTAAAAAGAGGGTGGAGTGACTAGTATATATTCCTGCAGTTATCTAGCACACATGGAAAATTACTCTGCTTGGTCTGAAACATAAACATGAGTGCAACAGTGTCAAAAGATAAGAAAGGCTCTTCATCAAATGTATGCTTAAGAATGGTCTAGATATTTCTCTAAAAATCCATTGCAGAAAGGAAAAGAAGCATTAGCCAGAAAATCATTACAGAATATGCAGTTATTCCAAACTACTGAGATTTTTCCTCTTTAGTAATTTTTTGTTCTTCCATGGAGTGAACAGAATGCACTACAAGGAATAGACATAGGAGAAATTATTATTTTTTTAAGGTCTCTTTTTTCAGCAATTAAGCATCAATAGCTTAGTGATGCCAAATGGCAAACATCCTCATCTTACATGAAGTAACATACAGATTTCTTACCAGAAACAAGTCCACATATCGATCCCACAATTCCTTAAAAACTGTGCAAGAAGGAAGCAAATGAGATGGGAAAAAAATGTTGTTAGAATTTACAATAGTATCAAAAATACTGTAAGCAGCTTCATGAATTTACAGTTTATTATTTATTTATTATTACAAATAAAAAGTTACTAACTGGTCCGTATAAACTGCTTTTAAATGTCAGCCTTCATTAAGATTCAGTCTAGCTTGAATCAACTTACTGAGCCATCTGCTTTTCCAAGGGAGAATTCCAGTAGAAGAAATATTTTCGCAAGATTTGCAGCATGCCAAAATAGTGAAATAGTGGGAATCTTACGTGGAGCTTAATATAGCCTTGCTCCTACTCTCACAAGTCTTTCACAGTGAGGTAAAACCAAGAGGAGCCCAGCAATGCAGCAGCAGGCAGCACGGGGAATATGGGAGCTGTATTGCCACAAGACAGATTATTTGAAGGAGAGCTCCTACGCTTCAGTTATTGTATGGGAACTACTGAGTCACAGCCTGAACCACTGATTAAGCATCTGGGAGAAGGACCCAGTCAGGCCTGGGAGCACTTGTGAAGGCACCTGTGTGACCGGAAGGTGAGAAGCTTTCCCCTGAGAACCTAGAATCTTCTGATATAGGTGAGCAAGCTTCTTCCTTTCCTTTATAGCACCTTTTTATTGCTCTGGTCTTTCCATCATCACACTTTCGTTCTAACACCTTTCCCATTGTATTGATCTATCTAATTGCTACAGTTATCCTTAGTTGAGGAGTTTGGTAAAATAATCTCAGCTTTGTGTCTGTGTTAACACGGTATCTAGACAAAACTGCTGAGAAGGACATTGCAGAGTTGCAGGCAACCTTTTCTTCTACTCCTTTCAGAAAAGTGGTCTGCAGAAGCTATTGATTTCTGGTATATTCTTATAAACTTCCACACATCACTTGTCAAGAAATAAAAAGACAAGAATTAATCTTCACTGGGATTTCCAGATAATATTAAATGCAATTTAAAACAGCATTTGGACACCCGCTTGAACTTAATACAGTATTAAAGTGCTATGTGAGAACTTGTCACTAATGGAGTGATAAAAGTGGTGTACTGGAAGTGGAAGGAAAAACAGAGAGAGGAAGGAGATGAAACAGGAGCAGTAAGCACGGATTGAGATATTCTGAAGCAACTTCAACCATCTGTAGTGAAAACCTTCTGATAACTTAAACTGGAGTAAGTTAAATAAGGTATGTCGCTTTTACTTCTTTGTGTCAATCAATCCAGAATGTCCTGAATTGTAAGAAAATGATTCAGGATGGAGATTTCTTTTGCACATTACAACAGACACGCATCCCAGAAAGAATTAAAACCTGGGAGTTTCAAATAGCTTGACTCTGTTTCTACAGGATGCTTACAAATGATCATTTTATATTATTCTCAAATACTTGCACATTGCATTCTGTAAATACATTAAAAGTGTACTAAATTTACCAGTTAATCCTTCAGTAAAGTAAATCCTTCAGAATATTCTCAGAAGGTCTATCAGAAAAATCTAGAGTAACATCCAAAGCAAATTTATTAATAAAAATTCTAGTTGCTTTTTAGTGTTTCATTTTATAATGGGAGGCTGTTTTTAATTGGATGTTTGTCCAAAACAAAGATGATCAGGATCCAACTCCTTTCACATTACCAAAAACTCCAAAGAGGGAATGAGTCTGGGGCCTCACGCTGCTAGAGAACATCTTACTTAGATTACTGCTATCACAACTCGGTGTAATTGCAAATTGAACCAAGAAGATGAAAAGCAAGCAGAGGTAGAAGAAACTCACTAAAAGCTGAGAAGGAAACAAACAGGATGTAATGATGGCTCACAAAATCACATTCTTCCCACAAATGAGATCTAGATACTAAGGTCATTTTTCACTGACAGTTCTTTACCCCAGTAGTGGTAATATAAAAAGTTGTAGAGGATAACTGCACATGCCATGGAAATGTACGTTGAGAAGTTGCAAGGTATCATTAAATAATCATTAAATTTGAAATAGAAAAACTGTTGGAATGATTAAAACTTTATATCAGAATGCAATACTCTTTTTTCAGTTCTCTGCCTTCTACTGCATTGATATTTGCTCCTAGAAAGAGTGAGAGATAGAGAATTTAGTCTATCCTTAAAAAAAATCCCAGTAAATTAAACTCATATGAATTAGCACGGGTTCTGAAAGTTTTGATGTTTTCCATGGAAGTTACAGTGTGAATATACTCATAAAAATGTCTTACATATATAATTTAACAAAAAACAACAACAAAAAAAAGACAATAAAAATGAAGTTAAATATTGCAACCTCATACATTTCTAGTTGTCACACTTCTATTTTCAAAAGTATTCTTGGATCATTTTAATGGAGTAGAATATTTGCAGAGAGAAAGACTAAGCCAACATATGCTTTCCAGTAATTCTAAAATCTCAAGCCCAGACTACCCCTCCTTGTGCAAAAATAAACATAGAGCAGACTACTCCCAGCACATGGAAGTGCAGTCAGGACAGAAATGGATTTTTGTCATATTCCTCTTAAAACTAATAGAAAATTTTACTGAGGTCCAAGTCTCCAGTCCAAGATCTCAAGAGAGTAACAGTTTTGCCTTTTGCTTCTGACTTTTGCTTTGGCTAAGTCTTCCTTAGCATGAAGGTCCATCTTACTTTACATGAAGGTATAAGGAAAAAAAGACTCTGTTGGATTATATCACCTAGAAAGTCACTTGTTCAAGAGGAATTCTCAGCTGAAACTTCAGGTCAATTTTCTACCTGATTCACAGATGATTAAAAATTACCAGAAAAGATTTGGTGTGAATTGTCACATATATAGGAAAGAAGGTGAAAAGTGCATGAAAAAGAATATATGACACTAAGGAGTTCTACTTTTTCATAGATTCTAGGAAAATGTAAGTGAAGTTCAGTACTGAATAAAGGAAATTCAGTCTATAATTTCACTATAAAATTGAATGCTAACGGAATCACAGGCTCATTACAGAAATTGGCATTTCATAAGCTTTCCTTTCATTTATGATTTTGGTAAACAATGGTCTTACCCAACTCCAGCTAAAAATGGGGGGTTTTGTCAAGAGACCTTAGCTGAGACCTCTAATGATTTTTTTTCTTGCAGTATGCATAGTGACATTTCATACTATAGGTGCAATTGCTAAATGATGGATTCATAAATTTAAAACTGTGTATTAGAAATAAATGACGACAAATGTTTCTCTGAGAAAAAAAAAAATCTTTCAAATGAAGATCTGAGAAGCCAAACTTCTGCTATTCTACATTCAGAAAAGAACAGGCATTAGACAGAATGCAATTCCACAGGACAATGAGGGAGCAGAAAACGAAAACCCTAAGTCATAGTGTATCAGGGAGTTCAAAAAAGTAACATCCGTATCTCTGACAGAAGCAGTTTCGGTTCAGCCAGGTTGCCTGAACAGAGTTGAGTCAGTCTACTGGATCTGGCTGCTCTGGACCCAATGATCTGTTGCACAGCTGATTCTCAGTAAACTGTGCCCTAAGAGGGTTTATTAGCTATGTGTAAATGCAGCTCAAATTCACAAAATTATTTTGGGCTGAGAACAATTGGCTTATTTAAAGCCTAATGTGTTTGAGTGTGCACAGAAGAGTTCTCCAGCTGACCCCTCTGTGAGGATCATCCCATTTCTAATGTGGAATATTAGCCCTGACTCACCTCCAGCCATTACAGACTCAGACTCCTAAGGAACCACTTGTTTATGTTTGTTTAGGCAAGAGATTAGATTAGATAAGACATAATCTGAACCAGTGTTGGTTACACAGGCTTGACTTAATTACACCTTCTGCAGCCACTATCTGAAGACAGGTACCTTATCGCTGGAAACATACGAGCATGTTCAGACGGTCTTAAGTAATAATTTCAGTGGCTCAAGGGATTGTGTGGATTTCTTCGCCTTCCTGACGAGATAAATTCACAATTCAGGTGACTCGGAGTTTAGTCTGACACCTTACATATTTCCCAAAGGCTTTGTTTCTTACCAGATTGGATATTCATGGCTGGTGATCAGAGAGGGGAAGTTGCTAGGAATAATCTTGGACACAATTCCTGAGGTACTTGTTCTAACCCAGCTGTCATCCAAATCCCACCACTCTCTCAACTTCACTACACTGCAAAAATTTAAATATTTGTGAATAAAGAATGCCTCTTCTAATGATAAGAAAATGCCTAAAATGCATTACTTGGAATAACATCTCTTCCCGCAAAGCTGTGGATATAGTTATGCACGCACTGCTAGTAAGTGATGGTTACAAGTTTGTAATTTGAAAGTGTGACAACTTAACAAATGGGTATTTCTACAAGCCTTAAAATACCATAGGGAGCTTAACTCCAACACTGAAATTTCTAATATTTATCTATGCAAAGTTCCTTAACCTATTTAAAGGTATATCTTAGGAAATGTGTACATCATTAAAATATAGAACATACTGACAAATGCTAGAAGCACCAAGACGTTTAAAGGTCTGCCTTTATTTCTCTCTCTGACTGTTTCTTTGTGAGTCAATGCTGTTGAAACTTAAAAGGCCTAAAGCTTTACATTAACTCTGTGGGAATGTTGCAACATGGTGTTAGGTTAACCTGCTTAGCTTTACATGACCTGAGATATTAAAAAATATCCTTACTCTGAAGGGCTGACAGGCAATAACTCAGCATCACAACAATTTTGAAGGCAGTACCACTGAAGTGGTATACGATGTTATTGAATTCTTAGCATAGAGTGGATATTGGTCATGATTTATAATAATTTTAAAATAACACCATTTGCAACAGGATTCTCTTATCTCTGAAAAGCATATCTGAAAGCAGTAGCACATCACAGTTTTGATTTGTATTCTTTTTCCTAGTGCATATGCCAGCTGCATAACAATATACAGAGATTCTGACACATTGCCAGTCCTTACTCCTTCAAGAAGGAACTGTTTTTAATAATGATCGGAAAACTAGCAAATAAACAAACAAACAAAAAGTCAGTCTTTCCTGATCAAAGTAATACACTTACACAAAGGAAGCTCAACCAAAGCTTTAGAAGAACTGCAGGTTTTACACTGATATTTTTTAATTTTTTTCAGAAATCACCTGCTGATATGTCAGTCCGCTCATGCCAAGGACCTTGTGACAGTACTTCAATATTAACAAGCACATCTCAGAACACTTTACCTCAATCCTCAGCATTTCCAAACATTCCTAAACTTCATGGCTCGTTTTAAGCTTTTGATGGATAAGGTAGTTATTTTATCTTTTTTGTTTTGTTTTTATGTTTTAAGTCTATTGGCTAATTATCTTCAAACTGCTGGGAGTCACGCTTGTACCATGCTATGGCACATCAGGTAAATACCTCAGCCTTATTTTCCTGGGCTTATCCTGCACAGTAAGTGACATAAGAGACTGTCACAAGTTTCTCCTCATTATGTTGTGCTTGTAACAGCCAAACTGAGAACATAATACAGCTACTGGCCTAGAGAAATATGGCAGTTTGCTACAATCAAACTTTACATCCACTTTGCAATTGTCTTACAAAGATATAAATTACTACACAAAACAATCATCAGGATGATTTACACTCTCTATTACAGAAAGAAAAACATCATTACTACAGTAAAACTCCATACTTGGTCACACAGAGAAGTGATTCTTTACATCTTCAACATGTGACTTCCTTTGTATTTTGTAAAATTCCAAATATTCTAGGCAAGGATTATGCTCTTCTAACTTTGGAACTCTCAAAATTTACTGTGTTCAATTTTTCAATGGATTTTCAATACATATTAGGAATCAAGAAGTCTTCCTTTTTAGGAAATACTGCATTTGTAGACAGTTTTAAGTGTAAAATAATAATAATAATAATAATAATAATAGTAAAAAAAAAGAGAGAGAAATACAGCTCAATTTAAGCACACCCTTCTTAGAACACAATGCATATATACTGAAAATCTGCTTGCACGTTCCTATGTGAGGAAATAATAGATACCCAGAAATTTGGTTAAGTGAGCCTCTGTCTGTCTTCTATTTTCTTAACAAAGCTGTGTACCTCTAATTGACATGAACAACTGGCAAAATCAAAGCTGCCCTGGCAATTGGATTACATACTACTACAAATCACTGAATCTTTTTGTTTCTGCTTTTTGGCTTCTCCTGTATTCACTAGAATGCTCCGACATCAGATAGTATATCTGCTGGTGTATGGACTTTGCTGGACCTATCAGACAAGATTTTTCCCCATATCCTTTATTCTTCCACCGTGTCTTTGACTGAAGGCAGTTACATTGTGTTAATGTGTGTCACTAGATTTTTCTTTAAGCTCTGGAATTTTGAATGCTTCAAATAATAGACTTACAGAAAGCAAATAAGGACCTTTGGGAAGGTCCTGCTGAAGTGACAAGACTCCTATCTATTTAATTAATTCTTATATTGAATTTGAATGGGATACGTTTAATTTTTCAGTACTTTGCTTCTCACTTGTCAATTATAATGAGTAAAATTTATACTTTGTAGGTACCATCGTTTTAAGTTAGTTTTGTCTGATACATTAAATATCCATACGCTAAATTAACAGAACTCCTTTCATTTCTTATAGGTTACTGAAATATCTTCTTATGAGAGGGTTAGGGCTTTTTTCATATCCATGCTAAGACTGCACTATTAAAGCAGCTCTCCATGAAGAGATTTGCTTTTCTACCAGCTTTTAAGATTATGGGAACAATATGTCCCGATTCAGATACTGTGCTACTTTTTTCCATATTTAAACAAAATTAATGCAACATGTTGGATGGAAATCACTGAAAATGAGCCTACTTCAGGTACCAACTCCCTGCTTACCAAGTCTGTATTCAGAGAGTAAGAATTTTAAACTGAACACCAGGTTGCTCTGTAAGAACTCAAAGCACTGAAATGCAATCTGGGGCACTGGCTTAAATTTTTAAAGTATCCTATAAATTTTGATATCTGTTTGCCTGACAAACTTCATACTTCCTTGCAGAGAACTCAGGAGAGATCTAAGAGCTGAAACTGCTAATTTACATGTGAGGGAAGTGTTAGTAGGATAATATCTTCTCAAAGGGCTTTTTTTTTTAAATACTGTCTTCAACTGAAATGCTGTCACTGACTTCAAATGAGGTCTGGATATCACACTTAAGATCTGAAACACGCCTTCTTAATTTCACTCAGCTCAGATTTGCTGGACTTCTGAGAACATTTCATATCATGTAATTCTTCCTAAGAAATGAAATGAAATGTGAATGGAGGGATATAGCGCCAGAAGGTTTACGAACATCACTCAGGAAGCAATTACCTTAGCAATAAAAAGTCTATTTGATTACTAAGCTGATAGTGCTTTATATCCATTGTATGCATTATGTACTCAAACAAATGAAGAAAGGTTTAAAAAAAAAAAAAAAAAAAAGACCTAGTTATATATGAAGAGAGATTTAGGAATTAGAACGCTTTGTGCATCATTCTCTAAAACTGAGGCAAATGAACCTACCTGCACAGGTCCTGAAGAAACCCTACAAATCCTTGGCAACACACATTCAGATTTTCAGTGCATGATACACCAATGTATCTTGCAGTTTAGGTATCATGGCACTAGTATATACTTGCAGAAGAAGGTCTAAGTCGTTAAAAAAAAATGTATTTCTTGAAGTTGGTATGTATTTTCTGTATTATTTAAGTAACTGAAAGTTAGTAATTTTTCTTCCTTTCCTCTGCTTATGGAAAAAAATGTATGGAGTCAAAATGCACAAATGAAAATTGTGTTATTTTTCTAACTAACCCTCTCTTTGCAAGCTTGCCTGAAATTCATCACTATAAGAATTTAGGGTACATAGAAACACAAAATATTTTTTGCATACAAAGCTTACTAAATCATTCCTTTCTCAAACCTTTCACTGACATTACATATAAGACTGTGCAAAATGCCAGGTCTGGAATTGGTTGAATTGTGCTAGTAAATGGAGTAATTAGTACAGAAAAAAATATTAAAACTTTATCATCACATAATTAAAAACAGCAGATAGTAATGATTCATACAAAGATACATAGTTGGGTATATAGAATAAACCTTTGAAGCTTTTGAAAGACAAAGATGATCCCTCAATTACTGAAATACCATCTAATCAGAACATATAAGTTCATTTGCAAAATATACAGGCACCTGTCATTTCATTCAGTGGTAATTCTCCCATCAGCTTCAACCAGAACTTTATCAATCCCAATGGGCAGCCCGGAGAGATTATCAAGAGAAACCACACCTCGTGTTTGAGTACATACAGTTTTCAATCTTGATTTATGCTACATCAAAATGATTAATGGTAAAGAGTTTATTAATAGGGCAGCTCTCTTTGCTAAGTTGGGCATCTTTCATTAACAGTCCTACATATTGGTTCATTGTGTGAGGAAAATTTCACTTCAACTTTGATAATAACTCATCCTTTTCTTCTTGAAACTTAGCCTGCCATCAGTTTCTCATAACTGTACGGAATGTCTTTATTTTTCTTTGTAGTCAAGTCAGTTAACAAATTTTGAAGGGTATATTGCTTTCTATTTATCAGTTTAATTTGAAGCTACAAGATTCCCTCAGAGAGCTCATCAAAGAATGTAGACATTTCAGTACATTACTGTTTCTTTTTCCCAGTGACAGCAGCTCTAAAAGGTAGTGAACACTATTTACTTAAAAAGAAATGTTTTCCCTTATGCAATTATTACTGGAAGAATCATTAGCCACAATAAAGGTTCAATGAGTCAGTTAAATATACATCTTATTTTATAATTTACACATCTTTTAACACTTTTAGATCCCTTGGGTCATGTTTATGAGACACAAAAAGGACACAGAAAACTAAATAATATTCAATATATAATGAACATGTAAATTAACTGGAAAATTGCTTCCTCTTAATTACCAATTTTTACATAATGACCCAGTATCTCTTTGATCTCTGCTAATACACTAAGAACATACTGCAAATGTTTCTTAAGTGCCAATTATACCTCAGACTTAGTAGACTACTTTTTTTTTTACTTTTTTTTTAAATACGTCAGGATAATTTAGTGTATTCTTCAGGCTAGGATTCAGTTCTGCATTGACTCTATTTTTCTTAATTTATGGTCCCATGTCATCATTTACCAGTTGAATCACAGCACATCTGCCCTTTGTAAACTTTACAAGAAATGCTGCTGTAATATCCAGGTGTACCAGCTTTACAATACTTTGTCTGAAGACAGAGTGGAAAGATTTTTATTACAAAAAAAGTTGAGGGTATCCATTTCCTAAACCACTGATGCAATAAATATTCAGATTATTACATTTATCATTAGTAAAAATCTTTATACCATCTTAAATTTAAATATTATTTACATTTATGTTAATCTTATCATGATGGCTATACTCACTGAACATGAATTAAAGGACAGATTAAAATGGATAAGGCTGAGTTGCATTAGGAGGTGAGCAAGCTGAAAAGACTGGAATACTACTTAGGAAGAGCTGGCGATTAAACTGAACTTATTAGATACCCTTTAAAACATAATTTCCTAATTTCATTTTTTTCTTTCCTATAATTTGTTTCATTTAATATTCATTGGCCTTATTGTTACCATCTTTCATCTACTTTCACATTCGAGGTTCACTGACCATGAGACTATTTTCTATTATTTCATCTATTAAAGGGAATAAATGATTTTTGCACTTTTATTTCTGACAAGTTGCTACTTCCTAAATGTTATGTTAAAAATTTAATGAAATGTGATCAGAATGAGGTCGTACATTGTGCTATTTTACATACAAACCCTGTGCTCAAAGACCTTGATCAGTAAACTGCTAGGTCCAGATGACATATGGTTAATTTGTGAAATATCGTCAATATGTCAATCATATCATATCTGTGTTCTTCTAAAACCTCATTACCTGTGAGTTTAGAAAGGGGAAGGGAATATTTTTCCTTATAATTAAGTTGCCTACCTGATTAATTTAAGCCAGTTGCATTTGCAGATACCTATGCATGGCGTATCAAATAGCTAACTTTCTGTTTAGGTCTTACACCTCTGGGCTACACTGTTGGTCCCTGCATATATGTGGGTCAGCACTGTGAGAGAGGTCCTAAATGAGCTCTGGTCACTTACAGCAGAATTGAACTATTATCTGATAAATCAAGCACACAATGTGACATTCATCTGCTTGAGATCTTTGACCTGATTAATACGACACATTATGATACCTATGAAAAAACATTCGAGATAACACTGCACAAGTTACAATTGATATGTATAGCTGTTTTTTGCAGTGGATTACAAGAAGTTCGTAGACTCATAGAATCACAGAGTCACCAAGGTTGGAAATGACCTCTAAGATCATCCAGTCCAACCATCCACCTATCATCAATATTTTTCACTAAACCATGTCCCTCAGTACAACATTTAATTGTTTCTTGAACACCTCCAGGGACAGTGATTCCACCACCTCCCTGGGCAGTCTGTTCCAGTGCCTGACAATCCTCTTGGAGAAGAAATTTTTCCTAACATCCAACCTGAATCTCCCCCGGTGCAACTTGAAGCCATTTGCTCTAGTTTTATTGCTTGTTACCTGGGAGGTCAACCCACTCCTCACCACTCCCTTCAGATAATTACACAGAGTGATGAGGTCACTCCTGAGCCTCCTTCCCTCCAGACTAAACAATCCCAGTTCCCTCAGCTGCTCCTCATAAGACTTGTACTCCAGACCCCTCACCAGCTTAGTTGCCTTTCTCTGGACAAGCTCCATGGCCTCGATATCTTTCTTGTACTGAGGGGCCCAAAAGTGAACACAGTGCTTCAGGTGCAGCCTCACCAGAGTTGAGTCCAGAGGGATGATCACTTCCCTGCTCCTGCTGGCAACACTATTTCTTATACAGAAGTTACTCCTGAGGAAGCTGTGGCAAGGACTCAGCATTTTTTTTGTGCTTCAATCTCATAAAAAAAGAGACAGAATTTTTCTCTCATAGTTAGATACTTGAGTGGCAATGGCATTTGAGATGAGATTCCTGAAAAATGGAAGTGCTTTCAAAATTTATTTACAGCTTGAAGGTACATTAAATAGTTGTACTGGAAGTGTATTCTGGAAATAAAATCCTATTTCTTTAAATATCTTCACTCAAGAAAACCAAAATTTTCATGGGAAAGATCATTTCTAGTCTCAGGGAATAAAAAAATACAAGAAAGACTTCAAACCTGAAACAAAGCTTTCTGTTTTTCAGGTCTGTTTGATTTAGCTTCTTGTTTTTTGCTTTGATTAAAATTTTACATTTTTGAACTGGGGCTCTTTTCAGAGATAGGAATCTTTTGTTCCAGTGTGGGATAGAACAAGAGTAGAGATGCTCAAACATATTCCAGTCTTCAGGTAGGAACATCTCTGCTTGTATTTGGATAAAAGTATTCTCCAAACAGAGTACATAGCACTGGATAGAATAGCACACCACTTCAGTCATAATGTGATAAAAATAAAACAGTATTACATACTTGAATATAAAAGATTCAAAGTTTCTAAATATATAGATGCTGAATGACACATAAATTCAAATGGGCAGTTTAAGAAGCAGCTAATGCTTTACAGAGCAGCCTGCACATCTGAGGCTAGCCAGGAAGCCCCTACAACAGCAGAAGAAGCAAAGGAGATGTGAGAGGGAGATGTGTAGTGAGCTGTTGGGGATGGAACTGACCACATGATGTAGATAAGCTGACTTTTTGTCTCAATATAAAGGAGATAGGAGGGCATGCACATCTCCCTGCATTAGACAGACCAACAGAGAGCATACAACCTGAATAATTTGCAGGATTTCAAAGAGAGCATTGAGACTGAGCTGTCCTCGACCCACGTCCTCCTTTCCAGCAAGTGGGGAAGGCAACATGGTGATAGGGAGCAGAGGGACCAGCACTAAAGATTACACTGTTTATTGCAATTGTATTGTGCTCAATATAACTTAAATCTGTATTTTCAGTATATTTTGTACTTCTCTGCTTAATCAAAAATCCCACCTAAAATCAAGTATCTTCAGATAAGTACCTTTTGTATTAATTATTATATCCTCTTAACATGGAATATCTAAAAGAACCTTGTCAGAGATGATTGGGCTCTGACATTACTTGCAAAAAAAATGACAAGTAGTAACCAGATAACCAGCCCTGGTAAAAAAAGCAACTTAACTTAACTAACTACTTACTTAGAACAGTAAAAGTAACATACTGAACTGCTATGCTTACTTTAAGTTCAAGAAATTGACCTCTAGCCATATTTTAACCATATATTACAGGTATAACAGACACACTGACTGTCCATTTAGTCCTGAGTCCTTACCCAAGTCCTTCCACTAAAGCACATTTTTCATCAAATATTATCAATTAGATTCCCTCTTCTGCTTCCATTTTTACACCTTTGTGCAGTTTTTTACTTGGAAGAGTATCCTAATAAGGACCAAAATCAAGTAAATCCAAATGTAGAAGTGTAAATCATATTGTCTATGACAACATTATAATGTTTCTTTCTTCCCAATTATCAATTCAGAATGCACGTGAAAACTTGAGGACATACCTGCAAGAATACCAGCTAGCAAGAAAGAACACATGCACATTTTGTTAGGATGATAGGAATCCCAACCATGAATCAAAGCTTGCTCTAAATCAGGTGAAGTTACAATCTTAACCATGTCTCCAGGAAACAACCCATTGGGTCAGTGCTTGTTCTGAAGCACGGTATTATCAGTCTGTTCACTAGGATGTCACACTCTCTTTAAAATGCTGAGTAGCACTCCTATAGCTGTACTTGGAATCCACTCCAGTAAAACTTCATTCATCAGGGTAGTGGTCTTGCCATCAATACTGCCGTGCTTACTAAGTCTTTCAGCAGATTTGTCTTCATCTGTCACTTACTCTGACTTCTTAGCATGCCCAAAATACTCTTTCCAAGGTAAAAGATATACCCGAGCATTTCTGCTCGTTCACTCTGACTACAGTTATTATTGCTCTTCCCATTAATTTCATTGAAAAGGAAAGGGATGTGACTAAACTTGACAGGTTTTCAGTTGGGCTACAAAACAAGGACACTTATGTAGCATAGATTCCTCAGGTTTGTTATACACATTTCATAAGTATCAGACTGAGTATTAAGAGTACACCCTCAGTAAGTTAAAACTGCATTTATAACGCTTGACTCATCACCAGTATTAATTTTCCTTCTCTTTCTATTTTGCACTAAAGAAAATAATGCATATGAAGCATACACTTGAGAAAATAAGAACTCATGAGACATACCTATATGCATACTATTTATTAGGCTAGTCACTAAGCACGATATAAATGGCTGTACTGTATACATATGATATGAGGATGATTGATGTAAACATGATTGTAGGAGGCCACAGTTACTCAGATAAAGAGGGTGTAAACACTAAAAATATGGGTTTTTATTATCATTATTACTTGTAATAGCCTCGTACTTAAGCCTATAGCACTGATTCCTCCTTTCATTTCTTATAACCATTCATTATTAGATTTATTCCAGCCTTCTTCACAGATGGCACTGGAGAGGGATTTTTTAAAATTTTTTATTTTTATTTTTTTCGGAATCATTTGTGGGAGTGTGTATTCATTATTTAGGATTGCTTTAGCAACTATTTCTGTACTGAAACATTCACAGCATATTGCATGACGGAAAAAGAAGGGAATGGCAGTCGCTGGTGAACCTCAGAACACTGCAACTGGCAAATTTGATAATTTCTAAAATGGAGTTTAAACTTCTAAGCAGAAACACACTGACACAGAAGTCTGGCAGTGATCATCTGATTGACTAAATTTGATCTTTTGGTTTTCTAGGATAATATACAGGACAGTATATCATGCAGAATCTCTTTACCTCAGTTGTATCAGTAACTTCCTTTATAGGGTCTTATCTATTTAATCTTTCATTAAAATCATTTCTGAAATTGAGCTTTGCATCTCACAGTGAGACAAGCATTTTCAAATTAGATACTACCATTTGCAAATGTTCTTTATTTTTTATGTGTATATGTTCATCTATTTATCATTCCATATTTTGTGTATAAACGTACTTGGTGATTCTGCATTCCCCCTTTCAACATCTGCAAAAAGCTCTTGGCACTTTGGCTTGTGAATCAGTGCAACAGATTTTAGTGCCATCAGATAGATAAGCATGTACTGCAACATTTTTTTGTTTGTTTGTTTAAGATACTATTGTAACAAGAATTCCAGTCCTTGTCACCCTCTGTATCACTGTAAGAAAGAAGGGGAAGGCACAGCAGTACTTGCGGCCATGATCTTCAAATACATTTAGGGCTGAGAAATTGCTTCAGAGGAAAACAAAGGATTTGATGCTCTATTTCCAATACAGCCTTAACAAACAAGCAACAACAAATTCCATCAAAAGTGAGTAAGTTTATTGGAAAAATCAACTTGTGGACACAATTGTTTCAAAGAGTGAAAATTATGTTCAGCCATGAACTTAAGTACTCTATCTCAGATTCCTTTTAACACTATCATAGTCATGCTTATGGAGAGGATGCCCTTATATTCCTGTATAACATAATCAAAGACCACAGTATAAAGTTTTGATCACCCTTCAAGTAACAAGGCAGGCATGTTTGTATCCACCTAGCGCTCAAAACAGAGACAGCGTAAGATTAAAAAAGGCACCAGCTGTGTTAATATACAGCTCCAATAACTGCTGCAGATAGCATCTACGCTGTATAGATCACTTTTCTTTCTAATTAAATCAGAACTTGAAAGAGCAAGAAATGTTTTATTAAAGCTATTATTTCTATAAATCAAATAGTCTGTGACTATCCTTGTTTCCATGGTGGTATGCCTGTCATAAGGACATTAATTAGATGCAGCTGTTATCATTGGGACCACATACTGCAAACTACCTGTTTGAGGATACAGTGTGCTTTAGATCTGAAAGTTACTCAAGGAAGCTTTCCCATAGTATGAATATCTGAAAGTCATGGGAGTGCTCCCAACTTCTGCTTCTCAGTACATCTTTAGGATAGTTTGTTGAGTTTTCTCAGTGTTTTTCCCTTACTTTCCTCTAGTTCCCACATTCTGATATCTGCTCTCTGCAGACGCAAAATCGTCTTTAACTACTAGTCATTTCACCCACAGATGGAGTTACCTGATGGGCTCTCAGTCTCATATGCTGGACTTTTACTGTCAGATGCTTCCCTTTTGTATCCTCTTTTCAGCATTGTGAACTGGTATTCTTGCATGATAACAATTCTACACCTGTAGCTCACCTACGTATCAGTACCTGAGCACAGGTTCGTTAAGTATGTAGCATTCAGCAGAGTTAAGTACTAGCTCACAGACTATGTCTACCTCACAATGTTGTTTCACACTTTGGTGTGAAAAACAGGGTGTGCTTTTATCTTCTGATAGCAAGGTCAAAATCTTCAGGTTTGAAATAAGGGCATCATATTCTCTAGCACAAAATACAGTACCTTTTCCTCATCTACACAGATTCATCTAATGAGAGGAAAGAATTAACGCTGAAAGTTTAATCATACTTTCAAAACCATGTCAGTCCTGTTATCTTGTGAGAATCACGCATCATTGTCACTGCAGTGACAATTTCAAATATTATCATAAAACAGAATAAGTACCATTTCATTGATTTATTCAACTTTCTTAGCATTTTATTTCTTGTATAAGTAAGTCATATAAGCTGCCTATTTTAAAATGTTAATACAACTTCTTCTGATGTTATACTGCTCAATATAATACCAGATATTTCACTGATAGCTACAGTACATTTTAGATGTGGCCTTCTGTGAGCATAAGGGCTTTCAATAACTATAAAAAATGGAATGTATTCACTTTATCTACTCATATATATATTCAGATATATCTACCATTTTAAATTGTTTATTATTTCCACAAATATTCAAGTGATATCCTTTTCAACAATATGTTTTTATGACTGCTAGTTTTAATTGCTCTTTAAACAAAAGTTACTACCTGCTATTTTATTTATATAGTACAGGATACAATGACCTCTGCAATGCAAGACCAGACAATTCAAGTGAGTACTTTATGATACTGTCTTCTGAAAAGCAGGTGTGCTATATTGCCATACAAACACACTGTAATGGAAACCATTGCTCACCTTCATAAACAGAAACACACGCTAGTAAATAAATTCAATTATTGTTGGGCCTGCAACCCAGCCTTTAATTTACTACACAAGTGACCTGCCAGTGAGCTAGAGAAACACTTCCATCAAATCAATTCATGTTAATAAGAAACAGTGAACTCCTTTGGAGAAGCTTCATTTTAAATGTTCTCAAGTTTTATCAATGAATCTTTCTTGGAATTACACAGGACCAAGAAATATAGTCTTCAAGAGACACTCTATGAAGTTAGGCAATTTTAAAACATTGGGCAAACATTCAAGTTAAACCTCAGAAGAATGCCATGACATTATAATGCTCTGTACTGAGAAGCGAAGTAGAAAGGACAAGGACCCTTTTCTCTCTCAGCTGAAAAACTGTTACAGAACATACAACTTTTACAGGAGATAAGGCAAGAATGTGACCAACTATATTAGCAAACTACACTGAATTCCCTTTCTATGAATGGACAACCTCAAGGCTAAATGCTGTCTGCAGGAGTGCAACAAAGAGCAGGGCCTTTTATATCTGATTCTTTGACCCTTCCTTAGCCTTGTCTACGGTTTGCTGTAATTTATCTGAACACCCAAGAATGCTGGGGTAGACAAGGTAAGTGCAGCTCACATCTTTGGTCCCCAGTCTCCCATGACACAAGACACCCCTTTCATCCAGCAGAGCTGTGTGAGTACCAGTGCTTCATTGCTTCCCTCTGACAGGATGCAAAATTCTAAAGAGAATTTATGTACAGAAGTGGACAATACCTTCTCAGAAATATTTGATAATGACAAGAAAAGTTATTCCTGAAGAAATTCTGAGCCACAAAATGTCATGATTTTGTTAGAGAAAAAAATAATCAATACATACACATTTGTGTTGAAAGACTAGGTGCCACTGTTGGCCTTTCTCTTCATTTATCATAAAATTGCCTACGAATAATAATAGTAAACAAAAATGCATATCAATAAGCTTTTTTTCAAAGTAACATGCAAATAAGGTTTTAAAATAAAGTTAATTTAATATTTGATTACATTATTTATTCATCATTATGACCCACCCTTGTGGGGAAACATTACCTCCTAGTTAATCAAAAATGACTTCCTCTTTGAACGCAAACCACATTAGCACTCCAAAGGGACATTTCTTCTTTTCAGTATTTTTCCCTTTAACTTAATATTCTTCATGCTTATTTTTTAAAAACATCACCAAGTTTTTATTTGCTTATTTAAAGAGGGGAGTTAAGAGTGAGAATTTTGGCTATGTTGCTTTAGAGAAGCAGGATTATTATTGGAGTGGTAGCAATATGTGCCTCATTACTGATCTCAGGGTATGAAGATTTAATAACGTGAAGGGTTCTGAACATGAAGAACTCTCTTCTTTTCAATCAAGCATTTTTCTTAACGGTAACACCTCTTTCTCTAAACTAACTGCTAATGCAGCCCATGTGACTCTCCCACACTCCACAACAGAATGATATCAGAAAACCTAAAAGATGAAACAAATAGAGAAAGAGGGCTGCTGTTAGCAGGAGGGCAGGGCATGGAATGGTTGCTTTTCCCAGAAAGAGACAGAAACTGCTGCTTTAGAAGGTGTCACAGGAAGGACTGGGAAAACCTGGTTTTCCTCTCCTTAATGCAGGGGGTTGCTGGCTGCATCCAGCACACTAGGCAGTCCCGATGGCACATGGCAACCGTTCTGCAACACCAGCTTTAAACATTGTCAGATGTAGATTTCAACAATATTCAAATAAGTACTTTTTCCTCTATCCTTAGCATACATACACGACAGACTTCTGCTTTAGTAGAGTAATAAATGCTTGTGATTTCACTGCAAGCTTAACAAAAAGTGAATAGTGGCTTGCATTCCTTCTTGACAAAAGCTAATATGCACGTTCAGATCCTAGGTGAACTGTGAGACTGTTGTCACAGTCTGTATTTTGTACACTGGAAAGCAAGAAAATATTCATTCCTTCACTGAGAAGCTAAAGGATTTTGGTTGCTTAAGGATCTAAACAACCAGTTCCCTAAACTGCAGTAAAATCCCTCCCGGTACTGCTTTTGTTTTGCTACTTTAATATTTATTAGTTGTTTTAATTATTAGTGATGACTCGGGAACCTGTGTAGGAGGCTGCTGCGGGTGATGAGATAAAGATCTATTAGATAAGGCCTTGTTCTTACATGGTTACTTCATTAGTGACAATACAGGCAACTAATAAGAGGGGACGTAAATTAACACCAAACTGTGGTTTTATTTTACAGTAAATTAATATTGTTTTATAACTCCTTAAGTCTTGAGAAAACAAAAATAAAAATCTGAACTACCAAGTAAAACATTTAAGTAGAACACTGAATTCCCCACATAATTGCCATATGCAAAATTTAACAGATCAGAGTATAGAGTCAAGTACATTTCCATGCCATTGACTTACATGCTATTGGACAACATTCCAAATTCTTCATACAGAAGTAGGCAGCTAACAAAGCAATTATTTCTTATTTATTTACTTACTATTGAAATTACGCCCACAATAAGCATTTTAAACCTGTCAGAAAACAGTATTTTTCTTTACAAACTGCAAAAAACTACCAGTTATTGTTCAACTGCCTTCAAAGTAAACAGATCTCACAACATAAAAACAAGTTTTTAAATGTATTAATGAAAGTGCATGTGAAATATTTAATTTCTGAAACACATATTTTAAATATTTACATAGGCATCGACATACACAGTCTATTTGGAAATATGTCCTCAAATGTTACACTGTGCATCATTCACCTCTGTTCTATCTTTCCACATACTAAAGCAACCATTGGGTTTTGGAAGCCTTTGTACCTAAATGGCAATGTTGGATTCACAGTTATGCAGCTGCCACATATTTCTCAGCTACTATTTTGCCAAAGCATAATTATACCCAGTACCTGAAGCCAACCGTACTGTTCTGGAGCCCTGCCTGTTAAACCTTTTCCTCCCTGTTATTACTCTCGGGTTTAGTTAGTTTCACCTCCTTCTGTACACGTAGTCAAACAGAAAACATGTAGTGACAGATATTCTCTGATTTATTATAACTTCTTTTTGGGAAAAAAAGTTCTACTTTTTATCATACATTTTTTTACAATTCCAAATTTCTAATATTTTTACTAATATATCTACTATTTGAACAGCTGTCAAAGGAGGCACTTCTTACATATGACTAACACAAACCAATGGATTTAGTAGCTGCTGGGCATAAGTGGAAGGAAATAGTTGTGCAGTTTTTCAACTTATCCTGTTGCGGCTTTTTAAAAAAATAAATAAATTTCTGGAGTTGACATTGTTCAAAATAGATTTGAAACCCATTCTCTCCCCATGCTTTACACCTCCATAGAAAGATGATAGGGAAAACAGGCATTTTAATGAATAGCTTCAGACAAGAAAGATTCAAGTCTTTAGAGCACAACCCAAAATAAAGATGCTCCTTATGTATGTATGGAAATTTTTGTAAGTTTTGAATGGACAACTTTCCATTATGTTGTCTGGAACAAAAAAGAAACTTTAATAGATCATGGGGAACACTGAAATGTTTCACTGTCTGTTCAGAATTCTTTTCTGTAATTCCTAATTTGTAATGCTGAACCTTCTCACCAATTTATCTGTGCTCTTCTCAAAACACGTTTATTTATCAAACATCTTACTTTACACTCCTAGAAGTAATTTACTCTTGAGATCACAACCAGTACTTTTTTTTAGCTATAAATTGCTAAACTTTGTAAGAATAATGGTATGTAAGCATCTCAATGGGGTATTCATCCAAAAATGTGTGTGCTCTTACATCTTAGCAAATTATGTTGTTAAATCTTCAACATGGAATAGCTTTTCGACATTCAAACAAAATTCACTAGCAAAGTTACTGCTTCCACTTGATAATGTACATCATGTAGACAGATGCATAAGTAATCTATAATCAAGCATTCTGAATTGCAACCTGATCCAAAACAATGCGAGTCATTTCTACACATTTTTCTCATTTCCAGTTTCCTATTACTAGCTGCTCATTTCTATTAGATTTTAGTGCTCTTGTATTAGGTCTGAACAGCAGAAACCCTAGAGATTTAGAAATACAGATTGGATTTTTACGATAGGTGATTTCTACATATCTGTTTGTCATTTGCTTTTATCTTCAATTCAGAAATATTATGTCAGAAATGTTTAAGAAAATAATTACCTGGACTGGATAAATACACTTCTGAATAGCAGATTATATTCCAGATCAACTCCAATATATCACATTTACAGCCTCAAGAGGTGTTGGCAAAATAAACAAAAATATATGTCCTATTAAAATAAAAAAATGAAGCCTGAACATACACCTCTCCCCACTTTTTTTTTTTTTTTTTTTTTTTTTCCCCGAATAGTAAAACAAGAAAGGTAAATTCCTCTTTCATCTGCCTACAAAAAGTATTCTGCTTTTCCCAGTCACTGGTGATTGGCTTGGTTAGTTTAGAAAACGACAGCTTCCTATATCAGCATATTTGGTGGTTCTAGTACCAGAAATTTAAAATCTCCACTCACTCATATTTTTCTACTAAGGAACATCCAGGCCTTGTGGCTTACCTTAACTTTCATAACTGTTGCCTACACTTAAATTCTGACCATATGGATGCATAACAGCTCTTTATGTAAACCAATAATCCCTGAAATAAAAGTACTGGAAGACACACATACAATTGAACTTCTAGCAGTATGATTCTGAAAATGAGTTAGGGAGACATTTTCCAAACAGAATAAGGAAAAAAAATAAAAATAAAAAAGAAGCATGGTTTGAGGATGGTATCATTATTTTTCATGAGAGACATCGCTCAGAGAAATGGGTAGACTAGTAGTTACACATTTCTAGCGTTAGAGGTATATTAAAGACTTGCTGACTGCATATTTCCATATTGTTTTGAAGTTAGTTGATACAAACTACCAAAAGAAGAGATTCCTACACTAAAATTTGTAGGAGATACCTCTGATCTGACAGTACAATATACATAAAGAAGTCTGACACACAGTTTGTGTATGATGATGTATGATGTTACATTCTCCAGTCTGACACTTGCAATTTTTTCTTAATATCGTCTGGATATTAGGCCAGCCATCCTTCTGAACTACTTTCACAGTTAACATTCCTAAAATTCAGAATTAAAAAACAAAAACAACAACAACAACAAAAACCCACAACTTTCTGTATTTGTTCAATTCAAGAAAATACAAATGTAATAAACACTCAAACTGGAATAATCAGTAAAAGATCATGGCATGTAGGGTACGAAAGAGAAGTAAATATGGACCATGTATTTATCCTTGCAGGAACTGCACTACAGTCACTGTAGTTGTACCATCTCATACAGCTCATAAACATTTTGGATAAAAGAGATTTAAAATCTGAGGGGAAAAAAAAAAAAAAAAACTAAAAAAACAAACTTGTCTGAATGAGAGTTCCATAGAAATGTACTCCTATCAATAAAAATAATTTGATAACAGAAATGAACATCACTTTACAGCTTTGTCACTCAAACCTCAAGGCTAAAGAGGGCATTGAGAAGGTTTCTATGTTACTGAAGTAAAACAGACCTTCTACTGAGAAAAGAAACTACAATACGAATTTACAAAGTTGCTCAGGGATCCTCAGAAATACGTTAAGCCTCTCATTTCCTTTCTTTCTTGGCTTCACTAAATCACGAACAAAAATTGAAACCAACATTAGATCACCAAATCAGGAATACTCACTGGAAAGAAAAACAGCAAAAGAGGGAGGTAAAGGCTGCTAGAGAAAAACAAACAAACAAACAAAAAAAACAGCTTTAATGGAAATGAAAGCTGGGCTACCCTGTTTTACAGCTATCTATACAGGTAGATTTATATAAAATATACATACTGCATACATCCACATGCACCTAGTTACATGGAAAACATGGCGAACACCCACATCTGGGGAAGCACAGATGTGCATCAAGAACAACTCTGCAACAACATAATGTGGATTTATAGCAGACAGATTATTAATTACATACTCATCTGAACATTTTAGAGCCACATTAGATAACAAGGGACAATAAAATAAATGTAAATGAATGCCATATTTCAGGACCAGGACTGCCAGTACACCAACATTCAGAAACAATTTCTCCTATGTATGGGGATTTGTGCAGAGTAAACATCCGCAGCAGGCTCAGGTGAGCAGTGGAAAGAGCTTAAGGGTGAAGGCTGGGGACTTGTTAGGTTTTTGACATGTGAAGTACTGGCTATTGCAGGCAGTGGGGAATGCTCTCGGTGATGATTGTAGGTGGAAGAAAAACACAAAAACAAGGAGACAAAAAATCCCTGTTTTTCATTGCTGGTTTTTTGTTTTTGTTTTTAAATCTGGGCAACAGAATGAAACCGTATCTAAATAATCAAAAAACCAAAACACATCTTCACTCTTAAAGAGAAAACACTCACAAACAGAGTAGTGGTTAACTCAGGTGATATTAAAATATTTAATTTTGAAAATAGTTGTTCACTTGTGAGATTTTAATTTCCTGAATAAAATCTTGAACTCAAAAAGAACTTCCTGAATAGAATGCCTTGGTGCTCCCCTACGAGCCCACTAACTGAAGTAAGGACTCCAAACTCCATAAAGAAACTAGGGAGTCTTGACTTAACTGAAGCCATCATGAATTTGTCCTTCCATTCAGGAAAGGTATGATGTTACTCGCGGTGGGTAGATAGAGAGATTGATTTACCTACCTCTTTTAAAAGAATTGCTTTTCAGAGATGTCTATCTCTCTTCACTGAGAACAGAAAGAGCAAAATTATAAGTGGTTAGAGGTGGTAACGAAAGCCTTAGCCTCAATTTAACTTGAAGAAGTCACATAAGATGAACAGCACTTCTTTTGTCTTTTTCAGCAGGATTTTTCAGGCTGAACAGTTTACCCGTATTCCTTGCCTTCTTCTCAGTATGTGCTTGTCAAAATTGCAGCAGCACTACTTTGAGAGAGGATACTTCCTGCTTGCCCTCAGAGTCCTGGAACATGATGTGAATTCCTGACAGTAGATCCCACTAGATCACAGTTAAATGAACTTTGGCATGCAAAACTTGTTTTAAAGTATTAGTTGCCAGGTCAGCAGTTTTCAGGTTTTGGTTATGACAAAGTAGCATGAAACCAGGATAGCAAGATAGGAAAGGTATCATCACAGCTCTTCTTTAGGGATTTCCTCTAAAGCCTGGGGATTTGCTTTCAGGACTCAGTCACACGAATCTGGCAGCACAGAACTGTAAGCCTGTTTAATAGCCTGTCTGCTCTTCATAGGGAATCTTATTGCCAGCTTTGTGCTGAACATTTCAGATGAGCCCCCAGTTTTCTTTGAAATATTTTGGTACTCTCTACAAAATGTCTTTTGCCCTACAGGATGTTAATGGTGGAGGGTGGAAGAACTTTGCTTTCTTCAAACCCATCCCCAAACCTTACATCTGTGTTTAAGTGGGCCAAGCAAAACATATTTTTTCTGTTATAAATATGGGTTGAAAAGCTAATTTATCAAGAATCATTAACATTTTTAACATTTTTAGATGTTTGGATTTTTGTGTGTATTTGTGGTGCATAAATACATTAAGCCTTTGTACATTTGGCCTTCTCATTGTTTTTTGGGTTTTTTTGTTTTTGGGGGTTTTTTTTGAGGTTGTTCAATTTTTGGTTTGGTTTTTTTTTTTTTCCATTTTCACATTGTTTCCAGAGGCATTTTATTTTTAATATTACAAAAGACCAAAATGGTACTTTTATATTCCCAACACTACTTGGGGACATCTTCAAAGGCATCATATCATGCTCACTCTGCTGTTCTAAAAGATCTGAAAATGAAGAGATTGGCACCACCTAAGTACAGGTTCATGTATATTAAGTATGGAAAACTAATTGGGATTAGTTAAATCTTAAAGGCAAAGGCAAAGGCAAACAAAGAGTCAGTCCCAACGGTATATGTCATTCTTTCTATCTATCTTAGTCTGTTGGTTGTCAGAAAGTAGGAAAGAGCATGTTTGATAATCCTGACTTCTTTGTAGCAAAAAAATAGCAATACTGACTTGAATATATACACAACTTTGTATGTACACAGACATGCACAGATGTTGATTTATACCAGTTTTGACACAGGTGGGTAGCTGTCTATATTTCTTCTTCTAATACATCTCACAGTGGCTAGTCATAGAGGGATTTAGGTGATGAAAAACAAGACTTATGAACAAAGCAGGTAAGACTCTTGTGTCTCAGACTCCCATTGTCAGTTGTGGAGAGGCTGAACAGCCTTAGACCTGACAATCTTTCCTTTCTCAGTAGGACAGGACAAGACAGGGCAAGACAAACCCTGACCGGTCACGCACTTGCAGAACGGTGGGTCAGCCTCAGTGGCTTCTGCTCAATTGAGAGCTCCCGAATCTCAGTTTTTATAGGATAAAATATGTAGTTATTCCACAGGAATTATTGTCACTTCCCATTTTTTTCATTAATACAAGCTATTTTGTTCTTTTCCTGAGCAATGATCTCTACTAGACATTTTTTTAAAGTTACTCAGACAGTGCAAAGGGCAGATAATGGTAAAGTATTTTTGGAAACATCACTGAAGCAATCTCAAATTTTTAGGTTTTTCATACTGCTAAAGAGCTGGTCTTGCACAGCCCAGCAAAAACACTGGGGATTGGAACCCCGACTCTTAAAAATTCAGACCACAGGAGCAGTATTAAATCAGGCTTTTTCTACCAAGAGTGTGATTAGATATAAACTTGACAGCAGTACTGGCAACAGCTGGAACATTTCTACTTAAAATTATACCGTATGCAGAATGGCACAGCTCTTTGATTGAAGATTCTTTATAATCCCAATGTATGTGTTTGTCATAAGGTAATTATACAGTGTGAACATCTCTGCATGATGACATCGTTCTGCTAGCTGTGCTCAAGTACTAAATATATTTTATATGCTTTCATATGTATCTGGATGAATTCATGCATGCTCACACATTAACATTAAATTCTGTCTGATACTAATTACATTAGAAGTAAATTTAAATGGTAGTTAAAAAAATAGTTTAAAGTCTCTGCTTTAAAATGTATGCTTCTGTTTATGATGCTGCTTGAATTGTTTGTTTGTTTCTTTGTTCTCCTAGATGTGTGGGAGATTCATATTCACTTATTACCCACGTACATCATTACTGTCATCTGTTCCTTGTACTTCTCAACAAGGGACTTATCTTAGCCCCCACAAATCTATTCTACTTCTTTTACACCAATTAGAAATTATAACATATATATTAATCAAAGGTATTAAAGTGCATTTCTAGAAAAAAAAAAGAAATTAAAATTGACTTGTTTTTAATTATTACAATTGTTATCTTTCTAATCTGACAATTTTTTTCTAAAACACTATTTTAATCCTACATGTGCACAACGGACAATGAAAGTAGTGCACTTAGAGATGTTAGGGAAAATAAAAGCCTTAATCTACACTCATCAAAGCTACTTATAATTTTTATTAATATATTACCACTGTAAGATAAGGCTTATTAATTTTGGTAATCTGCAATCAACATACAGCATGCCAGTTAAGTATTTTCTATGCATTACCTTACAGACATACCATAATCAAGAGATCACAAGTTAAATGACAGTCATCTCTGGACAGTGATCAGCTGTGAAGTATGGCGGGGATGGAAAGAAGAAGAAACTTAACCCAGATTAGGCTCAGGTTCCCAAGAGCAGAGCCCTGCAGGGACAGCAGAGCTCAGTCCTAGAGCAGAAGCAGTAGAGAAGTAGAGACTCTGCAAGTGTGTCTGCACAATTTCTCTTCTGCAGATTCAGATATAGCCAAAATTATGTAACAGCTTGGAGAGTCTCAGGCTCTAACTAGTTCCATAGCTTTCTTGTTTTCTTGGGGGAGGGGGAGAGGTGGAAAGCAGTTTGCTTTTTCCTAATTATTTTCATCTTTCTCTGCTATATTCTGGACTTGCTTCCTCAAAGAATACTCCAGTTCTTAACACAGAAACCCAGTTGAGATCCATGCCAGTATTTGGAAGCTTGAAATGGGAGCCTGAGGAACAGTGTGCAATCCTCAGAAAATGTTGTGCAGTCCTAATGGTGCCTATGAATTATTGCCAGTTGCACTCTGCTAATTTGAATGACCAACAGACTCTGCTCTGCCTTCCACACCAAGGCAGCTGAGCTATGAGTGCCAACCAGAAAGAGATGACTTGGGGCTTTTCAGGGAATTTCACAGGTCCTGAGAGGAGCTGCACTAACACAGGTCTCTGCCTGCATTACTTCACCCAGAGGAGGCTGACTCCTGTGTAAGCCCCAGTGTAGGTCAGCAACACCTGCTTTTGTAGTGCCTCTGCCACAGGATGCTGAGAGCTGGCCAGCTCTGAATAAGAGAAATAAATGCTGTATTGTTCGGGCCATTTCTTTCCCTAGTTTGCACCAGGAAGTCTGGAGCCTGCAACAGAGCTCTTTTTTGGCAGCACCTCACTTCAAAGCCTTTATTGTACCAAAAAAGACCATATATATTTAAGAATCCTTTTTTGGAAGCCTTTTTTTGAGACCAGACAGACAATGTTTTCCTCCAGCCCTGGCAGAACACATCCACAGAGTGCAGTTCACAAGACTCTGAGAAGTGGAGGTTGTTCTCTTTCCTTGTCACACAATGCTGAGCTGCCTCAGAGGAATGAATCGTTGCATCCCTCCCACCTGGAGCTCCCGGCTGGCATTTCATTGAACAGGGCTGGAATCTCAAAGGGCTGGTCTGTCAAACGGTTTGAAATCAGGAAAGATCAGATAGATAGGTTCAGCTTCCCCCTCGATTGCATCCTCAATTCTAATTTTCACATTTTATGCCTCATGCAAGTGTTAATTACAGAGATGAAAGCCCACTTTCCTTTAATCATTCAGTTTTAGCACATACAGAAAAAGGAAAGTAAATGTACATACAAAATTTGCCCAAAGGAAAAAAGGCTGACTCCATCTAGAGGAAAGGGAAACTTGAGTATTAACTGATGTAGTAGTAGTAATAGTAGTAATAATAATAAAGATAATAATAATAATAATAATGCACTGAAGGATTTTGTTATTAATACAGCATTTGCAGTAAAAAGACTGTATGAGTTATCAAAAAAGAAATGTAGAAATTCAGTGAAATAATTTTCCATAACTAATGATTCTGCAGGACAGATTTACCAAGAATGATGTGCCATCACCTTATAATAAATATCCAGTCCACTAACCACTGCGATCACCACAAATTTGTGAGACACAGGCTTTGTTCCTACCTTTATCTGAGAGAATTCAAACCCATAAGAGGTATTTTGGAGTAAGTCTGTTTGATTATTTTTTTAAAGCTCCCACTCTCTGCTGTTGAAACCATTCCACATGTTATAAATAATTACAGACACTGGAGAACTATGACCTTGGCTTTTCTCCAATTCAGGAACTCTTAATGTGCTTTAGGAAAGGGAGGAAGGAAGGAAGGAAGGAAGGAAGGAAGGAAGGAAGGAAGGAAGGAAGGAAGGAAGGAAGGAAGGAAGGAACGAACGAACGAACGAACGAAGGAAAGAAGGGAGGGAGGGAGGGAGGAAGGGAGGAAGGGAGGAAGGGAGGAAGGGAGGAAGGGAGGAAGGGAGGAAAGAAGGCACTCCATCATATTCAGTCCAGTAGAGAAAAAAAAACTTGTCTGCATGGCAGAATGACAGTGAGATAGGAACATCAGTCGACTTCCTTTTAGCATAATCTTGTTAACATAAGACTAGCAAGGAAGACAGCCTCAGCTTGCATAGGCACTTACAACCATCATGCAAATTCTCCAAAGATGCAAAATAAGTATGCCAATGCATACTGAAGTATGACTAAATCATGTCACACCCTCTCTAGTTTTATTCAGGGTATAAGCTAGTGGTTTATGCTAGTATGCCCAGTATACATTGCACATATGTTTATTGTACCGTATCCAAAAAAGTGCACTCTTACCTGCAAAGCTGAATACCTCCTTAACACTTATTCAAAGGTGATTAAAAACTGTTAAGAAACAGTACATAGTTCTTTGGAAGTAAAGTGCAAAACTTTGTCTTTTTCAAGTGAGAAGATTTCAGTTCAAGTTATGGAGTTCACTGAGCAGTGAATTGAGTTCTTCGAAAAGCTATGGTCATTATATTCCACCTGAAGACAAAAAGGAAGCTTAACTGCTCACATCCTGAGCCCTCAAGCAGTGTGAATGATTTTCTTTCTGAACTTTTTCAAATTCAAACACACACATATATATAGAACTACTCCACTGACCACCCAGGTTTTTTACACTAAATTAAGGCAAGTAGGCTGACATAGTTTAAAAAAAAAAAAAAACTGGGTTTGGGATTAGGGTTATTTGTTATGCTAGGAGAACAAAGAAAGAGTTTAAGGAAAAAAAAAAAAGTTTCATTAAATAGATTTAAAAAAAGAAAAACAAACAAACAAACAAAACAAAACAAAAAAACAAAAACAAAAACAGAAGCAGAGAAAGACCTTCTTTCTCCATCATCTGCTAATGCAGTCAGGAGGCAGCCCTGACACAGTCAGGTATGGAAAAGTTAGCCAAAAGGAATAAGCAGTATTCAAGGAAATGCTGTAGTAGTTGACATACAGTTTGTAAACACCTTAAATTTCTGCAAGTCTCTTGCATCCATGGACTTCTCAAGGCAAAAGTGCCAAATGAGAATCTTTAGGGACTGGATAGCTTTATAGCTTTACAATATGTTGTGGCTGAACTGCACTCACTCTCCAAATATACAATAGACTGGATCAATGCTATAGGGAATACTGGATAAATGTGACATTTTTCCACTCGATAAAAACAACAACCTTTCTTGGAGAAGTACCAGTAGTAAGAAAAATGTCTTCCCTTTATTTCACTGCCTTTGCACGTCCTCAAACCAAAACAGTTTAATACTCTGGTGTTTGTTTACTCTTCAAAAAAGATTGAGCTGCACTTCACTATGAACTATAAACAGCAAAGACACCTGGATATTAGTAGAGGGTAAAAAATGGGAACTGGGTATTTCTTTGTGTTTGTGGATATTATATGCTGTTAACTATGTTTTGTTTTACCAAAAGGAATGTATCAACAGAAGAATCAGTGCTGACTCCAAGAGTGAAAGTTGCTGGAGTTGTACATTCACGAATTATTTTCTTCATTCAAAAAGCTGATCAGTATCTGAAGACAATTCTTTTGAACACACTTTATAATGTACCTTGTGCCTCCACAATATGAGTCATATGAGTGTAATTTTGAAGCAAATATAGCAACACTATATTAAACTAAAATCATAATAAATTAAGCATGAAAAAAATAAAGCAATTTACCAGAAAACAAAACAAAAAAAAACAAAACTTTTTTTTGGTCCCATTTTTAATTTTTAACCTGCAATCTGGTCATAATCAAATGAAATCATCTGAGATTTTGCAAACCTCACAATTTCAGGCCAAAGAGATCAATGGGGGGAACACAGGGGAATAAAAAGCAGAATCCCTTATTTCAGATAATAAATTGGCACTTTAAAACTATCTATCTGATTTTCAGGAAGAAAAAGACCTCTCAACATTATATCTAATGCTGCAATTCCTAAGCAGTCTGAGTTTTAATCTTAGGAGTGAGTGAATTTCTGGTTTGGGCAGTGGGCTTTTTCCCAGTTCTACACCTCCATCCTCTTTCACTGGCAAAAACATCTCACCCATGTGCTTTCCACTGTTGTAACTTGTCACACCTATTCCGAAGTCCTCCCTAGAATGACATCTCACATCTCATGCAGCAACGCTTTAGGAGGTAGCAACAATATTTGTCGTAATGTTCTCACTTTTGTCCCACAGAAAAGAATGGCATAGGCTGATCCAGCTCCATGCTGATCGAGACAGGTAAGGGCTGAAATTGAGTTGGGCCATCATGATTACAGCAAAACAGTGTCTAAGAACTCAGAATTGTCTTTTTCTTTCAGTCCAGACTGTATGAGTAACTTTAGTACAGCAGAAACTTCAAGTGAAATGCATACGTGTGCATATACATAATAGAAAATTCCAACTCCTGACACAACACAAAATCATCCAAAAAACAAAACTATATGTCTGAGAGTATTGTCCAGCTGCTTCCTGAGTGAGTTCTAGCAAGCTCAGTGCCATGACCACAATCTCGGGGAGCCTGCTCCAGTGCCCGACCACCCTCTCAGTGAAGAACCTTTTCCTGATATCCAGCCTGAACTTCCCTTATTGCAGCTCTGTGTCATACCCATGGTTGTACTACTGTCACCAGAGAAAGGAGATCAGTGCCCGCTCCTCTGCTCCCCCTCATGAAGAAAGCATAGGGGATTTGGTAACCCCTCAGTCTTCTCTTCTTTGGGCTGAAAAGAACTAAGTGATTTTAGCCACTCCTCGTATGTATTCCATATACGTATGACCAACAAGATATAGGGTGCACCTAAGGTTAATAACAAATCTGGACCATCCAAGGTCATAGTACTACTTCTAGTAGTATTAGTAGTGTGTTCAAAATACCAAAATAAGTCCCTCTGAAATATTTCTCATTGCATTCTAGTTTACTGTGCTAACAGAACTCTAGGCTACTACATGGCTGACATGTTACGAACACAACCAGAGAGATTTTATACCTTGTGTTAATTCTTAATGCCTACATGTATTGAATACATATTGTAGCCTTCAAAGTTGGAAATGAGACCTGCAGAGCAAGGACAGTATATCTCATCCAGGATATCTGTAAGGAATACTATAGTGTAATTGATTTTAACGTTACAAGCTCCATTATTTCGAGTGGAAAAACTACTATCAGAACAAATACGAGCAAAATAATATCTAAATAATGAAAAAAAAAAATCCACACCATTGCCTTAATGAACATCTCAAGTGGCATAGATGTGTTTATATTTACCTAGAAGAACTGCTGCTGCTTCATGTAGGAAATTTCTTACTGACTTTGAATAATAATTAAGTACCATGTGAACACAGAAGCTGTGCAAGGCTTTATGGAGTGCTGAACACTATGACATAAACTTCTGACATTTACAGAAGCCTTAGCGATCCTTTAGAGTGCTGGATGAGAGAAAAACAAACAAACGACATGGCCAGAAGAGAAATGTGATTTTCAGATTGCTTGCATTTTGCTGTATTCTTGGTCTGCCCCTGGTGCATGACCAAGCTCTGACAGACTGCGCTTTTAAAAAATAAGATCACCTCCTTATATGAAATGTGCACAAGCTGAATGTTTGCCCTAAAAGCTTAGCTGCTCCTTAGCTTCCAATTTTCAAAATACGAGATATGATTTTAAGCAAATGTTTCAGTTGTTACTATTAAGATGGAACAATTCACAAAATTATACAAAGTGACCCAGTTTTGACAAATTTCACTAATTAGTACACCATGTTCTAGGTTTTTCACTGGTCTCGGATAACTGCTAGGAAAACATTACAAATAAATGGAGACTAGGTCATGAGAGGGAGTTTTGAGCTGCTGAATTAATTATAGGAATGCAACTGTATGAAGACATCCCAGGAACATACAAATTGGTATGCTGAAGTACACCACTGATTATAATTTAAAAAGCTAAATTGTAAGTAAACTTTTTTTTGCATAAAGTTCTAAATTAATATTAGGATCAGACAAAATAACACTCAGGTCATAACAGGAACTTAAATGGCAATACAATTCTTTAATCAGCCCAGACATATTTCACCAGTCTTTAAAGGCTCTTCTTAGGTACACAGAGTGAGATACCACCTACAATCAGAAAGTAATAGGAGAGCTTTTTGTTTGTTTAAGTATGCAAAAATACCTAGATTTCCTCTGCAAGGAGTATTTTAAATTTTAATGGAAAAGGATAGAAACAAACTTGTGGAAAAACTCACAAGGAAATATTTATCTTGACCCCTGCTCTTTCAACGTAGGAGCAAATAGGCAAATACATTCTAGCTAACTGGACTATATTTTATCCACAGACACTCCAAACTGGCAGTCACTGTGCTAGCAAGATTCCTAGAGGAAATCTGTAATACTCTTCTTATTGGACTGAGAAAGAGAACTCTTGTAGGAGACTTGTCCTTTGTAACTGAAAGCACAATGTGGGCTGCCCAGATGGCTACTTGATGGAGGTTTGTTATGGCTGGGGCAGGACGTATGCAAAGTACACTGGAATTAGACCGAGGGGGAAAAAAAAAAGAAAAAAGAGACATAATGCGAGAGGGAAAATTGTAAAAATCATATCAAAGTTTTGGAGAAAAAGTGCTGGCTTTGTATTCTTGACTATACAGAGAATGAAATACAACATAACAGACTATAATAAATGATAATTTCAGCCTGGAAGAATATTAATTTACTTATTTCTAACCTATGCTAAGGAAACATAAAATAGCAGACCCTTCTGACAACTGGAATATGAATTATTATCTATATAGATGATTTAGCCAAGGTGAGATAAATAGGCTGTCAAAAGAAAAAGAGGACAAATTAAGTTTCTGAGAGGATAAAGCCTCACAAATCATGTCTCATCCCTTGAAAATGAGAACTTCCATAAAGCTATTGTTTTACACATTTAAAAAAATGAGGATATCAGGATAACCTATCATGTGTTGCCTCTCGATAAGGGAAAAAAAAAAAAAAAAGAAAAAAAAAGTGCATTGTGAGAGGTGTCAGGGAAAGTAGATGGGAATTCAAAGCTGTAGTTTGCCCAGAGAGGCCGGAGGGAGCAGTGAGCATGAATGAGTGCATCCTAACCACTTACAGCTGTGATGGGAGCTCTTCAGGACCACCATACTTGTGTGCAGAGGGAAGGAATCAGCTTTTCATTTCTCACCAAAGTTTCGAGTCTACTTGAAGGAAAAAAAAAAAAAAAAAAAAAAAAAAAAAAGCACAGTTCTATAGCTTCTGAGTCTTGTGCCCTGTTATAACACCAACTGTTTGAGATTTTCTTTGTTCATTTTCCTTCAGGTGCAGAATGCTGCCATTTCCTGAAATATCATAGCTCTTCTACGTAAACTGCAAGGCAAAGTACAGAGAGCTTTTGCAAACACCAGGTAGCCGCTGGACACAGCAGAGGATAACTCCTTAAAGACAGTCTTGAATGCCTTGTTCAGGTTGATTTGGGGCACCAATTAGCAAGCTGATGGAGGAAAAAAAGCACAGGTATATAATTCATCTCCTCAGTCTGCAACAGAGAAGTGGGGCTAATATTAGCCACAGCATTTCTGTGTTATAGTTCAGCTACTGGAAAGAAAATCACCTGCTTCTATATATGTGTCTTATTAATGTTTAATGCCATTACTTGATATGTTGATTAATGAAAGCATTAAGCTCAAAAAATGTAAGTAGTAATAAAACACTTTTCATTAAAGGGAAAGAACAGTAGTTTAATATTTACTAGACATGTTTACTATTTGAGGAAGAGTCCCATAGCCATCCTACTGAAATAAGACAAGTTTATATTACATTTTCTCAAGAGAAAACACTATTTTAGCTAATGATAGTAAACTAGAAGGCTGATCCAAGATCTTAACATCAATTTTTATTCTGCAGCTGCAAGACATCCAGGGAATTCACTGTCATTAGGTTATGTTTGGTGACTGGGGTTTAAAAAGGCTGGAGACCATTATGATCATAAATAACATATACTTGCAAACAAAAAATGTTTAACCAGATCTGATCTCATGTTAAAGCTTATTTTAAGATTTCCCTTTAGAATTTCTTTTTTCCTTAGGCAGACCATAGCTGGAAAGGAATGCATGTGTTGTTATGACATCTGTTTGCACAACAGGTTAAGCTGAAATTTTAACACTTGCAATGCCTTGTCTGGAAATTGAAATTCAAGTCACACTGTGCATTATTGCTTCTGTTTCCATGGAGCATTCTGAAACAGTAGCACTACTGTAAGGGACATGGATAAATGCAGAGAAGATGATGCCTGTATTTTCAAAATTGTGCATGTTACACAGAAATACCATAACAGGAAAACAAAAAAGAAACCAACACATAACTGACATATGGGTTAGTTATCCTACTGAAGTGGACACTCTGCACACTGGAGCGGTGCATCCCTTCTTTTAAAATAAACATTTTAAAATAGGTGATCCACCTTAGGCCCAGCAGATTCAATACTGTTTGTTTCTGTCATGCTTTCTTATAAGTTATGTTATATAAATTACTCAGGAGTCGGTACCTGTAGAGGTGATAGAGCAGAGATGCTTTTCTAGACCGTAGAATAGTTGAAATATAGCTATCAGAAAACAATCATTTAAGTAGATGGGCACTATCAGCTCAAATAGATGATCTGCGCAGACACCAGTGAACAACACACTATGATTAGACAATGTTCTTCTTCCTCTCTTTTTCCCCCACATCTTTAATAATTCTCCACATCACACTTTTTTTTCTTGTACTTCAGGAAATGTTGAGCAATATTTTATCCTATGAGCATATTTTCAGTTCTTGTGATATGATTTTAATCATTTGTGTGACTAAAATCCTGAAGTTTAGGAGTTGACGCTTGCACGTGCCACAGAAATGTCTACCTGATCAGGGAGAATATATGCTTGTGTCCAGCAGTGTAAACGCTTATTCCTAAACTAAGTAAGGCTACTCTGACAGTAAATATGAATACAGGATGTCTGAAGGTCTTTAATGTCTCCACTTGCTATTTTTATAGGATTGTTTATCAGATATGTTAAGTATTTGGAGCTGATTTGCATTTCTATTTTCATTTGTCATGCAAAGGCTTTCTTTTTTCCTTTCAAAATCAACCACATTTAATACTCCTTCCTTCCTTCTCACAATAGGAGTTGTTTGCCTTTCCTCAGGCACTTGTCAGATTCTGGAAAGACAGGCAAGCTACTAAGTCATTGTTAGCAGCTGAAGTTGTGCACTGCTTTGTTGTGTCAAATTATTTATCTTTTTCTTCTAATCATACAGAATTCCAAGTGCTACAAAGACCATATAATCTCAGAAGGGGACTAGAGAAAACAGCTATTTCCAGGTTTATCAAGTCACATTCTTCTGTTCTACCGCCACTGGTCTCTCATGGAAATAAAACACAACAAAGGAAAGGACTCCATGTGCCCCACATCTTATTGCAACAAAATAAAACAATTAACCTATCCTACCAGCCTCTCATCTCTTGCAAAACAATGTGCAGAGGTAAGCCAGTAGTTACACAGTACAGTATTTGCAGCAATTCACTTTAAACACAGAAGCAAAAGGGAAGGATTTTCTCTGTCTAAACTTCTCTGTAATTGCATGCATTTTTAAAATCCTCTTTGCTGTTCTCTTTGTCTGTTTGCACTTCTCTTTGCAGTTGTTTGCTAGGAAAGTGAGAACATGTTCAGATAATCAAGTAAAACACAGAACAAACAAAGGTTTTAAGGTTCTAGATCTTTCGTAAAACATCTGTTTTTCATTTATTTATTTATTTATTTGTCTATTTATTTTAATATCTGGATTTATGCGCTTCCTAGTTTTTGTTAGCAAGACAGCAGACATGCTCTGAATCAAAGTACTCTTCTTGCACCGTCTCTAAAATCAGCTGTAAATGAACTGTAGCCCAGAGGAATTCTCATGGGAGCCTGTGCTTTCTGCTGCCATATGAAGAACAAATGAGAACGGAAAATATAAAAAAGTGGAGGGGGAGGGGGGAAGGAAAACTAAGCCAAACCACCTTGTAGGTAGCTTCTAGGAAGTATGTTTTCCTTTTCAGAAAGTATAATGAGTCAGTGTTAGGAAAGAAGCCAGGCATACTGAAGAGCTGGAATTATACAGACCCAAAACATAGCAGGAGGTCACTTAGCACTACTAATATGCTGAAATAGCAGACCTGATCTTCAGACCTAATATATATGCGCAATGTTACAATTCCCGTGCCTTCTGTTTTTAAAACTGTGCTTGAATTTCAAGTTCTAAGGCTGACCTTTAGACTGATATCCTTTACACGGTCCAGCTCCTTCAGTCAGTGAGAATATTAGTGTTTGTTTATCTGAACAATGCCTGCTGACATGTAAGGAAATATTTTACTGTGACTACTTTAAACCGGCCACAGGCTGGGTGTTAAATAATAATGTTAATTTGCAATGAATTTTCAGATGGTTCTCATGATCTCCCCACAAAATGAACCTGCTCTACTCTTTGGCCAGCACTTCAAGCCATCAGGCCCAGCCCCTTCTCACGAAGACCTTGGCCCTCAGCAGCTTCCAGGGCACAGTACTAAGCCTGACTTCTTCCTTTGTCTCTGGAAAGTAGCAAGTGAGATGTATGCTGTATAGATGTGCAATATTTCCTTCAATGTTTCCATCACTTTTGAGCTCCAAAGCAAGAACAAGTCTCAAAACTGCAAGACCTAAAATAGTAGATGTAGCACCCTCATTCGCACAAACCCATGGTAACAGTGTTGGAGGCCCACAGAGCCTTTTACCACAAGTTAACAGCTTTCTGCACTAACTAGCAGCTTGGCTGTCAGCACTGTTTGCCACTGAGACATTAATCCCTTGTTCTTTAATTTTTCTTTGTTCCATCATGATCACCTTTTTGGAACCAGAGGAGAGAAAAGCTAAACAAAAGCTAAAATAAATCAAGAGATTTCCTCAAGGTTTGTCCCTTCAAAAATAAACTACTCTGTGACCAGGCAGTCTGCTGTCAGTCCTCACACTGGAGAAAGAATTTTGGGATTCTGAAATATACAAACATAGGTCAGCTCTTATTCTCAGTTTGACACTTTTATAGCTACAGAATAAAAAGAAAAGGGGGTCTCTGACAATACTATCAAAACATACCAGAATTTCATTTCAGTAAGACTTGTAGAAAAAATATGAATTTAAGTCTTCCAAAAAAATTGTATTTCATTCTGTGACAGCTGCCCTTCATCCTGACTACTCCACTTTGAAGATTAGCAGATGGACCTGAATAAGAAAAAAAAGAGCCGTTCTTCTTCGAACACACCATGTCACATGAGGCATGGAAGTTAACTGATACAATCTGGAGAAGTATTTTCATTCTAGACAAAATATTGCCCCTACATAAAATTAAGTATTTGTTCATGGCATCAGTGTCATATTTAGTTTGATTTTATAAAAAAAAGGGCACAGACATGTTTTGAGTTTTGCTTAAACAATACCCCTACAACCAAGATCCAATTA
The DNA here is from genome assembly GCA_030625065.1 of Alectoris magna. Lineage (NCBI taxonomy): Eukaryota > Metazoa > Chordata > Aves > Galliformes > Phasianidae > Alectoris > Alectoris magna. The sequence goes on along the minus strand of CM060563.1, from coordinate 29,616,714 downwards.
TAAATATCCAAAAGAAAAAGGAGAAAATATCATGTAAGCTGGTGCTTCTTAACTGGTTAGAAACCTTGCCCAATAAGTTCACAGTTACCTAAAATCATACCAGAGAAGCGTATTTCTCACATTATTGCAACAACCAGCCAAAATGGAATGCTACACCATCTGTCCTTGGCATCACACAGAGATATCTTCACAATTACTCTAGAAATGGAGTTCTTCACAAAAGCTGAACATCAGCTTGTGACATTGCTCATGAATTGCAACATCCTTCTTTCCAACAACTGTGTAAAATATATCCAGCCACTCCAAAAAACATGGAGTACATCTACACAAGTATCAGTCATATCCTTTGGAAAACTAAGAGATAATTAAGAGAGATTTTTTTCAACAAAAGTTACTTCAGAAAAGAAGAAAAAAATAACTCCAGGGTTTTGTTGTTGTTGTTGTTGTTGTTTTTTAAGTAAAAAGCAAGAGGTGTTGGCTGACAAGCAATGAGGTTATTAGCAACAGAATCAGAAACACTCATGGTAAAAAAGAAAGAAGATGAATTAAACATTCATATTTTATCTCAATTTCTGAAATATATGTTCTTAAGCCTACTTTGAAGTATGTGATTAAATTCTGCAAAACCTTTTTATCTTTCCTTGATTGCTAAAGTTTGCTATCAGTGCAAAGCGTGTAGCTGATATTGTGTATCATCAAACTCATTTCTTTATCTTCAAAAGTAACACCTAAACTTGTTATGAATAAACATAAACAGGGTGCCTGTTCCTCGTTTATTAAATATAAGCTGTAATAGAGAGAGTGAGCACATACTTCGTAGCTAAGAAGCAATGGTAAATTTGTACACAGCCCAAGAAGAAACATCTACTGAATTTGGGGCAGGTGGAGGAATATATAGCCTGAGTTCAAGAGTGACCTTGGTTTGAAAAGAGAAGATACACACAGAACTCCATGAAGTCTTGCAACAACAACACGACACTCATTTTTTGTCTGCATTATCTGGTGGCCTTTCCTTCAGGATATAACAAACATTGCATGATTATGGTCCTTCAACCAGTTGACTTCTTCTGTCACTTCGACTTTACAAGAAGTTATGACTCTGAGGGTGAGGGTAAGTACAAGATGCAAGAGAAATTTAGCTGAAAAAATAAGCAAGTAAGAAAGTCTCATAAGACCCATCAAAAATATTCCAATATAATGGAATGTAAATGTATCAATAAAGTATAATGAACAATCTGACATTACTGGCATAACTGTGTAATTTACAGAGTTGCCATAAGATAATAGTTTTGAAGATTCTGCCAAAAGATTGGTAATTTGCATATAATTGTCAATAATGCTTTCCGATTTACTAGATGGAGTTTGTTTTTCACAGAATAGAGTTATTGGAATTCAATTTGCAGTCTCTGCTTTTATGACTTTTCTATATAGTACTGTATTACTTAGAAATAAATAGGGAATTTTAGATGCAGTTTTTTATCTACTGCCCCAAGGCAAAAAATACAAATCATCTTCTCACTAGAAATTAATAAATAAGCAAAATAACACACAAGAAAGGAAAAAAATAATCTTCTTCTACTTTCAGTTTATCTCTTTGCAAACATTTATCAAATTATAGTTTCACTGAATTGAACATCCTGATATTTCGGAGCAAAAGTCAGAATTCAAATTTGATGCACTAATTTTATCATCATTTTCAATTTTATCATCATATATCAACTGTATCTCAGAATGCTTACTTTTATAATAGCAGATTTTAAAGTGAATAGGATGGTGTGAGAAGTATATCTAAGTTTAATATCATATTTGATACAAAATAGTGATTTATAGCATCATGAATGCTACTCTTTCTTTTCAGGAGTATTACTAGAGACGAAATCCTCATCCTATTGAAGTCTTGGCAATCCTCCCCATGACTATAATACAGCCAGGATTTCAGTAAAAGTTTGTTCTTATAGAGGAAGTTGTATAGTTAACTTATGACAATATTTGTGTAGATAAAATATTTATGAAATACGTAATTGCTATTTGAAAGTAGCAAAAAATATTTAAAACTAATTATCCACTATCTCCTCAGTTGTCTCTAACAAAGTGTAAAGAAAGATTTTTTTTTGTACTTTTTCATGCATGGTGACAAAGTAAATAATAAAAGTAATACTCAAAATAAATATCAATCAATTCTTTACATGTGCACACAGTTATAAATCCATGCCCCTTTTCTCATGTGAGAGTAAGTTTTGATTTTATGCACTGGCGCTCACTTGTGTGCAATTAAGTATGCAAATTTGACAACTTCACCTATAAATGATTTAATAGATATCCCTGCAACACTTTGTGTACATATACTTTCTTGACAGTTTGAGACTAAATGAAAAATGCATGCAAATAAAGCTCCCTTCTTTGTGTGTAAATTTAGGCTTCCAAAGCATCTAAAGCCTCAGGCAAACCATGTGATAATCTAGGACTGTTTAGTACTGTTTGGATTCTTCCAAGCATCAGATTTTTCTTTAACTTAAAAATACATTTTTCAGTACACCCTTTACTTTTATTCTAATTGATTTTCTTGAAGACAAGATTTGATATTCAAGGACAGCCACGTCACTGAGATTAAACTTCTGATGCTATAGATGAAACTGTGTAAACACTGAAACTGTGTACAAATCCAGGCTTGAGTGGTGTAGTCAGGTATCAGAAATCCTTGAGCTCTCATTCTGACACAATATGACCATGCAATACCTTTGCAGTTGCCAGCCAAGTGCACTGGCAATTACATGGCCTCTCAAATCTTACGGCACAGTACAGGATGATCCCTCACTAACTTGTGGACACAAGCTGCAAAAGAGGTCAAGTTTCCCTCCATCTTTTTAAGATGTGCTGAGTCTCAGTTCTAAATAGAAAGATTTAGTATCAGTATGAGCACTTAACTAGATAAAACTACTAGAAGGATAACTTTTAAACTATAATCCTTAGCTCTTAATCAAGATTTTACCTTATTTAGTATTCTTCTGCTTAAAATGAAAGAATGAAACTAGGCCCTGTTGAAAAAAATTACAATTGTATGTTACCTTTATAAATAATACCTCCATGCACAGGAGGGCTTTAATATGCCAACTGCAATTCAAATTATGTCTTTTATTATGTACCACACACATGCTGCAGAAAACTGTTCACAAGCAGAGCTCTGTGTGACACATATGATATATGAAGCCTTCTCTGGAATGGAATATACACCATATATCATGATATTGAAATACGTTTTTCTTACTGCATAAATAATCCACTTAAATTTTACTTATCTTTTACAACACACTAGGTGCCCATTGGGCATCAAGTATTAAAAACATACTAATGTTTAGATTTTTATTTGAAGAACTAGCCCATCAGCTGTAGTAACAGTAAGTTCTGTGAATTTTTTTGTGAACCCTAGACAAATTCAGTAATCACTCAATGTTTAAAAACAGGATTTCTTTCCATAAAACTCAAAATATTCCATTCCGAGATTGCTTAAAAAAATATACGCACTTTTCATTTCAAAATATTTCAAAATATATTTTCAATTTATTCAGCCATTATTAAAAAGAGAGGGCAAGAGAAAGCTGTGCACAGGAATCGACTAAATGACTTACAAACAATGTACTGTGATGGTATGCTTCTCTCACTCCTCCCACAAGTTTTCTCTTTAATATGGTCACTGAATAAAAGAATTCTGCCTGAGGGTAGGAAGGTACAGAGGGATCTGGACAGACTGGATAGCTGGGCTGAGGCCAGTGGGATGAAGTTCAACAAGACCAAGTGCCGGGTCCTGCAGTTTGGTCACAACAACCCCAGGCAATGCTACAAGCTTGGGGCAGAGCGGCTGGAACAATGTGTGGAAGAAGTGGACCTGGGAGTGTTAGTCAGTGCTCAGCTGAACATAAGCCAGCAGAGTGCCCAGGTGGCCAAGAAGGTCAATGGCATCCTGGCTTGTATCAGAGATTGCATTGCCAGCAAAAGCAGGGAGGTGACTGTACCCCCTGTACTCAGCTTTGGTGAGACTGCACCCTAAGTACTGTGTTCACTTTTGGTCCCCTCATTACAAGAAAGACATCGAGGGCCTGGAGTGTGCTCAGAGAAGGGCAGTTAAGCTTATGAGGGATGTGGAGCACAAGTCTTAAAAGAAGCAGCTGAGGGAACCGGGATTATTTAATACGGAGTGACATTATTGCTCTCTACAACTGCCTGAAAGGAGTTTGTGGCAAGGTGGAGGTTAGCCTCTTCTCCCACATAACTAGTGATAGGATGAGAGGGAATGGCCTTGAGCTGCGCAAGAGGAGATTCAGGTTGGATATAAGGAAAAATTTCTTCTCTATGGTCAGGCACTAGAATGGGATGCCCACGGAGGCAGTGGAGTCATCAACCCTGGAGGTGTTCAAGAATCATTAAGTTGTTGTACTAAGGGAAATGGTTTAGTGGGGAAATATTGGTGGCAGGTGGATGGTTGGACTAGATGACCTTGGAGGTCTTTTCCAACCTTACTCATTTTATGATTCTACAAATCACGACTCAGAAAGCTACTGCCCTTGGCTGCTCTTCTGCTGTTTTTCACTGCTATTAACCTCTTCTCTTCAGATTAGATTGACATCTTCCTTTCTTTATAGGGCCTTGTGACTGTCCACACTCCCACTCCTCAGGCCTGTTGCTCAGCCCAGCCAGTGATGACATGTCCCTGACAGTTCAAGCTTTTTCTCATGTCACTGTATTCCTCAAGGGAACTCTTCAATGATTCTTTTTTTTTTTTTCCTCCCCTTCCCTTCTGTAAGTATACCCTTTTGTTTAATGTGTCCTTTTCTGAATGTATGTAGTACAGGAGAAGTGCATGACAGAAGATGAGAACCAGCACTCACAGTTTTGCAGGCATGAGATCAAACGAGCAAAAATAACACAGCTGAAAATTCAAAAGCTAGTTAAGCTCAAGAGGGAGATAAAACGAGTACTTTTGGTAAACTTTACCAGCTTTACAACTTCAGCCTCACTCCCACAATCAGTCAGGTGGTGTTTGCACACCTGACAGCTGCACTAACATAAAGATGCTTCAGAGATCAGCAAGACAGCAAAGCTTTTGTGGGTGCACTGGGTGAGAGGGCTCAGGGAGGACACTGGCTTCCAGAATATAGAAGTCACAGTCAGAATTGGATAAGATGGAGATCGCCACTCCTTGTCTTCACGCGGGACTTCAGCTTCCCCGACATATGCTGGGAATACAACACAGTGCAGAAGAAGCAGTCTAGGAGGTTTCTGGAGTGTATGGAGGATAACTTTCTAATGCAGCTGGTGAATGAGCCTATGAGAGGAGCTGCCCCGCTAGACCTGCTGTTCACAAACAGAGAAGGTCTGGTGGGAGACTGGGAGGATGGGGGCTGTCTTGGACAGAGTGACCATGAAATGGTAGAGCTCTTAATTCTTGGTGGAGCCAGGAGGGGGAGCAGCAAAACTGCTACCTTGGACTTCCGGAGGGCGGACTTTGAATTGTTCAGAAGACAAGTTGGGGGAGTCCCCTGGGATTCAGTCTTAGAGAGTAAAGAGGTCCAAGATGGGTGGTAGCTCTTCAAGAAGGAAGTCTTAAAGGCACAGGAGCAGGCTGTCCCCCTGAGCCGCAAAATGAGCCGGTGGGGAAGAAGACTGGTGTGGATGAATAGGGAGCTATTCTTGAGGCTCCGGGAGATAATCTACCTCCTGTGGAAGAAGGGATGGGCAACTCAGAAAGAGTGCAGAGAAGTTGTTAAGATGTGTAGAGAGAAAATCAGAAAGGCAAAAACCCAGCTTGAACTCAACCTGGCCACTGGGGTAAAAAGGAACAAGAAACTCTTTTACAAATACATCAACAGTAAGAGGAGGACTAAGGAGAATCTCCATTCTTTACTGGATGAGGCTGTGACCACTGAGGATTAGGAAAAGGCGGAGGTTCTGTATGCCTTCTTTATGTCTGTATTTAAAGGTCAGACCAGATATCCTCAGGGTACTCCACTCTCTGACCTGGTAGTCTCGGCTGGGGAGAAGACTAAACCCCACACAACTCAGGAGGACACAAGTCAGAGACCTACTGCTCCAACTGGACTGCCACAAGTCCATGGGGCTGGATGAGATTCACCCGAGAGTGCTGAGGGAACTGGCAGAGGTGATAGCCGAGCTGCTTTCCATCATCTATCAGTGCTCCTTGATGACTGGTGAGGACCCAGAAGACTGGAGGTTTGCCAGTGTGACTCCCATCTACAAGAAGGGTTGTAAGGAGGACCTGGGGAACTACAGGCCTGTTAGCCTGACCTCGGTGCCAGGGAAGGTTATGGAGCAGATTGTCTTGAGGGAGATCACGCGGCATGTGCAGGACGACCACGGAATCAGGCCCAGCCAGCATGGTTTCATGAAGGGCACGTCCTGCTTGAACAACCTGATCTCCTTCTATGATCTAGTGACCCGTCTGGTGGATGAGGGAAAGGCTGTTGAGGTAGTCTACCTAGTCTTCAGCAAAGCCTTTGACACTGTCTCCCACAGTATTCTCCTGCAGAAGCTGGCAGCCCTTGGCTTGGACAGGTACACTGCTGGCTGGGTAAGGAACTGGCTGGAGGGCCAGGCCCAGAGAGTGGTAGTGAATGGAGCTAAATCCAACTGGCGACTGGTCACAAGTGGTGTTCCCCAGGGTTTGGTGCTGGGACCTGTCCTCTTCAATATCTTTGTTGATGACATGAATGAGGGCATTGAGTGCACTCTCAGTAAGTTTGCAGATGACCAAGTTGTCTGGAAGGGTCCATCTGCCTGGTGGTAGCAAGGCCCTACAGAGGGATCTGGACAGGCTGGAGAGCTGGGCTGAAGCCAATGGGATGAGGTTCAACAAGACCAAATGTCTGGTCCTGCACTTTGGCCACAACAGCCTCAGGCAACAGTAGAGGCTTGGGGTAGAGTGGCTGGGAGACTTTGTAAAGGAAATGGACCTGGGGATATTGATTGATGCTCAGCTAAACATGAGCCAGCAGCGTGCCCAAGTGGCCAAGAAGGCCAATGGCTTGCATCAGAAACAGTGTTGCCAGCAGGAACAGGGAAGTGATTTTCGCCCTGTACTCAGCTCTGGTGAGGCCGCACCTCGAGTACTGTGTCCAGTTTTGGGCCCCTCACTGCAAGAAAGACATTGAGGCCCTGGAGCGTGTTCAAAGATGGGCAACCAAGCTGGTGAGGGGTCTGGAGCACAGGCCTTATGAGGAGAGGCTGAAGGAGCTGGGATTGTTCAGCCTGGAGAAGAGGAGGCTCAAGGGAGACTTTATTGCTCTCTATAACTACCTGAAGGGAGGTTGTTGTGAGCTGGGGGTTGGCCTCTTCTCTCTTGTAACTGGTGATAGGACTAGAGGGAATGGCTTCAAGCTGCACCAGGGGAGATTTAGTCTGGTCATTAGGAAATACTACTTCTCTGAAAGAGTGGTCAGGCAGTGGAATGGACTGCCCAGGGTGGTGGTGGAGTCACTGACCCTGGAGGTGTTCAAGGGATGTTTGGAGGTTGTGTTGAGGGACACGGTCTACTGAGAGCTCTTGGTGATTGGTGGATGGGTTGGACTGGATGATCTTGTAGGTCTTTTCCAACCTTGGTGATTCTGTGATTCTATGATACAGGGAGTGTCCACTTTGGGATTTCTTATCCAGTTTAGTCAGAATTTTCCAATAAAAATGCAGTTTTTTAAGAACTGCAATTTCTTAATAAAAGCTTTCTCTGTTTCATGTTTATATTGTTAATGAATTTCTATTGCAAAATAACACTTGAAAAAGAGCAAGTTTCATTGTTACAGTTTTGTTGCAGTGTACCAGTTTTTGATCCCACTTTCGTTAATTAAATTACTTTTACTGTGAAGAACTGGTTGAGATTCCACAGTGATACCTCTATCACACTGCTTGTCCTTTTTGCCTTCTAATATATCCAGTATCGAATGCCGTGATTTCAAGTCTATTTATCCATGCCTTCAAAAAAAAATTTTTTTGTAGAATTTCAAACACTTTAAAGTACACTGAAATATTGAACTTTACCTGGGTATTCCTTCAGATGTTTTAGTCCTTTTCCATAATGTCAGTTAGATGAAACCAGCTCAAAAGACCTTCTCATCACTGTAAGCTTCCAAGGTGAAGTTTTGTACCCAGTTAATTCTTTTTGTCTTAAAAGAGCATTTTCAGTTTTGTTTAAAAGACTAACTCTAGAAATTCTCATGTATAACAGGTAGGTATCAACAGGTTGAGATTGAAAGGTTCAGATTATGATATAGAAGAACTTCATGTCATGACATACAGTAAAGAAAATGTGAGAAATATGCAGTTATGGGTGACCTCACTTCTGCAAATAAAGACTGGCAATTCAAAGTTCTTAATAATAGCTACTGATAATGAAACACTGCTAATGGGAGAGTTGGCAGTGACAAAGAAGTCAGAAATGTGGAAGCGGTTTTGTTTTAATTTGATTTTAGCATATTTTCTGTACTATACGATAAAACAAGAATGAATTTTATCTAATGGATAAAATAAAAACCTAATTATGGAGCAAACTGATTTTGTTAAGCAATACAGGGCTTGAGGAATTTTTAAGTTTCAAAAGTAGAACCTCGGGTAACCAGCTGGAAAGGATAATGAGATAAGAATTCAAGTCTCCAAATACAGTGGAAGGCAAAAGTTTTCCAAGACAAAGATTAAAATCTTGTTAGGAATTTGCAGCATGAGTTACAGGACAAAATATGAATGGAAAGACATCAACTGCAGAAGAATATAAAAAATATTTCAAAAACAAGCTTGTATTTTGGAAATCTCAATGTATAGAGATCAACTAAGAATTATCTGAATTGAAGCTGAGCTGTAACTCTGGAGGGAGATTTAACAAACAGGAAAAGTTCCCTAAGCCATAAAAGATGAAGGATGAAAAAAGAAATCTGATTTTCAGTGAAGTTCAGCCAAAGTCAACTTATTTATAGTCCCCAAATTAAAAATACTGTTTCTATGTTTATTAAGAACATTAGTTCTTAACAAAAGAACAAACTAAGAAAAGATTTAATATATTAAAAATATTAAAAATAATATTAGGATTAAGGAGTGTAAAAGGAAATTTTAACAGCTAATGGAAAGCAAAACTATCAAGTTCATAAAGGCCTTGGGCTGGGAAATTCAAACAACTGTCACTGTAGATGCAATATAAAGAAAAACGGCACATGGGAAAAAGACTTTAAAACTGCTATCAAAGGAAGATTGTATTTATGAATACAGAAAAAGCAACATTGTATCTGCATTTACGAAAGGGGAAAATGAAATGAGAACACATAAAAACATGCTAGTCTGAATGTAATTGTTATTATCAGCTTCAAAAGAACTTTCAAAAGAATTGTTTTAATGGGAATCAAGATGACTGATTAAAGATGAGCACTGGGACCACAGTGAATTTACCACAAAAAAATAAATTTGTGCATTGGAAATTTGTGGATAGTGAAGTTCTCTGTCTCTCTGTTTTGAATGTCTGTTTTCCTCTTGCTAATAATTTGCATGTTAATGCTTATATGGTTTTGTTAGGGGTATGAAGCTTAGAACAGTTGTCAGTAGAGAAGATTTAAATATGACACACAGTAATGAATGGCATTGCAGGACAATCAATATACAATGAACTAAATTTACAAATTCATAAATTACGTTTACTTGTGGATAACAGCACGCTTTTCTGCTAGAGTGAGCCAACATAATAAAATATTAACATTGAGTGCAGTATCTAATAGAACAGGTGGTGATGAGCTCTGGCTCTGGATAAGAAGGCTGTTCATGGAGTCAGTGGACAAAGGTATGCCACAAGTAAGTTTCCAGCACACACTTCCTAAACCACCAGCTGCAGCCTGCTGGTGTCTCTAGAAAACAGGTTTCACTTGCTTTCCTTTGCCACTTTTTTGTTTGTTTGTCTGTTTGTTTGTTTGTTTGTTTGTTTTGGTCTTCTACTTCAAATAGAGCCATATATAATCCTCTTATTTTTTTGCCTGCTCACAACTCCAGGCCTACCTTCACAGCATACCTTGGCCATTGGCCACCGAGATGACAGAATTTCTAATCATCCCCAAGGACTTCTCTTGCATCTGGTATCTAGCATTTCAATGACTTTACAGAACTAGCAATATTTATAGAGATGAATTAGAAATTAGTATCTAGTGGCATTACTGTTTTCAGAAGCCCAAAATCAAAGCAATTCTAAATTCTCATTTTCAAGGACTTTTGCCAAAATGGTGATAAAGCTCTGTGTCACAACTCCTTCGTGTGTCATTCCAGTCATTTAAGATCAGTCTGCCTCACTGTCTGAAATTCCCAATGACTACTGAATTCTTGCACTATGGATCCACTGAGAGTACTGGCACATAGCACCTGTCAGTCTACAAATGTCCTGTTCTTCATGACTTGCTGGCCCAGCGGTGGGAACTACAGTGCTGCTAATTTCAGGTACAGGTAACCTGCTCCTCCTGGTAGCCTTATCATGCCTACTTCCCACACCGGTTGCCACCTGCTCCACAGATATTGACATGCAGCCTGAACTCTAACTGCATGTCTGGCTTGTGGATGCACAGAAATTCCTGGTACCTATGTCCAAATTTAACTATTTCATTGCTTTCTCTGCAGGATTTCCATCTCTCCTCCTGAAGCTAGATCTCAAGCTCAGTGCAAGAATCACTCTGATGTTGTCTTCACCATAACTCTAGCACAAGATTAGTCAATTTACTGCATGCCTACAAACCACTTAAACAAACTTCAGAGGGGATAATTAATTCCTTTTATACAGAATTCTATTAATGCCACTGTAGGAATTGTGTATATTTATGGTTATCACACTGGGAACTTCCTGGAAAAACAAAACAAAACAAAACAAACAAACAAACAAACAAAAAAAAACCTGATATTTCATAAGGGTGAGAGAATGGCTTTGGTTGAGAATTAAAATACCTCTTCATGCTACTGCCAAGAGAGTAACACAATAGTAATTACAGCAATGTCAGCAACCTGTGACTATGTCTTATTAAGTAATTTAAACGTTTTTAACATAAAGAGTGTACTGTATGAAAAGAGCAAGTACTGAGCCAAAAATTAAATAAAACAGTATATAATGAAAGGGTGAATATTCTGCAGAAATTAACTGAAGATCAAGTCTAAATCAAAATGAAAGGTACATTAAAAGTTGACAAACTACATTAGATTTTGATGACTTTTAATTGTATAGAAGGTACTACAGAGAAAGCTCAATTCAAAAATATTTTTTATAATTTTTATGGCTCCTACAGTTTAGAAAAGAAAAAAAAATACAAACAAATTGATAATTCTGGGCAAGTAAAAAAAAAAAAAAAAGAAATCAAATAATAAAAGTGTGATTGCACATGAAGAAAAGCATGGTGGCTTTTGTATTTGCTGTAATCTAAAATTTAGGTCACTGGCCTAAGAAGTGGTAGTCTTATAATAAAACTGGTGTTCTGCCTGACTTTCAGAGAACTTAGACCGGATATTTCTGGGATTTCTTTTCTAAGTTCTGCAAATGGAATGAGAAAAAAATGAAAGAAAGAAAAAAAAAATCACATTTTGAACTGCAAGGTGTCAATTATATAATGAACTCTACTCAACATTTTAAAATTCTCATACCATACAAGTAGGAAAAGAGAGGCAGTATTTGGGACAATAAGTACTCACGAGCAAAAAAAAAACAAACCTAAACAACAGGATTAAAAAGAATCCTTTTTGACTTCTTTGTTTGTAATAAAAGATTAGCATTCATCCAGTTATGGAGATGTTTCAGGCAGAGAAATACAAAGGCAAAATCTGAGAAGACCATCCGGAATTATAGATCCATGTGTCATCTGTGCATAAGTGATAACATAAGCCATAGTAATGAAGCGATGCATGAAAAGGCTGCTAAAATGAAGAAGTGCTAAAACAAAAACAAACACTGAAACAACAAATGTTACATCCAACTGTCTCCTCCTACCTGAGCAAATCACCTGAAACAAATGTTCAAAAGGATATGATACAAGAGAACAGACTGCCCTGGACATGAAATACTGATGACATCCAAGGCACTGTAAGAGCATTTTCTGTGGCTGATCCAATGAGTTGAATGCTAGTGAGAGACCAAGTAAAGGTAGAACATATGAAACTCACATTAACTACATGAGGGTCATTTTAAACTTTTAATAAATTCACTTTAATAAAGTAAATTTACCTGCTTTCATCCGTGATTGAAATGGGTTGAAATACAGCTTAAAATGCAAGAAGAGATGGCATAGAGAATCCCAAGGTTTTTAAGAAAACAGTCACAAGCAAATAGGACAGTAAGTAGTACTAGACTTAGATTTAATACTACAGTGCTTTATTGTGCCTTAGGGTAGTGTGAAGGCTGAATAGTTATTCTGACCAAAACAGCCCAGACTGTCATCAAATGAAACTGAGGGAAAATAATGAAATATTCCCAAAGGTGTAAAAGATATTTCACGTTGTATCAAATCTGTCAAGGGAGATGGCACCACAAATACTTGCAGTTTATTAAAAAGACAAATCATTAAAGTCTGGCATGCATGCATGATTCAGAATGAATGGTGAAAAAAAGGTCCTTAGGTAGTAAAAGAAATACTGAAGAGCTAATCGTGTGTTACAATAATTTAATTCAATTAAAAAATATAGTACTGCACTCAGGAAGTACTATATATATATAAAGGAAGGTTTCTACATTTCTGTTAAACTATACACTCCACAGATGTGGATTTCTGTGCCCCTATTATCCCGTGAGTCTGTATATGAGATCATTTTCACAAGTCAACATCCCATCTGCAAGATAATTTTGTTTCCTTGCATCGTGAAGTATTTATTTATTTGTTGAAAGTAAAGGTAGCAAAGTCTGCCACAGCATAATTCAGATGATACAGCTCCTACAGGACAAAACAGTACCAGGGACAACCAGGGCACACAGATAATCTCACAATGGTCATTTCCCCAGACTGTGCTCTCACATCAATGACAGTGAGCAGACTACACTTACAACATCCCAAAGATGGATGACTAATTTGCAGTTAGAAAACAACTGACTGACCTCAGTATAGCACAGTGCAGTGCTAACTCAAGTTATGACAAATAATTTTATTAATTTTGATACATTGGTTCAACACAGTCCTGTGAACAGAAACAAATAATGCAGCCTTGCTTTCTGTTCTGATAAAGGAATTTGAGAACAAGTTTCA